>OY728164.1:259645712-262145712 GCA_963277665.1 Viscum album | reverse complement strand
TGTGAAACAGGATTTTTTGAGATGTTAATAGCACTTGTATTGTCACAATTTATAGGTACATGTCTGAATTCATATCCATAATCTAGTAATGTGTGTTTCATCCAAAAAATATGTGCACAACAACTACCAGTAGCTATGTATTCATATTCTGTAGTAGATAATGCAACAGAGTTTTGTTTCTTACTACACCGTGATACTAGTGACTTGCCTAAAAAGTGACATATTCCATAGGTGCTTTTTCTATCTAACTTACAACCACCAAAGTCAGCATCAGAATAACTAACTAACTCAAATGATTTTCCTCTGGGATAGAACAGTCCTAGATTGGGTGTATGCTTGAGGTATTTGAATATTATTTTAACAGCATTTAAATGAGATTCTTTAGGATGTACTTGAAAATGATCACACATATGCACACTAAAAATAATTTCAGGTTGGCTAGCAATTAAGTAGAGTAAGCTTCCAATCATTCCTCTGTAAGTGGTTTGATCAGTAGATTTTTCATTTTCATTAAGATCTAACTTACAAGTAGTACTCATTGGAGTGTCAAAAAATTTAATGCTATCCAATCCAAAACATTTTAGAAGATCTATAGTATATTTTATTTGATTTAAAATAATACCATTATTATTTTTAAAAGATTTTAAATCCAAGAAAGAATTTGAGTTCACCCATTAAACTCATTTCAAATTCATTTTGCATCATTTTAGAAAATTCAATACATAAATAATTTTTTGAAGATCCAAATATAATTTCATCTGCATAAATTTGAACTACTAAAATATCATTGGAAATTCATTTTATAAAAACAGTAGGATCAGCTATCCCTTTTGTAAAACCTTTGGAAATAATAAAAGTACTCAGTCTATCATACTAGGCTCTTGGAGCTTGTTTTAAACCATATAAAGCTTTTGATAATTTAAAAATATGGTTTGGAAAATGAAGATTTGTAAAACCAGGGGGTTGCTCAACAAATACATCCTCATCTATATACCCATTTAGAAATTCACTTTTGACATCCATTTGATATAGTTTGAAATTCAGATGTGCAGCATAAGCAAGAAGAATTCTGATGGCTTCAAGTATAGCTACTGGTGCAAAGGTCTCTTCATAGTCAATTCCTTCTTCATGACTATATCCTTGTGCAACCAATCTAGCCTTATTTCTAACTATATTGCCAGCTTCATCTACATTATTTATAAACACCCATTTAGTACCTATGGTGAATGTGTCTTTAGGTCTGTCAACAAGTTTACAAACATTGTTCCTTTCAAACTGATTAAGTTATTATTGCATAACCATCACCCAAAATTCATCATTGATAGCATCATTAATGTCTTTAGGTTCAAGTTGTGACAAGAAGAGTTGATGTTCAACCTGATTTCTAAGAGAATATCTAGTTTGAGTTCCTTTATCTAAGTCTCCTAGTACATTATTTAAAGGATAGTTCTTAAGAGTTATAACAACTCTAGAAAAAGAAATACTGGTGATTTTAGGTTCTTCAACAGGGCTAGGTTCATTGTGACCTGAATCTAAAGAATTCACAGAACTAGAAGTTTTCACAGATTCCTTTACAGGATGGTTATAGGATTTTGAATTAATGTCCAGATCATCCTTCAGGTTCTCTAGAGTGGTCTTGGGCTCATGTGGATCTATTTCATCAAATTTTAAATGGAAATATTCTTCCACGCATTTAGTTCTTTTATTAAACACTTTATAGGATTTACTAGAGATTTAATCCTAAAAATATTCATTCATCACTCTTGAATGAAAATTTGTCAATATTGTCTTTAGTATTAAGGATATATACTTTGAAACCAAAAACTTTGAAGTGGATAACTTTGGGTTTTCTATTGTTCCAAAACTCATATGGATTTATTTTAAGAATATGTCTAATCAACACTCTATTGATAATATATAATGTTGTATTTACATCTTCAACCCAAAAATAAATAGGTAAGTCCTATTCACTAAGCATGTTTCTAGAAATCTCTTGCAGAGTTTTATTTATTCTTTCTACAACTCTATTCTGTTGAGATGTTCTAGGGGTAGAGAAATTATAACTATATCCATTTTTTGAGAAAAAGGATTCAAACTCTTGATTTTCAAACTCATGTCCATGATCACTTCTTAATGATTTAATTCTAATTCCACTAAGATTTTCTACAGTTTTGGCATATTTGGTAAAATGCGAGCAAGCTTCACTTTTGTGAGCCAAAAATAAAGTCCAAGTATATCTAGAAAATTCATCTACCAGAACATAAACATAGTTCTTCCCATTTAAACTAGAAACTCTATATGGTCCAAACAAATCCATGTGAACTAGCTCGAGAGGTTGAGAAGTTGAAACTTATTTCTTTAAATTGAAGGAAATTTTTTGTTGCATTCCCTTTTTACAAGGATTACACACTTTATCATTTGGAAACTCAAGTTTGTGTAGGTCTTTGACTAAACTTTTTCTAGTTAACTTTATAAGGGAGCGAGTATTACAGTGTCCTATTCTTCTATGCCAAAGCCAAGATTCTTTGTGAAATACACATAAACATGAATCATTTTTAGAAACTAAAGATTATATGTTAATAGAGTAAACGTTTTCATTCTTAATGAAGAAAACACTAATTCATTTTTAGAATTAAAAACATTGCAAGCATCATTTTCAAATTTTACATGAAATCCATCATCACGTAGTTGTGAAATACTAAGCAGATTATATTTCAATCCATCAATAAAAAGTAATTTAGAAATCAAAACTGAGTTAGAGTTGCTGATTTTTCCAAGGCCAATAATCTTTCCTTTGGAATTTTCACTAAAGGTGACATATCCTCCATCAATTTTTATTAAATTCTTGAAGCATGAATAGTCTCCTGTCATGTGTCTCGAACACACACTGTCCAAGTACCATAAGCTTTTACAGGAACTCTTTAAGAAAATTTCCTACAAAATGGTAAAATGAAAATAGATTTTGGTACCTATTCTTGTTTGGGTCAAGTAATATTAGTGACTAGTGCCTTAGGAACCCATATCTGCCTCATAGGTTTCCTATAAGAATTATGTAAAGTACTTAAAAAATAAACTCTATTTGGTCCAGAAAATATTGAAATAGTAGAGAGTGTATCATAACTTTAACTAACTGAATGTTTTCCAAAACTAAGAGTAAATTTGTATGTCCTAGACTTAGAAACAAAATTAGTTCTTCCAAATTTTCTTTTACTAGGTTGATAGCCAATGCTATAGCATATTTAGAATCCATCTGTTTACCTATAATTTGTACCAAGGTATCTTTAACATTAGTAAACCTTTCAAGATCCTTTTTTAATTGTTCATTAGATATATTTAGTTCATTTTTTCTTTGATAAATTGAGCATTTTTCTCCCTTTCTACAATAAGTTCAATTTTAACAGTTGAGGTAAGAGCATGTTGTTTCTTTAAAGACTTGTATTTATATTTTAGTTCATTGCATATCTCTTCAAGCATATTACAGTACTCAAACATTTCTTCATTAGACATATTTTCATATTCACTCTCATCTCTAGAATAATATGAATTGTGTACAAGATATTCCAGTGTTAGCTCAGATGTGTTTGTCATAAAACACATATTGTATTTGTTAGCCTGTTCATCATGTGAAGATTCTAAGTCACTTGAACTATCCTCAAAATCACTCAATGTTTCTTTCATTACCTTTTTATACTTTTTATATTTGTCCTTATATTTATTTTTGTACTTGATCTTGGGATATTCAGCCTTGATATGTCCCTTTTTCTTATATTCATAACATAAAATCTAATTAGACTGGTCACTTCTTTTCCAATATTTCTTCCAACTTACTTTTTGATCATATCTTCCCTTAAAATTAGGCTTTCTGAAAAAATTATTCTTCTTGTAAAATATCTGAAACCTTCTGGATAATTGATCTATCTCATAATCACTATTAGGTGATGATTTTTCACTACTAGAACTTTATACAGAAACTTCCAATTTCCCTTTCTCTTTGTGTTTAGAGGTGGTGGTATTGAACACAACTGATTTTCTTTTGGGTTTATCCTCCTCTTCCTTGTTGAATTTCATATCCTCTTCATACATCATCATTTTTCCAATGAGTTCTTTTACAGGTAGCTTGCTGATGTCACATGACTCTATAATAAAGATAGAGGTTCCTCTCCATCTATTAGGTAGGCATCTGAGAATCCTCATGATTTGTTCTTCGGAAGTGACGTCTCTTCCAAGAGAAATTATTTTGTTGAAAATTTCATTGAACCTGAGATACATGTCAGAAATAGACTCATCAAGTTTCATTTTAAAGTTATCATATTTAATATTATAAGTATTAATTCTCATTTCTTTCACACTAGAAGTTCCTCTATGTAAAACAGACAAGGTATCCCAAATTTCATGGGTGATTTTACAAGTAGAGATTCTATTAAATTTCTTATCTTCTAAAGAGAAATATAAAGCATTCATAGATTTGAAATTTTTATTTTAGGAAGTCTTGGTTGGATCATCCCAAGTGATTCTATCAGTAGCATGAATCTTATATTCATCTATAATTAAAGACCATATTTCAAAACTCATACTTTCTGAATGCATTTTCATTTTGATTTTCCATTGAGCATAGTCAGTTCCATTAAATAATGGTGGTTTGTTTGTTACAGCACCTTCCAATATATTATCCATAATAAATAAATACTTTGAAAGAGCTAGAAATTTAGAATTAATATAAATTTACAGATATTTAAAGTACAACTAAAATCACAATTGAATATGGTCAAAAATAGAGTCTTAATAAACAACCCTATGATACCAAATGTTGGTTGGAGTAGATTATTCAAGAGTGAATTGAGTATCTATAAAAATTTATATTTAAAAATAATTATTAAAAAGGTTCACTAATAAATTTAAATACAACCCAGTTAATCAAATTAATATGATTATGAAATTTTTACTGTTTAAATAACTTCTCAAAATATTGATTAATTCTCAGTAATATTAATATTAGTTATTAATTTAACTTTTGAAGCTATTATAATAAGTAAAAAATTATAAATTCTTTCCAAGATTAAATATCAAAGTAAATTTAGTGGTTTATGACTTATACAGTAAAAAGAGAAAACTAAATAAACAGCACAACGGATATAAAACAAGTGGTTTAGTCTCAATCCCAGACCTAATCCACTCTACTTGGTGATCACCTACCACCAAGTAGTTTATATAAATAAACTTGATCCATGCCCCGGATTAGGGTTAAAAATAGTACACAAGACTGTCCAAGTCACACAACCTCTTCCATAGTTATTCATGGGTGTGAACTAACAAGTCACACAGGGACCTCTTCCACACTTATCTGTGGGAATACATAAGTGTAAAAATATGTATAAGAAGGGATATCTTGTATCCTTTAGTTTAATATAGAATATAGTGCATGTTTTTATACAGACACACACACACTGCTCGAAAGATAAAAATAATACACAACAGAGAAAAAATGATGAGATAAGGTTAGAAGTACTTTGAGTGTTAGTCTATGCAGCTCTGGACTTCTAGGATGAAGCAGATGTAGAAATTGAGTCCTCTTACGGAAAACAGAGTATAGCAAGTCATCTAGATCTGGATCTTGTTCTTCATGGACTTAATGGTGTGAAAATGTTCTCGACTCTAGGATTTGAGTATGCTTCTTCTGTTCTTCAGTAGTATCGATTTTCATGTATCGGTTCTTCTTTCATTAATTCTTGTGCTTCTTCATTATCGTGCACACACTTGTTTTACTATTGTCACTATTGTCACCTCTATCACCAATTTTTTATTTTGGCCATATTGTTCTATTTATTCTTAGAATGCATGTGTTGGATTTGACATGATGCATGTATTCTGCACCTCGTACCTCATATTTCCAGGTGACATGTCTACAAAGAAAAATTAATTATGTTAATGCATTTAAAAGATTCAAATATGACTGTTAGAAATTAAATTAAAAAATGACAAAATAGATTAAGAAACTATGTCACAGTCTGTCTGGAAATGGTGTCTCTATGAAATGGTGTCTCCTTGAAATGGTGTCTCCTTATTTTCCTTTGAGCGGTGAGAAAGTTATGATAGCATATTTGTATAGAGATCAGGAACTGGTAGCACAGATGCAGTGTTTGATCACGGTGTCTGAATGGTCATAGTCTCTAGATGGTCATGGTGTTCGGATGGTCATGGTGTCTAGATGGTCATGGTTTCAGGATGGTCACGGTGTCTGGATGGTCACAGTGTCTGGATCCTTTGCTAGAAAAACATAACCGGTGGCAGACTCACAGTTTCTCAGACTTAGCCAAATATCTATATACAGGCTTAAATAGTGATATTCATAGAATGGATTAGACTTAATCATTTATCAAGGAAATACATTATTACACAAACTTAAAATAGTTTACAATCATTAAACATAGAACATAAGATCTTGGATATGTTTATTTAAAGCATAAAGAAACTAATCATCTGTACACACGATTTTAGATAGATTAAACAGGATTAGAAAGATTTACAGAATGTATAGGATTTGTGATCATTAAAACATGATTAAAACATGAGGATTCCAACAATGTTTATCCATCATGTTTTATGATTACTATTTATGGTATTATGATATTTTATTATGATATTTATGTCCTCCTTGTGTTCTCCTTCATTCTTATGATCTAATATTTTATGATATGTTTTTTCTTACTGGGCGTTTGATCTCACCCCTTTCTTATGTTTTCAATCATTAGGTTATAAATATTATTTTATCATCTGAGATGTATATAAATGTTTTATAAAGAGCATGGTTATATATAAAATTTTTCAAGTTCTGTAAAATAAGTTATTTATATAGATAGTCTCTAAGACACTAAACTTTTTTATCCTTGGGTTGTACGACTTTTTGTGAGATGTATTTTCTAAATCATTATATTATTGTACTATTTAATCCATGTTTGTCTTGGATCTATATAGTTAGTATCATATTAGGGTTTATTTATTTTTGGAGATTAATTTAATTTCCTTTGGTGTTAGGGTTAGAGAACCTTAATGAAAACCCTAGACATGATTATAAGTGTAGGATGATATCATGAAATGTTGGTAAAGATTTGAGTAGATGTTTTTACATGGAAATACATACCTTTCTGGATACTAAAAGTGGATGAAATTTCTTTAAGATATGTACCAAGGGGTAATAATCATAAAATGTGTGTGTTAAGTATTAAATCAATTGTGACATGGTGCACGACAAATAGTCCTAACTGCACACCTGGTTTAGTAATCCTATGGGATATACTTTGGTTAATTATATTCTCTTTAATATCTATTATTCATGGTTTATTATTTTAAGGAGTTATGATATGAATTATTAGATAACCCAATATAAATAAACCTATATTGAACCAAGAGTTATTTATGTTGAACTAAAAGATTATGTGATTCTTTCAAAGAGTAACACATTTTGAGGTTGATTTTTTCATAATTTCTTTATGATGTAAATGTTTATCACTCATGATTAACTCTTTTTTTTATAAATGGATGGATTAAGTAAAAACCAAGTTAATAATGGAAGTTATGGACAATATAGTAATTGTTTTAAAGAGAAACCTAATGGTATAGAAGATGGAATTGAAAACCTTGTATTTATTCTCACCCAACTATCTTGAGTTATGATTAATAAATTGAGTATTTTTAAACATCCAAACACACAAAATAAAATAAGGATAGAGTTTTATAGAAGATCAGGTGATGAATATGATTAAGGAAAGAAGATTAAAATCCCTACATGTAAAAAATGTGGGAAGAAGAACCCAAGGTAAAGTCTTGGAGGAACAAGGAAGTGTTTCAAGTGTGGAAGCATTGGAAATTGAGCACATGATTTTCAATCTAAGATGAAAATTCATATCAATAAAATATAGGTGAATAATGTACAATGCTTAAAAGTTTTAGATTTTGGTCATTATGCAAAATGATTCCCTAACCCAAGAGTTAACGGGGATAACAAACATCAGCAGCCTACTAAACCAAGGAAACAAGGGGAAGATTATGCTATACCTACTACTGAATGTGGGTCATGAAAAAAAGTGTAATAGGTACACTAAACCTATAATTTATATTTTTGGATATCCAATTGGAATCTATTTATATCCACCCGAGGAGGCCTGGGATTTTTTTGAAGGTCATCAAATCAACACCCTAATTATTTGATGTAATATTTTATTATTATCGCATCCTAATTTCTGGTTTATGTATTATGCTTCATGAAAGACTTATTATCCATAATTTAGAAGAATTAAATGTGATTTTATAAATTTATTGGTTATCTCTATATATAATCCATAGTAATCAAAAAAATAGGGAAATCACATTTCATATTTCAAACCAACTTATGATCATCTATCAGTACAAGGAGGACTATAAGCTCGCTTGGAAAACTAATTTTGTTATTGGAGTTATGATACTGAATCATGAGGTATATTTATCACAAATTGTTGGAGAAAACTCAATATTATTTTTAATTCTATTATGAGAATACAGCAATATTTCTGAGATTGTAAGGTTGATATCTCTCTAAAAATAATACCCTAAGTCATATTTATATATACCCTTAACTAACGTCATTAGTAAGTAATAATTAAAATTGTGAGGGTGAAATTTATTTAAGGGGGAGAATGTAACAACATGATATTTTAATATATTCTTTCCTCTAATTAAGTCAAATATGTTTGATAGATTTCTCCACATGCAACATCAAACTAAAACAAAAACTATGATATATGTAAGTAAAATATAAATACCAAATATGATTGTTAAAACCTAGATTTTGAATTTTTAATCATGAATAGAAGTAACCAGAATATTAAATATTTGTATAATGAAAATAAATAATATTTTTAATACTTATTAAATGAAATTAGAATAGCTAAAGAAACTTAGAAAATCATTATATACTTAAAAATATATTTTTCTAAAATTGGTGTTTTATTTCAAGAAACTAAGAATATTATGATTAAATAATAATAAATTATATTAATAATGGTAATAATATATTACTAATAAATTAATTAGTAAATGATATAGAATAATAAAAAATAAAAAATAACATCTAAAAAACAATTTTTCAATATGAACAGTTTTTTCTATATTTTATGATTTTAATTAAAAATAAAATTTATAAATATAAGGATTTTAATTTGAAAAAAATAAAATAATTTTTGGATTCATCATGTACATATTATATTAATATTAATTTTTGGTATTTTTTTGAAACATTTGATTATTAGGTAAAAAATGCAATATACCGTTTTTTCTAATATAGCGGGTTTTATGCCATTATTAGTATATTAGTATGAATTATAAATTTATTAAACCTTTTTATAAGACCAAAAATATATTTTATGAGTTAATTTACAATTTTAAAAATGGTTTTTTGAATTTTTAAACCCATAATTTACATTTTATAATTTAAGTTGTATTTTTTAAAAAGTTATTTTTAATACATTATACATTTATTAATTTAAAATTAATTTTTATCACTTTTAAAAAATTAATGAAACAAAATGGATTTAAATTTTGGAATATTTAGTTTCAAATTATATAATAAGTTCCATTTTATTTGTGGGATTAAAGGATAAATTACCAAGGTAAAAGCTAGTTACAATGGGTAAAAGTGAGTAACCATAGAGGTAAAGGGTATAACATGTTTAAAACATGGTTCTATTTGAATTTTTTGATGTTTTTGTGGACCTTATATCCTATAAAATCCATTACTAACAAATTTTTGAGCCACATTACTTGATAGTTACTTCCCATTATAGAAAACTTTTGGGTACTTACAAAAATGTCATCCATTTTCACTTATAAAAGGGGATATCCTCTCCTTGCTTACCCTCACACCACAACCCCATTATTTAATCCCAAAATCTAAAAAATAAAATCCTCTAAACTCTTATACACATTAATAAGGTTTTATTATTCTCAAATTACCATTCCTAAAAGTTTTAATCCCTTTAGAAAGGAGAAAATAAAGAAGTGATGTATAAGTTCTTAACCTCTCTTTCTCTTTTCTATTTATTTAAGTGATTTTATTCTTCCTCAAATTTCACTTAAACATATTAAAATGATAACATCAGTATAATTATTATATTAGTATATTATTATAATTTTTTTACAATCATTAACTAACCTCCCATTTTCTATTAAGAAAAACAAAAATGTGAATTGTGCGTTGTGCGGACTACCGCCTCCATGATGTAACATGTTTTGTATTCCTTAATCACCTTACAAGGATGGTAATGATAGGGAATTTAATATATAATTATGATATTTATGATATATTTTTTATTATAAAATGATAAACTATATTAATCCTTTTCTCGGTTCTATGGAAAATGAAATCGTCAACTATGAGTACGTGTAAACTACTACTTCCATGGGACGAATGATTTAAGTTTATCATTTCATCTATACCTTAAATGGATTTTCATGAGAATGGTTTTAAATGATAAATATGATTTTTATAATATAATTAATTTTTTTTATTAAAAATTTTAGATCTTATTAATGATATTATCAATAAATGGTTATCGTTAATTCAATCATTTAAAACAAGCATACTAAG
Source organism: Viscum album (assembly GCA_963277665.1). Classification (NCBI taxonomy): domain Eukaryota; kingdom Viridiplantae; phylum Streptophyta; class Magnoliopsida; order Santalales; family Viscaceae; genus Viscum; species Viscum album. Next base: position 262,135,094 of record OY728164.1, on the reverse strand, counting down.
AGGAAAATATTTAATGCAAATTATATAATATTTTCACATAAATTAATTATTATTATAATTAATTTATAATTATAATTAATTAAACTAATAAATAATAAATTATATCATTATGATATTGGTGTAATGATATTACAACTATATCACTTCATAATCATCGATAATCATGGTATGTTCATGATTGGGTCGGTTTGACCACCTGCATGAAAAATGCTATGAAATTATATAGTAGATGATTATGAAAACTAAATTAATAAAATTATATGATATAAATATGTAAATAATTTTTTTTATAAATTATACATCAATATTTAACTCATTAAGTAAGGAAAACCCCTTCATAGGTTAAAAATCATAAAAAAATGCTCATTGATGATTTCAACTTCTAGGATACTGAATAAAGTAATCATGAAAGGAAATTTAAAATTAATAAAACATTATAAATAATACCTTATAGTAAAATTAATTACTTGGAAAATATGAATATTTTAAGAAGAACGAATATTGACACTGCTCCTATGAAATTTCTATAAATGATCAAAACTATAAACACCTAATATTGGAAAGTAATCGAAAACTAACACATATACATATGGATAATGATTTTTAAATAGAAACTATAAATATTTTTAGGTATGAATATGGTTATGAAATTATTTATTAAGATATTTATGTTTTTTATAAAGTATTTTAAATCACATTTAACTAAGTAGGGAAACAAGGTAAGGGTTTCTTTGTCTCAAATTTGAATCCCTTAAGTCATGTATAAGTTATAAACAATTTTTTCCTTTTCAATGGTGTGAATACTACCCTATAATAATTTTGAATCTTTAACCCCTTATATTTAATTATATTAAATTTTCTATTTAAATTTACACCGCTTAGGGTGTTTTGATTCAAAAATTAGAAAGGTTGTAAGTGTTTTTCATGAATCAAATATTTTCCTTGGGTCATAATCACTCTTATTTGACTATTATCTTTCAATATTGATATTTTATAACCTAGGATGATGCTATATTATATTTTCATATTATTTTTTGGGTAAATAATGTTTCACACCAAAGTCTTCTTCATTCTTGATTCCTTTTTTAAAATTAATTTTTGTAAATAATAACTTCCATTTATCTTAATGGATCTTTCTTCCATATCCATGTTTATAATTTCCAAAAATATTCTCATTTACCTAGTATAAAATAAAAAAAAAATTATCTCCATTTATCCTTTTTCTCCCCTCAATTAATTTTAAAAAAAGGGTTTTTTCATCTTTTTAATGATGTGAGTTTTCAACATGGTTATTTCAAAATGTCCACAAGGTTTTTCCATCCTTTAAAAATAACATTTTTTATCATCCAGTCCATATTTTATTTTTATAAAAAATATATCTTTACAAGTAAATTTTATTTGAAACAATTTATAATATTCTTTTCAAAACTCTTATCTTTCCCTTTACAAATTTTTTTTATACTTTAATGTTTTGAAAGGTTTTATGAAAACTCTTGTACTTTCACTTCTATTTACCCTACATGGTTTAACTTTCAAGAAGTGGTGTTTTTATCACCCTTGATATGTTATTATGATATGATTCATTTTTTAAAATTGTTGTTTTTAATATCCTATTATTTCTTAAGTTCATGTTATGTGATTTTTTGAAAGATTTAAGAAACCCATTATTTTTCCTTGGGATCATTAATATATGTTTATAATTGATTTTAAAAGGAATATATATGTATGGTTGATGAAGGGTAGAGTCTTATATCTCTATAAAATTCATTTTTTAAGGTTTTATATCATATTATATGATGTAATGTTGCATGAATTAGATTTCGGAATCTTTGTTCACATTTTTTCTATGTAAATGCGATGTAGGAATATTTGTTCGCAAGTTTGTTGTGTGAATGAGATGTAGAAATATTTTTTCACAAGATTTTGAGTGAATGTGTTGTGGAAAGATTTTTTTTAATATTTCCTATGATTATTATTATGACACATTTTTATATTGTTTACCAAGTTATAAAAAACTTTAAAGATTCATTTCTTTCCCTTGAAATTCTATGTTTTCATGATTATACCATATTTTTAAAGTATTCCTCACTTTTCTATTGTGCTCTCATGATTTATGATTATTGATATGCGTTTTAAACTTGTAATATATTTCATTCTAATGATATTTTTATGATATTATGTTTATATTTTCGGATTTATGATTACCATCCATGGTCTTATGATATTTTATTATGATATTTATGTCTTCCTCATTTTATCTTTCATGTTTATGAACTAGTACTTTATGATAAGTTTTTCACTTATTGAGAATTTCATATCATCCTTTTATTATGTTTATAATCCTTATATTATAAAGATGAATGTATATTTTTATATGTCTAGATTGGTTCTAGAGTATCATGATTATAGATAAAATTTTGTAAGTGTTGTAAAATATGTAATTTATGTAGCTAGTCTCCAAGACACTAAACTTTTTAAACCTTAGGTTGTGTGAATTTTTATAATATGTATTATCTAAATCATGATTTTTTTTGTACTATTTAAGTCATTTTATATTAGTTCACTATATTTGGTATTAGATAAGGGTTTAGTAATTTTTATATATTATTTTAGTTACCTTTGGTGTTATGGTTAGAGAACCTTAGTGAAAACCTAGATATGAGTCTAAGTATAGGTTGATATCCTAAAATATTGGTAAATTCATGATTTTATGGTTTTACCTATAAATACATACATGTCTAGATACTACAAGTGGATAGAAAAATTGAAATAGATATACCTAAGGGTAATAACCCTAAAAAAAGGTGTGTTGGATTTTAACTCAATTCTAACCCAGTGCATGAAAAAAAGGCCTAACTGAACACATTATTCAACACTCCTGGGTGATATTATTTGGTAAATTGCATTATATTTACTATAAATTATATATAATGTATTATGTTAAGGACTCAGGATATGAATTATGAGATAACCTGACCTAAGGAAACCTATATTGAACCAAGAGTGATTTAGGTTGAACTAAAAGATAATGTGATGGTTTCAAAGAGTAACACATTTCAAGGTTGATTTTCTCATAATTAACTTATTATGTAAATATTTATCACTTATTATTAACTCATTTAGTTTTATAAATTACTATATCAAAAATAAACCAAGTTAATAATGTAAGTGATGGATAATATAGCAATTGTTCTAATGAGAAACCAAGTGGGACAGAATCTAGTGTTGAAAAACTTTTAGTTATGTTAACCCAACTATCTCAAGCTCATATTAATAACTTGAGTACTTACAAACATTTAAAAACACAAAATAAGATAAGTATTTAGTTTCATAGAAGATCAAGTGATGAATATGATGAAGGAAAGAGTATTTTAACTCCCTCCATGTCAAAAATGTGGAAAATCACACAAGGGAATTGTTTCAAAGGAATAAGGAAGTATTTCAAGTGTGGAAGGGTTAGACTTTGAGATCATGATTACCATTATGGTATGAAAAATATAATCAATAAAACATGGTTGAAGAATGTCTAATGCCATAAATTTCAAGAGTTGGTGCATTATGAAAAACAATACCCTAACCCAACACCTAATAAGGATAAAAAATATCAGTAACCTCCTAAACCAAGGAAACAATGGAATTCCTATGGTATCTCTACTATTGTAAGTAGTTCATGGAAAATAAGGGTAATAGTAACAATGAACCTCCAATATATATTTGTGGATATCCAATTGGAATTTAGTTTTATCCACCCAAGGAGGCCTAGGATGTTTTCCAACGGAATAAAATCAATTCCCTAATGATTTGAAATTATCTTCTATTATTATTATATCCCAATTTTAGGTGTATAGATTATGATTCATGAAAGTATTATTATCCCTCATTAGGATTAATTCAATGTGATTTTGGAAATGTATTATTCATCACCACATAGAATCCATAGTAATCAACAAAATAGGGAAATCACGTTTCATCTTTCAAACCAACTTATGATCATTTATCAGTACAAGGATGTATATACAATATCTTTGAAAAATAATTATATTATAGAAGTTATGATACTTAATAATTATGGATTTTTGTATCAAATGTTTTTAGAAAAACTCAATATCAGTGCTAAACATGTTTTGAGAATTAAGATATGTTTTTGATATTTTAAGGTTGATATCTCTCTATAAATTATACCCTTAGTCATATTTATAGATATAATTAGCTAAAAATATTAGTATGTAATAATTAAAATTGTTTGGACATAATTTACTTAATGTGGGAATGAAACTACCTGATAATTTAATATATTTTTTCCTCTAATTAAGTGAAATGTGTTTGATAACTTGATCTACTTGTAATGCTGAACTAAAACGAAAACTGCGATATATATAGGTAAAATATAAATATTAAATATGACTATTAAAACCTATCCATTTAATTTTAAATCATTAATAGGAGTGAAAAAAAATATGAAATATTTATATAATGAAAATAAAGACTACTTTTAATAAAAATTAAATGCAATTAGAATAGCTAAAACAACATATAAAATCATATTATACTTACAAATATATTTTTCTAAAATTGGTGCTTTATTTTAAGAAACTAAGTATATTATTATTAGATAATAATATAATATAATGATAATATAAATAATTTATTACAAATAAATTAATTAATTAATAATAGGGAATAATAATAAAGACTGGTTAACATTTTAAAAGGCTATTTTTCAATATGAACATTTTTTCGCTATATTTTGTGTATTTAATTAAAAATAATGTAATAGTTTTAGGATTTTAATTTTAAAAAACTTGAATCATTTTTGGATTTATCGTGGTGATATTATCTTATAATTAACTATTGGTATTTTTATAAAACATTTTATTTTTAGTTGAATAGTCCAATATACAGTTTTTTATAATATTGTGACTTTTATGACATTATCAGTATATAAGTATAAACCAAAATTTTATGAAAACTTTTTATAAGTCCAAAAATTTATTTTATAAGTGAATTTATAATTTTAATAATGTATTTTTAAATTTATAAACCCATAATTAATGGTTTATAATTTATGTTATATTTTCCAAAAAAAAAACTTAATACATTATACATTAATATTTAAAAATTGATTTTTATAACTTTTAAAATTTGAATCAAAAAAATCGATTTAAATTTTTGAATCATAAATTCCAAATTTTATAATAAGTACCATTTTATTTTTTGTCTTAAAGTATAAATTACTTAGGTAAAAACTAGTTACCGTGGTGAAAATTAAAATGGTAAAAGTGAGTAACCATAGAGGTAAAGGGAATAACATGTTTAAAAAATGTTTCTATTTGAATTTTTGGGTTTTTTATTGACCTTATCTCCTATATAGTCCCTTATTTATAAATATTTTATCCAATTTCCTTGAAATTTACTTCCCATTATTGAATATTTTTGGGTATTTACAAAAATGGAATCCCTTTTCACTTATAAAAGGGGATTTCCTCTCATCACTTACCATCACACCACAACCCCATTATTTCATCCAAGAATATTCCCAATAATATCATAGAAGATCTTATTCACCTTAATAAGGTTATGTTCTTCTCAAAATACCATTCCAAAAAATTTTAATCCCCTTCACAAAGAAGATAATTCAAGAAGTTGTGTATAAGTTCCTAACCTCTCTTACTTATTTCTATTTATTGAAGTGTTGTTATTCTTCCTAAAATTTCACTTAAACATATTAAATATATAAAATAATTTTCATTATTATGTTTCATGTTATTATAATTATGGTACAATCATTATCATATTACCCTTTTCCATTAAGAAAAATGAAAATGTGAATCGTGTGTTGTGCGGACTACCGCCTCCAGGATATAACATGTTTTGTTTTCCTTCACTGCATTACAAGGATAATCATAATAGGTAATTTAATATATAATTATTATATTTATAATATATTTTATATTCTAAAATGATAAACCATATTACCCCTTCTACCGATTCTTGGGAAAATAAAATCATCAACCATGCGAATGTGTGGACAACCTCCTCTATGGGAGGATTAATTTTAATTTTTCATTTCATCTACACCTTACATGGCTGGTAATGAGAATGGTTTTAAAGGATAAATGTGGTTTTTATTATATCATTAAGTTTATGGTATTAAAAATTGGAGAACCTATTAATGATATGATCAGCAATTGATTATCATTAATTCAATCGTTTAAAGCTAAAGCAAGCGTACTTAGAGGAAAATATTTAATTCAAATTATGTGATATTTTTATATATATTAAATATTATTATAATTTATTTATAATTATAATTTATCACACCAATAAACACAAAATTATATCATTATACTACTAGTGTAATGATATTACAACTAAATCACCTCATAATCATCGATAAGCATGGTATGTTTATGATTAGGTCAGTTTGACCACCTAATTGAACAATGAAATAAAATTATATCATGAATGATTATGAAAAATTAATTACTAATATAATATGATATAAATATATAAATGATTATTTTTTTATTCTGTAAAGGATACATTAATATTTAACTAATTAAGGAAGAACACATCCATCATAGTTTAAAAATCATTGAAAAATATTTGTTGTCGATTTCATATTCTAGGATAAAAACTAAAGAACTCATGAATGGAAATTTAAAATTAATAAATAATTATAAATAATACCTTATAGTAACATTAATAATTTGGTATATATTAACTATGGAAAGAGGATTATTACCAACATTGCTCCTATGAAACTACTACAAACAGAAAAAATTGTAAACAACCGATGTTAGAAAATAGAAAAAAACTAACAAATATACATATGGATAATTCTTGTAAATTGAAATTATAAATAGTTTTATGTATGAGTATGGTTATGAAATTAGTTATTAATATATTTTTGTTTTTTATACTGGAGTTTATAGTGCGTCCGACTAAGTAGGGAATTAAGGTAAGGGTTTCTTTGTCTCAAATTTGAATCCCTTGAGACATGTTTAAGTTATATATATTGTTTCCTTTTAAATGGTTTAAATACTATCATATCATAATTTTGTATCATAATACTATTATATTTCATGATATTCAATGTTCTATTTAAATTTAAACCTATCATGGGTTTTTTATTCAAATTTACAAAGGTTGTAAGGGGTTTTCATGACTCAATTCTTTTCCTTGGGTCATAATCGCTCTTCTTTGACTATTATATTAAAATATTTATATATTATAACCTATTATGATGTTATTTTTTATTTAAAAATGGTTTTATATTTAAATATGCTTCTCACCAAAGTATTCTTCCTTCACGATTCTATTATTTTGTGAAAATACTTTTTTAAGAATAACTCCCATTTCTTTTAATGGATTTTTCTTCCATATCCATATTTTTACTTCCCACTGATATTATAATTTACTTAATAGAAACTAAAAAAATATCCAATTATACTTTTTATCCCCTTAATTCATTTTAAAAAATGGTTTCATCATCCTTTTAATGGCATGTGTGCTTTCAAAAAGGTTGTTTCAGAACATTCAAAAGGTTTTTCCATCCTTTTAAAATTAAAAGTTTTATCATCCAATCCAAATTTTATTTTCATAACCTTTATATATTTACAAGTATATTTTATTTTTAAATCTTTATAATATGGTTTTAAAAACTATTATCTTTCCCTTGACAAAAAATTTTTATGCTTTAATGTTATAAAATGTTTTGTGGAAACTTTTTTACTTTCACTTCTAGTTATCCTCCATGGTTTATATTTCATTAAGTGATGTTTTGATCGACCTATATATGTTATTATGATATGATTTATTTTTGAAAATGATATTTTTGATATCCTATGATTTATTAAGTTCATTTTGTGTGATGTTTTTAAAATTTTTAAGTATCACATTCTTTTTCCATGGTTTAATTAAGATATGTTTGTGATTGATTTTAAGTGGAACTAGTATGTATGGTTGATGAAGGATAGGGTCCTATATCTCCCTAAAATGAACCGGTTAATATTTAATATCACATGAGATTGTGTAACGTTTCCTGAATGGTGTGTGGGAAACTTTTTTCATAGGTTTTTTATGTGAATGATATGTGGAAAACTTTGTTCACAAGTTTTTTGTGTAAATGAGATATAGGATTATTTGTTCACAAGTTATTGAGTGAGTGTGATGTGAAAGTATTTGTTCACAAGATTTACTATGCTTATTATTGTTCTATATTTCCATGTTATTTATCTATTTATGTCAAATTTTCAAGATACATTTTATTTCCTTGAAATTATATATTTTTGTGATTATGCCTTATTTTAAAAGTATTCTGCACTTTTAAATTATGCTCACAAGTTTTATGATTATTGATATGTGTTTTAAGCCAAGACATGTCTTTTATGATAAGTATATTTTTATGATCTTATGTTTATTCATCGTGTTTTATGATTAATATCCATGGTCTTATGATATTTTATTATGATATTTATGTCTTCCTTATGTTCTCCTTCATGATTATGATCTAATACTTTATGATATGTTTTTTCATTACTGGGTGTTTGATCTCACCCATTTCTTATGATTTCAATCCCTATGTTATAAAGATGATTGTAAAATATGGGATATCTAGAAAGGTTCTAAAGGATAAAGATTATGGATAAATATTTTCAAGTGCTGTAAAATAAGTTATTTATATAGATACTCTCCAAGACACTAAAAATTTTTATCCTTGGGTTGTATGACTTTTTGTGAGATGTATTATCTAAATCATGAGATTATTTCACTATTTAATCCATGTTTATCTTGGGTCACTATAGTTAGTATCGTATGAGGGTTTAGTTATTTTTGGATATTATTTTAGTTTCTTTTGGTGTTAGGGTTAGATAACCTTAGTAAAAACCCTATATATGAGTCTAATTATATGATGATGTCATGAAATATTAGTAAAGCCTTGAGTAGATGGTTTTACCTAGCAATAAACCCATGTCTAGATATGACAAGTGGATTAAATATCTAAAACAGATGTATCAAGAGGTAATAACCCTAAAAAGTGTGTGTTAGATATTAACACAATTTTGACCCAATACACAGCAAAGGGTCCTAACTACACACCTAGTTTAACAATCCTGAGGGATATGATTTGGTTAATAATATTATATTTGATATAAATTATGAATGGTGTATTATGATAATAAATTAGGATATGAATTATGAGAAAATCCAATATAAATAAACCTATATTGAACCAAGAGTGATTTAGGTTGAATTAAAATATAATGTGATGGTTTCAAAGAGTAGCACATTTTGAGGTTGATTTTTTCATAATTCATTTATGATGTAAATATTGATCACTCGTGATTATCTATTTTTTTAGAAATGGATGTATTAAGGATAAACTAAGTTAATAATGAAAGTTATGGATAGTATAGTAATTGTTCTAATGACTAACCAATTGGAATAGAAGCTGTCGTTGAAAAACTTATAGTTATTATCACCCAAATATCTTGAGTTATGATTAATAACTTGAGTCTTTTAGAATATAAAAACACACCAAATAAGATAAGGATATAGTTTCATAGAATATCAGGTGATGAATATGATGAAGGGAAGAATATTCAAATCCCTACATATCGAAAATGTGGGAAAAAGCACCCAAGGTAATGTCTCAAAGAAACAAGTGTTTAAAGTGTGAAATGATTGGACATTGAGATCATTATTTTAAATCTAGGATGAAAAGGAATATTAATTAAATATACATTAATAATGTATAATGATTTAAATTTCTAGATTTTGATTATTATGAAAAATTATTCTCTAATCTAATAGTTAATGGGGATAACAAACATCAACAACCACATAAACCTAGGAAACAAGGGTAAGATTATATTATCCCAAATGCTAAATGTAGGTAATTAAAAATAAGGGTAATAGGTACAATAACCCTATAATTTAGATTTATGGATATTCAATTGGAATATAGTTATATCCACCCTAGGAGGCCTAGGATTTTTTCTAAGGTCATCAAATCAACACCCTAATGATTTGATATAATATTTTATTATTACTACATACTAATTTTAGGTTTATGTATTATGATTCATTAAATACTTATTATCCATAATTTGGAATAATTCAATGTTATTTTAAAATTTATTGGTTGTCTTCACATAGAATCCATAGTAATCAATAAATTAGGGAAATCACATTTCATATTTCAAATCAACTTATGGTCATTTATAAGTACAAGGATGACTATAATCTCTATTGGAAACTAATTTTTTTATTGGAGTTATGATAACTAATAATTAGGTATATTTAGCTCAAATGTTCAGAGGAAAACTCAATATTAGAGTAAATCATATTCTGATAAGAAATATAAATTTCTGAGATTTTTAGGTTGATATCTCTCAAGAAATTATACTCTAATTCATATTTATATATACCCTTAGCTAATGTCATTAGTAAGTAATAATTAAAATTGGGAGAATGAAATTTATTTAATGGGATATAATGTAACAACCTGATATTTTAATATATGTTTTCCTCTAATTAAGCCAAATATGTTTGATAGCTTGATCCATATGCAATAGTGAACTAAAATGAAAACTGGGATATATGTAAGTAAAATATAAATACTAAATATGACTCTTAAAACATCACTATTGAATTTTAAAACATGAATAGAAGTAACCAAAATATCAAATATTTTTATAATGAAAATAAATACAACTTTTGATATTGATTACATGCAATTAGAATAGCTAAAACAACTTAAAAAATCATTATATACTTAAAAATATATATTTTTCAAAAATTGGTATTTTATTTCAAGAAAATAAGAATATTATGATTAAATAATTATTATTATATTAATAATATGAATTATATATTACCAATAAATTAATTATTAAATGATAGGTAATAATAATAAATAATAAATAACAGTTGAAAAAATAAGTTTTCAATATGAATGATTTTTTTCTATATTTTATGTTTTTAATTAAAAATAAAATTTATTAATATAAGGATTTTAATTTGAAAAAAAATAAAATAATTTTTGGATTCAATGTGTCCATATTGTCTTAATATTAATTTTTTGTATTTTTTTTAACATTTGATCTTTAGGTGAATAGTGCAATATACCGTTTTTTCTAATATTGTGGATTTTATGCCATTGTTAGTATATGAGTATGATTCAGAAATATATGAAACCTTTTTATATGAACAAAAATATATTTTATAAGTGAATTTATAATTTTAAAAATGGTTTTTTTTATTTTTAAACCCATAATTGACATTTTAGAATTTAAGTTTTATTTTTCAAAAAATTGTTTTTAATATATTATACATTTAGTAATTTAAAATTAGTTTTTACTACTTTTAAAAATTAAATAAAACCAAATGGATTTAAAATTTTGAATCATTAGGTCCAAATTATATAATAAGGTCCATTTTATTTGTGGGATTAAATGGGAAATTATCAATGTAAAAACCAGTTACCATGGTGAAAACTAAAATGTTAAAAGTGAGTAACCTTTTAGGTAAAGGGCCTAACACGTTTAAAACATGGTTATATTTAAATTTTGGAGTTTTTTTTTCGAAATTATATACTCTAAAATTAATTATTTACCAATTTTTTTATCAACTTTCCTTGAGAGTTACTTCCCATTATTGAAAACTTTTGGGTATTTACAAAAATGACATCCTTTTCACTTATAAAAGTGTCTCTCCTCTCCTTTCTTACCATCATGCCACAAACCCATTATTTAATACCAAAATCTACCCAATAATATAATACAAACTCTTATACACATTAATAAGTTTCTATTATTCTCAAAAGACCATTCTTCAAATTTTTTAATCCCCTTTGTAAAGGAGAAAATCAAGAAGTGAGGTATAAGTTTATAACCTCTCTTTCTCTTTTCTATTTCTTTAAGTGCTTTTATTCTTCATAAAATTTCACCTAAAAATATTAAAATGATAACATAATTATCATTATTATACAATTATAATTATGGTAGGATCATTAACTACCCTCCCCTTTTCTATTAATAAAAATAAAAATGTGAATTGTGTGTTGTGTGTTGTGTGGACCACTGACTTCATGATGTAATGTGTTTTGTTTTACTTAACCACCTTAAAAGGATAGTCCTGATAGAGAATTTAATATATAATTTTTATATTTTTGATATATTTTTTATTCTAAAATGATAAATCATATTACTCCATTTCTTCATTCTATGGAAAATGAAATCATCAACTATGCGTACGTGTAAACTACTACTTACATAGGACAATTGATTTATATTTATCATTTCATATCTTCCTTAAATGGATTGTTATGAGATTGGTTTTAAAGTATAAATATTATTTGTATTATATCATTAATTTTTTATTATTAAAAATTGTATAACTTATTAATTATATGGTTAATATATTATTATCGTTAATTCAATCATTTAAAACAAGCGTACTAAGAGGAAAATATTTAATCCAAATTATATAATATTTTCATATACATTAATTATTTTTATAATTACTTTATAATTATAATTAATGACACTAATAAACACTAAATGGTATCATTATGCCACTGGTTTAATGATATTACAACTATATCACTTCATAATTATCGATAATCATGGTATGTTCATGGTTGGGTCGGTTTAACCACCTACTTGAACAATGCTATGAAATTATATCATGGATGATTATGAAAAATAAATTTCTTAAATAATATTATATAAATATTTAAATAATTTTTTCCCAAGAAAGTATACATCAATATTTAACTCATTAAGGAATAAAATATCCTTCATAGGTTAAAAATCATCGAAAATTGCTTGTTGATTATTTCAACTTATAGGATAAAGAATAAAGTACTATTTAAAGGAAATTTAAACTTAATAAAACATTATAAATCATACCTTATAGTAACATTAATGACTTTTGAAATATTATCTTTGGAATAAGAACGAATACCGACATCGCTCCTATGAAATTGTTATAAACGATAAAAACTGTAAACACCCAATATTGGAAAATAAGTAAAAACTAACAAATATACATATGTATAGTGATTTTAAATGGAAATTATAAATATTTTTAGTTATTAATATGGTTCTAAAATTATTTATTAATATATTTATGTTTGTTATACAGTATTTTAGAGTGCATTAGACCAATCAAGGAAACAAGGTAAGGGTTTCTTTATCACAAATTTGAATCCCTTGAAGCATGTCTAAGTTACAACCCATGTTTCCTTTTCAATGGTGTAAATACTAAAATATAATAATTTTTAATCCTGAACCTCTTATATTTCATGATATTAAATTTTTAATTTAAAGTTAAACCTATCAAGGGGTTTTGATTCAAATTTTACAAAGGTTGTAAGTGGTTTTTGTGACTTAAATATTTTCCTTGTTCCATAATCACTCTTATTTTACTATTATCTTTCAATGTTGATATATTATAACCTATTATGAATCTATGTTATATTTGTAACAACTCAAACATTTATGAATAAAATTTCATTTATTTTGATTTAATGTCTTATGGATATAGAAAATACATGAACTTCTTTTATTATATCCAATTTGATCTTAAATGACTATTAAGTATCATTATCATTGATAATACAGTTATTGAACAATGATCACATGACTAGTATAAATATAGGGTTTTAAAAAATCCTTTTGGCACAGAAAAAGAAAGTGATGACCTCATCTAGTAAGATTTCACCCTATGAATCCCATTTATTAGAGATTTCGAGGGAAATAGCATTTCTAGGCTTTTCCCTATACTAAGCCCAAGTTGAGATCCAACAACTTAAACATGAGAAAAACTATTTATGGAAGAAGTTCAAACTCATCGAGATCATGGTCCAAACCATGTTCACCGAATGGCCCCATGAGAGCCCCACCATCGCGCACCTTATTCTTAGGGAATATGTTGGTGTAATAAAGTGATATGTATCAAGACCCTAGAAATAATATTATGTACATTATTTTTTATAGAATAATGAATATATTTTTCTTCCTATTATTGTTACTATGCAAATGGTTTTTAAATCACAAATAGTATTTTTGGTTAATATTAAAATTCAATTAAGAAATCTATTTTGATGAATTAATGTATTTTTATGAAATAAATAAAATATTAATAAAATATTATTATTAAATTATTTTTTAAAATTTAAATGATCATATAAATTTTATAAAGTCAAATGTAATTTTTGTTAAGGTTCGAAAACTTGTATTGTCAAAAAAACCATTAATTTTTCAATAAATGTCTTTTTTTATTTTGAAAATTCATATATTTAGAAAATAATTTGGATAAAATGAATATTATTTTTAGATTCCAGATGTCAAAATTATCTAATGGTGAATTTTTTATAATTTTCTGAGTCGTATTTTTAGGTAAAAATTAAATGTCGTATAAATATATGATGTGTTTTATGAAATCATAATGGCACAATAATGATGTAATAAATAAAATAAAAGGTATATTTGGAAAAATATATGTTTTTACTTTAAAATAATGTGACTTTAAGTTTATTTAATTTATTTTATAAATCTAGAGTGAATCCTCCAAGACTTATAATATATTTTAAGATTTTAAAATCATTTCCTTGAAAGTGTGACTCACCTCCACATAAGTAAGGGAAATGTTTTATTATCTTAAGCCCTTGGACTCATAAAATAATTTATAACACTACCCTTTTCAAGAAACCATGGTCAAAAACCATGTTATGGTTTATGGTTTTGAATATTTTATTATGTAGTGTCCAAAACCAAAATAATAAAGAAATCCCTCTCCTTTCCTATATAAACCCACCAAAGCTCCCATTTCTCTTCACTAAAAATCCTTGAAACCCATCCACCCTCTACCATATACTCCCTAGATTCCTTAAAAGGTTCCCCCAAGCTCCCAAGAAGCCTCTTATAATCATTTGTAGTCACACATCCAAGTAAGTGATTTCCCTCCTCACCTTTGAATTCAAGCACCATCTTTGAGATTAGTTATTTTAATTTCAATTACTTGTATTTAAATTAATTTTTAATCATTAAATTAATTTCCAATTGATGTTATTTTTATTATGTATCATTTATCCCCCTCGTTTTGACCCTTACCTAAGCCATTACTATACTGAAATTCTGTAAGGGATTCTCTCTCTCCTCTTTTAATCAAGCACTTCATTTATGATATGCCTTTTTAATTTATATTTTCTTATTTTTAGATATATTATTACCTATCCCAATTAATTTAAAATTGATTTATAAATGATTATATCACCTTTAAATCTCATTTAACCCTCCTAAGAACCTTTACGTACACTAGTTACCATGCCAAAATTCTGTAAGAGTTCTTTTGCTTTCTCATCTTACTTCAAGACTCTTTATTATGTCACACCTTATATTTCCAATTAGTTATGTTGGTGAATTTCATTAAATGTCCATATTAATTTACATTTAAAGTATAAATGATGAGATACCTTTTTCACTCTCATCAATCCATTTTATGAATTTCTATATGACGTTGTTATGCTGTCGAAATTGCACCACGATTTTCCATGCCAAAATAATTATGTAGTGAATACCATACCCATTAATCTATCAAGGGTATTCACCTTTATACACATATACTTATTAATTTTGGATATATATGTATGTATTCTAGATTTCTGTGATCATGGAATAAATTGTGATGTTTAATGAATCCATGTTATATGATCTATGTGTCACACTTAAACATGAGATTGAAATGTTTATTAAGGGTGCATCCTGATAGCACTCCAATGCATTGGGTAATGTTTTGTATCATAATACTTCATGTTGGGATAGGGGTTTACCTGATTCCTTTATGGGGATTTTTTACACAATGAAGGCTTGGTAGTTTATCTTTGACTTATTTTTATGATGTAGTGTTTTAAGTTATTGCTACATCTCCCATGTTATGATTATCATGCTATATCATTCCTTATTATTCATGTTAATTTATGAATCATTGATATCCCCTGTATAAAATGTATTATTATCCTCATGTTATTCCATATTTATTCCCTTACTGGGATTTATATCTCACCCCTTTCTTATGTATGTTCTCAAGTTATCCCATGCAGTGTTAAGTACCAAGGAATGCTTTAATCATGTCAAAGAAGTTTTCAATAAAGATGTTATATTTCATGTTTTAAGTTGTTATGTAATTTTCCAAAACCCCAAATACACTAGACCACTTTATCTTCTAAGTTTTATTAAGTGAAATTTTATGTAATAAATCATGTTTAAATTCAAAATAAAGAGTGGGTCTATTATAGTTGGTATCAGAGGATAGGTTTAGTTATTTTTGGGATTAGGATTAGAAAACCCTAGTGAAAACCCTTAGGGATAAGACTAAGTGTAAGAAAACATACCTAAATTTTGGTAAGTATAGAGTAAGTGGTTTATCAAGAAAATACATCCCTATTTGGATACTACAAGTGGACATGGTTCTGGAAAATATGTTCCTAGGATTATCAACTCTGACAAGGTGTTCCAAGATTGACTCGGGGTAACCCAGTACACGACAATGGGCCTTACTACGCACCCAGTTTGACACTCCTAGGGGATATTCTTTGGTAAATTCAAAAACTCATTACAAACCATTATTAAGGGAATAAAAAAATCCCATAACAATATATGTTAGGAATTAAATGATGGATAACATAGACTAAATCCTAGAGACTCAAAATTTAAGGAGATAAATGTAATTTATAAGCTATCTCTTTATTGTCATTGGATTCTTGTTTATGTGTTTAATAGTTTAAAATTAATCCTCCCTAAGTATATATTAGATAAAGTAGAACCATAATCAAAAAGTGAAATGTAGGGTTATCATCTATAGTTCTATACATTATTTTATATCATGAAAGTTTAATATAACAATTCAAACACCACTACAAAGAATGGAAGTAGAGATGTCGGTGAAAATGGAAAACTGGGTATTTATTTTATCCCTTGTATATAACTCCTCCCATATCATAATTTTTGTATTTAACTTCTCGGTGAACCTTGTCATACTTCGCTTGGTGGAATTTGATATAATGTTGGGCATGGATTGGATTTCCCTATATAGATCCAACATAAATTGTCGTGAGAGGGAATTCACTCTCTGTATGGAGAATTGGCCCCCAATTCTATACAAGTGCCAGGAGGAGGATGAATCTTATTTAGCACCATCATCTCAAGAATGGATATTATTTACCTATGAGCAAGCATATCTAGATAAAATGATTGAGTCTAAGGAAAAAATAATTCTTGAAGATATGTCTATTGTGAGGGAATTCAATTATGTGTTTTCTAAGGAATTTCCTAGTCTTCCTCCTAGCAGAGAGGTTGATTTTTTTATCGATCTTATACCTAAGGCATTGCCAATATCAAAGACTCCGTATAGAATGGATATTTTGGAACTTGAGGAACTGAAGAAAAAATTACAGGAGAATTTGGATAAAGGGTTTATACACCCAAGTGCTTCACTATGGGGTGCACCAATCCTCTTCGTTAAGAAGAAGTATGGGTCAATTCGCCTTTGTATTGATTATCATGAGCTCAATAAAATCATGATAAAGAAAACTTATCCTTTTCCATGAATTGATGGCTTGTTTGATCAACTACATGGAGTGAAATACTTCTCTAAGGTGGATCTACAGTCAAGATATTACCAAGGGTGAAGAAGAAGGATATACCCAATACTTCTTTTCATAAAAGGTACATGTATTATGAGTTAATTGTGATGCAATTCAGACTCACTAATGCTCCATAAATCTTTATGGAATTGATTAATAGAATCTTTAGAGATTACCTCAATAAATTTGTGGTAGTATTTATAGATGATATTCTAATACACACCAAAACCAAGAAAGATCATGAGGAGAATCAAAGCACTGTTCTAAAGACCTGTGAAAGGAGAAGCTCTATGCAAAGTTCAGAAAGTGTCAGTTTTGGATAGAAGAAGTCGCATTCTTAGGTAATATCATCACAAGCAATGGGATATCTATATATCCTTCAAATACAAAATCAATTAAGGGGTGGATGAGTCCAACATATGTGATAGATATTTGTAGTTTCCTTAGGTTAGCTGGATATTATCGCCGATTTTTGAGAAATTTCTCATGATTATAAAACCCTCTTACCAAGATAACTCAGAAGGGATTTCAATTTTCTTAGAATGATGAATGTGAATAAAGTTTCATGGATTTGAAAATGAGGCTTATCACTACCCATATGCTCACACTACCTATAATTGGGGAGCTTTTTGTAATTTTTAGTGATGCTTCAAATAAGGGATCGGGATGTGTGTTGATGAAAAATGAAAATTTCATTGCCTACACATCAAGGAAGTTAAAAATGCATGAGAAAAACTATCACATGCATTATCTAGAGTTGGAAGTTGAGATCTTTGCATTGAAAATATGGCGGCATTATATCTTTGGGGAGAAGTGTGAAATATATACAGATCACAAAATTATCAAATATATATTCACATAGAAAGAGATAAATATGCACCATTGAATATGGTTAGATCTCGTCAAGGATTATGACTACTCAATCCACTATCATCCTAATAAAGTGAACAAAGTGGTGGATTCTCTAAGTAGAAATGACCCAAAAATTCTGTCATTAATGAGAATTGAGAAGGATGTGATTTTATTAGACTTAAAGAAGATAGACATGGGAATCATAGATAAAGGAACATAATCAATCCTTTCACAAATTATTTCTCAACCATCTCTTTTGGAAAGGTTAAAGGATGCTCAAAAATATGATGTGGTAATTCAAAAGAAAGTGGAAACTATCATAAAATATAAATCCTTAGAGTTCAATATTATTGAAAAAGGAATTGTGAGATTTGGGTCAAGACTATGTGTTCCATAAAATCCTAAGTTAAAGAAGGAACTATTGGATGATGCACATAGTTCAACTTTCTCTATTCACCTAGGAAACAAAAAGATGTATCGAGATCTATGAGAGAACTATTGGGGGGATAAATGAAGAGGGTGATCATATAATATACATCAAAGTATCTGGTATGTTAGAAAGTGAAGGATGAAAGGAATAATTATAAGGGGATGATGCAATCATTACCCATACCAATATGGAAATTGGAAAACATCACCAAGGACTTTGTCACCTGACTTCTAAAGACATCCAAGGGAAATAATGTTATATGGGTTGTTTTGGATCATCTTACAAACATTGCACACTTCATTACGATTTGAGAGGATTTCTCACTAGATCAAGTGTCATGGATATACATAAGAAAAGTGGTAAGGATGCATGGAGTACCACTATAGATTGTGTCTAATCAAGATCCAAGATTCACCTATTAGTTTTGGAAAATTCTTCAGCATGCTTTAAACACTGAGCTAAACTTTGACAGCTTATCACCCTCAAACCGATGTCTAATCTGAGTGGGATATCCAAACACTTGAGGTTGTGTTGATAGCTTTCTCAATGGACTTCAAAGGTGGATGGGACCAACATATTCCTTTGGTAAAGTTATCTTATAACAAAAGTTTCCATTCAATCATCCAAATGGCCCCTTATGAATCCCTTTACGGGGTCCTGAAATGGTCAAAGAAATAGTGGAGAAGGTTAAGACCATATAGCAGCACATAAAAGCTACTCAGAGTTGACAAAAGAGTTATACTATAAATCATTTAAGAGACCTAGAGTTTGATGTTGGAGACATGGTATTCCTCCGCATATCTCCATGGAAGATATTGATGAGATTTGGGAAGAAGGGAAATCTTAGTCCAAGATACATTGGCCCTTTTGAGACCCTTGATTGCATCAGAGAAATGGCCTATCAACTAAAACTACCACCAAACCTATCTCATTTACATGATGTATTCCATGTGTCCATCTTAATAAATTACATACCATACCCATAACATGTACTAAATCCAGAGTTGCTACCATTGGAGAATGACCTTTACTATGAGGAATATCTGGTGAAGATATTAGATCATAGAGAAAAGGTTTATGAAATAATACAATGCTCCTCATCAAAGTGTTTTGGTAAAACCAAAAGTTTTAAGAAGCAATATGAGAACCAGATGAGGTGATGAATCAGAGTTAACCTCATCTATTTTAGTGTGTGAAAAGGAAATATTGAGGGTGAAATTTCTTAAGGGGGGAAGGTTGTAATGACCCGAACATTTAAGAATAAAATTACATTTAATATGATTTAATGTCTTATGGATATAGAAAACATGTACACGTATTTTATTACATCCAATTGGATTTTAAATTACCATTAAGTATCTTTACTGTTGATAATATATCTATTAAAAAATGATCACATGACTAGTATAAATATAGGGTTTTAATAAATCTATTTGGCATAGAAAAAGGAAGTGATGGCCTCATCCAGTAATATTTTACCCTATAAAGTCCATTTATCGGAGCTTCTAAAGGAGGTAGAATTTTTGGGCTTTTCCCTGGACCAATCCCAAGCTAAGATCCAACAACTTAAGCATGAGAAAACCCATTTATGAGAGAATTTCAAGCTCATCGAGATCACGGCCTAAACCATGTTCACCGAACGGCCCCATGAAAGCCCCACCATCCCTCACCTTACTCTTTAGGAATATACTGGTGTAATAAAGAGATGTGTATCAATACCCTATAAATAATATTATGTACATTATTTTGTATATAATAATTAATATATTTTTCTTCCTATTATTGTTACTCTATAAATGATGTTTAAAGCACAAATAGTATTTTTGGTTAATATTCAAATTCAATTATGAAATATATTTTGATGAATTGATGTATTTTTTTGAAATAAATAATATTTTAATAAAATATTATTATCAAATTAATTTTTTAAATGTAAATGATCATATAAATTTTATGAAGTCAAATGTAATTTTTATTAAGGTTCAAAAACTCGTATTGTCAAAAAAAACCTGTCAATTTTTCAATAAATGTCCTTTTTTATTTTGAAAATTCACATATTTTAAAAATTATTTATATAAAATGAATATTATTTTTGGAATCAAGATTTCAAAATTATCCAATGGTGAATTTTTCATAATTTTTTAAGACAGTCAAATTTTTGGGTAAAAATTAAATATCGTATAAATATATGGTGTGTTTTATGACATCATAATGGCACAATAATAATGTAATAAATACTATAAAAGGTATATTAGAAAAAATATATTTTTTTGTTTAAAAGAATTTTATTTTAAGTTTATTTTATTTATTTTATAAAGCTAGAGTGAATCCTCCTAGACTTATAATATATTTTAATATTTCAAAATAATTTCTTTGAAAGTGTGGCACATCTCCACATAAGAAAGGGAAATATTTTATTATATTCATCCCCTGGACTCATAAAATAATTTATACCACTCCCATTATCCAAAAACCATTGTATGGTTTTTGGTTTTGAATATTTTATTATGTAGTGTCCAAAACCAAAATAATAAAGAAACCCCCCTCTTTTCCTATATAAACTCACCAAAACTCCCATTTCTATTCACTAAAACTCCTTTAAGATAGTCCACCATCTATCATCTACTCCATATATTCCTCACAAGGTTACCCCAAGCTCCCAATAAGCCTTTCATAATCCTTTGGAGTCGCACATCCAAGTAAGGGATTTCTCTCCTTGCCTTTGAATTGAAGCACCTTCTTTGAGATTAGTTCTTTTAATTTTAATTGATTGTATTTAAATTAATTTTTAATCATTAACTTACTGTACAATTTATGTTATTTTTATGAGCGATCATTTATCCCCCTCATTTGTACCCTTACCTAAGCCGTTACTATGCCAAAATTCTGTAAGGGATTCTCTCTCTCCTATTTTAATTAAGCACTTCATTTATGGCATGCCTTTTTAATTATCATTTTATTATTTTGAGATAAATTATTACCTATCAATATTAATTTAAACTTTATTTATAAATTATAATATTCCCTTTAACTCTCATTTAAACCTCTTAAGAACCTTTACGTACACCTGTTACCATGCCAAAATTTTGTAAGAGTTCTTTTGTTTTCTTCTCTTACTTCAAGACTCTTTATTATGGAACGCCTTCTATTTACAATTAATTATGTTGCGTAATTTCCTTCCATGTACCTATTACTATAAATTTCAAGTATAAATTATGAGATACCCCTTTATCTCTCATCAACCTATTTTATAAATTTCTATATGATGTTGTTATGCTGCTGAAATTGCACCACGATTTTCCATGCCAAAATCATTGTGTAGTGAATACCATACTCATTGATCTATAAAGTGTATTTACTTTTATGCACATATACTTATTTATTTTGGATATATATTTATGTATTCAAAATTTCCTTGATTGAGTAATAAATTATTATGTTTAATTAATCCATGTTATATGATCTATGTGGCACACTTAAGCATGAGTTTGAAATGTTTATGAAGGGTACACCCTGATAGTGCTCCAATGAATTAGGTAATGTTTAGTATCATGATATGTCATGTTGGGACAAGGGTTTACTTGATTCCTTTATGGGACTTTTTTCCACCATGAAGTCTTGGTGGTTTAGATTTGACTTATGTTTAGGATTCAATGTTTTAAGTTGTTGCCACATTTCCCATGTTATGATTATCATGTTATATCATGCCTTATTATTCATGTTCCTTTATGCCTAATTGATATTCCTTGTATAACATATATTATTATCCTCATTTTATTCCATTTTTATTCCTTTATTGGGCTTTATATCTCACCCCTTTCTTATTTATGTCCTCAGGTTATCCCATGCAGTGTTAAGTACGATGGAATGCTTTGGTCATTTCAAATATTTTTTCAATAAAGATGTTGTATTTCATGTTTTAAGTTATTATGTAATGTACCTAAACCCCAAAGACACTAGACCTCTCAATATTCTGAGTTCTATTAAGTAAAATTTATATAATAAATCATACTTAAATGTGAAATAAAGAGCAAGGTTGTTATAATATTTCTATATTCTTTTCTGGGTAAATCATGTTTCACGCCAAAGTCTTCTTCCTTCATGATTTTTTTTATTTATTTTTATAAAGAATAATTCCCATTTATTTTAAGGGATTTTTCTTCCATATCCATGTTTTTAATTCCCAAAAATATTATTCTTTACCTAGTGTGAAATAAAATTGTTTTTATCTCTAGTTATCCTTTTTCTCCCATTAATTCATTTGAAAAATAAGGTTTTTTCATTTTTTAAGGATGTGGGTTTTCGATGTGGTTATTTCAAAATGTTCAAAATATTTTTCTATCCTTTAAAAATAAAATTATTTATTATCCACTCTAAAAAAAATTTATAACCTTTATGTATTTACAAGTATATTTTATTAAGAACTATTTATAATAAGTTTTTTGAAACTCTTCTTTTTCCCTTTACAAAAATTTTTTTATACTTTAATGTTTTAAAATATTTTTTGAAAACTATTGTGATTTAACTTCTATTTACCCTTGATGGTTTATCTTTTATGAATTTATGTTTTGATCACCCTCTATATGTTATTATGATATGATTTATTTTTGAAAATTAGAGTTTTTAATATCCTATGATTTATTAAGTTCATGTGATGTGATGTTTTTGAGAGATTTAAGAAACCCGTTATTTTTCCTTGGGATTATTAATATGTGGTTGTGATTGATTTTAAATGGCACACATATGTATGTTTGATGAATTTTAGGGTCCTATATCTCCCTCCAATGCATTGGTCAAGGGTTCATATCACATGAGATAATGTAATGTTGTGTGAATGAGATGCAGGAAGATTTTTTCACAAGTTTGTTGTGTGAATGAGATTTGGGAAGCTTTGTTTACAAGTTTTTTGTGTGAATGAGATGTGGGAAGATTTATAATATTATTTTTTCCTTACTAAGAATTTGAACTCACACCTTTCTTATATTTATAATCCCTATGTTGTGACATCCTGACCCAAGATCCATTAAGCGATGCCCCAAGATTATGGATCACTTGGCCTCAAGCGTGTCTCCTCATATGCTAGAGGTTGATGGCTAGCAGTAAGGGTCCAAAGTAATATAATAGAGAGATTATACCCTCATGATCAGAGTAGCATGCACGGTAGTAAAATGAATAGATAAATAGAGTAATAATAATATAAACTAAAAATGGAAGGTAAACATCCAAAATAAATAAATAACCAACAACAAAAATACCTAGTATCATATACAAAATGATGTAATTTCATGTATCTATAAAAAGGAAACATAAAGTCATGGTAGAAGGCATCCAGTATAATACATGTATCAAAAAAACAAAATACCAAAAGTTATATCTTCAGTAACATCATGATCCATAGCTTGGTCTTGTGCTTCCCCACTCCCATGTTATAATCAATCAAGAATCAACAATAGGGCCCTTGACTTTATCCCTACCTACATCCGCATAATATGATTAGGTACCATAGGTGGCCTGAATAGGGTGTGAGATGAACACAGTAGGACACAAACAATGTTATCTATAAATATCCAATTATTTCATATAATATAAGCAGTGTGAAGATATAATAATAAGTAGTAATAAAGACTATAACGGTTTTTCATGCCTATAAATCACATCAATGTATGGTACACCATACTCGTATCATATCTGTAGGGTCGTCATGCTTGCATTCCACAAGTGTAAGGGGCATCATGCCCATATCTTATAAACATAAGGTCATCATTCCTATATATCATAAAGCATAGGAGTCATCATATCCATGTATCATAATTGTGATAAGTATTCAGAGGATTTTATAAAATCCAATAGATAATTCATAGTTCATTATCATTTCTCTTTGATAAGGATGTAACTATTGTCCTATTTCATCAAGTGATGTGGTTGTACCACTCACTTATATTTAATTCAGTATAGTCTGATAAGTGTGATAACCATGCTACACCACTACGATTATCCATTTTTATTTATGATATAACCATTTAGAAGTCAAACCAAACATGTCGATGGATGTTTTGATTATATAACCATGAGTTTCAAACATACATATAAATGTTTCATCTATAGGGGTGGATCACATTGATATTTATGACCTCCAACATCTTTTGGGATCTAAAGGGTTCATTAGGTTCTAGAAAATACAAGCAATTTAAGTCAAATTCATTTTTTAGAAACGCACGTTGAAACCGACATGCTGCATAATGACACATAATATAAATCATCAAAACTTAAGGGATAAATAATAGACCACCTACCTTATTCCTATCGAGGAGAAATTGTCTAGTATTAGCCTTCAGTTTAGTATAGATCGGAATAAAATTAAAAAATATATGAACACCTTGATGATAGGGCATAAGAGCCTACACCAAAATAGCATTGTTGACAAAAATAAAAATGAAAAAACAAGTATAAGGATTACATCACCTAAAGATAGGAATCCAAAGAGATGAACAGAAGTCAAATCAGGGTTCATATAGAAGAATAACACCAAATCCTATGGTAGGCTTGAGGAGAGATCCATTGAAGAAGAGAAGGGGTTGTTCTCTGGAGAAGAAAATAATAATGGGGGTAGGGTTATAATAATTTTAAGGTAAAAATGTCATTTTACCCAACTTATAGGGTTCATATGGTTTGGCTTCATAGTTGGACAAACTATATGAAAATTATGTGTCATAAACTTCCTCAAGAGGGAAATCATATGGTTCATGCACGTGATTTGGGAAACTGTGAGAAAACCTTTCATTTTTTCTCTTCTAAAATTGTAGTAATATTACACAGGCATGTGGCCTAGGTTTCACAATTAGGTAAAACTATGTGGTCCAATTCTTATCACTAAAACACCCCACACGGTTAGGAGAAACCATGAAGAATGGGCTACACAGTTTCTACTAATTTTATGGATCATCTATTTCTTCCATCGGTCAGGGTTCTAGGATCTGAAAAAGCCTCGAACACCCTCGTTTCCTCCATAACTTCAATAGGCATTTACATTTAGAAAAAAATAAGGAATTAAACTAAAATTTAAATGGTACATACCACATAAAAAACTAGGTTCTTATAGTCTTCCCCCCTTAAAGTAACTCATCCCTGAGTTTCCCTTCCAAGGGTGGTAAAACGTTTTTTGAGAAAAAATCTATCCACATAGTATATATGTCGGCCTCCCACTCCCAAGACTCATCATATACACATTCGTTCTTCCATAGAACCTATACTAAAGGGATAGACCAAAATAATAGATCCTCCATGCTCCAATGAATGATTTTTGTGGTATACTTCTCAAAAGAATCATTATCATCTAACTCAACATCCTTGGGATCAAAAGTATGAGATGGGTCGGCATGATAATAGAAAAGCTTTGATACATAGAAGATGTCGTGCATAGAATGGTACCTCTAACGTAATAAAAACTTATAGGCTACCATCCTGACTCTATCCAAGATCTCAAAAGGCCTAACAAAATGATTTTATAGCTTCCCTTGCCTCGGTATTTGTACATTTCCAAGTCGGGGTGATACCTGCAAGAAAACATGATCCCCAGCCTCGAACTCTAGAGATCATCAATGGAAATCAGTATATGATTTATTTCTAGACTGATCTGTATTCATACATTTCCTGATCAACTGAACCTACTCTGAAGTCTCATACATGAGATGAGGACCTAATAAAACTGCCTCCCTACCTCTAGCCAGTATAGAGATGAATTCCACGGTCTACCATATAAGGCCTCATACGGTACCATCTGGATTGTTTCCTAAAATCTATTATTTCAGGAAAACTTGATGAGATGAATATTCTTATCCCAAGAATATCTAAAATCAAGGATGCATTCTTGGGAAATGTCCTCCAATATATGTTTCATCCACTCTGACTGACTATCAGTCTGGGGGTGAAATTATACGCTCATAAGCACCTATATACCCAAATCTCTTTGTATCCCCTACCATAACCTTGATGTGAAATGAGAATCCCAATCTAAAATGATAGTATGAGGGACCCCATGTAAATATAAAATCTCATGGATGTACATTCTTCCCAAATCATCAACCGATAAAGTCTTCTAGATATAAAGTAAGTGGGTTGCCTTCATCAGTCGATCCACGACTGCCCAAACCACATCACTACCTTGAGGTGACCTTGGTAAGCCAACCAAAAAATTCATCACAACATCTTCCCATTTTCATTTTTGGACTAGTATCCTCTGTAAAAATCCAGAGGGCCACTATTATTTCACATTCACCTACTGATAGTTGGAACACCTAGTGATAAAACCTATTATCTAACATTTCATCCCTGGCCACTAATACTGGTGATGCATATCATGATAAATCTTAGAGAAGTTTGGGTGAATTTCCCACTGAGAAGCATGGGACTCTCTCAACAAATTCTATCACATATCCATAGGCACCCAGATATTCCCATGTATATGTGTGATGTTTTCTCCATCAACAGACCAAGTTAGAGGCAGGTCCTCACTAGAAATACTTTCTCGTAGGACAAATCCTTCAAGATATAAAAACTACCTTCTCTTCACCATATCAAGGAGTGTGAAGAGGTAACTAAAAAGTCTATAATAAAATACCGCTTGTGACTCCCTTGGAACTCCATATGAATATTAGAAATAAGGGGCATCAATTTTCATTAATCATTGGATTCTTAAAGTCTTATGCCTTAGGTTTTTGGCTTATCTCATCAGCTACCACATTTCCCTTTCCAGGCGTATAGGCAAGATCAAATCCAAAAGACTAAAGGAATTTGACCCATATTCATTGATTTATATTCAAGTCACACTATATAAAGATATATTTGAGGTTATAGTGGTCTTTATGCACTAAAAATCGCTCTCCCATTAGATAATGTCTCCGGAAACATAAGGCATGGACAACTTCTACTATCACAAGGTCATGATTTGTATAGTAAATCTCATGAGGTATCAACTTTAAAGACACGTATGCAATGAATAAATCTTCCTACATCAATATTGAACCTATCCCAATGCTTTATGCCTCACATAATACTATATAACCTATTCTAGGATCTGTCAGAATCAAGATCGGTGCTGAAGTAATCCTTCCTTTCAGATCCTAAAAGACTTTTTCACACACTTCAGACCATGAGAACTTCACAACCTTCTTAATAATACCATTAATAGGTATCACAGGTCATGATAAGTCTTGTATGAAAATCATTTAATATCCATATATCCCAAATAAACTCAATATATCAAACATGTTATTGGGTTTCTCCTAAGTAACTACAGCACTCACCTTATCTAGGACAACTGATACTCCTTCCTCTAAGATAATATGACCCAGGAAGTGAGACTTATCAATACAAAAGTGAAATTTACTAATATTAGCATACATATAGTGTTCTATAAATGTATTCAAACTGATATCAATATATTTGGAATGGTTGTTTAAAGTATGATAATATAGTAAGATGTCATCTACAAATACCACCATGAATAAATCCAAAAACAGGTTGAAAACCTGGTTCATCAAAGACATAAAAATGGAATGCATGTTTATAAGACTAAATATCATTACTAGATAATTGTATAAACTATATCAACTATATAAATTCGTACATGGTATATCTGAAGGTATAATACGCACCTAGTGATATTATGGCCTCAAATAAATCTTTTAGAACACCCTCTCTCCTCTAAGTTGGTCAAAGAGTTATATATACGGGGTAAAGAATATCATTTCTTCAAATTAAGCTTATTAAAATTCTAGTAATCCACACAAAGCCTGAGGGTTCTATCCACCTTCTTGGAGAAAAGGATTGGTGAACCCCATGGAGAAGTATTGGGCTGTATAAAACCCTTAGCTTCTAAATCCTATAGTCATCTCTTGAGATCCTTAAACTCAGTAGTATCCATCCTGTAAGGAGGAATGGATACAGGTTCAGCTCCAAACACTATCTCAATAGTAAATTCTACCTATCTTTCAAGAGGTAGTTCAGATAATGTTTTAGGGAATACAACCCTGAAACGGTCTACTACAAGAGGGAAATCAATCTAATGTAATGCCTGATCATTCATATAAAGGTTAGTGATCTGGGTGGTCACTCCACCTAGAACAAGATTCTCTATTCCATCTCTACTTTCCTATACATCCCAATCACCCTTGTGAAGATAACTACCACCCTCTAGTGATGTAAACGATACCCTACAGTGATAGAAATTCATATAGGCATGATAGGGTACCCACAATTCCATCATGATAATGACATCAATACCCTTTATATCAAGCATAAATATGTCCTAAAAGAAATAATGGCTTATTACCTCAAGGGTTCATTCCTTACACTGGCATACACTCTCTGATCAAATACCCAATGAATTATTAAGTGTCATCATTCCATGGAAATACACAATATAAAGCCTAAGGATTTCCACAATAGCCACAGAGATAAAGGAATGTGAAGCACCCATATCTAATAAGGTATAAATAATAGTAGAGGATATTATAATAGTACCTCAAATAGTAAATAGCCTAGAACCCTGCTCTGGTATAAGATGCACTGAATAAATATGGCCCGATCCATGGCCCTCTATTTCAACCTAACTACCCTGAGTGGGTCCTCTCTACTGGTGTTGTATATCTAAAGCATGTTTACCTCATTCATGGTTGTCTCCTCGGCTTGTATGGCTAGTAGTACTCTATATACCTTCCCTTTGAGGTTCCACTAATCCCACTCCTAAAGGTGGAGTTGATAAGGATCCTCTTCCACTAGATGCAAATGGGAGGGTCCTACAAAAACACTGAATATTCCCCAAACTACCATAACCTCATCACTCAATGAGGTCTCTGGAACACTAGGGATTTATATGACCTTACTTTACACACTTTTGAAAACGCACATAACTATCAATGGGTATCACTTGGTTGTTGTTGCTCCCATGTGTAGTCTCAAATCATCGCTACCAATTACTAGTGGAACCACTTCCCTATCTTGGTTCTAAATCGAACTAGCCCACACTGTGAACTTTCCTCAAGTTCCACTCGATGATGAGATCTTGGTTTAATATATCATATATAGTAGTAAACCGAAAAACATTCACCTATGATCAAATAGGATGGCTAATCCCATCCTCAAAACGTCTCAGTTTCACTGGTTCATCAGCAGTATAAATAGGCACAAAGTGATTAAGCTAAGTAAAATTAGTTGAGTAGTCCATAACAAACATAGAAAACTATTTAAGGTTCATGAAATCCCAAGCATGATCAACCCTCAGGGTATCATGGAAGAAATGGTCATAGAAGCTAGATTGAAAATCCCTTCAAATCACTTCCCAATACTAACATGTCTAGTTCAAAATATATCACAACTCATCCCTCAGGGCTCGTGTCGTGACTACCCCAAGCCCGCCTTCTATAAGCCAGGGGCTAGAGACTAGCACCAGAAAGGCGTATCCCTAAAACAGGAAGGCATTGCCTTTTTAACCTGTACAGACACACAGTCCAAGAACAAAACTAGAAGCAACCATAAAGTAAACTGCTATAGTAAAAGTGTGTTGAAAGTAAATGGGGCCAGAATACAAGCCCAACTGAAAAATACAAGTACAACTAAAAAGTACAAATACAACTGAAAAGTGAAAATCTGCTCCTGGATCATCCACCGAGGATCCTACCTGAATGGTAGGTACAAATCATGAACAATAGTCCCCACGTCACATCATGCCAAATGGTCCACCTCTGAGTACCATCCAGTCCTAGATCCCTCATCCTCGATCAATGTTGTCTGTCATCTGCATAAGACACAATAAGGTGTGGGCGTAGCCTGTATGGGGGTGAGTATAAAAATACTCAGTAGGGACCCCGAGACCCCCGTAGGTCTCATAGAGTTCCACGGAGTAAAAACCACAAAGAAATACTTCAACTCTACTTAGATATATGCCCATACATATACCTAAGTTATCTAGATATACTCATCTCATATATGAGGTAACAATACCACAAAGGTAACACCACAAAGGTAGAAAAACCACATAGGTAACACCACTGAGATAGAAGTACCACACAGGTAACACTATGAAGACAACACCACAAAGGTAGAAGTGCCACATAGGCAACACCACTAAGACAACACCATGAAGGTAGAAGTACCAAACAGGTAACACCATGAAGATAGAAGTACCACACAGGTAACACCATGAAGATAACACCACAAAGATAGAAGTACCACACAGGTAACACTATAAGAACCCGGTTCTTAGTTTTGAGGTACGGGCTTCTTCTTTTTCCTTTTCCTTAAGTGTTTTTGAGAAAATATGGAAAATGGGGGAAAATCCTAAATTTTGAAACTACACGCCATGTACTTTTTCCACACACCGTGTACTTTTGGCCGTGTGGGATGGGTACACGGGGTGTGTAGCCATGTCGGTGACGAGGGGTGTAGGAACCGACTACACGCCGTGTAGTGGTACCTTACACGCCGTGTAGTCAGTCGGCAGGCTTAAACAGTAGGGCGATGGAGTCGCCGCCAGCTGGGTGATAGTACATGTCGTGTACTCGGGAGTACATGTCGTGTACTCATGTCGACGGATGAACAGTGTGGCAGTGCCACCAGAGGAACAGTTAAATGAAAGAAGTACACATCGTGTACTCATAAGTACACGCCGTGTACTTTGTTTTTTCGGCTTAAAATAGGCAGTAGCCTCCTCATTTGGAAGAGGAGACATTTGAGCCATTTTAAAGCCAAGGAGGATGACCGAAGCTTTGAAGATCCACCGAGTGTTCGTCTGGAATCTGATTCGGCTTCGGACAATCTTGTTAGAACCGCATGGGTATTCCCTCTCTTCTCCTAGAGTATCTCTTACCAATTCTTTCTCATTAGAGAGTTATTTACATTTAAATGGGTTTTGTTCTTCGCCATATCTACGCCATTCTTGGGTGTTTCTGGAGTTAACGTTCGGGTATAACGTTCGGGTATAACGTTCGTTGGTGAATAAGGTAGGTGGCTTGGTGTTATTTTTCCAACTATTGTGCGTTTTTGTGCATTTTTGAGCTACGAACCCATATTTGGGTGTCGTGAGGCTGAGGTTGTGGCTAATTTAACTACCTAGAACTGTATAGGTAATTAAATAAAGTTGTAAAAATGCTGTTTGGGATCGTTGCTTGGATCCAGGACCATCCTGAGGGGTGTGTTCCTCTATTTAGCCGTTTGGCTAGGATACCCGAGGGTATGCCTTTAAAGTAGTAATTTTAGAATTTCCTTGAGAGGAATTGCTTGTTTACTGCTTGTTTACATGTTGGGCATGGCCCGGTTACCTATTTATCCTGATGGTGTGGTTGTGATTAGCCTGTGGGCACTACACTATTTAGCCCGAGGGCTGTAGTTATTTTGCCTGAGGGCAACCTTTCGTGCCTGAGGGCTTGACTTCTGTGCCTGAGGGCGACACTTCCTACGCCTGAGGGAAATTTCTGTTACACCTGAGAACAATACCTATGGGTTGGATTCTGGATAGCCTGAGGGCAATCCTGAGGGTGTGGTTTTACTATATTAGCCTGAGGGAAAGCTTCTGGTTGGCCTGAGGGCTTGGTGATGTTGAGAACAGAATGTTACTAAGTTAAATGATTAAATGAATAGTAAAATGGAAATATAACTAGTAGTTAGTTACTTTTGAGTACTGCTTACTTTATTGCATTTTACTACTGCACACTGTTGTTGCATGCTTACACGCAGTTGGGCACGGGCCTTTGGTGGGTGCCTACTGAGATATATTTCACACACCCTGTTTGGGTCATGTTTTTTGGCCCAAATAGATTAAGTTTTCGTAGGTGTGGATAGGGGCAAGAGTCCCTATACAGTTACTTGACTGTTGTTGTGGAGTAGGAGGGCATGGGACCGAGCCTAGGCTCGCGATTCCACTGCCATCTATTTTGCTTTGTTTTGTTGTACTCTGCTTTTTATTGTACTGTATTGATGTATAACATGTTCTGGCTATTTTCTTAGAATTTGGAACATGTAACATCATTATTTACATCCTGTTGGTTATATCC
This sequence comes from Viscum album, assembly GCA_963277665.1. NCBI lineage: Eukaryota > Viridiplantae > Streptophyta > Magnoliopsida > Santalales > Viscaceae > Viscum > Viscum album. The sequence continues at coordinate 262,102,111 of OY728164.1, read as the reverse complement.
ACTACAGTTGTTTATTTTAGTTGTGCATGGTTTACTGCTTCCACTGTTTGTTTTATGTTTTATTTAAATTCCTCTGCGCTACACTTTGACAAATGAGAGCATAATTTCCCCACTATCAGACCTGGGCCCTCACTGCTAGTCGTCAGCCTCTGGTATTTGGGGAAATGTGCTTGAGGTCACATGGAGAACCGGGCTCGGGGCACCCGTTGCGTGGCACTCGGACCCAGGACGTTACAAAGTGGTATCAAAGGGGTTTCTTTTCTTTGACTTACTATTTGGAGCTGTTGTCAGGGATAGGAAGAACGGTAGTCAGTAATAAGCTGTGCCTAGGCGTAGCTAACCCGTGTACAGGGAAAAGCCAATTTACCTCATACTGTAATTTTACTGATTTTGAAATTTACAGTTGATTTGATTTCACAGTTGGGTGACGCACTTGTATTGTTCTGTTTATATTTTATCTATGGGTTCTATTTAGTTGAAACCCGATGAGATGAGGGTATTCCATCTCATGCATCATATAGTCACTTGCTAGATATCACATGCCATGCATAGTTTCTATGCCATGTAGGTGCATTAGTAATTGCATGTTGTTGTGATAGTTTTTGTGCTAGAAAATCATATTGTTGTGATAGCTGCTTGATACATACCTGCTCTGTGATAGGGTATTCTTTGTATGATCTTGTGTATAGAATGGATACCAAACTTTGGTTTTTGGGGAGTATGGGCCCACATTGAACGGAATTTGGTGGATCATTGATTGTTTATTGGTTATAACACATATGAGATGTCAAAATTTGATTCGTGGGGAGTATGGGCCTCCACGGGTCGGAATTTGACACTTAGGTGTTGTTTTTTAGTATTTTCTGGGTTCCGGGGAAGTTTCTGAGGCATACTGTCCAGAAACCCAGTATACACGTTGTGTAGTATTTTTATACACGCCGTGTATGCTCTTCTGTTCGGGAAGAAAAATAAAATTTTTGAGTACATGCCGTGTACCCTAAGTACACGCCGTGTAGTCTCTTCCCATGTCACAAACCGTGTTGGTGGCGACACGGGGCAGGGAAAGGCTTTTGTAAAACACTCTGTGTAGATTTTGTACACGTCGTGTAGTGTGACCTAGATTCTGGCCATGTAACTAACAACATGGTTCGGTGAACTCCTGTACAGAACACGTTGTGTCAATGATGAACATACCGCGTAGTGTGACCTGGGGACTCGGCCGTGTAACTAACAAACATGGGTCGGTGTCACCTCTCCTTGAACACGCCATGTACCTATGGGACAGGTCGTGTGATCTTGTCCGAGGATAGACCGTGTGGTTTTAGCCATGTGGCTGGGAAACGGGGTGTTGTACACGCCGTGTACAGGTGTAACACGCCGTGTAGTTTGAGCCGAGTAGTCGGCTGTGTCACAGACGACACAGGCAGTTGGAAATTAACACCGTACACGCCGTGTAGATATTATACACACCGTGTAGCTTTTGTTCAGCTGAAGTCGTGTGGCTTAGCCATGTGTAAGGACCCGGGCAGGGTAAGAGAAGTCAAGTACACGCCGTGTAGTCAGTGTACACGGCGTGTAGACTTGTTTTGAAAATTTTGAAATGCCTTCTTCCTCTTGTTCCTTTTTGGTTCCTTCGTTTACGTCTTAATAATCTTGAATCTGAGGCGTGCTTTTGACCTTGTAGTGTCATTCCGCCTAGACGACCGCGAGTTGTTCGCCAGGAGAGCGGCGAAAATTATACTCCAGAGATGGTGGGCCATGGGCTACCAGTTGATCCCCCAACAGAGCCAGATGCGGCGGCAGCTGCTATACTGGAGACAGGCGTGGAGGCATAGTTCTGCGAGGGCTTTATGCGGTTCATGCAGACCTTTTAGGGAGCACCTCAGGCTGCTACATCTATGGCCGAGCTGACGCGTATCTTTCAGCAGCAACATCCGACTACGTTTTTAGGGGATGGAGGACCACATGCTATAGAGTCTTGGCTAGGATCGATGCAGACTATTTTTGAGCATCTTGAGACGCCTCCAGGTCGGAGAGTCAAGCTCGCAACTTACATGCTGCGTGATTCCGCCAAGAGGTGGTGGGATGTCACCACCCAGTCAGAGCATCACAGAGACATGGTGTGGGAGGATTTTTAGGCGGTCTTCTATGACTTCTTCTTTCCTGAGATGCTGAGGGAAGATAGAGCTCGAGAGTTAATGAATCTGCAGTAGGGTGCTATGTCGGTGATGGACTATTTTGCTCGCTTCACCGAGCTTCAGCGTTTTTCACCCGTGCTGGTGGGTGATGAGACACTGAGAGCCAAATGCTTTGAGGATGGTCTTCGTTATGAAATCCGAGTGCTGGTGAATGTTTTCAGGTTTCCTAATGTACACGCTATTGTGAACCAGGCACTGATTACAGAGAGGAACCTGCGGGAAGCTAGTGGTGTGGGTCAGGGCGGTCCATCACCAGTTCCTGGTACTATTTCTGCGGGCAAGAGGAAGATACAGATGGACTTCTCTCAGGGTGGAAGTACTATCCAAGAAGCGTCTTCAGGTGGCCCGATCAGGTGCTACCAGTGTGGCAGAGAGGGGCACAAGAGACCGTAGTGTCCACGCGATCCATTTGAGTGCCAAGCTTACGGAAAGATGGGTCATCTACAGCGCTTTTGTAGGGTGTTTCTACCAGTGGCTAGTGAGAGGGGTTCTGTGCAGACTCCATGTGCGGGAGCAGGACCAGTAGCTTCTTACCAGTCAGGGAACTAGAACACGTCAGGGCGTGCAGGCAGAGATGGTGTTCGTGGCCATGGTAGCCAGACACTGGGGTCTCAGAGGTAGCAGGGCGGGATAGCTCAGGGTAGCCAGGCTGTGTCGCAGGTACGCGGCACTAGGCAGGCATATGCAGTGCAACAGACCCAGTAGGAGAAGGATCCTGGACCTTCTACAGTCAGAGGTACTATTCTAGTATCTTCTGTCTTATCTTCAGTGCTTTTTGATATGGGTGCTACACATAGTTTCATATTTGTACCCGTTGTGGAGAGCCTTGGGCTCGGTGTTTCTTCTTATTCTAATATCATGACACTAGACACTCTGTTGGGGACTAGAACGGCTGGTGTGCGTCGGTGTAAGGAGTGCCCCCTTGAGGTTGGAGGGTGTCACTTTCTTTGGGACCTCTATGTCTTAGAGATGAAGAGCTATGACGTCATTCTCGGGATGGACTAGTTGGTTCCCTTTCGAGCCTTTGTAGACTTCTATCGTCGCAGGGTGCATTTCACGTCACCAAAGGGCGGAGAGTTTCTATACAAGGGCGAATGGGATGTTCAGGCGAGTCGAGCTGGACCAGAGCATCATGGGCGAGGTGGAGTCACGGCCTAGATTGTGAGCTTATATCTGGATGATCAGGGGACTTGTCAGACGGATTTCCCTCCAGTTTTTGATGGTTTTAGGGATGTTTTCCTGGATGACTTTTTAGTTCTTCCTCCAGAGCGTGACGTTGATTTCTCTATTGATCTAGTTCTAGGAGCAGCACCGGTGTCCATTCCTCCTTATAGGATGGCTACGCCTGAGTTACAGGAGCTCAAGAGGCAGTTAGAGGAGTTACAGACAAAGGGTTTTATCCGACCCAGTACTTCTCCTTGGGGTTATCCGGTCCTTTTTGCGAAGAAGGTGGATGGTACCCTTAGGCTTTGCGTGGATTATCGGAAGCTGAACCAGTTAACGGTTAAGAATAGATATCCCTTTCCAAGGATTGATGATCTTTTTGATCAGCTTCATGGAGCACGAGTGTTCTTGAAGATTGACTTGAGATCCGGATATCATCAGCTGTGTGTGAGACCATCGGATATACCGCTTACATCTTTTCAGATCAGGTATGGTCTATAAGAGTATATGGTTATGCCGTTCGGACTCACGAACGCGCCATCAGTTTTCATGGCTCTGATGAATCGTGTGTTCCATCCGTATCTTGATTCTTTTTTGGTAGTATTCGTGGATGACATCTTGGTGTACTCTCACACTCGGCACGACCATGCCACCCATCTAGAGATCATATTGAGTACACTGAGAGAGCATCATCTATATGCTAATCTCTCAAAGTTCCACTTTTGGATGGACCGGATTCACTTCCTGGGTCACATTATCTCAGAGGAAGGAGTTGCAGTAGACCCAGAGAAGGTGATAGCAGTAGTTTCCTGAGAGCAGCCTAAGAACGTGTTTGAGATACAGAGTTTCTTAGGGATGGATGGTTACTACAGATGCTTTATACAGGACTTCTCCCGCTTAGAAGCACCGTTGACAGGTCTGACTAAGAAGGGTGTGAAGTTCGTTTGGTCGGAAGCTTGCGAGACAGCTTTCCAGGACCTGAAGGGAAGGTTGACATCAGCACCGATCCTGATACTCCCAGAGCAGGGGAAGAGCTATACAGTTTACTATCATGCATCAGGTATTGGGTTGGGAGCCGTTTTGATGTAGGGAGACCGAGTTGTTGTGTACGGGTCTCGATAGTTGAGGCCACATGAGAGGAATTACCCGACGCATGATCTCGAGTTGGCTGCAGTTTTGCATGCGTTGCGCTGTTGGAGACATTATCTGTTGGGAGAGAATTTTGTGGTTTTCACCAACCAAAAAAGCCTCAGGTATATCCTTACTCATCGTGACCTAAATCTGAGGCAGAGAAGGTGGGTTGAGTACCTACAGTCCTTCGATTTTGAGCTTGCCTACACACCTGGTAAAGGAAATGCAGTAGCTGATGCACTGAGCAGGAAGACTCAGATACAGGAAGTGTAGGAGGCCAGTGGTGAGTGGGAGCTCATGGATTTGTTCTCTGAGATGCATCTGGAGGTGCATGACAGTCAGGGGCAGACTTATCTTTCATCTTTAGTTGTTACATCTACCCTCCTGGACAGAGTGAGGATGAGGCAGCTATCTGACTCAGAAAGCCTAGTTCTACGGGAGTCGATGGAAAGTGAGGGCCCTCCTCCCGATTGGACGATAGGTGACGATGAGGTCCTGCGTTTCCATGGAAGAGTATGGGTTCCAGGGGATATATGCAGGGAGCTGATGCAGGAGTTTCATGCTTCATCTTGGGCAGTTCATCCTAGGGTTACCAAGATGTACCGTGACTTGTGACGTCAGTACTGGTGGTCGGGTATGAAGAGAGATGTAGCTGGTTTTGTTACGAGGTGTTCCACCTGTCAACAGGTGAAGGTAGAGCATCAGAGACCAGTTGGGTTGTTACAACAGTTACCTATTCCAGAGTGGAAATGGGATGATGTCGCGATGGATTTCGTGACAGGATTTCCAAGGTCACCTCGAGGCAATGACGCCATGTGGGTTGTTGTGGACAGACTCACGAAGGTATCTCACTTCTTGCCGATCAAGGAGACCTTCGGTGTGGACGAGCTCGGAAGGTTGTATATCCGAGAGATCGTATGTCTTCATGGGGTCCCTCATTCTATCATTTCTGATAGGTACGCCCGCTTTACATCTCATTTCTGGTAGAGTTTTCAGAGGGCGCTGGGTACACAGGTGCTTCGGAGCACAGCATACCACCCTCAGACAGATGTCCAGTCAGAGCGTACGATACAGGTGCTTGAGGACATGTTGTGTGCATACGTCCTAGACTTTGGGGGCTCTTGGGAGAAGCATATACCCTTAGTTGAGTTTGCCTATAAAAATAGTTTTTAGGAAACTATTGAGATGGCACCATACGAGGCTTTATATGGTAGGTCATGCCGATCACCTTTGTGCTGGTTAGAGGCAGGTGAGGCAGCTTTACTGGGTCCACAGCTCATGCAAGAGACATCTGAGCAGGTCCAGTTGATTCGGAAGCGGATTGCTACCATGTAGTCTCGTCAGAAGTCTTATGCTGATCACCGCAGATGACCTTTGGAGTTCGTGGTTGGGGATCAGGTTTTTCTACGTGTTTCGCCGAGCTGGGACACAATCGGATCAGGAGACAAGGTAAGCTTTCGCCGAGGTATGTGGGGACGTTCGAGATTCTAGAGAGAGTCAAGATGGTTGCCTATCGGTTGCAGTTACCACAGCGATACCGAGCCATGCACGACGTCTTCCACGTGTCTCAGTTGCGTCGCTATCATTCAGACCCGTCTCATGTCTTTCATCTTGAGGAGGTTGAGCTAGAGGTAGATGCGTCCTTTGAGGAGCATCTGATTCATATCGTTGACAGGAGCAAGAAGGTTCTCCGAGGCCGGTCAGTTCCTCTCGTACAGGTACTATGGCAGCATGGGAGAGTGTAGGACAAGACCTGGGAGCGGGAGGCCGACGTACGTGCTCAGTGGCCAGAGCTGTTCTGAGCTTTATTTTCACCACCCTGGGAAAGGCAATTCGGGGATGAATTTCTATAAGGGGGAAGTTTGTAAGAACCCAGTTCTTAGTTTTTAGGTATGGTCTTCTTCTTTTTCCTTTTCCTTAAGTGTTTTTGAGAAAATATGGAAAATGGGGAAAAATCCTAAATTTTGAAACTACACGTCGTGTACTTTTTCCACACGCCGTGTACTTTTGGCCATGTGGGATGGGTACATGGGGCGTGTAGCCATGTCGGCAACGAGGGGTGTAAGAACCAACTACACACCGTGTAGTGGTACCTTACATGCCGTGTAGTCAGTCGGTAGGCTTAAACAGTCGGGCGGTGGAGTCGCCGCCAGCTGGGCGATAGTACACGCCGTGTACTCAGGAGTATATGTTGTGTACTCATGTTGACGGATGAACAGTGTGGTGGTGCTGTTAGAGGAACAGTTAAATGAAAGAAGTACACGCTATGTACTCAGAAGTACATGTCGTGTACTTTGTTTTTTCGGCTTAAAACAGGTAGTAGCCTCCTCATTTGGTAGAGGAGGCATTTGAGCCGTTTTGGAGCCAAGGAGGATGACTGAACCTTTGAAGATCCACCGGGTGTTCGTCTGGAATCTGATTCGGCTTCGGACGATCTCGTTGGAACCGCACGGGTAAGCCCTCTCTTCTCCTAGCGTATCTCTTACCAATTCTTTCCCGTTGGAGAGTTATTTACATTTGAATGGGTTTTTTCTTCATCAGATCTACGCCATTCTTGGGCGTTTTTGGAGTCAGCATTCGGGTATAACGTTCGTTGGCGAATAAGGTAGGTGGCTTGGTGTTATTTTTTCAACTGTCATGTGTTTTTGTGCGTTTTTGAGCTACGAACCCATATTTGGGTGTCGTGAGGCTGAGGTCGTGGCTAATTTAACTACCTAGAACTGTATAGGTAATTAAATAAAGTTGTAAAAATGCTGTTTGGGATCGTTTCTTGGATCCAGGACCATCCCGAGGGGTGCATTCCTCTGTTTAGTCGTTTGGCCAGGATAACCGAGGGTATGCCTTTAAAGTAGTAATTGTAGAATTTCCTTAAGAGGAATTTCTTGTTTACTGCTTGTTTACATGTTGGGAATGTCCCGGTTACCTGTTTAGCCTGAGGGCATGGTTGTGATTAGCCTGTGGGCACTGCACTATTTAGCCCGAGGGCTGTAGTTATTTGGCTAGAGGGCAACCTTTCATGCCTGAGGGCTTGACTTCTATGCCTAAGGGCGACACTTCCTATGCCTGAGGGCAATTTCTGTTACGCCTGAGGGCAATACCTGCGGGTTGGATTCTGGATATCCTGAGGGCAAGCCTGAGGGCGTGGTTTTACTATATTAGCCTGAGGGCAAGCTTCTGGTTGGCCTGAGGGCTTGGTGATGTTGAGCACAGAATGTTACTAAGTTAAATGATTAAATGAATAGTAAAATGTAAATATAACTAGTAGTTAGTTACTTTTGAGTACTGCTTACTTTATTGCATTTTATTAATGCACACTGTTGTTTCATTCTTACACGCAGTTGGGCACGGGCCTTTGGTGGGTGCCTACTAAGATATATTTCTCACACCCTGTTTGGGTCATGTTTTTTGTCCTAAACAGATTACGTTTCTGTAGGTGTGGATAGGGTCAAGAGTCCCTATACAGGTACTTGACTTTTGCTGTGGAGTAGGATGGCATGGGACCAAGCCTAGGTTCGCGATGCCACTGCCAGCTGTTTTGCTTTGTTTTACTGTACTCTACTTTTTGTTGTACTGTATTGATGTATAACATGTTCTGGATGTTTTCTTAGAACTTGGAACATGTAAAATCATTATTTACATCATGTTGGTTATATCCACTGCAGTTGTTTATTTCAGTTGTGCATGGTTTACTGCTTCCACGGTTTGTTGTATGTTTTATTTAAATTCCTTCGTGCTACACTTTGAAAAATGAGGGCATAGTTTCCCCACTATCAAACCTGGGCCCTCATTGCTAGTCGGCAGCCTCTGGTGTTTGGGGAAATGCGCTTGAGGTCACGTGGCGAACCGGGCTCAGGGCACCCGTTGCGTGGCACCCGGACCCGGGACGTTACAAACACCATGAATATAACACCATGAAGGTGAAGATACTCAGATCACAATCACGTATAACTTAATTAAATAAGTATAGATGGTTATTCCTAAGTATAGATCATCTTATTCTGTTAAAAAGCACTGATGCTGACCCACACAGGATCGATAGGTACTAACCCCCACTGACCCACACAGGATCTGACCCACATAGGATCGGTATGCGCTAACCCACATAGGATCACTGACCACTGACCCACACAAGATCTGATAGAATTTGGACCACATAGGATCGATAGATGCTAACCCACACAGGATCAATGTTCTTTCTTCATGTTACATCCTGCCACAGGATTCCTTGCACCCGGTGCGCTCGAGTTCCGTAGAATCTTCCCCTAGAGATATTGGTTGTACCTCGACCGCCACTAAGCTCCAAAAGGTAGTAACCCAAAGAATATCCATGTCTTAAGGGTCCCAATGTGACAGATAGTGCGTCAATCGGATGCTCGGTCTATGAGTTATAAGTGTTTTAGTTCTGAGGGCTCGGTTGGATTCGGGTTTGATCCAACCCGGCTATACTCCAACTATCTCCAAAACATAAGTGGGGTATACCAAAATGACCATCTTGATCCAAGGATCCCATCACCATAGACAGTTCGTCAAATGGATGTCTGGTTCTCAAGATATGCCTCTTTAAGTGTTTCCGGGACCGGTTGGGCCTGGGTCCAACCCGGCTGGGCTGGGCTGTGGCGGGCTCGGCTCGCTGGTCTAAGGTCCAGCCCAGTCCACAAGGGGGAGGCCCACAAGGTGCATCCCATCCCGCAAAGGGGTGGCCTGTCGGTCCGGCCCACAGTGGGGTCCACCCTCGCCGGCGCGGGGGGGGGGGGTGAGTCCCCTAGTATCCCGAACGGCTCGGAGTCCATTCGGCTTGTGAAACAACGGCACCATGTGGGCACTGCCCGGTCTCCACGGAACCCACCTAAGTCACAGGTTCCCCCTTCATCGCGGCTTCAGTCGTGGCTCCTTTCTCACCGGCGGTGCGCTAGTCACGCTGCCCTTCCCTTCTGTGGCCGGCCAACATGCCGACCACCTCCTCCAATCGCTACAGTTGACGAGCCACGGCCCCTTTCTCACCGGCGACACGCGATGGCATGTTGCACCTCCTCCATAGTCAATTGGTGTCGGCCGCTCCACTGACTACTGCGGCTTAGTGTCGCGGCCTCCTCTTGCGACGCACGACGGTGCGCCTCCTCCATCGTAGCCGGTTGGTGTCATCGCGCTGACGATCTTCCATGGAGGCGCAAGGGTAGCAAGGTAGCAGAGGGTCTGGGCCAGGTTCGTTAGGCCCATGCCCTCCGTGTTAGCTTTTAATCATGAGGGAGGATTAAAGGGTTTAAGAAAAACACTTGAATTAAATAATAAAAAAACCCCTACCTCAAGACCAATGGAGAACACCTGCGATTGAGGAAGTGGGTCGATGTTCGTCGTCCCCGCAACTAGCCTCCAATGACATCGCTTGATCATCGATCTTGAGTTCAGGGTTTCAATGTCGCTTGTCACCGCTTGCTGGAACTGGCTCTTTCCTCCAAAGTTTTGGTGTCTCGGTACTTTGTTAGCACTTTGTTTCTTGGTGAAGCAGTGTTGATTCCTCCCCCCAAGCTCCATATAAAATAGGAGAGGGGGAGGGTGTCTAACGCTCATGGGATTTAATGGGGGATCATTAATTAGGAACCTTCCTAATTCCCCAATGGTGTAGTTACTTAGGATTTAAAGTTCAATCCATTTATTGGCTTGACACATCATTCGTCCCACGTTGCTGCTTGTCTGTTAGAGGAAAAGAAAGAAAATAAAAATTAACTAAGATATTTTTTTATTATTCTTTTAAAAGTCCCAAAATCTAACTTTTTCTCTAGACCTACTAAGGTCAAAGTGAAGCCTCCCCTAATCAAATCTCGGTGTTGTGGATTCAAAGGTGCCCTTGTATTTTTAATCCGAGCACCGGTTCAAAATTTAGAAGACGTCGCTCGTGCGTTTACTGAACGTACCTTAAAAAAAGTTCAAAAATTCATTTCGGACACACCAGGCCTCGGAATCATGTGTCGTCAATTTTTGAAAACTTGTAAAAATTTCATATAAGTAATAAAAATATTTACATGGAAAATACGGGTCTTTACATTCTCCCCACCATAGGTATTTTTGTCCCTGAAATCCACAAAATAGTCTAAGAAAAAAAATGGGGGCACTGAGAACGAATCTGAGCCTCTCGCTCCCATGTACTCTCCTAGAGGTTCCTATACTGCCAGCGGACGCATACCAGAGGTATCAACTGCCCACGAAGGACTCGCTCTTATCGATCCTCAATATCTACTAGAACCTCTGTAAAAGTCACCCCATCACCCAAGTCCAAATCGTCATGGTTGATGATGTGAGATGGGTCATGCACGTATCTCCTCAGATGGGATATGTGGAAGACGTCATGCACCCTCTCCAACTGCGGTGGAAGTTCCAAGCGGTATTCCACCCTGCCTATCCTCCGAAGTATTAGAAATGGTCCGATAAACCTTGGTGATAACTTTCCGCCTCGTCCAAATCTCTATAGACCTCATCAAGGAGAGACTCACAAGAATACATGGACCCCCTCCTAGAACTCTGAAGTTCTCCGCCTCCTATCAGCATAAGACTTATGTCTGCTCTGTGCAGTCTCCATCTGATCCTGGATGACCTGCACCTTCTTAGTGGTAGCGTGTACCAACTCTGAACCCATAAGTGTTGACTCCCCTGGGTCCATCCACCATAGAGGTGATCTGCAAGGTCAACCGTATAGGGCCTCGAATGGTTCCATACCGATGGCAGAGTGACAACTATTGTTGTATGTGAACTCCACCAAGGGAAAGTGATCCTCTCAACTACAGACAAAATCTAGGATGCAAGCACATAGAATGTCCTCCAGTGTCTGTATGGTCTGCTCTATCTGACCATCCCTCTGAGGATTAAAGGCGGTGCTCAAACGTAGCTAAGTCCTGAACGCCTCTGACAATCCCTTCCACAACAGGGATATGAAACATGTGTCATGGTCAGATATGATCGTCGATGTCACCCCATGAAGTTTCACAATCTTCTGCACATAGAGGCATCCCAAACCCTCTACAGATCCCTGCTCTCAGATAGGTAGGAAGTGGGCTGACTTGGTGAGTCGGTCAACGATCACCCAGATGGAATCATGTCCCCAACACGTATGTGGAAGCCCTGTCACAAAGTACATTGAGATATCATCCCACTTACACTCTGACACCTCTAGTGGTTGTGCTACTCCTGCTGGAACCTGATGCTCGGCCTTCACTTGCTGACAAGTGAGGGGTTGAGAAACAAATTATGCCACCGCTTTCTTCATCCATGGCCACTAGTGTTGATGACGGAGGTCCTGATACACTAGTGTTGATGACGGAGGTCCTGATACATCTTCTCCACTCCAGGATGTACCACCAGAGGGGATGTATGGAACTCCCTCAACACCTCCTCCTATAGCACCACTGGTACCATGGTACATCCTTTGAAGAGGATGAAATGATCCCCACCTTCAGAAAATCCTTCAGGTGTCTATCCTAAGGATATCTGAACACGTCGAGCCTCATAGTCAATGTCCCCAAGTTGCGCCTCCCTGACTCACTGAAGGAGTGGGGGAGTGACTATCATAGATTGGAGGTAATATTCTCCATCTCTGTCCACAAAGGATATCTGCAACATGGATAGCTTCTCTGTCACCTCACCCAGTAGTTGTAAACCAGACCTCTTACTAAGTGTGTCTACCACCATGTTCCCCTTCTCAGGAGTATAGACTATCTCAAATTCATAGTCCTAGAGAAACTTTAGTCATCGCCACTGTCTCGGGTTCAGGTCCTTCTGGGAGAAGATATACTTAAGACTCTGGTGATTAGAGTAGACTGTAAAACATTCGCCCATCAAGTAATGCCACCACATCTTCAAGGAAAATACCACTACAGCTAACTCCAGGTCATGGGTAGCGTACTTCTTCTCATGTTTTCTCAGCTGTCGCGGACCATAAGCAATCACTGCTCACTTATGCATTAGGACACATCCAAATTTGGTCCCTGATGTGTCACAGTAGAATACATACCCAACGCCATCTTCTGGTAGCCTCAATATGGGGGCACTCGTCAGTCTCTACCTCAGCTCCTGGAAACTCTGTTGGCATCTCTCCATCCATACGAAGGGTTGTCCCTTCTTCATCAATGCTGACAAGGGTGTCGCAACTTTGTAAAATTCAGGCATGAATCTCTGGTAGTATCCATCCAACCCCAGGAAACTCCGCACCTCGGTCATACTCCTGGGTGGCTCCCAAGAAAGTACAGCCTCTATCTTCGCTGGATCCACTACAACTCCAGCCTCTGAGATAACGTGTCCCAGAAAGTGAACCTCTCCTCTCGTATCCAGAACTAGCACTTAAAGAGCTTACCATAAAGTTGGTGCTCTCAGAGTGTATCCAGTACTATCTATATATGATAGATCCTCCTCTGTTGCTGAGTATATCAAGATGTCATCGATGAAGACTACCAAAAATCAATCAAGGTATGGCTAAAATATCATGTTCATGGGTCCAATAAACACTACAGGGGTGTTGGTCACACTAAATGGCATAACCAATAACTCATAGTGTCCATACCATCATCTAAAGGTCATCTTCTGCACATCCTCATCTCGTACCCTGAGTTGATGATATCCTGATATGAGATCTATCTTCGAAAACCAATGAGCTCTCTTCAGCTGATCGAAAATATCATTAATCCTTGGAAGTGGATACTTGTTCTTCACGATCACCTAGTTCAGGTGTCTATAGTCCACATAGTGTCTCAAACTCCCATCTTCCTTCTTGGAAAACAAAATAGGGGTTTCCCATGGAAAAACGTTGGGCCTTATGAACCCCTTTCTTTGAAAGTCCTCCAACTGTACCCATAACTCATGAAGATCTGTGGGAGCCATCTGATATGCTGGTGTAGATATCGGTGTCATCCTGAGGTACAATTCGATATAAAAGTCTACCTCTTTGCGTGGAGGTATTCCCATAACATCATCAGGAAAGACATCATCATACTGGTCCACCACTACAGGATAGCTCAGACTCTCAACATCAACTGCCTCGAGGGTAAGGTTGGCCAACTGATGTGTGATCAGCTGCACCCTCCTCTGGGAAAGTTCATCTTGTCCTACAAAGGTTCCCTTCTCACCGATGAAGGAAAACCTGGTCCCATCCTCACGGACACACCGCAATTTGCACCAAATACAGTCAATCTGAGCATGGACTGTGAATAACCAGTCCATACCCAAGATGACATCGTAAGGCCTCAACACTACTACTAAAAGATCTCAGTTGAAGCTCTCACCCCTATAGTAAGCTCACACTGCCGGAACTAGTGTGTAATCATCGAATCCCCTCCCGTAGGAGTCTCTAGCCATAAGGATCGATCCAACGGATCCACCAGAATATCCGAGATCCGAACAAGGGTAGTGGAAATAAAAGAGTGACTAGAACCTGTGTCTATAAGTACTGCAGCTAAGGTGGAGTATATTAGGACCAAGCTGAAGGAAGAGATGGTTTTCATGGATTGTCTTTTGTTGATCTTGTGGAAGTTTTCATAAAGGAAAGACACCTTGAATTTCTAAGAATTTGGAAGCTGGAAACTTGAAGATTCAGAACTGAGAATTTTGAACATTCGGAACCTATTGTTCGAAGAATTTGGAGTCAAGAATTCGGAGTCTGGAATTCGGAGTTTGGAACTCGTTGTCTAGAATTCGGAGTCTGGAAATTGAGAAGTTTGGAACCGGGAAATTGAAAATTCTCAAAAGCTGGCTGAGAGGAGATGTGAAGGCATTTATTGTGACGATGCTTTGCTATTTTGTAACTCTAATTTGTGAGTATGTGAAATTACTCATAATGCAAGTAAATGTTGGGTGGTGAAGTCATACCGAGATCTGGAGGAGTCATTCCGAGAATTCAAAATCTCCGGTATCGATGATTGAAGAAATCGTATCGAGAACCAAGATTCATTCTGAGAATATGGAAGAGCCGTTCCGAGAACCATAAGTTCATAGCGGAAAGTTCGGAGTCAACTTGCTGAAGAAGAAGTTCGTAGCGAGGAGTTCGGAGTCGACTTTCTAAAGAAGAAGTTCGTAGCAAGAAGTTCGGAGTCGACTTGCTAAAGAAGAAGTTTGTAGCGAGAAGTTCGGAGTCGACTTCCTGAGTCATAAGTTCGTAGTGGGAAGTTCGGAGTCGACTTCCTGAACCTACCTGAAGAGTCATACTGAGAATTGAAATGGTGTCATGTCGAAGAAGCGATGAAGAGTAATACCGAGAATTAAAAGTGATGTTGAAGACTCAATATGAGTGGATCCAAGAATGTGATATCGAGAAACTTATGTAACAAGGCCGGATCCGGAAAAGGCCAAAGCTCTAAATCAAGTGAAGGGGAAGAAGATTTGAGAAGATTCTAGAAGTGTTTACAAAGTCTTAATTACTCCGAGATTTCAGGAGAAATTAAGATTTGGGTGAAAATATTTTGGTTTCCCGCCTAAGCACACTTTAGAGAACCTATAAAAGGAGATCAGGGTTCTAAGTAAGTGCGTGATGAAAAAATAGAGAGATAAGCTCTGATAATCTAGAGAGAGAAGAAGAAGTGTTTGGCCGACAGAGTTTCATTACAGTCTCAATTGAAACAAGAATTTGATACTGGTTGACAGTGTATTGAGTTTCTCGGGTTGAGAAAATTCAGAATGGGGAATCAGTATTGGTTATCACCATATTGAGTTTATCAAACTGAGGAAGACTCGAGTTGAAGATTCGGAGTGGAGAAGAATTCGGAGTGAAGAATTCAGAGTGGAGATTCGAAATGGGGAATCAGTACTGGCTATCACCGTATTGAGTTTCTCATACTGAAGAAAATTCGGATTGAAGAATCAGAGTGAAGAAGAAAGTTCGGAGTGAAGAATCGGATTGGGAAAATTCAGAGTGAAGATTCGGAATGGGATCTTCAGACTGTAATTGATATATCTTAAGTCCAAGGATTCCTTTCCTTTCTTCTAGGTAAGGAAGTGAAGATGTGTGCTGAACTTTCTTACACTTGTGTATTTGAAAGGAAGTGCAGGTAACATAAGTTGTTATAAGAAAAGAGACATTGCCCTATTATGCTAAGAGGGTGCACACGCACTGGAGTGATTTTTTCACAGTGCTTCATGAGTGTAAGGGTATATCCTACTCATTGCAATCCAAGGATTGTTTTCTTAGTGGATTGTATGGTGTTGGATTATTTCCAACCATACCAAGGACGTAACTATTCTTATTGAATAGTGAACCTTGTAAATTGATGTGTCCCTTTGGATGTGTGCTTGTTTGTTTCTCAACTAGGAAGTATATCTTTAACAGGATACAAAGGTTGTTCTCTTTTTAGGGGAACTTAAAAGAAGAAAAAGGGGTACCACTGATTCACCCCCCCCCCCCCTCTCAGTGGTTCATTACTCCAACTGGGTCCTTTCAAGTGGTATCAGAGGCGAGGTTACCTTTGTTTTCCTTGCTGATGGAGAATCTGAATTATGTGAACAGTATAGGCATTCTGGTATTCGATGGGAATAACTATCACATATGTAAGGATATAATGCTATCGTATCTCATGTCTATTAGTTATGAAGTTCTTGAAGATGCAATAGTTGGGTTTCCCCCCATTGAAGACAATGTTCCACTCACACCTGTTGACAAGAAGTTTCTTGAGAATGATGGAAGAGCCAAGAATGCTATATTATCTTCACTTTCTGAAAGTAAATTCTTGAGAGTAAAAGGAGTGGACACAGCCAAAGGTTTATGGGACAAACTGAAAAACATATACGAAGGCAATACAAAAGTTAAGAAGGAAAAACTTCAAATCTGGAGATTGAAGTATGAAGACTTGAAGATGGGAGAGCATGAATTTGTTGGGGATTTCTTCGCCAGGGTAAATGATATTGTTAGTACCATCAGATGTCTTGGTGAAGAGATGAAAGACTCTACTATGGTAAAAAAGATCTGGAGGATTCTTCCTGATAAATTCGATGCAAAGTTTTCTTCATTAGAAGACAGAGACTCAGAGACTCTATCTCTTGATGATTTGCATAGCACACTCATTACTTATGAGATGAGAAGGGAAAAGGATATGAATACCAAGACAAAGGTTGACAGAGAATTATCTTTCAAATCCATAAAGAAGGAAAAGTCTAAGAATATCTTGATTAAAGAAGATGGTTGTGACTCTGACTCTGAAAGCGAGGTATGTAAAAATCTTAACGATATTTTATCCTTGTTTTCAAAAAATGTTAAAAGAGGCATAGGTAAATACAAGGGAAAACTTCCCTTGAAGTGTTTTGAATGTGGAGGCATTGGCCACTTTGCGGCTAACTGTCCTCGAAGGGAGAATGAAGAAGACAGTGATGAAGAAGATAGAAAGCCAAGAAAGTTATGGAAGAAGCAGGGTGGTAAAGGAAAGTCGGGGAAAGAAAAGAAGTTCTTCAAATCCAGGAGAAAAATCTTCCTATCCATAAACGAAGAAGATGAAGAAAGTGATGCTAAATCCAAAAAATCAGTTGAGAATGGTGTTGAGAATACTTACATTGCAACGGTGAATGATGAGGATTTCGGAAGCAGCAGCTTGGAAGAAGAAGAAACTCAACTTGAGATGCATCTGAAAGAATAATTGGAGGAATGTTTAAGGAAGATCAGAAGGTTAGAGAAGCTTAACAAAAAGTTGGAAGATGAATGTTTCTCAGCATCCAATAAATCCAATGATAAAGAAGAACTTGAGAAAGATCTTGAAGATTTTAAGAAGTCTCTTGAAGATGAGAAAAATCAAAATGAGCACATGAGAGTTGAGCTTAAGGAAAAAGAGGAAGAATTAGATCTCGTTCAAAAGTATCTCTCTGATGTTAAATCAAAAAATATTTGTTTTCAAAACTCAACTACTGATGCTGGTGAATGCTCCCAACAGGTACATTCTGAGAAAATTCAACAGAAGAATAAGGTGGTTTTTGTGAAGAATAAAGATGAGAAAGTTACTTATGTGGCCAAGACCAGCGTTACTGGGAACTCTGAAGTTTCAAGGAAACCTAAGTCTAACACTGGTGAAAAACAAGAAAAATCAGAGAAGGCAGAATTTCAGCAGAGCAATCTTGCTAACAAAAGAATGGTTGGTGGGGCTGAAGAAAGATCAACAAAAAAGTATCAGAACAAAAGATTTAGAGGAAGGTACTCCTTCTATGGGTACTGTTGGTATTGTGGTGGATTCGGGCATACAGCAAATATGTGTTGGTTCAATCAACATTATTACCATCACCCCATGAGTTATGAAAGGAAGATTTTGAGGGGGAGTCAATATCCTCAAAGGAAGAAGAGTGAGAAGGTTTTCTTAAAGAGAGTTGAGAAGAATGAAGTCAAGACAGAAAATAGGTTCCATCCTCTAGAGACCATTTGTGAAAGGTGTGAACAACCTGGAAACCTTGCAAAATAATGTCTTGTGCTATTACCATATCAACAAAAAGTTATTAATTTTCAGAAGCCGAAGGTAAAGAAAGGAGTGAAAGAAGAAAAATCTCTTGTTGTTGAAACTTCTCTAAAAGTTACAAAGGAAAAATGATCTTGGATACTTGATAGTGGGTGTTATTCACATATGACAGGAGACTTGAAGTTGCTAAAGAATATGAATAAGTTTAAAGAAGGCACAGTGACATTTGGAAACGATGAATCTTTAAAAATCAAAGGTGTTGGATCATCCATCATTGGAAAGGAAAAATTAAAGTCCAAGAAAACTCTGTATGTTGATGGGCTGAAGCAAAACTTGCTGAGTGTATCAAAATTGTGTGATGAGGGTAACAAAGTTATCTTAAAAAAAGATGGATTTATTGTGAAAAGTGAAGAAGATGGGCAGATTTTTACAAGAGGCCAAC
The DNA here is from genome assembly GCA_963277665.1 of Viscum album. Taxonomy (NCBI): domain Eukaryota; kingdom Viridiplantae; phylum Streptophyta; class Magnoliopsida; order Santalales; family Viscaceae; genus Viscum; species Viscum album. The sequence goes on along the minus strand of OY728164.1, from coordinate 262,083,773 downwards.
GAACCAAAGGAAATCTGTTTCAAGTTGGAAATTCACAAAACTCTTGTTACATGAGCATAGTGGAAGAAAATCAGTTGTGGCACAGAAGACTTGGACACATGTGTCAGAGAAATATGAGCAAGTTATCTCAAAGGGACAGTTTTTGAGATATTCCAGATTTGCCAAGAAGAAGAGATTGGTGTTGCACTACCTTTCAGAAAGGAAAGATTACAAGTGTTTTTCATAAGAAGGTTGACATCTGTTCTAAACAACCCCTTGAACTAATACATTCTGATATATGTGGGCCGATGAGAAAACGATCAACAAATGGAGACAAGTACTTCATCACTTTCATTGATGATTTTACTCACATTACGTGTGTTATGTTTATGATGCACAAGTCAGACGCCCTGAAAATGTTTAAAAGTTTCAGAAGGAAAGCTGAGAAAGAATGTGAGTACTTTGTGAAGAAGTTGAGAACAGATAACGGTGGTGAGTATAGAAGTGAAGAATTTGAAAACTATCTTGAGAAGCATGGGATTCATCATGAATATAGTGCTCCATATGAACCTCAACAAAATGGGGTTGCTGAAAGGAAAAACAGAAGCTTGGTGGAAATGGGAAGAACCATGTTGCTTGAACATGGCCTTACTCATTACTTTTGGAGGCAAGATACAAGTACAGTTGTTTATATTCAAAATTGATGTTTCTATAGGCCTCAATAAAACAAGACTCTATATGAACTTTTCTATGGCATTACTCCAACTATGAAGCATGATAAAGTTTTTGGGAGCCCATGCATTTTAAAGAAGAAAGGTGGAAGCAGTGGAAAATTCGAGCAGAAAGGAGAAGATGGAATTTTTCTTGGATATGCACCAGAAGGAAGAGGTTATAGATGATTTAACAAAAAAACAGGAAGAATTGTGGATGCAGTTGATGTAAAAGTCATTGAAACTCCGGGAAAAGATAAGCATGTCCAGACAGACAAGGAAGATGAAGAAGATAAAGTTAACGATTCCGATAAGGATGCAATGAATTGTAATCCTAATCAAGATGAAGAATCTGATTCAGCCAAATCAAGTGATGAGGAAGGCACACGAAAAACTTATCCAAGACTGATGAAACAAGGGCAAGATCAGAATATTATTGGTGATCAACGTCACACGGTTCAAACAAGAAGAACAAGTAATTCTATATCACATACTTCCTTGTATTCCAAAGTAGAACCAAATGATGTTAAAGAAGCCTTTGAGCATCTGGAATGGGTTCAAGCCATGAATGAAGAATTGTATCAGATTGAAAAGAATGACACATGGGAACTCATACCCAAGCTTGAAAGTAAGAACATTATTGGAACCAAATGGGTCTTTAGGAACAAGTTGAATGAAGAAGGTGAAGTTATTAAAAATAAAGCAAGATTGGTTTGCAAAGGCTACTCTCAGATTGAAGGAATTGAATTTGAAGAAACTTTTTCTCCAATAGCTAGATTAGAAACTATTCGAATCTTTCTTGTTATTGCTACACAACGAGGCTACAAAATCTTTCAAATGGATGTTAAATCCTCATTTCTTAATGGTGATCTTAAAAAAGAAGTTTATATTGAGAAACCATGTGGCTTTGTTGTTGGGAAGAATGAAAGTTATGTGTGCAGGTTGAAGAAATCCTTGTATGGGATAAAGTAAGCTCCAAGAGCATGGTATTCCAAACTGGATACTTGCTTAAAGGAGATGAACTTCAAGAAAGGAAGAGTTGAAAGCAATTTGTACATCAAGGAAATCCAAGATCTTTCTCTTATTGTGATTGTCTATGTTGACAACATTATTTTTTCTGGGAATAATGAAAGAAGTTGTGAAAGGTTTGCTAAAGAAATGAAGAATGTCTTTGAGATATCCATGTTGGGTGAAATGAGATACTTCCTTGGGTTACAAATTTTTCAACAAAAATAATTCATTTTTCTCTCCCAAGAAAAGTATTCTAAGGAACTTTTTAAGAAGTTTGGGATGGAAAACTCAAAACCTATATCAACTCCTATCCCAGTGGGAATGAAGATAAGAAAAGATGATGAAGGAAAAGAAGTTGATCAGAAAGAATATCGAAAGCTGATTGGAAGTTTATTATACTTGACTACATCAAGACCAGATATTGTTTTTTCTGTTACCTTATGTGCAAGATTCCAGAGTGCTCCAAAAGAATCACATCTTATTACTGGAAAAATAATTCTTAGATACATAAAAAACATAGTAGGATTTGGAATCAAATATAGTGGTTCAAATAACATTGATTTGTTTGGCTATTCTGATACAGATTGGGTAGGAAATGTTGATGATAGAAGATCCACATCTGGTGGAGTGTTCTTTATGGGAAAAGTTGTGTTGGCTTGCACTCGAAGAAGCAGAATTCTGTGATACTCAGTACAGCTGAAGCTGAATATGTTGTTGCAACCATGGCTACTACTCAACTTATCTGGATGAAAACACAGTTGGAAGATTTGTTAGTTGAAGTGAAGTTTCCCTTTCTCTTGGGTTGTGATAATCAAAGTACAATTAATCTTACCAAAAATCCAGTCTAACATTCTCGATCGAATCATATTGAAATCAAATATCATTTCATCAAAGAGTGTGTGGAAAAGAATAAACTAAAACTTTAATATGTTTCATCTTCTGAACAAGTTTCTGATATTTTCACGAAACCCTTGCCGAAGGAATCATTCTCAAGATTGAGGTTGAACATGGGTATCCAACCTCTTTCTCTTCAAGGCTAAGGTATGTTGCTTCGTCCCTTCTCTCTTCTTACCTTTGGATTGTTTTTTCAAGGGGGAGAAGTTGTTTGTATCATAAATCTATTGTTCAAAGAGAGATTTGTGGGTAAACTGTGAACTCAGCATTGTTTGTGTATTTGAACTATTCTAACTATTTGTTGGAGTGGTTGTAGAAAAAAAAACTTGAAGTTTTTTACAGGTTGTATGAAGCTGAAGATGTATGAAGTTGAAGATGTCATTTTCACTACCTATGGACAGCATGGTTTTGCTATCAATGATTCTTGTTTCCTACAATGAGTTAGCTCACGTAGGCTTAGAATTATTGATAAGTAATCCATTGCTTAAGGTTACAAAGTTTTGTGATTTATGAAAACTTGGTTGACAACAAAATCCAAAGGGGGAGATTGTTAGGACCAAGCTAAAGGAAGAGATGGTTTGCATGGATTGTCTTTTGTTGATCTTGTGGAAGTTTTTATAAAGGAAAGACACCTTGAATTTCTAAGAATTAGAAAGCTGGAAGCTTGAAGATTCGGAACTGATAATTTTGAACATTCGGAACCTGGTGTTCGAAGAATTCGGAGTCAAGAATTCGGAGTCTGGAATTCGGAGTCTGGAAATTGAGAAGTTCAGAATCGGGAAATTGAAAATTCTCAAAAGCTAGCTGAGAGGAGATGTGAAGTCATTTATTGTGACGATGCTTTAATGTTTTATAACTCTAATTTGTGAGTATGTTCAAGTACTCATAATGCAAGCAAATGTTGGGTGGTGAAGTCATACCGAGATCTAGAGGAGTCATTCCGAGAATTCAAAATCTCTGGTATCGATGATTAAAGAAATCGTATCGAGAACCAAGAGTCGTTCCGAGAATCTGGAAAATCCATTCCGAGAACCAGAAGTTCGTATCGGAAAGTTCGGAGTCGAATTGCTGAAGAAGAAGCTTGTAGCAAGGAGTTCAGAGTCGACTTTATGAAGAAGAAGTTCGTAGCGAGAAGTTCGGAGTCGACTTGCTGAAGAAGAAGTTCGTAGCGAGAAGTTTAGAGTCGACTTCCTAAGTCAGAAGTTCATAGCGGGAAGTTCGGAGTCAACTTCCTGAACCTACCTGAAGAGTCATACCGAGAATTGAAATGGTGTCATGCGGAAGAAGCGATGAAGAGTCATACCGAGAATTGAAAGTGATGTTGAAGACTCAATATGAGTGGATCCGAGAATGTGATACCGAGAAACTTCTGTAACAAGGTCAGATCCGGAAAATGCCAAAGCTCTAAATCAAGTGAAGGGGAAGAAGATTCGAGAAGATTCTAGAAGTTTTGACAAAGTCTTAATTACTCCGAGATTTCAGAAGAAATTAAGATTTGGGTGAAATTAAGTGAGTGGGAAAATATTTTGGTTTCCCGTCTAAGCACACTTTGGAGCACCTATAAAAGGAGATCAGGGTTCTAAGTAAGTGTGTGATGAAAAAATAGAGAGAGAATCTCTGATAATATAGAGAGAGAAGAAGAAGTGTTTGGTCGATAGAGTTTCATTGCAGTCTCAATTGAAACGAGAATTTGATACTGGTTGACACCGTATTTAGTTTCTCGGGTTGAGAAAATTCCGAATGGGGAATCAGTATTGGTTATCACCATATTGAGTTTCTCAAACTGAGGAAGACTCGGGTTGAAGATTTGGAGTGGAGAAGAATTCGGAGTGGAGAATTTGGAGTGGATATTCGGAATGGGGAATCAGTACTGGCTATCACCGTATTGAGTTTCTCAGACTGAAGAAAATTCGGATCGAAGAATCAGAGTGAAGAAGAAATTTCGGAGTGAAGAATCAGATTGGGAAAATTCGGAGTGGAGATTTGGAATGGGAAGTTCAGACTGTAATTTATCTATCTTAAGTCCAAGGATTCATTGCCTTTATTCTGGGTAAGGAAGTGAAGATGTGTGATGAACTTTCTTACACTTGTGTATTTGAAAGGAAGTGCAGGTAACATAAGTTGTTACAAGAAAAGAAAAATTTCCCTATTGTGCTAAGAGGGTGCACACGCACTGGAGTGATTGTTTCACAGTGCTTCACGAGTGTAAGGGTATATCCTACTCATTGTAATCCAAGGATTGTTTTCTTAGTGGATTGTATGGTGCTGGATTGTTTCTAACCATACCAAGGACGTAACTATTCTTATTGAATAGTGAAACTTATAAATTGTTGTGTCCCTTTGGATGTGTGCTTTTTTGTTTCTCAGCAAGGAAGTATATCTTTAACAGGAGACAAAGGTTGTTATCTTTTTTAAGGGAACTTAAAAGAAGAAAAAGGGGTACCACTGATTCACCCCCCCCCCCTCTCAGTGGTTCATTACTCCAACTGGGTCCTTTAGGAGTAGACATAGATCGTACCTCTAATCATATCAGGAGTGATGTGGTCATAGGCCTTAGCTTCCTAGAGCTGATCTTGTCCCTGTCCACCTGCTCCCTGTGGTCAGGGTGGACCACCTGGAGGTGGTGGCAGTAGAACCTCGAATCGCCACCCACCGCCTGCTGCACAGCCAGATCCTCTGCCACATCTGTCTACTGCTTGTGAACCTCCATGATTGAATCATTGTCTCTACCTCGCTGGTCCCTCGACCATCTAATGGTCATTCATACAGTGGGACGGGAAGTCGCGAGCCATGTGACCCCGCCCACTGCATGAGTAACACTACCTGCTCCTCAGTTGTCCCCCTCTATCCCATGAGCCCCGCACCACCGACCTTGTATCCAGAGGTCGTCCACCATAAGGCTTTGCCTACTTGGTCTTCTGCGTCATCCATCTACTGCCTACCATAGATGACTCTACTACCTGACTTCCCATGGTGTCTCTCGCTGTCGGTGCCTACTCAGCTAGGAATCTCTCCACCAAGAGCACTCGCTTTAGCACCCCAGCCTGTGTCAGAATGCTGAGCAATATCATCGATGCTCTGATCTCCCATTGGAGACCCTACTCAAAGGTCCGGGCCCTAAATAAAGGGTCTCATACCATGTCCGTGGAGTAGCAGGAGAGATCAGTGAACCTCACCGAGTACTGGGCCACAGTCATGCTACCCTGCTGTAGGTGCAGTAGCTCCTGTATACGCATAGAGTGTAAGGTCGTTGGGATGAACTTTTCCCTGAAAAGGCTCTCGAAGTCCGCCCAGATGAGGGTCACCCCATCGTGTATCTAGAGCATCAAACTCCATCATCTCCCTACTGCTGCCTAAAAAATACTCGCTGCTAGGATCACCATAAGGTTCAGCTGGCATCCCAACCAAGCAGAAAACTCTGACTACAGCCTCCATCCAGTCCTCAGCCGCCTGTGGGTCCGTCTTGCCTCAAAACCTTGGAGGCCTTTTCCGCTGAAACTCATGCAACGCGCTCAGTCGGTGTGAACCCTCTACTATTGGGGTTGGTGGCAACAACTTCCCAACGGGTAGTGGTGCTACTGGTACACCACCCAAAGGTGCTAACACCATAAGAGGGCCCTACACCGATGCCTCATCACTCGGTGGTCCATCATCATGTACTCTCTCAGGAATCCTGGCTGGATGTCTACGTGGCGGCATCCTGAAAGAAGATAGGTGTGTCACGGTCAATAAGTTATACCTGGTGAGCTGACTCAAAGAGTTCATAAGAAAAACTTTTCAAAACACATGCAATCAGTGTTTTCATGCACTAAGTTAGAAATCAGAAGTCAGGGTCCTGGTGTATGGATACGTCGACCACCGCACCAACACTAGATTCCCCAAACTAAAAACCACAATCATAACACTTAACACTATTGCTACATAGAAAAGATCAGAGTCTTAGTTCTTTGGTAGAACTGACTCCTCTAATACCAGTTTGTCATGACTCATCCCTCGGGACACGTGTTGTGACTACCCCAAGCCCGCCTTCTATAGGCCAGGGGCTGGAGACTAGCACCGGAAAGGTGTATCCCTAAAATGGGAAGGCAGTTCCTTTTTAACCTGTACAGACACACAGTCCAAGAACACAACTAGAAGCAACCACGAAGTAAACTACTATAGTAAAAGTGTCCTGAAAGTAAAGGGGTCAGAATACAAGCCCAACCGAAAAGTACAAGTACAACTGAAAGGTACAAATACAGCTGAAAAGTGAAAAGAATCTTCTGGATCATCCATCGAGGATCCTACCTGAAGGGTAGGTACAGCTCATGAATAGTAATCCCTACATCATGTCATGCCAAATGGTCCACCTCTGAGTATCGTCCAGTCTTGGCTCCCTCAGCCTCGATCAATGTTGTTTTTCATATGCACAAGACACAACAAGGTGCGGGTGTAGCCCGTGCAGGGGTGAGTATAATGATACTCATTAGGGACCCCGAGACCCCCATAGGTCTCCTAGAGTTCCACGAATAAAAAACCACAAAACAAGACTTCAAATCTACTTAGGTATATGCCCATAAATATACCTATGTTATCTAGATATACTCATCTCATATATGAGGGAAAGATACCACAAAGATAACACCATGAAGGTAGAAATACCACATAGGTAACACTCCTCCTCCAATGGCCCGAAGGACTTCATTTTTTATTGATTATGATAATCCACCTTTCAAGGGGAAAGGTGGAACCCTTATAAGGCCCATAGGCGTAAGTATTACATGGCCCGTAGGCCTTAGAGGAATTCATTGCCTGTAGGATTCAAAAATTACATACAACCCAGACTAACTACTTGGAACTTCTCCTCCCCGGCATCTTCATCGTAAAATCATCTTTCCACCTTTTCATGGTAATTCGGTTAGGCTTTCCTATTCATGCACAGGCTTTTCCCGATGGCAGGTGTCATACCCTCTCATTCTTGCAATCTGTTTAGCTTCTATTATGGTGAAATCTCCTTGCTCCTCCTCCTTCTAAAGCATTTTCCTTATAGGTTGTCTAGTTTTCATCTGCACTTAAGGTGGCCTGAAGTCCTTGAGGTGTCCCGAAGGCCTTACTGACCCAAAGGCCTGGGTGGCCCGAAGGCCTTAAAGGACTTGGGGACCAAATTGGTGGCCCGAAGGCCCAAACGGGGGAATATTCTCAACTGCTACAGTGTCAAACAGTGTCTACTACAGTTCCTGCTATAGTGCCTGCTACAGTGCTGCACAGTACCTGCTACAGTGTCTGCTGCAGTACTGCTACAGTGACCCAGAAATTAGCCTCCACCAGGATTTGTGTAAAGACCCGTAAAATTCAAGGGAAATTTTTTCTTAATTTTCTTTAGAATTTTACAAGAGCGCGGTTTCAGACGGCACCTGATTTCGAGGCCCGGAGTGCCCGGAATTAATTTCCGAAGTTTGGCTCGGGTACGTTCAGTGAACGAACGAGCGGGAATTCCTAACTTTTGATCCGGTGCTCGGAATTGAAATCCGAGGGCACCGATGAACTCGCAGCGCCGATATTCGCTTAAAGAGACCTTTTCGGGAGTTGCGTTTGTTGCGGGTTGAAAGTTTATTTTAGGGGTTTTTAGTTTGAGTTAAATAAAATTTGTATAGAACAAATTTTATTTTAACTTGTTAAAAACCTACCAAAGGTGGTTGGAAGTGGGACCCACACCCACTTAACCTCCCTTGGGAGGATTAAGTGTGGTGGGGCCCACACGAACCCCTAAACCTTTCAAATTCTCCCAACTCCCTTAACGCCTCATTTATTGGCTTGAGTTACCTTTTTAATTATGGGAGTTAAACCTTTTGAATTTCAAACTTTTGAAATTCTAATGTGTTATGTGAAAATAAAATAAGATGTTGTCTTATTTTATTTTGGGGGTTATTTGTTTGTCTTCTTGAGAGGTGGAGAGCTCTTCTTCTTCTTCAAACTCAACGAAGAACGCGAAGAACGTCGTTCTTCAACGAAGAACTTCTCCGCCGAAGAACACGGTCCATCCGCGACGCCGTATCCGCGACGCCGTATCCACGACGCGACGTACTTCTTCCGCGTCATCTCTTCCGCGACGGTTTTCCGCGACGAACGCCATCGACAACGACTCTTCCTCCGACGTCAAAGGAATCGACACCGATATTCCACGACTACGTCAACGTGCGACTATCGAGGTAGGGGTTCTTGAGTTCGTTGTTTTCTTTATTATTTGACTTTCCTCAAGACTTGACGAAGAACGCTCAATTTCCGACGAAGAACGCCGCTCCGCTCTTCTTCGTCTCCCGTGTCAACGAAAGAGAACACCGCTTCCTCCTCGGACCTTCTTCGTCGGCATACGAAGATTCGCCAACGACGTAACTCTTCGGGCATATCTCTTCGTCAACGGATTGACGAACGACGACCGCGACGCCCGACCACCGCGACGTTGTCTTCCGCGGGACGTTGTCAAATCTTCGATCTTATACCCGAGGTAGGGGTTGTTATTTTATTCTTAAATTATTCCATTTCTTGAACGTGGATCTCGCATGTCTAACATGAGGCTTGAATGTTTAAGTTGAGTTATTTATTTAACGTGAGGGGGGTCGGACCGCATGAACACGGCCGAACCCCCCTCCATCGTTTATGTTGATTTATCTTGCGGGTAGAAGCAAAGTGGCGTGGTGCCATCGCACCACGCGGACATTCGTGCAATTATTTTACGCGGCGCCGTCGCGCTACGCCGAGGAGAATCTTCAAGAATGCGACGCCGTCGCGCCGCGTTGAATGGAATCAAGACACGGCGAAGGGGCGCGGTGCCGTCGCACCGCGCCGGATGACGAACGCCGCGGCCGGTTCCGGTCCGCGGCGGGACGAGGAGACCGCGGCCGGTTCCGGGCCGCGGCGGGAAGAGAAGACCGGCGGCCGGGCCGCCGGCGTCGGAAGCCGAAGGGGGGACCGGAAATTTCCGGTCCGTTGGAGAAAACCGGCCGGCCAGCTGGCCGGCCGGAAGTCATTAAAACCGGGGGAATTAATCCCCCGACCGTCATAATAAAACCCCCCTCTTTAAGAGGGGGGGCGGTTCCATAAAGGGGGGGGGGGGCAGCAGCCCCCCGGTTCTGCTCAAACAGGCCCCCCCACGTGGGGGGCGTTTTTAAAATATGGGCGCGGCATGTAGTCGCGCCGTCCTTCCCAAGAAGCGGGGGCTTAGCCCCCCGCGTGCCACCCTCGTGCGGCGCCAGGCGCCAGCCGCCGCGGCCTCCGCGCCGCCACGCCACCCAGGGGGGGGGGGTCGGGCCGGGTCGGCCCGGACCCGGATCCCCCCGTTTCGAACCAGATTTGTTTTTTGGCCCATAACTTGAGCCTCGGACCTCCGAATGACGAACCGTCTACGGCAACGCGATCCTTGGATCGAGACGGTCGTTTCGGTATATCGCACTCAAGGTTTCGGTTTACTTTGAGTTCGGCCGGGTTGGTTCGTTCACGAAACCAACCGGGCCTTCGGAGCGGAAACGCTCATATCTTGAGCTACGAACGTCCGATTGACGCGCCGTCAGTCGCGTTGTGTTCCTCTTAGTGAGACGGATATTTTGGCATACTCCGCCCGAGGTTTGGACGCAGGTGGAGTACGGTCGGGTTGGTTTAGCCTTAAAACCCAACCGGGCCCCGGAGACGAAAATGCCAATAACTCTCAGACCGGGCGTCCGATCGACGCGCCATCTGTTGCGTTGAGTTCCTTTTGACGATACGGAACTTTTGGATACATCAACTCTGGTCTTCGTGACAGTTGATGTATCAGCCTCTCGGCTCGTGGGGCGGACCCTCCGAACGAGCTTGCTATGTGCGGGAACCCTAGTGCTGGCTGTGACTGCTACGACTACTACTGCTACTGTGACTGCGACGACGACAGTACAGAGATCCTGTGTGGATTCGACGACGACGACTTCAGCACTCAGCGATCCTACGTGGATCAGTGCTACAGGTCCTGTGTGGGCCCGATCCTGTGTGGGTCCTTGCGCTCAGCGGTTCTGTGTGAGCCAGCGCCTACAGGTCCTGTGTGGGACCGATCCTGTGTGGGTCATTGCGGGGGTTAGTTACCTATCGATCCTTCGTGGGTCCGACGACTTGGATGGATCAGTGATCATCTTTATCGTCCTTGAAGAAGTATACCTGTGTGAGCTGAATCCTGTTGCTTTCCTGTGTGGATTGTGTTGTGCAATCCTGTGTGGATTATGTTTTGCTTTCCTATGTGGAATACGTATACTTTCCTGCGTGGACTGAGTTGTACTTGGGCTCGGAGGTTGGAGCGTATTTTAATTGATGACTTAGGTATATGTATGGGCATATACCTAAGCAGTGTCGGTTGTTACTTCGTGATTGTACTTTTCTTCGTGGTTTATCCTTTGTGGATTTGAGAGACCTTCAGGGGTCTCGGGGTCCCTACTGAGTAGCTTATACTCACCCCTGCACGGGCTTCGCCCGCACTACGTTGTGTTGGTTGCAGACGACGGACAGCGTTGACCTTAGCTGAGGCCTACAGAGCGGGACGGTACCCGGAGGAGGACCACTGGGCGGGACGTGCACGGAGCGGACGGCGGGACCCGTGGAGCAGAGGAGCTATCTGTACCCACCCTTCAGGTGGGATTTCCAGTGGACAGCTCGGTGTAGCGGCTTTTACTTTTCAGTTGTTGTTTTCCCTTTCGAGTTGTACTTTACTTTCAGTTTGGGTTTGTATTCTGGCCCATTTACCTTTCCGCACTTTCAATCGTACTCTGCTTTGTTTAGTATTTACTTTCCGCTTGTTTACTCTGTGGTGTGTGTTTACTTTTCAAAGGCAATGCCTTCCTTTTTTACCGGGATTTACGCCTTGGTGCTAGTCGCCAGCCCCTGGCCTATGGAAGGCGGGCTTGGGGTAGTCACGGCACGGACCCCGAGGGCGGGTCGTGACAAATTGGTATCAGAGGAGTTCGGTTCTACCGTGAACTCTGATCTTTTCTATGTGAAGCAATAATGTTTAGCGTATTGAGTGTGGATATCAGTCCAGGGAGTCCAGTGTTGGTGCGGCGGCCGACGTATCCGTACACCAGGACCCTGACTTCTGATTTCCGACTTAATGCACGAAAACATTGATTGCGTGTGTGTTTCAAAGTTTTCTTTGTAATTACTTATATCAGCTCACCAGGTATACTGTTCTAACCGTGGCGCACCTGTTTCCTTTTCAGGATGGCCCCACGACGGCAGCCAGCTAGGGTTCCGAGAGTCGAGCGAGACGACAGCCCACCGAGCGACGAGGCCTCGGTGCAGGGCCCTTTTCCAGTAGTGGCACCGGCGGTAGCTTTACCCGCCGATCCCCCGATGCTTCCAGCAGCAGCCGCTGACGATGCACGTCGCCTCAGCGCACTGCATGAGTTTCAGCGCCAGCGACCGCCCAGGTTTCGCGGGGAGACAGATCCCCAGGCAGCAGAGGACTGGCTGGAGGCAGTGGTTCGAGTGTTTAGGCTAGTGAGGACACCAGCAGACCTCATGGTGATCCTCGCTGCGAGCCTACTACACGCAGCAGCAGGACGATGGTGGAGCTTGATGCTCCAGGTGCACGATGAGGCATCTCTACTTTGGACGGACTTTGAGAGCCTCTTCCGCTCGGAGTTCGTCCCATCCACCCTTCGTGCGGTGCATATCCAGGAGCTTCTACAGCTGCGGCAGGGCAGCATGACGGTCGCTCAGTACTCGGCGAGATTTACCGATCTCTCGCGCTACTCGACCGACATGGTACGGGACCCATTATTCCGGGCCCGGACCTTCGAGCAGGGTTTGAGACACGAGATCAGGGCATCGCTGATCTCCCTCAGCATACCGACTCAGACATGAGTACTGGAGCGGGCCCTTCTGATCGAGAGCTTCCTTGCTGAGTCTACACCAGCACAGCGACCCACCGCAGGGCGGCACGTGGCAGAGTCATCTGCAGCAGGCAGTCGACGGATGACTCAGGGGTCCAGACAGACCAGACCTTCGGGCAGACGATCTCAGGGCACTGGCTCAGCAGTGCGGGGCACACAGCGCGGGGCCAGTCTTCTGAGAGGCAGACAGTGCTACTCGTGCGGCGGGCAGGGCCACATGGCTCGTGACTGCCCGACCCGTCGTGCCGAGGAGCAGCAGACAATTGATGGACCACCGAGGCAGAGGCAGAGGATCGACCGTGGCGGTCCGCAGGGAGGAGGCGGACGAGGCAGAGGAGCTGGACGAGCAGCTGGTGGTGGCCGACGCTTTGAGGCTCTACCACCACCACCACCAGGAGGTCCACCCCGACCACAGGGAGCTGGCGGGCAGCGACAGGCACAGCTCCAGGCAGCAGAGGCCTACGACCACGGCGCACCCGAGATGATTCGAGGTACTATCTGTGTCTATTCCACCCTTGCTGTAGTTCTTATAGACACAGGAGTGAGTCATTCTTTCATAGCCGCTGCCCTTGTTCGGAGCTCGGAGATTCCGACAGAGCCGTTGGCTCGATCCTTACGGCTAGAGACTCCTACTAGAGCAGACTCGACGATTACGCACTGGTGCCGGCAGTGTGATCTTACTCTAGGAGGCGAGAGCTTTGGCTGGGATCTTCTTGTAGTAGCGTCGAGGCCTTACGACGTCATCTTGGGCATGGATTGGCTATCTACGGTCCATGCACAGATTGACTGTTTTAGGCGCAAGGTGCGATGTGTACGCACCGACGGGAGCAGGTTCACCTTCACCGGCGAGAAGGGAGCCTTAGCAGCACAGGATGGACTTCCGCGGAGGAGAGGACAGCCCATCACTCATCAGTTGGCTAGCCTTATCCTTGGAGCAGTTGACGTGCGGAGTCCTGGTTTTCCTGTAGTGGTGGATCAGTTTGCGGACGTTTTTCCCGACGATGTTCCAGGGCTACCTCCTCGCAGAGAGGTAGACTTTTATATTGACTTGTACCCCGGGACAGCCCCGATATCCACTCCAGCATATCGGATGGCCCCCGCCGAGCTTCGAGAGCTACGGGTACAGTTGGAGGACTTGCAGGGCAAGGGGTTCATCCGACCCAGTGTTTCACCCTGGGCTTCCCCGATTTTGTTCGCCAAGAAGGCGGACGGGAGCTTGCGACTTTGTGTTGACTATCGTCGCTTGAACCAGGTGACAGTGAGGAACAAGTATCCGCTACCGAGGATTGATGACCTCTTTGATCAACTCAAGGGAGCACGGTGGTTCTCGAAGATAGACCTCAGGTCAGGCTATCATCAGCTCAGAGTCAGAGACGAGGATGTGCAGAAGACAGCCTTCAGATGTCGGTATGGCCACTACGAGTTCTTGGTTATGCCTTTCGGTGTAACCAATGCTCCAGCAGTGTTCATGGCTCTCATGAACAGGATCTTTCAGCCATACCTCGATCGTTTTGTCGTGGTCTTCATCGACGACATTCTGATTTACTCTACGACAGAGGAGGAGCACGCCTATCACTTGCGAGTTTTCCTTGACACACTCCGAGAGCACCAGCTTTATGGTAAGCTCTCGAAGTGCCAGTTCTGGATACGTGAGGTCCACTTTTTGGGACACGTTATCTCTGAGGCGGGAGTTACAGTGGATCCCGCGAAGATTGAGGCTGTGTTAGCATGGGAGCCACCCAGGAGCGTGACTGAGGTTCGGAGTTTCTTGGGACTAGCTGGATACTATCGGAGATTCGTACCAAACTTCTCTAGAGTTGCAGCATCACTCACAGCTTTGACGAAGAAGGGGAAACCCTTCGTGTGGTCAGACAGATGTCAGCAGAGCTTCCAGGAGCTGAGACAGAGATTGACTAGCGCACCTATCTTGAGGTTGCCTGAGGAGGGAGTAGGGTACGTAGTCTACTGCGATGCATCAGGGACCGGACTCAGATGTGTTCTGATGCAGGAGCGGGCAGTGATCGCCTATGGATCACGTCAGTTGAGGCCGCATGAGCAGAACTATGCTACCCATGACCTGGAGTTAGCAGCAGTGGTCTTCGCTCTGAAGACATGGCGACACTATCTGATGGGCGAGCGCTTTACAGTCTTTTCCGATCATCAGAGTCTCAGGTATATCTTCTCGCAGAAGGACCTGAACCTGAGACAGCGGCGATGGCTCTAGTTCCTCCAGGACTATGACTTTGAGATAGTCTATACTCCTGGTAAGGGGAACGTAGTAGCCGATGCCCTCAGCAGGAGGACGGGCATTCAGCTACTCGAGGAGGCGACGGAGCAGCTAGCCTCTTTGCATATATCCTTCGTGGATAGAGATGGAACAGCCTTTCTTCAGTCTCTCACAGTCACTCCTCCACTACTGCAGCGAGTCAGGGAGGCACAGCACGGGGACGTTGACTGTGAGACACGGCGTGCACAGATATCCTCGGGACAGGCACCTGATGGTTTCTCCCTTGGAGCAGAGCACGGCATCCTTTTCAGAGGACGTACCATGGTACCAGTCGCATTGCGAGAGGAAGTGCTGAGGGAGTTTTACACTTCTCCTTTAGCGGTACATCCTGGAGTGGCAAAGATGTACCAGGACCTCAGACGACAGCATTGGTGGCCGGGTATGAAGAAGGCTGTAGCAGAGTTCGTTTCTCGATGCCTCACCTGTCAGCAGGTGAAGGCAGAGCATCAGGTACCAGCAGGCTTGGTACAGCCCTTGGAGGTTCCGGAGTGGAAGTGGGACGGCATATCTATGGACTTCGTGACTGGACTTCCACGCACTTCCAGAGGTCACGACTCCATCTGGGTGATTGTTGACCGACTCACCAAGTCGGCACACTTCTTACCCATCAGAGAGCAGGGCTCAGTGGAGAGCTTGGGACGTCTCTACGTTCAGGAGATTGTGCGGCTCCACGGCGTGCCATCATCTATCGTTTCCGATCGAGATGCCCGCTTTACTTCCCGTCTTTGGAAGGGGTTACAGGAGGCGTTCGGGACGCAGCTACGTCTTAGCACAGCTTTTCACCCTCAGACGGATGGTCAGACGGAGAGGACCATTCAGACTCTCGAGGACATGCTCCGCACATGTGTCCTCGACTTTGGTCGTAGCTGGGAGGACCACCTACCCTTGGTGGAGTTCGCGTACAACAACAGCTACCACTCCACCATCGGGATGGCACCGTACGAGGCGTTGTACGGCCGACCATGTAGATCTCCTTTGTGCTGGACAGACCCTGGGGAGTCAGCACTGGTGGGACCGGAGATGGTCCAGGCCACGACAGAGAAGGTCCAGGTCATCCAGGAGCAGATGAGGACAGCTCAGAGCCGGCAGAAGTCTTATGCTGACAGGAGGCGGAGGCCACTGGAGTTCGAGGATGGCGACCACGTCTTCTTGCGGGTCTCACCTCGACGTGGTATTCGGAGATTTGGCCGAGGCGGCAAGTTATCTCCGCGCTTCATCGGACCTTTCCAGATTCTCAGCAGGATTGGTGAGGTGACTTATCGCCTAGCTCTACCGCCTCAGTTGCACCGGGTGCACGACGTCTTCCACGTATCTCAGCTGAGGAGATACGTGCACGACCCGACGCACATCATTGACCATGGGGAGCTTGACGTTGACGATGGGGAGACTTTTACGGAGGTCCCGGTGGAGATAGAGGATCGACAGGAGTGGGTCCTGCGTGGGCGATCGATTCCTCTTGTGCGCATCAGATGGCAGCACGGGAATCTCCAGGAGAGCACTTGGGAGCGGGAGGCTCAGATGCGTGCTCAGTACCCTCATTTGTTTCCCTAGTTTTTGATGTATCTTTACGGGGACGTAAAGCCCTGAGGTGGGAGTAATGTAAAGACCCGTAAAATTCAAGGGAAATTTTTTCTTAATTTTCTTTAGAATTTTACAAGAGCGCGGTTTCAGACGGCACCTGATTTCGAGGCCCGGAGTGCCCGGAATTAATTTCCGAAGTTTGGCTCGGGTACGTTCAGTGAACGAACGAGCGGGAATTCCTAACTTTTGATCCGGTGCTCGGAATTGAAATCTGAGGGCACCGATGAACTCGCAGCGCCGATATTCGCTTAAAGAGACCTTTTCGGGAGTTGCGTTTGTTGCGGGTTGAAAGTTTATTTTAGGGGTTTTTAGTTTGAGTTAAATAAAATTTGTATAGAACAAATTTTATTTTAACTTGTTAAAAACCTACCAAAGGTGGTTGGAAGTGGGACCCACACCCACTTAACCTCCCTTGGGAGGATTAAGTGTGGTGGGGCCCACACGAACCCCTAAACCTTTCAAATTCTCCCAACTCCCTTAACGCCTCATTTATTGGCTTGAGTTACCTTTTTAATTATGGGAGTTAAACCTTTTGAATTTCAAACTTTTGAAATTCTAATGTGTTATGTGAAAATAAAATAAGATGTTGTCTTATTTTATTTTGGGGGTTATTTGTTTGTTTTCTTGAGAGGTGGAGAGCTCTTCTTCTTCTTCAAACTCAACGAAGAACGCGAAGAACGTCGTTCTTCAATGAAGAACTTCTCCACCGAAGAACACGGTCCATCCGCGACGCCGTATCCGCGACGCGACGTACTTCTTCCGCGTCATCTCTTCCGCGACGGTTTTCCGCGACGAACGCCATCGACAACGACTCTTCCTCCGACGTCAAAGGAATCGACACCGATATTCCACGACTACGTCAACGTGCGACTATCGAGGTAGGGGTTCTTGAGTTCGTTGTTTTCTTTATTATTTGACTTTCCTCAAGACTTGACGAAGAACGCTCAGTTTTCGACGAAGAACGCCGCTCCGCTCTTCTTCGTCTCCCGTGTCAACGAAAGAGAACACCGCTTCCTCCTCGGACCTTC
The DNA here is from genome assembly GCA_963277665.1 of Viscum album. NCBI lineage: Eukaryota > Viridiplantae > Streptophyta > Magnoliopsida > Santalales > Viscaceae > Viscum > Viscum album. The sequence goes on along the minus strand of OY728164.1, from coordinate 262,066,396 downwards.
TTCGTCGGCATACGAAGATTCGCCAACGACGTAACTCTTCGGGCATATCTCTTCGTCAACGGATTGACGAACGACGACCGCGACGCCCGACCACCGGGACGTTGTCTTCCGCGGGACGTTGTCAAATCTTCGATCTTATACCCGAGGTAGGGGTTGTTATTTTATTCTTAAATTATTCCATTTCTTGAACGTGGATCTCGCATGTCTAACATGAGGCTTGAATGTTTAAGTTGAGTTATTTATTTAACGTGAGGGGGGCCGGACCGCATGAACACGGCCGAACCCCCCTCCATCGTTTATGTTGATTTATCTTGCGGGTAGAAGCAAAGTGGCGTGGTGCCATCGCACCACGCGGACATTCGTGCAATTATTTTACGCGGCGCCGTCGCGCTACGCCGAGGAGAATCTTCAAGAACGCGACGCCGTCGCGCCGCGTTGAATGGAATCAAGACACGGCGAAGGGGCGCGGTGCCGTCGCACCGCGCCGGATGACGAACGTCGCGGCCGGTTCCGGGCCGCGGCGGGACGAGGAGACCGCGGCCGGTTCCGGGCCGCGGCGGGAAGAGAAGACCGGCGGCCGGGCCGCCGGCGTCGGAAGCCGAAGGGGGGACCGGAAATTTCCGGTCCGTTGGAGAAAACCGGCCGGCCAGCTGGCCGGCCGGAAGTCATTAAAACCGGGGGAATTAATCCCCCGGCCGTCATAATAAAACCCCCCTCTTTAAGAGGGGGGGGGGGCGGTTCCATAAAGGGGGGGGGGGGGCAGCAGCCCCCCGGTTCCGCTCAAACAGGCCCCCCCACGTGGGGGGCGTTTTTAAAATATGGGCGCGGCATGTAGCCGCGCCGTCCTTCCCAAGAAGCGGGGGCTTAGCCCCCCGCGTGCCACCCTCGTGCGGCGCCAGCCGCCGCGCCACCCAGGGGGGGGGGTCGGGCCGGGTCGGCCCGGACCCGGACCCCCCCGTTTCGAACCAGATTTGGTTTTTGGCCCATAACTTGAGCCTCGGACCTCCGAATGACGAACCGTCTGCGGAAACGCGATCCTTGGATCGAGACGGTCGTTTCGGTATATCGCACTCAAGGTTTCGGTTTACTTTGAGTTCGGCCAGGTTGGTTCGTTCACGAAACCAACCGGGCCTTCGGAGCGGAAACGCTCATATCTTGAGCTACGAACGTCCGATTGACGCGCCGTCAGTCGCGTTGTGTTCCTATTAGTGAGACGGATCTTTTGGCATACTCCGCCCGAGGTTTGGACACAGGTGGAGTACGGTCGGGTTGGTTTAGCCTTAAAAACCAACCGGGCCCCGGAGACGAAAATGCCAATAACTCTCAGACCGGGCGTCCGATCAACGCGCCATCTGTTGCGTTGAGTTCCTTTTGACGATACGGAACTTTTGGATACATCAACTCTGGTCTTCGTGACAGTTGATGTATCAGCCTCTCGGCTCGTGGGGCGGACCCTCCGAACGAGCTTGCTATGTGCGGGAACCCTAGTGCTGGCTGCGACTGCTACGACTACTACTGCTACTGTGACTGCGACGACGACAGTACAGAGATCCTGTGTGGATTCAACGACGACGACTTCAGCACTCAACGATCCTACGTGGATCAGTGCTACAGGTCCTGTGTGGGCCCGATCCTGTGTGGGTCCTTGCGCTCAGCGGTTCTGTGTGAGCCAGCGCCTACAGGTCCTGTGTGGGCCCGATCCTGTGTGGGTCATTGCGGGGGTTAGTTACCTATCGATCCTTCGTGGGTCCGACGACTTAGATGGATCAGTGATCATCTTTATCGTCCTTGAAGAAGTATACCTGTGTGAGCTGAATCCTGTTGCTTTCCTGTGTGGATTGTGTTGTGCAATCCTGTGTGGATTATGTTTTGCTTTCCTATGTGGAATACGTATACTTTCCTGCGTGGACTGAGTTGTACTTGGGCTCGGAGGTTGGAGCGTATTTTAATTGATGACTTAGGTATATGTATGGGCATATACCTAAGCAGTGTCGGTTGTTACTTCGTGATTGTACTTTTCTTCGTGGTTTATCCTTTGTGGATTTGAGAGACCTTCAGGGGTCTCGGGGTCCCTACTGAGTAGCTTATACTCACCCCTGCACGGGCTTCGCCCGCACTACGTTGTGTTGGTTGCAGACGACGGACAGCGTTGACCTTAGCTGAGGCCTACAGAGCGGGACGGTACCCGGAGGAGGACCACTGGGCGGGACGTGCACGGAGCGGACGGCGGGACCCGTGGAGCAGAGGAGCTATCTGTACCCACCCTTCAGGTGGGATTTCCATTGGACAGCTCGGTGTAGCGGCTTTTACTTTTCAGTTGATGTTTTCCCTTTCGAGTTGTACTTTACTTTCAGTTTGGGTTTGTATTCTGGCCCATTTACCTTTCCGCACTTTCAGTCGTACTCTGCTTTGTTTAGTATTTACTTTCCGCTTGTTTACTTTGTGGTGTGTGTTTACTTTTCAAAGGCAATGCCTTCCCTTTTTACCGGGATTTACGCCTTGGTGCTAGTCGCCAGCCCCTGGCCTATGGAAGGCGGGCTTGGGGTAGTCACGGCACGGACCCCGAGGGCGGGTCGTGACAATTTGATCCTGAGTCTCCTGGATTCACTTAATGAGTCCTCACCAACTGGGCTGAGGCTCATGTGCACATAGGTAACACCATTGAGATAGAAGTACCACATAGGTAACACCACAAAGGTAAAAGTGACACATAGGAAACGCCACTAAGACAACACAACGAAGGTAGAAGTACCACACAGGTAACACCACGAAGATAGAAGTACCACACAGGTAACACCATGAAGATAACACCACGAAGATAGAAGTACCACACAGGTAACACCACGAAGATAGAAGTGTCACACAGATAACACCACAAAGATAACACCATAAAGGTGAAGAGACTCAGCTCACAATTAGGTATAGATTAATTATAGAATTACAGATGATTAGTCGTAAGGCTAGATCATCTTATTATGTTAAGAATCACTATTGTTGAACGACACAGGATCGATAGGTACTAACCCCCACTAACCCACACAGGATATGACCCATATAGGATTGGTATGTGCTAACCCACACAGAATCGTTGAGCACTGACCCACACAGGATCGTTAGATGCTGACCCACACAGGATCAATGTTCTTTCTTCACGTTACAGCCTGCCACAGGATTCCTCACACCCGGTGCGCTTGAGTTCCGTAGAATATACCCCTTGAGATATCAGTAACACCTAGACCACCACTAAGCTCCAGAAATGATTAACCCAAAGGAACTCCATGTCGTAAGGGTTCCAACGTAATAGACGGTGCGTCAATCAGACGCCCGATCTGTGAGTTATAAGCATTTTAGTTCTGAGGGCCCGGTTGGATTCGGGTTTGATCCAACCCAGCCATACTCCAACTATCTCTAAAACTCAAGTGAAGTGTACCAAAAAGACCATCTCGATCCAAGTATCCCAACACTGTAGATAGTTCATCAAACGAATGTCTGGTTCTCAAGATATGGCCCTTTAAGTGTTTCCAGGACCGATTGGGCCCGGGTCCGATCTGACCCGGTCGGACCGACCCAACCCGGCTAGGCTAGGTCGTGGTGGGCTCGACCCACTGAGCCGAGGTATGGCTCGGCCCGCAAGGGGGTGGCCATGGATCGTCCTACAAGGTGGCAGACCGCAAGGGGCGACCCATCCCGCAAAGGGGTGGCCCGTAAGGGGCAGCCCGCCAGCAAGGGGGCAGCCCGCAAGGGGCGGCCCAGCCTACAAAGGGGAGAGGCCCATCGGTCTGGCCCGCGGTGGGGTCCTCCCTAGCCTTCACGGGGGGTGTGAGTCCCCTGGTATCTCGAACGACCCGGAGGCCATTCGGCTTGTGAAACGACGGCGCCACGTGGGCGTCGTCCAGTCGCCACAGAACCCACCGGAGGTGCGGGTTCCCCCTTTTCCACGGCTTCGGCTATGGATCCTTTCTCACCGGTGGCATGCTGGACGCACCACCCTTCCCTTTCGTGGTCACCCAATGTGTCAGTCGCCTCCTCTGACCGTCGTGACTGACGAGTTGCGGCCACTTGCTCACCGGTGGCGCACGACGGTGTGCCGCACCTCCTCCGCAGTCGGACGGTGTCGGCCTCTCTACTGACCGCCACATCTTAGTGTTGTAGCCTCCTCTTGCAACGCACAACGGCACGCCACCTCCATCGTAGTCAGTTGGTTCCATCGTGTCGACGGTCTTCCATGGAGGTGTAAGGGTAGCAAGGTATCTGAGGGTCCAGGTCGGGTTCGTTTGGACCGCACCCTCCATGTTAGCTTGTAATCATGAGGGAGGATTAAAGTGTTCAAGAAAAATACTTGAATTAAACAATAAACAAACCCATGCCTCCAGAACGATGGAGAACGCCCGTGATTGTGGAAGTGGGTCGGTGTTCTCTGTCCCCGCAACTAGCCTCCAATGACGTCATTTGATCATCAATCTTCGGTTTGGGGTTTCAGTGTCACTCGTCATCGCTCACTGGAACTGACTCCATCCTCCAAGGGTTTGGCGTCTTGGTAATTTTTCAGTACTTCATTTCTTGGTGAAGTAGTGTTGATTCCTCTCCCCAAGCTTCATATAAATAGGAGGGGGGAGGGTGTCTAACGCTCGTGGGATTTAATGGGGGCTCATTAATTAGGAACCTTCCCAATTCCCCTATGATGCAGTTACTTAGGATTAAAAGGTCAATCCATTTATTGGATTGACACATCACTGGTCCCATGTTTCCACTTGTCCGTTGGAGGAAAAGAAAGAAAATAAAAACTAACTAAGTTATTTTTTTATTATTCTTTTAAAATTCCCAAAATCTAAATTTTTCTATGGACTTACTGCGGTCAAAGTGAATCCTCCTTTAAGTGAATCTCAATGTTGTAGATTCAATGGTGCCCTCAGATTTTTAATCTGAGCACCGATTCAAAAGTTAGAAGATGTTGCTCATGCGTTTACTGAATGTACCTTAAAAAAAAGTTCAGAAATTCATTCTGGGAACACCGGGCCTCAGAACCACGCACCGTTAATTTTCACAAACTCATAATAATTCCATATAAATAATTAAAAAAATTACATGGAAAATCTGGGTCTTTAAAAAATATCCCACCAAGACTTAGAGGATCCTCAAATAATATAAAAATAAATCTTCACTCTCCTATCAAAAGGTGTCTCTATTTGTTCAAAGATATATAAGATCGTCTCAAGCCATAACTTTTCATCTTGGGGGCCACCATACCCTAAAAAAGTAGGTGGATGTTGCTGCTGAAACTCCCATGTCAACTCTCCCATATAAGGGGAAGGTTGTGGATCTCTCTATATAGTCTTCATAATGCGCATAAACTTCCCTTGAAACCATACATCATTGCTTATATAAGTGATAATAGGAGGTTCCACGGGTGGAGATACTAGAGGTATCATTAGTGGCTCAGGGCCCACCACCTCCAAAACATGGTCATCACCACCCTCAGGGAATATGAATAAAGGATTTTGTGGTGAAATATCTCTAAAAATGCCCAGAACACACCTTAAATAGCATTTGATAATGGTAAATATCATAGATACACTAATAGGATAGGTACAATCCTTACTATGTAAAATTCATACCCCTATTCCTGCTCCTAAATCTAGGTATGGGTGATAGGTTCAGTCAAGAAGAACACAAGAGACACTTTTTACTTCCCACTACTAAGTTCGGTTATGGGTCAAGCTTTGTTCTCCACTATAAAGGTCTCAATATATGGACTATCAATTTCAAGTTATAGAGGAAAACACCCTTTAATTTGTAATTGGAATCCCCATTTAAATATGATTTTATTTTAAATTATAGATTTAACAATTCTTTTATTTAGATAATAGACTAGTTAACTGAAGTACCATTCCCAATTCATACAAGTACATGCTCTATAAATACAATGGTAGTTCATTTAACTACATCTAAACCTTTACATTCAATAATAGAATGTAATGGGTAATATGAGATGATTTGACTATATAAATCACCATTCCCAATCTATATAGGTATATGTACTCATTAGATTACAAATTAAATTCATGTATTTCAAATCAACTAATATCTCAGTATATGTAACCATAGTTACATAACCCAAACATATGATAATTGGTTAGTTAAGGTTTCATCATCAAACTGTATGGGAAAACACCATTTAGACTAATGCAAACACTTTAATAACCCATTAACTAACCTCCTTTTTCCTATAGAAATGTTATTTTTATAAAGATATGTCATTTAAGGCACATGAAACAAGGATCATGCAGTTAAGCAATGAAACCTACATGGAATGGCATAATGCATGACATATTTGTCCTATAAGGTTCATAAAATTATAATTCTTCCTTTTTGTACCAGACTAAGGATAAAATATAATTCAACATCGTAATAACAATAACTCCACATATCATGTGCATCACCCAATGGTGGAATCAAATCAACTATAACAAGAATAATCCAAAATAGAAATTCCCGTCCCTAGAATTTGGGCTTTTCTCTATACATGGGTTAGCTACTCCTAGGTACGGTCTCATTACCCAAATCTGGTATATCCTAGTCTCCTTTCTACTATCCCAAAAGAGTAATTCAAATAAAATAAACCTATGATACCACGTTGAGACATCCCTACCCGAGATACATTAAGTGGTACCCCAAGCAGGTAGATCGCATGGACTCAAGCACGCCTCTCGGATGCCAGAGGCAACCGAATAGTAGCGAGGGTCCAAGGTGGTACAATGGGGAGAATATACCCTCATGATCAGAGTAGTACAGTATTTAAATTAATAGAAAAATAGAGGAATCCCAATAAAAACTAACATTATAAATTAAAACATCCAAAAGAAATAAATAACTGACAACAATAATATCTAGTATCATATACAAAATGATGTAATGTTGTGTATCTATAAAAAGGAAACAGGCAGTCATGGAAGTTGGTATCCAGTAAAATACATGTATCAAAATAAAAAAAGACCAAAAATTATATCTCTAGTAGCATCATGATTTATATCTCAATCATGTTCTTCCCCACGCCCATGCTATAATCAGTTAAGTATTGGCAATAGGGTGCTTTCCCCTATCCCTACCTACATCCACATAATTTTCCTGAGTACCATGGTGTGATATAAACTCATTAGGCCGCCACCAATAGTGTCTCTAAATATCCAGTTAGTGAATATAATGTGATCAGTGTGTAGATATAATAATAATCGTTAATAAAAACTATAAAGGGTTGACTCCGATTCTGAAAGGACACCGGCTAACACTTCCTACTTTGGCCTAAGCGGAATGATCTCTAAAAAAGTAACCATATGTATACATATATATGGTCTATATACATAGTTATGTCTATAACCATATGTATGGATACTACTATTAGACTAGACCCAAGGCATAACTCAGGCATCTATGGGTAGTACCATGAGTCTTTCAAGTGTCAAGGGATGACATGACCAATCTCATAACAGTAGGGACATCATTCCCATGTATCATAATAGTATAGGTTCATCATGATTGTGAATCATAACAATATAGGGATGTCATTCCCATGTATCATAATCCATAAGGGTCTTTATGCCCATCCATCATAATCTATAAGGGTCACCATGCCCATTCATTATAATTGATAAGTGTCTTCATGCCCAAGTGTCACAAGTGTAGGAGACTCCATGCATGTATCTCATAAAATTATAAGGGACTTCATTCCCATATATCAAAAGTGTAAGGGATGTCATGCTCATGTGTCACATCAATGTATGGGATTCCATTGTTGTATCATATCTATAGGGTCACCATTCCCTCATTCCATAGGTGTAAGGGACGCCATGCCCATAACTTATAAATATAGGGTCATCATGCCCATATATTATAAATCATAAGGTTTTCCATGGATATTTATCATAACAGTGATAAGTAGTCAAAGGATTTTATAAGATCCAATAGATAGTTCTTGGTTCATTGGCATTTCTCTTTGATAAGGTTGTAACCATTGTCTTATTTAATAAAGTTATGTGGTTGTACCACTCACTCCTATTCAATTCAGTATATTATGATAAGTGTGATATCTAGGATGCACCACTACAATTGTCTATTTTCATTTATGATATCACCATTTAAAATTCAAACCAAACATATCGATGGGTATTTTGATTATATAACCATGATAGTTAAATATACATATAAATGGTTCACCCAAGGAGGTGGATCACATTGAGATTGACAGCCTCCAATATCTTTTGGGATCTAAAGGATTCATTAAGTTCCATAAAAGACAACCAATTTAAGGTAGATTTATTTTAGGGAAATACATGTTGAAACTGGCATGCAACACAACATCACATAATATAAAGCATCAAAACTTAAGGGATAAATTCTAGACCACCTAACTTATGCTTATAGAGGAGTACTCATCTATTATTTGTCTTTGTTTTGGTCCAGATAGGAAGAAAATAGAAAAATATAAGAACTCCCTGCACCAAAATATCATCTTCGATAGAAATAAGAATGAAGAAATGAGCCTAAGGAATAGAGCACTTACTGAGAGAAATCCAATGAGATGAATGAAAGTAAAATTGGAGTCCATGTGGAATAATAACACCAAATCCTAGGTTAGTATTGAGGAGAGATACATGGGAGAAGAGAATGGGATGTCCACTGGAGAAGAAAATAAGAAAAGAGGGGTAGGGTTATGAGAATTTTAAGGCAAAAAAGGTCATTTTACCCAACTTACAAGGGTCACGTGATTTGGATGTATAGTTGGCCAAACTGTGTGCTAACTATGCAGCATACACTGCCTCAAGAGGAAACTTTCATGGTATATGTGCATGGTTTGGGAAAACATGTGCAAACCATGCATTTTTTTCTCTATTAAAAACTGTATCAAGATTGCATGGGCATGTAGCTTGGGTCGCACGGTTAGGGAAAACTATACAGATCACTTTTTCCCACTAAAACACCCCACACAGTTAGAAAAAACTATGTATACTGGCCATAACGGTTTCTACTAACTTTTCATCCCATCTATTTCTTCCACTAGTCGGGTTTCAGGCTTTGAACAAGCCCAAAAAACCCTTTTTTCCTCCATAGCCTCACTAGGCATTTACATTTGGGAAAAACTAAGGAATTAAAATGAAATTTAAAGGGTTCATACCTCATAGAAAAATTGGGTTATTACATGGGTTATGAATATTATTATATCATATGAGATGTCTAGAAAGAGTCTAGAGGATCATAATTATGGATAAAAGTTTACAAGTGCTGTAAAATAATTTATTTATATAGCTAATCTCTAAGACACTAAACCTTCTGTTCCTTGGGTTGTGCGACTATTTGTGAGATGTATTATCTAAATCATGAGATTATTGTACTATTTAAGTTATGTTTAGTTGGGTCACTATAATTCCATATGATATATCCAAATCATAGAATATGATATAGCCAATTACACTTGAAAAATATAATTATTTAGGTCATATCCCCTTCAAGTTCATTTGAAATCATGGAATTACATGGAAATTTGGAATATCAAATAACTTTATCTCCTCTGTTTACTTTAATTCATAATGTGTTCTATGTATCCCAATTGAAAAAGTATCATCCTAATCCCTCTCATGTTATTGGTTGTCAAGATCTAGATTTTGAGAATGGTGCCACATATGTGGATGAACTTGTTCAGATTATTTATTATCATAGTAAGTCATTGTGGGGTAAATCAATTCCTCTAGTTTGAGTGTTATTAAAGCATAGGAAAAACAATCATGAAACATGGTAATGAGAATCCATGATAAAGAACCAATGGACTCATATATTTTCAAATGAGAAATGTCGATGACTTTCTGGAAAATAAAGTAACATGGTGGGGAGAATTGTGACACCTAGATGTCACTGGAAGGTATTTATTTTATTTAGTACTCATTTTATTCATTTTCATGGAGTTAGGGATATAAATTTTGAATTTTTTGGTAAATTATCCATAATGTATAGTCTAGATACATGGTTGAATGGACTATTCAAGGATACCATGTGAGGTTAAAAATTTTGGGTAGTGGGAAATACATGGCCCTATGCATGGGTGATCCAATTTAAGCATTATAGCATGTTGGATCAGGTGTTGAGCTAGAATACATAAACTAATATGCTATATAAATTCATATTAAAATATAGGTTTCTTGCACTAACTCGTTAAAATACTCTAAGAAAACCCAAAATATTGATGATGTGATGATTTTTGCTTAGCCTTTGAGATGAAAATAGGGTTTGTAGGTCTATGTCCTATGTGATAAAGATAATATATCATTTGGTCCCTATATGATTGGCAATGATAATAAATGCATGGTTCTTAGTTATGAAATATTAATTGAACGATCAAAAAAGACACCATGAAAACCCCTGGCCTTCCACAAAGAAATATTCAATGAAGATAACTCACTTGGTAACGACCCTAGTGATGGGATTTGTGGGGTTCATCTTATGAACTTGGCAGTGGAAGAAACCCCATATTTATGTGATATATCCTTAATAGAACAAACATGTTTATGAAATATGAAAAACATAAAACATGTGTACCTTTATATCATAAGAAATGGAATCCATATCTTTCCTATCAAAGGATAATGCTTGATTTAGATCACTAAAGTAGCTGAACAAAATCCTCATACCTCCAAGAGATTACATCATTCATTGAATTTATGATTGTATAATGAGGATTATCAAACATCAGGAGGGGTGATAGTGACTTTTTCATACATGATAAATTGTGTTATGGTAAGGAAGATATATTCATAAATATTTTTATAAAATTTATGATGATTTTACACACACAATAGGATGGATCACATCCATTTATATAGCCAACATCAATGCTCTCCATTTAATGAAACATGTTGACCATATGGAACATATCAGGTGTGTATGTTACTTCTCATTGGAGGATTCCATTTAACTCATTAAATGGATATAAAAACTATAATTAATCCATTAATAATGGATTAGTAATTAAAATAAACCATGTGGTATGAAGGTAGTGGATGCATGTAATCGGCCTGCATTACATTGGGTGCAGCGTAATCTCAGGCTCGGGCTTAAGGATACATTAATTGGAACCAACATATCTATAAGTAATATGTATCATATATATATATATATATATGTTTTTATTGAATAAAAAACAATATCCCACTTGAACTAGAATCCATAAGTACTTTATGCAAAACTCCACAACTCATTGTGTATCCATAAAAAACTCATTTTGGATACGATTTCATCAAACTCTCTTGATTTTGGAAAAAACAATTTTCCCAAAACTTAATCCTTATCCAAATACCTATGTAACCCTGAAATAATTAGTAGCATTAACAACAAATATGAAATCCCTATTTCAAAGGTGTAAGCAAAGAGTGGCCTCTAGAAAAGCATCGGTGCTACTTGGGCTATTAAGGGGTCGGGTGTGATCCTTATCAAGCATACTCATATCCCCATATGAACATATCCACCACAAGATGTATCATATACATCATATGTATACCTATATTTTACACATGATATCAAATGAATAATCAAAATAGAAAAATGTCAATCTAGTATAGGTCATCTAATATTTTCTTAATTCCCCAAAAATGACTGATCAGGTTGATGAATACATCACATATCATTCATATAACAAATGAGAACGTCATATGTCCCTCATCCAAGTAGTTGGAAACATATCATGTGACTCAACTAAGCATGTTCATGCATTTCCTCAGTCCAATTCAATCAAGGCATGGATGTCTTTACTCATCATACAAGAGGACAAATCCTATCTTGGTTTTGCTCCAACCGATGACATGATTAGCAACATATCCAACCACACCCTGATTAGCTAAGTTGCTTTTAAATTGTGTAATAAATGTATCAAAGTATAAAGGTTCTCATTCTAGGTATCTTTCCAACCTCGGGTAATTGGGATTGATAATAAGTATGAATCTCTAAGTATATCGATGATTGTATGACATTCCATGAGATATAATTTAGCGGGTCATTCTAAGTAATAAGTCTCTACTTATTACCTAATGAATCCATTATTTTCACCTAGTATACAACTCTATTGTAATGAGTAAAAGGTCCTTTTAATTCTAATCTTAACATATCATCACAACCCATAATACTCTATGATGATCATCAATTAGGGACAACTCAAATATGTGATTTCAGGGGATATTATATCAATTGAAAGATCATGTAAAGTGAATTATAGAACACATGAATGAATGAATGATGAATGGATATTTCCTTTATTATAAATAACATGATATGTTATTCAATTGTTACATCAATCTATTAAATATTTTATACCAAGAAACTCTACATAACCCTTATTTTTCTATTATGATAACCATTTCATCAACGGATCTACTACATTATCATTTGTAGCCATCCAACAGATCTTTACATCACCCCTTCTCAATGATCTCTCATATTAGATGGTATTTTCAAAGGACGTGTTTGGTCCTTTGGTGAGGTCGAGGTTTCTTTTACTAAGTAATGGATTAATTATTGTCACAATAAATCTTGATTCCTCCCTAAATGTTAGGAACCACTTCAAGTTAAAATATTAAATTCTTAATCCAAACATCTTCCTTCTCAGCATCTGATGTAGCGATGTACTATGCCTCTGTTGTTGAGTCCGCTATGGTGGCTTGTTTGGAACTCTTCCAACTAATAGCACCACCATTTAGGTAAAACAAAAAACCAGAATGATATTTCATATCATCTTTTTTAAATTATAAACTAACATTTGTCTAAATTTTTACACAGAGTTCATCCTTTCCTCTAAAGATCAAGATTATATCCTTAGTCTTTCTCAAGTACTTAATAATATTCTTCACAAAAATCTAGTAACTCTCACTGATATTGGATTGGTATGTATAGGTTATGTTAAGAGTATCGAAAACATTTTTTTGGGTACACAAAATGGAATAGATGATAAAACCTATAGTGGAGGCATAGGGAATTCTATCCATCCATGGTAACTCTTTAAAAGGATCCTGAAGCTTCCTAAGATTTGTGCCATGTAACATTGTTAAAGACCCCTTTATGAAGTTCTCCATGATAAACCACTTTAGTAATTTACCAATGTAATTTCCCTAACTAAGTCCAAGTAGACTCTTAGATCTATCTCTATAGATCTTCATACCCAGTATGTAGACAAATTCACCCATGTCTTTCATTGAGAAGCACTTACCGAACCACGTATCCATGAAGTGAAGAGTCGGGATGTTATTTCCAATAAGTATAATGTCATCTATATAAAATATCAAAATCACTAATATACTCCCACTAATCTACTTATATAGCCAAGAATCATTTTTTTCTTGATGAAACCAAACTCTTTGATTACATCATCAAACTGGACATTCCAACTTCGAGAATATTTCTCCAATCCATAAATGGACCGTTGCAGCTTTCATGCCTTAGAAGTCTCATTTGGAACATAAAAACCTTTAGGATGTATCATATACACATCCTAGAATAAATTTCATTTAAGGAAATTAGTTTTGACATCCATTTGAAATATCTCATAATCATAATGAGCGGTTATGGCTAGTAAAATCCAAATATATTTTATTATCGCAAAAGGTGAAAATGTTTCTTCATAGTTAATACCATGAATTTTCATATAACTTATTATCATTAGGCATTCTAGGCACTCTACTATTCAAGTCAATTTTCTTATAGAAAACTCACTTACACCCTATTGGTCTTACCCCTTCAGGCACATCCACCAAGTTCCAAACTTTATTAGTCTACATGAAGTCCATTTCTGATTCCATAGATTTTAACCATCTTGTGGAATCAGAAATCTCAATGTCCTCCCAGTAGGTAGTAGGTTCATCACCTATAAATGTTACTTCATCATCATTTTCCATGAGAAATCCATATCTCTCGAGTTCCTAAAAAATCCTACCATACCATCAAGGTTCTTATGTAACCTTAGTTGGTTCTTCTTCCATAATTTTTTGTGGTGTCAACTCAATCTCAATCTCAAGTAAATTTACTGTTTGTTGGCCTTGAAATTCTCTAATTTTAATGTTACTCCCACTAACTCCTCGGTGTATATATTAATTCTCAATTAATACACCATTTCTAGCCACAAACACTTTGTGTTCGGTGGGATTATAAAAATAATATCCCTTAGTTTCCTTGGGATAAGCAAAAAACAATCATTTGTCATATTTGGAGTCAAGTTTATCAGAATACAATCATTTTATAAATGGTTCGCATCCCCGAATCTTAATAAAATATATAACAATATGTTTTCTAGTTTATATCTCATATGGTGTCTTTATGACTGCATTAGATAGAACATGGTTTATTAGAGATTTAGCAGCTTCAAGGGCATAACCCCAGAATGAAATAGAAAGGTCATACTGACTCATTATTGATCGAACCATGTCTAATGAGGTATGATTCCTCCTCTCAGACACACCATTCCATTGTGTTGTTCAATGAGGAGTGAGTTTTGAAAAAAAATCCACAATCCCTCAAATGATCAATGAATTCATGGATTAAGTATTCACCACCCCAATCTGATTGGGGAATATTAATATTGTTTCCCAATTGATTTTGTACTTCATTCATAAACTCTTTGAACTTTAAAAAGTTTCATGCTTGGTTTTCATTAAAAACACATATCCATACCAACTAAATTCATCAATACATGTTATAAATTACCTAAAACCACTACTTTTTTGAGTACTCATTGGTCCACATGCATCACTATGTATGAGATATATAGTCCATTAGCCCTCTCACATTTTATCCCAAAAGGTTTCTTGGTCATTTTTCCTAATAAATATGATTCATACATATCAAACAATTCATAATTGAATAGTTCCAATAATCCATATTTTTTGAGTCTTTGGATGTATTTCTCATTTATATGTTCAAGACAACAATGCTAAAGGTAGGTGGGATTAGAATCAACCCTGATTTTTTCATTCTGAATGTTATAGACATGATTATATATATCTAGAATATATAAACCTTTTATCATATTCCTGATTCTATAAAATATTTCATTTATATATATAACAACTATTATTCTTTATTGTGAATGTGTTTCCCTTCTTGTCCTAACAATATATGGAAATTAAATTTTTGTTTATGGTGGGAACATTATAACGATTCTCTAATTCTAGTATTAAACTACTTGGTAAAACTAGATCATAAGTGTTGGCCTCTAATGAAACAACTCTTTCTCCATTACCAACATGAATATCTACTTCAACCTTCATCAATTCTCTCATATCTCTGAGTCTGTATTTATCATCATGAATGTGTGATGTGCACCTGATATCTAATACCCATGAGTTAGAGTTGGTGGAATTGATCTCTCTAACATTCACATCCAGATGCTCATAATGATTCTCTTTGAGAAAATTATCAACCCTAAATACCAATCTCTTACTGTCTTATAGGTCATAACTATAACGACCCAAACTTTTTGAATGATAATTATTTCCTCAAAATGTGTGTTATATTATTTTGTACACAACAAAACTATATCCCTTTAATAATGAAGTGAGTATAATTTAAATGTGGTCTTTAGGTTTCTACTGTTATATGACTATTGGTTAATTATGATCGTTGGTCAATATGATCATTGGAAATAATACTATTAATAGTAATTTTAACATTATAGTTGGTATTATAAATAGAAATGATAATGGTTAATTAATACAGAAAGAAGAGTTTATGGACTCATCCAGTAGAATTGTGTCATAGTAAGCCCATTTGTCAGAACTTGGGAGGGAGGTAGTGTCCTTAGGCTTAGATCTTGACCAAGATCAAGCCAAACTTCAACATGTTAATCTTGAACAAATTTTCCGATGAGATAATTTCAAGTTAGTGAAGATTATCACTCAGACGATATTAGCTAAGCCGCCTCATCAGTCTATCATCATCACACACCTTAACCTTAGGTCGTATGTGGGTGTTATAAGGGGTTATGTTTCAAGGCCCTATTCACTTAAATTTTAATCCCTTTGTTTTAATAAAAAATTTATTTTATCATTTTCATTTTAAGAATAGTTTTTCTTAAAAATTAAAATGGAATTTGATAAATTGATTTTTCGAATAAAAAATGTACTTTTATGAGAGATATAAATTACTATATTAAACAAAGGTTTTATTAATAATGTTTATTATAATGAAATAGTATCATAAAAACACTTTAATTTAATTACAAATGATAAAATAATTTTATTTTTTTAAGTGTTGAAAATTTTACTATGCATTTTTTGTCTGCTGTTATTTTTAATAAATAAGTATTTTATAGTTAAAAGTTAAATTTATCATATTTATAGATTTATTATGATAAAATAAATTTCATTTTTTAATTCAGAATATCAATATTATTTTAGGGTGAATTTATAATAATTTTATAAAATACTTTATTTTTTCGTGAATAGTAAAAATACAGTTTGAATTTTTTGGTAAGTTTAATGACATCATAGCTATGTCATAATGATGTAATGATTAATTTAAAATTATGGTAAACTATTATGTATTAAAGTAACTTAATAGGTGTCCCAAGTTTCCAATACCATGGGAAAGCCCATGGTTTTTCAAATACCACTACTGAGGTGTCCTCAGAAATTAATAAAAAACTCCCTCACTTTTGCTATAAATACCCACCCATTTATTCATTTACATTCATTAAAAATTCATCCTCCATGAATATATAATAGTTTTAATTCTCAAGGAGTCCTCCTAATGTGTCCTCAATCCCTCAAGGTCCCGATATTCGAGTTTTAAGAGTCACTATTCAAGGTAAGGGAACTCTCAACTTCTCTTTTACTTTCATGTTTCCTTTTTATGTGGTATGTATTTAAAATTTTAATACCATGTTCTTCTACCCATTTTATTCTATACCTTTACTGTATTAAGAGTCTTTTATTAATGGGGGGCCCCTATCCTCTCTCTTTTTAATATTTTCTAAAACCATGTTTCATAACCATTATGCTACCGGATTTTCATCCCAAAATTTCTCTCTTTTTATCAAGAAATTATTTTATTTTATTTTTTGAATACCCAAACCTATTTCTTCTCCAGGGTTATTCATATAGATTTCAAAATGGTATATTTAATTCTAGTATTAACATATATTAAACCCACCTTCCTTTTCTGTGGGTTTAAAATGGCAAAAGTATATTGTTTTTAAGCACTTTCTAAAACATCATGATTTTGATATGAAAACCGTTTCTTTTATTATCCAAGGGTTATTTATGGAATATTTTATTATGATCTATGTGTCTCACATTAATTAATAAATATTAAGGGTGCACTCTAATAGCGCTCCAATGCATTGGGTAAAGAATTTAATCTCTAGAGATGATAATTTTTACGATGTCTTAGTGAATAACATTGGTAATTTTTATGACACCTCGGTGATAAACCTTGGTGATATGATCATGAATGACTCAATTAAATTTTTAGCCACATTTCCATGTTATTAATTATTTTATTTTATTATGATATTCCTTTTTTCCATTGATCATGCCTTTATGTATTTCATCAAGTTCTTACTAATATTCTTTAAGATCACAAGTAAATTGTTTCTCTTTTTTACCCTTACTGGGCCTTCTGCTCACCCTTTCCTTTGATGTATGTCCCCAGGTTATGAGATGCAATAAATTTACTTATGATGAACCTTTAATAAGCCTTTAAATTTTAATATAATAACCTTTTAATTTTTCATGTATTTTGTACCTTATTTCCAAGACACTAAACTTTTAAAGATGCTCTGTTTGTAAAATGTAATGAAAAGTTATGTAATAAAAATGTGGGATGTCATAGTTGTTATCAAATGATGGTTTAGTTATTTTTATAAATTAGGATTTGAAAACCTTAGGAATAACCCTTGAGAAAAGTTTAAATATAGGAAAACTTCTTGATATTTTGGTGAAATATTAAGTAAGTGGTTTCCGAACAAATAAATCTTTGTCTAGATACGAACAAGGGGATGTGTCTCTGGACCAGATGTATCTAGGGGTAAAACCCAAAAAACATCGCTTTAATCTAGACTCGAACGGGGACTAGTGCATGACAACGGTCCTTTCCGCACTCCTGGTTTGACACTCCTGGGGGATATGTTTGGTTAATCACAAGATTTTTATGAACTATTGTGAAAGATTTATAGAAAATGTAATTATTGTTAATGAATAACAAATTTAAGCATGATGTTTTAAGACATAAAATTCTTTTCGAGTTATAATATTATTAAAATAAACATGTTTCTCCTAAGTTTCTCTTCTTTTAGAAAATAGCAGGAAATATGAGGAATTGTGTAAATGGTGAGTGCAACAGACCATGCACCGACGGACCTCTGATGGAAGCTGAAATGGAAACCGTCATGAGAATGATGAATCAACTAACTCAAGTTATGGGTAATAACTTGAATCAATATGAGAGGCCAGTTTCTCCATGAAGAGAACAACTTTCTATTGAGTCCTTTATGCGTCAATGACCACCAACGTTCAATGGATCTATATACATATTAATTGTGGAACTATGGATAAGCTCTATAGAAAAGATATTTTTTATACTTCATTATTCAGAACAAGAGAAATACACTATAGCTATGTACCGTTTAGAGGGAGAATATTTTCAGTTGTGGGAACTAATTAAAAACATGATTCCAAGAGGGGATATTGAATCTTTGGAGTGGGAAGAGTTTAGGGGAATATTCTTTAATAAGTATTTCCCTAGTTCGATGAGAATGAAAATGGAGAAGGAATTCCTTGAACTGAAGCCGAAGGAGAATGAATCTGTTATAAGTTATGAGATGAAATTCAAAAGACTTTCATGTTATACCTCTAGATTTTTCATGAATCTTAATGGGAAGGTTGATAGATTCTTCAGTGCACTCAGACCTCATCTGTGGAAGAATTTAATCAACCAAGACTATAAAAGCTATGAGGAAATCGTACGAAGTGCTATGAAGGTAAAAATGGAGTTCGGTGAGAAGTAGTGGTCTCACAAATTGAATGAGAAGAAGAGATCTCTAGAGCTAAACCTGGGGAGGAGCTTTAATCAAGGAATAGGAGGAAAGAAAGTGAAACTATCCACGTGCAATAAATGTGGGAATAAGCATTCGAGGAACTGCCTACTTGGGAGTGGGAAGTGTTACAAGTGTGGAAGAGATGGTCATATCTCTCAGAACTATCTTAGTGAAGTGAATCCTAAACTTCTCAACACAAACGACAAAGGAAAGATGGTGCAGGACCTACCTAAAGTCCAATGCTTCAAGTGTGGACAGATCGAGCACTTTTCCAATCACTATCCAAATCTGAGGGCAGTGGAGGAGAATTAGCATCAAACTTAGTATAGGCCAAGGGATCAAGTTCATGCTTTTTCTATCACGATGGATGAAGTTGAAGCTCCAAATTATATGGTGGTAGGTACTCTTATTGTTCTCTCAAAGCTAGCAAGTACTTTGTTTGATTTTGGTTCTATGTATTGCTTTATTTCCTCCATATGTGCAAAGAATATAGAATCAATTCCTAAACTAATAGAAGTATAGTTATCATCCAAGACTCCTGAAGGGATTATCTAAGCCTCAACAGTGTTTAGAAACTCCAGTATTCACTTTAGAGAGCATAATCTCATCGCAAATCTAGTAGTCATTCCCATTTTTGAATTCAACGTTATACTAGGGATGGACTGGATATCAAAGTATAATTCTAAGGTCAAATGTGGGAGTAAGGAAATATCAATAGTCTTGAATGGAAAACCTGCAATTGTTTTCAAAGGAAAGATATCTCGACCTGAGTTTTGACTAGAAGCACCACCTGTAGCCTTCTTTATGGAGAAGATCGGTGAAGATGAAGAAGGAAATAAAAATGTATGAATAGAGAATGTCCCCATCATTTAGGAATACATTGACGTATTTCCTGAGAAGTTATATGGACCTCCCCTGAAAATATAGGTAGAGTTATCCATTGAACTCATGCCTGGTTCAAAGACGATATCAAAAACCCCGTATATAATGGAAAATGTGGAGCTAGAGGAATTAAATAAGAAAATCCAATATCTTTTGGATAAGGGGTTTATCTGGCCAAGTGTGTCTCCTTGGGAGCACCTTTTCTCTTTGTGAAGAAGAAGGATGGATCAATGTGGTTATGAATTGATTATAGAGAACTTAACGGGATCACAGTGAAGAACAAATACCATCTTCCAAGAATTGATGATTTATTTGACCAACTTTGTGGGGCTCAATTCTTCTTTAAGATTGATCTTAGATCTGGTTATCATCAATTGAGGATGAAGAAAGAAGATATTCCAAAGACCGCCTTCTGATCAAGATATGGGTATTATGAGTTTGTTATTATGCCCTTCAGATTGACTAATGAACCTACTATTTTTATGGATTTGATGAATAGAGTCTTTAAGGACTACCTTGTAACTTTGTGGTAGTTTTTATTGACAATATTTTGATATATTCCAAAAAATTGAGGATCATGAGGATCATCTAAGGGTGATTCTAAAAACTCTGAGGAAGGATAGGTTATTTGAAAAGTTTAGAAAGTGTGAGTTTTAGTTACAGCAAGTTTCTTTCTTAGGGAACATTGTGACCGGTAAAGGAATCTCAGTTGACCCTACAAAGAAAAAGGTTATGGAGGAGTGGCCTCATCCTACAACAGTAACTGAGATTCATAGTTTCCTTGGTTTAGCAGGATATTATAGGAGGTTTGTGAAAAGAAATCATGACTTTCTAAGCCACTAACCAAGTTAACTCAAAAGGGGGTTAAGTTCATATGGACAAAGAAGTGTGAGGAAAGTTTCCAAAAGCTGAAGAAGAGATTGGTTACTACACCTGTGTTAAATCTACCCTCTATCGGAGATGGATTCATTGTTTTTAGTGATGCATCTCTAAAAGGGCTTGGGTGAGTAATCATGCAAAAATAATAAGGTGATTGCTTATGCATCTCGACAGTTAAAGGCTCATGAGCAGAATTATCCTATGCATGATCTGGAGCTAGCTGCGGTTGTTTTTTCTATGAAGATATGGAGGCATTATCTTTATGGGGAGAAATGTAATATATACATAGACCACTAAAGTTTGAAGTATATTTTCACACAAAAAGAATTGAACATGAGACAGAGGAGACGGTTGGAACTTCTTAAAGACTATGATTGTTCAATTCATTATCACTTCAGAAGAGAAAACAAAGTCGTTGATGCATTAAGTAGGAAGGAACTTATTGTTATGTCAATGATGTGGATTCAAGGAGATTATTTGATCAAAGACCTAGTAAAACTATATGTGGAAATTATAAGGGAAGGGACATCATCAGCCCTGTCCCAAATTATTTCCCATCCATTATTACTAGAGAAGACTAAGAAATCTCAAAGAGATGATCCTTTGTTACAAAAGAAGTTTGAGGCTGTGATGGATGGGAAGTTTCCTGAGTTCAATATTGACCAAGAAAGTGTACTGAAATTTCATACAAGGCTATGTGTTTCATCTATTCGAGAAATAAAGAATGATTTAATGGACGAAACTTATAGATCTACATTCTCTATACATCCTAGAATCACTAAAATGTATAGGGACCTTAGTGATCATTATCGGTGGGATAACATGAAAATTGTGATTACTGACTATACTACAAGGTGTCTAGTGTGTCAATAAGTGAAGGCAGAGTGACAACTTCCATAAGGGGTATTACAACCACTACCCATACCAGCATGGAAATGGGACAATATCACTTTTGGATTTTGTCACTGGTCTTCCAAAAACATCGAAAGGAAACAATGTGATATGGGTTATAGTGGACCATCTCACCAAGACTATCCATTTTATCTCTATTCCTGAAGATTTCTCTCTTGACCAACTCACCAATATATACATAAAGGAAGTGGTAAGGCTACATAGAGTTCCACTTTCTATCGTATCTAATCGTGATCTAAGGTTCACATCAAAATTTTGAAGAATTCTTTAATGTGCTTTGGGTACCAGATTGAATTTTAGTACGTACTATCACCCTCAAACTGATGATCAATCTGAAAAGACTATTCAGACACTCGAAGAAATGATGAGAACATGTTTAATGGAATTTAAAGGTGGATAGGATCAACATTTCCTATTAGTTGATCAACATTTCCTATTAGTTGAGGTATCATACAAAAATGGATTCCATTTGAGTATTCAAATGGCTCCCTATGAAGCTCTATATGGGAAGCGATGTAGAACTCCTACTTGTTGGGATGAAGATGGTAAGAGAAAGCTTCTTGGGTATGATCTTGTGCAAGAGATAACAGAAAAGGTTCATGTCATCCAACAACACATTAAGGCTGCTCAGAGTTGGAAAAAGAGCTATGCTGAAAACTGTCAAAGGGAATTGGATTTTGATGTTGGTGACAAAGTATTCCTTTGAATTTCACCATGGAAGAGAGTCATGCGATTTGGGAAGAAAGGGAAGCTTAGCCCTAGGTATATTGGACCTTATGAAATCCTTGATCGCATAGAAGCAGTGGCCTATCAGCTAGCACTTCCACCAAATCTATCTCAATTTCATGATGTTTTTCATGTATCTCTCTTGAGGAAGTACATACCTGACCATTCACATGTACTGAATCCGGAGGTGGTATAACTAGAAGACGATCTATCTTATGAGGAGCAGCCGGTGGAGATCTTGGACCGTAAGGGCAAGGTTCTACGTAACAAAACTACCCACCTCGTCAAAGTGTTATGGAGGAACCACATGTATGAAGAATCCACATGGGAACCAGAGGAAACAATGAGGTAGAAGTGCCCTCACCTTTTCTCAACTGAGAAAATGAGTTGAAATTTATGGGATTAAATTTATTGAGGAAAGAATGTAATGACTCGATCTTTTTGAATGATAATTATTTCCTCAAAATATGTTTTATATTATTTTGTACATAACAAAACTATATCCCTTTAATAATGAAGTAAGTATAATTGAAATGTGACCTTTGGGTTTCGATCGTTATATGATTTTTGGTCAATTATGACTGTTGGTCAATATGACCGTTGGAAATAATAATCTTAATAATAATTTTAACATTATAATTGGTATTATAAATAGAAATTATAATGGTTAATTTAGAATGAAGAGTTGATGTCCTCATCCAGTAGAATCGTGTCGTATGAAGCCCGTTTTTCAGAACTTGGGAGGGAGGTAGCGTTTTTGGGCTTCGCTCTTGATCAATCTCAATCTGAACTTCAACATGTTAAGCTTAAATGAAATCTACTATGGGAGAAGTTCAAGTTAGTGGAGATTACCACTCGGGCGATGTTAGTTGAGCCACCCCACGAGTCTATCATCATCGTACACCTTACCCTTAAATCGTATGTGGGTGTTATAAGGGGTTATGTTTCATGGCCTTAGTCACTTAAATTGTAATCCCTTTGTTTTAATCAAAAATTTATTTCATCATCTTCGTTTTAAGAATAGTTTTTCTTGAAAATTAAAATGGAATTTGATAAATTGATTTTTCGAATAAAAATTGTACTTTTATGAGAGATATAAATTACTATATTAAACTAAGATTTTATTAATAATGTTTATTATAATGAAATAGTATTATCAAAACACTTTAATTTAATTACATATGATAAAATAATTTTATTTTTTTTAAGTGTCGAAAATTTTACTATGCATTTTCTATCCGCTATTATTTTTAATAAATAAGTATTTTTATAGTTAAAAGTTAAATTTATCATATTTAGAGATTTATTATGATAAAATAAATTTCATTTTTGAATTAAAAATATCAATATTAGGTTAGGGTGAATTTATGAGAATTTTATAAAATGCTTTAGTTTTTCATGAATAGTAAAAATACAGATTGAGTTTTTCGGTAAGTTTAATGACATCATAGCTATGTCATAATGATGTGATGATTAATTTAAAATGATGGTCGACTCTTATGTGTTCAAGTAACTTAATAGGTGTCCTAAGTGGCCAATACCATGGAAAAATATCATGGTCAGGCCCATGGTTTTGCAAATACCACTAATGAGGTGTCCTCAGAAATTAATAAAAACTCTCACTTTTACCATAAATACCCACCTATTTCTTCATTTCCATTCATTCCAAATTCATCCTCCATGGAGATTTGATAGTTTTACCTCCCAATGAGTCCTCCCAATGAGTACTCCCAGGGTGTTCTCAATCCTCCAAGGTCCCGATCTTCGAATTTTAGGGGTCACTATTCAAGGTAAGGGAACTCTCAACTTCTATTTTTCTTTCATGTTTCTTTTTTTATGTGGTGTGTATTTCAAATTTCCATACCATGTTCTTCTGCCCATTTTATTTCATCCCTTTACTGTATTAAGAGTCTTTTATGAATGGGAGACCCTTGTCCCCTCTTTTTTTAATATTTTCTAAAACCATGTTTCATACCCGTTATGCTGCCAGATTTTCATCCCAAAATTTCGCTCTTTTTATCAAGAAATTATTTTATTTTATTTTGTGAATACCCAAACCTCTTTCTTCTCTAAGGGTATTCACATAGATTTCCAAATGATATATTTAATTCTGGGATTAATATACATGAAACCCGTCTTCCTTTTCCATGGTTTTAAAATGAAAAAAGTATCTTTTTTTAAGCACTTTCTAAAACACCATGATTTTGATATGAAACTCGTTTCTTCTATTCTCCACGGGTTATTTATGAAATATTTTATTATGATCTATATGAATCACATTAATTAAGACATATGACGGGTGTGCCCTGATAGCGCTCTAATGCATTGGGTAAAGAATTTAATCTCTAAAGATGATAAGTTTTATGATATCTTGGTGAATAACCCTGGTAATATTTATGACACCTCAGTGATAAACCTTGGTGATATGCTTATGAATGACTCAATTGAATGTTTAGTCACATTTCCATGTTATATGAATCATGTTCTTTTATCATGATATGCTTCTTTTTCCATTGCTCATTCCTTTATGTGTTTCATCAAGTTCTTACCGGTATTCCTCAAGATCACATGTAAATTGTTTCCCTTGTTTACCCTTATTGGGCATTCTGCTCACCCTTTCTTTTGATGTATGTCCCCGGGTTATGAGATGCAATAAATGTACTTAGGATGAACCTTTAAGAAGTCTTTCAAGTGGAGTAGAAGAATGTTTTAAGTTTTCTATTATGTACCTTATTTCCAAAACAATAAACTTTTAAAGGTCCTCTGTTTGTAAAACGTAATGAAAAGTTATATAATAAAAAGGTGGGATGTCATAAAACCTATGAGGAATCTCAAAATTATTATCATGAAGTAAGCCATAAGCTATAACAAAGACAGATCTGTTGGTCGGAGTGGACACTCAAGAGGGGGGTGAATTGAGTTCCAATAAAAATTTATGTTAAAAATATTTCTCTTAAAATCCCCCTATTTAAAAAAAAAGTTAAACTGTAGTGAATTTATACAGAGTGTAAATGTTTAATTAGTTTCTCAAAGATTGATTAGGTCTCAGTTAATTTAATCTGAAGATTAAATTGACTTTTGAAACTAACTTACTGGTTTACAATAAGTATAAACACTTGCTAATTTAACTATCAAAGTAACTTTAAAACAAATTATATTTCAAAGTAGTTAGCAGCGGAATATGAAATATATAGTATACTTATGACTTAAACTAAAAAGCACAGCAGATGTAACCAAGAGGTTCAGTCTCAAGCCGAGACTTAGTCCTCTCAACCAATTTATATAAATTGATTCACACTCTGGATCGGGGTAAACAACAGTACAATATTGTCCAGGTCCAAAGACCTCTACCACAGTTCTACGTGGGAAAACAAACAACAGATCACAGTTGTCCAGGTCTTACCCGACCTCTACCACTATCCACAGTGGGATACAGAGGAGTTATAGAGTTTGAATGATGATTTAAGAATCCTCCAGCTTAGCTCAGGAGACAGTGTGTGTGTAAAATAAACAGGGTACACACACTGCTCGAAATGTAAATGAATGAATCACTAAAGTGTGAATCAGTTTAGAAAAGCTTTAGTGATTGGCAGTGCAGCTCTGGACTCGTTTGATTTGTCAGAAAAGCTTCTGGGTCCTTCTCTGGTTTTTGTTCTGAAAGACAGAGTATCGTTTTCTTCCTTGGTTCCAGGTTCAGCTTATCAGCCTGAGTGCATGAAGTGTTTGATGTAGTTCTTCACTCAAGATGCAGCTTGTGCTCTCCTCTAGAAATGAATTGCTTCGTGTTTGTCCAGTGCTCTTGGAGTATGGATGTAGTCTTGTGTGAATGCACCACGTTTGAATGATGTTGAGCCTTTTTCTTGTTCACCCTTCTTGTGCCTTCTTAGTTCCTTGATTCTCTCTCTGTATGCACACCCTGTGTTCGCCTTTTTTTCAGCTAGGTCTTTATCTTCCCTTTTATAGCTTTCAGCTCCGGAAAATGGGAATGATTATCTTTTGCAAGGGTACTAGGTACGGTTCCCTGACATGGCAACATAAATCATTAAATAACATTAACTACATTAAAAAAATCAAATGTAACTGTTAGCTTAATAAATAAATAGTATTGAGAGTATAGAGTTTGACTGGTTGGTCAATCATTAGTAGCTTCTTGTACGGTAGATGTGTACGGTGGACTTTGCGTAGCAGTAACCTTCCATTGGTAGTTCTTTGAACTTTTATCGGTAGCTCTTTGCATCGGTAGCTCTTGGTATCAGTAACTCTTGATATCGCTAGCTCTTACTATGTGTATCGGTAGCTCTGTACATATCGGTAGCTCCTTCTATCGGTAGACTTACTCTATCAGTAGCTCGATAGACTTGTTCTATCGGTAGCTATCTATCGGTAGCTCTGCTTTGTATCGGTCGCTCTTGATCTATCGGTAGCTCTTGCTTAGTTCCAGTGATTATGTGTATCGGTAGACTTATGCACATCGGTAGCTCCATTCTGTACTATCGGAAGACTTAACTCTGTATCGGTAGCTTGTTCTATGCTTACCGGTGGACTTGTACATATAGATAGTTCTGTACATATCGGTAGCTCTGCGTATCGGTGACCTTAGCTTATCAGTGACTCTGTCTATCGGTAGACTAAGTACCGGTAACTCTGTATCAGTATTTATACGCAGATCAGTGACTAACACTTATCTGTTTTATGCAAAACATATCCGATTGGGTTAGAATTACTTCAAAACTCATACAAACATGGATAAACATTGATTAACATATTTCAAGGATTATTTTAATATTATTATCATCTTGATAACAGAATATCATAGATTGAGCGAATTTGAATATAGATAAACATTAATTGGGATTATCAAAGTATGTGAAAGCATAATTGAGATTATCAAAACAGGCGAGGTCAACAATA
Organism: Viscum album; assembly: GCA_963277665.1. Lineage (NCBI taxonomy): Eukaryota > Viridiplantae > Streptophyta > Magnoliopsida > Santalales > Viscaceae > Viscum > Viscum album. Next base: position 262,039,026 of record OY728164.1, on the reverse strand, counting down.
TCTATTTGTGAGTATCATGTATTATATCATTTCATCAAGGAATTTTAATGAAAGGTCTCCCACTAAAAATTGACGACGTCATACATCATACCCATTCAGTGAGCCAAGATCTATATTTCACTAATGAGTCGGTTTTGACGTTTCTCTCATGATTTAGTTATTTAGGTTGGGAATCATCACAATAACAACAATTGTGATTCTTGGATAGTTGAGTGAGAAACTTTTTATCTGTATCCATCATATGGATAATGCTCAACTTTATTCCCCCAGTAACCTAATCCTATTAGGGTCTCCCGACTAGTGTAACCCAAAATAAACCCCAAGAATAAGATAATCAAGGACAATCAAGGGGTGCCCAACTTCAACATGACCAACCCAACAAGATAATTTACAGATACTTATTATTTGTTTGTCTTACCCAAGATAATCCAGGGGCACCTAGCTTTGGCATGACCTACTTGGTTGGATGATCGAGATCTTGAAAAATGGCATTTTGAAAGGAATCACACACTTAGTATTTTATAGGATTTTCCTTTTAAAAGTCTTACCAACTTAATATACATCATATGCATATTAAATTTATAACTATTTGCATCAAATGTGGTCTTTATATTCTCATGTTTTATTCCCTTGTGTATGCATGCTTCTAACGATTTAGTTTTGAAATCCCTATTTCACCCATCAAATTAATATGTCAGCACTACATTAATGTGTAACTTTTACACAACCCGCAAGTTTGTGTTATTCACCCAAAAACAAAAACTAGGTATATTCATATATATCTGAACGCACCACATCCATAAGGTACATAAACTTTTCATGTAAAGACGATGTTATATGAGATGGATAAACTCCACGAGTAAACTCGAAGCAACAAATAGTCAACCCCTCACCTTTCTAGAACAAGGCATAAGCTTCCAGGCTGATGGGTAGTCCGACCCCAAGTCCCTTTCCCCAGGAAGACTTTACTCAAATGAGAATTCAATTCATGATATCTCTAAAATCTGATATGCACAAACTATATTAAACAACTATTTAAAGCTCATAACTCAAATAAAAGACTGAGACCAATGTAGATGAAAAACTAAATCTTATAGTCACACTTAGTATGAAATGCAAGGCTATATTTCCGAGAAGCAATTTTATCATATTAATAAAAGCATACATATTAATCACATTCTATAAACAATTTATAAATATGAATAATATAAAGGAATAAACAATTAAATAAACACTATATAATATGAAAAATAAATATGAACTTTTCATATTTATTTTAGGCTTGCAAAACATATTTTATAAACCCTGGCGCCTGCCATTTATAAAAAATTTATAAATTATTAGAAAAACTAATTAAATATTAAAAAAATGTATAGCGACTTGACATTACATTAGAGCCAACATATTGTCAATTTATTTCCTTACTCAATATTGTCTCACAACATTGTGTCGCAGCAGTGTCAACCTTCATATTACGTTGACACTCAGCGTAATATGAGGTAAAATCCTCACAATACATTAACACTCGATGTATCATTAAGTAACCCGAAAATGATACTTTGTTTTGCGCAGCGTGGACGCAAGTTGCGTTAACCCTAAACGTGTGTTGCGCCTTGACTCCACATTATGTTAACTATTTTAACGTAATGTCAAGTTTGCATCACATATTATGTTATATTGTTAACATAATGTCACGCGCCAATGCAAGATACGTTTTGTACAAACGTATCCTCAAGTTCTTCTTGAGATTGCATTGACACTCGAAGTGGTATCAAAAGGGAGCGCCTCAAGTTATCTTGTCATACAACGCAACCTCAGGTAGCAAACTTAACATTACGTTGACACTCAACGTAATGTTAAGTGGGTCGATTCCAGTTATGCTTCATAAACATGTTCTTCATTTAAAATAATGAAAGCTACATGTTGATTTGTCGAAGAACGTGGCTTTGATACCGCTAATAGGATTTGTGGGGTTCGTCTTATGAACTTAGCAATGGAAGCAAACCCATATTTATAAGACCTATCCTCGACAAAATCAACGTGTGCATGGAATATGAAGAACATAAAACATTTGTACATGTATATCACAAGCAATGGCCTCCATCTTTTTCATATTGAATGAGAATGCTTGATGTAGATGACCGAAGCAGCAGAACAAAACCCCTACCTCCAAGAGATTACAGCGGTTGTTGAATCCACTGAGATATTGTGAGGATTCTTATACGCCGAGAGGGGTGTTAGCACCTTTGTTGTACATGATGAACGATGCTACGAGAAGAGCTTCATAAATCTTTGCATCTTGATGATCATTCGTCACACAAAACAGGAGAGATTGCATCCCTTTATATAACCAACCTCGACGTTCTCCATTTAATGAAACGTGTCGTCCATATGCAACGTATCGGGTGCATGCATTACTTCCCGTTGGAGAAATCCATTGAACTTATTCAATAGATATGCAAGCTATAATTAATCCATTCATAATGGATTAGTAGTTAAAAAACCATATGAGGAGGTGACATGTGCATGCACTCAACCAACATATCCTCATGTATCATATACATATGTTTTTAGTGCATAACCTAGGCCCCATGATAACCTCCATGGACAATCTAAACCAAAATCCAAAAATGTTATCACCAAACCCTACCCGAAAATCAAGATGTTGAAAAGAATAATCGAGAAACCCTTGCCTAAAAACATGTGGATGATCAAAGGAAGAGGAGAGGTGAGTTGGAGGGTCGATCATCCTAGGGTCGATCATGCGTTGCAGTAGAAGAGGAAGAATGACAGAGATAAAAGAAGGGAGCCTAGAGATGTTTCTAAAACTGAACCAATCATTGAATTAAAAAGGGAGCGGCTCAAGGTCAAATTGGTTTGATCTGTTAAGATGGATGGTCAAACCAATTTATTATTTTGTTTATTTTTAATATTATATTATTAGTATATAGCCGAAACACACAAAAAATAGAAAACGTTAAAAAAATAAGAAAAATGGTTGGTCTGGTTATTTCTAGCCAGAATTGGCCCATGCACCTAAAACCATTCCAAAATCTAAAACAACTAAACCCTTAGGACCGACCGAAAACTCCACTAGTATGTTGCCCGACAGGTCGGGCTATTCGGTCTGATTCGGATTTCAAAACAGGGATACGACTGAAAAAAACGGAGGGAAAATGGAGGGAAAAGGCTTTTAAGAACCATAGCCATAACATAAGGTTTATTTATAAGAAATAATAATAGAATAAAAAATCTTTTCTTTTATATTTCCTTAATTATTTAAATTTTTCTATTTTATCCCCCAACCCATTTCCTTTATACCACAACCTTTCCCAAATACATTTAGTCATAATCACTCCCGGGGTGCCTCACAAACAAATAACTCGAACAAATAAATAACCGGTAAACCTATTAATTATTTAATCAGCAATTAAATAATTAATCTATTACATTTAAATAATCAAGGGCCCTGATTACTTTATGATCAATTATTTAACTACGTAAAAAACAGTGATCTAATTAAATAACTTTCAATCATCATATACAATCAATACAAATTTTAATCGAACCCTAAAAATTTTAACCAACTCTCCCAACACAATTTAATAAACAAACATTTCTTACAACATGAATGGTTGTAATTTCTTCATTAACCACACACATAAATACATAAATACCTTTTTCCTTTGTTACTATACTCCTGGCTTGAGAATTCACCTGAAAGATAACATTTGGCAATCATGCGCATAAACTCGAGTCCATGTTTAAAATAATGAACTTAAAAGGGTTTTGCATAAAGAAAATTAATTTCGACAAAATTAACCATACCAAGACATGAAAACGCTTATATCAAAGGTCAACGGGTACTCGGAGTCCGTCGCGCGCAAGCTGAACAAAAATTCCTTCCCTGAATGCAAGCAAACAGAACATTGAAAACATGTTTTTGGCATTACAAGGTCATGTCGACCTTGATTTGGATACATTTTCATCAACAAGATTATCGGCACTAATTATGGAGATTGAATAATGTGTACCTCCTAGACCATTCCAACAGAAACTCATTGTCTTTCGGGTAATCAAACTCATGGGTCATTCCGATTAACAATGCTTGCTTTGGGGATATTCTCTTCACAGCTTCAAGAGACTGGACATCACATGATATATATGGGAGTCAGCAAAATATATCCACCAATGAAAGAAAGAATGTGTTTACAAACAACATCTTATGAAGTGGAAAGAACCTGAGGCAAGCAGAAGTGAACATTATGTGATCCTTTCTGCGCAAATGAAGAGACCGATTAATTTGATTACCAAGTAAAATTTTGGTTTAAAAAATGATTTTTCTGCATGAAGGTGGTAGTGCAAGTTTCAAAACCAACATTCGAAGAAGTTAATAACAATAACAAGATGATATATTCAAATTCATACAAAGTTTTAATTTATCAACTGACCTTATAGAGAGTGTCTAAAATAAGAAGATCCAACTGCCCAGACCCAGTTTTTGAAATAACTGTAAAACCCACAATTTTCTCAAGAGAAATATGAAAGAAGTATTGCATGGGTGCAAGCAGAAACAAATTGAAGTCAAAACATACCATATTCGGTAGCAGTGGGGAAACGCGAGACATCCGACACATAAGCTACTTTGAACCTTTCGCCAAAAAGAAAACCTAAACAAACATAATCCTCTCCATGCATAACCTAAATGTACAAACAAGTAAAAAACGCAAGTAGCATGCACATACAATTTACCAAACATGACAAGGAGAGAACTTAGAAGCACATTACTGGAAGAGGGACAAATTTAAGGCCTGATGCAGCGAACGGTTTGTCACAGTCATTCTCGATTATCTTCCAATCAAACTGAGCTACCCTTCTAATCTCTTGGCCTTCTTTAGGTTTCTTCCGAATCAGATATGGAAACTTTAGAGTGATACTTTAACAAAAGTAGAACAAGCATAGACATGGAAGTAGAAAAACATTAAAAATATTGGCCAATTAAGGATCTAAATAGAATGACTATTTTCTCCAATGCATTAAAAAACAAGCATAAACAGGGAAAACATGTGAAATATAAAAATAAAACATAACAAAAAATGTTTACTATAAAAAAAACATAAAAAATACTTATCAAACTTAACTAGAAAACAATTAGGGGCATGTAGGGGTGGGCACAAAAACTGTCCGAACCAAACCGAACCGCAAACCGAACCCAACCGAATCAAAATAATGGGTTTTTTCTTGTGGTTTGGTTTGCGGTCTGGATTGAATAAACCTTGCAGTTTATGGTTTGGTTCAGGAACCAAACCGAACCGCACCTGTTAACCAAATTGCACCCATTAAAAAACAATAATAATATTTAATTTTTTCTTGTGGTTTGGTTTGCACTCATTTTTTTGGGTTTTCTTTTGGTCCTTTCTTCAAAGGTTTAGGTTGTTTCGTTGCTTCACTGTATTTTTAATAAATAATCTAATACCAAGAAATCTGATTTGGGTAGGATTTTTTTTTTCATTTATGAAATTGAAATGGTGGCAATGAGTTATTGTCTGCTCGAGTTTGTTTTTTTCATGATGCAGGCAATGTCTTGGATGGTTTATGGCCTGAACTTCTTACTGATTCTTCTATAATATAATCGGCTTCTTTTTTTGGTGTAGATGTCTACACGTGCGACTAAATGACTTAAATACCAAACCAACAGAGTTGACCAATCCAGTGTAAAGCTAACACAACCATAATTCATGGTCAACCCTGCTGGGCTCACACTTAGTGTGACATAACTCATAATCCATTTTGAGTTTTTTATGTTTGTTCACATTACCTTGTTTTCATGAAGCAAATAGGAGATCAATGCACAACACCATTAAAAACCAAACTTATCCATATAAATTTGTTAGGCATTGATGATTTCATACCGATGCTCATGCATCAAAGAGGGATGATTTCACTATGTTATAGTTTTTAAATAGATAAAAGTGAAAATTCTCACTCCATAAATGATGAAGGATTAGTAATTTATATGATTTAGATTTGTTATGGTTCTGATTTAGGTGCAGGGTTTTTTTGTTCTATTTGTTCAAATTGTTGGTTGTAGGTATTTGATAGGTAAAATTGATCATTATTTATTGGGGTGATAGATTCAATTATTTTATTGAATGTTTAATGTTGTTTCCATGAATTATAAGTAGTTGTTTGACTGAATTATGTTTCTTTTGTTGATTCACAAATAAAAATATATAATGAGGTTGATTGATGTATATTATACAAACTTTTTCAATTGCATAGTAAATGAAAACGGATTATTTTATCATTAGTGTTTTAGTTGTATTGTTGGGACACAATGTTATCATGTTTGTTTTATTTTGATTTAGGTTTTGATTCTCTTGCCTTCTTAAAAATGTATTACTTTATTATGTTTATGATTTATGAATGCTTGTTAATATTAATTTTTGTTGTTGTTTTTTGAGGCCTTCAATATAATATATTGAGGTTCGTCAAGTTTTCATTTCATCTTGACATTGAGTGTACTGCCTTGAGATATAAGGTATTTTTATGTTTCCATATTATTGTTTATTCTGTTATATTGTTTAAGTGAATAAACTAGTTAAAGACGCTATAGAATATGGGGTGGCTGTCCAGCTTATGTAGGAATTTTGATGATTTTTTGACATATATCCATGTTATATATTTTATGTCATGATCCGTTTACGAGGTCAATTGAATGGTTGAGATTATAGCAGACTAAATTGTCCTTGTTTTTCAAGTTATTAATGTGGTTTATATAGTTTTGTATAATTTTTTAAATTGTGTTGTAGCTTTGTTTTTTTAGTATTTTTCATTGCTTTGGTTAGTTTTCTATTTTTTATTACAATTGTATTTTAATTTTGATGAATTTATTCACTTCAACTCTTAGTGTTATTAATCATTGCTTGTAACTTTTTTGGTTTTTTTTTGTCATAAAAAAATAGCTTCAACCGCAAATTAATGGTTTGGAAATTTTTTAATCCGAACCAAACCACTATTAAATGGTTTGGTTTTCTATGTATAAAAAACGAACCGCAAATTGTGTTTTGGTTTGGTTTTTAGCGAAAACCGAACCAAACAAATATGTGCCCACCCCTAGGGGCAGGGTCTCAGATGTTAAAAATAAGGGATAAATCCAATTTTAGAAAAAGAAATGTGATGCAAGATGACTAAGCAACATAATCTTTCATTTGATTGAAAATGTCATGACTAGGGATATTCTTTATTAAATTGTGAAAACCCAACTTCAAAATTTCCAATATCACAATGTTTGGCAATTGCTTTTATGCTATGCTTAACAAAACTTAAAGAAAAGTGCTTCTAACATTTATCACTTGTAATATTTGTTTCTGTATAAGTGGTTCCAGATTTCTAATTGACTTTTTTTGATTGGGTGAAAAAGTGTTTTCTTGCCATTTATTTAAGTGGATTTCTTCAAAAAAAATTAAGTATAATTGTTTCAAAAACAAAATAAATACCACTTATTTTTTCAAAGTGCGTATCATAAGTGATCAGTGTAATGAACACTTTCCAATAAGTGATGTCAAACACAAACTTAGTGTTTGAAACTAAGTTATCAGAGACATCACTTTGAAATGTTGAAATTAAGTTCCGATATGAAAGCGGTTGACGAATGGGATTGGGCATTCAAAAAAGGGAACGTGGATTTGGACTACGAAGGCAAAACCTTAATTGTTTTCCCTGCTGAAAAAAAAAATCTATTTAAAAACAGGGGGAAACAGAAAAGGCAAAATTTTACATACATTTCTTGTCCATGCAATCAAAATATCATAGAAATCAAACAAAATGGGGTTAATGAGTTTCTAGAGATATTGGTAAACTCAATCAAGAACACCAGCTATATGTACCTATCCATTGCATGTTGAGACAGGTAAACAGGAGTAGGGCTGATATCATTTGTAGGACTGTACGGCTGAACAACACGCATATCATCTAAGCCGAGAATTGCATCAGCATGTTCATGAGTAAGAATTATCTGAAATTGTCGCACCAATAGGCTCATCATCATCACCATATAAAGAGATTTACTTTACAGAACGAGATTTATTTTTCAGAATAACAAATGCCATCAATTAGGGGACAGCTATGCATTCGAAGTGCAAAACTGAACAAGAGACTGATCAAACTATTCCAGCAAATTAGTAATTTGTTCCCTGGCAGACAGGTAGCATTCTAGCATCCCATGTTCTCAAATTGGACGCGTCCAGTTTCCAACAGTCAAAAGGAAACCCAAGCACCATAAGGACCCAGGACAATGCAATTCTGGTAAATTTTTTGCAAAACTAGGAACAGGCCATCAATTAGGGGACAGCTATGCATTTGAAGTACAAAACTGAATAAGAGACTGATCAATATATTCCAGCAAATTAGTAATTTGTTCCCTGGAAGACAGGTAGCATTCTAGCATCCCATGTTCTCACATTGGACGTGTCCAGTCTCCAACAGTCAAAAGGAAACCCAAGCGCCATAAGGACCCAGGACAATGCAATTCTGGTAAATTTTTTGCAAAACTAGGAACAGGCCATCGGTTGCATGAACCAGAGATCCGTAAATTGGTTTCATGATCTGAAAATGAATGCAGCCTTCGAAGGAATCACAAAGAAGATGATGAAACATTAACATCCCTTTAATCATATAAGGAAAAGTTAGCACAAATTTATTAGAGGATTCACTTCAAAGGCCACCAAGAAAATACTCAAGAGACGATGACTCCATAAAGAGAGAGAAACATGATCGTTCCAAGAAGATCAAGTTCTGAACATTCCTAAATAGCAATTGATGAAGGAACATCTTTATTGGTAATTTCTATCATTGTATTGTTCATATTTGATTGCAACCCAAGTGAAAAGACAGTGAGCCTACAAGTGGCGATGAGTCCGTCTTTGTAATTGGTGGTGCGTTCTAGATTGTAAACCAAAATCACTAATGAATTGATTTAGTGGTAAGATAGTAGACCTTCACCAGTTGTGGATGAAACTTACCATATTTAAAGGGAAAGACTTAAATATTTGTGTCTTATATGCATGTTTTGTGATGTTTGTGTTGTGGCACATGAGCCTCAGCCCGGTTGGTGAGGACTCTTAAGTGCATCCAGGCAACCTGGGATCAAATTCAGACGGAGGCACAATTTCCGGTACTGTTGCATGTACTGTAGCATGTACTGTAGTGGGCCCTGTAGCGGGCCCTGTAGCGGGCTGTGCAGGTACTGTAGCGGAAACTGTTTGACACTGTAGCAGCCGAGAATTTGCCCCCGTTTGGGCCTTCGGGCCACCGATTTGATCCCCGAGGCCTTCGGGCCACCTTAAGTGCAGATGCAAACCAGACAACCTACAAGAAACAAGCTCTATAAGGAGGATGAGCAAGGAGCTTTCACCACAGCAGAAGCTACACGGATTGCAATAATAAGAGGGTATTACACCTGCCATCGGAACAAGCCAGTGCATGCACGGGATAGTCTAGTCGAACAGTCATGCGAAGGTGGAAAGCTGATTTCACGATGAAGATGCTGGGGGGGAGCAGTTCCAAGTAGTTAGTCTGGGTTGTATGTAATGTTTGAAGCCTACGGGCATTGAATTCCTCTAAGGCCTACGGGCCATGTAATACTTACGCCTACGGGCCTTGTAAGGGTTTCACCTCACCCCTTGAAAGGTGGATTATCAAAAATCAATAAAAAATGAAGGTCTTTGGGCCATTGGATGGATGATGTTTGTGTTGTAGAAAGAACAAAAATAAATATATTTATCTCTAATAAGATAGAGCAACAAAAAGGGTAAAAGAACTTTAAGGAAATACTAATTCACCAGCTCTCTTGATGTTTTCAAGAGGGCAAAAGTGGGACCGTTGATGAAGATCGTAATTTCACATATTTTATTTTGTAAATCAATGTCTTTAATCTCATCAATGTGTTATTTTATGGACAATTGTCACATTTTTAGGTTTTAGTAATAATTTGAAATTAACTGAAAAAAAGGCCTAATTTTGGATTTTTAATTGTTTTTATTTACTTTCATATTTCAGACATAACTTTTTTTGTATTGATCCAAATTGCAAAATTCTTTTTTTGTAGGCTTATATGTTTGTTGGGCAACATTTTATAAAACTGAACCAGGAGCTAAATCCAACCATTTGAGGCCCAAAAGAAACATTCAAGTCGGGTCTTAGAATCTGTGCCCAGATCTGGTGACTTTCAATGATGGGCCCATATCTCTCAAATGGCCGAACCAATTGAGCTGAAATTTCACATGGAGAAAGAAAACATTTCGAGGAACAATATTTGTAGTTGTGGCTGCACGTGATTCTGCATATTTCAAGACCATAAATGCATGGGAACTCGATACATGAGAATATGAAGAGTCATCATGTCCAGAAAAGTTTTCCGGAGTAAATCTCTCATAACTTCGGCTACACTTATCAAAAGAAGCTGAAATTTGGTGGGAGAAAGCGAAAAACATAGGGGAACAATTTTCAAGAACACTTTCCAAATTCGGTCATTTACTACCCCGAACACGCGTGAACTTTTGGAGAAATATTTTGGAGCGAAAATGAGCATCTCTCTCCCTATAAATTTGTACTTCACCTCCTTTCCAAGAGGTTGGTCATTTGAGTTAGCCATTTTCATAGCTTAGTAGGGTTTCATTTTCTATTGTAATTCTCTTTTACATTTCAAATTTATATTAGTTTCTTCTTCTTCCTCTCTTACTTTTGTTTCTATTTTGTGTTTCTCCCACTGTGTTTCTTATCAACTCCATGAAAATGGAGAACTAACCATCGTTGTTATTTGAGGGGGGGAAGCGGTGATATTCGAGTTTCTTGCGCTGCAATGTTTTCTCATCATTTTATTCTAGTATTTAAGTTGTGGTTAAACTAATTAGGATGTGTGATCGCCCCCTTTTCCAAACCATTAACTTCCTCCTCCTATTCATCTATATTTGTCTCATTCATCATTACAATGTTGCATTTGATGGAGTGGCATTGTGATGGATATGTGTGACGAAGAGATCTTCTAGCCATAGTTCGAGAGAGTATTACCCTACATGCAGAGATCTCGGTGTGTGGTAGTAACATTTCGAAAAGAAGGGTGTAGTGCAATAGATTTTGATCACTACATTGAGTAGAATGATGAGACATTTTTTTAAAGAACAATAATTGCTTCGTCGTGAACCCCTAAGAACAATAGTTTCTTACTAATTTCTTTGTATCTTGTTTTCAATGTTCTTTGCATTCACATACAGTTATATTTGTTGGGTCGTAGAGGATGGCAAGAGGGGGGGTGAATTGTCTTTTCAAAAATAATTAACAATTTAAAACAATTATCAATGCAGCGGAAATAAAAAAAGGCAAGACACAATTTGATAACGAAGTTCGGCTTAATTCCCAAGCCTACGTCTCCGCTCCCAACAAGAACCGTTGAGAGATTAATACGTCAGCTTGCTTTTTAATGGTTGTAGCAAGAAACCCACTAGCCGTTTTAAGGTAGGCTAGAACACCTTCGTACAGCTTGCTTTTTTATTATGGTTGTAGCAAGAAACCCAATTGAAAGAAGGAATGGAAATGAGAGGTTTGTTTTAATCCAAACCCAATGAAGAACTAAACAAATAAAATAATACAAACACACGGAAGCCTTGAGCGCCAAAAGTGTGAGAGCAGCTGATGGAGAGGGAGCTCAAGCTTCAAGGATGGCAATGGATCACAAGAGGCCTTGGAGATTTGTCGTTAGAGCGTCAAGACATCAAAATATATTTCGGTTGTGTTCCCGGCATCCATGGTTTCTTATTTATAGGAGAAATACCCATAAACACTTCAATATGGCCGTTGGAGGGCTTCCGGAGCCGTTGGGGGTCAAAAGTACAAGTCTGGTCAAAGCCCAACGGCTAGTTTGACTGGGCACACCAGCTGGCTGGTGGTACACCGGCTGGCCGGTGGTGTCTCACCAGCTGGCTGGTGGTACACCGGCTGGCCGGTGCTGAGCTCCCGGCTGGCCGGTGGTCCAGACAGAGCAGGCTTTCTGTCTGGGTTCCACCGGCTGGCCGGTGGTCATCCACCGGTTGGCCGGTGGCACCAGGCAGTGGGCAAGCCTACTGCCTGGGTCCTCCGGCTGGCCGGTGGGCAAGAACCGGTTGGCCGGTGCCCATACCGGCGGGCCGGTGCGCTAGCACCGGCTGGCCGGTGGACTCAGAGAGTCCACTATCAGCCTTCTTGGGCCAACTCCTGGGCAACCTTTTTCCTAGCATCAAAACACTTGAAAACAAGTTAGAACACGATGAGAGTGATTGTGATCATTAAAATCCAAGAGAGAGAGGTACAACAATATTAAACCCCCCACTATAGTAGTATTACACTTAGTAGTATTACACTTAGTAGTATATTTTAGTTATAAATAGTGATAATAGGAGAATAGTTTTTGTAAGTGACCTCCTCGAGATCAACCCTAGAGTGCACGTTGTGTTGAATTCTTCGGTAATAAAAATATATTGAAGTGAGATTCACGACAAATATTTCTCATCAATTTGGCGTCGTTAACGGAAAGGAGCAACACTTTCACACACAGCTTTTCAAAAAAAACACAAAAAAATCATAAATTTCAAAAACTAAAAAAAAATCTCTTTGATCATGATGTATTCAAATTGCAATTATTATGCATGGACTGGTTACTCTCGGGTGCCACAACAAGAAGTTCACAATAGTGACAAAGCCCAATTGCAAGGACTTAAAGAAGACATATAGAACCTGGAGAGCAAAATAGACTGGATAGTTGAATACATCTGTGCATCCCAGGAGCAGCAGCTTGAGAAAACTGAACCTGAACCTGAACCAAAACCAGTGGTAGAAGAGATTTCACCAATCATTTTTTACGTTAAAAAACCTGAGGAGACCGAGAAAGAACTATTGAAGGAATTACTATTATCAGCCCGCACGTCGTGATCTTGCCATCTTTGAAAAAAGAAGAATAAGCACCACTATTGAAGGAATTACTATTATCAGCCCGCACATCATAACGTTTTCCATGTATCGCAACTACGAAAGTATCTTTCTGTTCCATCTCATGTTTTGAGCTGGGAGTGATCTTGATATTGAGTCTGATTTATCTGTGATTGCGCATCCAATCGGGATTGTTGATTTTGAGATCAAGGTACTTCGTGGGAGGATGATACCTTTAGTCTGAGTGTTATGGCAGCACGATTCTAATTCTCATGAGACATGGAAGTGTAAGACACTGATGAGAGAGCAGTGGTCTCACCTTTTCAATATGGAAGCTTATTAGAAGTCTTGGGACTGAAAGTGTTTATGGAGGGAGGTTGTAACACCCCGTTACCTTTCTATCAGGTATGTTTTGACCTTTGCTTTACTTTTCCTTTTTCGTTGGTTGAGTAAGGCCGGAAAGGAATTGGAAGGATACCTGTAATGGTGAAGTCAGGGATTTGTTGGAATTTTAAGCATAAACCTGGATGTCTACTAGAGATTTACACTCCGTGTAATGGTGTTACACGACATGTAATCCTCGCCTGGCAGATGCCGTGAAATGGGTACACAGCGTAAAAGGTTACACGTCGTGCACAGTTTACACGCCGTGTAAATATTAAAATCGGGTTTTTAATAAAAAGACGACGGGTTTTTTGGCGTATATGGGACTCAACAATTACACGACATGTAATTGGGTTACAAGCAGTGTAAAATCCCGAGTGTCGGTTTTAAACATGCGACTCGGCTGAAAATCTCATTTCATTCCTCCAGGCTTCCTTCGCTCTCGACCTAGAGTCATCCCCAGGCAATTTTGGTGATATTCAATCCCTCTGGATCATTCGTTCAGCCATTGAGCATTGTGTTGGCTGCGATGAATCTCTTCAGGTAAGTGATCTTCCTATCTTTTTTTTTCTCTCTCTCTTTCTCTTGGAGTTTGATAGATCGTCTTGGGAATTGATGGATCTAAACTCCGTATTATTGAATCTTGTTCCTAGGTTGAATTCCTAGATCTTTTGCGCCTTCGTTTTCTGTTGACAAATTTCGTTGCGGACGTTGTGTTTCCTTTTCTCTGTCTCTAATCTATATCCCTCTTCATCATTACAATGTTGCATACGATGGAGTAGGATTGTAATGGTGATGTGTGGCAAAGAGATCTCCTAGTCATAGTTCGAGAGAGTATTACCCTACATGCAGAGATCTCGGTGTGGGGTAGTAACATTTCGAATGGGAAGGTATAGTGTGATAGATTGTAATCACTGCATTGAGTAGAATGATGAGACATTATTTTTAAAGAACAATGATTGTTTCACCGTGAACCCCTAAGAACAATAGTTTCTTTACTAATTTCTTTGTGTCTTGTTTTCATTGTGCTTTGCATTTACATATAATTATATCATTTTCATCTTTAAAACTCCCCTATTATATTAGTATTACGCTTACTAGTATATTTTGGTTATAAATAGTGACAATAGGAGAACGGTGTCTGTAAGTGGTCTCCTCGAGATCGACCCTAGGATGCACACGATGATGCATACTTAGGTAATAAAAATATATTTAAATGGGATTCACGACAAATCCCTCCCATCAACCAGTGGTAGTCAAGATAACATCATGTTAATTAATTGAAAGGCGTTTGCAAAAGGGAATGAACAAAATTGTATCACACTAAAGACTACATAACTTGTGAGTAGGCGTGAATTAGGGTCTTGGCACGAGACCGCTAAACTAACATGGAAATGATGAAAAGGCTTGAATTGATTTGGAACATGAAATTCTTAGAATGAGAAACTCACGGAATCAATACGAGGAATTTTATGAAAAGTAAACCAACGAAGCACTTGCTCGCGGAATGTCTTTCCAACATCAATCAAAATATACGTGTGTTCATCACCACTCTGACAGTAATCTATAAGAAGAGATGTATTGCACCTGCAAACCAAATTACAGGAAGTTCAATCACATGCACGAGAAGAAAAACATAAATGATTAAAAATGCCCAGAATATTCAAAACACGGCAATCAGCAAAAACCTAGATACCAGGATGGATGCCCAAGTAAAATGCATTGAAGAACATTGACGACACTACTCTCTCTCGCACGCACGCACGCTTAGTATGCATATATATGTTTTTTATGTGTAGACCAGATCCAACCATTTTATTTTATCAGCTGCATTTATACTGATGAGACCACGAAGCTCCTGCTTGCATCCGTGATCCAATCCTTACATAACTAAAACTCGAATACGATCATAGAAAGTCAGATATGTTTTTTATGTGTAAACCAAATCCAACCATTTTATTTTATCAGCTGCATTTATACTGATAAGACCACGAAGCTCCTGTCTTGCATCCGTGATCCATTCTTTCTTACATAACTAAAACTCGAATACGATCATGTTCAGCTCCCACGGATTCTTTTGACCCCGTCGCTGCAGATGGTTAATGTTCTCATACTAGAAGGCCGACCAAGGATCCCGTCTCAAAATGCAAGGGTTTTCTGTTGTGCGAATCCTAACTGCTATAAACCGGGGTACATTCTTACGAACAAAGATAACCTAATCAAATCGAATGACCTGTAGTTAGGATTATTCTCCGGTGGGAGAGACAATGCCTGGACGCAAACCGGGCAGGGGGGGTCGGAGGGCTGGATCAGGCACATGGCGTTGGGGACCGCGCTGGAACAGCCAGTTCCGAGAAAGATCAAAGCCGATCGAGGCGGGTCGACCGCTGCGGCGGAGCATGGTCCTTCGTTCGCGGCGGCGGAGCATGGTCCTTGGTTCGCGGCGGCGAAGCATGGTCCGTGGTTCGCGGCGTCGTGATGCATTTTTCAAATCTGATGTTGTTTCGTGTTTTCTGTTACGTTAAGGCAGCGGGTAGATAGAATAAGAATGGTCTCCGGTTATGTTTACAATCCTTCGGTGTCTATTTGTATTTCGAGCCGTTGGATTAACGCTTACTGTGATTCATTTGATTCGAACGTGCAGGCGAATTTGCCCTTGCGTTTTGCGAGACGGATCAACTGCTCCTCAGTTGCGACGACGACGACGAAACCCTGAGATCACACCCTGAAATTTGACAGTACGATGACCACAACGAATCGAGCTACTACGGGAACAACAACTGGGCACCCAACGACTACAGCGGCGGCTACGACTACGACAGAAATGCATTATCGCGTTGTCCGCAAGTTTCGACCAACGCAAAGACACGAGTTTTTTTACGACAACTGCTTGACTTCAGTGTGGTTTCGTCTCACTTTCTGATAGACATTTTTGTACAAAACAGCATCAATGTCTGACAAAGGTGGCGTAACATAATTATTTTTGCCGAAATATGTATCTGTATTTCATTTCTGTTGTTACAATTTATTATTTAGAATTTTTGTGTTATGAGATGTTTTCTGTAAATGTTCTCTATCTATCAATTAATTTAGAATTCCATTTTTGCTGGTGTATCGTTCCTCACTGGAGGTTTCAATACAATGTCCCCTGGAGGTTTCGGCAAGTGTCACTTTAACATGCACTAAGTTTTCACTGTAGGTTCCACTTGAAATCATTTTGTAGTGTGGAAGTTCCAAACTCCCATTGGAACTTCCAGTTGAACTTCGACTGGAAATCTCAATGGAACTCCCACTAGAACTCCCACTGGAACTCCCACTGGAACTCCCACTGGAACTCCCACTGGAACTCCCACTGGAACTCCCACTGGAACTCCTACTCGAACTCCCACTGGAACTCACAGTGGAACTCCCGTTGGAACTCATGGTGGAACTCCCACTGGAACTTCCATTGGGGTTTTGGAAAAATAATTCAATATGAAAATGCTTATACTTTTTCAAATGCTAAATTCAATCAGTTTTATAAATATACATTTCAGTGGTAGTGTGGAACTCTCAGTGGAACTCCCACTGGAACTCTCACTGGAACTCACGCTGGAACTCCCATTGGAACTCACGGTGGAACTCCCACTAGAACATCCATTGGGGTTTTGGAAAAATAATTCAATATGAAAATTCTTATACCTTTTCAAATGCTAAATTCAATTAGTTTTATAAATATACATTTCAGTGGTAGTGTGGAACTCCCAGTGAAACTCCCACTGGAATTTTCAAATGCTAAATACAATCATTTTTACAATAAATATGTGACTATTTCTTTTAATTTTCCATTGGAAGTTCCAATAAAACTTCTAGTGGAAGTTCCACTGGAAGTGTCGGTGGGACTTCCAGTGGCACTCCTAGTGGAACTCCCAGAAGAATTTTCAAAGATAAATTCAATCATTTTTAAAATAAATATGTGTCACAATTGCAATGAGTATTTCTTTTAATTTTCTATTGGAAGTGCCACTGGAACTTTCAGTGGCACTTCTAGTGGGACATCCAGTGACAGTTCTAGTGGCACTTCCTATGGGACTAATGGAACTTCCAGTGGCTGTGGGACATCAAGTGGGACTTCCAGTGGGATGTCTAGTGGGACTTCCAGTGGGACTTCCAGTGGCACTCCCAGTGGAACTCCCACTGGAATTTTCAAATGATAAATTTAATCATTTTTATAATAAATATGTGTCACAATTGCAATGAGTATTTCTTTTAATTTTCCACTAGAAGTGCCACTGAAACTTCCACTGGGACTTCCAGTGGGACTTCTAATGGCAGTTCTAGTAGCACTTCTTGTGGGACTATTGAAACTTCCAGTGGCTGTGGGACTTCAAGTGGGACTTCCAGTGGGACTTCCAGTGGGACTTCTAGTGCGACTTCCAGTGGGACTTCCAGTACGACTTCCACTGGAAGTTCCAATGGGGCTTTCAGTGGCACTTCCAGTGGAACTCCCACTAGAATTTTCAAATGATAAATTCAATAATTTTTACAATAAATATGTGTCACAATTGTAATGAGTATTTCTTTTAATTTTCCACTGGAAGTCTCACTGGAACTTCCATTGGAAGTTCCAGTGGCACTTCTTGTGGGACTAGTGGAACTGATAGTGGCTGTGGGACTTCAAGTGGGACTTCCAGTGCGACTTTCAGTGGGACTTCCACTGGAAGTTCCGGTGGGACTTCCAGTGTCACTCCCAGTGACACTCCCAATGGAACTCCCACTAGAATTTTCAAATGATAAATTCAATCTTTTTTACAATAAATATGTGTCACAATTGCAATGAGTATTTATTTTAATTTCCCATAAGAAGTTCCACTGGAAGTGCCACTAGAAGTTCCACTGGAAGTGCCACTGGAAGTTTCACTGGAAGTGTCACTGGAAGTTCCTGTGGGACTTCCTGTGGGACCAGTGGAACTTCCATCGGAACTTCCTATGGGACTAGTGGAACTTCCAATGACACTCCCACTTGAAGTTCCAGTGGAACTTCCATTGAAGTCTCAATAGAACTTAAAGTTTTTCTACCTTATATACTGTAATTTTGTGGATGACCCCAATAATTCCTTAATTTCTATTTTCAGGTGTTCATTTTAGGTCAAATTTGACTTCCTTACAAAGACTTTTACAAGAAATAAAAGATCAACTAAAAGATGGTCATAGAAATGCTTTGCACACTACTCCATTTTGGAATATGTTTGAAGTATTCATATCCAATACAGTAACAACATCGGATTGCAAAAAATCTGATATTTCTGTTATGTATGTATTGGATAACTACAATCATTCAACAACAGCTTTTCGATTCGGTGGAGGGGAAAGACATTTCTCTAAAGCTGATATCCAAAGGATCTTTGCAATAAACGAAGGTTAAATAGAAATGGATGACTCCTACTTGTTCAAACCAATGAAGGCATCATTATATTTAAGGAGATTTCAAACTGGTGTCAAGTTGTTGACATAAAAGGAAATAAAATCATCCCTTTTGGAAGCAATAAAGGGAGATGAAGAACCCAGTCATCTTGATACAACAACACTTCTATGTTTATACACATGTGAAACTATTTTTTCCCTACTACAGGTTCTTACTTAAGTTGGGGTTTTATCAATTATGTGAATACTTTAAGAGACATGAGAACACTAAAGTGGTCTCGTGCAATACACCAACAATTGATGAGATCAATTAAAGAATTTCTCATGCACCACACAAGGATTATAAGGGCAATTATCACTTTATTGGTAAGGATTGATATTTATTTTCAATTCAATGTATAATATACTCTTCATATGCTTCTTGTTATTTTAGTATTGGTATTGTGAACAAAGTGAACTAGTGAAAGGGAATGAACAAGCAGCCAATCCACCTTTCACAAAGTAGAGCCTCTCTGGTTTTGATGCTGCTTTAAATAAAATGAAGATTCATCAAGTTCCAGCTGCAAAAATTGAGAAGACAAAAATAGTTATGGAAGCTTCTATTGGACGACAGAAAAAGGATAATTCAGAGAAAGATAGAATAAAAGTATAAATTAAGGAGCCAACAACGGTTATGGAAGCTTCTGTTGGACAACATGAAAAGGGGGAACCAGAGGATGAAAGAATAAAAGTTATTGCAAAAGAAAATTCATCCTTGAAATGAAAACTGCATAAAATGGAAGCAATTGTTAAAAAACAGACCGAAAAAATTAAAAGATTGAAGCTATTAGTAAGTGAGAATGCTAGCATAGAGAAAAGAATAAGATAATGTAGTGCTGAAAAGAGTCATCCAGTCAAGGAGGAAACCCGAACAGAGGGTACAATTGAAGCTAGAATGCAGCAAGATCCTCCTAAAAAACCTACACCCCCCCTCGAAGTAGAACAATAGAAGGAAAACCAGCAACTAGGAGCTATGGAAACTGGGATTGAGGAGCCTGCAGATCAATTCACTACTAGAAAAATGACCTATAGCCACGGATCTATAGCCACAGTTTAAATGATCTGTGGCTATAGAATGTGATATAGCCATAATAATATTAAAATCATGGCATTAGAATTATTGTACCCACAACAAAAGGGCTACATGTAGCTCACGGTTCCTCAAATCATCGGGAATTTCCTCCCTCTCCCACATACCCTCTCCCTCTCCCGTCGCGATTATTCCACCTCCACCCTCGTCGCTCCTCCCCCCCTCCCCCCCCTCCTCCCCCCCTCCTCCCCCGCGATTCCTCCTCCTCCTCCGGATCTGATGCAGTCAGCACGACTCCCTGCCGACGCGCTCTGACGCCTCCCTGCTGACGTGCTCCGATGCCTCCCTACCGACGCGGCTCCGGCACTGCCATCCCACCTTCTAGCCAACACGATCTCCCCACCTCTCTGTCGACGCCCCCCCAACCTCACCGCGACCCTCCTCCTCCAGCACTGCTAGCCCACCTCCTGGATGAGATCCCATAGTCATGTGCACCTCCCTCCTCTGACCACCTCTCCTCTTGCATTTTTTTTGTGATTTCATAGTGATTAATGGATGATTCTTCAAGGTATGGCCTCTACTTCAATTATCCCTCCTTTTCCCTAAATTTTTCTTCCTTCCCCGTTGTGATTTTAGTTTGGTAAAACACTAGGGGTTCCAATTTGGCCAATTCTTGATGTTCTATTTGTTTCTAGGGCTCACGTGGGTATCTTCATACTTGTTTAGGAATCTGCCGTTGAAGGCTATGTGTTTCGAACGGTTCCAGCTCACCCACCATTGATTTTAGGTAGGTGTTACTTTGGAACTCCCTTGTATTATGTGTTATAAATTGCTTGAGTGTTTTAAATGCTTCCTTATGAATTTAAAAGCATATTTAATGCACTTAGTAAGCTCAAAATGGTGTTTGGATGGTTTTAACGCTTGGAATGGGCTTAATCTATGCCAAGTGATTGTAAAATTTCCCATGAAGTGACTAAGGGCATGAAATATGCTTATGATGTCATTGTTGATAGATTATAAAAAGTTTTAAGGATGGTCAATTATAAAAATGATCCATAATATGGCCAATTATATAGAGGTTTGGATGATGTCATTGTGGAGATGATGTCCATAAGATGGTCAAAAGTACGGTCAATCATTTTTATAATTGATCATCCTTATAATTGACTGAAAAAGTAGCATGTATGATGTCATTGTTGATAGATAATTGACCATCATTCTTAAAACCTTTCTTCTCTATTTCTAAGTGAGAAATCTTCAAGAGACACTCTTTAAGTTTCTTTTTCAGCATGAACTCTATTTTTATATCTTTTTCATTTTCATCATTGCTTCTATCATCACTTTTGAATACTTCATTATTCACCTTTTTAGTTAGTAGCATTTCACCATCTTCACTAGATGATTCTACCTCTTCATTATCCTTACTAAAATCACTATCTTAACACTTAGATAAAAAGTTTCACATCTTAAACTTAGATAAATTCTTACCTTTCCCATTAAAAGAATAATTTTATGCCTTATTCTTCAAGTAATTTCTTGGAATATCATCTTCATCTTCACTCTCTTCATTTTAATCTTCTTCAAATCTTAGACAGTTAGCAGAAAAATTTCTAACACCCCAAAAACTGAAACACTTTAAAAGTAATTTACCATAAAATTTATCTTTTCCTCTTCATAAACTTCTTAAGATGAGTGACATGAGATTATCAAACTTCACATCAACATCTTCATTCAAATTTGAACGTCTAGATTTATCTTTATCTTTTTTACAACTATTAACTTTCTTCAAATATTTAAAGAAGATTTCCCTATCATCCTTTGTATTAGTCTTTAAAATACCCCCCTTTCACATTTCATAAGTAATAAGAATAATATGATGATAATACAAAGGAAGTTTATTTTGTTCTTGGTCTTCAAGTGCTGAAACCTTTGCATCAAACCTATTCAAAAAATACATAGTATCTTCTCAACAACCATAGTATCCTCTAATTTCTCACCAAAACCGCTAATGGTGTTCAAAATTTCATTTAATCTAGCAAAGAAGTTATATATTGTTTCATCATCAGTCATCTTGACATCTTTATACTTTAATCACCAAACTTGTATCTTAGTTTGATTCACCTTTTCATTGACTTCGTAAATGTTTTTGAATTATTACCAAGTGTATTTTGCGGTTTTGATCCCCTTAGCCTTGAGGAATTGCTTCTCTAAAAGAGAAGAAAAAATGGAATTCTGAGCATGACCATCGTTCTATAACTTCTTCCCATCTACTGCTGTCATAGAATTATCTTCACTATAAGGAATAAATCCATTAGTAATAGCCTCCAAAACATCCAGACTAATTGATGACAAGTATGTAAGGATGTAATATTTCTATATATAGTAATTATTCCCATAAAAAGTGGGAATCCTTTTATTGTTTATTTAATTAATGTTGTCCATGTTTATAGTAGAAATACAAATACCAATTCTCTAACCATAGATAGAGACTTTCTTGAATGAAATCAAATGATAACTGAGTTCAAAAACCTTCAAAGCAGCAAACCCCAAACTTCTTGATCTTCAAATGAAAATATAATGCTTTGATACCAAAATCTCCCAAATATATTACATATCACATAATATATATACAAAATTACATAAGAAGCATGTGATGAGGGCTTTTACAAATTCTTTGCACAGCAAAAATATCTTACGTATGATCTCAAAAATCTTACATATCCCATGAAATATATTACATATCATGTAATATTCATAAAATCTTATGAATTAAAACTTTTTTTGAGGAATTTTCCAATTATTTTCTCATAGATATTGTAGAGACCCAAAGCTTGACATACATGGAAATTACATTAATTTTTCTAAATACTTAATACATAACAAAAACAAACACACAAGGACCGTAATAGTTTAGTGCCTTTGGAAACTTGGAACATAATCTTCTAATCTTGGTGAAAGATCTTCAACATCTCCCATAAAGATCTTCTTTTTTTCTTACCTAAAACCTTTCTTTATATCTTGGGAAAAAGAAAACATATAAAGAGTGATCTCAAATGCTTAGTAAGGGTACGCATAGAGAAAATAAAACAAACCATATACATTTGAACTTCAAAACATGAACATAATATTTAAACATCAAAATCTTGAGCAATGACATAAAACATGATAGTACGTAAGAAATACATCATAATGGATCATAAATCATGATAAAATAGCATGTGAATAAAACATGTAATTGTGGAAAAACATTAAGCACATGATATGATTTCCATAGTAGCCAAGGCATTGCTGCCAAGACCATCTTAGTGGACAAAGTCCCTTTCTGAATCGAGTTCACTTCTCGTTCCAGTCCTGTATCGCTGAATCAGATTAACTTACCATTCCAACCATGTCTATCTCATGAGATATAAATCTTTACCCAATGCATTGGAGGGAGATATAGGTCCCACCCATCTCATAATGAAATCATTCTTTCGTGTGCCACAAAATAAACATACATCATTCATAATAACCTAACGAATAAAATGGGTTTCATAAACATCATTTCATCATAACATAATCCATATAAAACAAATGGATATCATTTTCATCATAAGAAAAGTGAAACCATGTACATCATAGAGAAATTATACTTGAAACATACACATATGAAATAATTTCATCTTATATGGAAAATGGTTTTGATAAAACACTTGAAATGAATTCTTGATGAAAATATCATTTCTTCTTCAAAATCATTTTCTTTTCACAAAATTCCATGCAATTTTAAAAGAAAAGGATTTTGTTGAAAATAGTCATGAAATATTGTAGAGTAAGATTTATTAAGAAAAGGAGTTATGAAACCGTAAAAATCCGGTCATGCCGTATAAGTTAAAAAAAACATTCTCCTCGTACTTTTAACGAAAAAGTCAAAAAGTACCACGTATGGTAAACAAAAGAAAGATTCCATCAATAACACAAAGTTAAAGTCAAAGAAGGGTAAAAATGACTTTAAACATACATGTAAGAATATTAAACACTTTATAAAAAACATTTTTATGGGCATGGATGAAAAATATAACCCCAGTAAATACTTACAAATAAACAATCTCGGATAAGAACGAGATTGGAATAATTGTCCCTTACCTTATGTCCAATTTCTTCCGTATGTGTCTGAGACTCCTGTATAGTGGATTTAAACATATTATTAACTTGTAACAGAACCATAATAATATTTATGATATCATATATGATTCACTTACGACTTTATATTATCCGTTCATCTGTCAATTCCATATTAAAGCAGCGTTTTGGGTAAAATTGTTTCATTTATCATACGTGTTTTGACTTATTGTTCTTGATATTATTACTTATATCCTAATTTAATTAATTACAGAATGTAAAACATGATTTATATATATAATATATATTCATCATATACATATATATATGATAGATCGATAAATGGAATGAAATACACCGTTCATGGAGATGGTAGGCCGTACGTACGCATGAACACTGTTTTCGTTTCCTTATTGGATTGAATGGAATTAAGTAGATGAAATACATATATATATACACATAAATCCAGTATCATTATTATTTCATATATTTCATTATTATTCATTATATATACTTTATAATCATTCATGAATGGTTAACATGGAGAATGAATCTCATCACATCGTGGAGACGGTAGTCCGTACGTACGCACGAGCGATGATATCATTCCCATGATCGTGGAATTATATTTAAGTGTATGTATAATATTTCAGAATAAATATCACTTTACAATAATCATATATAGTTATTTATTTACACCATTATACCCATCCAAGTAAGGTGGTGGTCGAAAACAGATTACACCACGGCGTGGAGACGGTATTCCGTACGTACGCATGCGCGATGATTTCGTTTTTTGTAGGATAGATAGAAGGTGAAATGGGGTTGTTTAATATTTATAATAACATATCAGTATATAATTAATACCTATGTTATTACATTATAATGAAACAAATAAAGAAGAGGAAGTAGAAGAAGAAAGAAACTTGAAAGAGTTGGTAGAAGAGATTACCTCTTCCTCGACGCACCTCCTTTAAACTTCTTCTTAGGGCACTAGAGTTGGTATTTTGAGAAGACCAGAATCTATATGATGTAACTAGAGAGGTTGAAAAGAGTAATTGGTAGGTTTTGGCCGAGCTTCAAGGCTCAAAAGGGTGTGAAGAGAAGAGGGAAGGGGTGCCCTTTTTATAAGGGAGGAGAGGGGCACTTTAGAAAAAACTTAAAATATTATTTTATAATAAAGTCATATTCAGTTTATAATAGCTCTAAATTGATTTATTTCGAAGCTAAGGTGGGGATGGGTCGAAATCCTCTCAACCAATAGGATTTAGACAAGTTTAGGTTACTATTTTAACCTTATCATTTAGATTTAACTCTAAGTTAAATAATTTAACTTTTACCATGTCTTTTTGTTTTCTTACACTATATGGTTAATAAACAGACTATAACAATCCAAAAATAACCCCAAGTGGTTCATTATTAATATATATATCCTTACCTAAGTCATTTTGCTGAACCTTAGATTTTTAGGAATAAAATAACAATTAATAATATAATATTTGTTTTAAAAACTATTTTATGTCAATTTTGACACTATCTGGTACTTGATTTTTGTGAAAATCATATCAGAATTATTAGTTCGAAAAAAGTCAATTAAATAAATAATAACATGTCATATTAACCTATATTTTTTTTAATTCATAAAAAGTCTAAAATTACATTTATTTGGGCATTTATAACATCAATTATGTTAATATTTCATTAATAAGGTAATTACTACATCATCATTGTGTCATAAATGAATTAAATTATTTAATGTCTAAAAATTATAAATAAAATACCATTATGTATGAAATCTTTTTATATTTCTAATTAATATTTATAGCCTAATTTATCTTATGTATAACCCTATATTAAAAATTTTTTAGTTATTAAACTTTGATTTTAACTATTTTAACTATTCTTTAAATAAAATAATAATAAGTGTCCTAATCTAATCCAAGTGGACTTAAAGGGTAATATTTTATTCCTAAGATTGTTTTTGGTCGAATTACACTTATCCAATAGAATTAGGACACGTGTTAGGGTAATAATAATATCATTTTTACCCTTAATTACCCTATTTACTTTTAACCGTGGTAAATAAAAGTAAACAGTTACTATTCACCAAAAATTATTTTTATCTTATTGAACTACATTTTACTCCTTGATATTAACCGTGTCTCTCGAATTTTCGAAATTCCACTCACAGAAGTGGTAAAATTAAGTTTTATGTAAATTTTCAAATTCTCCTAGGAGGTGGGTAAAAGACGGCGAAAAGTTCAATGAAATTTTTATATATATAAAATTATTATAAAATGACTTCAATGAATTACATTGAACTTATATAGGTATTATGTATAAATTTTTACCTAAAATAAATTTAAATAAAATAATTATTTATTTAAATAAAAAGTCGGTTTTTAAATAGTAACCTAGTGTTTTCACTATTCATCAAAAATTGAAAGTTTTCAGAAAAATACCAAAAATTCACCCTAGGATAATTTCGATATTCTGAATCCGAAAATAAAGTCCATTTTGAAAAATAAAATTTATAAAATTTCAAAAAGTGGGTATTACTATTCATAACGGCTAGTTCATAGTAATATTATAATAATATATCGTTTAGTGAAACTCGGTATTGCGTACTACACACGCTATCGAAGAAGGTCTTGATTGCGTGTAATGCAAGCCAAGTCAGGGCTGCGTGTAGTGAAAGCTCCGTTTGGTGTTGCATATAACATAATCAAAACATATTTCATTTATACATTAAACAAAATCTATACTTAATGTTGCGTAGATTAATTCCCACAAAACAAACTTGAAATTGTGTGTAACACGAGCCAAGAATAATGTTTCATATACTGCAAGCTAATACGGTGTTGCATATAGTGCAAGATAATCTTGGTGTAGTGTACAACAAAAGACATCAATGAAATTAAAAAGAATAATTCTCATAAAATCTCAGGTTGTTACAGATATAAACTTTCATATGATCTTAAAATATCTTATGTATTCAAAAAAAATGTTACACATCAAAGGAATATCTTACACATCTAAAAATTATCTTACACATATTAAGAATTCTTCTCCCTTTGCTGAATTTCTGATCTTAAGAAATAGATTATGCATTTCCTATAAAAACCTAACACATGTGAGGACTTTGATGATTTTCTAGATTTAGCTCAAATTGACCCTTATGATGAGAGTACAATGACTCTTATGAATTTAGGACTTAGCCAATTTTCTGATCCATATATATTCTTAGGTCTACTCCCCCTTTTTTCATCCCAGTTCCAGTGAAATGACATGTTGTACCAGTACTCAAAAGATTTATACCGAAAACTTCTACAACAATATTAATATCCCTTGAAACTTGATCTTACTTTATATTGATGATTTTGTTTATAAAATTCTACTTGTTTTCCAGGAATCCTCCAGCCTTTATTTTCCCATTTCCTTGGGGTTTTCCCATTCTCAGGTCATCCATAGGAGGAAAATTTTTACACCATTCATCATCCTAAAAATATTCAAATTATGTTTCATAATCTTTATAATGAAAGGAAACAGATTTAGTATCACATGAGAATTTAGAAAAATGTTGTACCTTCACTATTAGAAAAATGACCTATAGCCACAGATTTATAGCCACAATTTAATTGATTTGTGGCTATAAGTTAAGATATAGCCACACATTTTTTAAACTGTGGCTTTAGAGTAGAAAAACCCACAGGACCGACCTCCTCTCATTTCATCTGTGGGTTTAGAAACCCTCCCTTTGTCGCGACTCATCTCCATCCCCTCCCTCCGTCGTGACTCATATCTCCCCCTCCCTCCATTGTGATTCCTCCCCCTCCCTCCCTCACTGGAGAATCCTCCTCCCCTCCCTCCCTCGCTCACAAATCCTCCTCCATGAATCCTCCTCCCCCTCCTCCCCTTGCGAGGTAGCTAGCTCTCCTCCCCACCGATGCGACCCCTCCTCCCCTTGCGAGGCAGTCGACTTACCTCCCCGCCGATGCGGCTCTGACGTAGCCTCCCCACCTCCCTGCTGACGCTCCCCTCCCCGCCAATGCGACCCATCCTCCCCTTGCGAGGTAGCCGACTTACCTCCCCGCCGATGCGGCTCCGACGCAGCCTCCCCGCCTCCCTACAAACGCGGCCTCCCCACCTCCCTGTCGACGCGGCCTCCCCGCCTCTCTGCCGACGCGGCCTCCCCACCACCACTGGTAATTTTTGACGTTGCTAAGGATTTGATAACCCCCATGGTGTAAGTTGTAGTAAAAATTCCCCTTTCTTGCGAGATGGGGTTGATTTGGAGTCACTACTGATTTCTTCTAGATCTACCTAGGATATTATGACCCTATAGGTAGAGGTAGTGGTAAAAATTCTATCTACCTTATGGGATATTGTTTCTCCAAAATGGATTCCATATATGATCCCAATACAATATTCTCAATTTGGTGCATTTTCACCCATGAATAATATGAGTGTAGCACCTTCTCAGAATGTGAGCTACTTTCAAGAAGGAGATTTCATGAAGCCTGAGATTATCGATTTCTTATATGATTTGTGTTATTGAATTGTCCAGATTCCTAGACCCACATTAAAATGTATCATAGTTCCCCAATACCTTATAATACAAAGTGATCCATTTGTTGGACGTAATTGGTTACTGCCTGCATCTTACATTCGCCGCACTGCTCCATCCGGGTGCTCCCATCCACTGCCATGCCGCCCTACAGAGTGGCTCACCACTGCCTCTTATGTGACTTTGTGGGGTTCACTATACACACCAATTCCTCTCACACCGATTGGCTAGGGATTCGACTACCCACCTCACTAGTGTAAGCAGTCCTCCTAGGCTAGCTAGTTGGGATATGCCATATTTTTTACAAAGTCCCAAAAAAAATAATATTCAAAGAAACCAAATGCAATACTCACATATTTTAAAAAAATAGCATATCTTATTATTCTAACCATTTTATAATGGTTCCTCTTTTTATTAAAAACATTGGTGTAAACAATGTGTATCCTTTGGAGAAGTCTTCAAACATGAAATCATCACATTTAATGTTGCTTCATCTAAATAAACATTGCCAACATAATAACTCTAATGACTGATTCAATGATAGAAACTCCATACTTAAATAATTGTAACATTTAATTTTAATTAAACAATTATATTCACTTAATAACTCTCAAGAATGATTCAATGGTAGAAACTCTATTCTTAAATAATTGTAATGTCAAATTTTCATCAAAAAAGTATTTTGAAAAAAAAACTACAATGAAAATATTATTTCAATAAATTTGTGTTATTCAATATCACCCATTGGATTTGTTGTCAATACCCATTTTAAATTCAAAATCAATGTCTTATTCTTCCCTTTACTTGACAATAAAACCAAAGATATAAGTATAAGAAAGAATTAAACTCATCTCATTCTGTAACAACTGAGCATTTCTTCTTCTCTTCCTTAAATCTCCTCATTTCATAAGAGATGTCACTTAAGTGAAATCGAAATTGATTTTATTGAGAGAAGGAAAGAATCACCTTTCATAAAGCAACGAGTCATTAATTAATTAGATCCATGTTTATGTGTAAACAAAGGCAATGGACACCCACATGTGATAACTTATTCTTCACATGATGTATTACATGATGTCGCCAACTAGATAGCGGGAGTAGTGTTATCCCAGAAGGTCAATGGACACCCACATGTGATAAATTATTCTTCGCATACCCTAGATTAATCTCAAATTAATTATAAAACAACCAATAAGTAGTGTTTTTCTATATTTGTTGCATTGGAAAATTTTCATTCATATTTTGTAGGATGTTAAGTAACAATTTATTCTGGTCTTGCAGCTCATGGGAATTTAATGAAGAAAACTTAGGAAAAACCAAGGTCAGTAAGGTTGATGCTTCTCCTATAAGAATTTAATGTGGAAATAAAGGATAAGAAGGGTTATGAAACCCTAGTTTCAAACCACATGAACAAACTTCCATACATTTCTGATGTATGTACACCTACTAAAACATCCATGAATGATGCACTCCCTAGTGAGTGGATCTATGAAAGCATTGATAAGGTGCCATGGTATGCAAAAATGTTTAACTTCTTGGCACATCAAAAGTATAGTGTTTTCTAAGCATGTGTTCCTTTAGCTAAAATCTAAGTCAAAGTTCTATGTTTAGTAGGATCCATACTTTTAGAAAATCCATAGTGACCAAGTGATTATGAGGTGTATGTCAAATGAAGAGGTAACTTATGTCCTTAAATTTTGTTATACACTTACATACAGAGGCCATTTTAGACTTCAGTATATAGCTAGGAATGTTTTGGATGTTGGATTATTCTAGGTAATAGTTTTTAATGATATCCAATATTTTTATAAATCATGTAAGGATTTCCAATTCATTGGAGGTATTTCCAAAAATAGGAAATTCCCCAACAACCTTTGATTTTTTGCAAAATATTTGATGTATGGGATATAGAATTCAAGGATCCATTTCCTATTTCTTTTTGAAATACTTATATTCTCTTGGGATCATATTATGTTTCTAAATATATTGAATCTCAAGCAACTAGAATTGATATTATTTAGTATTGGGATGTACATATCAATCTAAATATTCTTTGTTCATTGTTGGTTATTGAGTCATGTATCATTTATCGTGTTTAGTTGACACACTGATCACATATATATAAGAAGTTATATCTCACTTCTTTTCCCATTATTTCCTTTCAGGTGGTTTCTTATGATGCAAGTTCATGGACAATCGACTTCTGTAATAGACCAATGGTGTCTATTTACTCAGCGGTTCATATTTCACTGTCCACAATTTTATAAACCTTTACACTAGATACACGTTTAATGAACTATATTTCATTTTATTAATTCATATTCTTCATTGTCAGACTTGGATTCATTGACAACCTAATTTTCAATACCTTTCATAATATCCTTTTGTGAATTAGCTTACTGAGATCAAATCCCCAACATCTTATTAAGAGATTTTTACTAATAATCATTCAATATATCACAGTTTTAGATTTTCATGTTACTCCTTTGAGTTTTCTTTAGGATGATAATGAATTTATTGAATATATTAAAGTTTTTTAAGGGGTAATTGATCTGATTTACACAGTTTATTTTCTTACATGCTTTTGTTTAACATTATTTGCTTAATCCATCATGTATACAGTGATTATTGATGATTTCTTTGTGATGATATTAAATACATTAACTAATGAGGACTACAGGAAGAATGTAAACATAACAACATCCATATTCCTAATATGACAAATAGATAATGATTTTTTGTTTTCAAATATAAGATTTTATGTCACTGTTATGTTATCTTTGTTATTGGATCAACTTTATGCTATTAATATAAAAGTTTTATATTACTATAACAACTTATGTAATTTAAGATATAAAATAATAAATGTATGATTAACTTCTCAAAAAAATTGTTGTTAATAAAAATATTCTATTACACTTTCATATTTATTACTCACAAATAATCCAATGTGGGTATATGCTAAGATTTAAATTGATAATATCATATAGAGTAGTGAAATGTCATTCAAATATTACCCTTCTCTATTCTTAATAGATAACTCCTCTTCATACTAGGGAAATATGTGAGTTACATAAGAGAGCTTAATTACTAAATGTAAAATCTATAAAAATAGTATAATCATCTAGAATGTTAGCAGGAAACTAAAAAGGCAAAACTACTTACTATAATGACTATAAAAACTGCTTCTACTTGGGTTTTTTATTTCTTCAAGGTTATAGTGGGACATGAAAAACATATATATGGAGGGATTTATGTTTTTTATTTCCACATTGTAAGCAAATAGCCCTGTAAATTATCCTTTTATAGTTCTTTCATATTTTTATTTTCATTTATTGAGTCCAATTTTGTCTTTTCTTAATCTGTTATGTTAGAAGGTTCTTGTTCAATTGAATATTATTTTATAATGATTTGTTTCACATACATGTATCTCTCATACAACTCAATGACAGGGAACTTACCTCACAGTTTCGGGTCGCTTTCAAGCCTTGGTACACTGTAAGAAACTGAGACTTGTTAAGATAATTATAATTTTTTAATGTATTTATGGATTTATTTAGGTATTTACAGATCAATCAATTCACTGGTCTAATTGATTCCCTTTCTGGCGTTCCCCTTGATTATTTTTAAGTTGATGGTATGTTTAAACAACACTTACTTGAATTGACATCTTTCTAGTTTGCATAGTTTTTGTTACCATGTAATTAATCAGATTTCTCTGCTTTAGTTTGTATGAATTCTAAGCATCCTTAGTGAAAAGTCTTTAATATTTTCTTGATTTTACTGATGCTATCAGGAATGTTTCAAACAACCAATTTATTGGAGCTTATTTGTGTATCATTGTGACATTGTTAGCACTTGGTGGACCACCCTTGTTATCTGTATATAGATTTTTACTATTTTATTTATTTTACTTTATATTCACTAACCCAACATATTATGGGATATATTAAAGTAATTATTTTTAGTGAACAACTTAATTTTATGCTCATTGCCCACACATGTATACATATTTTTACTATTTTATTTATTTTACAGGTCTTGTGTTTTTTTATTTTCAAGAGAATGATTTTTTTTCCTACTTTTGTATTTGAATGTTTGCAATTTTTCAAGTTTTCTGGTTGTAGGTTTATAGGTTGCATGGTTTGAAGGCTTGTAAGCTAGAAGGTTTGGAAGTTATAAGTTGATAGTTTGTGCATTACACATTTACATGTTACTAATTTTCTGGTTTTTTGGTTGTTAGGTTTGTGGGTTTTAGTTGCTAGGTTTACAGGATGAAGTTATTCTTGTTTGTAAGGTATGCATGATGGAGATTCAAAGTTTTCCATGTTTATAGATTTCAATGTTTTTAGGTTATATGATTACATGTTTACAGATCGTTTTACAGATTGGTTTACAGGTTTACAGATTGTTTTACTGGTTTACAGGTTTACAGATTGTTTTACAGGTTTATTAATTTTCGATGTTTTTAGGTTTGTGGGTTTTAGTTGCTAGGTTTGGATTGTTTTACAGGTTTTAAGTTTATAGGTTATAAGATTACAGGTTTTCCATGAAGGTATTATTGTTTTTAGGATGAAGGTATTATTGTTTTTCAATGTTTTTCATGTTTTACAGATTGTTTTATAGGTATTATTGTTTTTAAGGTATGCATGATTTTTTTATAGGTTTCCATGTTTATTGTTTGTTTTTAGGTTATATGATTACAGGTTTGTGGGTTTTACAGATTGTTTTCAATGTTTTCAAAGGCTTCCATGTTTGTTTTTAAGGTATGCATGATTGGTTTACATATTGTTTTATTAATTTTAGGTTACATGTTCTGTTTACATGTTGCTTCAGGTTACTGGTTTTCAAATTGAATGTTGTGGGAGGTGTGTAGGGTCAGGGGGTGGGGGTGATGGTGCAGGGTGGAGAGGGGGGGAGGGGGAGGGGGGTGTGCAGTGAGGAGGGGGCAGGGGGTGGGGTGTAAGGTGAAGGGGGGTGGGGGTGGGGTGTAAGGTGCAGGGGGGTGGGGCAGGGAAGGTGTGCAGGAGCAGGGGGTGGGGGGTGCTGGTGTAGGGTGGGGGGGGGGGTTGTCTAGGGGGAGGGGGTGTGCAATGAGGAGGGGGCAGGGGGTGGGGTGCAAGGTTCAAGGGGGTGGGGCAGGGGAGGTGTGCAGGAGCAGGGGGTGGGGGGTGCTGGTGCAGGGTGGGGGAGCTGTGGGTGGGGGGAGGGGGGGAGTTGGTAGTGTCCTCCCAATAGACAGCACAGTGAACCGTTCTGGTTTTTTTATGCAGTGTAAATCCCTATATCCATGGTTTTAAACTGTGGTCTTTATTGGCTCGATATAGGGCTATAGCTACGGTTAGAGCCATGGCTTTAGGGATATAGCCACGGTTCGAACTGTGGCTATAGGTCTATAGCCACAGTTTCAAACCATGGCTATAGGCTCTGACCTATAGCCACGCCAATACCATCCATAGTTCATGAAACCATGGCTATAACCTATAGCCACAGTTTTTGGGCCTATAGCCATGGTTTAGAACCGTGGCTATAGCCTAAATTTATAGTAGTGATTGCAAGAAGATGCTGAACAAACCACACCTGTACATCAAACCAGCCAAACTGGACAGACAGAAACCGAGATTTTCCAAATGAGATCAATTATTAGAAATGTGAAGTCCGGAGCTAGGAAGCAGAATAAATTGGATTCTTCTTTTCAGTATCAAACCCGATACACAAGAAGAAGAATAACAACAGGACAAACAAATCAGTAGAACAACCAAGTTAGCTAGAAAAACCAATTGAGGTAGGAAGTGTTTCAATGAAAAAAGAACCAAAAAAGGGTGTTATAGGTCTGTCAGGAATAACTAAATGGGTCAGGCAGGGTACACAATTGTAGAAAAAAGACTATGAGAAATTGAAAAAGATTCTCCAGATGGAACCAAGCTGGTATGTATGCCCTTCATTTCAAGGATTTAAATTCAATTCCCCTAAAATTTATTTGTTTTCTTATACATTACTATGATTATAATGTAGTCAATATGTATGGTAAGCTGAGAATGAATTTTATTTAGTTGAAATAGATGACATTTTCTAACTTTTCCCGAAAAGCATGACAAGTAGCCAAGTGAGCCCAATTTAAACAAGCTTACTATAAAGTAATATTCAATTATTCTCACATCCTCCATTGTTTTTTATTAATATTAGGTTATAGATACCTATACTCAGCTTATCATAAACAAGTGTCAAATAGGAAATACAACTAGAATTTTAGATAATAAATCAACAATGATTACAAGTGTTGCATTGGTAAGTCTAATATTATCTATGTTCTTTATGTTTTAAATATATTAATTAATATTTTTTCTCACTATACTCATTTTTATAGAGCATTATATCTGGGGAAAAAAACAATTTGAAAGAGTGTTTGGTAGAGAATCCCATAAAAGAAGCAATGTAGTTGAATGGAAAAGTCTTCATCCCCATCAACACAGACAATCTGCATTGGATTTTTCTTGTGTTTGATATTGAAAAAAACATTTTAGCCACTATAACTCCATGTAGCCTCGCATGGGTTCTACTGCAATTGATTGTTACCAGCAAGATGATTTACAAATGGTAAATTCTATCCTCTTCAACATCTAATGCATTTTTATATACACCAACTTACTGAATACAATTTATACGATACTTGTAGAAAATATTTATTGAACAAGTCATCAGAAAATGGAAACCTGAATACTTAGAGATGACTACTCCAGCACTGCCATTTGTAGTGGAAGATAGTCCCCAATAGGGGGATGCAACATTAGACTGTGGGGTAATTTTTTGTTATCTAATTGAGAAGCTGGCAACAGATCAAGGGTATAAAAATAACCTATCGCAAGAAGAAGTTAATGAAATGCGCTTATATATGGCGCACTGTTTCCTTACAGACCCTACATACAGTTGGAATGAAACCTCATATAGAAGCAGGAGTTATCTTATGGAAACAGTATGACCAGAATAAAGAACAAGTAAAACAGTCGGGGATAATGGATGAATAGTTCTATTAGCATTTTCACTACAATGGGAATATTATATCCTTATGAGGGGAACTATTTTATTTTGAGGAAATTTATTTGGTTTTCCTGTTAGATTTAATGATGCTAATTGCTGCTGGTAAGCGGATGAATAGGTATGTTTACACTTTAAGGATATTATCTTTACTGTTTATAAGAGTGTTAAGTTTGGACAACATCTAGATTTCATCAGAAGATGGAGAGTCTCCGTATGGAAAGACTTCTCCCAAAGATCCAATAACTCTTACTCAGTATTCTGGATTTCTTCATTAAAATTCAAGAACATGGATTTATCTCATCCTCAAAGAAAAAATGCATACAGAAATATAGAACTTAGATTTATCCCATCTTCATAGTTGAATACACAACAAATTCATACAATACGTTTACAAGTTATTGAAGTATCCCAATCCCAATCCCAATCCATTACAACCAAAAGTGGACTGTCAAATACCACCACATCCTCACAGAATAAATGCATACAGAATTGTAGAACCTATATTTATCACATATTTATAGTTCCATATAGAACACATGCATACATCACATTTATAATTTCATGAAGTATCCCAATCCCACTGCCAATCCATTACAACCGAAACTGAATACTGCCTATACATTTTTCAATTCAGTCATTACAATTTAAAAAACTACTCCCATCCAATGTTTTCTACACTGCTTGACCTCTTTCAATGTTATTCCAGCAATCTACCTCCCAAGATGAAGTTTCAAATTGGAGGACAAGTCTTCCTGCAACAGAAAAGTATAGAATTAAAAACAGTTATATAAAATAATGTTCATAAAAAAATTATACATGATTTTTTTTTTCTAGCTCGAACACAAAAAACTGATCTTGCTTGCTCCTTGACTCCCTACATGAAAAGAATAATGATATCAGATAACATATTAACAATAAAAAACCACCCTTATAAATTAAATGAATCATAAAATGAAATCATACAGTCATCATATCAGTAGGCTTAATTTTTTTATTCAACTATTTCCCCTTTCGACAACCATTGTCTAAAAATCTTTTCAATCTATCTACCCCTTTTCTATTTGGTTTCTTTTTTAAAAGAAGTATTTCTAAAAAATTTATCTGAATTAGCACAACCATTAACTTTATTCACTGATGTATTTATGATAGACAACTCTTTTGCAAAATTACTAAAATTTGAGAAGGCAATTTCATAACCCACATCTTTCTCACAAGCTACGATAATTAACTTCATTCCCATTCGTGCTAAATATTTTTAACGTTTTTCTACAACTGATTTTCTATCAGAAAGTACCTCAACAGAAGATTCTTTGAACATCACAATATTTCTAGCCAATCGGGTCCATCTCCCCAAAATATATTTTTTAGGTATTTCTCTCACATCAATCCAATCAAATTTTTTTAAAACATGAAAACAAAGATACCCAAAAAGCTCAAAATTTCAACAAGAACATTAAACAACTTCATTTGAAGCTTTATATGATACAAAAAATTGATCTTCACAACAAACCATTCAAATAAAATAACTGAATTGAACTCCAATTTCAAAACAAGATATCAAAAAACAAGCACCAATTAATTGATATCCATGCTAAAATAAATAAAATAATTTCGATGTATATCTAGTAGAAACCTGACATATCAATGCATGGTAAGGGTAAAGATTATGAGGCAACTTCTCCCACATCTCAAATTCTACCTTTGTTTCAAAATACTGATTTTTTCCAACAAGCACTCAAACTACTTAAAAAATCAACAACACTTAACTTTAGATGAATATAATCTTTAAGCAATCCATTAAAACTTTCACTTAATTGAGTACTATGAATACCCAATGTTAAAACATCTTTCAAAAAGAAATGTGCCCACTTTTCTTGCAATATGAATACATCATCTATCCATTGCAATTTCCCATCCCCATATTCTGATCTAAGGGAAGACCACTCCTTATCAAACTGATTTGCATCATGGTATTCAAACATACACTTCTTAAATCTAGTTAGAAAACTAGATCCATCTTTTATCCAATTACCTAAATGCTTAATGCCATTTTGCATCAAATTCCATGAACAAAGGCAATGTCGAGTTCCCACTAAAACTACAGAAATGGATTTTCCCATTGCTGCATCCTGATCAGTAAAAATAGTTTGAGGACTCTTCATGTGATTCACCTATAATTTTTTTAAAAAAAAACAAGAAAATGAAGTCACTGTTTTATCATATAACAAATCTTCCCCAAAAACAACAATCTTCTGATGATGATTGAACCCCACAAAAACACCTAACGACTTGTACTCTTTATTAGTACTAAAAGTGGTGTTAAACACAAAGACATCTCCAAACAACTCATAATCTGTTCTCATTTTTGGATCAGCCCAGAAAATATTACTAATTTTACCATTCATTTCAAACTACATAGTATAAACAAATGATAGATTATCCTGACTTTGTCTTTCTAGGTATTCTAACATGCAACATGCATCACCATGAAGCAAATCTATTTCCCATTTAGACCAAAAAATATTCAAATGATCAACATGCGTGTACCCAATAACATCTCTCCCCCCTGCAATAGTTGTCGCCAATGAGAAAGAATCATTTGGTTTAATACCCACATAAGCATTCACATCTAACTCAGCTTCTTGTGCTTCTATTATTTTTCTTTGGGACCTCATCGTATGAATTGATTCAGGCCTATGAAAGGGATGATTACGATCTTCAACAAATATAGTACATGCATATTAGCCAAAAGACAATAAACTAACCCCCATTCTAGCAAGGCAACTTGTATGTGTCTCAGCCTGAGGAAATTTCACCATGCTATCATGTTTGTTAATCTTCATATGACCTTATTTACTACATGAATAAAGGCTTGATGTGACAATTGATTTATCCTTTCTACTTTTATTAGAGTATTGTCGGCATACACTGAAACCATTTACTCCCCCATACGTGACATAAAAACATTGTGCTTCATCAAGTGACTTGAACGTCATCCCTACAACTGGTTTAGTATAAGCTGCTACAACATCAACATCACCATCAACAACATTGCAACACCCTACAATAAAAAAAATAGTTCAAGAAAAGTACATTAACTTTACAATAGGATTTAATCTGTTTGAAAATGTATAAACTATATGAAAAGAAATGTAACTAAATAAAAATTATTACAAATATATATATATATATATATATATATAATATAAAATTATTTTTCTGAAATTATAAATAAAAAATTATAAAATATATTTTCCACTGGAACTTCTAGTGGAACTTCCAGTGGAAGTTCCGGTGGAAGTCCCAGTGGAAGTTCCACTAAAAGTTACAAATATATATAAAATATAAATGTAACTAAATAAAAATTATTATAATTATATATATATATATAATATAAAATTATTTTTCTGAAATTATAAATAAAAATTTTATAAAATATATTTTCCAGTGGAAGTTTGAGTGGAAGTTCCAGTGGACATTGAGACAAACTTGGACATCAAGTGGAAGTTTCACTGCAAAAACCCGGGAAAAAACTACTGGAAGTGCCGCAATGCAACAAAACTATATATCATGGGAACTTCTAGCGGAACTTCCAGTGGAAGTTTGAGTGGAAGTTCCAGTGTAAGTTCAAGTGGAACTGCCAGTGAAACTTCTAGTGGACATCGAGAAGAACTTGGACATCAAGTGGAAGTTTCACTGCAAAAACCAGGGCAAAACCACTAGAAGTTTCATAATGCAACAAAATTATATATCATGGGAACTTCTAGTGAAACTTACAATTGACACTAATATGAACTTGGACATCAAGTAGAATTTTCATTGCAAAAACCCAGGCAAAAACTAATGGAAGTGCTGCAATGCAACAAAACTATATATCATGGAAACTTCCAGTGGAACTTCCAATGTACATTGAGAGGAACTTGGACATCAAGTGGAAGTTTCACTACAAAAACTAGGGTAAAGACCACCACTGGAAGTGATTTAATGCAACAAAACTATATATCACATCTAGTAAAAGGACCACCACAAACTTAAGCAAATAGTGTTGGACAGATTTACAAAAAAACTAAGAAAAAACTACTTCAAATAAACCCACCCGCAACACCTTCATCACTATCCATTATAAGAAGAACTTTGACAAAAAACTTCAAACCGTGCCTCGCTCTGCCCGAACAAAAATGTGCCAAAGATCCCTCACACGCCGACCTTGAGATCGATCAGGGACCTCGACCTCGACCGTGGACCTCGACTATGGACCTCGACCTTGACCAGAGCGCTGTGACACCGACGATTTTTCCCTACTCCACAACTCAGTGCACCAGGTCTGAATGAACAAATCCCTGGCATAGAGCCCAATCATTTCGTGTGTGCACTATTAATATCTAAGATGAAATTTCTCTCCACTGCCTCAAGTAGACCAGATGGTGCCACCTGTAAAAATAACAAGTGTCAAGATCCCCCCATATGACCAGAGCATCCTGTAAAACGGGGTACTGGAGATGATAAAAAGCTAGGCAGATGGGCCATTTTGTCAAAAATAAAAAATAAATAAACACTACAATGATTTCATGTACCATTTTTTTTGTTTTAAGGATTCTAGGTGACCCCTTTGGATTGAATGAGAAGTTTCAAACAGGTGATTGGGACATGTTATTGAATGTTTCTAGGGATGTTAAAAACGGGTTTTTAAAGTAAAATTGAAAAATAGTTTTTTAAGTAAAATTGAAAAATGGTTATATCAATCCCTAGAGAGGGAAACCACCACTCCAAATCAAATAAAAAAAAAGAGCAGGAATGAGAAAAAAATTGTACAGTCTTGTCACTATCTTTTTTTACAAAATAAAAGTTATGAAATGTAATATCACGACACTTGAATGGAATCTAGTTAATCATTATCATGACCCCATCCCCAAAAAGTGTACCCCTTATGGGCCGAAAATTTGAGAAGAGAGATAGTGACACCTGAGTCCTACCTCCATTAGACCCCGGGTTGATGACTAGAATCGAGGGTATAATAATCACACAAATGGGAGACATTACCCTCTAAGAGAAAACATGCGAAAGAGAGAGATAAGACAAACACCAAAAAACTCCAACTCATACTGCAATATAAAAAGAAACTCAAGTACACATATGTAATGTCATATAATAATTACTACAACTGAAAGGGGAAAACTGCAAGTACCAAAAGAAAGTAAAATGACAGTGATCATGAAGCCCAAACAACTCCTCCAACTCCAAGCTAGTAGTAACCAGCCTGGTCTCCAACCTTCTCCAAGTGACCTGAAAAATAGTTTATATATACGTAGGGTGGTTATAATGGTATACTCAGTATGATCATCCTCAGAGCCTCTCATGCAAAAGTAAAGAAATCATGCTAAAGCACAATGAACAACAAGTGAAACTAACTTGACACCTAAATAGATATACTATGTTATCATCCTCACCATGACTATTCTCACCAAGTATTGCACACAAAATTATATAATATAATCAAGAATATCAAGGGTAACCCGCTACCACTTCCCCACTGGTTTTCCGTTTTTCCCCAACGTCGCACGTCCTAAGCATGTCTCTCCAAAAAGACTGGACCGAAGACACCTGGGCGAGCACCATGACCTGCACCTCGTGCAACACAAGGCTTGCCCGCACACACCTAGACAAAGCACCACACCATCCACACAACCAGAAGTAACCAAGTAATTCTTGAGAGCTACCACAACCCGCATAACATGTATCATACATCAAGTATTACACCTCAAGCCACTACATCCCATACACCGAGTAAGGATCCTTGATCCATCACAGCCTATACACGTTATACCTATAGTAGTCCGTAGGAAACTATATCTAGAGTATGTGTGTGTGAAATAACCATAAGCCATTATAACCCTCTACATTCATATATGAGGGGAACTAACCGTCGTGCATACCGGCACATGTAAATATCAAGAGAAGAGAGTGGGTCCAAAGGGGGAAGTCAGTCATACATCCTCCCACCAGGGTGTTGGGGGAAAACACCCCCTAGGGCTCAGAATCCTCAGGGTGTTAGTTTCCCTAACCGACAGGGTGGAGTACCATATAGAAACAAAAAAAAGTACAGAATATACTATAGCTCACAATCATACTATGGGAATAACCTAGTTTTAGACTCAACTGCAGCTAATGTCTCTTGGACTCTCGACTGTCACTGCTAAGACTAGGTATCCTATAATCACACAACCATTTAAAGAGCTACATTATATTACTTTATCCCTTTTTATTAGTTTCAATTTAAATTAATTAATTAATTAAC
Organism: Viscum album; assembly: GCA_963277665.1. NCBI lineage: Eukaryota > Viridiplantae > Streptophyta > Magnoliopsida > Santalales > Viscaceae > Viscum > Viscum album. The sequence goes on along the minus strand of OY728164.1, from coordinate 261,997,209 downwards.
CATTATCAATTCCATATTACATTTCATTAGCATCACACCAAGTTCCATGCCCGCCAGACATAACCAAACCAAGTCCACAACTTCTCAGAAATATTACCTCAGCATTTCATCCCAGCAAGCTCCAACCCCATGGGTTAACATCATTTATTCAATAATTTATTAACAAAATTATTACTTTCTTATAATTCTAGGCATTATAAAAAAGAAAAACTAATCTACCAAACACAAGGGGTTCAACACAGTGAGTATATGGACTACCCATTGAGCCTTTCCCACCTATACCAGGAGCATATACCTATCCATACTTGAGAAGCTAAACACATAAAGCATGTGGCATACCCCGCACATCTTCTCCTCCTTTGGAAAGAGGGTAAGCAAGAACAATTGTCTTAAACAGTGGAGAAAGTAAAGAAGATAAACAACCAAAAATATTCAACAAGCATTCAACATCCATAACTGACCTATTTCATCATATCTAGTGTCCTCCCTGACACCCACATGCATAAAATGATGCACCTCGCCACTCTAGACATCAACTGTTGGCACAAAAACTGGGCCTCCATACCCCCACATCTCACAAAATCCATCTGGGTTCATAACACATCACAAGTAGCAGGAAAACAACAAAGAAACTGAGCTCTTCGCCCAAAAAAAGGCATCTAGCCTTCACACACAATGAGAACTCATGACTCCAAGTATAAGGCTCTTGACCTCTACAAGAAATAGGGTAACTTAGAAACCTACCAAAAATTATCTTTTATCAAACAACCAGTTATTTGATCCATCTTGAATTATCCGATTCATTTAAACATGCATAACCACATTCATTCAATTATCAACAGTTTACCACAAAAATAACTAGATTAAAAAACATGTCGCTTTATCTTTATCCAATTAATTTAAAATTAATATTGGATTTAAATTTTTTACCAATTTCCATCAATAATGACATGATAAACAAAGCAATCATAAATATCACACTTCTAGAAAAAACAAGAGACAACAATATACTATCGATACCAATTTATTTATCTGGTTCAAATATTTATTATGTCAATTCCATTATGATCTAGTGAGCTAAAACATGAAAAATCTACAGTTTCACATAAAAGAATAAAGAAGACACAAATCCCCTACCTCAAAAGGTTTTAGACGTTCTTTGCATGAGAACGACAAACACAACATATCACAATCACCTCTCCCGGAAGAGTATATCCACCCGAGGACGCAGAGACACGACCACACCAACCAACACCTAAGAAAACTCCATTAGAAACATGAAGATCACATTCCATAACATGTAAAGGAGGAACTAAAGGAGAGGAACCCATAAGAACAATGGTAGAACATACCTTATATTGAAGACATATCAATACTTACTAGTTGCACTAAAATAGGGGGTGCACATGTAGCAGGAAGAAACTCCAAGGAAGACACGATCCAAGGCTAAAACACTATACACAACTCCTATAGGAAATAAGGAAAGGTTAGAGCATCTTGCATCAGGGAATAAGGAGGAATAATAAGGGATTAAGATATCTCGACCCTTTAGAATATTTAATGGAGTAGTAGTTTAAGATACACTGGATTTTCCATTAAGATAAAATCTGTCAAAGATCACGTGTTTTGATTGAGTAAAGGCTTCCCGACCATTAGAAAATAAAATAAAATAACAGTTATGGGATTTGAATCGGCCTTAAATCTCTTAAAACAAGGATTTGAATGCATTTTATGTTAAAGGGAACGTCAAATGGGTGAAACTATAGGAAGCTGTAAAAAACTAGAAATTTGACAAAGGGTGTGCCATAGTTGGGTGTGCCAATGTTTAGTGTGTCACCATTTTGGTGTTACACCATCACGATGCCACTGTCTCAGTGTTCCACCATCACGATTCCACCGTTTTGTTGAAACTGGATTTTTTGGCAACCTCCCGAAACAAACCACTACGACCCCCAATAACTCCATAAGCACTAAATTTTCACAAAGGAATGTCCCAGGGAAATCCGAGTCATTACAATCACAATCCCCAAATAATTTCAATAAGTAGAATCGTGAGATGGCATTGAAACCTCTCTGAGAGAGTCAGATTCAAAAATAGAATAGAATAGATCCAATCCTAAGACTGTTAAAGCTAGCGTATTATAACCAAATTTTATATACTTTATGATTACTTGTATTCATTATTGTGAATATTAATATAAATATTATCACATTATAATTATTCTTATGTGTGTCTTAGTATGTAATAATGTCCCAAGAAAAACTTTCACAATGAAAAATCATAGTAGTTCTTCACTGTTAGGAGAACTTAAAAGTGTCACGATGATATTCTTAAAATATATATATTCTATAACCGGATGAAATCATTAATCGAGTCACAAATGATACGAGCTATTATGGGTCAATACTTATAGGATTTTGAAACATTTTCTCATAGTGTACGCTCTTGGTAATTTTCAATGCATGGGATTATGAGAACAAAACTTGTCAGTATGAAGTAAACATTTATATGTGTTATTGGATGATATTATATGAAAATGTGTGTATTGGTCATTAGACTTTAAGATTGTTATTAATCAATATTATGAGTCACATGTTTTAATGTATATTGGAGAAGATCATGACAACATATGCTCGTAGTGAAGTAAGATACATTGGGTGCTCTACGAATAATACTGCATTAATGAATAATGTAAGAAAAGATTCATCCCTTATGTTTTTAAAAAGTTTTCATCTCAATCCATTTGATGGAAATAGAATAACTTAATTAAATTCATGGTCATGATGATCAAAGGTAAGTTCATTCTTGGAAATCCAAAGAAAGATATAACGAGTGCGTAAGTTGTGTAGGTTCCGGGAATAGTGGAAGCATACGATGGGCATTGCCCATTATTGATTTTTATCATGTTCAATGATAAATCCGAGATCTATACAACGATAAACATCATGTTCAACAGAATTGAATCAAAGAAGAAATACAACATGAATCATGTCAGAGCCAGAGAGAGAGGATCACATATTATTTATAATTAATTTAATTAAATAATAATTACCTTAATGAAATTCTTTATTTGTTGATGGGTCTTGTAACAGATCTGTAATTCACTGTCATTGTGTCATAAGAATCAAGTGAAAATTCCCTATAGTGGTGATCCACATGTGTTCCACGAATCTCTATATGTTGTCGAAGGAATCTTTGGGTGCTGGCACGATAGATCCTTACGCTTGTGTCGTCTGTCTTTGATCGCTACAAGAATTACTTCCAAAGCATTTTCCTTGATCTGGTAGAGGAATATTGTTCTCCATTATTGGGAGCAATCTTGGAGAAGATAGATCTCAAGGGTTTGAGAGAATTATCAAATTTTTGTTATGCACAACCCAAACAAATGAATAGTCCTTTTGAGAAAATAAAATAACTGGGTTTATATATCACTGCGGTTAAAATAAAATAATTACACAAGTGCCCTTAATTATTTAATTAATCCTAGTAAAAACCCCATGTCAAATAATTATAATAATAATATTATTTATCGACATGTGCTTAACTTGTGAATTAAAATTAAATATTATTTAATCAAATAATATTCAATATTTATTATTTTCTCACGAGACCTAAAATCTATATCCGTTATTTCTCTATAATATTGACCAGACCTTGAATAATGTATATTTATTTATTAAATAAATACCACTACATTATTTTTCAATAAATAAATAAACATTATATTCACTAAATAGAAAATAAATATTTATTAAATATTTTTCTCACATTATATTCTATCAAATAACTGGTGATGGAATAAATGTGATCAAGAAAATATGAATAATTATTAATCCACATGCGAGAATAATATTTATTCAACTTGTTAAATAATAATATATTATTTAATTGAGATTCTGGATACAGTTAGTGTGTGACCCTTTAGGTATCTTTCTTAGTGGCACTAGGCAAAGCAATCTAAAGTCAAAGATTAGTGATTAGCCACTGAATGAGTCTAATATTCATTGTTAATATATATAATATTCATGTGATTCATTATTCATAAACACCATTTTAGTGCATTTTACACTTTAAACATTATTTCACATTATGACTGTAAGTCCTTTTAAAATGCACTATTACATGGTACATTTTTGAACACCATATAAAATACCCAATGATCTTGATTTTATTTTAATATTTAATTTTCAGGTTTTTCATTAAATAAGGAAAAATTCATGATTTTGGAGCACTTGAAGATTTACATTGGAATACCACCAATGTGGGCCTTGAACCAACAACATTCTAGGTGAAGTGAATTGGAAAACAACCCAATAAAAGTAATGTAGTTACCAAGATTCAATCCCAATGATTCTAAAAATTTAACTAAAGATATAGGAAATCATGGGGAACATTTCATCCAAAAGTGAAAAGAGATAATTCGAATGTTTTAATGGAGTATTAGGCAACCCAAGTTGAAGATGAAATTCTGGTCGAGATTCTATGGCCTAGAAAAACATCCCACCATTTCAGACATATCTCACATACCAAATTTTGGCACCGTTTCCAGGGACCTAAGTAATTTATCTTAGAAACTACCATCCTTTTCTCGCCCTACATATCTATTCTCATCCCTAATTTCACTCCTATAGAAACCCCTTTTGAACAAATCCAAACATGGGGAACCTCTACCTACATTGACTACCCCACACTAAGTGTTATGTACAATGAACATCCTAGTTTCTATTGGTGGGATAATCAAAAACCAAATCAACAAAAAAATTTGAACTCATATTCTCTACAAAGAATTCCAACATATGATGAGTTTCAATCCCCGAAAATCCAATATGAACATCCTCCTGTGCAATTCCAACAACTTAATTATCCTCCTAGAATATACCATATGTATCATCCCCTTTCCCATCCCGATCCACAACCATTACTTGAGAAATTGTGTCAAAAAATGGAGAGAATTACTTCTGAGGTTTCATCATTGAGAGTAGAACTACAAATCATCGAAACGGTTATGGAACCCATTCCTACTCAGGCTGTCCCTTCCTCATCATTGATAGAAGATTCTTTTCTCCCACAAACCTCTCATGAATTTATTGAAGAACCAACTTTTGGACTAGGGATAGATTAAGAAGATAAAATAATTGTTGAAGGGTATTTAAATCAGTAGAAAATTTATCTTTTGGATTCAAAATAGGAGAATTTTACATCATGGATTGAGTCACCTAAGTATAACTCCATTGATGATTTTTCAAAAACACCAATCATCGAACCATTAAGAGAAATCACAAACATTGAGTCCATACCCTTTCCTAACATTGATCATTCGAATTTTTTGGTTGAATATTATATTCAAAAGGAACCAATTCTATTGAGAAATTTGGAAAATGAAACTGAGTTAGATTCAAAGTCTCAACCTATGTATAAAAGTATTAGGCAAACCAATATCAAACTCATGGTCCACCCTTACTCTCCCAAGTATTTCATCATAGGGGATAACAAAAAACATTCAATTTTTATTTCACCCTCTCTCAATTATAATGATAAGAAAATTCTCCTTGATATCTTAAGTAAGATTAAGAAATAAATTGGATGGACCCTTTTCAATATTCATAGAATTAGCCTTTTCACTGGGACCTATATTATTTTTCTTGAATCAATTTTCAAACCTTACTACCAACCCCATTGGAGACTCAATAACAATCTAATTTAAGTGGTGAAAAATTTAATCATTAAAATTTTAAAAATTGGTGTTGGATAAGTTTGGGGGTTCATGTCGAGCTAGTGACGTTAAACAAAAGCCTTGCATGGGAGGTAACTCATGGTTTTCATATTTCCAATATTTGTGAATCATATTTATTTTTCAAATAGTATTAGTGAATCATTTTGATATTTAAAAAAATACTTAATCAATCAAATTTGAATATTATAGTAGCTTAGACTGTTTACATGTTCTATTATGAGTATGTATGGGTATGAAAGGGGAGATTCGTATTCATCTATGTCACATGGTGTGATCCCTGAGTAATACCTTACCCAGAAATTTAAAAAGAAGACAATGTATCATAAGTTTATTTTATTTTTATGTGTTTGTAGGTTAAAAGAAAAATACAAAAAAAATAAAAAATAAAAAATAAAGGGACACATCGTAGGTCGTGGGGAAAACCCCATCACAACCGGCGAAGCCACGGGGACTCGAACCCGGGACCGAAGGGAGACAGGGGCATGCAATTTCCACAGACCTACAACTTATATTGCTTCATTATTCTATATTTTTTGTATATATACTTATATTTTACATTATATATATATATATATATTGTTTTTTTATTTGCTTGTTTGTTTTTCCTTATTACACTATGGAACTCTGCGAGTGACATGGATATAAAAAGATTAAATTGGATCAGCACGAATGTCAAATTCAACCACCAGGTGACTTCATTCCATGATTCTCATTTTCAATGTCCACTTTGAAATCCTCTCCTCTACCCCCTTATAAGTTTTTTTCCTTTAAACACTAAGGAAAGTGTTATTCTAAGTTGGGGGGGTGAAAAGAAAGAAAAAAAATCCTTGTGAAATAAAAAATATGTGTAAATAGAATGAAAAATTCATTTAATTTTGAACATGATAATACACATTGAAAAATTTGAAACTGAATATCAAATAATTTAGCATTCCCTGATTATAATTTTAATTCATATATAATTTCATGATCATATATTTTGGAAAGTGTGGCTGTCTAATGTGATATTTCATCATTTATATTTTCATCTAAATAAAAAAAATCACAATGCATGTCCTTTGGATAGTGGTGTATTATTTTGAGTTCATGGGGTCCCTCAAATATCATAGGTTTTATGATCATTTTAGTTTTAATATGATTATTTAATAAAAATAAAAAAATAAAAATAAAAAAACAATAAATTTGTGCGTAGAGAAATGAAATGACATAATGTGTGGCTTTCGACACTTGAGGATCGTGACTCCATAGTTGTCTAACCCATAGTTAGTAATTTTATCTCTATTTGTGGTAATTTGACTTTGTTTTTCACTGAGTTAACTCGAGATGATGCCCGAGTGTGTGAGCTTTACTTGGTTCCCTAAGGTTTTTGGCCCTGAGAGTCATCAGCAAAGTCTTTCTATGTGATTTGGCTCGATTGAGTTCAATTTCAATTATCATGGAAAAATTACAACAAAAAAAAAATTAAAAAAAATTAAAAAATAGAAAAAAATGAATACTCATATTAATATTAAAATGTGATTCCACCTAGTGCTTATATATTTTCTCTATTTACTCATAATACTCATTAATAATAATCTTAAAGTCTAAGAACCAATACTCACATCCGCAGATAGGAACATCCAATGACACATATAAATGTGGACTTCCTACTGGTGGGTCCCGTTATCATAATATCCTATTGAATATTACTAAGGGCGTACGCCATGAGAAGGTGACTCAAAGTCCTATGAGTCTCCACCCCTGATATCCTGTATCATTTGTTTCCATAAAATGATATAATCTAGCTATAGAACATATATTTAAGAATAGTGTTGTAGCAGTTCTAGGTTCTCATCACAACGGTTAACTGCTATGACCTTTTAGTGTGATAACTACTTTAGGAACATTATCACATACTATGTTATGTATAATAACAATCATGATGTGATAAGAAGTTTATTAATATTCAAAACTATGAATAAAAGTTATCATAAAGTACTAATAAGTTGGTTCTAGGGCACAAACTCCAACAGGTTGATGACACCGACATACAACCTTCTCAATATGAGATATTATAATAAAGAGATTATATTACATAGTAAACATTCGTATGAAGTTTTATGTCATTGAAGCATTAAATTTTTTATATATGAGTGTCTTAACATGTTGTTAGATGCTAATCTTGGACTTTGGTCGACTCCATGTAATGCCACTAAGTGTATCAAAAAGCTCAGTTAAATATTAAATATTGTATATTATTTAAAATGTTGAATAAATATTATTCTCGTATGTGATTTAATAATTAGTCATGTTTATTTGATCACATATATTCAACTACTAGTTACTTAAGAGAATACTTGTGATTAAAATATTTATTAAATATTTATTTGTTATTTAGTGAATATAATATTTATTTATCTATTGACAAATAATGCAGTGATATTTATTTATCAAAAAAACAGTCATTATTCAAGACTCGATAAATATTGTGGGGAAATAATAAACCGAGTTTAAAGATCCAGAAATAAATAATATATATTAAATATTATTTGAATAAATTTTAAAAAATTTATTTAAGAAATAATATTTAATTAATTTGTTAGCTTTACATCTGTTAAGAAATGATAATATTATTATTATAGACATGAAATTTCATGGGGATTAAGGACATAATAAGGGTGCATGTGCAATTATTATTTCATAACTCTAATACTATTTAAACTCAATTATATTATTTCCAACCCTAGATCTAGCTATTTATTTTTCTATGCACAATGAAATCCAATGAATCCTATCAATTGTTAGAGGGATTATCTCTAAGAAAGATATCAAGAATGAAGAATGATCCTCCTCCTCCACCCTTCTCGATTCTAGAGATAGCAAGTAGGGTCCTTCTTTGAAGTGATTCTCATGGCGATCAATGACGAATGATGCTAGAATTGAGATCATCCACGTTAGCACTCAGAGATTATTACGACACTACTCAGAGGTTCATGGTGCATGTGTAGATCATTGATAGAGGAAATTTACAATTGATTCCTACAATGAAGTTATGGTATGGCTTAGAGACGATTCCAGATTCATCAATGGAGAAAGAATTCTTTATAAAGTAATTCTTTAACAGCTTAGATTAATTATAAATCATTACATGATGATCCTAGGTTTTGGTTATAACATTATTCCGTTAGTTAATCCTTAAATTAATTTCACTAGTCATTATAACTCCCTGAGGTTTTATGAAATATATTTTTTGAATAAATTAAATTTCTTTGATATTTTGTGTTACACACAATACTAAATTTTAACGAACCACAGTGAACTATTAATATTATTATTTAAACAAGAGCATTATTACCTAGCTGTTAAACTTAGAAGCATGAATAGAAAAAAATTATAAATATTAAGTATAATGGTTTTATATAAAAAATATTGATAAAAAAATACTGATAAAAAATACTTAATTTTCATTAATGACTTTATATGTTTCAAAAATACTATTTTCTTAAAAAAATGTTTTTTATTTCTTTTTATGAACAATAATAAAATTAATTTTTGATAATTTTAGAGAATTAATTTTATAAAATAAATTTCATTTTTTAAATCATCATGTTAAAATTACCTCATGGAGAATTTTTGGAATTTTTTTGAAAAGATTAATTTTTCGATGAATGGTGAAAAATACCGGTTTTTTTTGAAAAATGCCTTTTTATTTAAAGAATTTATAAGGTTAATTTTTGTTTTAAAATGGGTTTTAAAGTAAAATTAGTTCAATTATATATTAATTAATTCAATTTATATCATTTAAATAATTTTTATATTGAATTGTGATATAAAAACTTATTGAACTTTTGAACATTTTCTCTTTGGAAAATTGTTTTCTCATCGTACATGTGAGATTAATTTTAAATTAAAATTTTCTACTTATGTGAATGGAATTTCGAAAAATGTATTTAATATTTAGAATAAAAATAATTTATATTATATAATAATTTAAACTTAATTTTTTACCATAATGAATAGTAAAAATAGTAAATTAATTATCACGGTTAAGGTAAAAATGAGTTTACCGGGGATTAAGCTTAAAAGATAAGGGTTAAAAATGACCCAAAACTTGTCCAACACACATTGTATGACCATATTTTGACCTCATATATTCTAGGTTCTATAATTTATCATTTTTATCCTTTTGGAAGGTGAAAAACGTGGTTACACCCTTTTATTTTAAAAAATTACAAGTGTGTCACTCACCTCACTTATAAAAGGTCACCCTCTCTTCTCTTCTCTCCACACTTAAAAAACACCTTGGTTTGGAAAATAAATACCCAAATATCTTCCTTAATTTCCTAATATCATTCTAGAATCCTTATTTTGATTATAAAGTTCACCCAGGAAGGCTTTTTATGCAAACCTAAGGAGGTTATTTAAAGAAGAAGTAATCTTATTCAACGAGTGTTTTTATTCTATTTCCTCCTTCACCTCCTTCAATTCTTATTAAACCATGTTGATATAATAACTCAAGTATCTTAAATATATGAGATGTTTCTATGTTAAGTTCATGACCTATAACCATCTCCACTTCCATCAAATGAGATACAAAATCATCATTTGTGTGTACGACAGACTACCACCTCGTGAACTGATGTTATTTGGTTTTCATCACCACCTCTCACAGTTGGATTTAATTATGGATTAAATGTTTATATATTATATTAATGATATTATTATACTTTTGGAATAATTACATCAAGTATACCTTATTACTTTCCATTATGTGATAATATGATAAAGTTGTTGGTGTGTACGACAGATTACCACCTTGCGAAACGTTGTTATTCATTCACGCTTTACATAATAGTTAATAAGGACGAGTTTAATGAAAATATGTGATATATATGAAATATAAATGATTATTTAATGGTAATATATTATTTACCTTTATTTCTTTCAATCTATAGATAAAATGGAAACAACTTTCATGCGTACATACAACCCACCACTACCACAAAATTGGGTTTCCACAACGCCACTCTTTAACAGCGCTAAAAAAAGCACTATTAAAGGGAACCCCTTTATCAGTGCTTTTTTAGTAGTGCTGATAGGGGGGATTTATCAAAGCTTCTTCCTAGCTCTGATAAAGTTTATATTTCAAATAAAAAATCATGAAAAATAATATATTGTTATATAAGTATATTTATATTGATATAAATATAATATATATTTTTTAAATATGTTTTAGATAAGTATAAATAGAATAATACATTTAATATATAAGAAATCTAGTGAAAATGGATTTAAAATATTTTAAAAAATATTATTAATTAATAATTTTCTAATTATCATCGATTAATAATCATTTAATAACAATTTGAAGACACAAAAAATCAAAAAAATTAATAAAAGATCTAAAATAAGTTGAAAATATAACTCAAACTTCAAACAGTCATAACTTTTGATCCAGGTGTTCGTTTGAGCTCTACAACATATAAAATCAAATCTTGCGACTATATCTATGTGATAATAACCTAAGGGAACCTTTTTTCACATTTTTTCAAGGCCCAAAAATGCCCAGAAGACCTCCAAAACTGAGTTTTTGTTCAGGATATCCCGATTTTTTAACATTCAAACAGGTATAACTTCTAATATGAATGTCCTCTAGGACTTTACCACATATCATATCGAATATTGTTTCATTTTATTCTATTTTACTGGTTGTAGAGTTGAAATGATCTTCTGGATTAGATGTTATGGTCATTTTAACATTCTATGGCTTTTCAAATATACATATATATGTATTTAATCGTAAATATGTGTGTGCGTGCATGTGTGTGTGTGTGTGTGTTATATGTATGTATGTATTTTTTTTTATAAACACATATAAAAAAACATATTTTATAAATATATTTAAAACTAATCTTATAAATATATATTAATATACAAATAAATATACAGATAAAAAATTATAACTAAATATATATATATATATATAAATATAAATATAAATTAATATATGAATAAATAAATATATATATATATTAATATATTAATAAATATATATGTATTAATATAAATAAATATATTTATATTAATATGAATCCATATTAATATGAATCCATATTTATATACGAATAAATATAACTATATATATACATAAATAAATATAAATATATATTAATATACGAATAAATATATATATATGTATTAATATAACTAAATATATTTATATTAATATGAATCTATATTAATATACAAATAAATATAACTATATATATATATATATAAATAAATAGATATATCATTAAATAGAGAAAAAAAATAACTTAGTGGTAAAGGTGTAGGCACACAAGAGGGGAGGTCTTGGGTTTGAGTTCGGGTGGAAGCAGGGAGGGGCGTGTGGGTAAGTGCGGGATGCGCGGGTAAGTGCATCGTGCATGAGAGTGGGAGGGGGTCTGCCCAGCGCTGATAAATGAGGGGTCAAGCACTGTTACAATCTCCCCAAACATTTTTTTTGAATTTTATCAGTGCTAAAAAAAGCGCCGATAAAGGACCTTTTTATCAGCGTTTTTTTAGCGCTGATAAAAGAGGCCTTTATGAGCGCTTTTCTGAGCGCTGATAAAAAAGACCCCCTTTATCTTTGTCTCTATTAACAATTCTTTTCTAGCACTATTAATGAACTTTTCTAGCGCTGATAAAGGCCATATTTGCAGTAGTGCACCGTCTCCATGAATGCCGTATTTCATTTTCTATCTCTAACTTTTATAGATTACTAAAAATACATATATAATGAATATATATGATATTTATATAATATCTAAAATTATGTATATTATGTAAACATGATCAAATTAAGAGGACCTAAAAAATAAAAAATCAAAACATACACGAAAAACAAAGTAGTTATCACCCGAAACGTGACTTTAACATGGAATTGTTAATAAAAAGGTAATAAAAATTCATAAGTAAATCATATATGGTATTATATATATATTTATGGTTCTATAATATATTTATAATAAACTTATATTTATTATACATGAGTTTTTAATGTATACGAAGTAAGTCGAGACTTAAGGTAAGAGATTGTTGTCTCAATTTGCCTTCTTTGAGACATATGTTATGTTATGCACCTATCTTATTTTATAATGTATATATACAACCAATTTTAAATGTAATATCATGAATTTATTTATTCTTATGATATTATAAGTTTCATTTAACATTATTCTTTCATGGGGCTTACGATTCAAAGTTACCAAAGTGGTAAGGGTTTTATGTTACAATCTCATTATCTATCGGGATTACTCATAATTATGCTTAAAATGATAAAATATTATGATCCATATCACAATAAATTCATTTATTTTTTATCATATGGTTATTTCTGGATAATACATGTTTTACCTTCATTTTCCTCTTTTTATTTACTGAATAGCTCAAAATGATGTTTTTAAGAAGAACCGTCATTATTTCTCTCTTTAGTCGAAAACCATTTTTCTTCCAAAACCATGTTTTCTAAAAATGATTTCATTTTTTTAACATTCTCTAAATTATTTATTAAATACATTTTTACCCATGTTTTAATTTTTACAAAACATTTTGAAAATAATATTCTTGTCATTTTCCAAACAAGGCCTGTTTGGATTTTACCAAAAAAATAAAAGAAATATTTGTTTTAATCTGTATGACATGAAAGGAAATTTCAGGACATTATGACCATTATTTTATTTTAATATTACTTTATAGGGTTTCAAGGTTATTTTCAAATAAATTTATTTCCATAATATTTTATGAATTTTTCATTTTAAAAATGTGATTTTCAAAGAAAGGATATTTTCCTCAAGAAGCGTTCTGAGTGATTTTTTTCAAAATCATTCTCCATCTAATATTATGTTCTTTTATATTACTTATACTTTACTAGGGATATGATCCAAGAATAACGTCCTTATTTTTTCTCTAAATGGTTTATGTTTATTATGGAATGATTTTTATAAAACCTATTTCTCTTCCATTGGTTATACCATGATAAAATTATTATGAAACCCACTTCCTTTTCCATCGGTTATGTTATGATCAAATAATGAAATGATTATGAAACCTATTTATTTTCCACATATTATGCTATGATGAAATTTTTATGAAACCCATTTCTTTTATGAGTTCTTATATTATGAATGTTTTATGATCTTGTGGCCCAAATTTGTATGATTTTCATTATATAATGGGTGAGACCTATATCTCACTCTAATGTATTTGATAAATATTTTCATATCATGAGATAAATAGGACTTGAATGGGGAGTGAACCAAGTTTAGTAAGGGGCTTTTCCCACTATAATAGTCTTGAGAGTGAACCTTGAATACTATGATGGTTTAGGGAGTGAACCAATTTCACTACAATAGTATTTGAAATGAGCCTTGAAATACTAAGGAAATAATTTTCTATGCTTATGTGTATGTCACAATTCTATGTATTATACCAATTTTATGCTATCATAGATCACGTTCTTTGATTCCATTATGATTCATGTCTTTTGAGCTGCCAAGATTTAATCCATGACTCAATTTTATGATCTATGATATGCAGGGTTTAGTTTTCAAATCTTATTATCATGTTCTCATTCCCCTATGCTCATGATATGTTAATATCTTCCTTGTTTACCCTTACTGAGAATCTATGCTCACCCTTTTTTATGTTTCCTTTCCCCAAGTTAAAATTAAAGGTATTATATATGATATGTCTAAGAAGGGTGTTAGTTATGAATAACATAGTGTGTGGGATATAACATAGCTCACTTATAAACTAGTTGTTTATGTGTCCAAGGTTCCAAAGGCACTATATCTTTATGATTCTTAGATGCGTGTTTATGTATTGTAATGAATATTCATTTAAAAATATATAATATCTATGTATGGGAAGTTTGGGTATTTACAATTGGTATTAGAGAATAAGTTTAGTTAATCTTTGGAAACTAGGACATACAAACTTTAGTGATAGGTCTAAGGATATTTCTATTTATATGTTTGAGGATAAGTCTAAGAATGAGTCAAATTATAAGAAAATGTCCTGAAATTATGGTAAAAGATAGAGTAAGTGGTTTTCAAGAAATTACATCCCTATATGGATACTACAAGTGGATTTGGTTCTAGAATAAAGGTACCTAGGGTTAATAACTTCAAAAAGGGCGTATTGAGATGGACTCGATCGTCACCTGGTGCATGATAACGAGCATTGTTCCACACCTAATTTGACACTCCCAGGGGATATTATTTGGAAATTCATACTCTTTACAAACCATTATAAAGGATTTAAATATATTATAACTATGAATGACCTAGGAAAAACCTAATGTTTCATAGATTAAAAATAAATTGCCATGATTTATACATCCTATAAGTGATTTTCATGATTATGTGGTTCCCCACTATGATTATTGTTTCTTACACTATGTTTTTTGGTTTTAGTCAATGAATGGAACTCGAAGGAACCATGTTAATGCTGAGTGAGACTAAAAATGCAATGATTGTCTCCCCGAGCATCCAAATGTTTTGGGATATGGAATGGAAAATCTTATTATTGTGCTCATAAAACTTTATTAAACTATGAATCATGCTGAACTTCTAAATGATAAAAGGATGGAATAATGTTCTATTGATTCATTCATAAGGCAATATCCACCTTCTTTCAGTGTTTCCATTGATCTGCTAGTTGCTGAACAATGGATCAATACCATTGAAAATATATTTTCTATTCTCTAGTGTTTAGAATATTAAAAATTCATTTTAGTTTTCTATCTTTGGGAAGGTTAAGAAAATCAATGGTGGACTCTCATCAAGAATACAAGGGAACATGATAAAATTGACTCCATGGAGTGAGATGAGTTTAAGAGATTATTTTTAAATAAGTACTTCCCTCGTATCCTTTGTAAGAAAACAAATAAGAAATTACCTAAGCTAAATTATAAGTATGGTGAATCTGTTGGTGCCTATGAGGAAAAATTTACAAGACTTGTAAGGTACTCTTCTAGCACTATCGTCCAATCTGAAAATAAGGTTGATCGATTCTTCAGTGGCTTAAAAACAATTATTTTAAGGGAATTAGCCATAAGGGACTTCAATAGTTATGAAGAAAGTATTAAATGTACTCTCAAGTTGTAAATGAAGATTGGGGTTACCCATAAATCTCATGGTTTTGATAATAAAAGGAAGATGGGGTTTAAAGGAAACTCTAAAAACCATGGAGAGAAGAAGTTGAGCTTTCCTTCATGTTCGAATAATGTAAGGAAACATAGAGGAAATTATCTTAAGGGGACCATTAAATGTTTTAAGTATGGGAAGGAAGGTTATTGAACAATTGATTTCTGAAGTGATGGGAGGAAGTTAGCTAACAAAGCAAATAGAGAGAAAGCTGCACAGAATGAACCACCCACACTCCAATGTTTAAAATGCAAGGATTATGGTCATTATGCTAACCAGTTCCCAAATACAAAGGTTAATGATGATGATTGATATCAACAACCTCTTAAGCTTAGGGACAAGGGTAAATCTCATTTAATCACTATTTTTGACGAGGGGTGAAATAATGACGCAGTGAAAGGTACACTTACCATCCACTCTAGAACTAATAATGTATTATTTAACTATGAATATACCCATTATTTTATATATGGATAATTTTATAAGGGTATCAATATACCACCCAAATTATTAGTTGTAGAATCAATAGTGAAAAACCCTGATGGTACGATGATCACATCTTAATAATATAATTCCTCTTCAATTGACATTTGTGGGAATGTGATTTCTGAAAATCTTATTATTATTAACTTGGTTAAATTTTATGTTATCTTAGGCATGGATTTAATTTCTATATATAAATCCCACATAAAATTTTAAGGAATAAAAGTCATGTTTGTTATTCCAAACCAAACTATAATCATCTATCAATGTGATGATAAGTATAAACTTTCGATGGAGATCACATCCATTGTATGGGACTTTATTCCCATTTAGAAGGGGTGTTTATTCCATGTGGTTGGGAGAAGCTTGAAATAAATGATATGCCTATTGTGCAAAAAAATGATGTCTTTTTAGAAGAGTTTCCTAGTCTTCCATTGAAACGTGGAGGCGAGTTTTTAATAGAACTCATACCTAGTGCCACACCGATTTCAAAGACTCCATATAGAATGGACCTAATTGAGATAAAAGAATTAAAAAATAAAATCCAGGAGAACCTTAACAAGGGATTCAGTTGTCCAAGTGCATCACTTTAGGGTGAACCTATTCTTTTTGTTAAAAATAAAGATAGATCAATGTGACTTTGCATTGATTATCGGGAGCTGAAAATGATCACAATTAAGAACAAGTATCCGTTACCCTATATTGATGACCTATTTGATCAAGCTTGTGGAGTTTAATAATTTTAAATGATTAAACTTCATTCTTTATATCATCAATTGAGGTAAAAAAGGAGGATATACCCATGAAAACATTATGTACACTATGAATATATAGTGATGCCATTCAGTCTTACTAATCCCCCACTATATTTATGGATTTAATGAATAAAGTCTTTAGAGATTACCTAGATCAATTTATGGCAGTATTTATAGATGATATTATTATCTATTCAAAGAGAAAGGAAGATCATGAAGTTCACTTGAGAATTTTACTAAAGACCCCAATGAAGGATAAACTATATGAAAAATTTACAAAATGTGAATTTTGGATATAAAATGTTTCATTTTTTTGGGTCATATAATCTCAATAGAGGGTATATTAGTAGATCCATCAAAGATAGAGGTTATTAAATGTTGGACGAAACCAACCATAGTGATTTAGATCTATAGTTTTCCTAGTTTAGCTGGATATTATTGATGTTTTGTATAGAATTTATCATGAATATCTAATCAAAAAACTAAGTTAACTCAGAAGGGATCCAATTTCCTCTAGACAGATGAATGTGAGGAAAGTTTAAAGGAACTAAAGAGAAGATTAGTCATCACACCTATCATTACATTAACCTATAGTGGAGAAGGGTTTTTTAATTTATAATGATGCATCCAAGAAGGGATTAGGATGATTTATTATGAAAAATGGCATGGTTATAGATTATGCCTCATGACAATTGAAGGTTCATGAGAATAATTACCCAACTCATGATTTGAAGTTACCTGTGGTAATTTTTGCATTAAAGATATGAAGACATTATCTTTATAGAGAAAAGTGTGATATATTTATCAATAACAAAAGTTTAATGTATATATTCACATAGAATGAGTTGAATATGCACCAAAGAATATGGTTAGAGTTGATTAAATATTATGACTGCTCAATACATTACCACCCTGAGAAAGTAAACATGGTGGTCAATGCTTTGATCCAAAAGAATCATGATAGATTATCTATGATGCGGATCACAAAAGATCCAATATTTTTTGATTTTCAAAGGATGAATATGGAAATCATGAATGAATGAGATAAATATTATCTTAATCAATTAAATGTTCAACCATCTATCCAAGTGAAGATTAAAGAGGTGTAGAAGGAAGATGTTGAGTTGTAAAAGAAGGTTAGAAATGTTCCTGAGTTTAAACTTGATCACGATGGAATGATAAGGTTTGATAACTACATATGTGTTTTGTACATACCATATTTTAAGGAGTTTTTAAAGGAAGTTCATAGTTCTTAATTCTTTATTCATCCTGGAAGTATGAAGTTGTATAAATATTTGAAAGAGTATTTCTGGTGGGATGACATGAAGAGAGATATCTCAAAGTTTGTATCTCGGTGCTTGGTATATCAACAACTTAAGGCTAATAGAAAAAAGTATGAGGGGATATTACATACATTACCCATACTGAAATGGAAATGGTAAAACATCACCATGGATTTTATCATCGGACTTCCCAAAATTTCTAAAGGGTATAATTCTATATGGGTTGTAGTTGATCGCCTTACAAAGTCATCACACTTCATCACTATCAGAGAAGATTTATCTCTGGATCATCTTTCTAGGATATACATTAAGAAAGTGGTAAGGTTGCATGAATTTACACATTAAATTATTTATGATTAGGATTTGAGGTTTACCTCAAAGTTATAGATAAGTCTTTAGCAAGATCATGATAAAGAGTTGAGTTTTAGCACTGCATATCATCCTCAAATTAATGGTTAGTCTGAGAGAACAATTCATACCCTAGAGGATATTATTAGATATTTTTATCTAGATTTTAAATGTGGTTGGGATCAACACCTTACTCTAGTTGAGTTTTTTTTACAACAATAGATTTCACTTAAGCATTCAGATGGATCCTTATGAACCCCTTTATGGAAAGAAGTGTAGATATCCAATGTGATGGAATGTGTAACACCCCGAGCTTCCACAATACGCTTCTCATTCAATAATGTAATAGTTTGCATTGTACGCAACTTCGAGTTCTAAAACACCGAGACTAATCAAAGTAGCCGTTATGAATAGTAATAACCACTTTTTAAAATTATAGAAATTTTATATTTCAAAATGGACTTCATTTTTGGATTCGGAATATCGAAATTAGCCTATGTTGAATTTTTGGTATTTTTCTGAGAACTTCTAATTTTTTATGAACAGTGAAAAATACTTAAAAACAACTTTTTTAATCAAAATAATTTATAGTGATAAATTATACTATTTAG
Source organism: Viscum album (assembly GCA_963277665.1). Taxonomy (NCBI): domain Eukaryota; kingdom Viridiplantae; phylum Streptophyta; class Magnoliopsida; order Santalales; family Viscaceae; genus Viscum; species Viscum album. The sequence continues at coordinate 261,977,825 of OY728164.1, read as the reverse complement.
TGGTTTTAAAGTATAATTAGAATATATTTTTACCATTTTATCCAATGGTGGTCATTAGAATTAATTTAACATTGAAATTGGACATAAACAATTGCCAATCTTTTGATATAAATTGTTTCTTAAAAACATGCTATTTGTTGTGACATCGAGAATTAATTATAAAATTAATTAATGAAACTTATATGTTTGGAATTTCATAAAATAGACATCATTTTTTAATTCGTAATATCAATTATAGCTTAGGGTGAAATTTTGGCATTGTTCTGAAAAACTTCAATTTTTGATGAATAGTGAAACCACTAAGTGGTAGTTAAATAACTGATTTTTCGTTTAAATGAAATATTACCACTTCTGTGATTTGATTTTCAAAAATCCGACATACATGGTTGTCATTAAGAAGTAAAATGTGGTTCAATGAGATTAAAATAATTTTTGGTGAATAGTAACTTTTAAGTTCTTAATCGCGATTAGAGGTAATTAGTGTAGTTTAAGGTAAAAATAATATTTTAATAATATGAGATGAGCTTGAAACATGTCCTACCCTCATTGGATGTGCCATGGACGACCAAGAAAATCCATGGGTCAACTTAGGGACCCCATGGAGCCACTTTAGTTAGAAAATGACATAAATACCTTTTATTTAATGTTAAAGTAAAAAATGACACAAACATGAAATGTTTTACTAAAACAATTTTTAAGTGGGGTTATACAAGTCATATTTTTAACTATAAATAGTAATTGTAAATATAAAAAGATTTCCTACATCATAGTATTTTTTTTATAATTTTTAGACATTAAATAAATTAAATTATTTATGACATCATTATGATGCAGCGATGACCTCATTATTTAACGATTTTAATAAAATGAAAAGATAATGTACAATCCAAGGATTAAACTTGTCCAAAGACTATTGGATGGGTAGATTTAGAACCCTTATCACCTTATACACAAATTATATAAGTGTGGTACCTTTAGAATCCGAAAATCATTGTATAATAATGTAAACTTTCCTTACTTTCCAAGACTCCCCCTCCTCTCCTCTTATAAAAGGCCCCCACCTCTACCACCTTATTCACACTTTCAAGCAATTTGGATCGGCCAACCTCTGCCCAAATACTCTCCCAACTTACCTCACTTACTCATATAAGCCTCACTTTGGTCAGAACTCTTCCCAAGGAAGCCTTTGGCTCAAATCAAAAAGAGTTACCCGATTTTGAGGTAATGTCTTCTCTAATGTTGTTTTGTTTTATTTTTCTTCTACAACCCCCTAAACTATTTTTATTAATTTCTTTTGTAACAAAAACAGTATCCTAAATATACTAGGATGTTGTTATAAGAAGGATTCGAGATACACTTACACACACATACATCTAATGGTTAAAGAACATACGGTTTCTGTGGATGGCGAATTTCTGCCTCACGAAACGATGATTGTTCAACACTCATAAAACACCTTCAAAGGTGGCCATTAAGATGTAACTCTATTTATAAATGATATATAATATGTTTATGTTTTACTTATGCTTATGTATTTCTCATTTATGGCATACTTTAATGTTTCCATTATGGGTAAACGTGATATTTTCATTTTAGGAAGTGCGGACTACCGCCCCCTCAAAGTGATTTGAATCGTTAATACCATATGTGGGATGTATAAAGGATGGAGTAAATGATATTATATATGATGTTATACTGGAATTATAATATACCTTTATATCATTATGATTTCATTAAATACGAAATAGAAATGAAAGTAGCGTTCATGCGTACGTACGGCTTACCGTCTCTATGAACGGTGCATTTCATTTCTTACCTCTAAACGTTATGGAATATTATAAATGCATGTATATACTGGATATATATGATATATATGATATCTACATCATGAACATAATTCTGGATATAATGGATATATCACCACATGAACAACTTGTAATTATAAGAATTTTATTTTTGACTCAAGTACCTAAGATCGAAAAAATGACCGTTATAAACTTAAATAATTACATAATGTTCATAACATGGTAATAAGGGATATAAAAGGAATAATGAACATGAAAAAGGTTCTTAAGTAAATAGAAATTAACTCTAGTTTATTATTCACGAGGTTAAAGAACGGTCGAGTCAGGACAGGACGCAAGGTAAGGGAACTTCTTAACCCAACTTCCATTCTTTGGGTTAATCTCCTACTTTCAAATTATGTCATGATGTTATTATGTCCTATTTTGTATTTTTACTTTCTTTATGTGTACCTATAGTGAATACACATAATAGATCTATTTTATTTTAAAAATGATCTTTTTAAGGACTTCGTCTCAATCTCCTTTCATTGAGGCATATTTGGTTTTATACACAACTTTCTTTTATACGGTGTATAAACCCCTTTGACTTTTAAGTTTATTCAAAATGAATCTTTTTATACGAAGCGTTTTACTAAACGACAAAATGGGAATGTTTTTCTTTCCGTACATATGCGGCGACAACGACTTCTCCGCCGCCGTGACCATTATTTGAGTTTCGGCTTCCTCTACAAGCCATCTTTTTTTTAATGAAAAATAAATACAAAGTTTTAACTTTATTTTATTTTGGTATTGAAAATGGTTTTTAAAGAGTTTTTATTATATCAACGTGTTGTATTGATATCTTGTGATTGAAATGTGGAAATGTTATATTTCCTTTATGCATTTTTTATGTGATACGATTATGTTATGGTTTATGATATGTTTAAAACTATTCATATGAGGAATGCATTGGACTTAATAAGTGACGGGTGGAGCCCGCTATAGCTCCTCGATGCATCGGCAGGTCTCATGAGACAAACTAGTGTCTTGGCACGAGGCCTTGACAAAATCTTATTTGTGGTCTTGGCACGAGGCCTTGGCTACGTGGTTATGATAGTCTGGAATTATGCATTCCATCATTATGAAAGTGGTTAATGATATTTCATGTGATTATTCGACCAGTAGAATATCCATGTGAAGAAGTAAATGGCATTATCTCATTTTACTTTTTCCATATTATGTTGATGTTCAAGTTTAAAAGGCTTTTGTTTTAGTTATACATTGCCTTAAATGTTTATGTTTATTTATGAAAGCTTCCGCAATATTGTTATCCTTACTAAGCATCTGAGCTCACCCCTTTCAATGTTTTAATATTTTCCAGGATGTGAAGAAGTATTTTAGGAATGACCAGCAGGGATAGTCAGAAGTGGATATGAGTGTGGACTATGAAGACTTTTTTATTGTAGTTTTTCACCTTATGTTGTAATGTAACATTTATGAATGTATCTAGTGTTTCCAAGGCTACTAAACTAATCGGTCTTTCGAGACTTGATCTTTTGTGATCATGCCAATGTTACGAAGTAATGCACCGAATCTGGGTAGCTGGGGTCGAGGCGTTACAGTTGGTATCATAGACAGTTTAGTACTAACCTTGGAATCTAGATTTAGATAAACTCTGATTAGAGCACATAGCCCGAAGATAGACTTTAAGGATTAGTATAGAAGAACTTCCTAGAATTTTGGTATTATAGAGATTTTGTGAGTTTTCCGAGAAATACATCCCTGTCTGGATACGAGCAGGTAGAGGCGGCTCTGGCATATATGTACCTAGGGGTAAAACCTGAAAACACCGCTTTGAGATAGACTCGAACGGGAACTGGTGGACGACAACGGGCCTTGCTGCACTCTTGGTTACGACACTCCCGGGGGATATGCTTAGGATAATTCTCATTTTCTTTACAAACCACTATGAATGGTTATGAGTATATACTTCCTCAAAGAAAACCTTTTTATGATTATGGATTATATCCATAAATAGTTCAATTTATGTTAAGTATTTTATAAGTATGGAATTATGTATTTTGATTCATAAACTAATCTAGTTTATGCCATTGTATAGAAATGGCGCCTAGTGGAAGGAATTGAAACCGTATCAATGCACGAACTCCGTGTAGGGATTTCCATCCTTCTCAAGATAATTATTGTGGATCTGGAGATACAACTGGCGCTGATCAACTTATTACCATACTGGGACAACTCACTCAAGTTATGAATAATAACCTTACTCGTATGGATCACCCCAATCCACAATGTGGAGGATCAATGTTAGACCGCTTCATGAGGCAACAACTGCCAACATTTAATGGGGGTACAAATCCATTAGTAGCTGAGTAATGGATAAAATCCTTAGAGAAAATATTCCATGCCTTGGGGAGTAGCGAAAGGGAGAAGGTTGTCATGGTAGTTTACCGCCTCACTGGAGAGGCCGATCAGTGGTGGTCGCTGATTCAAAACACAAAGGAAGATGATGACGTATCGAATATGGAATGGAGGGAGTTCAAAGAGATTTTCCTAGAAAAATACTACCCTCGTGACCATCGAGCAGATATGGAAAGACAATTTTTGAGTCTGAGACAAAAGGAGGATGAGAATGTCGCAAAGTATGAGGCCAACTTTACAAGGTTATCGAGGCATGCTGTAGATTATATACGTAACCCAAGAAGTAAGATTGATCGTTTCTTTGATGGGTTAAAACCATTTCTCCGTCAAGCATTAGTCTCACAAACCTTCTCGTCATACGAAGATATTGTCTCGTGTTCTATCAAGACAGAAAAGGAATTCTCTAAGTCTTATGACAACAAAGTAAAGCAAGAGAAGAAGAGAACAGTAGAACAAGAGACAGATAAATGGAAAAAAGGAAAGAAGGATTTTCCATTATGTGATAATTGTGGGAAGAATCACCCTGTTACTTGTCTAAAAGGAATGGGAGTTTGTTATAAATGTGGGGAAAAAGGTCACCATGCGCGTGATTGCAAGGGAAAGAAAGAGGCTATCAATGTTGAATGCTACAATTGTAGGGAAATGAGGCATTATGCAAATGAATGTCCTAAGCGTCAGGGAAACTTACCTCAGAAAAGGCCAAGGGATCAAGGACAATCTTATGCTGTTACTACAATTGAAGCAGAATAACTAATGTATTGGTGCTTTTGGACTCATGGATTATATTCTGGTTATTAGAATAATGTGATATATATATAAGGATTGTACTAGAGTACTTGTTGATTTCAATAAGGTTTTAATATGATGAAGGTAATTATATTTTTAGTATGTGACAATAAGAGAAACTTTACTTTGTTTGGGGAATCTGATAAATTGATTTTGGAATTAAGAGACCTTTTAGAGAAAGTCTGGACAGAGGTATTTTGGATAACTATAAAGGTTGGAGTGGATTAAGTTGATTTTTGGATAGTATTGTTTAAGGTTAAAACATTTATGAAGATTACTTTTGAAATATTATAATACTATAGTTTTAGGAAAAGGACAACCTGCAGGGTGGGGCATAACCTGTCACGTCGAACAAAACTGCAGGAATCGAACCCACAACCATAGTGTGACATGCCTTTATTTCCTACCACTAGCCTACAGGAAGTCCCTGGTTATTACAAAATAATTTTACTAATCTAAATGGTATGTGTTAACATTTGGAACCTTATACAATTAGGATAAGTATAATATTTTTGAGTTCTATTATCTTTTTGAGTGAAAGATGAGTTGAAGGTTGAAACTCTAATTGTCAAGCATAAATATATATATATACCTATCTCTTATTCAATGAATAAATTAATTCTTAAACTTTAGTAAAGGGATATTAAAACAAAAAAATGTGTTATCCTAATACCTTATGTCTTGTTGAACTGATGATATTTTAAATCAACATAGATTGAAGGCTTTGAGGCCCCCAATTTGACAGTTGATTGTGATTGATGACCTCAATCACTCCCTACAAATATTTACGTTTTTCCTCCAATTATATGTCTCTAATTTCCACCAATGTTCTCCTAATCGAGATCATAATTGGGTGGTGACTTTTTCATTTCCCTTTCCATCTTATTAAGGATAAATTTTATTAATCTTATTTCCGATGTGGGTTTTCCACAAAGGTATTTTCTATTTTCAACCTTTTATTTTCCAAGAAAAATTTCAAATTGCGAGGACGCAATTTATTGAAGGAGGGGAGAATGTAACACCCCAAGCTTCCACAATACGCTTCTCATTCAATAATGCAATAGCTTGCATTGTACGCAACTTTGAGTTCTAAAACACCGCGACTAATCAAAGTAGCCGTTATGAATAGTAATAACCACTTTTTAAAATTATAGAAATTTTATATTTCAAAATGGACTTCATTTTTGGATTCGGAATATCGAAATTAGCCTATGTCGAATTTTTGGTATTTTTCTGAGAACTTCTAATTTTTTATGAATAGTGAAAAATACTTAAAAACAACTTTTTTAATCAAAATAATTTATAGTGATAAATTATACTATTTATTGGTTTAAAAGTATAATTAGAATATATTTTTACCATTTTATCCAATGGTGGTCATTAGAATTAATTTAACATTGAAATTGGACATAAACAATTGCCAATCTTTTGATATAAATTGTTTCTTAAAAACACGCTATTTGTTATGACAGCGGGAATTAATTATAAAATTAATTAATTCAACTTATATGTTTGGAATTTCATAAAATAGAAATCATTTTTGAATTCGGAATATCAATTATAGCTTAGGGTGAAATTTTGGCATTGTTCTGAAAAACTTCAATTTTTGATGAATTGCGAAACCACTAAGTGGTAGTTAAATAACTGATTTTTCATTTAAATGAAATATTACCACTTATGTGATTTGATTTTCAAAAATCCGACATACATTGTTGTCATTAAGAAGTAAAATGTTGTTCAATGAGATTAAAATAATTTTTGGTGAATAGTAACTTTTAAGTTCTTAATCGCGATTAGAGGTAATTAGTGTAGTTTAAGGTAAAAATAATGTTTTAATAATATGAGATGAGCTTGACACATGTCCTACACTCATTGGATGTGCCATGGCCGACCAAGAAAATCCATGGGTCAACTTGGGGACCCCATGGAGCCACTTTAGTTAGAAAATGACATAAATACCTTTTATTTAATGTTAAAGTAAAAAATGACACAAACATGAAATGTTTTACTAAAACAATTTTTACGTGGGGTTATACAAGTAATATTTTTGACTATAAATAGTCATTGGAAATCTAAAAAGATTTCCTACATAATAGTATTTTTTTTATAATTTTTAGACATTAAATAAATTAAATTATTTATGACATCATTATGACGAGCGATGACCTCATTATTTAACGATTTTAATAAAATGAAAAGATAATGTACAATCCAAGGCTTAAACTTGTCAAAAGACTATTGGATGGGTAGATTTCGAACCCTTATCACCTTATCCACGAATTATATAAGTGTGGGACCTTTAGAATCCGAAAATAATTGTATAATAATGTAAAATTTCCTTACTTTCCAAGAGTGCCCCTCCTCTCCTCTTATAAAAGGCCCCCACCTCTACCACCTCATTCACACTTTCAATCCATTTGGCTCGGCCAACCTCTTCCCAAATACTCTCCCAACTTCCCTCCCTTACTCCTAGAAGCCTCACTTTGGGCAGAACTCTTCCCAAGGAAGCCTTTGGCTCAAATCAAAAAGAGTTACCCGATTTTGAGGTAATGTCTTCTCTAATGTTGTTTTGTTTTATTTTTCTTCTCCAACCCCCTAAAATATTTTTATTCATTTCTTTTGTAACAAAAACAGTATCCTCAATATACTAGGATGTTGTTATAATAAGGATTCGATCTACACTTACACACACCTACATCTAATGGTTAAAGAACATACGGTTTCTATGGATGGCGAATTTCTGCCTCACGAAACGATGATTGTTCAACACTAATAAAACACCTTAAAAGGTGGCCATTAAGATGTCACTATATTTATAAATGATATATAATATGTTTATGTTTTACTTATGCTTCTGTATTTCTCATTTATGGCATACTTTATTGTTTCCATTATGGGTAAACGCGATATTTTCATTTTAGGAAGTGCGGACTACCGCCCCCTCAAAGTGATTTGAATCGTTAATACCATATGTGGGATGTATAAAGGATGGAGTAAATGATATTATATATTATTTTATACTGGAATTATAATATACCTTTATATCATTATGATTTCATTAAATACGAAATAGAAATGAAAGTAGCGTTCATGCGTACGTACGGCTTACCGTCTCCATGAACGGTGCATTTCATTTCTTACCTCTAAACGTTATGGAATATTATAAATGCATGTATATACTGGATATATATGATATATATGATATCTACATCATGAACATAATTCTGGATATAATTTATATATCACCACATGAACAACTTGTAATTATAAGAATTTTATTTTTGACTTAAGTACCTAAGATTGACAAAATGACCGTTATAAACTTAAATAATTACATAATGTTCATAACATGGTAATAAGGGATATAAAAAAAATAATTAACATGAAAAAGGTTCTTAAGTAAATAGAAATTAACTCTAGTTTATTATTCAGGAGGTTAAAGAACGGTCGAGTCAGGACAGGACGCAAGGTAATGGAACTTCTTAACCCAACTTCCATTCTTTGGGTTAATCTCCTACTTTCAAATTATGTCATGATGTTATTATGTACTATTTTATATTTTTACTTTCTTTATGTGTACCTATAGTGAATACACACAATAGATCTATTTTATTTTAAAAATGATCTTTTTAAGGAATTCGTCTCAATCTCCTTTCATTGAGGCATATTTGGTTTTATACACAACTTTCTTTTATACGGTGTATAAACCCCTTTGACTTTTAAGTTTATTCAAAAGGAATATTTTTATACGAAGAGTTTTACTAAACGACAAAAAGGGAATGTTTTTCTTTCCGTACATATGCGGCGACAACGACTTCTCCGCCGCCGTGACCATTATTTGAGTTTCGGATTCCTCTACAAGCCATCTTTTTTTTAATGAAAAATAAATACAAAGTTTTAACTTTCTTTTATTTTGGTATTGAAAATGGTTTTTAAAGAGTTTTTATTATATCAACATGTTGTATTGATATCTTGTGATTGAAATGTGGAAATGTTATGTTTCCTTTATGCATGTTTTATGTGATATGATTATGTTATGGTTTATGATATGTTTAAAACTATTCATATGAGGAATGCATTGGACTTAATAAGTGACGGGTGGAGCCCGCTATAGCTCCTCGATGCATCGGCAGGTCACATGAGACAAACTAGTGTCTTGGCACGAGGCCTTGACAAAATCTTATTTGTGGTCTTGGCACGAGGCCTTGGCTACATGGTTATGATAGTCTGGCATTATGCATTCCATCATTATGAAAGTGGTTAATGATATTTCATGTGATTATTCGACCAGTAGAATATCCATGTGAAGAATTAAATGGAATTATCTCATTTTACTTTTGCCATATTATGTTGATGTTCAAGTTTAAAAGGCTTTTGTTTTAGTTATACATTGCCTTAAATGTTTATGTTTATTTATGAAATCTTCCGCAATATTGTTATCCTTACTGAGCATCTGAGCTCACCCCTTTCAATGTTTTAATATTTTCCAGGATGTGAAGAAGTATTTTATGAATGACCTGTAGGGATAGTCAGAAGAGGATATGAGTGTGGACTATGAAGACTTTGTTATTGTAGTTTTTCACCTAATGCTGTAATGTAACATTTATGAATGTATCTAGTGTTTCCAAGGCTACCATACTAATCTGTCTTTCGAGACTTGATCTTTTGTGATCATGCCAATGTTACGAAGTAATGCACCGACTCTGGGTAGCTGGGGTCGGGGCGTTACAGAATGGAGTTGGAGAAATAAATCTATTGGTACCTGAAATATATTATGAAATAAAAAATAAGGTTAGATCTATTAAACAACACTTAAGAGTGGCACAAAGTTGACATAAAATTTATGATGATAATCATTGACGTGATCTGAAATTTGAAGTTGGTGATAAGGTGTTTCTAAGAATTTCTCCAGGGAAGAAAATAATAAGATTTGGAAGGAAGGAAAAAAATAATCCCTAGGTATATTAATACCTTTGAAATTATTGATCGTATCAGGATGGTATCCTATTGTTTGGAACTACCACTAAACCTTTCTCAAGTTCATGATATGTTTCATGTATCTCTCACAAGGAAGTACATACTTGATTATTTACATGTACTAAACTTAGAGGTCATACAAATGGAGAAAAATATTTATTATGAGGAATAACCAGTGGAGATTCAAAATCATATAGAGAAATTTCTACAAAATAATACCACTCATCTGGTCAATGTTTTATGGAAAAACCACCAGTTTGAGGAAGATACCTGGGAACTTAAGGATATAATGAGGCAGAAGTATCCTCATTTGATTGTATCAAAGTGACATGATTTTGAGGGAAAAAATCATTTTAATGGAGGTAGAATGTAACACATTGAGGTTTTATGAAATATATTTTTTAATAAATTAAATTTCTTTGATAGCTTGCGTCACACACAACACTAAGTTTTAACAAACCACAACAAACTATTAATATTATTATTTAAATAAGAGCATTACTACTTAACCATAAAACTTGGTGGTATGAATAAGAATAACCAAATTTTAAATTTTAATTAAAATGGTTTAATATAAATAAAACATATTTATTAAAAAATACTTAATTTTCAGTAAAGTCTTTATATGTTTTGAAAATATTATTTTCTCAAAAAAATGTTTATTTATTTATTTTTGTGATCAATAATATAATTAATTTTTGTAACTTTTAGAAAATAAATTTTATAAAATAAAATTAATTTTTAAAATCAGAATGTCAAAATTATATTGGGGTTAATTTTTTTTGATTTTTTTGAAAAGATTAATTTTTCGATGAATAGTGAAAAATACTGTTTTTATTAAAAACTGCCTTTTCATTTACAATATTTATAAGGTTATTTTTTTAAATGGATATAAAAGTAAAATTATTTCAATTATATATAAATTAATCTAATTTATGCCATTTTAATCATTTTTATATTGATTTTGGACATACAAATTTCTTAAACTTTTGAACATTTTCTCTTTTCAAAATCGATTACTCATCACATTTATGAGATTAATTTTAAATTAAAATTTGAAACTTATAAAAATGAAATTTGTAAAAATTTATTTTATATTTTGAATTAGAATAATTTATACGATCTAATAAGTTCAACTTAATTTTTTACCATAATGAATAGTAAAAAAATAAAAAATAATTACCGTAGTTAAGGTAAAAATGGGCTTATCGAGGGTTAAACTAAACAGATAAGAGTTAAAAAAGTTCCAAAACTTGTAAAACACCCATTTTTATCCATATTTTGAACTCATATTCTCTAGGTTTGAGAATAGACCTTTTTGGAGCCTTGTTCCATGTTCAAAATGTGGGTATACCTTTTTATTTTCAAATATTACAAGTGTGCCACTCACCTCACTTATAAAAGGCCACCCCTCTTCTCTCCTATTAATAATTAAAATACCCTATGGTTCATATAATACCTACAAAAATATATTTTTTAATTTCATAATTTCATCATAGAATATTTATTTTTGTTAGAAATCCAACCTATGAAGGCTTTTGGTGCAAACCTAAGAAGGTTACTTGAAGAAAATGTAACATTTTTCAACAAGAATTTTTATATTATTTATTCCTTCACCTATTTTAATTATTATTAAAACATTATTTTATAAAATAATAAGTATATTACATATAATAAATTTTTTTATGTTAATGTAATGACCTACAACCATCTCCACTTCCATCAAATGAGATATGAAATCATCATTCGTGTGTATGATGCACTACCGCCTCGCAAACCAATGTTATTCATTTTCCATCTCCACCTCTCACATATGGATATAAATATGGATTAAATTATATATATATATATTATACTTATTTAATTATTTCATCATGTATACCTTCTTATATTCCATTCTGTGATAATATGACAACGTCGCTCGTTTTTATGGTAGACTACTCGTTCGCGAAGTGATGTGATTCATTCACACTTTGCGTGAAAGGTAATAGTGATGATTTTAATGAAAATATGTTATATATATGAAATAAAAATTATTATTTAATGATAATATATTATTTTCCTTTCTTTCTTTCAATCTAATGAGAAAATGGAAACAACATCATGTGTACGTACGACCTATCGTCTCTATGAAAGTGTATTTCATTTTATATCTCTAAATTTTATAGATTACTCTAAATACATATATAATAAAAATATATGATATTTATATAATGATTAATATTTTTTATATGATGGAACCATGATCAAATTAATATTACCAAAAAAATAACAAATCAAAACATACATGAAAAACAATGTTGTTATTGTCCGAAACATGACTTTAACATTAAATTGTTAATAAAAGAGGAATAAAAGGTCATAAATAAATCATATATGATATGATATATATATATGTATGTTTATTTAATATATTCATAATAAAATTATATTTATTATAAACTAGTACTCCGCCCATGCATACGCACGGTGCCATAAATAAAATCTGAATTTCAGAGTGTATTAATAATTTGAGAAGTGATCAATAAAAATTAATAATAAATATGTTAAAATTACCACTCTTTTCATAGTTATTAAATATGAATAAGTAATAGTAAACACTGATTTTTGTTGAATGAAGTTAAATAGAAATAAAAAATGTCAAAAGAACTTATAAATAGTTAAAGTAGCTAAAACATTGAACCATAAACATGGAAATTTAACTTCAAAATGGAAAGAACATCATGGTTAAATTTCAGTAATGAAACATAACTCTGGACCATTCTATCACCATAGAAATAGAACTATGGAGTGTTCTATCACCATGGTAATAGAACTAAAATTCGATTTTAGTAGCTGATACATGAATGATAACGGTAACATGAACTATGGTTTTCAACAGCAGTAGGTCAACCCATCAGATTCCAACTCATGTCATCAGAATGTGCATTTAATAGCCTCCTAGTACTGCAATGATCTTTCAATGTAGAGGAGAATCAATTTGTAAAGTTTGTAGACAATTATATTGATCCATGCAATATGTAATTAAACTTAAATGTGAGTAAATGACACAAATTAGTATAAAAAAACAACCGGTGACATGAAACAGAATAACATAATAGTAGATACGATTAGAATAATTCCATTGGAAAAAAACATCACTATTCAAAAAATGGTTATTCTGTTTAACAGTTGGAGATAATAAGATTTCCTAAAATGGGATTTCAGTTTTATTCGATGGAAACATGATTTATCTAAATATGTGTATTCTAGTAAACTGGAAACAAAAATTCCATAATCAAATTGGTATTATTTTTTATAATAATCATACATAACAAATCAGCATACAAAAAACAATTTGACTGAAAAAAGGGTAATAAAAAAATGGGAAATCAGTAATAATGGAAAAAAATAAGACATAAATTGGTTACACCTTTTTACAGAAAACATACATCAGAAATCATAAATAGTGAAATCTATATTAGTCAAAAAATTCTTAATAACAATATGTGCATTCCATGGATTTTTAAATACACATTTTATTTTTGATTCATTGAATATGTTAATGAAAATTTTTGGGAAAAAAATTCAGAAGTAGAAAATTTGTAACATTAGATTAATCCAACAGATTGATCAAAATGATGAATGCATCCCTTAAGTATTAGTTAATCTAGTTAGATTTAGCATAAGCCCCTTAAACTCTATTTAAAGAGTCTTAACATAGTCAGGGATGAAAGATGGTAGCATATCCATCAATTAAAATCATTTTCATGCCCTACGATTAATTAACACATATTCTCAAAAGGATTCACTCTTGTGTTATGGTCCATAGAATCAAAACTTAACTTCAATTATTTTCCAACTACATGTTGAAGATTGAAAATTATCTCAGTGTTTTAGATGGTCAGAATATAGCACATGATATATGAACTTTCGATATATTATACAAACATACCATATATATTACTAAATTATAACAATAGTTATAAAAAATATTCATGATCTAATCTTGTAAATAATGTTTTGTAAGAAAAACCTTGTAGTAATGTCTTGGAAGCCTTTTTCTGTGATCAGAATTATTGGTATTTTATTGAATAATCGATCCACTTCCAACCTTTGGAATATCTCATGCTGAACATAATGAAAAATAAAAAATGAACAGATCAAGTGGGGTCATGAAAAGTAATAATCTTGTTGTGCATGTAACATTTGAATAAAGAAGTTAACTTTTCCAAAATTATTGTATACATTGCATCAGATTTCACAATCAGCTTCTCTACCAAATTCAGGTCACCAGAAATTGAATTCCTTGAGGAATCCCATGATGAGAAATCCACAACTTCATTTGTTAACTTCCTGGTTTGGAATAAAATGCATAAATCGCAACAAACAACATGGGAAAATTAGAAACATAACTTATAATTTACATGAAGAAATTACTCTATAACTTATTTCTTTTCCTAGGTCACATAAATACAGTACCTATAATAACAGGCCTCTAGTGATAGATCCTTTTCTTGATGCCATAATCCCAAGTCTATATCGGTTGCAATGCAGAAACACTACAACCTCTTCTTAATATAATAAAAATAAGCTATTAGAATTTATGGTTGTAACATGAGTTAGTTTTGGGTAAAATAAAAATGGATGTGTTAGTTTTATATATGCTAATGAAGGGACATGTTAGAATCATAAATTGTAAAATTATAAAATAATACAACACCTGATTTTTGAGTTTTTTAAAATTTCTTAAAATTGCCAATATAAATTGAAAAATTATAAAAGAATGTAATATTCACAGATAACATAGAAAGGGAACTCCAATATAGAAATTGTGGAAGAAATTAAAAGTCTTCAAATTTCCAACATAAATTGAGGAGTGTGACCTTGGGTTGTTCTATTGACCAACAACTGAGTCGAAAATTACTCTGGTGAGCTAAACAACAACTTGTATAAGAGTTCCCTCTGAGTCACCTTCTTTTTCTGAAGAAAAACATGAAAGCACATCCCCATCACCTTACATAATGGAAACAAATGTGGGGAATTTATAACACATATGTTTCATATTTTTAGTGCAAAAAAAATACACAGTGTAGTCTATATTGAAGACAAATATCCTGTATTCATATGTTGGACAAAATGGAGGTTAACTCTACAATTTTATGAAAAATTACCTACATTCATTTGAAATTCCTATTGATGTATTCACATCTACAGAGAAAACAATTAGAAAATAATCAAATAAAACTGTAATCATTTAATAATTAATAGAAGGGTAAATGTCCTAAATGAGTAACGTCCAACATGAAACCCATCCAGTAATATGAAAAATATCAAATATAACAAAACTTCCTGCATTAAATGACATCCAGCATGAAAAACCCAAGATAATCAATCTGTGAAAAAAATTCCAGCATCAAAAACCTTCAGCATGAGTAACGTCCAGCTTAATAGAAAACATATAGAAAGAAAAACTGATACCAAAATGTCCTACATAAAAAACTTTCAGCATGAAAAACTGACAATCAACTTACTAAAAACCCATACAAAAATTTCCACCATGAGAAATCCCGAAAACAACAATTTGAATATACAAAAACATTCAACATGTACAATCTACAAATATAGAATATACATACATAAATTAATAGTAACGACTTTTAAAAAATTACCTGGGAATGACAGTGGGGAAAAAAACATAGTTCTCGCCCCTCACCATCCCTCCTGTGTTGGAGACAAAAAAACCTAAGGGAGTGAGAGTAGAAATAGGGACAATGTGATGGGTTTGGCCTCCCCAAACTGGGCATCATGGCTTAATGGGTCAACATACCTTTTACAGGGTGACCCATGAAGATTTGTTTCAAAAGGGAATTCTCTATGCCACTGTCCTCCTACAATATGAAAATACAGAATATACGTGCATGTATTAATAGTAATGACATTCCCTACAATAATTAATTTGTGTGGAATTGGTATTGGCCCAGATAATACCCAAGAAAATTTGTAACTGGTGTATAAAGTAAATTCGGTATGTAAATATTATAAAAAACCTTAAAATTGAGCGGTATACATGTTCTAATAAGGTAATTACAATGTGCAGACTCCAGAAATTTTATGATTTTTTTGCTTTCTCCCTCTCCCCCTTCCCTCACCTATGAAGTGTGACATATCCTCTACCTTCCATGTTCAGTGCGTACAACCCAATACTGGTTGGCCTTCCAGCGGCCTCCCTTCCCCCATTTTGTGGCATCCCTTCCCCCATTCGGCGGCCTCCCTTCCCATTTAGACTCTATCTTCAGTCTCCCTCTCTCATAAAACCCACCAGCACCACCCTCCTCTCCAACACGTGACCCACTAGTGCCACCCCCCCACTCTCTGGTGTGATGCCTCATCGGTACACCCCCCACTGTCCTCCTATAATCTGAAAATACAGAATATACGTGCATGAATTAATAGTAATGACTTTTCCTACAATAATTCATTTGTGTGGAATTGGTATTGGCCCAGATAATACCCAAGAAAATTTTTAACTGGTGTATAAAGTAAATTTGGTATGTAAATATTATAAAAAACCTTAAAACTGAGCAGTATACATGTTCTAATAAGTTAATTGTAATGTGCAGACTCCAGAACAATATTTAATGCACATAAGATTTCATAAAAAAGGAATGAAAACCAATTAAATAGCTAAAGTACTATTATTTTATGGGTTTTTTCCTTTCTCCCTCTCCCCCCTTCCCTCACCTATGAAGTGTGACATATCCTCTACCTTCCATGTTCAGTGCGTATAACCCAATACTGGTTGGCCTTCTAGCAGCCTCCCTTCACCCATTCGGCGGCCTCCCTTCCCATTTAGACTCCATATTCAGCCTCCATCCCTCATGAAACCCACCAGCACCACCCTCCTCTCCAACATGTAACCCATTGGTGCCACCCCCCCACTCTCTGGTGTGATGCCTCATCGGTACACCCTCCTCCAAAAGTAATTTCTCTATGTCAATGTCCTCTTACAGTCAATTGTTTGAAATGGATGGATGCTGAAGGTAATGGCTTGAAATTGTTTGAAATGGATGGATGCTGAAGGTAATCTTTTAGATTAGACAGGCAGAGCTCAACCACCACTGTCATTTACAACTGTGTAGGCCAAAGAACTCTTTTCTCCTGAATAATAGAGAAACCTACAACCACTGCTATAATATACAAAATAATAATAGAATTTGGGAAACAATTCATTTTTATTCTGATATGACCTGCTGGTTTCAGCATATTAGGAAATATGCATAGAAACTAATCTAAATTCAAAAGCAGCAAGACCAATCTGGGAATAAATATAACTCAATAACATTATAACATCTAATATCCCCAAAAAACATAATTAAAGATATTTATTTCAGGAATAATTATAGTGGAATACAGTCTTATAGAAACATATATATATATATATTATATTCAGAAGTAGATTGAATCATTCATTTTCTAAACAATTTTGAATTTAGTTTCAAAGGAGAAACTAAATGTTTCGTAATGTTTCACAATTTATGTATTTGAAGCTGCAACTGGTTCATCCTATAAAAATGGTGAATTATAGTTCTATTGATGAAGAAATGAAATCATTAAATGCTATTTCAGCCCTAATTAGAAACAATTTAGATGGTCAATAGTTATTATATGAATAAGTTGGCCACTTACTCCTTCAGTTACTGATGCTCAACTCATGCTTTGAAGAACAATATAAATTGAAGTGTTCCCCTGAAGAAAGTTTGGAAATCAAAAAAGGAAATGCAAATCAGAATTAAACAAATAAAATTTTATAAATAATTGTTTAATGAATTTAAAAAATGACTACAATTTCATAAAATGTATAAAGATACATACCTTGTCCCTCCACCAACTCGAATACCCTTTTAGTAATATCCTGTGGGTGTGTCAAGAATGGAATAGTTTTGAATATATCCAGGTGAATGAGACTTCATATTATGCAAAAGAGTATCCATCATAATGAAAATCAAGTTAAAGAATGAATATAAAGCAGGTTAGAAATACAGACAACATTTTTAGATATAAAACATACACAATAGAACCAATTTCAACGTCTTCTATTCTTGAAAAACCTCACCACCATGCAAATAAAGACAACCAAAATGTTCCTGAAAATTAAAAAAAACCAAACCATTCATCCATTTTAATGTTACCTTAATTTCATTTCATGATTTGAAGAACAATATAACCTGAACTGTTCCCCTAAAGAAAGATTGGAAATCAAAACAGGAAATGCAAATCATATTTAAACAAATAAAATTTTAGAATTAATTGTTTAATGAATTTAAAAAATGACTAAAATTTTATAAAATGTATAAAGATACATACCTTATCCCTCCACCAACTCAAATACCCTTTTGGTAACATCCTGTGGGTGTGTCAAGAATGGAATAGTTTTGAAGATATCCAGGTGAATGAGACTTCATCTCCTACAAAAGCATATTCATCATAATGAAAATCAAGTTAAAGAATGAATATAAAGCAGGTTAGAAATACAAACATCATTTTTAGATATAAAACATACACAATAGCACCAATTTTAGCCTATTTTATTCTTGAAAATGCTCACCACCATGAAAATAGAGACAACCCAAATGTTCCTGAAAATTAAAAAAAAACCATTCATACATTTTAATGTTACCTTAATTTCAATCAGGCTCGTTTCGAACATAACCTGTAAGAATGTATATATAATGAATAAAAAATTATATTTGTCCATAATATAAAATTTAAAACAATGTTTCAGGAGCCTACGAAATCACAGGCAGTGATCAGGCTGAAATAGTAGACCCCAATCATTTATTATTTCTTGAAGGAAAAATCCATTGTCATTAATCATGCCAATAATTAGGGAGCACTATGTTGTCATTAAGATGATAAAATAGGAACAAAATCATACTTCACATCCAACAAAAAAGGAAATGAAGGAAAATGAGAATCAAAAGTTGATTGGAGAAATAGTAACAAATGGGACACATGTCAAGAAAGGTTACCCAGGATTATTATAGTTAGTAGAGTATATGTATAGTTGATAATATAAGAAATATGCATATCATACCTCAAATTATCTACAGCATTACCTGATTATTTCATTTCCTGATATGAATCATCATATGGTCCCATAAGGTGGCACCATTAGTTTGTAGTAGTCCACCTATACCTGGTGGTGTGATTACTCTAAAGCATCATCTTGCTATAGCTCATATGAATGTGAATGAGATGTGAGAAGGGAAGGGATGAAAGGAAGGGTGATTTTTTGGTGATGTGGAACATGGTAGAGGTGACAAGTCTAGGATGAGGTACCCAGCTTTCGAATATATATTGAATAATATATAACATATTTCAGAGCTAAATGTTGTCAAAGATGTAAAAATGTGATTCACAAATTTAGCATATAACCTTACTATTATTTTCAACTTCAAAATGAAAACTCATATTTTATCATGTTGTGTATGTGATAATATATATGGGTTTTCATTATGTAAATCAGTCTTGGAGTGGTCTGCAGTAGTAAGGACATAAAAAACAACTTACACTAAAACATTATCACTATAGATGAGGTATTTCATGTCACATGCCCGAGTAAGCAGCATAGGTGACATAAATTTAGATTAGAAGAAATACAATAATATTTTAGGAGAATTAAGAAAAAATTACAACATGTTTCATGCATATAAAAAATTGATGACAATGATAAAATGACTTTGTCACCTTTGGATCTATGACCAAAATAGTGGTATGTTAATCCCTGTGAAAAACATGGTTTGAAATTTTAATACTATTTATGATTAAATCAGCCTCATCAATTTAATAATGTAGAAATAGAAATGAAATAATTTCTTTGATGAAAAATTACCTTGAATTATTGCTACCATTGCATTAAAAACAGGAGATGCTGAAAAAGATAACTAAATAGAAACCTGATAAAGAATTATGGAGATTCTTTGAGTAGCTGAAGTTCAAACAGGAACTTTAAAATTATATAAATTTTTCATCCACCTAAGAAAAATCAAATACACCCTACAAAAAATGTATGTGAATGTTGGAAAATAACTACATAGTTAGTGAAACATACCTACAGGAAAGAAGAGATCTTTGGGAGTCCATAACTGAAACCCAAATGCAAAGAATGTCATTCAGTCATGACACCAAACACAATCAAATCTCTATGAATATATAAGCTCAAAACATTTCGATGACGCATATTTACATAGCTAAAAAAACACCAAAACGAAAAACAAATCAAATCTCAAAGAAACAATTTACAACATGTAAACCTAGAATGAATGAAATATGATGAAAATGTCAATGGTAGTTGAGGAGGTAAAGAGAACTGATAAATGGGTTACCGAGCCAATCCATTAGCTGATGCAGAGCTCCTCGACCCTTGATTAAGAGTCGCTGACAACCAAGCTTTTGAAAGAACCCTGACTCAATGCCAACAGTATCGTCTTGAAGCAGATTAAAATCCACTGCAATATATGGTCACCACTATTTAATCAGAGGAGGCGTAGGATCCGCATGCAATTGATCTGGAGATGAAGGATGCAGAGCAGGCTGAAGCGGAGAAGGCAAAGGAGATATATTAGGCTAATACGGAGAATGTGAAGGAGGAGGCCGAGAAGCTGAACACACACATGGTAGTTGAGGAGGTAGAGGTATCCGACCATGGAGGCCGGAGCGACGGAGGAGTGGAGGTAAATGTCGAGGCGTAACCCTATAAGCATCACTGTGAATGGGATGGAAGAGATAAAGAAACCAAAACCCTAATATGGAGTGATGAATTGAGGCAGCACAATGAGATGCATTTAGGCTTGGAGGTAGAATAAGAGGGGATTCAGGGAGGGAAACGGTGCGGGACGGAGGTGATAATCGGGAAGGGGGCAAGAGAGGAGAATCGGGGAGGAGAGAAGGAACCTAAGGGATTTGGGAAGGGGAGCAGGAACGGGAGAGCGTGGAGAGGGTAGAGGGGAGAGGGGAGAGAGGATTCGGGGAGGGGAGCGCGAGATGGAGGGAAATCCCGATCGGGGGATGGAAAGCGGGTTAATTTTTAGGATTTGGATGGTGGAATAGAGAAATATGGGTGACATGGAGGCATGGGAAGGTGACACGTTAGCATGGAAGAAGCCAAGTTTAGTATAGATAATTTATTAGGTTTTAATGTGTACAAAGGAAGTCAATACCTATGGTAAGAGATTTTTGTCTCAATTTTCCTTTTTTGAGACATATGTTATGTTATTCATCTATCTTATTTTATGAGGTGTATATAAAACCACCTTGACATGTAATATCATTAATTTATTTATTATCATGATATTATAAGTTTTATTTAACTTTATTCTTTCATGGGGCTTACAATTCAAAGTTACCAAAGTGGTAAGGGTTTTATGTTACAATTTCATTGTCTATCGGGATTGCTCATAACTATGCTTCCAATGATGAAATATTATGATACATCTCACAAGAAACTCATTTATTTTATTTTACTATATTTATTTCTATAGAATAAATATTTTCCCTTCATTTTACTCTCTTTATGTACTCAAGATTTTAGAATGACATTTTTAAGAAAAATCATATTTATTTCTCTCTTCGATTGAAAACCCATTTTTTATAGTTTTTAACATTCTCCAAATGATTTATTAAATTCATTGTTACCCATGTTTTAATTTTTACAAAATTTTTAAAGGAATATTATTGTTTTTTTCTAAACTAATATCGTTTGGATTTTATCAAAAATGTGAAAAGAATCTTTGTGTTAATGTGTATGACATAAAAGGAAATTTCCTGACATCGTGACCATTTTTTTTGAATGTTAATTTATAATTTTTTTAGGTTATTTTAAAAGATAAGGATCTCCAAAATATTTTATGAATTTTTAATTTTAAAATAGTGATTTTTAAAGAAAGTATATTTTCCTCAAGAAATGTTCCATGCAATTTTTCTTTCAAAACCATTCTCAATATAAGATAACATTCTTTAATGTTACTTATGTTTTACTGGGGATATGATCCAAGAATACCATTCATATTCTTTCTCTGAATGGTTTATTTTTATGATAATATGATATTTATGAAACTTGTTTCTCTTCCATGGGTTATACCAAGATATAATTCTTATGAAACCTGCTTTTTTTTTTCTACGGGTTATGCTATGATGAAATTATTTTGAAACCCATTTATTTTACATAGGTTATGCTATAAATAAATGTTTATAAAACCTATTTATTTTCATGGGTTCTAATATGATGAATGTTTTATGGTCTTATGGAACACACATAATACTGGTGCATCTCATTATTTCTTGTCAAATCGTATTATGAATATGATAAACCTTCTTACGAATCTTATGTCTTATGTGATGGATATTGCTAATATAACATCCCAAGTCTTTAGAATAAATTTTATTGTTTTTAATTCAAGAAATAATGTGAATTTTATACTTCAAAATATATTATTTACATTATAAGTTTATTTATATATATTTTTATTTTATTAGATACTAAGTAATTTATTAGTAACCTATGAGTATTACATTAATAAAATTAATTATTATCCACTAATAAAACATTTTCTTTAATTTTTTACTCCAAAATTTTATGCATTTTTGAAAATTAAATAGATCAATCTAGATAAGTCTTCTTAGGGAATTTTTTTTTACACATATTCTCTTTTATACCTCAAAATTTTAGATTATTTTTCCTTCTATTAAAAGATTTATGGCCGAATCATTATAGAAAATAATTATATCCAGATAAATTGTCTAGATTTAATGTATCAAATTTCCATTCATTCTTGGATACCTTAATGGTAAAATATTTGATTGTGGTATTTTGTGGACTTGACCCTCTATGTCCTTAGAATCCACTATCAAAATTATAGCCTCTTATATGATGTTTTGTTGGAGTTGTAATTGAATCATTGATGAAAATATTTCTAGCATGGTAGATTCATTGAATCTAGATGAATTGACTTCACACACACTTTTGACTATGATAAATTTTGAAAAATATGTTCCTCCAGTTTGATGAAATTATTAAAATAAAGTCATCTATTTTTTAAAAAAATTTAATTCCAATAAAATAATGATAAAAATTGTTTTGACCGCATTACTATGGTGGGACTCATCCAGTCAAATCCACATCAACATTGACTTCATGGAAACTTATCACCCCTCAAAATGGGGATCAAAATTTCATTATATAAATAAAACACATATATATATTAGTTTAGAATAAAAAAATACACCATAATTAAAATTTTAGAAGAAAAATACTAAAGTGTGATTGAAAGGGAATAAAACTAGAATTTCCATTAAATTTTCATATTTATTAATCATTATTCCAAATAAAAATATATTTAATAAATAACATAAAATTAAATGGGCAATTTATGTATTGGATGACCTTAACCATCCTTGAAATCATTAATTTGTAACCGAAAATGTTGAATTAATTCTACCCAAAATTGGTTGTCCTTAATGAAAAAATGATCATTTTTTAATCCCTTAACACCACCCCTCATTAAGTATAAATACCCACCCCTATTACAATCCCACACAACCAATTTGAAGTTCTATCATAATATACCTTCCATGAAGTCTCTTATATTTTTCTCTATTCAATCTTGAAGAGTTTTTTTTACCTGAAGGTTTGTTTCTAAACTAAGAAGCTCAAGATAGGTAAGAGTTTCCTCAATCCTCCCCTTTATTTTTGAATTGAAATTACTTTGTTATATTTTATTTTAATATTCATTTTCATATATAGAAATCCTTTTAATTCCATGTTATTACCATCCATTTTAATTATTTCAAATTAGATATTACTTACTCCCTCTAATTATAGCCTTTATCTATGCCGTTATAATGCTCAAACTATCCCGTAACCATAAAAACATCCTAAAATTTTGGTTATGTAATGTGTGTGTGGATTTTCATGAAAATAAATACATATATGGATACTACAGGTGGGTGTGGCTCTGACACAGTTGTACCTAGGGGTAATAACCCCAAAAAGGGATCATTTGGCTTTGACTTGATCGTCACCTGGTGCACGACAACATGCCTTGATGTATACCTGATTTGATATTCTCGAGGGATATGATTGGATGATCATATGATATTTATAAACCCTTATAAATTATTTATCTATCATTTCATTGGTATCCTAACTTTTAAAATTTATATATCATTATTTATTCTTAGATCGGGAGAAAATAATTTCATACCATGTGATTTTTTATTTTGTATGGGAAAATCTTGTATGATACGCCTCATTGAGAAATTATGCTAAGTATTTATGATACTATTTCCTTGAAAATAAATCCATGTAATCTTTTGATATGCAATGGAATGCATTGGAATATTATGTGATGGGTAGGACCAATATTTATATAGACCCTCAGTGCACTGGTAGGTCTCTTGAGATGATTAAGATAGGGTAATGGGAGTGTCCTTACCCTTTATGTAATATGTATTGGCACATGACCTTGAAATTATGTTTAAGATGTATGAAATTATAAATTTTCATAACTATATGATCAATTATTATTATCCATGAATTTATTTATTATTATTTTTTCTGTGGGTTTATTTATTCTTTCAGTTTCATTTGATATTACATAACTCAGTTTATTTATCCATGCCATAATGTCTTATTTATAATTGCTTCCATTGTATATTACCCCTTTATGAATGTTTAAGCTCACCCCTTTATATTTTTTTTACTTTTCCCCAGGAAACAAAGATCAGTACTACATATAATAAAAGGTCTACAAGGAAAATAATAATGTTTTCATGTTTTCAGATGATGCAATATTATTTTTTAATGTAATGTAAATCTTTGTTATGTATCTAGTTTACCTAAGGCTATTAAACGGTTGGATCCTATGTATTTGTTCCATTGTATTAAAACTAAAACTATCTCTATGAAACCGGAGTTGGGTTTTCTATAGTTGGTATCAAAGGAAAGTTTAATAAAAACCTTAGGAACTATATTTATAAGATCATAGTTAGAAAACACAAACCATGGGAGAAACCCTTAGGATATTATAGTAATATTTCTATAAATGAAAATAGAAGTGTTTTTATGTACTAATTGAGCATATAAAATTATCTAGAAATGGTGTCTAATGTAAGGAACAACCATGTCAACACTCGAAATCAATTTTGGTATCTCCATCTAGAGTAAGTCAAAAAAACCGATATTGGATCGAAGCAGATTATGACTATATTAACTCAGTTAACCAAAGTTATGACTAATAAACTTTCTCACATGGAACAACCTATTGATTCACATCATGGTTCATTAATGTTGGACCAATTCATGTAGAAAAAACCTCTATCCTTTAGTGGGACCAAAAATCCATTAGTAGTTAAAAAATGGGTCAAGACCCTAGAGAAAGTATTCATTGCCTTGGGATGTGATGAGAAGGAGAACGTTATCATTATAGTATATCATCTAATGGGAGATACTAACCATAAATGGTTATTTATTCAAAACACCAAGAAGGAAGAATAAATAATCCACATGGACTGTAAGACTTTTAAAGAGACATTCTTTGAAAAGTACTTCCCTCACAAGAAATGAGTGGACATGGAAAGGTAATTCCTAAACTTACGACAGAAGGACGGGAATGTTGTGGATGAGTATGAATCTAACTTTACAAGGTTAGCATGGAATGCTAATGATTATGTGCACAACCCAGAGAGAAATATTGATCAATTATTTTATTGGTTAAAACTAAACCGTTGATGAACACTAGTCACCAAAACATTTTTCTCATATGAGGAGATTATGATTAGTGCTATCAATACTAAAAGGGAATTCTCCAAGTCTCCTATTTTCAAAGGGATGTAGGATAAGAAGAGGGTGTATGAGAACTATACTAGTAGAAATTAAAAAAAAAGACAAGAAAGGGAGGATATAATTTCCAATATATAATAACTATGGGAAGAAGAACCTTGGAAATTTCTTGAAGGGGATGAGAGTTTGCTAAAAGTGTGGAGATAAAGGACACTAATCTCACGAATTCAAGGGTAAGAGGTAATACACCAATGCCTAGTACTTTAATTGTAAGGAGACGGGACATTATTCAAACCAATTCCCCAAGAATCAAGGTAATATACCACAAAAGAGGCCTGGGGAGCAAGGTCATGCTTACATAATTACTACTGTAGAAGTTTAAGTTCCTAACGATGTGGTGGATGGTGCATTGGTCATAACTTCAAAATTACCTAATGCTTTATTTTATTCTGGATCAGCTCACTCTTTTATATCTTCCATGTTTACTAAGAACATTATATATTTTTTTAGTAGTCTGATAAGGGAGTTATCAATCAGAACACCAAGAGGAAATCTTATTATAATGAAGATATTTCAAGAAATCCCCATTTTGATGCATGAATGCACACTATTTTCAAATTTAATTATCATAACTATGGTATAATTTGACATAATACTTAGGATAGATTGGATTTCAAAGCATAATGCAACAATTTATTATCAAGAAAAGAAGAATACAACCTCTGAGGATGGTATAAAATCCCTTGCATTTAGAGGGGAGACTTCATTGCCTAAGTATTATCTAGAAGCTCCTCCGATGGGACATCTTAATGAAATCCTCAATGATGATTCAATAAATGAAAAGGGTGTCCCAAGAAGTATCTATTGTTAGGGAATATGTTGATGTATTCCCAAGGTATCTACCAAGATACACTTCTAACCATGAAGTTGAATTAACTATTGATCTTATCCCTGATGCAAAACCCATATCTAAGCCTCCCTATAGGATGGATCCAGTGGAGTTAGTATATATATTAAGAAAAAAATGTAATAATTAAGTAACAGGGGTTTTTATGCCCTAGTATTTCACCTTGGGGAGCACCTATCTTGTTTGTGAAGAAGAAGGATGGGTCCATTGGATTATGTGTTGACTATAGGGGAATCAATGCCATTACTATTAAGAAAAATATCCTTTACCTCACACTGATGATCTATTTGATCAACTCCAATGCGACCAATACTTATTAAAGATAGATCTATGTTCTGGTTATCATCAATTGAAAGTCAATAAGGATGATATACCAAAGACGGATTTTCACACAAGGTATAGAAATTATGAGTTCACAAAATGCATTTTGGATTAACTAATACACCTATAGATCTAATGAATAGAATATTAATGGATCATCTTGATAATTTTTTTGTGGTATTCATTGATGACATCTTGATATACTCAAAGTCCCACAATGATTATGAAGATCATTTAAAAATCACCTTTGAGACCTTAAGGGAGAAGGAAATTTATGGGAAATTTAGTAAGTGTGAATTCTAGCTTCAACAAGTCTATTTTCTTATTCATACACTACGGAAAAATGGCCTTTTGTGATGGGTTATTTGCGATGAGATCTATTCCCGTCGCAAATAGTCCTTCGAAGAGATTATTTGTGACGAGATTAGGAGTCCTGTCACAAATAAGTAGTTTTTTGCGACGAGATTAGGAGTCCCGTCGCAAAAGGTTTGGCGCGGATTGCACGCCAAACCGCAGGAAGGGTATTTACGACGGGGGGTCTCCCCATCGCAAATACTCAACGACTGTAAATACGATTTGCGACGGGATATGCCCCTGTCGCAAATAGCGTGTCAGCAGGTCACTATTTGTGACGGGACCCGTCACAAATACCCTTTTAACCGCCGACAGTAATTAATGCGGCCGAAGGTATTTGCGACTGGAGTCCCGTAGAAAATAACACCGTTGTAAATAATCTAACCTATATACACCCCCATCCGTTTTTTCATTCTTCCTCTTAATCCCTACTTTCTCTCTCTCTAAACTCTAATTTTAGAGTTAAAATTTCTCTGAGTTGATTTTTTGTATGAACAAGTTTTGAAGTCGTCTACATCTATAAAAGACCAAATTTAAAGGTATTTATGTTTTATTTAATTTAATATTTATTTCATTTTTATATTAATTTTAACTATTGATAATTAGTTGTAATTAAATTAGATTTAGATTGTTTTTTTCATCAGTATTTATTTGTTATAATAAATTGAAATTATTAGTACTAATTATTATTAATTAGTAGTAATTAGAAATTATTAACGATAATTAGTAATGAATACAAATAATTAGCGACAATTTGCATGAACTAATAGCAATTAACACTAATTAGTAATAATTAGCGGTAGTTAGTAATAATTAGGAATAAATAGTAGTAATTAGTAAAAAATAGTAATAAATACTAATAATTAGTAAAAAATACTAAAAAATACTAATAATTAGTAATAAATACTAATAAATACTAATAACTAGTAACAAATACTAATAAATACTAACAAATACTAATAAATACTAATAATTACTAATAATTACTAATAATTAGCAATAAATAGTAATAAATAGTAATAATTAGTAATAATTAGTAATAAATTGTAATAATTAGTAATAATTAGCAATAATTAGTATTAATTAGTATTAATTAGTATTAATTAGTAAATAATTAGCAATAATTAGGAATAAATACTAATAAATACCAATAAACACTAATAATTAGTAACAATTAGTAATAATTAGTAATAATTAGTAATAATTAGTAATAATTAGTATTAGTTAGCATTAATTAGCATTAATTAACAATAATTAGTAATAATTAGCAATAATTAGCAATAATCAGCAATAATCAGCAATAATTAGCAATAATCAGCAATAATTAGCAATGATTAGTAAGCAATAATTAACAACAATAATTAGCAAGCAATAATTAGCAGCAATAATTAGCAGAAATAATTATCAGCAACAATTAGCAGCAATAATTAGCAGTAATAATTAGCAATAATTAGCAATAATTAGCAATAATTAGCAATAATTAGTAATAAATAGTAATAAATAGTAATAAATAGTAATAAATAGTAATAAATAGTAATAAATAGTAATAAATAGTAATAAATATAATAATTAGTAATAATTAGTAATAATTAGTAATAAATAGTATTAATTAGCAATAAATAGCAATAATTAGCGATAAATAGCAATAAATAACAATAAATAGCAATAAATAGAAATAATTAGCAATAATTAGCAATAATTAGCAATAATTAGCAATAATTAGTAATAATTAGTAATAATTAGTAATAATTTGTAATAATTAGAAATAATTAGGAATAATTAGCAATAATTAGCAATAATTAGCAGTTATTAGTAATAATTAGCAATAATTAGCAATAATTAGCAATAATTAGCAATAATTAGCATTAATTAGCAGTAAATACTAATAAATACTAATAAATACTAATAAATACTAATAAATAACAATAATTAGTAACAATTAGCAATAATTAGAAATAATTAGTAATAATTAGTAATAATTAGTAATAATTAGTAATAATTAGTAATAATTAGCAATAATTAGAAATACTTAGTAATCATTAACAATCATTAGCAATAATTAACATTAATTAGCATTAATTAACATTAATTAGTAGTAAATACTAATAAATACTAATAAATACTAATAAATACTAATAAATACTAATAAATACTAATAAATGCTAATAAATACTAATAAATACTAATAAATACTAATAAATACTAATAAATACTAACAATTAGTAAGAATGAGTAATAATTAGTAATAATTGGTAATAATCAGTAATAATTAGTAATAATTAGTAATAATTAGTATTAATTAGTATTAATTAGTCATAATTAGTAATAAATAGTAATAATTAGTAATAATTAGTAATAATTAGTAATAATTAGTAATAATTAGTATTAATTAGTAATAATTAGTAATAATTAGTAATAATTAGTAATAATTAGTAATAATTAGTAATAATTAGTAATAATTAGTAATAATTAGTAATAATTAGGAATAATTAGGAATAATTAGAAATAATTATCAATAATTAGCAATAATTAGCAATAATTAACAAGTAATAATTAGAAATTAATAATTAGTAAGCAATAATTAGCAAGTAATAATTAGCAAGAACTAATTAGCAAGCACTAATTAGCAGTAATTAGTAGCAATAATTAGCAATAATTAGCAATAATTAGTAATAATTAGAAATAATTAGCAATAATTAGCAATCATTAGCAATAATTAGCAATAATTAGTAATAAATAGGGATAAATAGCAATAATTAGAAATAATTAGTAATAAATGAGGATAATTAGAAATAATTAGAAATAATTAGTAATAAATAGGGATAATTGTAATAAATTGTAAGAACTTGGCATAATTTCCAGTGGACTAGAGGCACTCATTTTGCTCAATGACACTTCTCCTTTCAACTCTCACCGACTCAAAACATTATGAAAAATGTGGTTCGACGTATGCATATCCAATCTCATATGCACGAGATTGGATATGCATTCTTGGGACCACATTTTTCATAATGTTTTCAGGCGGTGACAATTTTAAGAAGATGATTCATCGATGAAAAGGGGACTCTTTTGTCCGACGACTCATTTACTTGCATCTTTCTCACACTGAAATCACAATGAAGAATTTGGTCGGAGGTATGATTATGCATTCTCGTATGCATGAAAATGGATATGTGTACCTCTAAGAAGATTCTTCATTGTGATTTCAGAGAAATTTGCAAGTAAATGATCCATCAGACAAAAGAGCAGCCTCCAATCTATTGGAAATTGTGTCGCCCATAATTAGTGGTAATTAGTAAGAAGTAGTTGTAATTATTTATCTTTTCTTTTTTGGATAGTGTATTTATTATTTTAAATTATTCAAAAATAATAATGATTTTATATTTTGTAGAAAAATATGGAATAAGGAATTCAACAACAGTCATTATTAGATGATCGCACTTTGATAAATTAGCGTAGAAATCCAAACAATTCTGGTTTAAATATTATATATATTGAGGGTGTTGAAGATTTCTTATCATTTTCATCATTAAAAACAAAATTTCTTTTAGAAGGCACAATTAAGTGTCCTTGTAAAAAATTTACTCTGAGAACGTTTGACACATTTGACAATGTTGAGGGACATCTCTTGCGTTTTGGTTTTCAACCAAATTATGTTTTTTAGTATCAACATGGTGAACGCAGTTCCAGAGAAAATCTAATAATTTGATTCTGGATCCATCACGGTTTCAAAATTTAGTATATAATGTTGTAGGTCCACCTGTTTAATAAATTGAAACTCAGAATGATATTGATTTAACTCCTGAGTTGGAACCATATGAATTTTATGATTTATTGAGGTATGATGAGGATGTATTTTATCCTGGTTACAAGATAAGAAAATTAGAAGCGGTTGCAAAATTTTTGGCTATTAAATCAGATAATGGAATGCCAAACAACTATTTTGATTAGATATTTTCTTTGGTTAAAATACTGTTACTTGAAGGAAATGTGTTTCCTACAAATTACTATGAGAGCAAGAGGTTGATTTGTAATCTGGGTCTTAGTTATCAGAAGATACATGCATGTGAAAATGATTACATCTTATATTTTGGTGAAAATGATTCATTGGAAAGTTGTCCCACATGTAGACAATCAAGGTATAAATACGTTCAACTGAGAAAGTCTGGATTGATTCCTGTAAAACAGTTGAGATATTTCCTGTTTACACCCAGTTTGCAGCATTTGTTTATGTCTCAGAACACAATGACAATGATGTCATGGAAAAAAACTAACATTTTAACTGGTAAAAGATTGAATCATCCATATGATGGTGATTCATGGAAACATTTTGTCAGAGTGCATCTGTATTTTGTTTTAGAAGCCCAAAATGTGTGATTGGGTCTTTCTACTGATGGTTTTTGTCAGTTTGGTTCTTATGATAGTCAGTATTCATGTTGGTATGTATTTATAACTTCGTACAATTTACCTCCATGGATGTTGATGAAGGATCCTTATATATTTTTGAACTTATTAATCCCAGGACATCTGAAAAAGAATATTTATGTTTATTTGAAACCATTGATTGATGAGTTAAATTCACTGTGGAGTAATGGTGTTAGTACTTATGATGTTATTGTGAAACAAAATTTTCAACTAAAAGCTGCATTGATATGGAAAATTAGTGAATTACCAACACATGACATGTTATATAGCTATAGTATACATAGTCCAAAATCATGACCTTACTGTATGAGAGAAAACAAATCATTTATGCTTGTCAATGGAAAAAAACCTTGCTATTTTGACTGTCATCACGGATTTCTTCCAACCGATCATCCTTATCAAAGGAAAAAAATATCATTTCAGAAAAGGCATAATTGAAAGGGATTAACCTCCAAAAATTATCTCAGGTATAGAGTTAAAATCGGTTTTATTTTCATTACCTCCCATCACATTCGGACCAACAATAAACCAACATAAAATTAATGGCTTTAGGAAAGAACACAATTGGATAAAACAGAGCATTTTTTGGGATCTTCCACATTGGTCTGATTTGTTGGTCTACCACATGTTGAATGTCATGAATATTAAGAAGAACTATTTTGATAATTTGTTTCATACAGTTTTGGATACACTAGGTAAAACCAAAGATAATGTAACGGCATGATTAGATCTTGCCCAAATTTACAGGCGACCAGAACTTGAACTGTTTGAAAATGTCAGATCACAGAGGTTAATGAAGCCACACACAGCTTATACACTATCCAAAGAGAGTTGATTATTATTTGATTAGTGGATTTCAGATTTGATACTTCCAGATGTCTATGCTTCCGATTTGTGAAGATGTGTTAGGAATAATCATATTACCGGATTAAAAAGTCATGATTGTCATGTTATAATGGAAAGACTTATACCAATTGGATTAAGAGGTTTGTTAAATTCTATGATTTGGGATTTTATAAAATACATATCTTAATTTTTTGAGACATTTTGCGATGACAATAGACTATGATTCACTAAGAAAACTAGAAGAAGATGTTGTAATTATATGTAAACTGGAAAAAATATTTCCACCAAATTTATTTGAATCAATGAAACATTTGATATTAAATTTTCCACATGAAGAAAAATGTGTAGGTCTGGTACAGTTTCGATGGATATAGCCATTTGAGAGATGTATGCAGAAATTGAAGAAAAAAGTACGTAACAAAGTATCAGTTGAAGGATTAATTATTAAAGATTATTTACAAGAGGAAATTTCTTTTTTTTTCTGCTCTCATTATTTTGAATCTAAATATCCCTAAAAAAAAACTGCATGGGACAGAATGAGGGGAATGTTTATGATGAAATGGATAATCAATTATCAATTCTTAATCATCAAGAGTTTGGTTTCGGTGGAGTTCATGAATGATGAATTTCAGATGATGAACATTGCAAAGCTCATACATATATTCTGCTCAACTGTGAAGAAATGAAATCATTTGTACTATGAGTGATTCTATCACTTATTTTATAATTTATGTTACATAAATTAAACTTATTTTATTTGTATATTATATGATAATCATATCAAGAAACAACTTCCACAAATTACAGCAGCTGCTCTTGAAGAACGCCGACAAATTTTTTTCTCAATGGTTTCAAAAACTTGAAACATAAATTATTGCTGGTTTAACATATAAATTTAGTTTATTATTTATTATATTGATAATTATTTAAAAAAAATTTAGGTGTCTCAACATACTGATAAAATTGATAAGAGACTGTGTATATTGAGTAACCCACCATCCAAAATGGTTAAATCTTATAATTCATATGAGGTGAATAGTTTTCGATTTCATACACGTGTATATGGGGAATCAAAAAAAATAATGAATAGTTGATTTTACTTGAGAGGATCTCATCATAGAGAAACTGAAGTTGAATTTTATGGCATACTGGATGAAATTATTGAACTGTGTTATCTAGGAAAAAATTACATAATGATGTTTAAATGTCAGTGTTTGGATACTAAGAAAGACTTGCATGTTCATCTGACTCATATAATCATTGATATTAAATATAAAAGTCTTATTTTAGTAAATGAACCATTTTTACTGGTTCAACAAGCACATCAAATTTATTATGCAAAGTATTATTCTACTTCAAGAGACTTGAGTGATTGGTGGAGCATAATAAAAATAAAATCTCAAGAAAATCAGTTTACTCAAAGTGAATGTAGTTCCACTGAAGTGCAAGGAATTGAAATTTTTCAAGAGATTACTCAAAATCCATATTTTTCACAAAGATACATTAATATCAATGATGACACCCCACAATTAAGGGTTGATGATAACGATGGTGTTAATGATGTTAAAAATGAATTTTAAATGGAAAGAGATGATGAAATTGAAACTCATATGGATATTGATGATGTTGAGGAGGAATATGAATACATTGACATCATTAGATATGAAGATGGTGATGAAGGTGAACATTGACATAGTTAAATGCTAGTTGTAATCATAACTAATATATATCTATATATAATAGTTATTTTTAACTATTTTCTAACAACAATAATTTTGTGTTTCGGATGGATGATGATCTATTTCGTTAGTTACAAGAGGGTGAGATACCTTTGGATGAGGATGATTTGGGATCATCTGGCCCTCAACCTACTAGCGGTTCAGGGTGTATGCGGAGGGGGCATGGTCTTGCGTGACTGATGATTCCTGACCCTATCCCCAAGCGACATCCATGTCTTGGATTCGATCCATGCACGTGGAGATATGTTAACCTATGCATTTTAGTTAGATTTCATTAATTTATTTATATACTAATTGTTTGATTATTTATTATTTTTTCACATTTTGCACATATAGCTGTTAGATAGAGGAGCACTATCTTGCACAACTATTTTTCTCAGCTATGGATCACATGAGAGAAGATTCCCGTTGATGTGCAGCTCGACATGTTCGATCATTGGCTAGTACATAAATAAATAATATTTATTTTTTAATTTATTTCATTAATAAATTGATATTATAAATTATTTGTAGGGTTTATGGTATCCCATCGATGATAGCATGTGTGACTCTATCCACGCAACATGGAAGGTATCTATGCGTGACTGTTTCTGTCAGTTTTTGCACAATTTGAGAAGGACAACCATGAAGAAAGTAGGAGTGATAATATTTGATGAGTCATGTAGAGTCCACAAAACATAGTACATTTCATCTCACGTTTGGGATGAATTATTTTCAAAATGGTTGGGTGGTGGATTTCAGAGGAGATCTTCATTGGGCCGACAAAACCGGGGGAGACAAGAGGTAACACATCGAGCTGGTAGTCGTACATTCAGTACGCATAGAGAGAATATGGTAAGTACCTTTTTTTAAATATTTTATATAAATTTAAATATAAAAAGTTTATTTTATATTCATATAGAAAATAGATTAGCCTGATATTATAGAGTACGGCGTTTATCAGAGGATGTATAGTGATCCGGCCACTGGAGAGATTAGAGGTGATCAACAATGTCAGATTATGGTTAGTATTATTTATTTTTCAGTTTGAAAATTAACTTCATATAATATTTTCACTATTTTAATTTCAAATTGGAATTGAAGGAGTCATATGAGGTCGCGACCTCTCAGACACAGGCTGAAAGTCAGGCTGAGACGACTGATCAGACTAGTGCCCACCATTTCGATGAGGCGGCCTGGATACAGACGACCTAGTATGGCTTTGAGAAGGGCTGAGTAGTTTGTATCAACTCTCATTTGACTCATGTGACTTATTATTTTACTGCTGCGATGTCGGCGTCCATCTTGAGAGAAGCTCATAGAGAGGCATCATCTTTTGGCTCACAGTATCAGGAGAAGATGCAAGCTTAGAGTGAGCTTATAGAGGGTTTGCGTTAGCAGCAGGAAGAGATGCGTCAGCAGTAGCAGCAGCAGTACGAGGAGGAGATGTGTCGATAGCAGCAGCATCATGAGTAGATGGAGTACATGCACCGTCTGACTTATAGTTCAGGGATGAAGTTTCCTCCACCATCTCCTCCAACTCCTCCACCTCCTCCAGAAGACTATCCCCCTAGTGACTTTTTCTAATGTTAAAAAATTTGAATTCAATGTTTGTTATAATATTAACTATTTACAGTTTCTGCCTTTTACATCAGTGTGAATATTGCATAATTTTTATTTTTATTTTTATTATTAATATTTTAATATTTTATTATTTATTATTAGTATAATATTTTTTAATGTTTGTTTATTTTACTAATAATAATAATATTTTATTATCTTTTTATATTTTTCGTGAATATTGATAATTTTAATATTTTATAATTTTTTTTATTTTAATAATATTAATATCATTTTTTCATAAATAATAATAATAACAACATTATTATATTATTAGTATTATTTTAATATTAATATTATAATAATATATTTTTTATATTATTAATATTAGTATTATTATTATATAATATAATATTATTTATATTAATAACATTAATATTATTATTATTTTATAATATTAATTTATCATAATTTTATTGAATATTTTTTTATTAAGTATTTGTGATGAGACTTTTTACGATGGATTCCCACTGTAAATAGTCTGTATATTTTTTAAATAAGTATTTGCGATGAGAAAACTGGGCCCATCGCAAATTGGTTTTTATGACGGACTCGTCGCAATAGGTTTATATATATATAATATATATAATCAGAAAACTATTTGAGATGGGCAAACGAGACCGTCACAAATACGTTTTTGCGATGAGACCGTCGGAAAAGGTTGTTATACATATAATATATATAATTGAAGAACTATTTCAATGAGAAATCATCCCCTAACAAATAGTATTTTTTGAGATGTCGTTTTCTACAACGGGACCCCGTCTCAAAAGAGCATTTGCGATGGGTTCCCGATGCAAATAGCCCATCACAAATACCTCAAATTTTAGTAGTGATATTGTCTCTAAATATGGAATATCAATTGACCCCACTAAGAAAAAAACTGTTAGTGAATGTCCAACACCAATGAATATAACCGACATGCATAGTTTCCTTGGTTTAGTTAGTTACTATCAATGATTTATTGAAAATTTTGCCTGATTAGCTAATCCATTAACCAAATTGACACTTAAAGGTGTTAAATTCACATGGTCTAAGGAATGTGAGGAAAGATTTGGGGAAATAAAGAAAATTCCAATCAATGCACCCATATTGAATTTACCATTAGGAAAAGAAGGATTTGTTATATACAGTTTTGTGTTAAAAAAAGGCTAGGGTGTGTCCTAATGTAGAATGATAGAGTTGTTGCTTATGCATCATGGAAATTAAAAACCCACGAGAAGAACTATCCAACTCATGATCTTGAGCTTACTAATCTAATATTTACTTTGAATATATAGAGTTACTAATAAAAGATGTGACATATATACTAATAAAAATTTTTATATTCACATAGAAAGAGATTAACATGAGGTGGAGGAGATGGTTAGAATTACTTAAAGACTACAATTTTTCAATACACTACCACCACGGGAAGGCAAACAAGGTGGTAGATGCTTTGTGTAGAAAGGATCACGGGGTCCTATCCATGACAAGGCTAGACAATGATCCTATATTCAAGTAGTTAGTAAAGTTAGATATGAAAATTATTAGGGAATAGGAAACATCATTACTTTTCCAAGTAATTACCCAACCATATTTATGGGAGATGATAAAGAAGTCTTTGAAAGATGAAAAAGGTATTTAAAAGAAAATAAAATCCATAGAATATGGGAAATTGGTGGGGTTCACCTGTGAAGATGATGTGTTAAAATTTGGAATAATATTATGTGTTCCATCAATACCTATGCTAAATAGGGAGTTAATAATTGATACTCATAGAACAAAATTATCCATACACCATGTTAGTACCAAGATGTATAAGGATCTAAAATATCACTTCTGGTGGGATAACACGAAGCGATAAATTACTAATTATGTGTTTAGATTCTTAGCATAACAATAGGTTAAGACTATGAGACAACATCCAAAGGGTGTCATGAAACCTATCCATATACCTATATGACTATGGGATAATATCATAATGGACTTTGTCACTGGTATACCTAAAACATCAAAGAGAAACGATGCTATATGGGTCATTGTTAATTGCCTTACCAAACCTGCACATTTTCTAGCAATAAGGGAGGATCCACCCCTTGAATGTCTTGCTCGGTTTTATATCAATGAAGTTGTGAGACTTCATGGTACACCATTATCAATTATTTATGAGTGTGATCCTCATTATATATCCAAATTTTGGAAGAGTCTTTAAAACTCATTGAACGCTAAAATACATTTGAGCATCACATATCATCCTCAAATAGATGGGAAGTATAAAAGGACTATACAAACCTTAGAGGACATATTGAGGTCATGTTCACTTGAATTCCTAGGGATGTGGGACCAATAATTACCTTTGGTGGAATTTTCATGTAATAATAGATTCCATTAAAACATATAGATGAACCATATGAGGCCTTGTATGAGAAAATATGTCCTACTCTAACAAGCTGGGATGAGGTTAGTGAGAGGAGGCTAGTTAGTCTAGAACTTATTGAGGAGAAAATTAATAAAATGAGAGTAATCCATAATCATATCAAAGTATCTAAGAGAAGAAATAAAATCTATGCTGATAACCAATGGAAGGAATTGAAATTAAAACAAGGTGATTACTTCTTCTTGAAAGTATCACTGTGGAAAGGGGTTATAAGGTTTGGAAATAAGTGAAAGTTAGGTCCAAAGTACATCAGACCATTTTAGATCCTAGATATAATTGGATTTGTATATTATCATCTAGAATTTCCACCCAAACTCTCTAAGGTTCATGGATTCTTAAATATCTTTATGATATGGAATACATGCTAGACCCAAATCATGTACCCCCCACTGATGAGATAGATCTCAAACATGATTTATC
Source organism: Viscum album (assembly GCA_963277665.1). NCBI lineage: Eukaryota > Viridiplantae > Streptophyta > Magnoliopsida > Santalales > Viscaceae > Viscum > Viscum album. The sequence continues at coordinate 261,938,989 of OY728164.1, read as the reverse complement.
TTATATTGAGGAGCCTGTCTAGATTCTTGGTACTAGAGAGAAAGTATCGAGGAACACGAAAACCTTCCTTGTGAAAGTGTTATAGAGAAATAATAAGTTATAAGAGGAAAATTGGGATCCTGAAGAAGTAATGATGTATAAGTACCAATTTTTTTTCACCATGTGGCATGAAACTAAATTTTGAGGATGAAATTTCATAAGTGGGAAAAAATGTAGCAACTATGGCCTTTAAAACAAATATTCATGTTTTTATTCAATAAATAATGTAAATTTTACACTTAAAACTATATTTTTTATATAAAAAGTTTATATTTTATTTGGTTTTTATTTTATTATATACTAAGTAATTTATTAGGAACCTACGATTATTACATTAATAAAATCAATTCCTAGCTATTAATAAAACATTTTCTTCAACTCTATCCTCTAAAAGTTTTTGCATTTTTGGATAAATAAATGGATACATATGGATAAGTTGTCTTTATGAAAGATATTCTTACACATATTCTATTTTCTCCCTCAAAAGTTCAGATTATTTAGATTTGTATTGAATGAGTTATCAACAAATCATTATATAAAATAATTTTTTCCATATAGACTATCCAGATACAATTTACTAAATTTTAACACATTTTTGGATACCTTAATGGTAGAATATTTTATTTTTGTATTCTTTAAACATTCTCCAATATGTCTTGTGATTCCACTATAAAAATTTCATCCTATTAAATGATGTTTTTTAGGAGTTATTATCAAATCATTGATGAAAATATTTCCAACATGAAAGATTCATTAAATCTGGATGCATTAACTTCACACATGCTTTTGACCATGATAAAGTTCAAATCATATCTTCCTATAGTTATATAAAATGATTAAAATAAATTCATCTAACATTTTTCAAAATTTTAGGCTAATATAAGAATGGTAAAAAAGTGTTATGACTGAATTACTATTGTGGGGCCCATCTAGTTAGGTCCACATTCACGTTGACTTCATGACCACTTGTCACCCCTCAAAATATGGATCCAAATTTCATTATCTAAATAAAAAATGTATATAAATTAGTGTATAATTTATACATAAATTAAAATATGGTCGAATTAAGATTTTAGGAGAAAAATACTAAAGCACGATAGAAAGGGTGAAAAATTGGAATTCCCATGAAAATTTTAAATTTATTAATCATTATTCTTGATCAAAATATATTTAAGAAATAACATAAAATTAAATGGATGATTGATGTATTTTACAAACTTAACCAGCCTTAAAAACATTAATTATCAATAAAAAATATTGTAATTAATTCCACCCAAAATTATTTGGCATTAATGGAAAAATAATCATTATTTAAACCCTTAACACCACCCCTCCTCAAGTATAAATACCTACACCCTATTCCAATTTCCCCACACACAATTTAAATTTCTCTCATAATATACCTCCCAAGGAGTCTCATCCATTATTTTATCTTCAATCTTGAAGAGTTGTGTTGGTCCTAAGGTTCATCTCTAAGATAAGAATCTCAATAGAGGTAAGAGTTTCCCCAATATTATCCTATAATTATCAATTTAAATTACTTTATTATATTATATTTTAAGCCTACTTTTCATATACAAATATCCTTTTAATTACATTTTATTACCATCCATTTTAAGTATTCTAAATTGATATTACTTACTCCCTCTCATTATAGCTTTTAAGTATTCCAAATGGATATTACTTACTCCCTCTCATTATAGCTTTGTGGATGAAATATTGTTTTACTCTATGAAAAAAGAGGATCATATATGTCATCTGAGAGTAGTTATAGAAATTTTGAGAGATCATCGAATTTATGCCAAGATTTCAAAATGTAATTTCTGGATTCAGGAAGTGAATTTCTTGGGACACATGGTCTTGTAACATGGTATTTCAGTCATTCATAATAAGGTGAAGGTTTTTATAACATGTAAAAAATCATGCAATATTTTAAATATTTATAGATTCTTAGGTTTAATAGGGTATTACAACCAGTTCATAAAAGATTTCTCGATGTTGGCTTCTCTGATGACCACTATCACTTAGAAAGGAGTAAAGTTCTTATGAGATTTAAAATTTTAGAATTATTTTAATGAGTTAAAGATCCTTTTTTTACTTCTACACTAGTTTTTACCCTTACAAAGGATAGTAAAGTCTATATGGTCTTTTATAATATATTAAGTTCAGTTTTGGGTTGTGTTCTCATGTAGGGTGATCATGTGGTGGCCTACAATTCCTAAAAACTTAGGACACATGAGAAAAACTATCCTACTTATGACCTTGAACTCGTAGTTGTGATGCATGCTCTTAAGATTTAGCAAAATTACCCTTTAAGAGAAAGGTTCACCATTTATTCTGATTATAAAATCGTGAGTTATATCTTATCATAAAAATATTTTAATCTTCAGTAGCGATGGGTGGAGTACCCAAAATCCTTTGATTTTGACATTTCCTACACCCCTGTTAAATGTAATTTCATTTCTGATTCCCTGAGTAGGAAAATTTTGACCTAGGATATGAAATAATAACCAGAAGAGTTAAATATGATGGCCCTCTTTTCTTGCATGCATTTGGGAGTTTGAGAGTATGAGATCATGATTGTATTAACTAGTATCCAATTGAAATCCTACCTTCCCTAAATGATTATTTATGAGCATTATCTTGATGAAAAGATTTGTGGAATTAAGAAATACCACAATGTTGGGGAGAATAGTGGTGAGCGTTCTTTATCTTCTAAGGGCATCCTATGCTTTCAGATTTGCTTCATCGTAACTTTTCATGAGAGGAAAGCTGCGTTGGAGGATTTTTGTAATTCTTAGTGGTAAGTTCACCCTATAATCATGAATATATTTTATGAAATGAAAAAATGATTCCAATTTCTAGGTATGAGATGTGAAATTTCTAATTTCTATTCTCACTATTATACTTGTTAGTAGGTCAAGTTTGAGCATTAGAGGCCTTCGGGTTTGCATCAAACCCTTCTAGTGCCAATATGGAATTGGGATGATATTTTGATATATTTCATGGTTAGTTTGACTCTTACCCCTAGAGGGAAGGATTTGATATGTGATGTGATCAATCTCTTGACCAAATTATCTTAATTAATCCCTATTCATGATATGACCAAAGTTAAGGACTTGGGAAGTCTGTATGTGGAGGATATTGTCATATTTCATAGAGTTACATCTATTGTAGTTTTTGATAGGTATTCTTGATTCATTTATTATTTTTAGAGATTCTACTAAGTGGAAATGAGATCCTAGGTTAGTTTGAGAATGAAATATCATCCATAGATGGATGGTTAGACAGAACAAGCTATACAGATTCTTGAAGACATGATTCGTGCTTGAATTCTCGATTTTGGTGGTGCTTGAGATATTAATTTGGGACTTGTTGAGTTTTACTATTACTATCATACATTAGGATATGAATTTTTGAGCCCTTGTATGGATACCTGTGTAAATATATGTTATGTTGGTTAGATATTGGTGAAGCTTCCTTGTTTGGGCTAAGCTTGGTCCAAGAGATGAAAACTAATATCTAGTTGATTCATAAGATAATTGTGATGATATAGAGTCAATAAAAATACTATATTGATCATTGTTGATTACCATTAGAGTTTTTAGTTGGTGGCTATGTGTTTTTGAGATTTTCACCTTGATTAGGTCATCATCATCTTGGATAATAGGTAAAACTTACACCGAGATATGTGGGACCATTTGAAGTTATTGATAATATTGGTAAGGTGTTTATCATTTGGTGTTGCCACCTTAGTTGAAATAAATTCATAATGTGTTCCATGTTTCACAGGTCAAAAAGTATCTCTCCAACCTATCTTATGTTTTGAGATGGGAGGATCTTGATATTGAACCTAATTTATCCATAACCAAGCATCCAATTTGGATTTTTGATTATGAGACAAAGGTTATTTATAGAAAGCCCATACCTTTGGTTTATGTATTTTGACAGAATGGTTTTGATTCACATCAGACTTGGGATCATGAGATACTAATGAGATAGTAGCAGACTCATCTATTTAATATGGATTCTTCTTAACAAGATTTATGGGAGCATAAAGTGTTTATAGTGGGGAGATTATAACATCTCATTACCAGCTTTTATGTACTTATTGACCCTTGTTTTGATTTTTCTTTGTTTGGGTATCATTCTAGGTAGTTTTTAGATACTTTTTGAGACTTTTGGAAGTTTTGGGGGTTATTCAAGGTTGGAACACAGTTAGGGTAAACTGTACAGTTTGGACCAACAAATTTTGTGCCAAGAGTGGTGGTTCTGGAGGGTGGCACACGATTAGTCCAAACTATGCAACCTCCCATCTAAAATGTGTATCTTGGGATAATGAGGGTTTGCATGCTTGGAGAAAAGTTATTATAACAGTGCTTCCAAAACATTCTCCCTTTCTAGAGGCTTAGTGAGGGTTCATGGTTAGGCACATGATTATTACTAACCATGCTGCCTAACCCAGCAAACCGTGAAGTCATTTTTTTAATTCTCCAAAAAATTTAATTTAAATTATGAAACCCCTATTATTAATTATAATCACCTCTTATTCGACTATAACTAAATCCTTTGGATTTTGGAGGCTCTCAAGAGAGGATTTTTTCTTCTATAACCCATTTCCTCTTAGATCAAAGTGCTAGTGTGTAACACCCCCAAATGATAAAGGGTTAAATGATTAAAATGATATGACTCATGTCAACAAGGTGCACCTTCCTTTTCAGGAGCCTAACTGATTAGAAATCCACAGTTAAGCGTTCTTGGCATGGAGTAGTGATCATGATGGGTGACCTTCTGGGAAGTTTCCCAGGGTGTGTGTGAGTGAGGACAAAGCAAACTGGAAAGGACATGTGTTGGGTTGTGGGGACTATCATTAGTCAGATGACCCGTTCAGGCATGTGGGTGGACCCTTGGGTGGGGACCACATGTCTACGGGGAAATTGGTGGTACCTGTTGGGCCAGGAGTCGACGACCATGTTAAGGCAGGGTGTCTATGCTGTCATCGAGACAGGACCTGACGACCATGTTAAGGCAGGGTGTCTGTGCTATCATCGGGACCCAGTTGTCCCATTTGGTATCAGAGGTGGTTCCCAACCTTAAGTGTGGTGCACTGCCTGGGTTGAGATGTAGGGATTACAACGAGGATGTTGTGCTCTGGGGGGGGGGTGATTGTAACACCCCCAAATGATAAAGGGTTAAATGAATAAAATGATATGACTCATGTCAACAAGGTGCACCTTCCTTTTTGTGAGCCTACCTGATTAGAACTCTATAGTTAAGCATGCTTGTCCTGGAGTAGTGATCAGGATGGGTGACCTTATGGGAAGTTTCCCAGGGTGTGTGCGAGTGAGGACAAAGCACACTAGAAAGAACATGTGTTGGATTTTGGGAACTGTCATTAGTCAGATGACCCGTTTAGGCATGTGGGTGGACCCTTGGGTGGGGACCACGTGTCTGTGGGGAAACTGGTGGTACCTGGTGGGACAGGACCCGATGACCATGTTAAGGTAGGGTGTCTGTGCTGCCACTAGGACCCAGTTGTCACATGGTGGATGCAATTGATCTCCCTTTAGTAAGTGTTTTCTCCCTTGATTTTGAATCTTACTTCCTTACCTTCCCCCCTCATTTGAGAGTGATATATATCCATATTGTTGGATTGTGGGGACTGTCATTAGTCATATGACCCGTTCAGGAATGTGGGTGGACCCTTGGGTGGGGACCACATGTCTACGGGGCAACTGGTGGTACGTCGGGCTAGGACTCAATGACCATGTTAAGGCGGGGTGTATGTGCTGTCATCGAGACATGACCCGACGACCATGTTAAGGCGGTGTGTCTGTGCTATCATCGGGACCCAGTTGTACCATTTGGTATCAGAGGTGGTTCCCAACCTTAAGTGTGGTGCACTTCCTGGGTTGAGATGTAGGGCCCACAACGAGGACATTGTACTCTGGGGGGGGGGGTGATTGTAACACCCCCAAATGATAAAGGGTTAAATGACTAAAATGATATGACTCATGTCAACAAGGTGCAACTTTATTTTTTGGGAGCCTACCTGATTAGAACTCTATAGTTAAGCATGATTGGCCTGGAGTAGTGATTTGGATGGGTGACCTTATGGGAAGTTTCCCAGGGTGTGTGCGAGTGAGGACAAAACACACTATAAAGGACATGTGTTGGATTTTGGGAACTGTCATTAGTCAGATGACCTGTTTAGGCATGTGGGTGGACCCTTGGGTGGGGACCACGTGTTTGTGGGGCAACTGGTGGTACCTAGCGGGCCAGGACCCGACGACCATGTTAAGGCAGGGTGTCTGTGCTACCACTAGGACCCAGTTGTCACATGGTGGATGCAATTGATCTCCCTTTGGTAAGTGTTTTCTCCCTTGATTCTGAATCTTACTTCCTTCCCTTCTCCCCTCATTTGAGAGTGACATATATCCATTTTGTTGGTTGATCTAAACCTTGATTTTATTTATTATGATTTTGGGGATTCCTCTTTGATCTTAATTTCCTTGGATTCTCCATCAGATATTCATGTTTCAAGTGATTGGTTGATTAATCATGTAATTAAAGGTATATGGTTCTTTAAGGTTTTACCTACAATTGAAACCTTGATTGATTTATTTAATTGAAATGTATTTTCAATTATTTTCCAAATCTCTAATTGTGATGATTTTGATTATTGATTTCAAAGTCATGAGATTTTTGAATTTAAAACTCATTTTCAAAGGTAGGGTGGGGACCACGTGTCTGTGGGGCAACTGGTGGTACCTGGCGGGCCAAGACCCGATGACCATGTTAAGGCAGGGTGTCTGTACTATCACTGGGACCCAGTTGTCACATGGTGGATGAAATTGATTTCCCTTTGGTAAGTGTTTTCTCCCTTGATTTTGAATCTTACTTCCTTCCCTTCTCCCCTCATTTGAGAGTGATATATATTCATATTGTTGGTATATCTAAACCTTTATTTGATTGATTATGATTCTAGGGATTCCTCTTTGATCTTAATTTACTTGGAGCCATTAGATATTCATGTTTCAAGTGATTGGTTGATTAATCATGTAATTAAAGGTATGTGATTCTTTAAGGTTTTTCCCTACAATTGAAACCTTGATTGATTTCTTTAATTGAAATGTATTTTTAATTATTTTCTAAACCTCTAATTGTGATGGTTTTGATGATTGATTTCAAAGTCATGAGATTTGTGAATTTAAAACCCATTTTCAAAGGCTTTGGAAATATGTTGCGATTTTGAGAAAAGATGGATTGAAATGTTAATCAATTTGATGTTGATTCTTGAGAAAATGGATTTAAATGAAATATGTTTTGAAAGGAATGAACTTGATAAAGAACCATGATTTGGTTTTGAAATTGAAATGGAATTTTGAAACTTTAAATTGTAAATTTGGAGTGTACATGATGAATTGAATTAAAATTAATGGTTTCCCCATGTTTGATTGATTGATTGAAATCACATGTGAGCCTGAGTAGTTAATGGGTGATTGGGACAAGCATTATAGGACTCTAAATCCATAGAAATAAATTGATGATGAAAACTATAACTAAACCAAGTTTGATATAATTTTCCCCAGATGGAGTATTGATTGATTTTATCCCAATGACCTAATCCTTAGGGACATGTACACACACACTTGAGCTATGTTGATTGACTGAGTAGAGAGAGGATCTTAGAACAAAAAACTAACCGACTTCAAGGCTTATGACCATGTTGTTTTTTTATTTGATTATTATATGTCAGTAATTATAGAAATGTTTTTATTAATGAGCTTTATTTATGAAAAATGTTCATTTAAGCATATTTTGATATAATTCCATCTTCTTTATTTGAAATCATTTTTTGACTAATAAATGTGAAAATGATTTTCCCTGCCTTGTATTTATTTAAATTAAAGCATAAATGATTTATTTTTAATATAATTACTTATGGAACATTTGGTGGAATCATACTAGGATGTTTTTTCTCACACCCTACCTTTGCCTTCAAGTTTTTTTAGATTATATTGTGTCAAGTTTAGGAAAAGGGAAAACACCATTTGGAGGAGTTAGGTGTGCTTGATGCATGGGACCTAGAGGATGATGGTAACCAGTGGAGCTATGATCCACTTATTTCATAGAGTTTCTGAGTTTTTGTCTTGATGGATGTCATGTTGTTTACTTGGATGATGTTCTGTTAGATCTATACCTATGTATTTATGGCACTTTTCCCCCTAAATAGTGTTTAGAATACCATTTGTTCTTGATTTTATCATCCTATATTGTATCTTGTTGATTATACTTAGGGTGAAATCATTTCATATGACTTTCATTGATGCCCATACACTAGTCACCAACCTATGGGGATCAAGAATTCCCTTTGGTCCATGTTAGTGCCGACTCGAGTGTCAGTGTGCCAGGGTATACAGGTTGGTTTGTGACAAAATGGTATCAGATCTAGTTATTGAGTGTCTTTCCTTGATGTAAGTATATAGTCCAGGATGTATTGGTAGATACGAGGTGGTATTATCGGGACATAAGGGGTAGTTTATGAGTGAGTTACTGGACATATCTCATCATAACAAGGCTCAAGTCACTATGGGTGTTTGGGAAAAGTGTCCTTGAGGAATAATTGATCTAATTATAATATTTTCCTAGTTTGATCTAAGTATTTTGAAATATAATAAAATTGAATTCTATCTGACAGAATTGATATTTATGTATCTCTTGATCGAGTTGATGATCTGAATATATTTTCTGATGTTTTTTTATTACCTATTTATATTTTATAGTACCATGTCTCTAAGAATACGTTTGAATAGACCTCATGAGGGAGATACCAATGAACCATGGAAATTGAATCCTAAATTTGATCAGGATATTATTGAGATAGTTGTATATGCTACCCAAGATCTGGGGTAGGTAGCCACACTCATTCACATTTAGGATCCAGTAGTGCAACCTCGAAGGGTTGAAACTAGAGATTTTTCTCAGGATCTTCTTTGATAGAAACCACTAGGTTTCTAAGGCTTGAATTATCCTAAAGCATAATAGGATTGGTTGAAGAAAATTTAGTTTCTCTTTGATTTATTGGAAAAAAATGAAATAAAGGAGAAACGTGTTACCTTCAAGCTTGAAGGGCCTAGCTAGAGATGGTGGGATTCTATGTCCATGGTGAAGAAATATGTGGGATTGGAGTGAAAATACTTCAAATATATTTTCAAAAAATAGTTCTATCTAGAGTGAATGGTTTTGGAAAAATTGATATAATTTATTAACTTTAAACAAGACGAAAAGACTGTGACTTAGTATGAAAATTTCTTTACTAAACTTCTTTATTTTTCTCCTAAGGTGGTAAAAAATAAGAAGCTGAAGGTTCAAATATTGGATATGGGTATTTGATATGATATTCTATCTCAATTTTTAATATATAAGTTCACTTATTATATAGAAATAATGTATATAGTGTTGATGGATAATCTTGAATTGGATGGTAAGTCAGGATTAACAGGAGTTCCTTATACTCTCAATGGTAGTTTTGTTAGTTGCTTTAAAGGAAAGAAAAACCATGAAAAGTATCATGGTGGATATCAATATATTGAATCATATAGAACTTCTAAAATTTCAGGAAGAGGCCCATTAACTTTCTTTCAATATGGAAAGGTTGTGAATTTGAAGTGAGTTTTTACTAAGGCACTGAAGATCCGTGGTTTGTGCGGTCTCTTAGGACACATGCATAAGTTCTGTCATGTATTTTATAACTCACACAATGGAAAAATATCATCAACACATAAAGTTAATATTTTTCAATAAGATTCTTCAATAATTAATGGTTTCCAGCCTCAAGTGTACGGACCCAACCTTAATGATTACATATTCTAGTGTTTTTGAACTAGAATTCACGTTCTTAAAATTCCAAGGATATATTTGGTTTAGAGTTTTAGAAAATTAGGATAAACACTTAAAAAATAAACCTATACATTAAAAGTGTACACTTATACTTAGTATCCATTTTTCCCATAAAATAAAATTCATTAAAATAAAACATGGTTTCTCTTTATGAAAAATCTTCACAATTTTCCCTTGATCTCATCCTTGTCCCAACTCCTCCTTAAACCCTATAAAAAACATTTTAAAACTTGGGATGAGCACAAAAATCTCAGTAAAGGACATAAAAGAAATAAAACTATTATTATAGTAAAAACCCATAAAAATATTTTCTTAAAAACATAACTTTTTTACTCAAAAAAATGAATCATATTCTAAAAAATATCATTATCTTACCTTTTTAAAATCAAAAAATTTCCATGAAAACTAATTAGTAAGAATATAAAATTCATGTAGGTGCCTTGGGACATCATTATCTATATTAAAATTACAAATGGAATAACCAATATGGTCAAATTTTATCCTTAGAGCACCCAATGCATTGGAGCTCTATCTGGTCGCACCCATCGTATAAGCTATAATAGGCTCACTCGACGCTATCAGAATGTACCCATCATATAATATATAATGGGGTTACTCTATGCTATTTAGGTGAACTTATCATAAATAATTTAAAAATACCATATCAAGAATAAAACCCTTTAAAACTCTTTTAAACCCATGTGTAAAACACTTTCAGATATCAAAACACCATTTTTTTAGTAAAAACCACTTTTAAAATCTAAAAAACACACACATAATAATGAAACCATTTTCTTTAGAAATAACTGTGAAAAATTATAAAGGAAACATTAAATCATTAAAGCATTGTGAAAGTAGGAAATTCAATTTATGCCATATATGTTAAAAAAACTTCTTTTGACCTTTATAAAAAGAGTTGAAAAAGGAACTTTAAAAGAGGATTTTAAAAGAAAGTACTTTACATAAAACCTTAAAAAGATTCCATTTTGAAAAAATTTAAGGTAAATTTAAAAATTATCTTTTTAAAGAATTTACTTCAATATAAATAAATTCATAAAAATCATTTTAAAAACATGTTCATGAAAGAGAAATATTTAGAAAATAAATCTTTAAAACATTTAAAATAAGGTTTTTTAGTTAAAGAGTCCCTTACCTTGAGACAGATTTATCATGTACATTCATTATATTTATGAATGATAAAATTAGGTTAATTATTTACTATATTTATAAAATTTTTTAAGTTTATTATTCCCTTTATTTCACTTATTACCATGTTATAATAATTACTTAATTATTTAAGTTCACGTTAGACATTTTGATGATATTAGGTACTTGAGTCCAAAATGAATTTAGTATATTGTCACTAGTCAAAGTGGTCATTATTAAATCATATAAATAATAATATTAATGACATAATAATAATTATTATAAATCAATTATAATTTTAAATCCATTTATTAAATATGGTTATAAAAAATGAACTATGTTACAATCATGGAGATGGTAGGCTGTACGTATGCCTGAGTAACGTTTCCATTTTTCAACGATCATTATGGGAATAAGGTAAGTATAATTTTATCTTTAAATAATTATAATAATATCATTAATATCATAATAATAATTTAAATATACTTATATATATCATCCATATGATTTGGTGATGAAAAATGAATCACATCTCTTCGTGAAGGTGACAATTCACACATACGTACGAACAACATTATCATTTCTCCGTGCATAGAAAGATAAGAATGTAAATGATATATTATATTTTTATGATGATAAATATTTAATTAATATCATATATAAACATTAATTTCATCATTGTAACCAATCTTGATAGACAATGATGAAAAAAAATTATATCAGTTCACAAGGCGGTAGTCCGCCGTACACACGAACGATAAATAATTTTCTCATTTGATGGAAGTAGAGATAAATATAGGTCATGAAAATGTCAGAATAAAATCTCATTACATTTAGGATAATTTATTTATTATTTTATCATGTTTAAATAAGTTTTTAGTGATGTGAAAGAATAAAAAAACAGAAACAACCGATTAAAAATGCTACCTCTTCTTCAGAAAAACTCATTTGTATTAACCCCCCTTTTCCCTCACCTATGTGTGAGTTAAAAGGCATATGTAAAGGATGGATCTCCAAATCTAGTGGAGGCAGTTCAAGTTTGTATCTGAGGTGAAACCAATCCAAGGATATACATAGATGGACACGTGGAAAGTTGTAACATGAACCTTAATTGGTTCAAGGTGTTTTCCACCTAGGCCAGAGGTTAGTTTATCAATCACTAGATAAACTAACCATTATTATAAGCTCATGATCACACCTTTTATTATTTTATTTCTATCAATTTTCATGGTTATTTCATTATGGATGTATTATCACAATCACATAATTAATTAATTAACAAGCATACAAGATAGAACTAAAACAAACTGGCTTATATGTAGATATTATCTAAGACATAGTTAATCACTTAAGTAAACCCACTTAAAATTAACAATCACATGATAAAGATAATAATTGGAAATTTACATATAAAAGGATAAAATCCCTCAATAAAATATTAAGTTGGCATAGAATTACTTTACTTCAGATAAAATCGAACCATAGTTCAATGTAATTCACCAACCCAATTTGGGGTGATTTCAATTATTGTGTAATTTTAACTTGAAGTTTTGGGTTGAATTAACTTAATTCACATAATGAGTTTACTACCAAAGTAGGACTTGGTGTAACTGAGAGTAAAAGGTTGAGGAAATCCATTTTAAGGATTTCAGGATTAGGGAGTCCACTCAGCAGATCAAGGAACTGTGAGTTAATATAGTTGGCATTTATAATGCTTACCTAAAACCATTCAAGTTTCTTGACCAAACCAAGTTTGGGAAATGAGAAGAGGAATATGGATCCTTGCCACTATAATATACAAGAAATAGGATATTCCGAATCCAATGGTGAGGGATATTGGGTTTCAAAAAAATATTGGGAGACTAATAAATATAATATTTATTAATTTGTCGAAATGTTATCAGATAAAGTATTAAAATTCTTATTATCTTATTTTTTAGAAAAGATAATAAAATGACATCAAACATATAAGTTCCATCCATACTTGAGAAGTACAACCTTCTCACTGACATAAATTTTCAAGAATGGAAAAGGCACCTACATATCATCCTTTGCAAATAAATGAAATTATATATGCTAGAAGAAACTTTTCCAATTGCACCAGATAATGAGGCAAGTGATGAAGAATTATATCTTTATGAGAAACATCTTAATGATGCTACAAATGTTCAGTATTTTATGCTATCATCCATGTTCAATGAGATTTTGAAGCATTATGAGGATATGGATGCCTATAACATGATATATCATCTTTAGGATATCTATCGAGAGATGGTGAGACAAGAGAGGTACGAGATATCCAATCCTTTGTTTAAAAATAATCTCGGAGATTCTAGGATAGATGGGTCTCATGTAGTCATTATTATTGGATATAGGGAATTCCTGGACATCTTAGGGATTAAATTCTTTGATGAATTGTGTACAGATATCATACTTTCATTACTGACCAAGACATTCTCTAGATTTATTGTTAATTATAATATGATCAATAATGATAAGAGTCTTTTGGAACTTATTTATTCGATTCACTAAGTGGATAAGGACATGGGGAGTGAAAAAACCGCAGTCCTTATGGTGAATAAGAAAAGGAAGAACAAGGAAAAGGGTCCTAAGACTTATAAATAGTCTAAAGATCATGAGAACTATCATTCCAAGAAGAAGAATATCCAAATGCAGGGAAAGGAAAAGGAGTAATTATGTTTTTCAAGTGGAAAATCAGGCCACTGGAAGAGGAGTTGTACCCAAAAGCAAGGGGAAGCTAAAAGTTCATTTGTTATCGAGTGTAATATTTTAATAACTACACATTGTGTATTAGATACAACTTGTGGGGCTCACATCTATATCCAAATGTAGGAACCAAGTAGATTCTGAAAGATTTCCAGAGGATAGGTGGATCTGAGAGCTATTAATGGTGCAAGGCTATATTCTATGGACATTGGTGACTGCCACCTCTCATTACCAATGTAAATGATTTTGGTTTTGAAAGATTTTTATTATGTACCTACATTTAGTGAAAACATAATTTTTGTATTATGCCTAGATACATATGGGTTTATTTTCAAATTTGGAAATAAAAGTTGTTTATTTTATAAGGAAAACATATGTTATGGTATGGTACATTTAAATAATGGGATTTATTTATTAAATTACAAAAACCAAGTGTGGGAAATTGATAAAAAATCAGGTTCACATGACTCATACAACACCCAGCTTTGGCATCACCATCTTGGTCATGTAAACAAGAAGTATTTGAAAATGCTTTGTCAAGATGTCTATTTATACTCCTCTAAGCTAAAATCACTTGAAAGATGCCATTCTTGTTTATAAGGAAAAATTACCAAACCACCATTTAGTGGACATGGTAAAATGGCCACAAAGTTTCTAGGATTGGTACACACTGATGTGTGTGGACCATTTATAGCAGAATCTAGAGGTGGATATTCTTACTTCATAACTTTTACTGATAATCTAAGTAGATATGGATATATCTACTTGATGAGGTAGAATTCCGAGTCCTTTGAGAAATTAAAGGAATCCAAGAATGAAGTAAATAATCAACTTGGTAAGAAGATAAAAAAGATTTTATTAGATCGAGGTGGTGAATATCTTAACCAAGAGTTCAAAAATTTTTTATGGGAGTTTGGGATTTTATCTCAACTCACTAAACCTTATATACCACCGTGGAATGGTTTTAGTGAAAGGAGAAACCGTACCTTATTTTTCATGGTAAGTTCTATGATGAGTCATGAATATATTCCATTATCCTTTCAGGGATATTCATTACAAACTATGATATACACATTAAACTAAGTTCCAACTAAAGCAGAAAATGGAATTTCCTTCAATCTATGTAGTGGAAAGAAACCCATTTTGTTTCATACACATGTATGAGGTTACAAGATATTTTTTAAGGCCTTGTTGGGAAAAAAAATAGCACCCAAAGGCAAAAAGTGTATCTTTATAGGGTATCCCAAAAAAATAAAGGGATAATACCTATACAACCCCTCAAAAAAGAAAGTGACTATCACTAGACAAACTGTATTTCTTGAGAGGGAGAACATCCTTAAAAAGGATAGTGGGAGTAATATTGAATTTGATGAAGTTGATTCTTATGATACACAGGAGTTTGAATAGGAATATATTCTATAGGTTTCCATGGAATAAGTAGTTCCTAAAAATCAAGTATTGCGTAAGAGCATAATATAGGTAAGAGAACCTGATAGATATGGTTTTATAATCACCGAGAATGATGAATAATTATTAGTTTACAATGATGAACCAATATCCTATAAGGAGGTAGTAGAAATCTCATAAGATACAATATGGAAAGAATCTATGAATTCTGAAATAGATTCCATGTATCAGAACCAATTTTGGGTTCTGGTCGATGTGCCAGTTGATGTAAAGCCTATTGGATGAAAATGGATATTCAAGAGGAAACTAGACATGGAAGGTAAATTTGATACCTATAAATAAAGGCTAGTGGCTAAAGGGTTTAAACAACATCAATGAATTGACTATGATGAAACATTTTCTCTAGTTTCCATGTTTAAATCCATTATAATTCTACTTGATATATCAGCTTACCATGACTATGAGATTTAGAATATGGATTTCAAAATTGCATTCCTTAATGGTAAACTTTAGGAAGATGCCTGTATGACACAACTAGAAGGGTTTGTGACTCCAGGTGATTCTAAAAATATTTTCAAGTTACAAAGATCCATTTATGTATTGAAGAAAGCATCCGGAGCATAGAACATTTGATTTGATGAAGCCATAAAAGAATTTTGTTACATTAAGATTAAATTTAATCCATGTGTTTACAAGAGTTTTAGTGGAAATGGGGTTGTTATCCAAGTAGTATATGTTGATGAAATATTACTTATTGGAAACTTCATACCAGTTTTATAGTCATTTAAGGTTTGGTTAAACACGTTCTTCTCCATGAAGGACTTATATGAAGCAACCTACATTCTAGAGATCAATATCATTCGTGATAGATCCAAGAGGATTCCTGGAATAAGTCAAAGTACATATGTTAACCAGATACTAAATAGATTTAGTATGGAACAATCCAAGATGGTATTGGCTTTTAGTTTTGCATGGTTTATATATTTCTAAGAAAATGTGTCCTCAGACACAACAAGAGAAAGAGAGAATGTGTAAGATCTCATATGCTTCAGTGATAGGATCAATAATGTATGATATGTTATGTACTAGACTTAATGTTTACTATGCATTGAGAATGGTGGGAAAATATCAAGAAGATCCAAGAGAACAACATTGGACTACTATTAAGGTTATCCTTAAGTATTTGAGAAGAACTAAGGATATGTTCCTAGTGTATAGATTAGATGAGGATATGATCATCAGGGGTTATACTAATTTTAGTTTTTAGATAGATCAAAATGATTTGAAGTCACAATCAGGATATGCTTTTTGCCTCAATAGAGGAGTAGTGAGCTGGAAGAGTTCAAAGTAGCCAATTGTTGCTAATTCTACAGTAGTGTCTGAGTATATAACTACTTTTTATGTATACAATTAATCCATTTGGATTCATAAATTTTTACAGGATATTTATGTAATACCTATTAGTAAATACCCTATTACATTGTATTGTGATAATATTGCAGTGGTGTCTCTTGTAAAAGAGACAAGGTCACACCAATGAACAAACCACATACTCTGGAAGTATTACATCTTATGGGATTTCTATCAGAGGGGTGAATTTATAGTAATCATAGTACCCACAGACGAGAATGTGGAGGTCCCCTTGACTAAAGGCCTATCTCAATAGAATCATGAGTATCATGTGAGAGATAGCGGATTGAAGGTTTTTAGCAGTTGGCTCTAGTGTAAGTGGGAGTATGTTGGAGTTGGTGCCCTAAAACCAAATTCTTTGTACTTTATGATAATTTGTATTCTTTGTTTTTGAATATTAGTAAAATACTTACCATATCATGATTGTTCTTCTACACAACACAATATGTGATAATTTTCTAAGAGTAGCTATCACACTAAAAGGTCATAGTAGTTCCCTGCTATGATGAGAAATTGGAAGTTCTATAACACTATTCTTGAATATGTTCTCTATATCTAAATCATATCATTTGAGGGACACAAATGACATAGGATATCAATGGTGGAGACTCATAGGACTTTGATGAATCTTCTCATGGTGTACACCCTTGGTAATATCCAGTATGATATTATGAGAACGAGACCCACCAATAGGAAATCCACATCTATATATGTCATTGGATGTTCCTATCTGTAGACATGTGTATTGGTCCTTATACTTTAAGATTATTATTAATGAGTATTATGAGTCACACACTTAGATGTATTGACAAAAACTGTGATGATAGATGTTCGTGGTGAAGTAGGATACGGTGGGTGTATCCCGAGTAATATTTCATTAATGAATATTGTGAGAAAGGATTTATCCCTTCTATTATTTAACAAAAGTTAATATCTCAGGCCCTTTTATAGAAATGATATAGCCTAAATAAATCCATGTCCATGGTGTTCTATAGGAAAGTTCAAATTATGAGAAGTCAAAGAAAGCGACATCGAGCACATGGGTTAATGTCACTAACATGAAACCTAATTGATTTGAGATATCATGATAAAGGGATTATATTATACAGTAAGCATCCGTATAAGGTGACATGTTGTTGCAACATTAACTTATTTCTCTATGGGTGCATTTGTGTGTTTCTAGATACTAACCTTGTACTTTAGGCTGATTTACCTAATGCCACTAAGAAAGAGGCCTAGAGGGTCACACACTAAGTGTATCCATAATCTCAGTTAAATAATATATTATTATTTATTATTTACTAAGTTGAATAAATATTATTCTCATATGTGGTTTAATAACTATTCATGTTTAATTGATCAAAAATAAATATTTATTTTCTATTTAGTAAATATAATATTTATTAATTTATTGGTGAATAATGCAGTGATATTTATTTAATAAATAAATAGTCATTATTCAAGGTCCAATAAATATTATGGAGGAATGGAGGATCGAGTTTTTAGATCTTCTGAGAAATAATAAATATTTAATATTATTTTATTAAATAATATTTAATTATAATTCATAAGTTAAGGGAATGTCAAGAAATAATGTTATTATTACTATTTGACATGGGGTTTCTCTAGGATTAAATAAATAATTAAGGGCACTTGTTAAATTATTTTATTTTAACCCTAGTGATATATAAACCCAATTATGTTATTTTAGTCAATTAATTTGTCTTGGATGTGCACAATAGATTTGGAGAATCCTCTCAAACCTAGAGATCTCCCTTTTCCAAGAATTCTCCTAAGAACAGAGAGCAATCCTCCTCCACCGGATCAAGGAGAATGATTTGGAATTAGTTCTCAAAGTGATCAAAGGTAGATGATGCAACCATAAGGATCTACCATGATAACACCCAGAGATTCCTTCAGTGATGTATGGAGATTCTTGGAGCACATGTGGATCACCACTAGAGGAAATCTACACTTAGTTTCTAAAACGCAATGATGGTACACCACAGATCTATCAATGGATCCATAAAGAAATAAAGAATTCAAAAAAGGTAATTATTTATTTAATTAAATTAATTATAAATAATATGTGATGGTACTCCCTTTGGTCTGGGGTGATTTTCCTCGTCTTTTTTCTTTGATTCAATTCCCTAGATCTCATCTTTTATCGTCGTTTAGATCTCATATTGATCATTGATCATGAAAAAGTAATGTTGGGAACCACCCATCGCAGACTTCTGCTATGCCCGTAACCTAAAATGAAGAGCTTCAAGACATTATAAACTCCTTTTATAGTGGGGATGCCATCATTGAGTGGTATTTATCTTTTGAGGGCATCCTATGTTTTTGGAGTCACTTCTTCATACCTTATCCCATGAGGAAAGTTGTGATGAGATATTTCCATAATTCCCTATGGACAGTGCACCCTATAACCATGAAGATGTCATATGACATGATAAAATGATTCTAGTGGCCAATTATGAGTCTAAACATTACTGATTTTGTTTCTCATTATTATACTTTTCAATAGGTCAAGGTTAAGAACCATAGACCTTTGAGTTTGTTTCAACCCCTTCCAATGCAAACTTGGAAGTGGCATGAGATTTTGATGGATTTCATGTTTGGATTTCCTTATAAACCTCATGGGAATAATTTGATATGGGTTTTGATCAAACATATGACCAAATTGTCTCACTTCATCACCATTTATGATACGATCAAAGTTGAGGACTTGGGAAGTTTGTATGTGTATCAGATTATCAGATTTCATAGAGATCCATCCACTATAATTTCTAATAGGGATACCCTATTCACTTCTTGTTTTTTAGAGAGGCCTCCAAGAGGAAATGGGATACCAGGTTAGTTTGAACATGAAATATCATCCAAGGATGACAGTAAGGCATAAAAATATATACAGATTCTTGAAGACATGATTCATTCTCATGTTCTCAATTTTGGTGGATCTTGGGATAACCAATTAGTACTGGTTGAGTTTTATTATAACAATTATTACCAATAATCCATTAGGATAACACCCTTTGAGGACTTGTATGGCCACCCATGTAAATATCCATTGTTTTGGTTAGAGATTAGTGAAAATTTTGTGTTTGGTCCTAGCCTTTTCTAATATACGATAACTAAGATTTAGTTGATTCATCAGATAATGGTGATGGAACAGAGTCGGAACAAATACTATATTGATCATCATCAATTACCATTAGAGTTTTTAGTTTGTGACCATGTGTTTTTGAGAGTTTTACCTCATTTGGGTCACCAATGTCTTGGAAAATAGGAAAAACTTACACTGATATACATGTTTCGTTTGAGTTTGTTTAGAATATTGGTAAGGTGGATTATCATTAGGAATTTCCACCTCAGTTGACATCAATTCATAACTTTTTCTATGTGTCATAACTTATAAATTATCTCTCTAACCCATATCATGTTTTGATCTAGGAGAAACTTGACGTTGAACCTGATTTATCCTTAACTGAGTAGCTAATTTAGTTTTTTGATTCTAAGAAAAAATGTTCTTCATGGAAAGTCCATACCTTTGGTTTGTGTGTTTTGGTAGCATGGTTCTGATTCACATAATACTTGGTATCATGAGGCACCAATGAGAGAGTAGTGACCTCATCTATTTGACATATATTCTTCTTGATAGGATTTTAGAGGGCATGAAGTGGTTATTGTGGGTAGATTATAACATCCCATTACTAGATTTCAGGTACTTTTTGAACCTTGTTTCAATCATTATTTATTTGGGTCTTATTATAGGTATTTTTTGGATAATTTTTAATAATTTTGGAAGTTTTTATGTCTATAAACAGTTGATTCATGGTTAGGTAAAATTGTAAGGTTTTTCTTAGAGAAATATGCACCATGAGTGGAGGTTTTGGAGGTTGGAAAATGGTCATTCCAGATAGCATGGAATCCTTTAAAAATACTATGTCTTGGGATAGTGAAGGTTTACATAGTTGGTGTATAATTAGTCTAACCATGCAAAAAAAACTATTAACCCTTTCCAGAAGCCTAGTGAGGGTGCATATTTAGGTGCACAATTAGTACTAACCATGTGATCTAACCTATTGAACCATGTAATTTTTTTAATCCCCTGAATATTTTAAATTAAAATTTTGAAACCCCCATTATTAATTATAATCACCTTTTATTCAACCCTAACTTAGTCTTTCAGAATTTAGAGGATCTAAAGAGAGAATTTTGTCTTCTCTAACCCATTTCCTCTTGAATCAAAGTGCTGATAAATGCGATTGATCTCCCTATGGTAAGTGATTTCTCCCTTGATTTTGAATCCTCCTTTATTCCCTTATATCCTCATTTGAGAGTGATAAATCCTCATGTTTTTTGTGTATTTAAACCTTGATTTTATTTATTATGATTTTAGGGATTCCTATTTTATCTTCCTCACCTTTTATTCTCCATTGGTGATTCCCATTTTGGGTGATTGGTTGATTGATCATGTGATTAAAGGTAGGTGATTCCATAAGGATTTTCCCTATAATTGAAAACTTGATTGATTTATTGAATTGAAATTTATTTTCAATTGTTTTTCAAGCATTTAATTATGATTATTTTGAAGATTTATTTCAAAGGCATGACATTTTTGAATTTAAAACCCATTTTCAAAGTATTTGGAAATATGTTGTGATTTTTAGAAAATATGTATTGAAATGAGAATTGATTTGATGAAATGATTTGAATTTAATTATTGAGAAAATGGATTTAAATGAAATATGTTTATAAAAGGCATGAAATTTATGAAAACCCATGATTTGATTTTGAAATTGAAATGGAATTTTGAAACTTGAAATTGAATATTTGGATAGTGAACGGTGAATTGAATTGAAATGAATGATTTTCCTAAGTTTGATTGATTGATTTAAAGGACATGTGATCTTGAGTAGTTAGTGGGTTATTGGGAAAAGCATGATAGGACTTTGAATCCTTATCATGATATTGATGATGGAAAATCTAATTCAACTGTGTTTGACATGATTTTCCCTATATGGGATGTTGATGGATTTTATCTAAATGGACTGAGCCTTAGGGACGTGTACACACACACTTGATCCATGTTTTTTGACTAAGTAGTTTAGGTATCCTATAACCTGAAACTAACTTACCTCATTAATTATGACCATTTTTCTTTATTTGATTTTATTATTACATGTTAGTTATTATTCAACTGCTTTTATTCATGCCCTTAATTTATGAAAAATGTTCATCTAAGCCTATTTCGATATACTTTAATCTTCTTGATTTGAAAGCATGTTTTGATTGATAAGTGTGAAAATTATTTTACATGAATTTTATTTATTTAAATCAAAGAATAAGTGGTTTATTTTTATTATAATTACTTATGGAATATTTGGTGGAATCCTACTAGGCTGTTTTTTCTCACACCCTACCTTTTCCTTTGAGCTTTTTAGATTATATTATACCAGACATACAATAAGGGAAATCACCACTTGGAGGTGGTGGGTGTGCTTGATATATGAGAACTAGGGGATGATAGAAACTAGTGGATCTATGATCCACTAATTTCATAGAGTTTCTGAGTTTTCATCTTGATAGATGTTGTGTTGTTTATTTGGATGATGTACCGTTTGATATATATCTGTCTGTTTATGGTACTTTTCTTCTTGAGTAGTGTTTGAAATAATAAAAATTATTTATTTTATCATTTTATATTATATCATGTTGATTATCTTTATAGAGAA
Source organism: Viscum album (assembly GCA_963277665.1). NCBI lineage: Eukaryota > Viridiplantae > Streptophyta > Magnoliopsida > Santalales > Viscaceae > Viscum > Viscum album. The sequence continues at coordinate 261,916,616 of OY728164.1, read as the reverse complement.
ATCATTCACTCTAACTTTAATTTATTTTTAGGAGTTAATCAACAACCCGCGGGGACCAAGAACGCCCTTTGGGTTATGTCAGTGTCGACTCGGGTATTAGTGTACTAGGGTATCTGGGTTGGTTTGTGACAAAATGGGATCAAAATTGGTTTTGTAGTTCCTTTAATTGATATTATTATGTAGTTTGGGATGTCCTAGTAGATAAGAGGTAGGATTTTTGGGACTTAAGGGGTAGTTTACAAGCGATTTCCTTTCCAACACTCATTATAGAGAGCCTTAAGTCACCATGGGTGTTTGGTAAAAGTGTCATTGATGAATAATTGATCTGATTATAGTATTTTACTATTTTTATCTACATGTTTTTAAATCCCATAAAATTGAATTCTATTTAATGGAATTTATATTTTTGTATCTCATGATTAAGTTAATGATTTGAGTAACTTTGCTGATGTTTTTGTGTTGCCTATTATTATTGTGTAGTACCATTCCCCCAATGAGTCATTTGAATAGACCTTAGGAGGGAGAATATAATGAACCCAAATAAGTGAACCCTCCAATTTATCATAACATTATTGAGATAGTGGTGTGTTCTATCCAAGTTATGGGACATGAAACCACACCCATCCCTGTTCATGATCGAACAGTAGAACCTTGAAGGGATGAAACTAAAGATTATGATAAATAATTTCTTTGGTAGAAACCAATAGATTTATAATGATTTAACGATATTAAATAGGAATGTTAATTTTTAAATAATATTGAGTTTCTTTTTGAGTTATTGGAAACACCAGATGCAATAAAGGTGAAGTTTGCTAACTTGAAGCTTGATGGGCCTAGCAGGAGATGGTGGGATTCGATGGTTATGATGAAGATTTATAAGGGATTGGAGTGGAAATACCTTACAGATATTTTAACATAATAGTTATATCCAGATTTTATGGTTTTGGAAAAATATATGGAATTTATTAACCTTGAATAGGGTTATAAGACCATGACCTAGTATGAAAATCACTTTGCTAAACTTGTTCAATTTTCTCCTAAGGTGGCGAATAATAAGAATCTAAAGGCTTAAAGATTCAAGATGGGTATTCGATCTCACATTCAATCTATGGTTTTAATCTTGAATATTTCTTCTTTTTTGGATGAACTTGATAGAGCACCGATGGATAAGCTTGAATTGGATGGTAATTAAGGGTTGACGAGATTTCCTCATACTCCCAATGGAAATTATATTAGTTCCTTTAAAGGAAAGCAGGAGTGTGATCAGTCTCACGGTGGATCTTGAAAGTAGGAATCATCCAAGACTTATTTGGTGTATGTAATAGTCCCATTGACTTGTTTTTGACGTGGAAAGGTTATCCATTTGAATTTATTTTTCACTAAGTCACTGAAGATCTATGGTTCGTGCGGTCGCTCAAGCTACCTATAGAAGTCCTATCATGTATTTTCTTCCTGGTGTAGTGGAACATGATCATTAGATCCTAAAGGTAATATGTTTCAATTATATGCTTCAATAATTAAGGGATTATATCCTTAGTAATCTATAACTAAGATTCTTCACATAGTAAAAGATTCTCTAGAGGAAGTTGATGCAGATCCAGCGATAGTGAGAGGTACCATCACTATAGCTTCATCTTTAGTGATTAATTTATTTGATACTGGTACATCTCATTATTTTGTGTCAACTCATATTATGGATATTCTAATCCTTCCTATAGATCTTATGTCTTATGATATAGATATTTCTAAACCCCTTAGAATGAATATGGAGCATAGTCTCTGATGCCACTCTTGTGCCTTCTCTTTATCATAGATAGAGCTCACATGGTATTTTTTGGTTCTCAATACAAAACCTTTTTATTTTATTCTTGTGATATATTGGATGATTATCCATAAATAATAGATTGAGTTTTATCTTAAGTGAGTCTACTTTACTACCCTGATAGGGTGTGTCATGTTTTCCAAGGAGAATGTGACATGAGTTCAAGTAGATCTAGACCACCTCTTTCAGAGTTGGGTAGGGTGATATATTTTTTTATTTTGTATTTGAGAAAAATTATTTGAGTTTTTATCTTCCTCTAGTAGTTTTCAACTTTTTCTATGTGTTTCCATTTTACTTTTCTATCTTTCCACCAATAAAGGAATTCGAGTTCTCTATTAACCTGATACTAAGCACCCAACCCATTTATATCCTTTCTTACCATATAGATTTAGCTGAACTAAAATATTTGAATACCCATTTGGATGATTTTTTTATAAAGGATTCATATTCCCAAGTGTTTCACTATGGAAAATGCCTATTATATTTGAAAATAAAGCTAATGGGACACTTTTACTTTGTATTGATTACTAAAAACTCATTCGAGTTACAGTAAATAATAAGTATCCACTTCCTCAGATCGATGATTTTTTTGATCAATTGAAAGGTTTGAAGTGGTTATTTAATATTGATCTTTGGTCTAGTTACCACCAGTTTATAATTAAATAATTCGATATCCCAAAGACTACCTTCAAGAGTAGGTGTGGACACTATGAGTACCTTGTGATTATATTTGGTCAAACTAATTCTCAAACAATTTTTATGGAATTGACGAGAAGTATATTCCATGAGTTTCTTGACTCATTTTTGTTAGTATTTGCTGATTAAATCTAGGTTTACTCTATGACTGAGGTGAACCATGCATGTCATCTGAGTGCGGTTCTAGAAATTTTAAGATTTCACCAACTTTATGCCAATCTTTCAAAATGTAATTTCTAAATCTAGGAAGTGAATTTATTGGGACACGTGGTACCATAACATGGTATTTTAGTTAATCCTAAGAAGGTGATGGCTATTATGACATGGGAACAACTGCATAATGTTTTTGAGATTCATAGATTCTTGGGTTTAGTGGGATATTACCACCAACTCATAAAATATTTCTTGAATTTGGATTCTCCCATGACCTTTCTTACTAAAAAAAAGTAAAGTTCTTATGGGATTTAAAATATCAGAATTATTTTAATGAGTTAAATCACCTTTTAACTTCTTCACCAGTGTTGACCCTTCTAGATATTGGGTAGGGATACATGGTATTTTTTGATGCATCAGATCTGGTTTTGGGATACATTCTCATGTAGGGTGATCATGTGGTGGCCTATGGCTCCAAAAAACCTAGGCTACATAATAGAAAATATCCTACTAATGACCTCAAACTTGTATCTATGATGAATTCTCTTAAGAGTTGGTGGCATTAATTTTCAAATAACGGTTCACTATTTAATACAATCATAAAAGTTTGAGTTATATCTTCTCACAAAAATATTGAATCTTACCCAGAGGAAATGGGAAGAGTACCTAAAGTCCTTTGATCTTGACATTAACTACACCCTTGGTAAAGTTTATGTCATTAATGGTTCCTTGAGTAGTAAAATTCTAACTCAGGATATGAAAGAATCATTAGAAGAGTGGAATAAGATGCCCCTATTTTCTCACATACATTTGGGAGTTTGAGAGGATGAGATCGAGATTATCTTAACTAGTGTTTAGTTGAACTTATATCTATCAAATGATTTTTCAGGAGTAGAAGCCTGATGACGAGATTCATGGAATTAGGAACTCCCTTGATGTTTGGCAGACCATCGGTGAGTATTATTTATCTTCTGATGTAATCCTATGTTTCTGGAGCTTGTTCTCCACACCTTTTCCCATGATGAAAGATGTTATGGGGGATTTCCATAATTCTTAGTAGGCAATGTACCATAGCACCGAGAATATATTCTATGACATGTGGTGAAAATTATGATGGTCAGGTATGAGATGAACATTACTGAGTTTGTTTCTCATCATTATAATTATCAGTAGGTCAAGGATGATCACCAGAGACCTTTGGGTTTTCTTTAGATCCTTCCAGTTCCAAATTGGAAGTGGGATGAGATTTCAATGGATTTCATTGTTGGGTTGCCTCATACCCCTCTAGGGAATAATAAAATATGGGTTGTGATCGATTGGATGACCAAATCGACTCAATTCATCCCCATTTATGATACAACCAAAGTTAAGTACTTGAGAAGTCTATATTTACAAGAGTTTATCAGATTTCACAAAGTTCCATCTATTATAATTTATGATAGGGATGCCTAGTTCACATCTTGTTTTTGGAGAGGCCCCTAAGAGGCAATGATATCCTAGGTTAGTTTGGTCATGATATATCATCCATAGAAGGATGACTAGATATAAAAAGCTATATATATTTTTTAAGACATGCTTTATGCTTACATTCTCAATTTTTTTGGAGATTGGGATAAACACTTGGGTTTAGTTAAGTTTTCCTATAACAATAATTACTATTTATCTATCAAGATGGAACCATTTTTAGGCCTTATATATATCCACCCATGTGAATATCTATTTTTTTGGTCAGATATTGGTGAAACTTCCTTATTTGATCCTATCTTGGTCTAATATATAAAAACTAATATTCAACCGATTCATCTGAGAATGGCAACGACAAAGAGCAAGTGCAAATCCTATGTTGATCTTCATTGATTCCCCTTAGAGCTTTCAGTTGGTGACTAGGTGTTTTTGATAATTTCATCTCATTTTGATCACTGATAGCTTAGAAAGCAGGGAAAACTTACACTGAGATACATGGGACCATTTGAGGTTGTTAAAAAGATTGGTAAGGTGGATTATCATTTGTCATTTCTACCATAGTTGAAATCGATTCATAACATGTTCTATTTTTCACAACTCAAAAAAATACATCTATAACCCATCTCATGTTTTGATCTAGGAGGATCTTGATTTTGAACCTAATTTATCTATAATTGATCAGCTAGTTTGGATTATTGATTCTGTGACAAAGGTTCTTCATGGAAAGTTAATACCTTTGGTTCATGTGTTTTGGAATCATGGTTCTGATTCACATGTGACTTTGGAGCATGAGGAACTAAATTAAAGATCATTGGACTCATCTCTTTGATATGGAGTCTTATTTAAAGGTTTTATATGGGTAGAAATCATTTATGTCAGGGATATTGTAACATCCTGTTACTAGCTTTCAGGTACCTTTTGACCCTTGTTTTTACCGTTCTTTTTTTGGGTATCATTATAGGTAGTTTTTAGAGATACTTTGATACTTTTGAAAGTTTTTGGGGATATTCATGGTTGGTGAATAGTTATGAAAAAACGTGTGATTTTTACTAGTAAAACATTCACCCTAAGTATAGGTTATAGAGGGTGGAACATGGTTAGTGCACAATTAGTCCAAATCATGTGGCCTCCCCTTCAAACCGTGTAGCTTTGGAAGTGAGGGTTTTAATGACTGGTTCACAATTAGTCTAATCATGCATCTGAACCATGCAACCTTTCTATAATCCCAGTGAGGGTGAACAGTTAGGTGCATGGTTAGTACTAATCATGCAACCTAACCCAATAAACCATGTATACAATTTTTTAATCAATTAGAAATTTTAATTAAAGCCCTAAAACACCCATTATTAATTATAATCACCTCCCATTTGACCTTGAATAGGTACTTTTTATTTTGGAGTCTCACAATATAAGATTTTTTATTCTCTAACCCCTTTACTCTCAGATCGAAGTATCAGTGGATGCGATTGATATCCCACTAGTAAGTGTTTTATCCCTTGATTTGGAATCCTACTTTCTTCCCTTCTCTCCTCATTTTCTAGTGATGGATCCTTATGCTATTGGTGGATCTAAACCTTTATTTTATGCATTATTATTCTAGGTATTCCTCTTTTATCTTCCTCATCTTTGATTCCCCATTAGTGATTCTCATTTTTGGTGATTGGTTGATTGATCATGTGATTATTGGTAAGTGGTTCTATGAGTTTTTCCTTATAATTAAAAACTTTATTTCTTGATTGAATTGAAATGTATTTTCAATTTTTTCCCAAACCTCAAATTGTGATGATTTTGTGATTTATTTCAAAGGTATTATATTTTTTAATTTAAAAACCATTTTCCAATCCTTAAAAAATATGTTATTATTTTGAGAAAAGATGGATTGAAATGAGAATTGATTTGATGTTGATTCTTGAGAAAATGAATTTAAATGAAACATGTTTTTGAAAGGAATGTACTTGATAAAAAAATATGATTTTTTTTGAAATGAAAATGGAATTTTGAAACTTAAAATTGGGAATTTAGACTATTAACGATGAATTGAATTGAAATGAATGATTTTATCATTTTTGATTAATTTATTGAAATCACATGTGATCCTGAGTAGTTAGTGGGTGATTGGGACAAGAAAACTAGGAATATGAATCCCTAACACTATATTGATTATGAAAACTCTAACTAAACCATGTTTGTCATTATTTTCCCCATATAGGGTTTTGATTGATTTTATTCTGATAGACTTAGCCTTAGGTATGTGTACACATGCACACTTGATCTATGATGATTGAATGAGTAATGTGAGGATCCTAGAACCAAAAACTAACTGAACTCTAGACTTATAACCATGTTGATTTGTTTGATTTTATTATTATATGTCAGTGATTATGGAACTGTTTTTATTCATGCTCTTGATTTATGAAATTTTTTCATTTAAGCCTAAATAAATGGGATAATTATTTTCCATGCATTGTATTTATTTAAATTGAAGCACAAATGGTTAATTTTTATTTTAATTACTTATGGAACATTTGGTGGAATCATAATGGGTTATTTTTTCTCACACCCTACCTTTGACTTCAGACGTTTGTAGATTATATTATCCTAGGTTCAGGAAAAGGGAAAGTTCCACTTGAAGGTGGTGGGTGTGGTTGATTCATGGGACATAGGGGATGATGGTAACCAGTGGAGCTATAATACACTTATTTCATAGAGTTTCATAGTTTTTTTCTTGATGGATATTGTATTGTTTATTTGGATAATGTACTGTTTGATATATATCTATCTATTAATGGTAATTTTATCCTTGAGTAGTGTTTTACATACCAATTATTCTTTATTTTATTGTATCGTGTTGATTATACTTGGGGTGAAATCATTCCCTCATTGATGACCAGGAGCTAGTCATCAAACCATGGGGATTGGGAACGTCCTTTGGGCTATGTCAGCTCCGACTCGGGTATTAGTGTACCAGGGTATATGAGTTGGTTCATGACATGTTCTATCCTCACCACTTTGATCTTTATCTAGTTTTATTATTAATTACAACATGATCAATAATGATAAGACTCTCTCATAACTTCTTACTATCATTCTCTAAGTTGAAAATTACACAGGGTGTGAAAAACCCACTATTCTTATAGTGAATAAGAAAATGAATACTAAGGAAAAAGCACTTGAGAATCATTTCAAATATAAGGCTACCAATTACCATCCTTCTAAGAAGAATAAGATTTAAAGGCAGTGGAAGGAAAAAGATGCATTATGTTTTTCATGTGGTAAGCCAGGCTACTGGAAGAAGAACTGTACCCAGAAGCATAAGGAATATCAAGGTTAATTTGTTATCGAGAGTAATATTTTTACAATGGGTGATTAAGATATATTATTGAATGTTTTAAGGGAACTATAGATGCTAATTTTTTTAAGTAAAATTAAAAAATAGTTATATTAGTAGCTAAAGAGGTAACCGCACCACTCCACATCAAATAATTCAAACAAGAGTAGGAATAAGAAATAAAGTGTGAAATCCTATTACTAACTTTTTTAACAAAAAATAAAAGTTATAAAATGGAATATCACAACACTTAAAAGTAATATATTTAATCACGATCCCTAAATAATTTTGATAAGTAGAATCTCAAGGAGATGCCGCAACTACTTAAATATAGTTAGATTAAAAAATAAAATAGATCCAACCCCAAGGCTTCATTGTGAAAATATTATAAAGAATATTCTTAGTCTCTACATGTTGGATGATATAAATAGAATTTGAAACCATAATGCTTATAAAAATAACATCAAAATGATAAATATTATAAACCAAACCAGCATCAACATGAAACTATGTTAAGATCACTACATCAATATTAATCTTAATCTAGAAATCCTCTAGTTTAGTCCATTTCAAAGGATGATCCAAAAAATACCCCCTGATATAATTATCTGTTGTCCTATAGAACTCAAAAATTCACCAAGCATGTTGAATCCATAAATATTCAGGAATAAAATTATTATTAATAATTTTATTATTCCCTTTAATTTCAAATAATCCAATCAAGAACACAAAAAATATAAAATATATCTTCATTTAAGTGCTTATTCCAATCCAAAAGAAGATAAAAAAGAGAGGAATATCCATGAAGAACAAAGGAACTTGATGAATCCTCTACTAAATACAAGTGGAATTTTCATATTATAACATATCACAAATATTTGATTCCTCACCTCCATGACCTGAGGTTCTCTATACCCACACTACTAAATCTAGAGATAAAAAAATACATTAATCATAAGGTTTGATACCAAGTGAGACAACTAAAACCAAAATTACACATATATTTCCAGAATATAAACACTACATCTCATAATATCCACATAATACCAAAAACCAAAGGTTTAGTGTCTTTGGAGATTATCTATATAAAAATTTCAATGTGAACATTTCTCAATAATCGTACAATATACGACCCCCTTCTAGAAAACTCCTTGGTTATACTCATTTTCATAACTCGAGGAATATAAAACTTAAGAAAGGGGGTGTGCTCAAACACTCAAAAAGTGAAAAACATATCAATGAGTCATAAAGGGTAAGGGTATAAGAATATGATAAAACATGAACATGAGAGAAATATCTGATAAAAAGAGGATCATAGAACAATAAATGTTGTCTAAAAGGAATAATAGAAGGACATGTAACCTCAAATTACCAAACATATACCATTAAATAAGAGTGAATAAACATAAGACAATAAAATTAACAATAGAGAGTGACATAAGCATCTAATTTTTTTTCATAAGCATAAGAATAGGAAATCATAATATAGTGAAGAAGACATCACTATCTGATTCCCATAACATAGTGGATTAGGAATCACTACCAAATTCCCATAAAATAGTATGGCATTCATTACTACCAGATTACCATAACATAATGGAGTAGGCATTAATACCTGATTCCAAAACCATAGTAGAGAAAAAATCACTACATTATTCCAATAACATAGTGGAGAAGTCATCACTGCCAAATTCCTATAACAAAATGGAGTATTCATCACCACCTAATTCTAAAAACACAGTAGAGAAGGCATCACTACCTGATTCCCATAACATAGTGGAGTATGTATCAATTCTTTATTCCCATAGTGTAGAGAACATAAATAATCAATTACCATAATTATCTCATGGGTTATAAAATTTTACTCAATGAATTTGAGGTTTATATAATTCTGGTCCCACTCACCACATAATAAAAACAATACATATGCATGACATGAGAATATGAAAACATTCATTTTTAAAAACATCACTTAATTAACTCATGGAAAAGAGAAAACATCCTAATAAAATTTCATAAGAGATTTAGAAAAATAAGGTATATTGTAGAATGAGAACATATCCTCAATAAATCTTATAAACTTTAAAGGATGTTTACATAGATGGAAAACACTATCAAAGAAGAGCACTTCGAACGATACCACATAAGAAGGGATAAAGAATTTGATCATTTGATACTGTGAGTTTAATCCCCCCAAAAGAAAAATATTATGATAGAATTTATATCCTAATTCATGAAAGTTAATTTCCAATGAAATAAATCATTTTTATATAAAGTGGAAAATAAAAGCAAAACCATAAAAAGCGTTTTTATAAAACATTTTTAACATTGTCATAAAACACTATTGGAAAACAAGTCTATACCCATGGTTTTTGGAAAAAACCATGGGTATATGGTTTTTTTCAAGAACTATACCCATGGTTATTCAAAAAACCATGGGTATCAGTCACAACTATACCCACAGTTTTGAAAAAACCATGGCTATAGGTCAAACCTATACTGATGATTTTCCAAAAAACATGGGTATAGGTTTTGTTTAAAAACCAATATCCATGGTTCTATAAGAATTGTGTGTATAGTTCATCCTTATAGCCATGGTTTTTGCAAACCATGGCTATAGATTTCCCGTATAAGCACAAGAAAAAAAATTCCCACTAGAAAACCTATTTTCATGGTTTTAAACCTATAGCCATGGTTTAGAAAAATATATATGAGTAAATATATATTTTTATACCAATAACTATAAGTGGTCTAGTGGTTAGGTTCTTAGATTCTATAGAGTTGTTTTAGGGTTTGAATTTAGTGGTAGGAATTTTTTTAAATCCTATAGCCATGATTTCAGAATCATGGGTATAAGGTTATTGATATGGTGGACTATTTCCCACACACCTATTTCCATGGTTCGTAACCATGGAAATATAATTTTTAAAATGCGGCTATATCTTAGAGGTATATCAATGGCTCCCAATTCCATGGTTCCTAAAACTGTGGTTATATTATATACCCACTATTTTAGGGGCTATACCCACTGTTTTAAATTGTGGGTATAAGGTGTTTTTCTAGTAGTGAAATATAAAGTTGCAAGTCACTTTTAAAAGTCATTTTAAAAAAGACAAAGTTATTTTTTTTTGAAAAAAAATTAATTTTAAAATAATTATCAATAATGGAGCCTTGAAAATGATATAAAGGTTATATTGAGTAAATGTGGAGTTAAAGATAAAACATATGATGATGAATGGAAAAGAATTTTTAATATTTTAAAATATCTTTGTTGAAAACCACAACATAAAAAGAGTAATAATGCTTCTTTTTGAAAAAGGGTAAAGAAAAATATGAATATTATAAGATATAATACATATTTAGATTTAAAAATAAGAAAGGAATTTTTTTTGGAATAAAATAATATGGATATAGAAGAAAAATAATATTTAAATAGGATGATAATTATTATTAACAACATTATACTTTTATATAAAATAAATTTATCAAGAAAGAATCTTTGAATTAAAAATGTAATTTTTTAAAGATAAGGAGAAAGTTCCATATAATAAAACTTTAGTGTGGAATAAACCAAAAATTTAAGAATGAAGTTCAAGATGATACATTATAACTCAAGGAAATGGGATTTGAGTTAAAAAACTTGTTATGGATTTGGTAACTTTTTTTAATCAAATTATATTAATAGAGATAAATTGAAATAGAAATTTAAATACCATGAATATATAGATAATAATGATATAATATTTCAATGTGTTATTATACACACTATAAAAAATAAAATAGGTATATAATATGAAACTTGGCTATAAGAAGGAAATTTTGTGATGTTAAACACTTACCTTTTAATCCCAACTTCCATGAAAGCTCTTAACATCCTGCATAATAAACATAACCATATTAATAAAATATTTTAAAAACTTATTAATATATATTAAATTTTATATTCTTTAATTATAATCATCAATTATACATTCATTCACTACTTAATGTTTATTTCTATCACCATATTTTAGTAATTTTGATTGTTTCACACATGTTTCATAATATTGATATTGATCTCCACACTTTTATAACAATTTCATCATTAACAGATTATTTAAGGTACAAGAATATATATTCATTAATTATTTATAAATTTATAATTTCATTCTATGGGAGTTTTATTCATGATTTGTGAAGATTAAATCAATGATGAGCTTATTTTAGGTAATTTATCAATATCAACATATTCCTTTATAATGATCATTGAATTTTTTTGTATCATACTTTCAGAATAATATTAATGAAATATTTTAATCCTTAATATAATATATATTCATTAATTAATTTTTTCAGAACTATCCATGCAAGGTACTAATGAAGAATGAAACGTGTCGTCTATGGAGGTGGTAGTTCGCATGTACGCATGAGCGACATTTTTATTTTTCAATAGATAAAAAGAAAAAAAGGTAAATAATGATTTAAATTTTAATAATAATAATTATTTCATATATGTCACATTTATTAAATAAATATATTCTTATAAGTAACCATATAATTCGGTGATGAAAAACTAAACACGTCCACCATGGAGGTGATAATTTTCACCTACACATGAGTAACATTTTCATTTTTTGAATGGATTAGAGGGGGATAAATAGTGGTTTACCATGAATATAATAACATTTAAGTATACCAATTATAATAATGTCATTATATTAATATTTTTGGAGGTGGATGCATAAAAAATATAAAGAATAAAAGACTAGGGGTGGATAATACTCACTTTGATGATTTGAGTCTTCTCTTGAAATAATTATTAGAATTGGGGGACTTGGGGAAATTAATTTTAACCAAGGGTTGAAAAATGTGTAATGGGATTATAGGATAGGTAAAATGGGTAGGAATTAAATAGGAATTATAAGGTTAAGTGTGAATTAAATTGGGTGGATATGAGTTCTTTTTATAGGTGAAAATGGATTTTCCTTGGAATTTAATGGTAGGTGAGGGGTAAAGATAAGATCACACAGGAGTTAGGTTATTTAGGTGAGGAAATGATGATGAGAAATGTGGGTATTACTTCAAACCTAATAATTTTTTTTAATGTTTTTTAAGTAAATTTAGTAAAATTCGAGCCACTTTATGTTACTCATTTTTTCTCTTATTAACTTTGATTAATAATTAACCATGGTAATTTTTTTACTAAAAATATAAGATGAACCATAATGGAAAATTTTGATGCGATGAATAAAAATTTGATCCCATTTAATCTAATTCAATTTCTAAATATGGTAAAATTAAATTTTAAATTAATACATAATATTTATAGAAAAAACTTATTTTATAGAAAAAGTGACTTTTTATAAACTAAGTGTTTTTATTCTTATTTCTTATAAATTACTAATTAAACGACCATTAATATTTTTGTTCCTATATTTAAATATCATACTAGAGTAATCATTTAAAATATATAAATTTAATTGATTTAGATAAAAATTACACAACTTTTATAAAAACAATTATTTAAAAAATAACTATTTTACCATTGGTAACTAATTGTTACATTGGTAACATATTTTTTTGTTAGAAATGAAAATGATCTCATTAAAAAAATTTATATGATGATTAAAACTATTAAAATCATTTTATTAGATTCAATTTCTAGAGTTGACAAAAAATTAATTTTAATATAAGTTCACATAACGTATAAAAATAGTTTTTAGAAAAATGTATTTTTTAGTATAAAAAGGATTTATTCATATTCAATGCCAAATGAAAATATTTATATGAAAATTAAATTATTTGTTTGTTCATTTTATTAGTATATTCCACATCATTCAATAGTTTATAATTGGTTTAAAAATACACAATATATAGAAAGAGTATAATTCTTTGAGAAAAAGTCATTATATCACTAAATGATTTTATTACTAATTCTTTAAGATTGATTACTTTTAACTAAACATTAAATAAATTTTATCAAGACATTGTTATTAATTTTTTTAAATCAAACCATTATCTAAAAAATAGTAATAATAATTATAAAATGTGACACATAAATAAATAAATATATACTTTTATAATAAAATGTTTTAATTAAATATTATCTTTTTTTATTTAATATGTCAATGTTTATCTTGTATTTTAATATTTTATCTCAAAAAAATTTATCAAAATTTGTTTTAGTTCAGTGTAACATGTGAAACAATATATTCAAAACAGTTTTTAATTAAAGGAAAATATATACTAAAATCTTAGGGCATTACATTCTTCCCCTTTAAATTAACCACATCCTCATGATTTTAATTATCACCCATTAATGAAAAATAGTTAGGGTTATGAATATAGATATAATTTTATACTCACTATCATGGGTAAGACTATAAAACTATTTTTTCCCTTTATAATAGGCATATATTGATATTCTAAACCACTTATTCCAAATATGCCTCCTTTGCTATCTATAATCCTTACGAGTTTCTAGAGACATAACTTTCTTAGATTTATTTTCTCAATCCTATTTCAAACCAAATACCATAACCAAAATGGTTAAGAACATATCTAATAAAATCAATCTAAATGATCATATGAATATGAAAACTTAATCCAAAGATGTGTTCTCTTATGACACCTTTATTTAAAACTATGATTCTTTCAATTCAATTATTATATAATTTGATCAACTTATTACTAATCCAGTTTAATATCAGTTATACATGATCATTTTCCTTAGTGGTAAGCCTTATAATACCGTCTCCAAAATACCTAGATTAAAAACTAAGTAGGGGTGAATTTATGAGGTACTTTAGTAGTTATTGTAGTAGTAGAAACATTAACCTGATTTGGGCCTACGAACCATAGATTTGAGACTTCAAGACACTATGTCTTCAGGACACTATAGACCTTCAAGCCAGAAGGACTCTGTGCTATGAAGTAGTCAGGTCAAACCACATAAGAGAAGAACCCAGAGGAGGAATCAGAGAAGGTTTCCGCCACCAAAGCAGAGATAACCATATTGGGAATAAAGAGCGGGTATGAAATTTTTTCCAATGGTTCTAGGAACCATAAATATCTATACATGTAAATGATATCTAATCATACATGTGAGTTGGGGATATAGGTTCCATTAATGAAGTAGTTGTTGGGTAGGTGTAGTTTTAGTGTGTTGGTTCTTGGGCCTTCAGGTAATATACTAGGTCTTATGCCTCTGGGTCTATGGGTCATGTAATGGTTCCATCTCAACCTAGTTTAAAAGAAAATTATCCAAAAAATAAAATAAAAAGACAAGGCCTTCTAACCATAAAAAAACTTGCAGTTGGGGTGGAACCTAAGTGGTAAACCTCATTATACTACATCCAAAATACCCAGGTTCAAAACCAACAAGCGGTAAATTTCTAATTAACTATAGCAATTACTATAGTAGTAGAACTATTCAACCAATTTGGGCCTATGAGACATAGATTTGGGCCTTCAAGCCACTACTCCAAATCTATTTTTTTTGTATTTTTAATAAAACCCACTTTGAGTATGAATGGGAACCATTACAAAACACAACACAGACTGAATCAAATCAAAATTCCAGGACTAAAAAATTCAAAAATGATAGGCAATCAAGGTATGAAATTCAAAATTGAAACCACTGCCCATGAGTTGCCACAAATCCAAATATCAAAATTAGAAATTCAAATGAAATAAATGTTGGCTCGCCAAGACAGATCCGATTATAGACAGCATCACGCCTTCACCGACCAATCGACACTCCATCACTGTTAACATCTCCAACAAATCCGATAAGATAAAACCGCTGAAATGTAAACCGTGAACAGAGAAAAAAAAACAGACACCTCCATGGCATGAACTTATCCAGCATCTGGCTTGCAAAGTCATCATACTGTAGAAAAAACCATTAACACCATCATCCAAATCCCAGAGTAAGGATATAATCCACCTCAGGTTGCGACTCCAAGACCGCAGGTGACCACACAAACTACACATCCCAAAGCCTCCACGAGAACCACCGCACCAGACCGACCTAGATAGGAGCATTGGATTAGGAAACCAGGGTAGATTTTGGGCAGACAAATCCTCGGCATTGGGACACTACCTTTCCAGGAACAAACCCTTCAAGAAAACCCCTACTTAGAACCTTCATCATAGAATCCAAGACCACAACACCACCTGAACTGACTTTGATCAAATCTGAAAACAAGGGAACCCATCGTGGCTGGGTATGAAACACCGAGATAAAAATTGGCGAACCAACTGAATGCCGCCATCAACAGTCCCAAATCACAAGAGTCTTATTGAGATAAACCAAGAAGGGGTTTATTCACAATGATTCCAGTAATAAGAGTGATGGTCTCAGTGGACGAGGCCCTTGAAGAAGCAGGGAATCTGAGCATCGCTAAACAAGACGAGAAGGGAGAACTAAGAAGTCGAGGAAGGAGGCAAACATGCACCAGGAGGATAACAAAGAGACGAGATTGAGAAAGAGGAGAACTCTGGAGAAATCCAATCACCATTCAAGAATGAAGAAAGGGAAGGGAGCAGCGGTGTGGGGAAGTAACCCTAGCATGAGGTGAAGAACGGGAGACCCAGAGAATGGGGATCCATCCTTGTATTTTCCTTCAAGCCACTAGGTCTTTAGGAAAACATAGGCCTTCGGGCCATTGGACCTCTGGGCTATGAAGCAATTAGTTCATACCACACAAGAACAATCCCAAGAGGAAGAATCAGGGCAATTATTAGACACCAGAGTAGATATAATCAGATTTGGAATAAATAGATGGTATGAAAACCTTTCCATTATTTCTAGGCACTACACAAATCTACATTGGGTAATGATATTTGATTATCCATGTGAGGTGGGGAGTTAGGAACTATCAATGAATCAGAATCTGGGGAGGGGTAGTTCTAGTGTATCAGGTATTAGGAATTTCATTAATGTATTGGGAATTGTGTCTCTAGGCCTATGTATCATATAAGGGTTTCTTCTCAACCCAGTTAAAAATGGAATTAT
This sequence comes from Viscum album, assembly GCA_963277665.1. Taxonomy (NCBI): domain Eukaryota; kingdom Viridiplantae; phylum Streptophyta; class Magnoliopsida; order Santalales; family Viscaceae; genus Viscum; species Viscum album. Next base: position 261,900,155 of record OY728164.1, on the reverse strand, counting down.
CCAAAAATAAATAAGAAACTAACATCTTCGGGCCATTCTAGCAAACATAACTTATTATATAGAATATCCTCAAATTTCATTTAAATAATTTAGAATAGTTCAAAAAGAGTATGTGAATCAACCAAATCATATCCCCAATGTCAAAACCCCTCCCTCTGAAGGTACCATGTAACACCCCAAAATTTTACAGTATGTCTATTTTTAAATAAATTTAATCTCTTCGATAGCTTATGTTGCACATAACACCAAGTTCAAAAAAACCAAAATCTATTATGTGAATATTATAACCTAGATGTTAAATTGAAGGGTATAAATAGAAATAACTAAAATTTTAAAAATATATGGTTTATATATTTATAGAATAAAATTTTTTGGTATCAATTTATTAGAAATAAAATAATAATAATAAAAGAAGTGTTTTTTCTGAAAGAACTATTTTTATGAGCACAATATAGCGATATAATAATTAGTCACTATTAGTGAATGATTTTAATAAAATTTATATATTATATATCCAATCAAATTATTTAACATCCATATAATATTTTTACTATGCATGAGATAAGAATAAATCTAGTTTTATTCTGAAAAAACAACATGTTCTAAAATGAAATTTTTATCGCATTTTAAAAACTTATTTTAAAATTAATTTTTTCTACTTATAGGTATTTAATTTTAAAAAATAAATTACATATTTAGAATTAGAAGCTTTAAATTTTATAATTGGGTCCCTTTTATTTTTGGTCAAAATGAATTGTAATCGTTGTAAAATTTATCGCCTCGGTAAATGGTAAATTGGGTTAATTTAGGTTAAATCTAAGTGATAAGACCATAATTATTATTATTAATAATTATTGGATAAATAATATTATAATATTATTACCTAATGATATAATTTTAGTTTTTAGTGGATAATGTTTCATGAAAACGACTTATATATTATTTAAATCAAAGATAGTTACAAAATATCACTCTCTTTGTATTTAATATCTTTTATGTGACCACTTAAGGAAAAAATCAAGATAAAAAAAATATAAATTTATATTTCTATCTTAATGAAATTATTTTCATTATATATATATTTTTTAATTTTTATAAATGATATAATTACGTTAAATGTTTGTGAAAAACTAATATAATATTTATTTAATTAAAAATAAATAAATAAAATAAATGATTTTAAAAATACTAATTTTGATATAATTTTACTTATATAATATTTTAAACCAATTTTATATCTCTATATGACATATTAGAGATGTTTTAAAGCATTATTTTCGAATCTACCCTTTTTATTGTTGTATTTTAAGTCAAATTAAATGAATAGTCTCAAAAATTGACATTAATGATAATTTATAAAAATAATATTTTATTAAATTATTTAAAATTTATAAAAAAATTATCTTCAACCATGTGAATAGAATATAGTTTAAAACATCATAAAATTTCAATTTATGAGTCATTTTTTCATTTATAGTATCATTATTAACCGTTTATGATTAAAATAGTGATTATTATTGTGAAGGTCAAAAATAATTACCAAGGGGTTAATCAAAATGATAGGGTTTAAAATTACCCCAAAACATGTATAAATTCTATTAGTTTATGGTATTAAAACCCAATACTATCTTATCTTTGAATCCCTTTCCATTTATCATGAAAAATGAATTTATTATAATTCAATCTTTTGAGAAATTACAGAAGTGTCCCTCACCTCAATTATAAAAGGACACCTCCTCCCTCAATTCTTCCCATCACATTGAGCCATATAGATCGAAAAATACTTAACCATTTCTCCTATAGGAATATTTATTCAAGTTTTGGAGGTCATGGTCTTCCAAAAATACCGACCCTAGTATCCCTAAGAGGAGATCCAAAGGAGGATTCTTTAATAGAAGGTAATTGTCTTTATTGACTCTTTCAATTTTATTTATCCTTATACTTCCTATTAATATGTTGTACCAATTATAAAGTAATAAATATAGTATAATAAATATATTAATATGTTATTAAGTTAATTTTACTGTAATTTTATGTATGTTTTACATCTTAAGAAAATAAAAAATGTCGCTCGTGCGTGCGTACGACTTATCGTCTCCACATAGTAGTGTAATTTTCTTTTCATCACCATTTTACTTAGATGGTTATAAAGATAGAAATAATGATTATATATTATATTTATGACAGAAATATGATTCTAGAAAGATTAATTACTATTTAACTTTCTTTTGTTCCATCTATCAAAAAATGGAAATAGAATTCATGCATACATACGACCTACCATCTCCACGAACGGTGTTACTCATTTTTCCATCTCTACATTTTAAGGATTAATATAAATAAATATATATAAAATATATATGATATTAATATAATTATTAAAATTATTTATATTATTGAACCATGATCAAGGTATAAGTACATAGATTTTTGAATCAAAACATACCTGAAAAATGAATCTGTTGTCATATAAAATAATAATTTAATAAATATTTTTTAATAAATGGGTGATATAAGGGTATAAGTAAATCATGTATTGTATAATGTATATGAGAATGATTATATAATAGTTTTATAATAAAAATATATTTATTATATAGTATTTTTTTACACATTTGAAGGAAATCAGACCTAGGATAAGGGTTTATTTCACAATCTCATCATTATTTGGGAATGTTTATGTTTAAGTCTCTACTAGAGAACATTTATCTTCCATGTAAAATTTTTATAATTTTTTTAAAAAAATTTATTTACTATTCTCCTAAAATTATTTAAAATTATTTTTACCCATATTTTACTTTTTATAAAATGGTTTAAAAGGAATCAATCTGTTATTTTCTAAACAAGGTACTTTGTGACTTTTTCGACAAAAATACGGAAGAAACATTTTTTTAAATTATACAACGTAAGAATATTTTCCACTTTCATGATGGATTAATTCTTTTAATATTCCTTTAAAAGTTTACATGGTTATTTTCAAAGAAATTTTTTTCTTTTATAATTGCATAGCTTTTTAAAAATAAGTGATTTCAAAGTGAAAAGGTTATTTTATTCAATTTTTTTAATGATCTTACTAAAGTATTTTCATCAATGTCAACATCCTTTGATGAATATTTTGATTCATTGAGGTTTATCTATTATAATACCATATAAAATATTTTATTGAATGTTTTATGATTAGTTTGAATGAGAACATATTATTTTGATACTATTCTACATATTACATTGGATGGTTTATAATTATGTTTATTGATTAGGGAAAGTTATTAACATTAATTATGATAGTTTTAATACAAATGTATATATTGATTATGTTTTACCCATTTTACATGAGGAATGAATTAGAATTATTAAGTGATAGGAGGGTCCCACTATATCCCCCTGATGCATTGATAGGTCTCATGAGACAAACTAGTTTGGGTATTGGCTGAGGACTTACTCGTTTATGTATGATGTCTTAAATGAATCCTTGAAGGTATGTTTATATTGTCTAAAATTATAAATTCCCTCATTATTATATTAGTTATTGTTTTCCATGTGATTATCAAATTAGGTATGATATCCATGGATAAGTTTTATCTCATGTTCTTGTGGAATTATTTGATTTCCATTTATTCCTGCCATATTATGCTCAAGTTTTTATTTAAATGTTAAGTGTTTTAGTTATTTACCTTTATATTCTATTTTTTATTATTTATTCATGATAGATTCCATTGTACGCATACCCTTAATGAGAATCTGAGGTTACCTTTGTTCTTATGTTTATTTTTCCCCAAGATTCAAGAAGTATATTATGATTGATATGTAAGGATAAGCTAGGAAAATAATGGTGTTCTCAAAGTATTTACTATGTTGTATTTTATATTTTCAATTATAATGTAAGATTCAAGTATGTGTACAATTTTACAAAACTAATAAATTATTGAGTCCTTAGGGATACAATTCCTTGTATATTATTACAATGTAATAAGGTAGTTATCAGTAAAATTTATATAATTATTTATTTGGTTATGGATCATCACATTTTTTATATCTTCCTAGTTTTACAAAAAAATAAAAAATTTCCCATTTAACTTATGAAATGATTTTTCAGTAAAAACTCTTAGTGGAAATATAATTGGAACAAATATGTCTCAAGAATTTCCTATTATGACACATAAACATGATCTATTTTCTTATTTTATTATCATACCTATGGTTGAATTTGATATAATCTTTGGTATATACTGGATTTCAAAATATAATGCAAAAATTTATTACAAAGAGAAGGAAATTATTATTTGGGATTAAAATATGGAATTCATTATATTTATAGGGGATACTTTATAATATTATTCATGAGTAGATCTTATAAATGAGATTCTTGGAGAAGAAGAGCAGACACAACCTACTGATGAAAAATATTATCTTCAAATTGAGGATGTAACTATTGTATATGAATACATTGATTTATTTATTGAGTAATTACCTAGACATACATAAGAGTGGAAAGTTGAGTTTTCCCTTGATTTAATCCCCGATGCAATACCTATATCAAAGACTCCCTATATAATGGGTACTTTGGAGTTAGTAGAGTTGAAGAAACAACTAGAGGATTTGATTAGTAAGGGATTTATATGCACCAGCATTTCACCTTCGGGAACCCCTATTATTTTTTTAAGAAGAAAGATGGATCTATGAGGTTGTACATTGATTATAGGGAAATAAATAATATTATGATAAAGAAAAAGTATCCTATTCCTCGCATTGATGACTTATTTGAACAACTTAATGAAGCTCAATATTTTTCAAAGATTTTACTTCATTTTGGATATCATCAATTACAAGTAAAGAAGGAAGATATTCTAAATATAGAATTTTGAACAAGGTATAGGAATTATGAGTTTATGGTAATTCCATTTGGATTAACTAATGCACCCTCTAATTTTATAGATCTAATGAATAAAGTATTCAAGTAACATCTTCATAATTTTGTTATGGTATTTGTTGATGATATATTGGTGTATTACAAGAACTATTAGGACCATGAGAACCACTTGAAGATAATTCTTGATACTCTTAGAAGAAAAGAGTTATATGGGAAATTTTTAAAAAGTGATTTTTGGCTTCAAAAAGTTTTTTTCTTGGATATATTTTCTCTAAGGATGAAATGTAAATTGATCTTATGAATACCAAGTCAGTATAAGAATGGCCTATAGCAACAAACATAATCAAGGTACATAGTTTCGTTAGTTTAGTAGGTCATTATCAGTGATTTGTTAAAATTTTTACATGATTATCTAACCTGTTAACCAAACTTACTCATAAAGGGGTTAAGTTTATTTAGAAAAAGTAATGTGAAGAATGTTTTGAAGAATTGAATAATATATTGGTGAATGTTCTAATCTTGACTCTACTATTGGGAAATGGTGGATTTTTAATTTATAGTGATTCATCAAGGAAGGGACTTGGTTGTGTCCTTATACAGAATGATAGAGTTATTTTCTATGAATCAAGGTAGTTAAAAACTCACGAATAGAACTATCCAACTCATGATCTTGAGTTAGAAACCATAGTTTTTTCTCTGAAGATATGGAGACACTATCTCTATGATGAAAGATATGATATATATATATATAGATAAAAAGAGTTTGAAATATATATTATCACATAAATAATTCAACATGAAGTAATGAATATGGCTTTATCTACTCAAGTATTATGATTTTTCAATACACTACCACCCATGAAGGAAAATAAGGCAGTAGATGCATTAACCAAGAAGGATTATGAAGTTATGAATAAAATGAGAACTGATAAGAATCCTATGTTCATGGATCTAGTAAATATGGATATGGGAATTATTAATGAATGGGAAACATCACTCCTTTTTCAAATGATTGACAAACCATATTTATTAGAAAAGGTAAAAAGTTCTCAGTCTGATGATGAGAATTTTAAAAAGAAAATTAAAGACATAAATGATAAAAAATTGGAATATTTTGTATATAAAGATAGTGTTTTGAAATTTGGAAAGAGACTATGTGCTCCATATATACCTGAGCTAAAGAGGGGATTATTGGATGATGCTCATAGCTTAAATTTCTTTGTACACCTTGGAATCACCAATATGTATAGATATTTGAAGAATTTTTTGGTGGGATAATATAAAGTAGAAAATTACTAATTATGTGTCAAGATGTTTAGTTTTTCAATAGGTGGAGGTTAAAAGACAACATCCTAGAGGAGTTTTTAAACCTATACCTATTCCTACATGGAAATGTAATGACATTAATATGGATTTTTTCATTGGATTACCAAAGACTCTAAGAAAGAATGATGCAACGTGGGTTATTATTGATTTACTTTCCAAATTTTCACATTTACTCGCTATAAGGGAATATTTTTCACTGAAGTGCCTTAAAAAACTCTATATTAATAAAGTTGTAAGACTTCATGGTTAAACTATTTCAATTATTTCCAATCATGATCCAAGATTTACATCAAAATTCTAGAAAAGTATTAAGCACGATCTTGATATAGAGATTCATTTGAGCACTACTAATCACCCTCAAACTAACGGGGAGTCAGAAATAACTATCCAAACTATATAAGACATGTTGAGGTCTTTCTCACTTGACTTTAAAGGTATATGGGATCAGTATTAACCTTTGGTAGAATTATCATATAATAATAGCTTCCATTAAAGTATTCAGATGACACTGTATGAAGTGTTATATGAAAAGAGATTTCAAACATCGACTTTTTGGGATGAAGTTGGTAAAAGGAATATTTTAGGTCTAGATTAAACAAAATCAAAGTTAAATACTCTTCAAATCCATATCAAAGAAGCTCAAAGTAGAAAAAAAGATATACTAATAACCAGAGGAAAGATTTGGAATTTCATATGGGAGATCACATTTTCTTTAAGGTGTATCCATGGAAGGGTGTTATAATATTTGGTAAGAAAGGAAAAATAAGCCCTAAGTATATTAGACCTTTTGAAATCCTAGAAACAATTGGAATTGTGGCTTACTGTTTGAAAATTCCACCCAACATTTCTAAAGTACACGATGTGTTCTATATCTCTTTGTTAAGGAAGTACTTGGCATAACCGAAACATTTGATCAATTTTGAATAAATAAAATAGGAACATGATTTATCTTAATATAAATATATTATCCATATTCTAGACACTATAAAACAAGTGTTGGGGATACAGATGACTTGGATAGTAAATGTACTTTGGAAAAATCATAAGGTAGAAGAGGTGACATGAGAATCTGAGGAAATTATAATGAAGAAATATCCAAATCTATTGATGATATGGCATTATGTAAATATAGATTAAGAAAATTTTTGAAGGAGGGAAGAATGTAACACCCCATGATTTTATCGTATGTCTCTTTTTAAATAAATTTAATATCTTCGATAGCTTGTGTTGTATGCAATACCGAGTTCAAATGAACTAAAATATATTATGTGGCTATTATAACCTAGATATTAAATTTTTGGGTATAAATATGACTAAATAAATTTTAAAAAATATATTGTTTATACATTTATAGAATAAAATTTATTGGCAATCAATTGATTAGAAATAATAAAAATACTAATAAAAGAAGTGTTTTTCTAAAGAACTATTTTTATGAGTGAAATACAGACATATCATAATTATTTACTATTGGTGAATTATTTTAATGAAATTTATATATTATATATTCAATCAAATTTTTTATCATTCATATAATATTTTTACTATGCATGGGTTAAGAATAAATCCAGTTTTATTCTTAAAAACAACATTTTTCTAAAATGTGATATTTATCACGTTTTACATACTTATTTTAAAATTAATTTATGAAACTTATAGGTATTTAATTTGATAAAATGAATTAAATATTTATAATCACAAGTTTAAATTTTTTCAATTGGTCCCCTTTTATTTTTTGTCAATATGAATAGTAATCGTGGTAAAATATATCACCTCGATAAAGGGTAAATTGGGTCAATTCAGGATAAATCTAAGTGATAAGAACATAATTATTCATACCAACTCTTATTTAGTGAATATTATTTGACCCTTATCACCTAAGGCACTAATTTTAGTTATTTAATGGACACTTATCTATGAAAAAGACTTATATTATTTAAATCAATGATAGTTACAGAAATATCACTCTCTTTGTATTTAATATCGTTTATGTGTCTACATAGAGAAAAAAGTAAGATAATAATGAAAATTAATATCTATTTTTATATTAATTAAATTATTTTCATTATATATATATTTTTAATTTTTATAAATTATATAATTACCTTAAATACTTGTGAAATACTAATATAGTATTTATTTAATTAACAAAAAAATAATAAATGATTTTAAAAATACTAATTTTGATATAATTTGAATGATTTAATGTGTAAAACGAAATATATAGATATATATGATATATTATAGATGTGGTAAATAGTTATATTTGAATTTATTCCTTTTTATTGATGTATTTGAAGTCAAATTAAATGAATTGTGTCAAAATTGACATTAATGATAATTTATAAAAGATATTATTTTATTAAATTATTTAAATACATAAAAATATTAGCTTTATCCATGTGAATGTAATATAGTATAAAAAATCATAAATTTACCATTTATGATTTATTTTTCCATTTATAGTAACATTATTAAACCTTTATGATTAAAATAATGGTTAGTACAGTTAAAGTCAAAAAAATTATGAAGGGGTTAATAAAAATGAAAAGGTTTAAAATTACACCAAAAACTATATAAATTATTTTGTTTTAAGGGATTAAAACCCCATTATATCTTATATTATAATCTCTTTTCATTATTATGGATTTGGTATGATAAATTAATTCATTATAATTTAATCTTTTGAGATATTCTGAAAGTTCCCCTCACCTCAATTATAGAAGAGAACCTCCTTTATCACTTATTCACACCACATTAAGCCATATATATCTATCAATACTAGCCCATATATCTTCCAAAAATCCTTATACAAGTTCTATATTTCCTGGTATTCCAAAAATACCAACCATAGTTTCCCTAAGAGGATATCCAAGGGAGTATTCTTTAAGAGAAGGTAATCATATTTAGTGACTCTTTAAATTTTATTTCTTCTTCTACTTCATATTAATGCATTATACCAATTATAAAGTAAAAAATATATTATAATAAATATAATTATATTTTATTATGTTTATTTTATAACCATTTTCCATTTATTCTCAATCCAATTAAAATAAAAAACATCACTCGTGTATACATATGACTTATCATCTCCATATATCAATGTAATTAGTTTCTCATAACCACTTTACTCAGATGGTTATAAAGTTGTAAATAATGAGTATATATGATATTTATGACATAAATATTATTTTTGAAAGATTAATTACTATTCACCTTTCTTTTTTTCCATCTATCAAAAAATGGAAATAACATTCATGCGTATGTACGATCTACCATCTCCATGAATGATGTTACTCATTTTTATGTCTCTACCTTTTAAGAATTAATATAAAAAATATATAAAAAATATATATATTATCAATATCATAATTAAAATTATATAGATTATGGAACCATGATCAAGGTACCAGGACTGAGATTCGTGAATCAAAACACAAATGAACAACGAAGCACTTATCACCCAGAATAGTAATTTATTAATGTTTTTTTAATAAATGGGTGATATAAGGGTATAGGTAAATCATTATTGTATTATATATATGATAATGGTTCTATAATAGACGTATAATAATGATATATTTATTATACAGGAGTTTCTTACATGTACAAAATAAATCATACCTAAGGTAAGAGTTTATTTCACAATCTCATCATTATTCGAGATTGTTTATATCTAGTCTTCGCTAGGAAATATTTATATTCCATATCCATGTTTTATAAAAAAAATTCAAAGAAATGTTTTTACTATTATACTATAATTATTTAATTTTTTTCCATCTTTGACTTTTTATAAAATGGTTTGAAAGGAATCTTTTTTTCATTTTCTAAACAAGGTACTTTTTGAAATTTCTGAAAAAAATACAGAAGGAATGTTTTTTTTAAATTAGATTGAATGAGTGGATTTTTACACTATCACAACACCTCAATTATTTGAAACTTAATTTAAAAATTTACATGGATCTTTTCAAATAAAATATTTTCTCTTATAATTGGATATATTTTAAAAAATAAGTGATTTCAAAATGAAAATGGGTATTTTCCTCATACTTTTTTCAATGATCTTAATACATTATTTTCATCTATGTTAATATACTTTATTGAATATTATGATTCATTGAGGTTGATATATTATGATACCATCTACCATATTTTATTGAATGGTTTATGATCATTTTGAATGGGAATGTACTATTTTGATACAATTCACCATATTACATTGGATGGTTTATGATTATGTTTATTGATTAGGGAAAGTTTTTAACATATTTTATACTAGTTTCAATATGAATGTATATATTTATTATATTTAACTCCTTTCATATGAGGAATTCATTGTACTTAGTAAGTGATGGGTGGGGCCCTCTATAACCCCTCGATGAATCAGTAGGTCCTGTGAGACAAACTTGTTTGGGTATTGGATGAGGCCTCACTCATTTATATATAATGTCTTGGTCAAAGACATGAAGGAATATTTATGATGTTTGACATTATGAATTACCTCATTATGAGATTAGTTATTGATTTCCATGTGATTATCACATTATTTATGATGTCCATAGATAAGTTTTAGCTAATGTTCTTATGGAATTATTTGATTTCCATTTATTTATAACATATTATGATCAAGTTATTATTTAAAATACATGTGTTTAAGTTATTTACCTTTCCATACTATTTATGATTATTTATTCATGATAGATTCCATTGTATACATACCTTTACTAAGCATCAGATCTCTCCCTTTTTCTTATGTTTATTTTTATCCAGGATTCCAATAAGTATATTATGATTGTCATGCAGGTATTATCTAAGAGAATGATGGAATTATCAAAGGAATTATGATGTTTTATTTTATATTTTTAATTTTAATGTAAGATTCAAGTATGTATCTATTTTTACAAAACCACTAAATTATTTGGTCCTTCAGGATACGATTCCTTGTATATTATGCCAATGTAATAAAGTAACCACTGACTCTGGGCTTCCAGGGTTAGGGTCTTTACATACCATTACTAGGACGATAATGGAGAAAGAAAGATAATGATGCCTAAATATCACCTCTAATAGGCCATGAGTTTATAACTATCACCAAGGGTATATAACCACACACATGGGAGGCATTCCCACATAAATATTTGAGAACAAAACAAATCCTACACATAATAAATAAAGAATAAATCCCAATACCTGATGTGATGTCATAAATAAATTGATACAACTAAAATAAAAATTCAAAAGAGATAAATCCTTAGCACTGACCATGAATCTCCAAAAACTCTTGAACAACTCCTAGAACAAGTAATTTCCATATAAATCACCAATAGACTCCTACTAACCTAAAAAATAGTTTATATAGACATAGGGTGAGAATAACATGTATACTCAGCAGGACCCTCCCTAAAACCTCTTATGAAAAAATATGAAAGAAGCATGTTAAAGTATAATGAGTTAATAAATAAAACTAACTCATCCTCTAATTGGGTATACTATTCCTTTACCATCCTCACTATATATCACTCACCAAATAATGCATAGAAGTATAATTACAATATTGAGAACCCACAACCACACACCCACACCCACACCCACCCACCCACCCACCCACATATATAAGTGGTACTCCACATCCACTTTCCTATTGGTTTTACACTTGCACACTCCAACATGACATGTATCATGCCAACATCCCTTCTGTAAATAATACTGACTGAAAATAACTAGAAAAAATATCATACCATGAACCCCATGCATCACATCATCACATATACATCCATCTTATAGTAACTGGGTTTATTTTCAGAAGCCACCCCAGCCTATGTATTATGTAATATACCTTAATCTATAATAGTCTTTATACAACACACTTAAATAATCCTTCAGATAATACATTCAAAATACATGAATCCACAATAACCTCAAGCTATCACATCCCACAACACACATGTATGGGAAATTACCCCATGCATATCCGTACATAATACTACAGCTGATGAGAGAGTGGGGGGGGGGGGGTAGTCAACTACCTATATCCTCACCAACCTGTATGTTGGAGAAAACACCCCAAAACCTCAACATGGATGTGGTTCATATAAAATAACAAAATATATAGAATATGTATAGTTCAAAACCACACTAAGGGAAAATACCTTACTTTAGAATCAACTGTAATTATCATCTATTAGAAAACATGATTTCCATTACTAAGGACTAGATATCCTATGAGAAAAAAATCATCAATTCCATTATTAATTATTATAATTTACAAGATTAATTCATTAATCATCCAATTATAGTGCTTTAGACACCATAATATCTATTAATATTAATTAATTTTCAAGGATGTCATCATATTATAATAATCACTAAAAACTAACCCCATTATTTCATTAATTTATTTATCATTTCATAAACATTTAGGTAGTCTAGGACCCAACCTAAGCTACCACTTAAAATACACACTCATATTGAAAAAAATAAAACTTCTTCCTGTAGTTGGAATCTTGTCATATAAATAAAAAAAATCTGTTGGCTATCAAGTAAGCATCAAGCTTGAAGTAAGAACCAATGAGAAATACCTACCTTGAAATCATCCCAACCTCCCTGGTGTCCCACACTATTGCACATAAAAACACATTTAATATCTCATTCCAATATCATCATTATAACCAAAACCCCATGACACCACCATCATCATAACGGGAACCCTTTTCCATCACAATCATCAACACCACCATATCCTTAGGCATCCCTGCCCATTACTTATCATCACACCAATCATATCATGTTATAAATCATTCAGATCAAGGATCTACATTCTACAACATACATACATATCAAATGTGTTTTTACACACATAATTTTAAAGGTAAGTATGCCCATAGCATCAAGGTATTCAAGACTCCCGCAATAAAGAATGCACTCTCAGGAGTGAAAATATTTCAATGTCATGTTCAATCAGTAGTTATATTTGGATATAATGGATTTGGAGAAGTCTGAGGATTTTTTTGCTTCAGTTAAAGAAATAAGAAAATCATGGAGTATACTGAGCAATTTAACAAGATTATTCACTTCACACCCAAGATAGTTTTAAATGATAAATTAAAATCCCAATGGTTTGAAATGGGCTAACAACCAAGAATTTTATTGTAGGTATTCCTATTAAAACTACCCTCCTATGTGGAAGCAGTGGGATAAACCTTGATGGTGGAAATAAATCAAATTGGGACCACAAGGATGACTAATTCCCTTTATATTCCCAGTGGGAGTGAATGAGTTTTCCTTAAAAATAATTGGAACTGATATAAGTTTAAATAGGGTGGTAGTAGTGGATCAAGACATTCACTGCAGTCTGCTTCCTCCACCTCTATTTTTAGAAAATATCATGTCTACCATCACTATATAAAGATTGGGAATATGAAACCATTATGAATGGAAGCCTCCAAAATTGGTCACATTTATAGTAATTCAGGGGAATATTGAGATGTTTTTTTAGAATAAATCCATATCAAATAAGTGAAGTGGGTTCCTGATCCTATAAGGGATTTCAAACACAATAATATACCTCTAAAGTAATAGAAATCAAAACTCAAGGGAGTATAGGTAGTGTTCAATTATCTTATGGGAATAGCTATCTATGTACTAAGTCTTAGGGTAGTGGTAGGAATAATGATTACTTCTATGTTAGGTAGATACATTTGAAAGAGAAATCCCCCATATAATCAGACATGGGACCAAAACCTATTCAAGGTACTATTATTGTTATATCATCTATAGAAACATTTTTTTTATATATGTGACTCGCATCCATTTATATTTTCCTATTCTATGTATATATTAAATATTCCATCTGAGCCTATGTTATATGTTATGAAGATAACCAAATCTTCTAATAATAAGAAGAAATGTTGCTTCTGATGCCCTTCTTGTACTATCACAAGATCTAAAATGTAGATGGAATGAGATTTTCTTATTACCAAAATTAATCTCTTTGATATTATTCTCTAAATAGATTGGATGATCATTTTTAAGGCCTATATTAATTGGTATCATCATAGGGTAACCTTAAATTCTCTAGATGGAAGATATTATCTATTATAAGTAGAACGAGACCATATATTTAGTCAAGTGGGACCTACTATTATCAAGTTTGGTAAGTTAATATGAAATGTGTGAATTTTTTTGATGGATATAGATTAAGGGTATTTTAGGAGTAAGTTACCTTCTATGGTTAGGGAATTTCCTGAAGTGTTTTTGAATGACTTCTTGAGGTTTTCTCTTGAGAAGAAAGTTGAGTTTTACATTGATCCGGTACTTGAGACGTAGTCAATTTTTTTGAACTCATATCATATAACACTTTACAAATTAAAACATCTAAAGGTTTAGGTGGATTATTTGTAATCCAAAGGCTTTATTCGGCTTAATGTCTTTCCATGGGCCTTGCATGTCCTTTTTTAAGAAGGTATATTCTCTATGCCTATGTATTGATTACATAAAGCTAATTTTTCACACCTCAATATTTATTTTTTTAGTATTTTATTTATTTTGTTTATTTATTGGTGTTTTTAAATTTTTTTAAATTTTTTTGTTCACAATGAATTTTTTAAGGGTTTTGGGTGCTGCATGGTTAGGAAAAACATGCGGGTAGCCCATTCTTAGTGTTGTAACACTTCTCAGCACCATGAATAGTTAGAAGATGGATTCTCTTAAATCTACACTGCAATTGTGTATGCAGGGTGTAATTATCCAATGACAACCACATGATTATTTTATGGTTTACTAAACCACATGTCCTAATAATATGATCTTTCAAATTTATTGAAAATTAAGTTTTTTTTGGGATTTACATTGCATGATTTTAAAGTAAACTCCCCTACCTTTATCTTTCTCTCATTAAAATAGCCCTAGGGCTTGAAATTTGGTGTATCCACTCCCTCCCTTAAATTATAATGATCCCCAACATTGTTTCTTACAATTTCTAATGGTAAGCCCCATTTTCCTCCATTTTTCCTCTTCTATTTTCCTCATTACCCCTTTTTCTTAGCTTGAGATTTCACCCATGAACCCTAAAAAGGTTTTTGGGATGATTTAGAGGTTAATGGTGAATCTAATTTGGTTATTTGGGGTGTTAGGTCTTGATAGAGGTTCTTTGAGGATTGTTTGGGCCTTCACTATCATAGGCGACAACTTATGGATTGATTTCCATCTAATTGGGGTAGGTTATTTTTTTCATTGTCTTTATTTGGTATATAATTTAGTGATTGTAATTTATAAATTTTTTATTTGTTAAATTATTCCTATATGTGATAGATAAATGGATTTTTAATTGTTTTTTAGTTTTTTCCCTTTTCACAATGGGTGGTTCAAAGAGATTTGTTTTCAAAAACAAATTTTAAATACTAATAATTTTAAAATGGATTCAATGATTTTTTTAAATGAAAATGATTTTTTGAAAAGGAAATTGAACATGTTTGGATTACACATTGAGTAAAAGATGATATCTATAGAATTATTTCAATAGAAGAAATTGTACTCTTCTATTGGTTTTAAGTGATAAGGGCATCTATTTGAAAATGAACTTTTATGAATCGTTTTCAATTTTTTTATTTTAAATAGTCATTTGAAATGGAATTTCAAATGGTGATATTTGTATTGAAATATCAGCTTGAGATTTTAGTATAGATTATTTAACACTTTTAAATGGTTTTCAAATGATTTTTTTGCATGTGATACCCTATTGATCCCCTGTTTGATTTATATTGGATATGAATAATGTGCGAAGAGTGTTTTTTTATAAGGAAATTTTAGGTAAGGGAGATTTTTAATTCAAGTATTGATTCTTATTTGATCACTTACCTCCTATTTATATTTTCATGGGTTAAATAGTCACTAAGTGAGAGGTCTAGGTTTTATTATATAGTATATATCCACACACTATTAGTATCCCCTAGTTTTGTGTTTGGGATAGTGGAGATGGACCCTGATTAAAGATCATGTATAGGCTAGTCGGGTTGATTTTGTTAGGACACAACATTGGTCGATAGTTGGTCCATATTTGGTAAAGTCTAGGACCATATCACCTTAAGACCTAATATGTTTCCCATGATACTAGATAGATCTATAGTATACTTTTTATCATGTTCCCTAGTTCAATTGGGCTCTATGACACTGTGAATTTCTTGCTTATTATTTCATTTATGACATGGTACCTTAGTGTTTTGATTATTTATTATTTATTATAACTTATTTAATTACATTTATTCTAAAATAGATTTTAAAATAATCATTAATAAAGTTATTTTGAAAGTGGTTTCAAAATGATTGTTTTAACAATGGAGTCTTCGACTAAGGAGAAGTTTTAAATGATTATTTTTATTTAATGGAAAATGGGAAATTTTTTATAAAATAATCATGAATGTGATGTTTTTTTCTCCTTATAATTTTTTTATAAAAAATTATTTCCTTTTTTTATTTCAAAATAGTGTAAAATGAAATTCTATTTGAAAGAATAATATACTCTCTAGTAAAATTATATTGGGCACGATTTTCCTCACACCCTCATACAAAATTCAATGTATGTAGTTTTTATGGTTTCTTTTCAGGTTCTTGGGGATTCAATCATCCTTATGTTGGGTGAGGATTATTCCTAGTATTTTTAGGATAGTATGGGTAGAGTGATTGAGTGTCACACATAGATATTGGGTTCTGATATAGTTTTATTTTATTTTGGGATACTCACATATCAAATGGTCCTATTTGGATCATTCATGTATGTGATGTTATATATCTATTATTGTCTAGTTTATGTAGTTATTTTATATATTCTTATTTCATTTACAATTATTGGATATTTTTATATTATTATATCAAGGGTGAAATCATTCTTACTATTTTCTTTGCCGATACCCTTATGCTTGTCACCAACATGGGGAAATTGGGAATTTACCTCATACATTACGGGGAACCGGCTTAGGTGTTCAGTATAGGGGTATCTCAGAATGGTTCATGATTTAAATCATGTGGGCATAAAAAATAAATACCCATTTTCTCATATTTATGAAATATTTAATCAACTGAAATGGGTGAGGTGGTTTTCAAATATAGACCTTCGGTCCAGGTGTCACTAGATCAAGGTGATGGAGTCTAACATCCATGTGACTACCTTCAGAAGTAGGTATAATCACTATGAATATTTGGTGATTCTATTAATCCTAACTAATTATCCTATATTTTTCATATCCCTTGTGAACTTGATATTTCATCGATACCTCAATTCCTTTATTATGGGTTTTTATTGATGATATATTGGTTTAATCTAAAATAGAAGAAGATAATGGATGTCATTTGAGAATAATTTTAAGAAATATTTATGATCACTGCATATAAAAAATGATATAAAGTTTAACTTTAAATCTGGGAAGTCAATTTCATGGGACATGTGGTATCAGAACAAGGAATTTTAGTCAATACTGCAATGATGAATGCTGTTATGTATTGGGAAGAACTAAGTAATGTATTTAAAATAATATATTCTTGGTTTTAGTGGGTTAATATTAGTTATTTTTCATGGATTTATCCAAGATTGAATCACCTTTGACTTATCTCACTTATAAAGGGGTGAAGTTTCTATAGAGCCCTAAATTTCAAGCATCTTTTGATTATTTGAAGTGACAATTGACCTTGGCTCCAATTTTGATTATACCCGATCCTAGTAAGGGATATATAATTTATTATGATGAATTAGACATTATATTGGGTTTTCTTATTATATGAGGTGATCAAATCTAAGTATATGATTCTCTCAAAATTTTTTAAAATGAGAATAATTATCTGATCCCTGATCTTGAATTGGTGGTGGTTATGCATGAACTTAAGTGTTGGCGAAACTCTATTTTTGGTGAAAAATTCATGGTGTACACTAAATATAAAATCTCGAGTTATATTTTCTCCCAATATCATTTAAATCATAGACATAGGTTATGAGTATAATATCTTTAACCATTTTTTTTACATTGCCCATATACTAAGGAAGTTAACATATGGGTTAGTGTTTCCTCCTTAGCTATCATCCATTCATAATTTTTTCCATGTATCTTAATTAAAGATTCACTATCCCAATACCTATCATATATTGGATTGGAATGAATTATATCTAAAACTATATGTATTGATGATTGAGAAACCTATTCACATTAATAACTCTCTAAATAGAGTTTCATGTGGGAAATCAATTCCATTAGTCTGGGTCTTATGGTTAAATGGAAAGGATTCCCACAAGACATGGGAGAAAGAATTACTCATTAGAGAGTAATGTCCATACATATTTTTTGATAAACTAGTTTTTGGTTAAATTTATTAGTGAATAAAGTGATATAGTTCTGGTAATTGTAAAATTCACAATATCATTTTTAGGTATATAATTTTTGATTTCCCAATTTTCATCCTTATTTCTTAGTTTTAGGGTAAATCTATTTAAAATTTAGATAAAAGTGAGAGGAAATGTGGTATTAATGGTTATCACATGATTAGTTCATGATTATTAGTAACTACATTGATTACTCATACATAGGATGTCCCTATGGTAGTAGGAGGCACATTATTATGAGTAAGCATGCAACTTAATCATACATAACCAGGGGAAATCATGTGGGCCTGAAGTTCGATTTGAGAAATGTTTTCAAAATTGGTTCATGGTTTACAAAATTATGTTTCCAAAACATGAAAATTACCTAGAAATTAAAATATATTAAATTAAACCTTTTACCATGATCACTTCAACCTTATTTCAGCTTCTTTTCTCACCGATTTGAACTTTCTAGGTCATTCACTGTCGACCCCCTTTCTCCCATCCCTCTCATATTGATTTATTATGAATTTCTCATCAATTTACATAATGATTCACCAAGTAATTGATTAATTTATTTTTCTTTATTATCTCCCTCTATATTTCCATGTATTTATTTCTTCTCTAGGTAAACAACCTAGGGTTCTTTGTTATCTAAATTTAATGACAGGGTTTGGATGTTTAGGGATTTATCTTACTTTATAAAGTTCACTCTTCTTAAAATCTAGTGGAGTAGCTCCATCCACTGATGGTTTAATCAATTTAATTTAAGCAGTTTCATGTGTTATATTATTTGAAGAATCACATGAAATTGAATTTATAAAACGGTGTTTTAAATGGTTTTAAAGTTATTTTATTCCGCCATTCAGAATAAATGTTACTACTATAACTAATTAAATCATTTCTCTTTTGATATGGCTAATAAAAGTAGTCTCTAAATCTCATTTTGATATGAAATAAAATATTTCTCTATATGTTTATTAAAAATACTAACTCAAATTTCCATGAGGTTAAGTGGGATTGTGTGGATTAAGTGTTTGATTTCAAGATAATGGTTTTGTAAAAGTGTTCTTTAAAAAAAGAATATTCATGGAATAAAATGCCTTATAATTTGAAAATAATTTTGTGATTAAATAAGATACTTAAATAATAGTTATTATTTATGGGAATCCCATGTTCATATGTGGGTAAAATAGGACAAGTACCTTAATAGGTATTGAGGCCACTATACTTAGCCAACTTTAGATTAAATCACTAGTAAAGGATTATACTATAGCTAGTGATTTTTTACTGATAGTTTTGGATTTAACTTTGGATGGTATCCTATGTGTAGTTTGATATAATTTTATTGAATATGAATTATATTTAGGATATTAGTTACCCTTGACCATTGTTACCCCATGGAATGTCCCATGATTATTGTTTAAAAATGCATGTTTATCTACCTATTTTCTTTCATGATAATTTTTTTATAAATCTTGTTCCTTTATTTGTTCCATGTTACTCATTTATAAAATTTTTAAAGTGTATCTTTATATCATTATTTTCAAACTAGAATGAATAGATTATCTAAAAAATGATTCTCATGGAATATTTGGTGGGATCCTATTGGGTGAGTTATGATCACAACCTACACACACCATTTAGGTGTATGTAGAACTTGTTTTGAATTTTTCTAGTAAAGGAAAATCTTATCTCAAAGGTGGTGGGATTTTATATTAGCATGGATGGGGTTAAATGGGGTTACATGGTGGGAGATTAACCTCATTTAACATGGAAATGGGTAATAGTTTTTAGTTCCTTTTTTATTTTGGTTTTGTGGTAGACTCATTATCTATGTATCACCTCTTTAGATTCCCATCATATTTATCATTTTCATTTAATTTTGGATTGTTTTAAGTATTTTTTTGGTTTTTTAGTTATATTTCAAGGTTAAAACATATTTTCCCTTTATTTTATTGTTATAATATTTATGTGTTTCCTCTTATGTTATGTCACTGTTTATTATTACATGTTTGGTTTTTCTCCATGCCTATTTTTTTTATTTTTATGCTTGACCCACCAATATATGGCGTGTTCATGTAAGGTTCCCAGAATGAATTCTTTTTGGTTTATTAGTTTATTGGGAAAAAGTATTCTCAATAGTGTATCATTGTTTCCTAGAAACTAGTTTCTAGATCATGGGATTAAGGAATACCCTTTAATACATGTAATGGGATAGCTAGAGTACCGAGTGAGGGTTAATCCATGTTGGTTCATGAAAGTACCTCTCTTTCATATCCCATTCTTGATAAATAATTTTTAGATTGTTTATCATATTGAATGTATCTTTTTTCATGTATTTATTTTTAAAATTAGGTTATGTGGACACATTAATGAGAGTGGAGGCATCTAATGATTCTTTTAATTCCTTATCATATGTATCTAGATTTTTTATTGGATATATTCACTTGAAGACTTCTAAAGAAGGGGTTACTCGAATACATAATTACATGACTTGACCTACTGAGGATCCCCTGGATGGTAGTAAGCCAAGTGTGCCACCCCAACCCCATATCCAATAGGCCATGGGTTGGTGACTATCATCGAGCATACATATAACTCATATGAGAGGCGTTAGACTAATTCACCTAAACGCACACACACACACACATCACCATACACACCAGAGTAATATATAAAGTACAAAACTAGAGTAATAAATACATGAACAACATCTAATATCCCACAACCGAGTACAATAAAACATAGTCAAACAAAGAGGAAAAACACAGACCCAACAACTAGTAAGTATGTCCAACCTAACAACAAGAGGGAAAATAGTCTCAGAACATAACCACCAATCCATTAAGAGTATATCTACCAAAACCACCAAGAACTACTAAGAACCACCCATACTAGGTCTCCCTAGATCTCTTTTGAATATCCTTCCATCTGCATAAGACATGACATGTGAGGGAATAACCCATATATGTGTGAGTGTATACATACCTAAGAGGACACCCTAAAACCACTTAGGAGTAAAGCACCAAAACAGAGATTTAGTAAAGAATAGAAGGAACCCATACATGCTTATAGAATGATTCTAATCACATAGAATAGTCTTAGTCTCACAAATATCCAAACAAACTACACATTTATAGCTCTTGATCTAGAATTCTGAAAAAATCCATATTTTTATTCCCTCAAATGATATTGGAGGATCTCTAACCCATTGTTGTGGGTGAAATAAAAACTCCAATAGAGGATCCCTATCCTTATTGAGCTTTATAGGAGAGAGAAATACCACTCCATAGATAAAGTATCCATACCCCATACAAGTGGGGAGAATAATGATTTTATTTGATTCTACAAGTAAGGATCTTAGCCCCGTTCTCATGTGGGTGAAATACCAACTCCCCAAGAGAATCCCAGTCCCAACGTGTGAGATACCAACACCACCTAGGAATAAAGAGAGGAAAAATACACTCCTGAATAAAGTATCTAAGGTTAAAGGGATATACATGATATTTTCTAGGGTTATACAGTGTGTTGTACAAAGAAGTACACATGGTCATGTCCTTCCATTCCACACGATGTGTCTCACACCAATTACACATCATGTAAGAGGGGGTCACACAATATGTCATATCCTAGGGTTTATCAACATGTACATAGTCTTACCAAGCCATATACCTCTAAATGTACACTGGGTGTGGCCCATCACTCATTGTGTGTGGGGCCACACAGGTCCCTGAGTATGTACTCTCGGAACATGATGACTTGGAAATATAGGATTTACATGGTGTGTTACTAGTCACACTAACATTTGATACTTAAATTTAACAAAAAACCTTGCACCACATAAAAGGGACTAAATGATGTGTGTTATTATAAAACACATGGTGTGTAGTTGGGAAATTTTTATAAGATCAAATATATGAAAATTCTTCTAATTTCATTCCCATTCCTTTGATTTCTCCAAAAAATACATCTATAATGACTATGATTGAGTTTGAAATCATTAATATTGTTTGGAAGTCATATTATATCCATGATTAATATAGAAATACAAGTTATCAGTGCCTCCCATAGAAGATTCACCTTCTCTCACTCCATGGATCACAAAACAACCATCACTCGATCTATCTTTAGATTTCTATTATCAGTATCGTGCCTTAATTGCATTGAAATCCATCATTTTAAAAATGTAACAAAGATATATGGAACCCATGATAATTTTAATAGTAAATTAGGTTCCCATAATTTTTTGAACCACCATCTAAATGAATATCAATAACGAGTGTATATAGAATTGAGGGATAAATCCATTAAATACAAAAGTGAGAAAAAAACAATATATGTGTTCATTTTTTCCACTAGTCATTGATATAATCTAATAAAATGGTATGAAATAAGAATAAAATAATCAATCCATAAAATATTATTATTAAAATTTAAATTTATGGGCTATGCATCAAATTATTATATATTAGTTTATTAGGATATAATATGTAATCAAAATGAAATTAAAAGCGGGGATAATTTCACAAATCATAGACCTACCCCAAAATTAGATTGATAAATGTAGAAGAATGATTTTGTGATGATACTATTAGTTATTTACATAAATTATGTTTTCATTGATGAGTTCCCCTAAATTCATTTGTTGGGCCACAAATTTCCTCGTTTTTCATTAAAGAATTTCCCGTGGTGGCTCTCCCTCTCTCTCAATTCTCAAGGTTATAACTAACCATATAAAATTTCTATAATAGTATTTAAAAAGGGATTAGTATAGGTCAAAAATTTAATACATCAAATATATATATATATATAATTTTATTTAACATATTCACCAGAGACTGTGAATTACCCCAAAACATGATGTGAGTATTGTTTATGTCACACCTAGGGAAGAATCTACATTAAAAATTCTGAAATAGTACTGGTTTTACAATATAAAGATTTATTTGAGAGTTAATACATTATTTTTGATATTATACATTCACATGTGTTAATAAATTTTTATATTTTTAATATGTCAACATCGGGTATAAACATCACTCAAAACACTATTCCAACTCTACAAATGGATCCAAAAATATTATTTAAAATATTTAAAGGGTCTAATAATAAAAACCATATCCAGTACACTCTACCCAAATTAATTGTTTTGTCCTAAGAAGTAGGAACTACTCACAAAGTTGTGGTTATTGAGACTGCATTTGGTCTCCCTCTCTTAGGAGCCCTCCTGAAGGTTCTTGTACTATTAATAAACATGCACATGGGGAATCATTCACGCATGAAGGATATTCTCCTACAAATCCTCAATTGCCACTAGGTAATCTAAAAAGGTGACTTTGTCTTCAATGTACAAATCACCCTAGTTAGTAATGTGTGATATATCATGTATGTACTTCCCCAGCTACAACACATGGAATACATCATGAACACGATCCAAATATTTAGGTAAGTCCAGACGATATACAAGCTCACTGATCCTATGAAAAATATATAATAGACCAATAAACCTTAGATATAGATTTACTATCCAACAAAACCTCCATAAACCATGATGAGGTGATAATTTTAGAAACTTATGGTCACCCTCACTAAACCCCAAGAGGCTCCATCATTGGTTTGTATAGAACTTTTGATGGCTCTGAGATATCCTCATCATATCCTCAATGATCCACACTTTCTACATCATTTTTTGAACTAAATATAATAATATAAGTGATGATTCTCCCAAATCTGAGAATAATATTGGTTACCTACAAGGCCTCCCATAATTGGCCTCAAAAGGAGCCACACCAATAGTGGACTAATTTTTTTAAAATAAAACTCTACCAAGGATAGGTTATCCTACTAGATTAAGCCAAATCCAAACATGTAAGCTTGGAGTATATCCTCCTAGACCTGAATGGTCCACTGGATATAGCTATCTGTCAAGAGGTGGAATGATATAATCATATAAAACTGACTCATAAAATCATCCTATAACCCTCTCCACAAATGAGGCATGAAATGAGCATCACAATCTAAGAAAATCATCGAGAGGATAACATGGACCAATATGATCTTCTTCACATACAAGAATACTAATATTTCCACTAAACTCTGTTCTTTGATGGAAAGGAAGTGGGAAAAATTAGTAATTTGATACATGATCATCCAAATTACATCTTAATATATCTATTTTTTTGAAAATACCATCATGAGAATGGATGGATATACCTTCCTATTTCCATTCCCTCATATCAAGTGGCTGGAAAAAACCCACTGGTTCCTAATGGTAGACCTTCATCTATTGAAAAGTGAGGCATCACTTGATGAACTTTATAATTCTATTCTTCATCCATGGTCACAAAAAATACAACCATAGGTCCTAGTACATATTTTTCACTCTAGAATGTTTTGTTAAGGGATATGTATGGAAATATATTATCACCTCCTCTCAAAGAATGATTGGTACCATTGTCCACCCATTGAAGATGATGACATGATCCCTACCTTCAAAAAATATTCCAAGAGAATGTATTATGAATATTAAGTCATGTAATAACTCACAATAATTACTACCAAGATGTGATTCCCTTATGCTCAAGAGAATCATATGATTCACAACCATCGATCATAGGCATGATCCCCCTCCCTCATCCATTAAGGATAACTACAATGGGGATAATTACTTTTACAACTTTCCTATAAATTGAGAATGAGATTTCCTAATACGATCATATGCTAAAAAATTACCTTTAATAGAAGTATAGACTATCTCAAAGTCATAGTCCTATAGAAATTCTAGACACTTCTACTTTATCAAATTTAGATTTATCTAGGTGAATATATACCTAAGAATCTTATGGTAAAAATACACAACAATATACTCATGGAGAAGAGAGTGTCAACCTATCTTTACGAAGAACACCAAATCTACTAGATCCAAGTCATGGGTTGTATAGTTCTATTCATAGGGTCTCAACTTCCTAGATTAATAACATAAACACACACCCAATCTTGGATCCTGAGGTATTGCTGAAAAATATGTAATTAACCCCCTTTTTGTAAACCTCAGGATCAGAGTGCTAGTAAACATACACTAAAACTCCTAAAAATATTTATAAAACTTCTATGAACATATAAAATGATTCCCATTTTGGATCAAGGTAGTCAAGGAAGTCAAAATATAAGATAATTCTTACCCAAATGTAACAACCCTAACCCTAGTATCCTAGAGTTAGTGCCTCCCTTTATTACAATGACATAGACAAAAGAGATCACATCACCAAGGATCGATTAGTTTTTTAGTCATGAAGAACTAGATACATATATGGTTCCCTCATCACATTGGTAATTAAACATATAACATAAAAAAAGAAAATAAACTACTTCCTTGACACTTATTAAAAAATTTCATCTTTATTACCTGGGGAAGAGAAAAAAAATAAAAGTGTAATCTGAAATGCTAAGGGTTACATACAATAGAAACATTAATTAATGAAAATTAAAGAATAATAAATAATTAAAAGTCAACATGAAAAGTTAAATAACTAAAAAACACATGCCATTTAATCAACAAATAGAGAATTAAAATACATCTACATATTTTGTCATAGTAAAAATATCATATATGAATAACTAAATACTGAATGAAGGAAATGCTTAATTATTGGATTTCATGTATCTATAATATGAAAAACTACCATAAAAACCTTTTACAATAAATTATAAGTCTGTGGATATAAACCCATCTGATTCTTTTTGGAAACAAACACGAAGGGTTTGTCACCAACTATTTTTCTAATGAGACCTGCCGATGTATCGATGGGATATCTATAACAAGGACCCATCAATGTCTACATGTCTAAATAATTAATAAAATATCAAAAATGATAAATTTAATTAATGAATAAATATGACTTATCAAAATATCTATATTGTGTAGATGATACAAATTTATCAATATCTCCCCAATTAAAACAACATTCAAAGTAAACACTGTATGTAAAAATGGTATATAACTACGACAATAATAATATCCATGATACAAATAATATGTAAATTTATAAGAAATATAATTAAAATGAAAAATTATCTCAAAGGGGTAGTAAATAAAACCATAAAAATTATTAGGTTCAGAATACTAAGTAAGTCTCAATGAAGTGAAAATTGAGATGAAGTCCCTTACCACATTGTAATCAGTCAAAACATAAGAAAAATTAAATTAATGATTATCAAATGAAACGTTAAATACCAAGAAGATAAAGATATTAATTATATGATATATCAAAGGGTAGTATACACACACCCAAATCAATAAATAAGTAGTGAATAATGCATATCTCATAGAAATAAAAAGGAGGCGATAAACCCCTTACCTTATGTACAAAAGAATTTTTTCACTTCTACTTAATGTACTAGATAATAAAATTATATTAATTAATTAATTAATAAATAAACTATTAAATATATATTTTATTTATTATAATTTTATTAAGTTCATTTATAGTATTTCTGATGAGTTATAATATTTAATTTTTTTTGTTTCCAGAGAGTTCGTTTCATGGTTTTATGGTCGGTTCCCTTGTGTATAATTATGGGATTTCTTGTCAAATGGAAACTAAAATACATAATTGGAATGGAATGATATTAATATACTTACATAATTTCAAATGGTCCTCACATATCATTTGGTTATATGGTATGAGTATGATTCATTAGATAAAATGTTAATGAACAATGATTAGTTTATTTTGGAGGTTTTTACAACCATCATGAACTCATATAGTTTTATTTAATAATATGTTTATATTATGGTTATAGAACATTAAATAAGTTTAAATACACATATAATAATAATTTTTAACCATAAAAATGGTTTTATGACTAGCCATGAAGGTAGTAATGAAAAACAAAAACTCATCATCCACGGAGGTGGTGAATTGACACCTCTCGGACGATGATTTTATTTTTAGAATTAAAATGAGAGGGGAAGAGATTTTTTGATGGATATTCCATTAAAATAAAATAAAATTCCAATATATGTATAATAATGGAGTTATATTGTCACTTTGTACAGGGGAGGTGAGGATATAACAAGAAAATATAAGAAATTAAAAGATAAACAAAGACGATTTTACCGCTTGAATATCGTCTCCTTGGGAACCTCCTTAAGGAACTTGGAAATGGTATTTTGGTGAGAAAAAATAGACTAAGATTTGGGTATTATTATTGAGAGAGTAATTAGTAATAATTTAGAAAATATTCAAGTCTTATAAGGTGTGAGGATAAGGGGTAGTATTTATAGTGGGATAAGAGGTGTTTTTTTAATTATTTTATTCATTTGTTTATTATTTTGGATCAAGACTATCGATAGTATTGATTCCCAAGACTAAATATAGTATCTGGATATTTTGAGTTCTAAATAATGGTTTCTTACATCATCCATGATTAAAAAACTCATATTTTTTTTCTTAAAATGTTAAATACCATAAATTACAGCATTTCACTATTCACTAAAAATTCAACTATTTCAGAAAAATCCCGAAAATTCACCCTCGTGATTTTTAATGTGCATATTTTAAAAATTAACTCCATTTAATGAAAATAATTTTCCAAATATTATAAATTTAATATTTAATTAAAATCATCATTTATTCCAAAGAAACCAATTTTAATATTATAAACGATTTTATGAAACTTTTGAAAAATTAATTATAGTCTCATAAAATTATATTATAATTATAATAAAACAAAATATTAATTTATGAATCTATTTTATGAAAATAAATTTTATTTTAAATTTTCTCTAAGTACCATACCATTAATGATAATAGGATGATTCCTATAAATCTAGGTTTCCCTAATACTCCCACTAGGAGATTTTACCAAAATTATATGCTATTTTCATTAGGTGATATTCCCAATTTTCTAGAAAATTTATCATAACTAAAATAATGTAAAGATACAGAGTAAAATAGAGTATTATAATTATTAGAATAAACTAGTAATATACCTATCACCAATTTATTTGATGGCCCAACATCAACTGAAGTAGTAGAAAAAGATTCAGCCACACACTTTTGTTTTTGATCTTGATGGTTTCCACCAAGGGTAATAAACTTGGGACACAAATTAGCACAATGAATTAACTCATTGAAACTAAAAAATCTTACTACTATCTTTTCATTTCTTTCCTGATTATATTCCTTGCAGTCATGAGTCATATAACCCAACATACCACATCAAAATCACTTCCTAGACTTTGAAAGACATTCTCCAGGAATATTTTTACCACACTTATCACAAAACAAGATTTTTTTCTTACCTCTAAACTTCTTTAATTAATTATTTCCCATTTATATCCTAATTAACCTCTTCTTTATCTAGTTTTAATGGGACACATGATCATCATAAAACTCCATTTCTACCTTATCTGCACATCAAATTTTTTTCTCATAGTTCTTAAACTGACAGGAAGCCAATTCCCTTTGATATCTTGGAATTTATCCCAAGTAAAACTAATTTATCTTACTATTAATATCTTTGATAAAATTTGGGACATACCTTTCCAATCGAGTGAAGTTTTCTTCATATGTATCCTCCAAATATTTATCCTTTTGTCTCAATTCCATGTATTATTTTTTTTATCCTAAGTCAAATAGAATTAGAAAAATATTTCTAAAGGAAGATATTGTTAAATTCACACCATTCAAAGGAATCAATATATTAAAATTCCCTGATATTCTTAACCATTAACCACCACTGGTTGACTTAACCTTAAAATCGATAAATTGAAAGAGTTACCTTTTGGGGATCCAAGTAACCCATGACCTTGAATATATTTTCTTGGGATTTAATCCATCCTTCCGCTATCATGGGGTCGGATTATACTTTGAATGATGTGAGATGTCGTCACAAAAAAAATTCTCCACTATCATCATGTTCCTCTATGGTAGATCTAGTTTCTCTCTTCCATGGACACCACCACCATTTATAGCCCATGTAAACTGATCTATCACTACAAAAAAATACTTAGTTCCAATTCCAACCATCTCGGGATGCTAATTCAGAATGATATTTTCCTCTTGACACCTTCCCATCACATATTTCTTGTTTTATCTATATAAAATCATTATAAACAAACATAATTTATATGAATCAACATGGTAATATTTAATTTTTTTATCATTCTAACTTGACCATAAAGTAAAATCTTTTAAGGTAATGGTATTTACACTACCCTAAGCTATAATGTTATCTAGAAATTATATTTGATACCAAAGATAAGACCTCAACCATAAAACATTACCTATTCTTGAATTTATCCATGAATTTTAATTTCTTTCATATTGAGGATCATTTTAGGTTTAGAGTTTTCTATAATTATTCCATAACTCATACATAAAAAAACCATAAAATAAGAGGTGGACACTTCCGAACAGTATCCATTTTCCACATAATCTGAAACTTTTAAAATAATTAATGATCTCTATTTTTAAACTCTTAAAAACATTCAACAAGAATTCTTCCAAAAAAATAATCATCCTTAAGTATTGTAAAAAAAATTAAAAAAATAAGGATGATCATAAAAATCTTAGTAAGTGATATAAAAAGAAGGGTAATATTATTCCATTGATAAACATTAAAACCCATGAAATTTTATCATAAAGTAATAATTTTCACCCTTAATATGTAGTAAATACTGTCCTTTTAAAATAAGATCATACCATAAAATTTTTTATAATCAAAAGATTACCATAAAATAAATATAAATCATATAAAATATATAAAGGTATATTGGGACATAATTATACTTTTCACTCTTATAAATAGAATAACCATGTGGTCGAATTACATACAAGTCACTTTGAAAAATGGAATAGCCATACAAAAATCTTCTATACCCATTACATTTGAGGTCTATCATGAACCCACCCATCATTGGTTTATCATAGAACCACCCATCATTGGTTAATCAGAAAACCACCCGTTAAATTTCCAAGTAACATTATATAATCATAACATATATAAGATTTCAATTTTCAACATTTCACTCATAAAATTTCATTTTCAATCACAATAAACCATTTCATGATATTGAAATAATGAATCCATTTTCAAACCCATTTTCAATAACAAAATACCTAGAAAAGAAAAGGGAAAGAAGGGTTTATTTTTATTTTAAAAATACAAAGGCTTATAGAGGAAGAAAAATACCAAAAAAGACATAAAATTTCCTTTATAATCTATTTATATAATTATAAATAAATATATAAAATAATATCAATAATATTTAAATAGATGAAAGTATTAAATCATTAAACATTCAAAATGTCCAATACCACATTGAAAATTCAAATCATAAAACCCATAAGAGAATAAAATTTAACAAGAAATTAAATAACACGAGAATAGAAAAAATATGGATATGGAATGTCTAAGGGGTTTTATATACTCCTTATAATTGAATAAAGGTTTATATAATCTAAAAATGACTCAATTAATAGGGATTGAGATAAAATCCCTTACACTGAATCCAACTTATCATGTGTGTATTTATATTACTAAATAATAAACATATGTTAATAATTAAATTGATAAATAATTTTTTTCAAGTTTATCAATAATTTTTTTTAACTTATTACAATGTTTAAAAAAAAACTTAAACAATTAAGGTTACGTTGGGTGTTTTGGCCATATTTGGTTTATGTGTCAAAAACAACTTTGGTAGGTAAAATATGCTAAAAGTGGTCATTATATAAACATATCTAGAATAATAATCATGGAGTAATTATAATATTTATACATAAATTAAAATTTTAAAACCAATCATGAAATATGGTTATGAAAAATGAACCAATGTTATAATCAAGGAGACGGTAGGCTGTATATACGCATGAGTAACATTCCCATTTTTCAATGATCATTATAGAAAGAAGGTAAGTAACATTTATATTTATAGAATGGAAATTATATCATAAAATAAATTTTATTAAATAATATATAAATACATATACATATATATAATTATTTTTATTTAAAAGGAATCAAATTGCGTTGAGGAGGCGGTAGTCCAAATGTCCACGAATGACATTATCACTTTTCCAGTGTGTGAAAGGGTAATAAAGAAAATGATATATTATATTTCTAGAAAGTTAATTATGACATGAATATAATATACATGTTATTTATGTCACATTTTTTAATTAAAAACATCCTTAATATATTCCATGTATTGTGAAAACGTATCACATCGCTTTGAGGAGGCGGTAGTCCACATGTCCACAAACGACGTTATCGTAATCACACAAAATGGAAAGAACAAAGGTATGTGTTATTTAATAATTAAAAAAGTATGAATTAAAAATAAATATAATATATATCATATAAAAAAATTTCCATCGTAATTCTCAACCATGAGAGGTGGTAGAGGAAAAATGAACAACATCGTTTCGTGAGGTGGTAGTTCACCATACACGAAAATTAATTTCGTTGCACATTTTATGGAAGTGTATATAGGTGTAGGTAAAACCCTTAACATAACAACTTATCAGTATATTTATTATAATTATGTTATTATATAAGCATGTAATAATAATAATTTAATGGGTGGAGAAATAAATAAAACATAAATGCATATTGAAAAATATTACCTCTTTTTCGGGTAACTCCTTTTAGTTTCCACCAAATAGACTCCTTGGTTGAATTTATACTAAAATTAAGGACTCTAGGGTTAGGGGAGAGATTTTAGAAACTTATTTGGTCTGGTTATGGATGATAAAAAATGGTTTGAGAGGTGTGAAGAAGTGGGTAGGGTGAGTGCCTTTTTATAGTGGAGGGGGAGTGACATTCTTATAAATATAAAAAGGTAAACACTATTGAGAGACCTCCATTACATAATATGTTTCCAATAATGATCCCAATTCTATAAATGCGGTTATATGGTGTAATAATTTCTATAAAATAGGGTTTGGACAAGCATATTGTTTATTTAGACTCTTAAGATTAAAGTTTAACCACAAAGTACCCACATTTTTACCTTAATCGCTCTAATTAATTTTAATTAAATTAACAAACATTTTTGGTAAAAAAATATTTTGAAATTTTTATAAATTATAAATTATGGTGATTTAAAATATGGAATCCAATTTTCCAAATTATAGTCACATAAGTGGTAGAAATTAATTTAAAATTAATCCCACAAATGGGATGACAAAGCGAGTTTTAAAGTAAAAATGTTCAAATATTTTGCTAAGTTGTTATATCTAAATTAAATTTTAAATTGTTTACAATGACCTAAATTGGTTTAAATGATATAAAATTAATCTAATTATATTTTAAAACAAATTAAAACTATTAATTAAATATATAATAAATTTTATTAAAATACATTTTGAACTAAAATTCAGTATTATTCACTATTCATCAAAATATGAAAGATCTCTGAAAAATTATGAAAATTCATTGAAAGTAATTTTTGATATTTATATTTCAAAAAATAATTTTATTTTGTCATATAAAAATAAAAAAATTTCAATTTTTTGTTTTAAAGTATGTCTTCCATTAAAACTTGATAAAATAAACATATTAAATAAAAATAAAAATATTATATTATTGTTCGGTATAACTCAGTCTTGCATGAAATCTAAGATTTCAAAGAGACTAATTGTTTTGTGTTGGGTACTCTATTGGATGTTGAGTCCCTTTTATGTTAAAATTAATATCTAATTCAAAAATATTATTAAATATGAAAAATACTTATTCTATCATTACCTAGGATTTTACAAGTTTGACCAAGAATAAAACAATACATGTTTTGTTCTAGAGTTTATGGTAAGTATACCATTCACCATGTCATTATCCTCAACCAAAAAATGAGTTCACTTTAACATTTTTCTTATGGGGTTGTTGTGGTTAACCATCCTTTTTATCTCTTTGATTAGGGAATATTTTCACATAATACCCAATCTCCCTAAATTTGAAACATTGAACTTTATTTGTTAAATCCTTCCTCACCACTATTTCAAATTTTTACCTTTTCATCCCTCATTAACAATCACTTGATTTATGTATATATTTTATTTATTTGATGTATTTCCCAATTCAATTAATACGATTTCCTATGTGATTTAACCTATATTTTTAGAATGTAGGTGGTTGAAATTTCTTTCCTTCCTAGAATTTACTATTTGAGTTTTAATTATGCTCTATTTTTATCTTCCTGTCAATAATAACTAAAAAATAAGTTTATTTCCTACTCTACATTTTTATCATCAGTTAAAAATTACATATTTATTCATAGTTAAAAATATATCTTATGGATAATTTTTTTTAAAGAGTTGGTTTCTCACCGCAATATATTGGATCAAGTTTTTCCCAGAGTTGATAAAAATTCTAAAATCTAACCTAAATTTTTTGTAAAGTTTTCTTCA
The DNA here is from genome assembly GCA_963277665.1 of Viscum album. NCBI lineage: Eukaryota > Viridiplantae > Streptophyta > Magnoliopsida > Santalales > Viscaceae > Viscum > Viscum album. Next base: position 261,866,200 of record OY728164.1, on the reverse strand, counting down.
TAAGTATCAATGTATTCGTCATCATTCTATCACAAATCCATAATTTACCTTTCTATCCTAGTATGAATATGTCAACAAATGTATTTACTAGGAAATACACTCTTGAAATCCTCCCATTCAATGTTGTTTACTTCATCCTATTTCACTTAATTCTTGATAAGAAACCACCATTGATTAGCTTCCCATTATAAGAGATGAAACACTAAGAAATTTTTTTTATGGTTCAATAATTGGTGAATGGAAAATATATTTTCTATCCCAATAATCCATTTCTTAGAAACTAGTGTATTAGAATACCCACAAAATGAGGGTGAAAATTCTTTCATAAATGCCTCTATGGAATTTCACACTCTCCATGGTAAATTTAGAATCTCAACATGGATTGTGTTATTTTTCAAAGATTGAGAGAGATTAGTGATAATATACACAATATATTACATCCTATCTCTAAATACATTTGGTTGGTCATAAGGAATTTTATTTGATTCCCCAACACATTCATCATTAACATGATTTCTTATGGATCCATCCATTGAGTAAAACCAAAAAATATATAATGTAAGTATTGTGTAACAAAGTAAAAATAAAAAATCATAATAAAATTATTTTCAAGATGTAATAATTTATGAAACTATCTTATAAAACATTTATACCATAGGTTCTTACTATATCACCTTTGGTTTACTATTGTTTTTCTATGGTTTTATCATTATATATCCTGTAAACTACTCTAAAAAAGTAACAAAACCATCATATAATAACAATTGATGAAACTAAAGTATAACACAGATAAATATTATATCATTCTTGATGAATATTCAATACAAATAATAATTATACATTATTTAGGATTGTGAAGGTTTCTTATCATTAGAAACTAGATATATATTCAAATCAATTATAAAATGAAATTCAAAATCTCCCATAATGATTTTAATATTAGTATACTTCTAACAATATTATACATATAACCATCCATAAAAATCTAGGGAATAAAATATTAATAATGGTTTAGATCAGATGATCTATTTGGGTAACCACAACCGATATATTTCATATGATAATATGGTGGTAATAAGGGTATGATAAAATAATCAAGTGAAATTTATCAATATAATAATATTCATTCCTAGAAAATATTAGACCATAAAATCTAAAATTGGGACACATTTAAAATAATTATTAATCAGGTTTTCAAATAAGTAATCATCATTTAATAGTGACAAAATAAACATGAGGAATTTTAAGCATAGGAAATCATAATCTTACGAACATATCTATTTACAATCATATCTTTTTATAACTAATTGATAGAAACTAGAAATCATACTGACACATCAAAATGTGAACATATCCATTCTAAACTAGTTGAACCCATAATATTGCGATTATATCAAGAATGTGGATTTTTTTCAAGTGGTATATGTAAAAACAAATATTTTGTTCACACTATTGGTAAAAATTAACTCATTTAGAGAACAAAACAAATATTAATTGTGAACCATTTAATAGAAAATAAAATATTTATAATATAAAAATCAATCAATAATTTAATAATTTTAAAAAAAATTAATCAAAACATTTTAATGATAATATTTACATTGAATAAAAAGATTATTTGCCAAAGAGTAAACTAGTTGAATCATCCTTAAAAATATTTTATCACAATTTATTAGTAAAAAAGAGAATGAAATGATACTATTAAATGAAAATTTCTATAATTACTAGAGGAGTAGAAAATTTATTGGTTATAAAGTATATCATCAATATAATTTCCCTCCAATGAAATATAGTGTTTAAAATCCTAAAAAAATGAGATAAGACCATAAATTACATACCTTGAGTTTCATTTTTCTTCATACTCATTAAAACATCTTATATAATAAATATATTATATATATATATATATATATATTTCATAAACATATTTATTCATATAATAATTTTTACCATTATTTTAAAATTTCCAACTATCCCTTTATTAATAATCCTTCCTTAGAATGGACATTCGGTAGAAAAATAGTCCTTTTTACTTGCATGCTATAGTTTGATGGTTTCATTATTGGAACCATGTTCATGGTTTTTTGATCACCTAAATATCTATCATGACATATTTATCATATTTTTTCATTATATACATATGGAAACCCATATCTTTCATAAGCTTTATTTCATAATTTATTATATAATGATATACTTAATACAACACCAGATGACCATGAGGCCTATTATAATTGAGTAATTAATTATATATAATTAAAAAATGTAACATAAATACAATGAAATATACTAAAACTCCATAGCATGACCTTAATTACACTCAATCTTCTAAAAATATATGGGATAACATGGGGACATATATAAGAGAGGGGTGAGATATAAATCCCAGTAAGAGAATAATAAAATCCTAATATGATGAATGGAATAAATTTTATTAAATAGGAATATAAAAGAGACATAAATGGAGTGAGAATCATTAAAACTAACACAGAATAATTATATAAAATTATAACATGATAGAAACATAGTAATGTAGAAACATCATAAAACATGACACATGCATAAGTCAAGACTAACTGGAAAGGAAAAAACATAGGGAGGATAGAGTCCCATCATGGATTAGGTTCACTCCCAAATTACATAAATAATCTCTCATTATACAAATAATTACCCAATTCATTAGGCTATTATATAATTTTGTGTCCAACAATCCCATTCATACCATGTACATACATAAGTGTTTCATATAGATCATACAACATAAGTATGTATTTATTTACTTTTTATCCTAAAATCTAGTAGTGTACATTACATATATGTATTTAAATAATAAATTTATTCTAGGTATATATTGGTGAATAACATTTAGAGGAAATGAAGATGGGTATTAACTACAAAAAGGTTTGGTATGGAAAATTATAAGATAATTTTGATAGCATAATAAGAGTATATAAATAATTTTGTAAGGTTTTAATGAGAGTGGAAGGGGTATAAAATTATTTGGAAATAATTATAAAAGTAGTAGGGATGTGTTAAATCATATGAAAACATAAATAATTGGGAATAAAAACACATAATAAAAATAAGGTGCTTGAATAGGAAGGGGAAAGAGAGGGTCCCTAACCTTTATAGGGCGCTTCTAAACAATTGGGGGGAGAATCTTAATAGAATTGAGCCACATTTGGAGGTCTATAGATAGAAAAGGGAAGAGTAAATTCATTATATAATGGTTTTTAGTGAAGATTAATGTGAGGTTGGATGGGTGTATAGGGAAAAAGATAGTAGAATTATTTATTAATTTCTAAACATAGGTTTTAGACCCTATATGAAACATTAATCCAAACCACAAAATAAATAATTGGTTTTTCCCATGGTTTCTACCAAAGTAGAGTATATTTAATTATTTAATATATATAAGAACCAAACACTTTTAATTAATACCATTGTTGATATGGAAGTGAGTCATGTTAATAAATAATTGAATTTAAAACCTTAAAATACAATATAGACTTTAGAGGATTCATATAGAGTTTATAATGTTAATAAAATAAATTTCAAAACAAATTATTTTAAAGGAAAAAATATAACTTTGAACATGGATACTCTTTATAGTATTCATTAAATCACATTTGGGCTATTATTATGTCATAATACATACAATATAATTATATCATATCAATTTTTTACCCAAAAATTTGAATTTCATAGAATATTATGAAAAAATTACCATTGGATAATTTTGATATGATTATTTTAAAAATAATATTTATTATATCAAAAATAAATCTCTAAATATGATAAATTTCATTTTTAAATAAACAAGCCCCATTTATTTAATGATACTGATTTTTTTTTGAAAATAACACTCTTATGACACTTATAAAAATTATATTTAAATTAATAAAATTATTTTATAATTTATATTTAATATATTTTAGTCAATAATAATAATTTATTAATATTTCATGTATTTAAAAAATCAATAATTCATCAAAAATATTTTCTTCATTGAAACTATATATTTCACAATAATATAAATTATGTTTCAATATATCAAAATTTATTTTTTAAAAAATTTATTATTTAACCATTATAATGTAATAATAAAAGATAAATATAATCAATATTTTATTGAAAATAAAAATATAAAAATCCATACTATTATATTCTAGATAAATAACCCTTTATTACACTAGAGAATTATCTAAGGTTAAGGTGTGTGATGGATAGATTTTCCTATGGTGGTTCAGAAAACATGGTTTGAGCCATGATCTCGATGATATTTAAATTATATAATAAAAATATACTCCCATGCCTTAGTTTTTGAATATTGAATTAGGATTGTTTAATGGAAAATCTTAGTGATGTTATCTCCCACATAAGGTTTGATAAATGGGATTCATATGGTATGATCATACTGTCCTAGTCCATCATATCCATTTTTTGTGTCAATTATATTTATTATAACCATTTATTTATATTACTCATAAAATCATTTCATAACGACTATACTATAAAATTTTATGATTCATAATGTTTATTTAATTTTTATAAATAATATAAAAATATAAAATAACCGATGTATTTCATAAGTTTTCTATAATAACATTACTTAATAATGAATTCATTCATTAAAAAGGGGAATTTAATTTATAAATGTTCTATTAATTACCTTATTTCCCCTTTATAAATTTCACTATTGAAATTTTCATTTCATACACTATAATTGATGAGGGTACTTCAGTTCCATCACCTCTTATAGTTCCCATGTCCTTTACTAAAAACTGTGGTTCTACCACAAAACATTAACCAAATAAGCTGTCTTGTTTCATATAACCTTATCTCTAAGATCTAATATCTACACCAAATAATAATTATATGAATGATCATTATTCAATAGCACCACCTCTGGATTGAGTAAATGTGTGGGGTGTAGTATTTACTTCCTCAAGCTGGGTACATGAAACACATATTATATCTTGAGTTAGGTTCAATGAGAGTGCTAGTCAATAAGCCACTACACCTATGTGGTCAAGTATATAAAAGGGGATGATGTATCTAGTACTAAGATTCTCCTTCATCCCAAACATAATGATATTATTTGATGGATATATATGAAGGAACACTTAATCTATGATTTTATACTATAGATCTCATTAATGATTGTCTACATAACTTTTTCATAGATTTTTTCCCGATTTCTTATTACAATGAATGGTTTGAACCTTATCTATCATTTATTTCATAACATCAGGTTCCATTAGAATCTTATCTCCAACTTCATCCTATTACATTAGAGTCTAACATCTATTCCCATATAGAGACACATAATGTTCCATTTTAATTTTAAAATGGAAACTGTTGTTTTATGGGAACACCACCAGGGGAAGGTGAAGATACCAACATCCTTTGAAACCCTTTGAATAAAATTTCCTCATATATTCTCTATTTAGAATGGATATTTTAGACAAACCATCCATCTAGGGGTTACAATCATTGATTAAGATTAATTTTATATCCAACGTCTTCTTAAGGGTTCCTCAGAATATCAATGTAAACCTTATATCTCAATAAAATTAAATAGAGATTGGAAATACATGTAGTATTACCACTTCCAATATGTATATCATGGTGATTTGGTAAAGAGAGAAATATTCCTTCATAGAAATTAAATTCATTGACTTGGTAAGGTGATTGAATAAAAACCAAATGGATTTATTTCTTTTAGGGTTCCTAGGGATTCCTTGGATGCAATCCATGGTTATGATTTCTCATTTCCATAATAGTATAGTAAATGTTTTCATAAAACCCTTATACTTCTTCCATTAATCCATGACTTGTAAATATACCAAGCATCATGTACAAATTTTATAATCTCCCACTTAATGATATCCCACCATATGTTTTTCTTAAAATATCTATACATCTTAGTGCTTCCCATAATAATAGAAGAAGATAAATTATGCACATCATACAAATGTTCCCACTTCAGTTCCTATTTTGATAGTACATGTATCTAAGTTCCAAAACTTTTAATTCCATCACCAGAATAGATGAATTCCATTATAGTCAATACCTTTTTTTTGTAGTATGTGATATTCTTTTTGGACATCATTGATACTCTCAAGAATATATGTATGACCAGTCATTTAAGAATGGTCATTTGAATATCCATTTATTATTCCTATGTATATCCAATATAGGTACAAGAACATTGGGTCTCCTACAGTTCTCACCATGGATAGGGCTACATGTTCCTTACTATTTACAACATTTTACAATTTCTCTACCTTCCTAGTATAGTAATGGATTAAACAGTCAAAATACATGATCATATCTAACAAGATTCAATGTCACATATTGATATACTTTTGTGTGAATATATAATTAATGATTTTTTTGATCTGTATATATGTTTCACTTATCCCCATAGATATAATGTCACCCAATATTCAATGAAAACACCAGAGAAATGAATTCTAGATCATATTTTAGGTTGTTTTTCTCATAGATCTTTGATTAGTGAGAGACATAGACTATAACATTTTCATATTACATGACTATAAACCCAATCCCTTTTTTGGACACATCAATATATATCAAAAATACTTTTCAATGGGTGTAATGTGATCACATGTCTTGTGATTATCCTATTCATCAACTCTTTAAACCCTTCTTAAAATTCAACATTCTATAAAAACATTACCCCCTTAAGAGTTATATTGGTTATTTGGATTGAAAATCATGAGATTTTTCAAAAAAAATTATGATAGTAGCCATATAATCCATGTAAAATTCCATTACGGAGGATGGTATAATCCATCCTTTAATTGACTCTATTTTTGAAGGATCCAATGATATCTATTTTCTAGTGATAACATTACCCAGTAATGTTACTTTTTTATAGTATAAGTTTTATTGAGAACTCAAACTCTAGGTTAGCAGTAACTCGAGTCCATTCTTTAAGAAACATATTCTCTTATAGTGGGTATGCCATCAAGTATGATATTTTCCTTAATATCAATCATTTTAGCTAGACACTATTTCTAATAAGGAAATAATATCCATTATTGATATGATAATTCCAAAGTAGATCCATCTTTATCCTTAGAGTAGTAAAAATACATAGGGTTATTCATGGTAAATAGGGTGAATTCCTTCTCCCAAAAATTTATGTTAGTTATATTCATGGAAAACTAATCCATAACTAGGATATATTTGAATTATATTAAAGGGTTAATAATAATATTTTCAATAGAACATTCTAAAAAACATGAAAATGTGATACAGTAATCATAGATCCTTTTTCCTAGTGATATAAAATCATTTTGAGTGGTCATTAAATGTCTATTGAACACATACAAGATATTTCAGTGTGGAATGAATTGAAATACAATAATACATATACATCTATGAAGTAGAGGTTATGTGTACTTAAATCATCATGATCCATCTCAACATATGACCATCCATTTTCTCTTAAAATTGGATATTGTTTGTTCTCTTAATCCTTATTAGTCCATATAATAATGAATTTATCAAGATATTGACTAAGTTATCCAAATTTATGACATAGATCTGTTAATGGAAACTTTGATTGAACATTATTTTCTTCCAAAATGTCATTTGAATCATACATTTTCCATGATTGTTTTACTATATTACCTATTTTTACACACCAAAAACATTTTATAGTTCTATTAGGACATTTCCCATGGTTCAACTTTCTAAATTTTAGACATGTAATAAATTTAATCATCTTTTATTTTCACCTTTATCATAGGAGATTCAAGGAAACAATTTACTCCTATTCTTTGATATGTTTGGATACTGAACTATGTTCCAGTTTTTTATCGTAATTTGTGATATCTAGTTAGTTATAATCACATGAAATCTTACTCAATCCCCTATAATAGTAGGCATATCCTTTGGGATGTCATTAGATCATCTATAAAATTGGATACTGACTAAGTTATTTATATGCCCATCCATTGACTAAAATAAAGGAATATTAGGGATGCTATTTTTTATACTGTCAAACAAAAAATTAGGAAACCATTAACATTAAAGGTAAGAATCATAAATGAAATTTATTCCCTAGTCTATTAATTTCTAGGTGTCAATCTATGTTATACAGTATATATTTTATAATGTAATGACTTATGTGTATTTTTATCCCCTCAATAATGGTTTCTAATGAGATTGTGAATTTAACAAACAATATCCCACATGATTGTCAAACTATGTGTGCAACAAGGCCTCCATATCATGATCTAGTTGACGATCGAGTCCAGATCAATGTCTAGACAAGGATACATTTTCCTATAAAGAACACACTCTATAATTTAACAATATTTTCATAAATTTTTTCTATTTTTAGTATTATACATATGACTTTTACTGCATTTTTATAATCCTTATCCATAAATAACTATAATTTCATTTAATATCAACTATGATAACTCATATCATTAAAAAAATTAATTTCATGTATTATTAAATAAAGATACACTTAATACAACCCCAAAATATTTTGAGGCCTTGATTCATTGGTTAAATAGGGACATATCATAATAACATGAAATATAAATACAATTAAATAAACTAAAACTCCATTACAAGCCCTCATTTTCACTTGATATTATAAAACTTCATGAGATAACCTGGGGATGTGCATAAGAATGGGGAGATATATATATCCTAGTAAGGTAATAATCAAAGAGTAACATATTTAAAGTAATAAATGCGAGTCAATAAGAATATCTAAAATGAATAAAATGAGTTTGAATCATTAACATGAACATTGAATCATGATATACAATGTCAAAATGAATTCAACATAGGAATGTGACAATGATATAAAACATGAAATAATAATAAGTCATGGATAACTATCAAGACCAAATAACTTAGTGGAAAGAGTTTGATCATGGATTAGGTTCACTCCCTAATCCCATATATAATGGCTCATGAGACAAAAAAACTTCCCAATGAAATGGTGGGATATATAATTCTAGGCTCACACTTCAAATTCATATAATGTACATGAATAAGTTTACTATATAGATCATACAAAATAAGGATGAATTTCATCACTTTTAATCATATGATTATGGTATGAGGGTAAAATACATGTATTTTCCCAATAACTAAAGGATAAGTATGCCTATGTGTATACATATGAGTATAATTGAGGATGGTTATTCCCTACACAAATATTTGGAATGGAAGAATAGATAGATAATTTTGATGACATAATAGTGGAACCCAAAGTTCCATGGATGGATTTAATGGTATTGAAAGGGGTTTCTCATATGTTATACATAATAAGGATAGTAATAAGTATGTGTAAAAATACATCCCAAAAGAAAATTTTGGAATCAAAATATATAATATAGATAAGGTTCTTGAATAAAGAGGAGAAGAAGAGGATCCCTTACCTTGAGAGGGAACTTCTAAAATATTAGGATGATCTTCTTATGAACATTGAGGCACCTTGGAAGAGTTATATATAGGAATTTTCAGAGCAACTTTATCTTAAAATGGTTTTTATTGATGATTACTGAAAGGCTGGTTGGGTTTATAAATAAAAAGAGAGGGGAATTATTTATTAATATATAAACATATGTTTTGGACCCTATATGGTAAATTAATGCAAAACAAAAAACCATCCAAAGTTTTTTACCATATATTTAACCAAAATGAGATAATTTTATCAATTTATACATCTAATAAATAAACTAAATAAAATAATACCCTTGGTGATGTGTAAGTGAGTAATTTTTATAAAGAATTGATTTTAAAACATTAAAATAAAATATAGGTTTTGGAGGATTCATTAATTGTTTATAAAGATAATTAAATTACATATAAAACAAATAATTTTAAAATGGAAACACAATTTTGGTCATGGATACTCTTTATAACATTTATTACATAATTGTTTTGGAAATGTTGATGTCATAATACACACCTTATAATTATACCATATTTAATTTTAATCCAAAAATTATACTATCTAATAAAATTATTTAAAAATATCCATTGGATAATTTCAACATTATAATTTCAAAAATAATATTTATTTTTTCAAAAATAATTCCCAAAATATAGGAATTTACAATTCAAAATAAAAAATTACCATTTATTGTAAATTTTTTTTTAAAATAATTATTTTATGGACCTTATGAAAAATTACATTTGACTTCATAAAATTATATATTCATTTATAAATGATAAATATTATTTAAAAATATTATTTTATTAAGATATTATTTCTTTTGAAAATTTATGAATTCATCAAAATGGATGTCTTGATTTCATCTATTTATTTCCTAAAAGTCAAAATCACATTTCATCATATCAAAATATAAATTTTCTTAGACATAGTATTTTATTATTATAAATTAATAAAAAAAGATAAATATAATCATTATATAATTAATAATAAAAATATAAAAATCCATACTGTTATGGTCGAGACACATTTCTCTTCATTATGCCAATGAATTCCCCAAGTGTAAGGTGTGAAATGATGATATTTTCATGTGGTGGATCAGGGAAAATGGTTTGGGTCATGATCTCGATGATCATGAACTTATACTATAAATGGTTTCTCTTATGATTTAGTTTTTTAATCTTAGCATGGTCTTGGTCATGGGAAAATCTTATTAATTCTATATCTCTCTAGTGCTATGATAAATGGGCTTCATAGGGTATGATCCAATAGGCCAAGTCCATCAATTAATTTTCCTATATCAATTGTATTTATCAAAAACCTACTTATATAATAATAATATGATCAATTTATAATAGAAATAATATCAATGGTTATGATTCTTAATGGTATTATAAATCTAATAAACTATATAATGGTCCATTATAAGTAAAGTAGTGCATGTGTTTTCAATAACTAAATTACTTAATAATGCATTTAATAATTAAAAAAGGGAAATTAATTTATAAAGTTTTGGGTTCCAACAGTAAAATTCTATGAAAATCCATATAAATAGTTGATGAAGAATGAATGTTCCCACTTTGTGGAGGTGATACTCCATACATACATATAGCTGATGCTTTGAAAATATGATGGATGGAAATAAATAAAGGTAAATAACAATTCAAAATTCCAAAATCATTATTATATCATAAATAATATATATATATTCATTAAATATATACTTATTTTTCATCAATTTAAATAAAAAATAAAAGAAAAATCACATAACTTCACAGAGGTGGTAGTCCACTCATACACATGATTGATGATATAGTTTCCCAAATGAATGGAATAATAAGAAGGTAGATAATATATTATAATTATAAAATAATAATTATGTTGAAAATATCATATATAAAAATTAAATATATGTTAATAATGAACCATGATTTTTTTTATAGAAAATTAATTATATCATAACATGGAGGCAGTAATCCACACTTATAAACAATATTTTTTTTTTCTATTTGATGGAAATGAGGTGAAAAATGATTCTAACATGATAATAACTACATCAATGTATATTAATGACAAGGGATTAATTAGGTTGGGATGGATTAAATAAACTTAGTGGAAGTAAAATAATAGTGGATAATGAAAATGTTCAGTAATATTATATACATATTCTTTGGAAAACATCCATAATTTTATAAATTAAGACTTTATAGAAAGGTATTATGATCAAACTAAGACCTATAGTGCATGGAGAGGAATTTTAGGAATTGTTTTTCATATGTAATGGTTGGGATAAGCTGATCTTTATGTGTGGATATGAGAGGTGAGGTCATGTACTTTTATAAGTGTGGGAGAGGATAAACATGGAATTGTTCTAAAAATTAAAATATATTAACATCTTACACAAGAAAAGTGTCCATAGAACAAATCATCATATTATATTAGATTATATAAGTTCGATATATGGCCATAAATTTGGATTTATACATTTTTTTGTTTATTTCAACCCTTATCTCGATAGTTTTACCCCTCTTTAGACTTGTTTAACCTTTCTGATAGTAAAGGGTTTTTAATTATCTTATTATCAATAATGGAAAAAATTATTATATAATATTAGTTATTCAAATTCCTAATATGAAATATTTTTTTAAATTAAATCTATATAATTGATATAAATTACACTTAAAATAATGAAAAACAAATCAAATAAGTTTTTAAGAAAATTCTTTTTTGACTATAAAATAGAGTTAACCTTCATTCCATTAAATTTAGATACTATTAAATGATTGTTAACATATTTTTTAAAAATATATTATTTAAAAAATTAATTATAATAAATAATCAGTAGAGATTAATTTATTTTATTATATTAAAAAATCATTAAGTGCATAAAATATTTTTTATAGAAATATCTATTATTATTATTATTATAATATTTTATATTCAATTTTAAATAATTAAACACTTATGAGTTGATTTTATGAATTTATAAAATATAGTTTTTTTAAAACTTATAAAATCCTTTTTGTATCCACTAATCCAACATCTTTGTGATTATTTTCATATTAAATATTAATAATTCAATATAATATCATGATTTTTATAAGCATAAAGTTCAATAAAACTAAAAATATCAATGAAATCAAATTTATTTAAATATAAATATTTCATAAAATCCCAATGTGTTAAATTACACTACTGTGATATGTTTTTATGATTTTAATATTTATTCACAGATTATGATTGATTGTTGTTGATTCTACACTCTTATGAATAACCTCTTTTGAAATGATAATATTTCATTTATTAACTCATGATTTATGATCAATAATTAATTGAAAATAAATTTATTAAGCTATGATCATTCTCTAATACCCTTATACACACCTCATAGTTTTCTATGATCATCTATTGATATCTCCCATGTTAACCCTTTCTGTGCATTTGATCTCTCTTTTATATTTTTCAATCACCACATGTAATAAATAATGGTTATAATTATGTTATACATAAGAATCTCACTATAAGAGAACATATTTGTTGGAGATAATGAAGATCATTACAAAAATAGGTTAAAAATATTTCTACACTCCAAATACACTAAATCAGTATGGTTTAGTGGAGTGCATCTGAAATGATATAATAGTTATATAAGTGATTCATGAGTTTCATCAATTAGTATAAAAATAAATATTACCTAATTTTTGAGATTATTGTATGAGGAATGAGAAGATATTACCTATGAAAACCTATACTAATGAAATGTGATATAATATGATCATATGGAGTCATTTGTCAATAAGAAGGTGTCAAAATTTAGGTGATCATAGAAATGATTTCTATAAATTTATAACTACTCACTAAAATTAAAAATGATTGATTCTATAATTATAAATTTTGGTTTTATTAAATTTATTTAACTAGGATGAATCATGTTAATAATTAATGTGATAACTAAAGAAACAAATTTCCTCATGAATAAAATTTAATTAGAGATGGGATGAAAAATCTTATGGCTATTCTCACCCAAATATCTCAAGTTATGTATGGTAAAATTAATCATTTAGAACATCCATACATATAAAGTATTGAAAAAATAAACATTGTGTATTTTATATTGAAAATTAAACCGTCAATTATTGGGTCATATGATCAACTTAAAGGTGATCAAATGGATCAATTCTGTAGAGTGGATACATTTTTTCTCTAGCACATTGACAATGAGAATGTCGTTTTGATTTCATGTCATCTCAACGGTGAAACAGATCAATGGTTTCATCCTACCAATAATATGTGAGAGAATAATAAAATTGACTCCATGAAATGGGAAGAGTTTAAAATTTTATTTTTCAATAATTATTTTCCTTGAATGATATGTACTAAAATAGAGATGGAAGTCTCTAAAATGAAGCAGTGAGATGATTGATCAATTTCTTCCTATGAGGATAATATGTTAATAATATAAATGTATTCATAATGATATATCATCAACTATGAAATTAAAATTTATTGATTACCTAGTGGTTTAAAACCATGTATTTAAATTTAATTGGTTATAAGATACATTGATAACTCTGAAGAAATCATCCAATGTTCTATCAATATAGAAATGGAGAGTGGAGACTCATTTCATTCTCTTGGTTTTGGGGATAAAAAGTGATATATTAATATTTATGGGGATTAAAATAATACAGTCCATGAAGGAAATAAAATTAAACTAAATTTAATTTTAAAATGTAAAATGAAACATGTGGGAAATTTCCTTAAGGGTCAGGTAAAAGCATCATGTGTAGAAAATAATTCCATCATGAAAATGAATTCTAAAGTGATATTAATAGGATATTAAATAAAATAAATAGATATGATGCATAAAAAATTCTTCACACACTCTCTAATGATAAAATTGATATTTTCTACTAGGATCTAAGTATCACTAAGAGGGAGATGGGTGAATTAGTTATATATTTTTATTTGAAGTTTCTATAATTATGAAACAACCTTAGCCTCTTGTTAAATATTTTATACCTTATTGAAAACAAAATAAACACACATACATAGGAAAAAATAATCCACAAGGTTCTATACTCAACAAGAGTAGATACATCCTTGATATGGTTTGGAAACAATCCAATACCAAAAAATCCACTAGAAAAAAATTCTTTTGTGTGGAATAAAATGAGTAGGATATACCCAAACACTCATGTAAGACTATGTTCAATACAACAGTGCATGTGTTTCAAGTAGAACGAAATTATGTAATACATTTTTTTTTGTAAAAAACATGTTACAGTTCTACATGATCAACATTCAATAATAATATCTTCAAAAAAATCTTCACTTTCTTACCCAGAAGTAGGAAAGAACTTATTGTAGTCTTCGTAATGACACTTAGTCTGAATTCCTAGTTTGATCTCTCAGTCTGATTACTAAATATGGAGAAATATAATTCTATCAGAATACCACTGAAATAATCCCAACCTTCTTATTATTCATTCCAAAAATCCTAGTTTGATTACTTTGTCTGATTATGAAAACTATGGTTACATTCTCGTCTCTTATCCTTTCCTTCTTCTATCTAAAAAAATTCCTCAGGAAAGAACAATCCAGAAACTTATTCTTCCTATAAATTTAGAGATTTTCTCTCCTCTTACATGCACAGTAATTATGTCAGTAAAGTAAAAAGTACCTCTTATATTTATAGGCAAACCATATATGGTTTGGTCAGGATTCTGAAAAATGTTCCTTCTCAAGAAAATTTACTGAATATTCAATATCACTTGAATTTCAGATATATTGTTGACTTCTTCAAAACTTCTCAACTATTTTAAAACCTTATTAAATCATCTAATGACTTCATCTCTCTTCAAATTTATTAACATTCATCAGTACGATTATTATTGTCATTCTTATTTTCCCATTATGATGCTCCAAAATAATTTAAAGACAATCTTCCCATTATTATTTCTTTATTACGTTGCTCTGCAACAATTGAAACACATAAGAAAAATATGTATTCTCATTATAATTATTTTTACCAACTGATAAGATATAAACATTGTAATAAATTCTTCAAAATTATTCAATCAATTTAATAATCACCTTTAACTACAATTAAAAAATCATCAATAAATTCTTATTTTTTTCTTTTTAATCAGGACAATAAACTCATGTCCGATGATCTTTTTGGTTTCAGGCTGCCTCTGATTATCATTCTCAACTTCACTTTGAAAATTATTTTCAACTCCAGTATGATAGTCTAGACCCAATTGATACCAAAACAACTTAACATATTTTCTTTCCCTCTTTAACTAATTAAAAACATATTTGAGAGATAACATAATTCAACCAAAAACTCATTGTGATGAAAATGGATGACTACATTGTTGATTAATCAGTCTCTTTATTTCTTAATAACATTAGTGCTAACAAAATTCAACTCCCTTTTCCATTTTAATTAGTCCCAAAAAATCTCTAATTAAAAACTATTCTACCTTCGATGATTGGTGGAATACCATGTTTAATGGACTGGTATCAGCAAAATTGACTTTAGAAACGTTATTTCTTCTATGAATATGATTCAAATCAGTATATTATTATCAAGATTTAAATATTTTGTCTTATTATTCTGATTGAAAAACCAACTTCTTTGTTTTTTCATGTTCTGATAAAGAAAAAATCCCCAACCTTCAAACAATTCTGTATCTAGTGATCTATCACCAAGGACTTGAGACTAGAAAGATTTTACTACAGTAACTTATTTATTCCAAAAAACTTATTCTTATAAGCATGAATTTATCACGACTTTTATATTGTTAAATATTAGCTTCAATGTCATTTTACTATAAATTTAAAGTATTAGGACTTACCATCCTTCCAACATCTTCTTTCCATCCAGTATGAACCTGAATATGATTGGAAACATTGCTTCTCCCCTTTTATTTCATAAGTATTGCATCAAAAGTTTTACATAATACTTATGATATTTTTTGAATTACAAAATAGAAACGCATCGTTATATTTTTATCAGAGTTAGGAAGACTCTGAAGAAAGTTATCATTACAATCTTCTTTTCATTCTGAACCGAAGGCGAGTCTGATGAACATTTTTTCCAGAAAACATATCCTCAATCCAATAGAATATATTAAGAAATTTTATTTTGATCATCCTATTATGATTGTGATTCCAATCAACAACTTTTACAAAGTGAGGTGATTTCTTCTTCTTAAACATTTTATTGGAAACAAAATACAACAATTTCTTAAAAAACTTATTAAATCTTCAAAAAAAAAAAAAAACTTTCATCCAACTTGGTCCAAAAAATATTCCCTTTGGATTATTTTTTCAACCAATGTTTATAAATCATTGAACTTTGTATCCTCAATCTATGGACTACTGATCAAAAATTATAAGCCTACGTGAGCTAAATAATTATAGGAAAAAATAATTATTGATAGAAAAACCATGCTATCCAAAATTAGTGACTCATGAAACATATTTATCTTTCCTTAAAATATTTCTTTTCTTCCTCAATATTCCTATCAAAAAAAGTTTCCTATAACCACTGCAAAAAATAGTTAGAATATTTCACATATTTACATTCCAGGTTCATATATTACCCACAAACCCCCTATTTACCTAATTTTTAAAATGGTTTTTCACATAACAAGGGATTGATTTATGAATCAATTCTTCCCCTTTGTGTCACGACCCGACCCTACTCGGGCTCGAGCCACAACTACCCTAGGCCCGCCTCCATAGGACAGGGGCTGGCGACCAGCGCCGAAGGCACAATAACTCGGGGAGGCCTTTGCCTAAGCACCTGTACACACACACATAGAAAACTCAATGCAACAGTGCAGAGTAAAAGTAAAGACAAGAAAAGAAAAGGAAAGGGAAACTGCTATATAAATAACACAAAGTGCATCAACCTCTACAAGTACAAAGTACAAACTGAAAAGAAAAGGGGAAAAACACGCGCCCAACCAAAAAGTGCCACAACCCAGCAACAGGTAAACAAAAGAAACTGCTGACGGGTCTCCCACCTGGAACCCGGCCACGACCACCGCACGCGATCCAAGCTCCCAAGCTCCTATGCTCCACTGAAGTCACGCTCCACCTGTCCGTCGTCTGCAAGGGCACACCAAGTGCAGGCAAAGCCCAAGCAGGGGTGAGTATAAAAATACTCAGTAGGATACCCCAAAGGCTCGAGGGAGCAACAAAAGGAGGTACCGAAGGGTGAGTAGTAGAGCGAACAGAAAAGTAAAGGAGTACGACAAAGAGTGCAGTAAAGAGTCCAGCTCAACCCAACAAGAGGAAAGAAGGTAGACTCATCCAGACACAAGGATCTAGAAACGGTGAGAAGATAAACTTATCGTCGAGTCTTCGCTACCTACAGTAGGAGAGTAGAATCGTCCAACCATGAGAATCTAGACACGGAAAGCACGTGGCATACCCCGCGCGTCTTCGCCTCTCCTGGAAGGAGAGTAGCCAAACCCAAGAAGTGGGTGCCGAAAACAAGGTATATACATATGTATGCTCTGTCAAGAAGCCTGAACAATCTCGTAAGGGAATCTCCGTCCCATAGCTCATCCCAATAAAGAGTATCCAATAGTCCCAGAAGTAAACTCCATCGATGCCCAGCATCCCACACGTCTGCCCCGAACCGCAAGCCAAGGGGCTCAATCACCACACCTTGACACTATCCGCTTTGGGCGGCACTGACTCGCCCGAACGGTTTTAGGTCACGTCACAAGGATGCGTCTCAGTGGGGGAAAGCGCTCCTCGTACTTGATAGTTCTGGGGGAACGTCAACCACAAATCGTCACTGCCCCGCAGTCGAGAAATCTGCTCAAAGTTGACAGGCGACCCCCTGCCCAGCCCCGCTGGAGGATCCTTGGAAGTCAATGGGTTCCCACTACAGGGAGACCCGGAAAGTCGACGGGTACCTCACTGCCCAGTCCTGTAACAGGGTAATCCACTAGAGGGCGACCCGGCTAAAGTCGGCGACGGGACCACTGCCCAGCCCAGTTGGAGGTAACCCGGCATCGGGGACCACTGCCCAGCCCAGTTGGAGGTAAGCCCAGCATCGGGGACCACTGCCCAGCCCAGCTGGAGGTAAGCCCGGCATCAGGGACCAATGCCCAGCCCCGATGGAGGTAAGCCCAGCATCGGGGACCATTGCCCAGCCCCACTGGAGGTAAGCCCGGATCGGGGACCACTGCCCAGCCCCGCTGGAGGTAAGCTCGGAACTGCTCTGGCCATCCCTGCTGGATGGTACTGCTCGGTGAACCCCGCTGTACTGGCCATCCCTACTGGATGGTAACCCACTGATGATCCCTGCTCGATACAACCTCATCCCTGCTGGAAATAACCTCGGCCCTGTTGGAACAACCTCAGCCCTGCTGGAAACAACCTCAGCCCTGCTGGAACAACCTCAGCCCTGCTGGAACAACCTCAGCCCTGCTGGAAACAACCTCAACCCTGCTAGAAACAACCTCCTGGGTAGAGGATCGGTTCCCGCGTAAAGTGTTGGTCACACCTAAACCACAATCTCTACCAGGGAACACGGAGCAACAGGAGAAACTCCCCAGGCCTCACAAGGCGATCCCGCTCCAATCCGCTGAGTCACTGTCGAAGCGGACCGAGACACCTCATCCCAGAAAGTGGGGAAAACACCCACGCTGTACGAACACCCGTAGTCGCAGACGGTGTCGCAGTTCGGTGAAAGGGCACAGTACTGAAACCCCTCACAGCCAAAGAAGAATAGGAACCAAACCATCTCTGCCGACCAAACCATCGATCACAAGAC
The DNA here is from genome assembly GCA_963277665.1 of Viscum album. NCBI lineage: Eukaryota > Viridiplantae > Streptophyta > Magnoliopsida > Santalales > Viscaceae > Viscum > Viscum album. The sequence goes on along the minus strand of OY728164.1, from coordinate 261,846,938 downwards.
CAGGGGGAGACCGCTCAACCCTACTGGTCAGACAAAAGAGCACCAGGCCAGGGGAAACTCTTCCCTGCTGGTCAAACAGACGAGCACAAATCTAGGGGAAGAACTCCACCCTGCTGGTCAAACAAACGAGCGCAAAGGGGCCCTCTACGTCGCGAGAGGTCAAGTACGCAAAGTAGATCACGACACGCACGTGGGTCCCACACGACGTGTGGCCCCAAGTCAACCCCAACTGAGCGCACAAACATCCTCAGGTACAAACAACCACATGTACCTCCAAGCGCTCCCGTATAATCCCAGAGTATACCTCATTCCAGCCCAAAGTCTATCGTGCACACGACACCCAGCGTCAACGCGAAGGCCTAACGTGACAACTCCACCTGCCACCTCATCGGCTGAGGCACATCCAACCACATCTCGTGGACCAATTATATCACTCTCCCAAGAGTGCACGATCACATGCCAAGGGTCCTCTACTGACAAGGTAGGACGAACCACCACCAGAGCACCTCACATGCTCCACATTTAACAAGATCATGCAAGAGGCTCCGCACAACCAAACGGATTGCACCGTTGTAATCCTCACGGAAAAACACGCGAAATAGATTACTTACTCGCCTCAAACGGATATCCGACGAAAAAGTCACCAACACCGCCTCACGCCCGAACGACGTCCTGTGATCCCGAGCCTCAGCCCCGAAAACAGTCGGGCGCATCGCACCATCGCGATCCCCACGTGAAAACACGTCAAAAGCACTACTCACTTGAGTGCAACGGATATCCGGAGAAAAAGGTGCATCCCGGCGCACCGCACACGAGAGGTGCCACGTGGGACCCGCATCCCGGTCCCGAAACTCAACGAACGGATCGTACCGTTGCGATCCTCTCGAAAAAGCACACAAGATGGAATACTCACTTGTCCAAAACGGTCGCCCGGTGATAAAGATGGGAAATCACCGTTGACGCCCAAACAACCCTCATGGGCCCCGCACCATCGTACCTAATTAGAGTGGGCGGATTGCACCGTTGCAATCCCCTTGGAAAAACACCCAACATCGACTGCTCACATGCTCCGAACGGACGTCAGAGGAAAAAGCCGCTAAAAGCTGTACGCAGCTCAAAAGACGGGTCATGGGGCCCACTCCTCAACTTCGGCCTCAACGCCTGGAACCGCCCTGGAAAGCTCCGCCTCGGTGCCAGGGTCCCAACGCCACTGACGTCATTTAAATCGGACGTCGGACGCGTCCGCGCCGTCCAAAACAAGAATCTCAGGAAAAATGCTTGTCCACTTAAAGACGCGTCGCACCTCTGAGGCCCCTCATTTCGGGAATGAAAAATTCCCAAAACCATCTCAAAAATGACGTCTCGTCAATACGGTTCCACCGCCATAGACGGTGCGTCAATCGGACACGCCGTTTAAGAGTTACGACCCCCCGAGTGCAAGGGGGCCTACCCGGGCTGGTCCACCCCGGCCGGCCCAGTCCGAGCCGCCGGCCCTCTGGCCGCGGCCTGCCTCAAACCACCGGACCCGAGCGGGTCCGGCCCTCCTCATCCGACTGGCCAAAAGGCCGGTCTCCTGTTGTAGTGCAGGAACCGCATGAGGCGGGTCCTTTCCCCCTTTGAAACGGACCGGCCGAAGCCGGTCCTCGCTGACCCCGGGAAGACCGCGCACGGTCTTCCCTCCTCTACCGGACGCGACCGGCGCGCCGGCCTCCTCCGTGGCCGCTCCGCCTGACGCCGCTCGACCGGGATCCCGCCTCACCACCGTCCGCGCCAGCCGCCAACCGGAACCGCTTCGCCTGGCCACCGAACCACCGCGACGCCCCGCGGCCGCCTCCTCGGACCGAAGCCGCGCCTCTTACCGCCGGAGCTCCCAAACCGGCCAGAAAACCTCCAAAAACCCGCAAACTTCGGCGAGGTGTTGCGGTCTCCTCCAAACTCCATTTTCAATTTCTAAAAGGTCGATAGAATGCTCATAAATTATTCTACGCACCCATGGGATTGGATTGCAATTTCGACGGCAAATAGATAAAATAAATTTAGGACGAACATGGTGCGTGAAACTAAAAATGAAACGCACGATCCTACCTCTTGGGCTTCGCCCGGAGCTTCGCGTCGATCCGTCGGCACCACCGCACCTTTCCGGAGTCGCCTTGCCAGAGCTCGCCTCGCCGGAGCTGCCTCGCCGGAGGGGGAGGGGGAGGAGGGTTTGAGGAAGAAGAAGAAGAAGAAGAAGAAGGGGGGGGGGGTGGTGGTGTTTAAGTACAAATCACTTAAACGCCCGCCCGACAGCCCCAAACCCGAACTCCTGACAGGGTCGGGATTTAGCCTCCCCTATGCTAAGATCCACGCTCTGAGCGCAACGGCGGTATCAGAATTTTATTCCGAGACCCTGTTCAAAAGTTATTAAACTTAGCGCCCGAGGCCACCAAATTACGAAAATGCCCCTGGGGCCATTTTTCACAAACGGCCCGCGCCCGCAAAACTTATACCCCTACTAGAGTAAACGGCACACTCCGAACTCAACGGTGCCCTTAGTGATTTTTCCGAGCCACTGTTCAAGAGATACTAGCGTTTCGCCATTAAACGAATTAATTAATTAATTAATTAATCCGTTTAACGTTCCAGAAGCGGGCGAGGGGTCCAAACATCCCGCGCCGACAAGTTTTATGTCATTCCTACGGTAAAAACCCCATTCCGAACCCATCCGTACACTCGGATCTCTGATCCATAACTCCTTTTAGGAGTTATCCCATTTATTTGGCATTTCTAGTGTGAACGCACTGAAAATTTAATTCCGGCCACTCTGGGGCTCAGAATCGCACGCCGTCTGAAGGCACTGCTCTAGAATATTATCAAGAATATTCCAAAGTCTTTCTCAGCAAAAACTGGGTTCTTACACTTTGAGAACACTATACAAAGACAAGATGAGAGATGTGAAAATAACATACCTAAAACTTGATGAGAAAGAGGTTGGACACCCATTTCAACCTCAATTTATAAAAAAATTCATTTAATAAAGTTTTTTTTGAAAATTTCAGCAACTTGTTCCGATGTAGGAACACACTCCAACTTTAATTAATTTTTATCCACAAGATCTTTGATGAAATGATATTTGATATCAATATGTTTTGAATGATAATGTTGTATAGGATTCCTTTTAAGGTTGATTTAACTATGATTATCACAACGCAAGAGTAAGGATAACTTAACTTCAATAAGTAAATCTTCCAATTGAGTATTAATCTAAAAATGATAGGTATCAGCTTGAGTGACAACATAATACTCATCTTCAACCATACTAAGAGTTACATAATTTTATTTCATTGTATGTTAAATAAAAAAACTTTTCCTTAGAAATAAATCTACACTAGATGTGGATATTCTATCATCAACATTTCTGTCTAATCAACATCTGAATACCCAAAAAATTCAATACCTTATGAGCTATCATACCTGATGCCATTTTTTTTTCCTTATACATATCCAAGAATTGTTTTTCTATCCAATAAGTGTGTTTATTTTGGATCACACTTAAATATTTCACATAAGGTAATAATATACACAATGTTGGGTCTTTATGCAGTCAAATATAACAAACATTCAATAATATTATAAAAATATTTAAGATCAGCTTCCTAAGATTATCCATCATTTGGAAACATGGTTCCCACTGAAATTCGTATGGAAACTGGTTTTGAATTTTCCATGCCAAAGTTATTAATAAGTTACATTTCATAATTTTCTTTAGAAAGAAATAATTGTTTCTTATTTTGTAGGATTTTTAACCCAATAAATTATTTCATTTTACCCAGCATAGACATATCAATCAATTTTTCCATTTCTTCAGTAAATATTTCACATATTCATTCATTATTCACAACAATGATAATGTCATAAACATAAACAATTATGATGAGGGAAAACTCTTTACTTTATTTGATGTAATGATTTATATCAACTCTTATTTTTATAAAACTCATCTTCCTCAAGAACTTATCCAATGTGAAATACCATTCCATATGATCTTGTTTTATCCCATAAAAGGCTTTCATCACATTCACACATAAAATTCATATTTACTGAAAATAAATCCACATGGTTGTTCAATATAAAATCCCTCATCAAGATCCCCATTCCAAAATGCAGGATTCACATCCATATGATTTTTTTAACTTCATTGTACAATAATATAAATCCAAATTTTGATTATTTCTGACCTTTCTAGTATAGAAAAATATCATAAAAATCAATGCCTTCAATTTGTGAGTAGCCTTTTCACACTAGTATTGCTTTGTTTCTTATCACTTCACCTTATTAATTTAGATTTTTTAGAAAACCCATTTTTTACCATTATAATTTTTGTTATATGTATTAGGTATAACTTCCCAAGTATTATTATTTTATATCCATATCTTCATTTATAGCCTAGAACCATTTTGGATGATCAAAATATTCACTCATACATTTTGGATCATATTTAGAATATAAAGAAGTATGTGAAACAACTTTTTATGTTATTCTTGTTTGAAACTTCTGATATTGATCACAAATAATGTTTTGAGCTTAATTTTTTTCCTCACCCTAGGATTAGAATTTTTATATTTTTCCACATCACTAAAAATAACTGAGTCTAATTATTCTTCTTGAGTATGATTTCAATTTTTAGTATCCTTACTAGAATTTCTAATAAAAATTATTTCATCCTACTTAACTTATTTATCAGTACGAGTCTATTTATCTTTGTTATCATTTTCAATAATGTTCACATCAACAGAATTAAAAAATATTCTTGTCTATCTATTGAAACATCTATATCCACTTCCTTCTAGAGCATATCCATGAAAAAAATCATCTTCCCCTCTATGATCAAACATTCCAAGTTTTCCACCTTTATTCTTTATGATGCATGGACTCCTAAATTTTTTAAATATTTCAAATATATAGTTTTTTCATAAAAAATTTCATATAGAGTCATATCTAAACTTGGTTTGTAGAAACATAGATTTGGAATATACATAATAATAATCATTTCTTACCTCCAAAAGAAATAATAGAGACCATGTTCAGACAACATAGTTCGTAACATTTCCACTTGAATTTTATTCTTCCATTCAGAAACACCATTTTGTTGAGGTGTATATGGTGAGTTAAACTCATTCCTAATTCCATACTTTTAAATATAACATTTAAAATCATCAATTTTTATATACCACCATTATCAATTCTCAACTTCTTCACTAAATACTTAATTCTTTCTCATCTTTCCTCTTAAAACTTTTAAACATTTTTGGAGAACCTTACTTATGTTTCATATACATAACACAAGTAATGAGAGTAAAGTTTTAAAATAAAGTGATGAATTTATTATCACAATTAGTTGATTGTTTTCACATATGACCACATATATCGGAATATATAAGTTACATCGGTTAATTTAAACAAATTTCAACTTTATTAAGAATATAATGTTAATAATTCCTTTCTGAAAAATAGTGCTACCCAAATATCTTCTTTAATAAATTTTAGAAATTACATAGACTCTATCTATCATTGATAAAATTATCATGTTTCTATGACACATTTTCCATAACATTTTATGCCAAAACTGGATCTCTTCTACCATACCTATGTAATAATAGTTTTTTATTTCACCAACATGGAACATGTTTTTTTTGTAATTTAGCCTCTTATAACTATTTTTATATCTTTATATCTTCCAAAAATAAACTAGTATTTTATAAAAATAACATTGTTTCCTTCATCACAAAGTTGTGAATCACTTATCAAGATGTGTTTCAACCCTTGAACAAACATATATTTCTTGGAATCTAACCTTTTATTTCCCAATTATGGTTGTCCCAACACCTTTGATTATGAGAGATTCATCATTGAAAATTTTTACTATTTCTTCTTTGAAGCATTTCAAATTATTCCACAATTTTAAATATTCTTTTATATGATAAGAATAACCAATTTCCATGATCCATGATCATTATCCTTTTGTTGCATTAAGAGTGGTTTCTATAACAAGAGCTTTTTATTTCCCATTCTCTTTCTTGGCATCTGACTTCTTAAAATTTCTAACAAACTTTTTTTTATTCGGTAAAAAAATAAGAAATCCTGTTTTAAGATTTCCAATTTGTTAAATTTTTTCAAAAATAGTTTCCACATGTTGTAATCTATTTTCAAAATTCACAACAAACTTCTCATTTTTCTTATTAACATCCTTCTCATACTCCTTTCTTTGAGGATATTGAATCCCCTCAAACATGTCCTTCTATAATTTTTTGAATAGTTATAGTATTGTTGATTAAACCAACACATATTTTCCATATATTTGAATCCACCACAATACCAATAGTATCGATAGAAGGAATATTTTCCTTTGAAACTTCCATAATAACTAGAGTTATGAACATTTTTTCTCAACAACATTATTATATTTTTTATATGAACTTTTTTGACCACCAAACTTTCTGTTTTCAACTGGAACATTCTTCTTCAACTCAGTTTTCATTTCATATTTATCATAACCAAAAGTAATAGAGAATTTTTTGGGCTTATTTTTTTTATAACTTCTAAATTATTAACTTTTTTCATCTTCTATATATATAACCTTCCCAACATTACTCTTCTCATAAACAATTCTAGAATTATTCTCAACATTTTAAGGTAAATTTCATTCCTTTACAAGTTCACCCTTTTAAGAGAATTCACCAAAATTAGAGATAGAATTTTTTAAACTTGTAAACCTATATTATAAATTAGAATGTTTTTTTGGAAAAGTTTAAAATGTTATTCATTTTCTTTAAACCTTACTTTTAGATGTTCATTACGATTATTTTATTTCTCAAGGGATTTCTTCAAATCATCAATCTCTTCCAGTAGTTTCAATTTCTCTTCAAAAATACACTCTTGATTATTTATTAAAGTGTTTTCACTATTCAATTTCTTAATTTATTTTTCAATCTTCCCAATATTACCAAGACATTATTTAAATTCTCTTTTAAAATGAAATTCTAATTGAGATTATTCTTCTTCTTCAGAACCGCAGCTTCCGAATTCTTCATTATTAACCATGGAAATGAAAGTATTCTCACTATAATTCTTAGTAGATTTTTTTGGATTCATATTAACTATATTCTTATTCATCATCTTTATATAATAAACTTATCCTTTTGTATTTTTAAATATTTTATCTTTCTATCTGGAAAAATATTTAGCCTTATCCCACTATTTCATCTATGACCTTCTTAGCCTTATTTATTCTTCAACATTATCCTATTCATTATTTTTTTTGAAGGAAATTATCCTTAAGTTACCAATGGATTTACATTCAAAAAACATTAAGGGAAGTTTTGCATTATATTTACCTATACATATTCACACATTTTTATGAAGAAAGATAAAATTTCATTAATATTGTTTCATACCTCATTTTCAGAGTCAGTGTCTGTAACATCATCTCCCTTACGAACATTCTTAAAATTTTCTTTCCTAGAATATTTGGAAGACATTTCTCTATCAATTTTTTTTACCTACATAAAATTACCCCTTATCATTTTATAATTTATGAGAGTACTATAAATATCATCCAAAGTTAGAGTTTTAGGCTCTCTATCTTCCAAAGAAGATACTTTGGCATCAAAATTTTCTAGAAGAATTATTAAGATATTTTCAACAATTATAGAATCCTATGAATGTTCACCAAGACATATGACAGTGATGATAATTTCATTTAACCTAGTAAATAAGTCCCCAACATATTCAAACTTACCCATATTCAGATCTTCATACATTATCTCCCAAATTTTTAATTTTTCCTTCTTGACTTTTATATCGCCTCCATAAAAGTTTTTAAACTTCTACCAGATATATTTGGTAGTGAAAAAACCCTTAACTCATAAAAACTCACATTTAGAATGTTATAAGAGTAAAAAATTATTATCTATTCTATTATTCTAATGATTTATCTTTTAAATAGATGTAAGATAAATTTTATCATCAATAGAAGGAAATACATTTGTTGAAGCTTCAAAAACATCGTACCCAAGAGATATAAGATAATAAAGCATTCAATATTTCTAGATATGATAATTCTTACTATCGATGGCTAGAATACCCTAACTATTGACACAATTCAGATTCTCTATTAACTTCTCTTTAAAATATTAGAAAATTTTAAATGAAGGGAACCTTCGCCTCTGATACCAATTGATATATCCCACAAGGATCCATGTGTCACTGAAAGGGGGAGGGGGTGAATTAGTGATATATTTTTATTTCATTATTCCTTATGAAAAAAACTTATCCTCCTATTAAAGAGTTTATAACATGATAAAAAAAATAAACAAACATCTACATGAACACAAGAATTGATAAGGTTCACTACCCAACAAGAGTAGCTACGTCTTGGTATGGTCTGGAAACAATCCAATACCACAAAAATCCACTAGAAACCAATCCTTTTTTGTGAAATATAATGAGTAGGATATTTCCTTACACTCATATAAAACTATGTTCAATACAAAAATCATGTGATTAAAGTAGTACAAAATGATGAAATTCAATTTGTGTAAAAAATGTGTTATGGAGATTCTTGATAAACTTTCACAAATAAGATCTTCAAAACAATTATTTAATTTCTTACCCAATAGCTGGAAATAACTTCATATGTACTTCATAATGACACTCAGTCCAATTTCCTAGTCTGATATGCTTGTCCAATTTCTCAATACAGAAAAATATAATTTTGTCAGAATACCGCTAAAAAAATTCGGAATTTCTTCTTATTACTTCAAAAATCCTAGTATGATTATTCAATTCGATTCTAGAAACTTTGATTATGATCTTGTATCTTCTCATTTCCATCTTTTATCCATAAAACTTACTCAGGAAAGCACAATCTGGAAACTTATACTCTCTAGAACATCTGAGTTTGTCTCTCCTCTTTCATGAATAATACTTGTTCCAGGAATGTATAAAGTACCTCCTCTATTTATAGGAAACGCACAAGTGGTTTGGATAGGATTCTGAAAAACTTTCCCACTCAAATAAATTTCCCAAATATTCAATTTCCATTGAATTTTGGATATATTATTGTATTCTTCAACGCTTCTTAACTCCTATAAAACCTTCTTGAATCATTTCATGAATTATTTTTGCTTCATATTTATTAACACTCTTCATTCCGATTCATATTAACATTATGATTTTCCCATTATGATGCTCTATAAAAATTGAAATACAGTCTTCCCATTATGATATCTTCATTACGTTGCTCTAAACCGATTAATAAAAATGAGAACTTTTATGATCACCTTTTTCTATACTTCATCAATATTTAAGAAATTATTCTTTTCTTATTTTTCCTCAGGATGATGAACTTGTGACCGATGATGTTGTTGGTGTTAGGCTATGTCAGATTAGTAGTCTCTACTTTACTTAGACAATCAGAGTATTATCCAGTCCAATATTCTTGACCTAATTGACACTAAAACAACTTAAAAAATTTTCCTTATCACTTGACCTAATTGAAAAATATATCAGGGAGAAAAATTAATTCAACAAAAAAATCATTTTGATGAAAAAGCTTGACTACATTGTTGATCAATTGGTCTTTGTATTTCTTACACACATATATCCCAAAAAAAAATCAATATAATTTTCCTTTTTCATTGGTCCCAACAACTCTCTAATGAAAAAAAATCTTCCTTCTATGATTTATGGAATACCGTGTCTGATGGACTAGTATTGGTAGATTTAAATTCAACAACTTTATTTCTTCTCTGAATAATATTCACATAATCTTATTTCTCTGATGATTTAAATCATTTGGATTATTGGTTTGAATAAAAACCAGAATCTTCATTTTGTAAAGTTATTATCAAAAAAACCTCCCCAGCCTTAAAACTATTATGTGTCCGGTGATCTCACACTAATGTCCTGAGATCGGAATGCTTTTACTACAAAAAATTCCTTCTTCAAAAAAATTTCTACTTGTAATCATGATTTTATGTTGAATTTGATAACATTAAAGATTAGATTCAGTGCCATATGAAATGAAATAGAAATTAATAGAACTTACCATCCTTCGGGTAGCTTCTTTCCATACAGTATGAACCTAAATATGATTGAAGACACTGGTTCTCCCCCTTTCTTTCATAAATCTTACATCACATGTTTTATAGAATACTTATGATATTTATGAATTACAAAAAAAAAGTATCATTGTATTTTTATCAGATTCAATAAGACTATAAAGAAACTTCTCATTATGATATTATTTTAATTCTTGAACCATGATGAGTTCAATAAACCCTTTATTCCAAAAAACATGTCTTCAAATCGATGGACTTTCTTAAGAAAATTGAGTCTGGTCTTCTAATTATGATTGTGAGTCTGATCACTAGATTTTACAAAGTGAGGTGATTTCATTCTTCATAAACACTTCCTTTACAACAAAAGATAATACTTTCATAAAAAACTTCTTCATGATTCCAAAAAGAACTTCCAACCAACATGGTCCCATGAAAAATTACAAGAAGTATATAAATTATTCCAATTTGTGCATGAATTAAAGAGTTAATGTTGATAGTGAGCATAAAAAACCACTTGTGAAAAAGGATATATGGAAGTTATATGTGGTCACAACTACTAAAGTGGGATAATAGAATGATGTGATGAATATTAAATGTATCATCCTCTATATATCTACAAATTTATTATTTTATTTAGGTCACATAAACACTTTTATATCAATTTTTTTAAGAGTATCACATAACCACCAAAATTATTAGATATAGATTTATTGATAAAAAACATAATTTTATGATGATCACATCTCATGTATATTGATACTCATTAATATACAGATCTGGGAATGTGCTTACTAAAAATACAGTTATTTATCCATTAGTTTATTTTTTGGCATATATTTTATCTCTTTATATAGATCCCATAGACTTTCTCCCTGAAGATATGTCATTTTTCATATTATAAATAATATTATGATCCTTTATTAATTTGAGGATAAAAATAAACATCTAATGGAAGTAAATTCCATCATATGGGTTTTAATACCAATTACTATGGGTATTATCTTATATTGTTGGGGAAACACAACATTTAATATATGAATATTTTTAGAGAAATTATAATATATTTCATAATGAGTTAACTTCTCTTCCACTAAATTATGAAGATTATTTTTCAATAGAAATAAAACATGGTTCTTTTATTATATCAAATAAACCTATTAGATTTTTTTAATTAGTTTTTAGGAATTGAAGAATAAACTCTTAGAGAATCCAGATAAGGGATATATTTAACCATCTGCATCACCATAGTGTGTAATTATTCTTTATGATAAGAATAATGGTGGGTTAACACATAAATACATTTATTATTGTGAACTTAATATGATCAAGTTCAATTATAAGTTTCATATAACACATATTGATTAATGTATTATGATAAAATTTGACGCACATGAGCCTCAGCCTAGTTGGTGAGGACTCCTTAAGTCCATCTAGGAGACTCAAGATGAAATCCAGATGGATGCTAATTTTCAGGTTACTATAGTAGTACTATAGAAGTACTGTAGCAGGTACTGTGAAGAACTATAACGGGCACTGTAACAGGCACTGTTTGGCACTATAGAAGCCAGGAATATTCCCCCGTTTGGGCCTTCGGGCCACTGATTTGGTCCCTGAGTCCTTTAAGGTCTTTGGGCCACCCAGGACTTTGGGTCAGTAAGTCCTTCGGTCCACATCAAGGCCTTCAGGCCACCTTAAGTACAGATGCAAACCAGAAAACCTACAAGGAACAAACTTCAGAAGGAGGAGAAGCAAGGAGATTTTCACCATAGAAAAAGGTAAACGGATTGCAAGAATGAGAGGGTATGACACCTACCATCGAGAAAAGCCTGTTCATGCACAGAAAATCCTAGACGAACAACCATGTGAAGGTGGAGAGCTGATTTCACGATGGAGATGCTATGGAGGAGCAGTTCCAAGTAGTTAGTCTGGGTTGTATTTAATGTTTTAAGCTTACGGGCAACGAATTCCTCTAAGGCCTATGGTCCATGTAATACTTATGCCTATGAGCCTTGTAAGGGTTCCACCTCACCCCTTGAAATATGTATTATCAAAATCAATAAAAAAATGAAGGCATTAGGGCATTGAAGGAGGATCCGAATACTATTCAATGATTGTTCATCAGTCAGGATATCATTAGTTAAGGGATAAAAGGGTGTATATACCCAAAACAGCATTTGGTGGTAGGTATTAACAGTATTAATTTATAGTGAATGAATTTGGACTTACCAATGATCCAGCTAACTTCATTTATCTAATGAAAGATTCCATAGATATTACCATGATTAGTTTATGGTATTCATTATATAAAATATTATTTTATGTTCCATGTACATAAAAGATAATTTAGATAATGTGAGGATTTTATTAAAGACCATGAGAATAGATAATTTGTATACCAAATTATTGAAGTATTAACTTTGGCTACATAAATTTTCATTCTTTGGTCATGTTATTACATGAAAGGGAATGTTGGTTGATTTTTATAGACAAATGTTATTGAATAATTTCCTAGACCAATGAAACTGACTAAAATTTGTAGTCTTATAGGGTGTTTTGGAAACTAAAAACTCATTGAGAGAAATTTTTCATGAATATAAAACTGAATAAAATTTTTTATGGAGAAGAGAGACATGTTTCTTTAGATATAGGAATATGAAGAACATTTCAAGGGGTTGAAGAGATGGTTGGTAACTGCACTTGTGCTTACACTACCCTATAGTGGATAAGGGTTTGTGATATATTGTGATGCATCATAGAAGGTACATGTATATGTTCTCATGTATAATTAATTGGTTATAGAATACCACTAAATTTGATTGATTATTCATGCTTAAAATTATGTGACTCAATATTAGAAGTTGGAATAGGTGATTTTTTCTCTTAAAATAAAGAGGAATTACACATATAGTGAATGGTGTAATATATATATATATATATATATGCATATATGGATCATGATATAATGAATTATATATCTACATAAGAATAGTTGAGTATGTTATAATGATTATGGTTGAATTTGAATAAAGATTTGGATTTTACAATAAATTTTCATACTATGATGGGGAAAAAGGCAAATGATGCTTTAAGTCAATGGGACCATACTAGATTTTCCATGGTGAGGACTGAAAGAGATAGAATATTTATATATTCACATTGGATAGATCCACAAATCCTAATAGTGGGAGATAAATCCTGTCATACTCACATGAATGTTCAATAATCCATTTCTGTGAAGACTAAAGAGTGGTATAAAGATGAAGTTGAGATTAAAAAAAGGTAAGAAAAACTACTATGTATAAATATTATAGTTATGTAATGATTAGGTTTAGGAACAAGAATGTTACCCATAAGTACCAAAATTGAAGAATTAGATTCTAGATGAATAATATATCTAATTTTCATTTATCCATCATGAGAGTACACACACACACACACATATATATATAGAGAGAGATATTAAATATAATTTCTATTGGGGAAAATAAAGAGGGATATTTCAGAGTATATATCTCAATACATTCTAAGTCAGAATAATATGGATTGATATCAAAATAAAAGGGAATAATTTAACCATTACCTATACCAATATGGATATAGGAAACCATCAACATGTATTTTTTCATAGGTCTCAACAAAAAATCTATGTTCTATAACACCATTTGGGTTATATATGACTACCTAATAATGTAAGAAAATATCATTTCTTTCAGGAATTATTTCATGATTTATCAACATGTCATGGTATATAATAATGATGTGGTATGTTTCTAGGGAATACCACTCTCAATTGTATCTAATCATGAACTAAGATTTACCTTATTATCTTGGAGAAGTATTCTATAATAATTGAATTCATGGTTGAGATTTATTACTTCATATAATCCTCAGAATGATGGTCATCTCGAGATGACCATTCAATCCCATGAATAATTATTGAGATATTTCTTTATATATTTCAATGTTTTTACAGGTCAACACCTTCCTCTAGTTGTATTTTTTTAGAATCATATCTTTCACGGGATCTATAACACTAAAATACTTATTTAACCCATTCATACATGATTTATCACTAGGTTTTCACTTTAAAACAATTTCGAGATAATTTCGGTAATGAGTTTTAAAAAATTTAGTAAAACATTACATAAAGAAGTTAATATTTCTTCACTCTTCATTTTTTCCAATGAACATCTACTTCATAAATACACACATGATTTTTTTCATGTTAAACCCCATTAAAGGAAATCTGAATTTATTTTTAACACACTGATATTTTAAAATACCACTATATTTGATATCCTATACGAAACACAACCCCATCCTTAAACAAACCATGAAATATTACTATTTATATATGATTGTTGTAAGATAGACATTAAATTGAAGGTTGTGAGTATTATTAAATGATTCATGAAATATATATATAAAGGACCTAGTTAATTAAAATTAATTGATTAATTCTTAGTAAATAAGTTCTAAATTTTCTTTAATGTTATTTTATGCTTAAGAAATTTGTCTCCTTCAAAAAACAATTTTATTGATTTTTTTGAGAAAATATTATAATAAATTTATAGAAAATATATAAATTTGTTTATACAAAAATAATATTATTTTTTAAATTGTAATGTATCAGTTTTTTCTATATAATAATTTCTAATATTTCAAATAATATTTCTAGAGCTAGGTGCTAAGATGACGTGAGATTTCGAGACCTAGTGAACCTGAAATTAATTTTCTAAATATATTAATTATAATAAATATTACACATGCCTAGTTTTTTTAAAAAGGTGTAACAACACTAAAAAGAAGTCACATATTAGAAAAATGATGATTTTTTTGAGTTTTGGACATGGGTTTTACCCAAGCCGTGACATATCCTTGGAGTGTGTGAGACGTTCGGGATGGGCACAATCATGGGAGAATATTTAAATAAATTAATTGATTAAAATAATTTAATTAAATTAATTTCCATGACCTGACCTAGAATAAAAATATATGGATATGAGGAAATATCAGGGATATCCACATAACCCTAGAACCATTAAAATGAGCATTATAGGATCGTTCTCAGGAAAACAATAACCAGATCATGGATTAATGAGTAGTGTGCAATAGAATTTGAGGATATCAATGACAACAACAACATGGATTCATGATTCATAAGTGACTGATCTTTATTGAGGTTGTATATCCGTTTTGTATATTTTTACCCTTTTTATTTTCCCATAATGAATGTGAATCAATCGACTAATGGATTTATTCGGGTATCGATCATTTTTGTAGGAATGGGTTTGTTTATCTAGGATTTGGGGATGATTATTATTTTTTGTGTATTGATGGATATTAATAAGTTGTTATATTGGAAAAATGTTGAGGACAACCTAAATAATGTCTGAGGTTCATTCCTCATCCTTTGTTTTTGTGGCTTTCTCTCCTCGTTCTACATGAAATCATCATTTCCATATTCTTTTAACCTACAATTCAATGGATACCTAGTGAATGATCATTTCTCATTGGGTATATTGAAAAATGGATCACTAATAAAGGGTTTTTATGGATATATGATGTCTTTATTTTGGTACATGACAATATAAATGGATACATGTATAGATATGGAGTTTTTGATGGTGGTTTTATCATGTCAAACTAACAAGGAACAACAGAGGGTGTTTCATGAGCATCAGATATTTAAAGAATAGCCGGAATTAGACCAATGACTATGATAGGGTTTAGTTGACAAAAAATCCATGACATATGGAATGATTATCGTTTTGATTCATGGATGGATTAGAGGTTGGAGGTATGAAAAATGATTCATTAAGTGGATCTTGGATTCTATGCCAAAACTCGACTACATGGCTTGTAGTCCTATTAACATACAAAGTGTACTCCCATATATTTGGTGCTAGGGTTTCTATATAGAGAAAAGTATAACAACATGTGGGATATGTGTCACACACCATGTGTCCCTTAGAATACCATCTCGGTGTGTATAGGGGGTACACGCCCAGTAGGCCATGTAGATTTACAAGCCATGTGTACCAAGTCACATGTCATGTAATGCATGGTGCATAAACAAAGTTTATATAGATTAAATTCCCAAGAGGCTATGTGGACCCACAAACCATGTATATAGGGATAAAAAACATGTACTTATGAATGTACATCAGCATGGGAAGGCTAGAATCTGAGTGCCATCCTAGACACCTACATGTCATGTACATCAGGGAAACACTATGTATTTTGGAAAATTGTGTTCCATGTGACCTCAAGATATGGGTGGTTCCAGGATTAGTGAGACATGCCATGTTCCCCCAATGACACATCATGTAATATTTTGAGAATAGGTTTGATTCATTATTATCCTTATTTTAGCTTCAAAGTGAGCTTATGTGATCTTCCTTGGACCAGTATCAGTAGGGTGTATTACCTTGATCCTATCTATAAGGGTTTAGTATGGAATTTCAATCTATGAATATGATGGTGATTCCCTTTGATAAATTTCATTCATGAATAGAGTTGTCTGAATCCATTCTTAATTCTCTTAATGAGATCATATATCATCATCATTTCCCTAGGTGGGGTTCACAGTATCATTATAACCAACACGATGTGGGCTTTATTCCCCTACTTAGCAGGTTAGTCCAGATTGGGTTGTTGGTATACCCCATGGACCGGGGTGTGATCCCCATATATGTATCAATCTCATAAAAAAATACTTATATATTCTTTTTGGATAGAACCAATGATCATGATATTTTGGATGACTATTGTCATTATTAGTATAGCTCATAGAGTGTGTTCTCCCATATGAGTGTGAACTCTAGGATGAGTGTTGGAAATGGAATTATAGGTCATGGAGTGTGTTATCCCAGATGAGTGGGACCTCAGGATGAGTGTTAGTAGTATAATTACAGCTTATGGAGTGTGTTCTCTAAAACACATTTTATATGGAACTTTCAAGTAGGATTCATAGGATAGATTTACGGTTATGATCTTACATCAAGACTATGTGTCTACTATGAGTATATCTAGATGTTTTATTGTATGTCTCACAATATGAATGAAAAATAATGTTATTTCCTAACTATAATTTATGGTTTATGCTTGGTTATTTCAGGGTGTCCTATTGAGTATTGTTATACTCACCCCTACACGGGCTCTGCCTACATATGTCCTCTATTATGTAGATGACTGAATTTTTTTATGGATACCTTGGAAGATGAGGATCAGGTATAGATTAGTATGGGATAGACAATCGAAGGTGTATACTATTATTTCATTTTACATATGTACCCTTCTTTAGTATAGGGAATACTTTTTTTTTCTAGTTTTGGGTGGGATTGTATTTTTTCCCTTTCCATAATTTATAGTACTATATAATATACTCATATTGTGGGATTATAGATTTATTCATGAATTTTTATCAATTTTTTACATTTAATCATTTTGTGGGATTGGATATGTGAGTGTGAAAACATTTAATTTATGAAAAGGACTCCCATGTGTGTCATATGAATTCTTGGAATCACTCTCCATCCCATGACCTATTGAAGGTGGGATTGGGTTAGTTTTAGCTCGGACTCTGGTGGGTTGGGTCATGAAAGAATGGTATAAGATTAGTACCTAGCCTTATGTGTTTTGAAACATCCTAGATTTTGGACTGAAGTTTGGAGTTTATTTTTTCTTATCATAAGTTTTGGTTTGTGAAATAGGGAAATAGTGTTAAATTATTTTGAATTTTGTGTCATAGGCTAGGGTTTCTAGTGCTAGTGGAGTGGAAGATGCATATATTCACCAAGGCTCTGATAAATTTCTTATTCACTAGGTTTATTTAGACCTTGGTTATAGGTAAAACATTGGTACAACCATCACATAGGAATAGGACTGGTTACTATGTCCTTATTAAGTCAGATCTATAGATATACTCATTGACTGTGGTCTATCCTGATAATAATCAATATTCCTCTATGATAACATCTAACTAGGTTTCCAAGTTAGTGTCATTATAATGAATGGATTAGTGATGAGGCCTCAGTTCATGGACCCAATAATTAGGTGATTTCTATAGGTGGGTACATAGTAGTTATAATTCCTATCAAGTGATTCTTATACACTTCTATAGATCAGTAATATTATCTTTTGTTTGTTGAGTTGTTGATATATCCTTCTGGATAGAACAATGGTACATATAGGCCTAGTATGTTGTGAAAGTTCCAGCTATAGAGACTTCTTGGGTTTTTTGTTGAGCTAGACCCTCATAAATTAGAGGATTGGGTCAAGGATATGGTATTGGTTTATGGATTGAGAAGACCCTTGACGAATCAGATGGTTGTGCTTGTGACCCATTTTCTACATGGATAAGCATTTGGATTCGATGGTATCTATTGATGACACTACTATATTGATTTTTCATCATGATATCTAGATGTATATATCTCATAGGTTATATGATGGGCTAGACCCACTTATCATGTATTTGAGGAACATAGTGAGACTATTGTGTGGATGTCATGCTTTGATGAGAACCCTTCTTGATGCTAGTTTTAGCGGAGAGACTTATCTAGGATGACATGAGGTGAAAGTAGATCCCTATATTGGTGATGTTTGGTAGGAATTTGGACATTCAAGGAAATGGTATAATTACCCCAATGAGATACATTCTTGTGATGTGATCCAAGACCATGTGGAAAAGTTAGTGATATCCAAAGATGATAGTGTCGAGGTGTGGTGGATGTGTTTATCTGTCTTGTGTTTTTGAGGTTGTTTGATTTAATATTTTTTAGAGAAATACCTAGTTGTGTTAAAAATTTGGCAAATATAAAGGATGATTTAAAAGTTGTATGATATCATAGAGGCTTCAAGTGCTGTTTGAGATATGATGTGTGCCTTCACAACCCCCATCTCAGTTTTCACACAGAGTTATGAACCACTTTTTTCCTAAGAGAATAAACTGTTCGAGACATAATTATACTATTAGAGACTTTTTTCTTAACCCTTGTGTTATAGGATCCTATGAAGAGGATCTATGAATACATGTTTCTTTCTATAGTGTGTCCTAACTCTGTACAGAGAGTGATACAAAGATAAAGAGACTCGCATGAAATCATTTCATAGCGGTAGTGGGATCCTATTATGATTTCATCAGTATGGTCTATCCATTTACCATCCATTCTTATATGATCACTACCATTGGATGTAGAAGTTACTAAGGTTTTTTAGGATATATTTTTCCTCCTTTGATAAGGAGTGATCCCTGAGTAGGGCCAGATGAGTTCATGCATAGTAGGATACAACTATTTCCTTACTAGTTGTCTATTATTACCCTTAGAGTAGTATATGTTAGGAGATTTTAGTTTCTATTATGGTGTAAGAGTAAGTGGAAACCATTCATGAGGATATTATAGGTTGACCTTCCATCGAGAGTTTCTTCATGGACATTCACTGAGGATGGCCTAATATTTATGCTAGTATATCAGATGAACTTAGGGTTATGAAAGAGCTAAATGTGCAGTTGGAGGAGTCTACAGAGCTAGGGATTCATAAGACCTAGTGTGTTTTCTTGGTAATACCAATATTTTCACCAAGGGGAGGATGAGATCTTGAATTTGGGTGTGTATTTTCATCACCCAATCCAGACGACTATCTTGGGTGAGTATCCACCCCGGAGAATTAATGGATTTTTTGACTAGTTATTTGGGGTGAAGTGGTTATTAGAGTTTTACCTAGAAATAGGTTATCACCATCTTTGGTTTTGGACCAAGATATGATATATGTGTATTTCCAAATCCACTTCATTTGTTTTGAGTTCACAGTGATCCCCTTTGAAATGTTAAATATCCCAAAAAAATTTACAAGGCTTGTGACCCTGATCCTTAGCCTTTCATAGATTATTTCATGGTTTTATTCTTCAATGGAACCCCTATTTCCTTGGCATCAGATTTAGAGCACTTGAGACATAGGAGGATGGTGAAATATATTATCTAGGAGTGCTAAGGTCTCATTTATTTTGTTCTATATTCAAAGGTTTACTCCTTGGAATGTGTTTCATCAGATATGGGAGTGATAGTAGACCCTGTAGAGGTTGAGGAAATATGATATTAAGGGATACCCAGGGTGTGTCCATGTTTGTATATGCACACAATGAGTTTTTTTCATATTTTTTTGTTAATAAAGGTGACAGAGTGGTTTAACTATTTACAGTCGAACCTTTTGGGTAAGGATGGTGTAGTGTACCTCTAGTAAATGGTTCCTACCCCTTTGTTTCTTTAAAGAGTTAGGGATACATGACATGGAGATACCAACTGAGAAATATTATGTGACTAAATATCCACTAGATAGTTTTTGATGGATTCCATGGAGGTGGGGAGAATGAAATCTTTATTTAAGGATGGTCGGTGACACGAGTAGAACAATGAAAAGAGGTGATGAGGAGGTTGTCTTACCATATCAGTACATTTAGTGGATGTGAGGATGTACTAGGATCACATGGAATCGGTTGAAAAACCAAGGTAGTTTCATAAAGTTTTTGAGTTAAACCCTTTATATATCATATGTCTATGGGTGATTCCTAATAGTGCTTGGTGTAGAGTTTGGGATACCAGTGCATGGAGGAGGTAGTCCAAAATTGTTGGATTCCCTCAAAAATAAATGCAGACTATGATGTTACTTTATGAAATAATTAGGGGGAGTATAAATGATTCATTTTGGGAGTATGTTGTAGTTTGTTAGAGTGTTTTACCCTAGCCATCTGTCCAGGTATAGTGGACCTTTTAGGGTATGGTGACCATTATTTGGGTTTTTATATTGTTTTTGAACCATAGCTGGGAGGATCATCTACCATCAGTGTAGTTTACATATCATGATGATTACCACTCCACCACCATAGTAACAACTTTTTGAGGACATGTATGAGAAACTTTATAGGACACTATTATACTAGTTGCATCCCATGATTAACAGTTTTTTAGTCCTAGTTTTTATGCTAATTATGGTTATAAAGGGGGTAGTTTATCTAGGGGAGGATGAGGACTGCTCGGTGAATGAAAAATTTCCTTAGTGGAATGAAGATGGATGACTATGGTGTTGGATAGTTATGGAGTATTATCCATGGAAGTAAGTTATCTCTGGGGATCTTAGGACCATACTTATCTTATTATTGTGTCGGGATAAAGAGGTGGTGTACCAATTAACTCTGTGACCATAGTAGTTTTGGTTTCCTTGGGTTATCTACATTCTCAATTGATGAGATATGTTCATGATTTATTATATTATATGGACATGATTAAGCTATACCATGAGAGTGGATTTTCTATCTCAAGGAGCCAACAACATTGAGATCTAGAATAAAAAGACCCTTCATGGTCAGTTATTTTCTGTGGGTGCATGTTTTTTGAGAGAATGAGAGCTCGTGGGAGTGAGAGACCCAGTAGAGAGTTCAGTAACCCCACATTTTTGTTTACTTTTCTTTTTAGGGATTAAAATCCTTAAATATTAGAATAATTTAATATCTTAGGTTTTTCCATATATGAATTTATAATATTTATAGGATTATATTTGGATCCAATCATTGAGAAGGTATGAGATTTTGAGGCCCAAGGAGCTCGAAATTAATTTTTTAAAATTTATTAAATATATTAATTCTCATGTGAATTTATTTTTCATGAAAAAGTGGAATAAATATTAACTTGAGGAGTATATCATAAATCTGAGGGATCCATTTAGTTTAGAGAATGTATTTTACCCTTTGACAGATATAACCTTGGAGCGTGTCATATGCTAGGGTTGAACTTGGTCATGGGAGAATGTTTAAATAAATTAATGGATTAAAATAATTAATTTAAATGAAATATCATGACCTAAAATTGCCTATAAATATATGAATTTGAGGAAATATTAGGGTTATTCTCATAACCCTATAGCAATTATAGGGATAATTGGAAGGATGTTCTTGACCAAACAACTACCAGATCATGGATAGATGATTGTTGTACAACAAAAATCAATGATCTCTCCAATGGAAACAACATGATTTTTTTCTTCATCCTAAATTGATCTATCTCAAAGTGGGGAATTTATTTTGTAGATTTATCCCTATATTCATGTCCCATGATAAATTAAAATCAATCACATAAAGTATTTATTTTTAGATCATTCATTTTTGTGAGTTCAGGTTTTGATTTGGGATTTGGGGGATGACTATTATTTAATATTTATTATTATATATTATTTCATTGTTATAATAGAAATGGATCTAGGATAACCATAAAAATGGTTAAGTATCCTTCTGCATCTTGTGATTTATGGTTTTCTCTCCCTGTTCTAAATTCCATCATAATTGGCATTCTCTTTTGGCCTTCAATTCGACAGATACCCAAAGATGCTCATTGTGAAATAGGTCTTGGGAATAATGGATCACCACCACAGGTTTAGGATGTAGATCAAATGTCTTGAATTTGGTACATGATCACAATAGTTTATCCATGTATGGATCGGGAGTTTTCAATGCCAGTTTTGGCATGCTTCACTGACAAGGCATGACATCAGGTGTTTGCCAAGCAGTGGGTATAAATAGAATCCATCCAACAATGGTGATAGGGTTTACTCAACCTCAGATACATGACATATGGAATGATTCTATGCATGATCCATTACTAGATTTAAGGATGGATATTTGAGTGAAGATGATTTAAGAAGACCTGGGATTCAGTGAAAAACAATACTACACAGTGTTAGTCCTATGAACACACATCATGTAGCATAAAATGTGACAAACTAGGGTTTTTACAAAGATATATGTATCACAAACTATGTGATTCATGTCACACTCTTGTGACACTTAGGTGACCGACTCTGTGTGAACATCTGGTACATGCCCAGGAGGCCATACCCTATCACATGTCATGTAATTAATAGTTTATGGATTAGTGTGCATAGGGAGTATAAACCCATTAGACCATGTAGTCCCACATACTGTTTGTGGTGGGCTACATTCCATGTACATAGAAATGTTCATGGGAATGGTTAGGCTACACACTAAGTTATATGATAGAAACCTACACACCATGTACCTCAAGGACACATAGTTTATTATGGAAAAGTGTATTCTATGTTATCATGAGACACAGGAAGTGTCAGGATTATTTAGAAACACCATGTTCCCTAGGTACATGTTCTGTCCTCTATTGAGGATAGGTTGAATTCTTATTTATCCTTAGTTTATCTTCATGGTGTACTTATATGAGCTTCCTTGGACCAGTATCATTATAGTGTGTTCCCATGATCCTTTGCCTAAGGTTTTAGTATGGAATTACATCATGTGAATAAGATGGTTACACCTTATAAATAATTTTATTCTTGGATTGAGTTGTTGGAATCCCTTGATGAGGCACATAGTGTGATAATATATCATCATATTTACCCTAAGTAGGGTTCTTGGTATTAATTGACCAACACTATATGGGTTTCAATCCCCAATTTATAGGGTTAATACATTTCGGGTTGTTAGTAAACTCTATTTCCCTTGGTGTGATCCCTATCTCTGTATTTATCTCTTCAAACTTGACTTCCTTATTCCTTACTAGACCTAACGAGCGTAAACTCTTAGATGAGTGTCATTAGTAGTAGTATATCTCATAGTGTGTGTTCTCCTAGATGTGTCTAACCTCTGGGATGAGTATGTAAAGTGGAATCATATCTCATGGAATGTTTTCTCTCAGATTAATGTGACCTCTGGGATGAGTATCGATAGTGGAAGTATAGCTCATGGAGTGTGTTCTCCTGGATGCATGTTGTATGGAATCTTTGAGAAGGAATCCAAGGATAAATTTAATGTTGTGATCTTAAATTGAGATAGTGTTTTTAATAGTTGTATATCAAGATTTTTTATTTTATGCCTAATGATTAACATATCCTATGATGAGATGACTACTTTTGATTCTTTATGTTTGGTGATTTTGGGGTGTCCTACCAGGTATTGTTATACTCACCCCAGCAAGTGATATGGAACACATGTCATGTCCTTTAAAGATTATGGAACTTTTTTATGGATTCCTTAGTGGAATAATATTAGGTGGAGCTTAGTTAGGGCTAGATGAAAAAATGTGTATATTAGTGTTGCATTTAACAATAGTCTCCTCTTTTGGATCAGGGCAGACATTATTTTCTTGTTTTGGGTGGGCTCTCCCATTTTCATGCCTACTAGTACTTTATGTCATACTATCATTGGAGTTTTATATATTTATGTCTTCATTATTATCGTTCATTTTAAATTTCATCATTTTTTGGGCTTATAGATGTGTGTGTGTGTGTATACAGGTACTTTAAGAAAATGCCTCCAATGTGTGTGATATGCCTTCTTGGTGCCAATTTACCACCCTTGGACTATTGGATTCGGTCACGAGGTAGTTCCATCATGGAACCTAGTGAGTCAAGTTGTGACAAAAATAAGTTTATAAAAAATTATCTTCGGGTTTAATTTTCATATATTTCTAAAAAGATTGATTTTCTAGTGAATAGTTAAAAATATCAATTTTAATAGAAAATTGTTTTTTGTTTCAACCATTTGAAAATTTACATTTCATTTTAAAAAAGTTTTAATATTAAAATTAGTTCTATTATATTATAAATAATCCAATTATATTTTTTGGAATCAATTTTATATATTAATTTGGTATAAAAACACTATTTATATAAAAAATTCATTTGTAAGAAAACAATATTTTTTTGACAAAACAATTTTATTCACATTTTATGATATATATTAAAATTAATTCCATATATTTATATAGTTTGAATTAGATAAAATTTATTAATTTTTTTTAATTATGTGGTTCAAATTTGTTAAACAGATCCCTTTTATTTATAGGCATTATGAATTGTAACTATGTTAAAATTTATCACCTCGATAAATGGTAAATCAAGATAGTCTATGTTAAAACTAAGTGATAAGGTAATAAATTTTCATCCTAATTCTTATTGGATAAATTTAAGTTTAAAATTATCAAATTATACTCAAAATACAATTTTTTAAAGGACACCTGTCAATGAAAATGACCCTTATAATATTAAAAGCAAAGAAAGTTACAAAATGTCACTCTCAAGGTTTAAAATATCTATTATGTGTCCATATATTGATGAAATCAAGATATTAATGACCCTAAATTTCCATATTGATATTAATGAAATTATTTTCCGGATTAAAATTTATTTTTAATTTATATAAATTATATAATAAGCATATATTCCTAGTCAACTCTAATAATATATTTATTTTATTAAAAAATATATAAAATAAATGATTTTAAAAATGTTAAAAGTGAAAAAATTTTAAGTATTTAATCTGTAAAATGATTTTTATAGATCTAAATGACATATTATGGTGGTTATAAAGAATTATATTTGAATTAATGCTTTTTCATGATGTATTTCAAGACAAATTAATTGAATAGTGTTAAAAATATCATTAAAGATAATTTATAATAAATAATATATTATTAGATGATATTAAATTATTAAAAAATTTATATTCATCCAAATTAATTGGATATGGTTTTAAACATAAAACATGTCCCATTTATGGTTCTTATATCATTTTATAGTATCATTATTAACACATAATGTTTATAAAATATTAATATTTTAGTAATGGTCAAAATGGTTAATAGGCCGTTAAAAATAAAAGATGAGGGTAAAACATAAAAAAATGTAAAAATTTTATTTTATGAGAGGATTTAGACTCATACTCATCTTATATTCTAATATTATCAATTTGGATCCATTTTTACGTTAAAAGTAATTTATTTTAATTTAATATTTTAAGAAATTCCAAAAGTTCCTCTCAACTCAATTATAAAAGGACACCCCTTCTATCAATACTTCACAAGAATTTGAAAAATCTATATTTATCAAACCATAACCATTTATCTTCTCAAAATATATATACAAGTTATATAGGTTCTGGTCTCCTCAAAAGACCAACCATATGATACTTATGAGGAGATCCAAATGTGTTTTTTCTAAACGAGAGGATATCGCCTTAACTGATCACTTTATTTTTTTAATTATTCTTTTACCACCTATAAATTAATAGTTTTTATTAAAAAATGTTATCATAATTATCCTAAATATATAAAAATGTTATCATGATTATGAAACAACCATTATAAACCCTATTTCATATCAAATGGGGTGTTAATTTATCGCTCGGTCTTATGTATGACTTATGGTCCCCATGAAGAGATAAAATTCATTTTTCATCACCATATTTTAAGGATGGGTATTATGATGTTTTTTCTGTTCATATATGAAATTTAATACATTATTGTAAATCTATAAGGATAATATCATATCTACCTTCTTACCTTTAAATCTGTTGGGAAATGATAATGTCACTTGTGCGCACGTGTGGAATACCACCTCCACAAAGTGATGCAATTAATTTTCGTTTATATTTTAATTGGATGGTAATGAAGATGGATTTTATGAATATTATATATTAATTATTATTTAGTGAAAAATTAAAATTTATCTTTCTTTCATTCCATCTATCAAAAAATTTAAACACCGTTCATGAAAACTTATGACATACCATCTCCATGAATGGTGTAATTAATTTTCTATCTCTAACAATTATAAATTAGAAAAAATATGTATATAATTAATATATTTTATATTTATATCATTATTAATATTTTTTAGATGATATAACCTTGATCAAAGTAAAAATATTGAAGCTACCAATCTAAAACATACATGAAAAAGAAATAAGTTATTACATGAAACAATGTTTTAATAAATAATTGTTAATAAACAGGTTATAAGAGATTATAAGTAAGCCATATACGTTATTATGTATATGATAATGTTTTTAGAATAGATTTATAATAAATAAATTTTTATTATACAAGTTTTTTGAACATGTATAGTGGAAATCAGACTTGGGGTAAGGGTATCTCATCTCACTTTTACTTTCATGGAACATATTTTATATTTAACATGTATTTCATTTGTGTGGTGTATATAATACCACTATAATATGTTATATCATGAATATCATTATCTTCATGTTATTTAATGTTTTATTTTATGTTGATTATTTCATTGGGCATACGATTTAAATGTTACCAAATATGTAATGGTTTATTTCAAAATCTCACAACTATTCAGGATTGTCTCCTCTTGGCGAGTCTTTTCATTCATATCTATATTTTTAAAAAATGTATAAAGAAATTTTTTAATATTATATAATAATTTTCTGAAGAAATATTTATTTATTTTAGACTGTCATGACCTGACCTAATGGGGATCAAGCTACAACTTCCCCAATCCCACCATCATAGGCTAGGGACTAGCCATAAGCACTGAAAGGATTAACTAATATGGGAGACCTTTTCAAAATGTACTAATACACAAGCACCCAAACATATCTATACAGAAGTGTAGAGGAATAAAAGAAAATTTAGTAACATATGGAGTAACAATAATGTATGTATCAACCTCTAGGGAAATACAGAAGTACGACTGCGTAATCTTAAAATAAAAGGGAAAAAATACAAGCCTACCAGAAAGATGTCTTATCCTGAAAATAACTTGAAATTGAAGTGTTGAGAGAGACTAGTTCTATATCTACAAGATATGACCACCATATGTGGTCAAGTGTATCTAGGTTTCCCTATTCTCCATTATAATCACCACCGACCTATCTATCATCTACATAAGAAATGAAACATGTGGGAAAACCCCATACAGGGTTGAGCATATTCGTATCTTGTAGGAAACCCTAAAAGAGAAGGGGGAGTAGTAAGATACACAATAGAAGTAGATAGCTCAACCCATATCAAGAGATAAATTAAATATCATATTAAGGATAAAATTATATATATATATATACACTCAAAAAATAATCCTATATGAGATAGAAATTGGATCTCCATCTCACATCCCATATAGAAAAATTGTTTTCCATTTGTACCAAGATTTCCATCAATGATTCCCATCATATCATGTGTTTATCCAAAGAAGCATCCATGTTAAGCTAAAACTCTCCACTATGTAGCATAGACGAGGGGAAATAATATCAAGGTAGAGGACTCAGGACCTAGTATAATAGGAGGGTTCCACTCAATAGATAGATAGAGGAATAATACTCTATTCCAATAGAAGGGTTCCGATCTGATGGTAGATAGATAGAAGATCCATTTCTAGACTCTGTAGGAGGGTTCCACTCTAAATTTTGAGGATCCATGACCTATCCTAGAAGAAGTGTTCCACTCTAAATATTTATAGATAGTGGACCCATTCCCGGTACCAACAAGAGGGTTCCACTCTGATGATAGATAGAGGAACCATTCCCTATCCTAATAGGAGAGTTCCACTCTATGGGTAGAGGACCCATTCCAGGAATCTACCAGAGGGTTCCTCTCTAATTCTAGATGACCCATGCCATGAATCCATAGAAGTTTTCTACTCTAGGGGTAGAGGACCCATTCCCTGACACTATTGAAGGGTTTCATTCAGTGGGTAGAGGAACCATGAACTGAATCCATAAGAGGGTTTCAATCTAGGGGTATAGGACCCATGCCCTAACTCTGGGGTAGGGTTCCACTCTAGGGGGATATGACCCATTCACTGACACTATAGGAGGGTTCCACTCTAATTACTACCATCGTAGAGTGCCGTCTAAAAGGTGCGTCACACAACAGACTTCATGCATCATATTTCAAAATATAATACAAAGGACACCAATTTTTTCTATGTGAAAAACACTCAAAATAGGCTTCTAGTACGCTAAAATCTGAGCCCAGTTTAAGGAGATATGAGAGATAGAAGTTTCCACCGTAAGGAGAGTACAAGGTGTGTATGGGGATCCACACGAAGTGTGATCTCAAAATTCTGCCTTTACATGTCCACTTTAGTACAAAAATTACTTTACATGTAACTCTATACAGGGTTTAAGGGGACTACACTATATGCCTCAACCACTTGGGGCTGGTCTGTGTCCCCCTATCCATGTCTGTGTACTATGGCCATGTCCAAGTACCATGGTCTTGTGCCTAGCCATGCTCATGTCCATGTACCCCCAGAGTATATGATGGGTTAAAAGAAATGGATCACATATCATGTGTGGGTACCACATGGCATGTGATGTTTAACTAGCTCAGAAACCCAATCCGCCACAAACAAGGTCCTATAGGATGGGTGTTTTTCAGACTACACAATGTGTTGTTGGATTTTTTTACCGAAACTCTAGATCTGCACTGTGCGATATTGATACAAAACCTCTACCATGAATCTCAATTAAAGAACACCCATTTATAAATTAATATTCTTCTATAAAATGATTATGGCCCTTCGGTGGTTGAAAACCGATGTTGCAATCCTCCCACATGAAGCTTGTTCACCACTGGTCATGCATTGAGCCCCCAACACCACTTCCAACTCGATTATGGTTTCTGTATCTACAAGAAAAATCAAATTCATCCCACATTAATCATGATTCATCCCCAAAGAAACAATCCATTCATCGCACACAAATTTTCATGAATATGGAGGTCAGATCATGCTCGTACCTACCCGAAAAAGTCGAACTGTGGCCCCTTGGGAGAACAATG
The DNA here is from genome assembly GCA_963277665.1 of Viscum album. Lineage (NCBI taxonomy): Eukaryota > Viridiplantae > Streptophyta > Magnoliopsida > Santalales > Viscaceae > Viscum > Viscum album. The sequence goes on along the minus strand of OY728164.1, from coordinate 261,817,228 downwards.
AAGAACATGAAAAAATATTGGTAGAAAAACTTATAAATATGGGTGAAACAACCATTATAAAACAATTCTTGGACAATGATCTATATTGGGGATAACCAAGGTTAGAAATCATGGAACAATATGGATTAATTTAATAATCAATTCAAAATCGATACCTAGGCACATGGAATGGATCAATTTAACACGGATCAAAGAGAAGGAATTGATCATGCTCAATATTTTAATAATAGGGGGCATAAATCCACATATTACAAGTCATACCTTGATATTTTATTGATTGTTGGTGAAGAATGCTATTTCCAATGAAGGAGGAATATATGTTGCATTCACTATACCTCAATTCACCTTGATCTTGTTCTTGGCCGATAATTGATCTCAATCCACCAAAAAAGAATAGTGGATCCTCCTCTCAACTGTCCTAAGGTAATACTGATAACACTAGAGATTTTCAATAATAGAATATGTTTAGTGTAAATTATATTTTGTGTCATTTAATTAATTAATTAATTAATTAATTAATTAATCCACTAAATGCACTCTCCAACTACCGCTCTATCTGAACGTTCTATGCCAACCAACTTTGGGTCATATATTGGGTAAATATCACATTTATATTCAAAAAAGGTATCTTATTTTATATCCTAGACTCAATTTAATAGTTATCCCATTATTTCTAAAAACTTATGCACGCATGATATAAAATATATTTATTATTTTTATAAAATTAAATTCAGGCACATCGTGACTTGGAATCAAGCACTGTCTAAGTTCCTATATTTGAAAATATTCTTTGTTACATTTCAAATTATTACAAATAGAAAATATATTCTCTAAATTATTCCCTCCATTAATCTTTTCATCATTGAAAAGAAAAAACTAAACTAAGAGTTGGGGATACTGATCCAACATCTAGCTCTCCCGGTCCTAAGGGCACTCATGCATGCTTCTATACCGCCAAAACAAACAAAATAGGGGATGGTTCATCCACATAGGGTACTATATTTTAGATCCTCAATCTCCATCAAGTGATATGTGAAAGTGGATCCATCCTTGATTTCCATCTCTCCCCTATCAATAACGTGTGTGTGATCATGAACGCATCTCCTCAGTTACGACACAAGGATGATGTAATTTACCCGCTCCAAAATTTTAGGTTAGGGTGAGGTTGTAAGAAATATTTTTAACCCTATATAATATCTCTAATATCCCAATAAACATCAGGTATAGCTTGCCTCCATGTATGGATCACTGAAATCATCACTATGGGAAGACTATCAGGAAAACATGGCCTTCGGGATTGAACTCCAAGGGCCTACAAAATCAGTATGTATATGATTTATTTTTGATTTGAGATATCCTCATCCTCTCATAGTTGAAAGGGACCTTATCTGTCATTACCTTCACCATCTATATCCCAACAAGAGATGCCTCGCCAATCTCAATCAAGAATAAGGGTGACCGGTAGGGTCTCCTGTATAGGGCCTTGAAAGGTGTCATGCTAATTGTAGAGTGGTAGATATTATTATAATCAAACTAAACCAAAGTAAAGTGATCATCCTAGCTTCAAACAAAGTCTAACATGATACCCCTTAGTATATACTTTATTACATGAATGGTGTGATGGTTATTTTGATCTATCTAGGGTTGAAAGGTTGTAATCATCTACATATGAGTCCTGAATGAATTTTATAGGACTCTCTACACCTGTGATGTTAACCATGCATCATAGTTGGATAAAATAGTCTAGGGAACCCCATTATGGAGGATGATATTCCACACATACAACTTCCCCAAACTCTCCACTGAACTCTTCTCCCTAATAGTAAGGAAGTTTTTCGACTTCCTAAGTCGATCGACAATCGCCTAGACAGAATCATTGTCTCTCAGTGTCTGTGGAAGCCCCATCCCAAAGTTCATGGATATTCTTTCCTATTTACACTCTAGGATCTCAAGAGGCTAGAAAAAACCTTCCAAAATATGGTTTATAGCCTACACCTACTAACATGTGAGGCATCAAGATACAAACTCAGCCACACTCATCCTTATGGAAGCCCCAAAAAAACCCATGTTGAAGGTATGTATACATATTCCCTACACCAAGATGTACATAAAAAGGATATGTGTGAAAATCTATCATCACCTTCTCCTGTATCATGAATGGGACAAAAATCCATCCCTAGAAAAGGATGACATGATTCCATCCTTCAGAATATCTGTTGGTGCCAAAATATTGCACGAAAGGAAGGGATGAAAAAGAATGCTGGCACGCTGCCTCGCGAAGAACAGATGTGAAGCACCGACGCGAAGCACCCCGAGCATCGCGGTATCGTGAAGCTCCAGAGGTGGTAACTCTCTGCGAACGCATTTGACGTTTGCGAGCCCGCCGCGAAGCTCCAGAGGCGGTAACTCTCCGAGAACGCATTTGACGATCGCGAGCCCGCCGCGAAGCTCCAGAGGCGGTAACTCTCCGCGAACGCATTTGACGTTCGCGAGCCCACTGCGAAGCTCTAGAGGTGGTAACTCTCTGGGAACGCATTTGAAGATCGCGAGCCCGCTGCAAAGCTCTAGAGTCGGTAACTCTCTGCGAACGCATTTGACGTTCACGAGCCCACTGCGAAGCTCCAGAGGCGGTAACTCTCCGCGAATTCATTTGACGTTTGCGAGACCGCCGTGAAGCTCCAGAGGCGGTAACACTTCACGGACGACATTGACGTTCGCGAGCGCGCCGTGAAGCACCTGAGGCGGCGTGCGAGTTCTGCTTTGAGGCGCCCCTTCCCTATAAATACTGGACTCCCCCTGAGTCCCAGAGATGGACAATCTGAACTTTTGGATTCTCCTCTCCCGAATCGCGAATAACCCTTTTCCTCCGGGAATCATGAGCTCCGCGAGGTACTTCTACTTCACGTGACGCCTTCACTTTGTCTCGTTTTGAGCCCCTCTTCCGAGAGGGATGCCCTTCGCAAAGATCAAGGGTATTCGCGAAGGAAGGGGATTCCCAAGGGAACCCGGGCAGCCGCGGAGCGTTTATGCTTCACGAAACACCCAACCTGTACCAGTGATCCCTATGCTAAGGCAGGATCGCTACACATCACGAAGCACACTGCTTCGCAGCACCCTGCTTCATGAGGCACCTTTTCTTTGCGAGGCAGTGCTCTACGAATACTGTTCCACTTCGCGAAGCACCCTCCACTCACACCTATTCCCCATGCTAAGGCCAATGCACTCCACTTCGCGAAGCACACTCCTTTTCTTGGAAATTACTCTTCCCGTGTGACCCTCCAGGTTTTCACGATGTGATTTCAAAGTCCCATGGACAATACCACCCGTAGCGTTGCTTTGGCTAATGATTCTTCGCATAGGAACGCTAATAGATATTGCTTCTTCGCATAGCCACGCTAACGTGGACCCCTTGATGGTTCGATCCACAACCCCCCTTGACTATGGCCTTGCCAGTACCTTCCCTCCCCCAAGGACCAGAGGGTACTGGTTATGTAAGTCCTAGGGGTGCGGAGTGAACCCACCTCGTCCGAGCTGCAGGATGTTAAACTGCCAAGCACCACATCCTCAACACGTGAAGTTAAACTGTGACCCGACCTCGTGCCTCTCACGAAGGGTCCCCCCAGCTCGAACATTTTTTACGCCACTCGTCTCCACAGGAGTGGAATCACCCATCCACAAGGGATGATATCCTCCTTATTGGAGTGGCGTATGTTCTCAGGAGAAGGGAGACCCTAGTTCCCCAACGGATGGTTGCACCCCTGCATCTCCATACTTCCCCACTACCAAGGTCAGTGGAGGGAGTGATAGGGAACGAGGCACCTCCCATCATTGGTCCCAAATCCCTCTTTTGCTGTGCTTTGTCACACTCCGGGCCTCCATCCTGGAGTAAGTCCCAGCACCATGGGCCGCCTAACGCGTAAGCCCCTCTTCACTTCTCACGGACGCACCCTTCACAGCGTGATCGTCAGGTCCTTGCTGTCTCTTGTTTCTCACACCGATCATGACTCACGTGGGCTTAGAGTTGGCATTGGCCATGAAAATACCTCATCCATCATGACGTTAAACTGTATTCCCTCTTCTAGAATGACGTTAAACTGCATGCCCCCATCCAGTATGACGTTAAACTGTATGCCCTTGTCCCGCATGACATTAAACTGCGCACCCATTTCAACTACGAGGTCTTTGATCCATGTCAAGGCATGGTACGTAGGAAGCCTCCATGAGGTTCAAGCCCACCCGTCATCCAATTCACGCCAAGTTCTACCTTCATCCAGCATGACGTTAAACTGCATTCCAGTCCGACGGAAAGCCATTGTGACCACAACCCGAACTACGAGGACTTTGATCCATGTCAAGGCATGGTACGTAGGAATCCTCCCAGAGGTTCAAGCCCATCTCCCATCGGACTGAGGTCCCTCATTTACGTTGGTTTGTCGACACCCACCACCATTCCGAACTATGGGGACTTTGATCCATGTCAAGGCGTGGTACGTAGGAAGCCTCCATGAGGTTCAAGCCCACCGCCCGTCGTTTATTCACGTTAGGGTTCACTACCGTCCCACATGACGTTAAACTGTATTCCATCAATCCTTTGAACTACGAGAACTTTGATCCATGTCAAGGCATGGTACGTAGGAAACCTTCCCAAGGTTCAAGCCCACCACTAGTGGACCCACGGGTTTACTTTCATGTCGGTTCACCGATGAAACCCTTTTAACTAAAAGGTCTTTGATCCATGTCAAGGCATGGTATGTAGGAAGCCTCCCTGAGGTTCAAGCCCATCTCTCATCGGACCAAGGTCCACCCTCACGTCGGTTCACTGACGCATCAGACCAAGGTCCACCTTTACGTTGGTTCGTTGACAACATCCATCAGACCAAGGTCCACCCTCACGTCGGTTCGCTGATGAATTCCATCATCCGAACTACGAGGAATTTGATCCTTGCCAAGGCATGGTACGTAGGAAGACTTCCAGAGGTTCAAGCCCACCACCACTAGGGGCCTCCTGGTCCTCCCCATTAACGTCAGTTCGCTGATGATGCCCATCGGACCAAGGTCCACCCTCATGACCGGTTCACCAGCACCATCCCAAACTACGCGGACTTTGATTCCCTGCCACGGGGATACGTAGGAAGCCCCTTCAAGGCTCAAAACCAACTTCACCGTTGCCCTTGTGATGGTTCCTTGCCATTCCCCCTTCCACTTGATTCGTCTATCCATCATCCACCCTGATTCTCGCCCAGAACGTCATATCCTGGTGAGACCATGCCGGTACGCTCCTCTTCACAGCTTCCCATGGGCTGGTCCCGGTATCGGCACCCCTTCAAGGGAAATCCCTCAATCCGATCTATTCTAGCTAATGCTCTGATCAGGCTGATCTGTCTCCGCTGGACGTTAAACTCGCGGCATACCCTGTGTTAAACACGGGAAGCTGAGGAAAACCTCAGATATGTGTCTATGGCATATAATTCCCCACGCTCAATGTGGGATGCCTTGGGATTCCACGCCCTCGAGAAGCACTGTAACCAGGGATAATAGACAAACATGCCAGGTTCCCCAGCATCCAGACACGCTACTGATGCCTCAACGTGACTACTCCCCCGACTGAAGGTTTCTGCCCTGACCGGACCCTTTGTAATGTACCGACAAAAGCAGTGTAATTAACCGGCATCCATGGAAACATGGCACTGGGAAGAGTTTCAAGAACAACGTATTAAATCTATGAGGGAGACCCAGACTAGGTGACGAGTTTTGAGGAGGAATCCACAGAAGGAAGAACCGACATCCCATCATCCCGTTTCGATCCAGGAGCAGACGTCCCTGAATAAGGAGCAAATGCCACCCGCCTTTGGAAAGCGGGAATGCGGGGCAACAAGCGCAGCGCGTCCTCCTCCACGGACGGATGGATGCGCGCGCCCCGGTGAAAGCGTCGGAAATAGAAATGGTGAACCCGAAGTGAATTTCTTCTCCTCAAAGTGGATATTAGTAGCGTTAGAGGTACCAATAGATTGGCGTGTCACCGGATCCAGATATCCGGCACCTGGTCCCGCCAAGAAAATAGCGGGCCTGTCGTGAAACTCACCGGAAGTCGGGGCAGTAGAACATGGGGTACTCCGTTCTGCAGTGTGTTGGTGTGGATCCTTCTTACATACGTGGAGAATAGAAGGACGCTGGGGCACTGGTTGTCAATCCTTTTCCTCGCAGTGCTGATGAGTTGATCCCTTCATTTCTCAGGAACCAGGTTGCTGTTACAGAGACACGATCACCGCCCGCTAGCCTACACAGGGGCAGGGGAAACACCGCCACAGCCACCCCGCATGGCACCGCTACCGCCACGACGGCGGCCACATCGCGGAATACGGGGCGCCCACGTCCCCTTTCCCCATCAGAGGTCATCCAGCGAAGGGTGATCAACAACCTCGTACGCAGGTACGAGGAGGAAGGGGTCATCCCAACTCGGGATATGGACTGCCTGGACCTGGAGGCATCCAGGCCCCACCGTCAACACCGCCCTAACAGGCCGCGCAGGGAGCCCCTGCTCCCCACCCCAACGTTCAACCATTTCGGGAGCCTGTCCCCAGAACGCCTTGATGACTCCTCGCCTTACGCTGATGAGGCGGGCGACGTCCGGCTCAGCCCGCTCAGGGTCCCGACCCAAGGGCTCCAGGAAAGAGCTCCCGCCCAGCCGCATCAGCGCCGCCGTCCGACTTCGCAGGAAGAGCAGGCAAGCCATGCCCCTGCACCACCTACGCCAGCTCGTCTGACCCGACGTCAGCGCCGGGCCCGGGTTGAGGACGCTTGCCCAGATGCATTAACGTCAACAACTATAGTGGACCGCACCACCACCGACGTGCATCATGAAGTCCCTGCATACACTGAGCAGGGGAACTCCTTCACCCAACCAGGATTGAGACCCCAACCGCCCCACGGGCAGGCTGGGTTGACTCTCCGGGTTGCAGGCCCGAGTGGTGATTTCCGCGAACTAACCCACGGTGATGTCACTCCGTACGGAGGCCCTCCCCGTACCACTACTCCACGGAGCGTGGGCCTTCCCCGCTCTGAAGATCTTCATAGAGGTATGCCTCGTGCTACCCCCATCCTGAAGGAAGACCTGCCCCGTGCCAGTGACGCTCGGTGGGGAAACCTTTCCCGTGCCCACTATAAAGGGTATGGAGTCCATCCTCCTGCTCCCGACCACCTATCTGAAGGCACTATCCATCCAGTCCTTCTCCAACATGGGGGCCCTCCCTACATCCTCTTTGCAACCGGAAAAGGTCCTCCTTACCCCACCAACTTGAGGAGTGAAGGTCAGCCTCGCTCTTCCCACATCGACCATGGAGATCCTCCCCAAGCTCCTACCGATTCCAACAGAGGCTCCGCCCACATGGGTGCTGTCCATGGAGGTCCTCCCAATGTACCCTTCGACATTTGCCCTGGCGCCCCTCGCACTTCGGCTATCTCGAGTGGGGGCCCTCTCCGCCATGGTGCTAGCGCCGCCCCGAGACTACATGATAGGGATCAACCCTGTCCCGAAGAGCCACCCCGGGGCAGGAGAGCGGGTCGTCGCCGCCACAATAAGAGTCCTGTGAAGGCCCGGGTGGAGATCAAACCTGCCCGCTTCTCCGACTCTGAAGCGGAATGCGACTCAGCGATGGAACCATCTCCCCTCTCCTCCGTATCAAGGACTGGGGAAGGAACCAGGTGCGTTAGCCTCATTCTCCCGGAATATGAGGTCCACCATATTCCCATCTCCCTCCGCAGGTACATCCAGGAGGAAGAAATCTTGGGAATTCCACAGGTCTCGACCGCGCAATCACCACCATTGTCACCAGAAGCGCCCTCTACCTCTACCAGAGATCACGGAGAGCTATTTTGGGGGCCAACGACGGTAGAGCGATGACATGACCTGTCGCCGGTAGCCGCGAATCCTGTGCCGGAAGCTGTGGCTATCATCCCATTCTATCATGACATCGTAGCCAGGTCACCTCACTCTTCAGAGAATAGCCCGGAATTCGGCGGCCAGTCAGCTCGTTCACCGTATTCTCCGCCGCCGAGTTTACTATCCCATAGGTCCACCTCGGTACCACTACCGGTCCCTCAGCCACCCCCGGTTGATGAGTGGGGAAATACAGGGCCAGACCCCGAGTCCGAACCTAGGAGCTTCTGGAGTATTCTTGTAGTGGATTACTTCCCGAAGAAGTTCTGGCCGACGACGTCACTGAACTTTCGCGCACCAGAGTCCCTTACCCCTGAAGAAGTGGGGTGCTTTTGTCGAACCCTATGGGCGACACACAAACTCCTTCGTTAAAACCGGGTGGTGTACCCCATAAGTCGAGAGCACTTCGAAGAAATCGGCGAGCAATTCCGCCTGATTGATTCGGCCACACTCCTTGTGGCCCAACACCCCGAGTCGCCAGGCCGTCAGAGAGCCCTTCAACGGAAATGTGTTCAGAGTTTCAAAGAACTCCACAGAATCATCAGGGAAGCTACCCCCCATGTTCAAGTCCGTGGTTGGGGACACTATGCCGCTCTCCTCTTGGACCCTATCTGACGGCATCCCGATTCTCTATGCGACATCGAGGAAATGCCCTAGAGAGGGGTTGCGGTCCACATGGCTGACATAGTGGAAAAGGAAGACGAGCTTGAATTCCTTGATGAAGACTTACCCCCCGAGGGCGTACCGCCACTGCTGGACCCATCAGGGAGGGTTAGCCGTCAGCAGAGGAACCTGCTAGGCCTCCCCGTACCCACCGAGTCGCTGGTACTTGGTCGAAATACCGACAAGGGTAAGGAGCATGTCGGAATTGTCAAGCACTCCGACCCGTCTGCCTCTGTGCAGAAAATAGACGAAGATATCGAGAAGGACACGTTACGCCAGCAGCTTGCTGAGCAGAAGAGGTTGGTTGACGAACTCTTGGCTGAGCGCGCCGCAGAGCGGCAACCCGACTATGGTAATCCTAGGCCGGAGCAGCAGGGGCAGGAACAATTTTCCCCCAGTGAGATGCCTCCGGGCAACCCTGATCATGCTACTCCCACAGACAGGGCAGAAGCCAGAACATACGACAAGAGGGCATGATACGTCTCGCCAAACCCCCCCGAACGATGGGGCAATCTGAAGAAATCCAGTCCGGGTTCCCCCAGTCGCCCCACAGGTCGTTCCGCCAGTTGATCCACGAGCTGCTGAAGCCATATACCATGTTGAAGAACCTGGAAACGCACTTGTGGTTAGGGATCCCCGTCAAGACAAGGACCCCCACCCGGATGATCTTATAGCAGCACTCACAGCCCGCCTCGAAGCGTTGGAAACGCGGAAGGTGGCGGTCCCACCGGATGGCAAGCCGTATCCTGCGTGGGTGGATGATATGCCCGCACCCCCAGGTTTTGGGAACCCCACTTTCTCGCCCTTCAATAGGATAGGGGATCCGCCGCAGCACTTGGCTCATTTTTCTTCCAGGTGTGGCCCCATGATGGGGACCCCGGCTCAGCAGGAAGCTGCCAAGCTCCGATGTTTCGTGTAGACATTGGAAGGTCCAACATTCGTCTGGTACAGCCAGCTCCCTATCGGATCGGTGACCAGTTGGGAGGATCTCCACCAGCAGTTCCTATACCAGTTCAGCTCCACCACGCGGAAGACCAGCATTGCAGACCTCTTCATGTACAAGCAAAGACCTGATGAGCGAGTCGCAGATTTCATCGCCCGGTGGAAGGGACTTACGTATTCCCTCAATATGCCACTGACTCAGAAGAAATTACTGAAGATGTGTGTGGGGAACATCAAAACGGAGCTGGTACCCTCTCTGATTACCCAGAACTACCCTGGGGGGTTCAGATATTTCTCAGATAAGGCTCAGCGCCTTGAGGGAGCTCTGCAACAGGCTAGTCAGGCACGTTTGTTGCCCCCTATGATCCCAGCCAGGAGGACCGCCAGAGCCGAACCCACCACGGTGGCCCAAATAGAAGCCCCTAGGCAGTTGGAATTACTGCCAGTGGCACCATCCCCGCAACCCTCTAGAGGTCCCCCACCTCAAGCACAGGCTCCTGCCCAGCAGCGACCACCTCAGAATCGACAGGTTCCCACGCGCAATGCGCCACCGCCACCCAGGAAAGACAATCAGGCGCCGCCTCCTCAGCAGGACCCTCCGGCCCCTCATCAGGGCCAGGCCCCCAGGGACCCCTATCCGGAAAGAAGACACCAGAATTATTCGTTCAACGAAAATCAGGTCCCTGGCTATTTCCGAAGTGCTCTAGAGCAAGGGATTGTGTGCCTGCCCGAGTGCAGAAGGCCGGCAGAGGCGAATCTCACCGATCACCCCAACTACTGTCCTTATCATCAAATTCTGGGGCACACCCTCAAACAATGATATGTGTTTAAATAATGGCTTCAAGACCAGGTCAACAACAACATAGTCAAGTTGGGCCCAGTGCCAGCACAAGTGGCAGGTGTCTCTGTAGGGTCAGAGATCGGCAACGACAGCGAAGGCGAGTGGCAGTAGGTCCCCAGCTGCGGATCCCGGAAATACGACGACTGGATGGCTCGAAAAACCATCCTCCGTGCCCGTGGTATCATCCAGGCATGCCTGAAGCATCCAGAACCTTTAGAAGAAGTAGCGGGTACCTTCGCATCACCTTCACAGTCGACCTCTTCCCAAAAGGGCAAGCAGTGGCGATGCAAGAAGAAGCAACGCGCACCGCCGGTGTCGTCGTCATCCCGTACTCTCGGAGACTTTATGCCCCCTAAAATGGGGATTCCTCCCAGAATCTGCCCGGTACTGGATGACTCCTCGAGCGACAGCCAGGGTTATGCTTCGGTTAACACCGTGGAGCTGGTAAAGGCCTATATGACTCCCGACGAGGGGGAACGCCAGGAAAACCTCCCCAACGTTTCTAGCCGACGTCAACGTCAGCAAAATCGCAACCGTGCTGGTCATCAAGGTACGTCAGCGGGAACTTTCAGCCAAGCCGTGCACGCTACTGAGACCAGACAACAGGATCAGTGCAGAGCTCAGCACGCGTAACCCCATCTAACGCCCTCAGCTCTACCTCCACAGCCGTTTGTGCTACTAGATCAGGGAGAGATGCCTCATTCATATCACAGTCACTATTGCCCGGCTACAGGCCAGCCTCCACTGTCCAATCCTAGTTCGGCGTCTACTCTCCAGGCTTCAACTAGTAGGCAGCAGGATGTACCCAGTACTAGCCGATCGCCGGTTCAACCGGCAGGACCCGCTATGCCTCCAAATGCCGAACGACCTCCTGTAGGCAGAGGTTCACATTTGGCATGAAAGTATGATGTCATGAAGCACCTGGACGAAATTCCGGCAAGGCTTTCTATCCTTGAGGCCCTTCGCCTATCATCCGAAATGCGCGAGGCACTTGCCGAGGCCCTAAGGAGCCCCCTCTAGTTTGAGATGGAGGTAGCAGCTGTAGAAGCCTTCCATACCGAGACGATTGAAAACTCCGAATTTAAGGCGGTTATCTCGTTCTCCAGTGAAGATGAGGACCCTCCTATACAGGGGCACATTCGCCCGTTGTACATCACTGGCCACTTCAATGGTGTGGAAGTCCGCCGCTGCCTCTTTGACATGGGTTCCAGAATCAACCTAATTTCGACTCGGACGTTGCAAAAGCTGGGTCTGTCTAAAGGTGATTTAACTCCCTATGACCTTAGAATCCAGGGGTACAACAGGACCAAGCAAACCCCAGTCGGAAAGATCTGCCTGAAGAATCAGTTCGGTGGCTTAATTGCCAGCACCGAGTTCATGGTCGTCTCTCAGGACACCGCCTACAACGCGTTGATGGGTAGGCCATGGCTCCATCTAAATGCAGCGGTCCCTTCTTCGTATCACCAGTGCCTCAAATACTCACTCAACGGTTGAGTAGGCGTGCTCCAAGGAGATGCGTCTCCTTTTGCTTCTTGTGAGGCCCGCTATCTGGATGCTGGTTATTACAAAAGTAAGGATAAGCAAATCCTAGTAAGTGAGGATGAACCCGCCCCGGTCACAAGTGATCCCTGGGAAAGCATGGATGACGCCTACAACCTCCCGATCCACCGATTGGAGGCCAAGACCCCCGACATGGGGCAATGTTTTGTCGTTTCAGGTACACAAGGAAGGCATGTTCCCGTGTCCAAGCGACGGCGGAAAATCACCTCGTACTCCTACATCAACCAGGCTCAGGTGATCCCAGAACCTCCTACCCCTGTACGATACCGGGACGTCAAGCTTATGACAACAGCGGTACACCATACGTGTCTCTTCTGCTGGGCTGGAATCCACCAACTCAGGCCGACACGTCACCACTGCTTTGATATCATCAAACGTGGCCCCTTAGGTTGAAGGCCAGATGGGATAGGGTCAACTGCCTTCATTGCTATGGTCTCAATGGAGAGTGAGTCTCTTGACATGATGACCACTGCTGCCCAAGCCAGCACCAGCTGCCCCTAAGGCTTTGATAGCCCAGAAGTATCTCCCGTTGCGGGAAATCCCCCCATGGGTGGAGAGGAAGACCTGGAGGATGCTCCCCCCGCCTTTGAGGAAGGCGTCTCTACCACAGTTGATGAACTGATACAGGTGAACCTTGGTAGCGAGGCATATCCGAAACCTACAATGATCAATGAAGCCATGTCCCCCGAGGAGCGGAAGCAGTACGTAGACTTCCTCAAACAACACCGTGACGTGTTTTCCTGGAGTTACAATGAAATGCCAGGACTAGACCCCCAGGTAGCCGTTCACCGTCTGGGTCTCCCGAAAAAACATCGTGGGTTTAAGCAGCCTCCCAGGAAGATGCACCCTTCTCATGGTGCTAGGATTGAGGCCTAATTTGACAAGATTATCAAAGCCAACTTCATTAAGGAAGTCCAGTACCCCAAGTGGCTTGCAAACATTGTGCCAGTCAGGAAGAAGAATGGGCAGATCAGAGTCTGCATCGACTTCTGCGATCTTAATCGCCACTGCCCAAAGGATGACTTCCCACTCTCGGTGAATGAGTTATTGATTGACGCCACGGCCGGGTTCCAAGCTCTCTATTTCATGGACGGGTATTCTGGGTACAACCAGATCCAGATGGACCCCGAAGACGAGGAGTCCACTACCTTCAGGGCTCCCCAAGGTACCTTTTGCTACCAGGTTATGCCATTCGGTTTGAAAAATGCAGGTTCCACTTACCAGAGGGCCATGCATCGCATATTCAAGCCGATTCTCGGGACATTGGTGGAATGCTACATAGATGACCTAGTTGTCAAATCATGTCAGTGCTAGGACCATCTCAAAGACCTTGAGAAGGTGTTCAATTTCCTCCGTTCCCGTCACCTGAAGATGAACCTGTTGAAGTGCGCCTTCGGGGTCACCTCTGGGAAGTTTCTGGGCTTTGTTGTTAGATACTGAGTCATTGAGATCGACCCAGAGAAGATCAAGGCCATCAGCCAAATGCCTCCCCCAAGAAACATTCAGGAGCTTCGAGGCCTCCAAGTCCACTTAGCCTATATACGCCGATTCATCACGAATCTGGCCGGAAAGTGTTTGCCCTTTTCCTGGATCATGAAGAAGGGTGCCGCCTACGCATGGGATGAGGAGTGTCGGACCGCCTTCGAGGAAATCAAGAAGTATCTGCTACAACCTCCGGTTTTGATGCCACCCGTCTCCAGAAAGCCACTGGTCCTTTACGTGACTGCCCTGGAAAGATCCCTCGGTGCGCTGCTCACCCAGCAGAATAACGAGGGTACTAAGAACAGTCTCTACTATCTCAGCCGCATGCTTCTCAATACGAAGGTCAGATACTCCCCTATCGAAAAGAGTTGCCTTTTGCTCGTCTTCGCCGTGCAGAAGTTGCGACATTACCTGCAGCACCATGAAGTGCAATTGGTCACCTGGGTAGACCCACTAAAGTACATCTTGAACCGCCCCATGCTGACTGGCCGACTAGCACGGTGGGCGGTGATTCTCCAGCAGTTTGATATCAGGTTCGTACCTCAGAAGGCCATTAAGGGACAGGAGTTGGCAGACTTTTTAGCTGCCCATCCAACCTCCGTGGATCAATCCTTGGACCTAGATTTTCCTAATGAGACGATCCTCTCAGTCGATCATGCCTTCCCTTGTTGGAAAATGCATTTCGACGGTGCCTCCCGGAGCCCCACTGGTAAGCGGCTCAATGATCCTAAGCTCAACAGAGTGGGCCTGGGTATTGTCTTCATTACCCCGACGCAAGCCGTCCTGCCATACTTGTTCTTGTTGTTAGAAGGCTGTACGAACAACGAGGCAGAGTACCAGGCTCTCATCACCGACCTCGAGTTAGCCCTTGAGATCCATGTGCCCCATCTACATGTGAAAGGAGATTCTGAGCTGGTAATCAAATAGGTTAATAGCGACTACGTCATCAAGAATCCGGAGCTTGTGCCATTGCTGGAGTAAACCCTCCACCTAATGGCCCAGTTCTCTTCTCGACCAGAGGTTACCCATGTCCCACGATCACAGAACGGTCAAGCATACGCCTTGGCTGGCTTAGCCGCGTCGCTCGCAGAACCCGAGAAAGATGATTTGATCATACATGTGGCACACCAGAGAGTCATCACCCCCGTCACCCAAGAGGAAAATGATGGCCCGCGGGTAAGTCATCTCACTGCTGGACCCTCTACGTCAGGGGTCCTGGGTTTGTCAGACACAGTGGTTGAAGCCACTCCCGACTGGAGGGCACCTTTTGTCGAGTATATCCAAAATGGTCACCTCCCGGATGACCGGGATGAGCACGAGCGAATCTGACGCCGTGCGCTGCAATTTACCCTCTAGAGCGGCCCCAATCTTGAACAGATCCTTTATAAGCGGAGCTTCGATGGTGTCCTACTCCGTCGCATTCAAGGTGTAGAGATTCCTCAATTTATGAAAGAGGTTCATGCCGGTTCCTGTGGTGCCCATCAAGCTGGGCTGAAGCTGTCCCATTAAATCCAGAGGTTGGGGTACTTCTGGCCCTCTATGATCCACGATTGTATTGGGTATTCCAAGAGATGCCACGCGTGCCAAGTTCACGCCAACTTCCTGCATCGGTCACCGGAGCCCCACCACCCCACCAAGTACTCTTGGCCATTTTCGGTATGGGGACTTGATGTAGTGGGACCGTATCCACCGGCAACAGCCTGCCAGTGTAGGTTCATCCTGAGTGCTACAGATTTCTTCTCCAAGTGGGCAGAGGCAGTTCCACTCAAAGAGGTCAAGGCCCATTCCATCGTTGACTTTGTGAGCTCCAATATTATCCACCGGTTTGGGGTCCCTCACGCTGTCCTCACCGATAACGACACCAACTTCCGAGCGGCTGAACTGCAGAAATTTTACGCCAAGTACGACATCCGTTCGAACCATACCTCCCGCTACCACGCGCAGGAAAATGGAAAGATCGAGGTGTTAAACAAAACCCTCTATAAAATTCTGCAGAAGATGGTTGGCCATAACAAGAAAAGTTATCCGGACAAGCTCCCCAACGCCCTCTGGGCTTACCGGACGATGACTCACAACTCTACCCAGGTGACCCCATATTACCTGGTGTATGGAGCTGATGCCGTCCTACCCATTGAGATCCAGCTACCGTCGTTACGCAATGAAGTCTATGATCACCAGACATTAGATGAGGTAGCCGAAATCCATCTAGCTGAATTAGAAGCACTGGACGAGAACCGACTTCGTGCCCTGCACAATCTGGAAAGGTATCAGGATAGGATAGCGAGGGCCTTCAACAAGAAGGTTCATCTCTGTTCTTTTCTACATGGCGACCTAGTACTGGCCCTTCGAGCGCCAATGATTCCCGGTAGGAAACCGCTCAAGTTAGAACCCAAATGGGAAGGGCCTTATATCATCCATAAGGTTTACCCCAATGGAGCATACTCCTTGGTGACCACGGATGGAGAGCGCATAACCCCTCCCACCAATGCCAAGTTCCTCAAGCGATACTTTGCCTAGGGCAAAAGGGTCCCTCACGACCTTAAACTACATCTTCGTCCTGCAAGATGATAAACTGCAAAAGGGTCCTGCATGACCTTAAACTGCATCTTTGTCCTGCAAGACGATAAACTGCAAGATGGTCCCACATGACCTTAAATTGCACGTTATGGTCGAACATGACCTTAAACTGTAAAGTCCTGCACGACCTTAAACTGCATCTTCGTCCTGCAAGATGATAAACTACAAAATGGTCCGAGCTCTATGACTTTAAACTATGATCTCCCCCCTTCCTTACTACAAGATGTTAAACTGAAAGACAGTTAGGCTTTCCTGAACGAGGCTCAGCCTCAGGCCCCTTGGCCTCCTTGGGCCCACGACCCCTGTCTTACTGCAAGACGTTAAACTGCAAGCCAGCCAGGCCATCCTGACCGAGGCTCAGCCTCAGGCCCCTTGGCCTCCTCAGGCCCACGACCCCCGTCTTATTGCAAGACGTTAAACTGCAAGACAGTCAGGCCTTCCTGACCGAGGCTCAGCCTTAGGCCCCTTGGCCTCCTCAGGCCCATGACCCCCGTCTTACTGCAAGACGTTAAACTGCAAGCCAGTCAGGCCTTCCTGACCGAGGCTCAGCCTCAGGCCCCTTGGCCTCCTCGGGCCCACGACCCCCATCTTACTGCAAGACGTTAAACTGCAAGCCAGTCAGGCTTTCCTGAACGAGGATCAGCCTCAGGCCCCTTGGCCTCCTCGGGCCCACGACCCCCGTCTTAATGCAAGACGTTAAACTGCAATCCAGTCAGGCCTTCCTGATCGAGGCTCACCCTCAGGCCCCTTGGCCTCCTCAGGCCAACGACCCTCGTATTCACCGCGAGACGTTAAACCGCAAGCTGGTCAGGTCTCCCTGACCGCGGTCTGACCTCAGGCCCCCTGGTTTTCCCCGACTTACCCTCTTGCGGGATTGTACGGTATAGTGTGGGACTACGTCCTCATTCATGTCGGATTACTTGCCGTACCTTACATATCCCCAAATGAGATGCGTCCTCGTCCCGCATGACGTTAAACTGCATCTCAAGAACTATGTGTGGCTTGATTCCCATCTTGATGGGATACGTAGGAACGCTCAGACACCTCGTCTTGAGCCCAGCCCCAAGATTTTCTCTTCCACTATCCCCTCCTGGGAATAGTTTCCTTGGAGGATCTTTGTGTAGCGGGGGGTAGGCTTTCTTATCCCCGCTCATACAACCCCGATCACACAAGTATTGTAAGGGTCACACCATGTGCCCACTCCCGTTCTTCTATCCCCCCACGTCCTCACCGCATGACGCTAAACCGCACGACCTTCAAGAACTACGTATGGCTTGATTCCCATCCTAATGGGATACGTAGGAATGCCCAGACATTTCGTCCGTTGGCCCAGCCCGAAAGCCAAAATCTTCCCCTCGGGTCAAGACATATGGCAGGGTGCACATTTTTTCCCCAACTCACATCGAGCAAGCCTCGACCCGACTGCACATCCCCCCCGGAGATGTTTTCCTCTTTCGTGGATGGATACAACTATGCTTCACCCACTCCTTGACTGGGATTCCATCATTTTCACACCCAGAGGGACCCCCAAGAACGGCCTGGATACTACGCCCAAGGGCTCTCCTACCAATACGGGCCAACGCCCCCGAGGGTTTTCAAGCAACAAGCCGATACAAGTCCCGTGTTGCGAATTTGGTCAGCGGTCGACGATCATTTGTTGCTCCCATATCAGGTCACCATAGGAACGCTGTGTTTCGAACATGGTCAATAGTGTCCTGGATCTTTGGGTCCACCCCAAGATGTCCCATACATCGAGTGCAGTGATTCATTCTATCCCATCCCGAAGTGACAAACTTCTCCCCAGGTGGCGCTAGCGATCGGGTCCATAGCCCTGATTCCCCATAGGGGTGTACAGTGTGGTGTAGGACTACACCCTCATTCACGCTGGTATCATGTACCATGCTGTACTCCTTCCCTTACGAGGCCTAGCCTCAGGCCCCTTGGCCTTCTCAGGTCCCCAACCCCCGTCCTCATGTAAGACGTTAAACTGCAGACCCGTCAGGCCTTCCTGACTGATGCATGACCTTAGACCCTTGGCCTTCTTGGGCCCCTCCATCCAATCTCTTACCCAGGGTGTACGATGTGGTGCGGGACTATGTCCTCATTTACTTAGGGATTATATATCATGCCATACGCCTTCACTTACGAGGCCCAGCCACAGGCCCCTTGGCCTCCTTGGGTCCCCGACCCTCATCCTCATTGCAAGATGTTAAACTGCAATTAGGTCAGGCCTTCCTGACCAATGCCTAACCATCAGGCCCCTTGGCCTTTCCGGGTCCCGGCCCAGGTCCTCTCTTATAGGAGTGTATGGTGTGGCGTGAGGTTATTTTCTCATTCACATCGGTCTCGTAATGACCACGCCATGTACCTCTCCCTCCTGAGCTGTTTCATCGATCCCTTTTCGGCAGTTCACCAATGTGCCTAAGAGTACTCTGGTTTATTACCTAGAGTGCCAAGCTTTACTCGGACACGTCCGCACCCGCCTTCTAGGCTTTGTGTATCCCTGCATCAGGGCTTCCATCATCTTTCACACCCGGAGGGACCCCCAAGAACGGCCTGGATACCATGCCCAAGGGCTCTCCTACCGTTACGGGCCAATGCCCCCGAGGGTTTTGGACAACAAATCGATAAAATCCCGCGTTGCGAATATGGTCAGCGGTCGATGCTCGTTTATTATTCCCACCTCAGGCTAATGCGATATGGACGCTGCGTTTCCACCATGGTTAATAGTTTTCCTCTATCGCCACACCAACCCATTAGGCCCAAAATGTCAGGTGCACAATTCACTCCCTTCATCACTTCACCGTGTCCAAGTAGAGTCTCAGAACTCTTTTTACTTTTCCTCTGTGCACGTATGCGCGTTGGGGAAACAAGCCGCGTCAAAGGTGTCCTTTGGGGCTCTCTACCGACTTCCCTCTGATGGACACCCCAAGTATTGTGATAAGGATCCCCCCCTGTTTCCCACACCGAGTTTAACTCATGTGGGCTTAGGGATTGGGTTGACGTCTGCGCTAACTTGGGAGGTTGTTACCATTCATGGTCCGAGCTCTAAGACCATAAACTAAGGTCCATCCGGAACTACGTTCAGCTTGATTCTCGTCCTCATGGGATACGTAGGACCGCTCGGACACCCTGTCTTCGGGTACAACCCATTTGGGGAGCCAATCTCTCCCCCATGTTTCACCTCTTACCTTTATATAGGCCCCTCGGCCTAAGGTATCCCTCTCCGAGTGGCGTACAATGTGATGTGGGATCATGTCTCCATCAATTGTGTTTTATAACACTACGCACGTTCCCCGCCTAGCATCGTCTCTGCTACGTCTGCGCTGCATGATGATAAAATGCATGCTTGGTCCTATCATACAACCCTAAACCGTGACATTATCATCCTGGCCGCATGACGAAAAACGGCACTGCATTGTGATGACCTCATTGTTGAGGACCTCACGTTGGGTATTGGTCATGTGTCATGCCATTTGTCAACGCCTATCATGGATTTATCCTTGTGGCGACACCACTACCTACTACTCTAGGCCTATCGCTTAACAAAAAAAACCACTCACCTTAAATAACAAACAAGATTTATCAAATTCTGCTTCTTTTAGTGCAAGGTCCACGACCACACTCCCCTTTTCCCCTGGCACTGGTACCTTACCGTGCCGCCTTTCAGAACTACGTATGTCTTGATTCTCATCCTTATGAGATACATAGGAGCACCCGGGCACTTCCCCGCAGGTCCAGCCTAACCTTTGTGTTCGGTCCCTCGACTCGAGCATTTCCCCAGAGAACGCATGGTATGTAGGGCTTAGGTCCTCCTTCACGCCGGGTTTTGTTTCCATGTGTCCCCTGCTCCCTTTACCCATTTATGGTCTAATGTCCATCAAGAACTACGTGAGGCTTGATTCTCATCCTTATGAGATACGTAGGAGTGCCTGGGCACTTCCCCCCGGGCCCATCCTAACTTTCGCTTTCGGTCCCTTGACCAAAAAACCTCTCCCAAGGGGGTCATGCAGTGTGATATGGGATTACGTCCTCATTCACTTCAGGTTGTTCACCGTACTGTACACACCCCCTATTCCCATTCACGCCAGGTGTTTGAGTTACTCCACCATGTTCCTCTTATGTATCCTCCCATCCGTGGTCCGAATTCTACGACCCTAAACTAAGATTTCCCTATGGGAAAGGAATCTGATCCCTCTATCTAATACGTCTCATTTTCATATTCAGATGTGTTTTGACAAAGAGCCCGAAGTGTGGGATTTTCATACAGACATTCCCTTCATCCCATGACCAAGATTCGTGAGCTCACTATTTGGATCCTCATCCTCTTCCATGTCCAAAAGGACCCTCGGACGACATGGATACTAGGCTTAAGGGATCTCCATGAATGCTGGACCTAAGGGACCTAAAATCGTCTCGGGCCAACGTCCCTATGGATATCCGACAACATTTGTGACATGGTCCCGTGTTTCGAACATGGTCAACAGTCAACCCTCATTTGTTTGTCCCCATTCTAGGCTAACGCGGTATGGATGCTGGTTTTCCGTCACGGTCAACAGTTATCCTCCATCGTCACGCCACCATCATCGTGATCTGAATCTCGAGCACCATGATTCACACATTTCCACTTCCTCATGTTCAAGTGGAATTCCATCATACTCGGCTCTTTCTCTTCACACATCTAGGTGTTCTAAATGATCGTGTTAGTGTCATTGGGCCGGTATTCACCAAACGTCCCTTTGCCCTAATCTGCCCCTTTTTGTGTCGGGAAATTCCCACCACTACTTCTTGTTTCCCACACCGAGCACGACTCACGTGGGCTTAGTAGTTTTGGAAGGATGTGTACCAACACGGTCAGGCTTCTCATCGTACTGCACGATGTTAAACTACGCTTTCAGAACTACGTATGGCTTGATTCCCATCCTCATGGGGTACGTAGGAACGCCCGACCACTCTGCTTCGGGCCCATCCTAATCCTCACTCTTGGTCCCTCGACCTGAAGAGTTTCCTCCGGGGGTACGTGGTGTGATTTGGACTCCAAGTCCTCATTCACACCGGTTTCATATCTACCGCACCACACGCTCCCTAGGATCTTCCCTTTTATTCCACGTCCTATCGTATGGCGTTAAACTACAGGAGTCTATGTGTCCTCAGCGCATGACACTAAACTGCGGATCTACCCTGAACAAGTTCAGAATGCCCCAAGGTTACATTGGGAAGCGGTAAATCCCCTCGCCAAAGAGGCCCTGTCTAAAAGAAGGAATGATCCATGATCAAACCAATGCGCCCATATGGTGTACTCCCACCACGGTGGTGTAACTACCTAAGTGCTGGATTCTATTCGGACAAACCATCACTCCATATTCCACGCTTTGCGTGCCCCTTATTCGGACACTCGTCCCCTTTCATGTCTCACAGGACCCCCTAACGGCCTGGTCTCATGCCGCATCGGCTCACCTACTATCCTGGGCCAACATTCCGGAATACTGGTCATGTTTGGAAGGACCCCCTAACAGTGTGGATGTTTGATCTATGGTCCGCCAACTGTCCTGGGTCAATGTCCCGAAAGATTGACCGAAAATATTTGTGACATGGTCCCGTGTTTCGAACATGGTCAACGGTTGACCCTCATTTTTTGTCCCCATTACAGGCTAACGCAGTAAGGATACCGCTTCTCCACCATGGTTAACAGTTGTCCTTTATTGCCACGCCATCCCCACAGTGCTCCGAATCTTGGGTATCGTGATTCACACTTCCCATTTTCATCTGTTTGGACCGATTTCAGCGCCCCTGGCATTGCACCGTTCGTGCATAAGACCATGCTGAAGAAACGGTAATTCGATTGTCCTGAAAGTTCCTTCTCCAGTCAAGCCTCTCCCATCTTTCGGAAATCCGGATTGGTAATCCGAATCCCGGATGCCCGGAGCATGGTCCCCACTCCTATGTTAGGTGGGACGAGAGGGCAACTATCTACTGTTTCTCACATCGGGCTCGACCCACGTGGGCTTGGGGAATTATCGCCGAACGTCCTGGAAAAATTGTAGGGATTTAACAAGGCGATTAAAACAGAGGAAATCGTGCATGCTACGACATTCAAAACAAAGAAAGAAAAAAATTGAAGCACGAAAGTAACAATAAAAGGTTTTTGGTTTGTTACAATACTCGGGGGTCGACTCCCCCCATGGATGGGTTGACCCCGTCAAAAGAGCGTTGCAGCTCCGCCACCCGTTGGCTTGTGGCGTCTAAGGCTTGATGCCGCTGAATTAGATCCCGCTCCTCCTCAGCAGCGGCGGGGCGCAGTTCGTCAGCCTTGGCTTTGGCCCTCTCTATTCCAGCTTGAACGGTAGCCATATTTTCAGAGACCTGCCTCATATTCTCTTCTGCCTCTGCCAACTGGGCCTTCAACCGTGAGACCAACTCAGATTGTGCATTAAGAGAGGATGAAAGCTCATCTGCCTGGGTCTGCATCTGTTGGACCTCACCTTCAGCCTCCTGGAACTTCTTGATGTTGGTTGCCTTCCTCCGCTGCTAGCCCACGCTGAGCCCACGATCATGTTCCCAGATCTTCTCAGCCATAAGATCTCGTATGAGTGCGTGGGGACATTGGGAATCTATCAATTTCGGCCAGCCATTGCGCTTGGGGGGTGTCCTTGATGAAGCGCGTGATTAGCTTCCACGACCGGCGGCAGACTATGCTGCTGTCTTCCTCATCGGAGGCCGTTTCGTCCCAGTCTGCGTGATTGGAAGGCTCATACGCGGGATACGCCTGCAAGAAATCCTCGGCAGGATCTACATCTGGTGTTGAATCCAGTACGACATCTGGCGCTGAAGCAGGCGTGACGGGACTGGGACCGACCGATTGATCCTCTTCATCGGAGTCCACCACGATGACCTCAGGCACGACCCTGCTAGTAGTCCCGCCGGTGATGATGTGTGTTGCAGCTTGGGGAGATGGGGGGACTATTGCCACCATCACCGGCATGCCCCTAGGAGGGACGCCACCAGACATCCCGACTAGTCTTTCCGCAACAGCCCATGCCAGTCGGAGAACTGTACGACAGAGAGGGACATAAACGATTAGCTGGCATAGTCTACATGTGACGACAAGGAAACCGGTAGAGGAAACTTACGGAGATCGACCTCCTGGCGCTGCTCTTGAGCCTGTACTGACAGGACCCCGAGGCGAGGCCCTCCATATACTGTTGGAAGGTCTGGAGATTCCGGAGGAGCCACCTCGGGTGCTCTGGTCCCACCAGACGTGGAACTGGACGCAGCCATAAGCGCGGGTTCTGAAGGTCCCGCATCATCACCCGCCGAGGGGCGAGAACGAGGCATGAGAACAAGTTCCTCCTGTATGGATCAAACATCGGTGAGAAGTCCATAGTGACCCAAGAACGGATCGTAAAGAAAGATGTTCGGAATGCTACCTCAAGAGCCTCTGCGAAATCATCGGAATCTGAGACTTGATCTCCGACCTCGCCCTCCTCCAACGGGCTCCCTCCTCTAGCCTCATCCTCCCGAGAGGAGTCCTCTGATTCTTCCAGAAGGGGGAAGCACTCCCTCATATCGGAAACAGATAACTGTGGGGGGACCGTTCGATTCAACAATGCCCTCACCCGGTCTGTCATTTGGCGAGGGACACCACTGGAGTGGACTTAATCCTCCAGATCATCCAGGTATTGCTCTGCCTCCGCCGGAGACGCCATGAATCCAGCTCGGACTGGGCCTATGCCCGGTAATTCCATCCCAAGGCGATTCAGGTGGGCCCATATCTCAGGTGGGCTGAGGAATTGCCGGTTGACATCCCAAATGTCCCAGGATTCCGGGAATACGACATCCTCTTCCATGTCTATATGACGTAGTCGCTTCCCCAGAGCCTGAGTGGATATCCTACGAAATCCCCTCGGTGGATTCCCCTCCGAAAGGCCCTATTCTTCCGGAATCACCGGATCCGCCGCTGCTGCCATACCCTCGGCATGTGCGGGTCTCGCCGCCATGGCAGCCCCGCTACCGCGAGAGGCCCTAGCT
This sequence comes from Viscum album, assembly GCA_963277665.1. Taxonomy (NCBI): domain Eukaryota; kingdom Viridiplantae; phylum Streptophyta; class Magnoliopsida; order Santalales; family Viscaceae; genus Viscum; species Viscum album. The sequence goes on along the minus strand of OY728164.1, from coordinate 261,793,199 downwards.
ACCCTCCAACCCCGACCTCGAGATAGAGGAGGCCCACCGTCACCGACCCAAATAGTTGGTTGCTTCAGCATCTCCCCTGGGTAAGCAGCCTCCCAACTAATGGCCTACTCCCTCACCAATCCGAAAGTGGCGGTGGATGGAGGCAATGCAATTCACATCTTCCCATCTTCCCATGTGAACATGAGCCACAACTGCCTCATCACACACGAGTGCTCCTCGTGACGCACCTCCCAGTAGACCTGCGGGGTCAGCCGCTGGAGGCATCAGAACTGCCTCGCAAACCGATGCGGGGTGTACGGTTCGTAGAGTGGCTCACGATCTACTCATGCCACCAAAACTCCACCTCGAAAGACCAGGAGGTAAGCCCGATGTTCTTCCGTTCCCTGCCTGTCATCAGTAAGTATCCCCGTTGGCAATGGGAAGGGGTGGAAATTAAACTCATCCGCCCTCCACAACCAATTCAGCAGCATTGGCACGACTAGTTTGAACAGGAAACTCCCGACTGCGTTCAGGATGGAGGGGCGGAAATTTGACCCCGGTGGCGAAATGGGGTTTGGATACTCGTAAATCCCCCTGATGTGCGCCGTGATCCACCCATACAGGAGGTGGAGGGGCCCGCATATCCTTGGCGGCTTCTTGCCCTCGCTAATGTCCCGCAGAATTCTGTACAGTTTGGCGAGAATTGGAATCCCCAGATTAATCCGCTGCCCCATGGCCAACATGGACTCCATAATAAACGAGCTGGGCCGCACCCCCATGCTTGTATCCCTCACCGGAAGGATCCAACCGCAGATGAGAGCCACAATGAACGCCACCAGCCTGACTATCGTCTGTTGTTCAGTGCTGACACTGAAACCCCAAGTCTTCCATTGGCTATTCTCCAAGAACCACCAATATGAGTGCCCCTTACCCCATTGGGCCACCCTTGGACAAGTTCGAGGCCTCGGAGGGAGCTCTTGATTCTCTGGGAAATTCAGGAAGCACTTGAACCATCTCCTAAAGTGGACATCCCTCACTACCTCCTTGTCCTCTCCAGGGACGAGCGCCATCAACACTGATGCCAGTCGCGGAATTTTCTCTGTATCCTCCCACGCGCTCATGATAGGGAGGAACTCATCATACATGGCCCCTAAGATCGGAACCCCAGAAATCTGGTGGACATCCCACAGGCTGATGCCCACCTCCCCGTGATGCAGGTGAAAGGTATTGGTCCTAGACGACCATCTGCTCAGCAATTCTGGCATCAGTTGCTTTGGTTGGTAAATGTGGAATTGGGAGGCCCATTCCGCCTCATACAACCCCACTCTCCTCAGCTCGGCCCCAAACTCCTCACATGAGTTGCCTACCCAGTAGGCCCAAGCCCAATCATCAGTGAAGTTGCCTCCATGGTGCAGGTCCCACTCATCGGACCATCCCTTCTTCGAATCCTACAAAGCCGCCTTCAGCACGGTACGGTAGAGAGGAGGGGACGTCTCCGGTTGTAGTGGATTCCCATCAATATCGTTCAAATGGTTGTAGAGATAGTCAGCAGTGACGGGTGTGAAGTCCTCCTACGCATGACCATTAGCCGCCCTGAACCATTGGTGCTGAAACGGTGTGCTCCTGAACCAGCAAGCTGGTTCATCCCTACTCGCCTCAGGGATGAAGACGTCATCCCTCAACCTGAAGCCGTACAATGGAAGCTTCTTACACTGCGGATAATTATTCTGACCCTCCGATAGCAGATCTATCAAAGAAGTGTGGTCTGAATGGCTTCAGACCATCTCCCCAAGGCCTGGACAGTCAACCATCTCATCCCAACGGGCGGCATCTGCAAGCACCCCCAATACAGCCTCTCGATGGGCCATTCCAGTTCCGGAACTCAGAAAGGAATTTTTTCAGAACGGATCGCGAAGATGGATCGCGAAGCCAGATCACGAAGGTCGGTCGCAAGACCAAGCCACAAAGTCTGGCCTAGGCTGACAAGAAGAAGTTTTCTTGTCGCGGACGCGGAGTCGGAGACCCGCGGTTCGCCACGAAGCTCGATTCGCGGAGGGCTGTCGCGGAGTACGCGGATCTTCGCGAAGTCGAGAGCACAAAAAGACAAGGAAGTCGCGTAAAGAAAAACGAGGTCGACCCCCCTATTTATAGGCGGCGACCCCGGAGCATCGCGGCGCGCCTCACCCGCGCGGAGCATCGCGACGCGTCTGGATCCGTGGCCCCGGTCAGCACCGCGGGCCCCCTTCGCGAAGCCACATCGCGAACCGCCGATAATTTTGGCGATTTTCCCTCAGACTTCGACCCTTCACCCTCCGTGGATCCAAGTCTAAGGGGGGGCATTTGTTGGCGCCAAAATATTGCATGAAAGGAAGGGACGAAAAAGAAGGCTGGCACGCTACCTCGCGAAGCACCAACGCGAAGCACCGACGCGAAGCACCCCAAGCATCGCGGTCTCGCGAAGCTCTAGAGGCAGTAAATCTCCGCGAACACATTTGATGTTCGAGAGCCCGCCGCGAAGCTCCAGAGGCGGTAACTCTCCGCGAACGCATTTGACGATCGCGAGCCCGCCGCGAAGCTCCAGAGGCGGTAACTCTCCACGAACGCATTTGACATTCGCGAGCCCGCCGCGAAGCTCCAGAGGTGGTAACTCTCCACGAATGCATTTGACGATCGCGAGCCCGTCGTGAAGCTCCAGAGTCGGTAACTCTTTGTGGACGACGTTGACGTTCGCGAGCACGCTGCGAAGCACCTGAGGCGGCATGTGAGTTCTGCTTCGCGGCACCCCTTCCCTATAAATACTGGACTCCCCCTGATTCCTGGAGATGGACAATCCGACCTTTCGTCTTCTCCTCTCCCGAATAGCAAATCACCCTTTTCCTCCAAGAATCATGAGCTCCGCGAGGTACTTCTACTTCACATGACTCTTTCGCTTTGTCTCGTTTTGAGCCCCTCTTCCGAGAGGGATTCCCTTCGCGAAGCTCAAGGGCATTCGCGAAGGAAGCGGATTCCCAAGGGAACCCGGGAAGCCGCGGAGCGTTTATGCTTCGCGAAACACCCAACCTGTACTAGTGATCCCTATGCTAAGGCAGGATCGCTACACATCACGAAGCACACTGCTTCGCAGCACCCTGCTTCGCGAGGCACCTTTTCTTCGCGAGGCAGTGCTCCGCGAATACTGTTCCACTTCGCGAAGCACCCTCCACTCACACCTATGCGCCATGCTAAGGCCAAGGCACACCACTTCGCGAAGAACAGTCCTTTTCTTGGAAATTCCTCTTCCCGTGCGACCGTCCAGTTTTGCATGATGTGATTTCAAAGTCCCACGGACAATACCACCTGTAGCGTTGCTTCTCCTAATGCTTCTTCGCATAGGCACGCTAACGGCTATTGCTTCTTCGCATAGCCACGCTAACGTGGACCCCTTGATGGTTCGCTCCACAACCCCCTTGACTATGGCCTTTCCAGTACCTTCTCTCCCCCAAGGACCAGAGGGTACCAGTTATGTAAGTCCTAGGGGTGCGGAGTGAACCCACCTCGTCCGAGCTGCAGGACGTTAAAATGCCAAGCACCACATCCTCAACACATGACGTTAAACTGTGACCCGACCTCATGCCTCTCACGAAGGGTCCCCCCAGCTCGAACATTTTTTACGCCACTCGTATCCACAGGAGTGGAATCACCCATCCACAAGGGATGATATCCTCCTTATTGGAGTGGCATATGTTCTCAGGAGAAGGGCGACCCTAGTTCCCCAACAGATGGTTTCACCCCTGCATCTCCATACTTCCCCACTACCAAGGTCAGTGGAGGGCATGATAGGGAACGAGGCACCTCCCATCATTGGTCCCAAATCCCTCTTTCACTGCACTTTGTCGCACTCTGGGCCTCCATCCTAGAGTAAGTACCAGCACCATGGGCCACCTAACGCGTAAGCCCCTCTTCGCTTCTCACGGACGCACCCTTCACGGCGTGATCATTAGGTCCTTGCTGTCTCTTGTTTCTCACACTGAGCATGACTCACGTGGGCTTAGAGTTGAAATTGGCCATGACAATACCTCGTCCAACATGATGTTAAACTGTATTCCCTCATCCAGCATGATGTTAAACTGCATTCCCCCATCCATCATGACGTTAAACTATATGCCCTTGTCCCGTATGACATTAAACTGCGCACCCATTTGAACTACGAGGTCTTTGATCCATGTCAAGGAATGGTATGTAGGAAGCCTCCAAGAGGTTCAAGCCCACCCGTCATCCAATTCACGTCAAGTTCTACCTTCGTCCAGCATGACGTTAAACTGCATTCCAGTCCGACGGCAAGCTGTTGTGACCACAACCCGAACTACGAGGACTTTGATCCATGTCAAGGTATGGTACGTAGGAATCCTCCCAGAGGTTCAAGCCCATCTCCCATCGGACCGAGGTCCCTCATTTACGTCGGTTCGCCGACACCCACCGCCATTCCTAACTACAGGGACTTTGATCCATGTCAAGGCGTGGTACGTAGGAAGCCTCCACGAGGTTCAAGACCACCGCCTGTCGTTTATTCACGTTAGGGTTCACTACCGTCCCGCATGACGTTAAACTGTATTCCATCAATGCCTTGAACTATTAGGACTTTGATCCATGTCAAGGCATGGTACATAGGAAACCTTCCCAAGGTTCAAGCCCACCACTAGTGGACCCACGAGTTTACTTTCACGTCGGTTCCCCGATGAAACCCTTTGAACTACGAGGTCTTTGATCCATGTCAAGGCATGTTACGTAGGAAGCCTCCCTGAGGTTCAAGACCATCTCTCATTGGACCAAGGTCCACCCTCACGTCGGTTCACTGATGCATTGGACCAAGGTCCACCTTTACATTGGTTCGCTGACGACATCCATCGGACCAAGGTCCACCCTCACGTCAGTTCGCTAACGAATTCCATCATCCTAACTATGAGGAATTTGATCCTTGCCAAGGAATGGTACGTAGGAAGCCTTACAGAGGTTCAAGACCACCACCACTAGGGCCCTCCTGGTCCTCCCCATTCACGTCAGTTCGCTGATGATGCCCATCGGACCAAGGTCCACCCTCATGACCAGTTCACCGACACTATCCCGAACTACACGAACTTTGATTCCCTGCCACGGGGATACGTATGAAGCCCCTTCAAGGCTCAAACCCAAATTCACCATTGCCCTTGCAATGGCTCCTTGCCATTCCCCCCTCCACTTCATTCTTCTATCCATCATCCACCCTGATTCTCGCTCGGAACGTCATATCCCGGTGAGACCATGTCGGTACGCTCCTCTTCACACCGCCCATGGGCTGGTCCTGGTATCGGCACCCCTTCAAGGGAAATCCCTCAATCCGATCTATTCTATCTAATTCTCCGATTGGGTTGATCCGTCTCCGCTGGACGTTAAACTCGCGGCGTACCCTGTGTTAAACACGGGAAGTTGAGGAAAACCTCAGATATGTTTGTATGGCATATAATTCCCCACGCTCGATGTGGGATGCCTCGGGCTTCCACGCCCTTGAGAAGCCCTGTGACCAGGGATAATAGACAGACATGCCAGGTTCCCCAGCATCCAGACATGCTACTGATGCCTCAACGTGACTACTCCCCCGACTAAAGGTTTCTGCCCTGACCGGACCCTTTGGAATGTCCCGACAAGAAGCAGTGTAATTAACCGGCGTCCATGGAAACATGGCACTGGGAAGAGTTTCACGAACAACATATTAAATCTATGAGGGAGACCCGGACTAGGTGACGAGTTCTGAGGAGGAATCCACAGAAGGAAGAACCGACATCCCATCACCCCGTTTCGATCAAGGAGCAGACGTCCCTGAATAAGGAGCGAATGCTGCCCGCCTTTGGAAAGCGGGAATGCGGGGCAACAAGCGCAGCACGTCCTCCTCCACGGACGGACGGATGCGCGCGCCCCGGCGAAAGCGTCAGAAACAACATCTTTATACTAAAACCAGTGAGGATATATAGTCTTGTAGGACCTCACAATTAATGTATCCCAACTAGGACTCTCTTACATGATAAATAAGTAAAGGATTAAACACCATCGATTAAAGAAAAGATTCACCCTCTTCCTCAACTAGTGTCTACTTTAAGAAATCCAACTGCTTGGATCCCACCTTCACCGAACACGCCTAGGAATTCCTTTTAAGGGAATATTCCACTAGGTTTCCCTTCCCGAGAGTATAGACTATCTCAAAGTCATAGTCCTAGAGAAACTATAACTGGTGCATCTATATCAGATTTAGTTCTCCCTATGTGATGAAATACTCAAGACTCTGGTGTTCTTTGTAAATAAAAAAGAACTCTCCCAAAATATAGTGCCTCCACATCCTCAGAGCGAAGACTATTGCTTCCAACTCTAAGTAATGAGTCACATATTTCTTCTCATAGGGTCTCAACTAGATCAACCTATACGTGATAACTACCTGTCTTTACATCAATGTGAAGCTAAACCCATCTCTAGAGGCATAAAAATATACCATGTACTCCAGACCCTCCTCTAGTAGCCTCTAAACAAGAGAAATCATCAACCTCAACATCAACTCATTAAAGGATCTCTAGAACAAATTAATATAGGTAAATATATTCCATTTTTATGTCAGGGAGGTCAAAGGGGTTGCAATCCTAGATAAGTCTATCACAAACCTTTTGTAGTACCCTACCAAGCCAAGGAAACTATGAACCTCTAACACACTCTTGGGTGAATCCCAAGAGTGCACTACATCGATATTTATCGGGTCCATAGATAATTCATTATTAGATATTAAATTCCCTAGGAAGTGAACCTCATGGATCAAAAACCGAAACTTTAAGATATTACCATAAAGAAGGTTCTATAGAAGAAAATCTAGGACCATCTTCAAGTGATATGAATTATCCTCCTTTGACATAGAGTATATGCATATTTTGTTAATAAATACAACAAAAAATAAGTCCATGTATAGATGGAATATAGGATTAACCAAATCTGTAAATCAATTAGGGGAATTCCTCCCACCAAAATGCATAACTAGAAACTCATAGTGTCTATAGCGACATCAGAATTTCACCTTTAGAATATGAGCCTTACAAACTCTCAAATGATGGTAGCTAGACCTGAGATCGATCTTTGAGAACTATATCAAACCTTGTAACTGATCAAAGAGGTTTCCAATACTTTGTAAGGAATAATTTTTCATCACTGTGGCCTGGTTTAGGCGATGATAATCTACACAATATCATAGGCTCTTGTACACCCTTTTCAAGAACAACACCAAATATTTCAAGGGGTACATACTAGGTCTAATAATTTTTTTTATTGAAGGTCCTCCAACTACAAATGTAGCACAAAATACTCATTAGGGGCCATATAATATGCTATAGAAGATACCAGAGTGGTCAGGATGTTCATGTCGAGGAAAAAATACATCTATTGCCTCAGAGGTAGACCTAAAATGACCTTAATTATGACATCCATAAAATACTCCATGAATGAAGTAATCAAAATGACCAACGATCCTACTTCACTAAGGGATACAATCTCTAACTTATGGGTGATGAGTTGTAGCATCCTTCCTAAAAACTCAATTGCTCTTCCATGATATCTCCCTCTCATATATTGGGTAATATTATCCCTTCAATTAAAAGGAATACAAATCATATGTAGTGGTAGATAATCTAGACTCGGACCTTGGACAACCAGTCCATACCAAAGATTAATTCATAAGTTCTCATTATGGTTACCAAAACATCCCTTGATAAACTCTCTCCACAAGTGATAGATTACACCAATAGATGATAAAATAGATTGAAAAAGTGTTCCCCATAGGAACCTCATGGAAAAGATACTAGAAAAAAAGCCTCAACTGGGATCTACATCTCTTACAATAGGAGTAAAGTGATGAATGAATGACTCAAAACTATGTCTAATAATACTGAAACAATAGTATAATAAACACAAATCATAAATCAATTCACCTTATGAGATTTTAGGTTATATTAATCTATAGCCTAATATTTCCCATGGCCCCAACTTCTAGCCCCCTGATCCTACTATGAACCACCTAGTGGTGGTGGTGGGAGTATCTCATAAAATCATCCACCAACCATAGCTCCTCCTCCTAGAGTTCCACCTACTCCTCTTCCAACTATGGCTCCCTAGGGGCCAACCTTCCCTCATCTGGGAGATCTATGATCATGGTATTGCCTCTGACATGGTGGTTTAACCTTAATCTTCCAACCCTCATTAACATGTGAGTTTTATAAATAACATGACCTTTGACCTCTCCAATCAAATTCATATCACCAAAACTATCCAGGATTCCCTAGTCTCCTATGTGGTCGTTGTGCCACATGACCAAATGTCTGAGTCTGATCACAGAGATATATCCTACATCAAGATCCTACCAACTTATTCCTTCTAGATACTTTAGAAGACTCAATACCATGATGGAAACTTCCAGATCTATCTATATTTTTCCTCTAATAAGAATCTCTCTATCACCATTTCCATATCCAACACTTTGACATAAGTGGGAATGATTATGGGTACCACACTGGCACATATGTCTCTGCGGAGACACTACTCAAACTTACATTCCTGTAAGATCCCATCCTAAATCATGTCGAGTGAGTGTTACATAAGTTCCGAAATACTCGCTATATACTCAGTAAATTTCTTCCCTCCCTGTTGAATCTCAATAATCTTTTGAATCCAAACTTAGAGAAAGAATGAGGGGGTATTACTCTTCACGAAATAGCAATTGGAAGTTAGTTTTAGAGAGTGTCAAATCATCTTAGATATTTGTAATTAGAATCCTACAATGACTATATGCTTTGTGTAAGAGGATGAATATAATCACAACCATCTGATTAGTCAGTGTACATATAATAATGGAACCTCAGATCACTAGATCTAACTATTACTTTACTACCTAGGTATCTGGCTCACCATAGAACCTTAATGTCCTCTGGTGTTAGAACCAACAGTGTGTGCTAAACCTAAATGCATCTTCATCATATTGTGTTAGTAATATCTTCCACTTGAAAGATGGGGGTGCTTCTACTTGTCCACTTGGAAGAAGGATCTCATAGGATGTCCCCTAAACCAATTCCTCATCACTCGTTAGATCATCATTACTGACCAGAATCTGAAACCTATAAATTTTTCTTCATGGTGGAATCCTAAAATTTTAATCAATACATACCACTATCATATGAGCATATATATATATATATATTGGAAGATCACTCAATAAGTATGATCAAAAGACTCAATATTATATGATTCATGTACCAATATTTCCTATAACCAATGTCTTAGTATACTGAGTAGACAAGAAAGTGGTCAAAGTACCGATTTATGGATATGTCACCACCACACCAACATTAGGTTCCCTAGCCTAAAAGCCACACTCGAGAAACTTTGACTATATTTCCCTAATTACCAAATAAATAATCATAAGGGGACTACTCCAAACACCATCTCATGGGATGAACCACCTCTAATACCAATATTTCACAACCTAAACTTACCGGGATAGATCACAAAATACCTCAAAACCCCCTCTATTGGATAGGGGATAAAGAAAAGCACTGAAAGGAATAACTAATATAGAATTAATTTTCCTAATATAATTATAAAAATGCACCACACAATATCCATGTAGAATTGAAAATGAATAAAATAAAACAAAGTAATATCTAGAGTAATAATCATGCATATAACAACATCTTAAGAATAAAAGAGTATGGAATCATAATATGAAAATAAAATTGAAAAAATAAATTATAAACTAGAATTATGTCACAAAATAACAATAAATGGAATGTAAAGTGCTAATAGATCTTGAATCTAGATCTACAGTCTCTAACCACCATACGCGGTCAAGTGCACCCAAGTATCCCTATGCTCCTCAGTAATCACTGCCTACTTTCCTACCATCTTCATAACACATGATATGTGTGAAAAAATCAAATGAAGGGGTGAGTATAAATATACCATAAAGAACTCCCAAAAATATGAATGGGGATAAGAAGGATACATGATAGAATTAGAGAGCTCATCTGGTAGAAATAGAGAAACACAAGTTCAAAATAATGATAGAATTATTTATATATATATATATATACTCAGAAAAGAAACCCATAAGAGAGAGAAAGAAGATATACATCTCACAACCCAACCATAAAATGAGGTTTCTATTAGTTCCAAGTGGTACATCAATGATTCCCAACATATCATGTTTCTATTCGATGAAGAATCCATGGCAAGCCACACCTCACCACTATGTTTCACAGTTGAGGGGGAATAATCTCAAGGTAGAGGGACCATACCCTGATACAACAGGAGGGTCCCACTATCTAGATAGATAGAGGACCCATGCCTTATTCCATCAAGAGGGTTCCACTCTCATGGTAGATATATAGAGGACCCATTCCCTGACTCTATAGGAGGGTTCCACTCTATAGGTCAAGACCCATGCATTCTTCTAGTATGAGGGTTCCTCTCTATACATGGACAGATAGAGGACCCATGCCATGTTCCAATAGAAGGATTCCACTCTAATGGTAGATATAGGACCCATGTCCTATCCTAATAGGAGGGTTCCACTCTATGGGTAGAGGAACCATGCCCTGAATCTGTAGGATGATTCCACTCTAATGGTAGAGGATCGATGCCCTAAATCCACATGAGGGTTACACTCCAGGGGTAGATGAACCTGTTGGTCGGAGAGTGATGGCAAGAGGGGGGGGGGGGGGTGAATTTCCTTTTAAAAAATAATTAACAATTTAAAATCAAAGTAAAAGGTGCAGCGGAAATAAAAGAGGCAAGACACAAAACTTGATAACGGAGTTCGGCTTAACCCAAAGCCTACGTCTCCACTCCCAACTCAACCATTGAGAGATTTACTACCTCTTGATTTTTAATGGTTTTAGCAAGAAACCCACTAGACTTTAAGGTTAGTCTAGAACCTATTACAGCTTGCTTTTATTGGTTGAGCAAGAACCCACTTGCTTTTAATGGTTGAGCAAGAACCCACTAGCCTTCTTACAGGTGAAGGCTAGCTCACCTTTGATTCAAGCCTTTTAAAAGGGAAGGATTGACTAACCTCTTCACACCTTGAAGGTGGTGTGAAAACCCAAAGAAGATAGGATGAGAGAAATGAGGGGTTTGTAGGCACAAACCCAAATTTATGCTCAAAATAGATAAAACAAGAAAAACCGTAATGGGAGAAGTCTTGGGCGCCAATGGATTGATGAAGTTGATGAAGAGCGCTCCCAAGCTTCTATGGTGGTGCTCCTTGGATGTGGAAATGTGTTGGAGCAATTGGGGGTTCCTTGGAGGAATGCGCCGGAGGTTCGCCAAATGATCAAAAAAGTGTCCGTGGGCTTCCTTGAGTTTCCGGGGATTCCTAGTCCTTTATTTATATAGGGGGAACCCTCAAATGGCCTTTGGGGGTCTTCGGAGCTGTTGGAGAGGCCTTCGGAGCTGTTGGGAGGCAAGTGGACAAGTCTGGTCAAAGCCCAACGGCTACTTTGACTGGCTCCACCGGCTGACCGGTGCTAGGCCACCGGTTGGCCGGTGCTTTGAAAAAGGAGAGGCCTTCGGGCTCAGGCACCACTGGCTGGCCGGTGAGGAGGCCATCGGTTGGCCAGTGCTGAGGCATTGGCTGACACATTCTGTCTGGGTTCCACCGGCTGGCCGGTGGTGGGACACCGGTTGGCCGGTGGTCTGGACAGAAGGATGCCTTCTGTCCAGGCTCCATCGGCTGGCCGGTGGTCGTCCACTGGTTGGCCGGTGGACTGAAAATCAGTCCACTTTTGGCTTCTTGCTTTATTGGCCCAATTCCTTGGCAACCTGAAATCATGCTTATCATCAAAAAACACTTAAAACAAGATTAGATAAATAAGAGAGTGATTGTGATCATGAAAATTAAACCACGAGGGGTACGAGAGGTACAACAGAACCATGACAAAACACAATACTAGGGTTCCACCATAGGGGTAGAGGACCCATGCCCAGAATCCATAGGAGGGTTCCACTCTTGTGTTAGAGAACCCATGACCTAACTTTGTAGGAGGGTTCCACTCTAGGGTTAGAGGACCCATGACATGACACCATAGGTGGGTTTCACTCTAATTACTACCATCGTCGAGTGCCACATATAAAAGCATCACAATCATAACACCTCCCATCATATCTCATAAGACACTATGAATAACACTAAAAAATAATATGTGGGAAAACATTCAAGATAGGATAATCACATTCCAAAATAAGAGTCTAATCAAAGGAGATATGAGAGATAGAAGATTCCTCCAAAAGGAGAGTACACATCATGACAGGGTACATACACGACATTCGGTCCCACCCTGATTCTTTTCCACTTACATTATAGTACATGAATCACTACCATGTAACCATACATTGAATTTAAGTGTACTATATGGCATATCTCGGCCACCTGGGGGTAAGCCGTGTTCTCCTAGACTTTTCCATGTACCATGTTCATGTCTGTGTACCATGGCCATATGCATGGATCTTTACATGTCTGTGTACTCCCAAAGTACACAATGAGTATCTAACACTGAGTCACATAGAATGTGGTGGTATTACATGATGTGTGATATTTAAATCACTAGGAAATCATAACACCTACAACCAAGAAGATACACATCATGTGTTCTTCATAATAAATGGTGTGTAGTCGTGTTATTCACAAAAACTCAAGAACTACTCTGTTTGATCTAGATCCATCCCCTCCAACATGAATCTTGACTAAAGGATACATTTTATAGAAAATAATACACCTCCTTCAAATGATTCTGGACTTTCAATAGTCGTAAATTGATGTTGTGATCCTACCGCATGAAGCCCATTCTCCGCTAGTCATGAATGGTAGATCCCACACTGCATCTAACATGATTCTAGTTCCCATATCTATAGGTAACATCACCCGCATCCCATAAGAATCCTAAACCATCCCTATATCATTAATCCATTCATCACACATGAATCTTTCATGAATTTGGGGGTTTGAACGCAGTCGTACCCACCCAGCAAAGTCGAAACATGGTCCCATGGGCCAACGATGAAGAATGTTTAGAAGAAAAGCACAAGGCCAAGACTAAAACAATAATTTTCCAAAAAACCACATAATTTCTCTTCCATTGATGGAAGAGGTTGGTCCTATGGTGAAAGAAGCTGAGGCGACAGTGGGTGAAGGCGTGGAGCAATGAACCCTTCAATGTGAAATGAAAATGAAGGTCATTGGGTCTGGATCGAAAGGATAGGGGATTACTCTAGGAAGGATGAACTTAGATGAGTCCCAAGAGAGGAGGGAGACTTTCCATTTTCTTAAGGGAAAATAAAGTGTGATCCTAAATCTCTCTATTGGGAACCGAAGGCTCTAGGTCATAGAGACGAGAAGGGGAGGATAAAGTCCTATCCCTAGAACCCAAGACTGGGAACTTCCCAAAACTATCTCAAGGGTAAGGTTCCATGTGACTATAGATATACAGACCTATATAAACCTCATAGATCATGAATCCCTTATAATAAAAATGTAGGAAACCTCTGACTATATATATACAAACCCAAATGGGAGACATGCTGATGTGTCTTTCCCAAAGGTTTGGTAAATCAAGAGGTTTTGGTGGAGGTTTCAACTTGGTCACTTTCAGACAAGGGAACCAAAGAATGAGATCCCCATCCATGGGTGGATTAGAAGAGGCCTTCAAATATGGATTGTGTAGGCGGTCCGTGTAAATGGTCCATGTATGTGGTTCGCGTAGGTATACCGTATAGGTGTACTGTGCAGGTGTACTGCACTGGTCCTATGGGGAATTGAAAAATGCTTAACGTAGGAATTATAAGCCTGTGAGAGATTTATATTACTTGAGAAATGGATGAGGGACAACAAAACATGTGTGAGGTTTTAAATTAAGCACCACGGGCATCCCTTTACATCCTTGGAAGCATCCCACGTAGGTCCTTGCTTAAGGAAATGACTATACATAGATGAATTCATCTATGGAAGGAGGGTCCTTAATCAGATGTTTTGTATTAAAAACTCTAAAAGGATCTTGATCTTTATTATCCCATATAATTCTCTATTCTCTCATGTTTTTATAGAGATACCTAAAAAATTTTGGGGGGCTTGGGCGAAAGAGCTATGCAATGGGAGCTTCGGGAGTTATTCTAACTTTTTCAGTTCTCAAATAGGGAGTCCAAGGGTCCTATTTATATGAAAATAAGGGGGTTTAATGAAATTAGGTTGTCCATAGAGGTATTGGGAGTAGCCTCATAGCATAGCTCTTCTGCATAGGGGTGTTGAAATTATACTACAGCGCATGTATTTTGTGAAGCTCCATAGCATAGGTCTTCTCTGTAGGGGATGCACACTGGGCTATATGAGTAGAGCTGGCGCTGAACTTCTAGTAAGTGTAGGTGTTCCACATAGCTCCATTGAACTATATTTATTTGCTACATTTAACTTTTTCGTTGATATTTTGAAATATCCAAAGGACGTCTTCATAATACTTTTTCCTTCATAAAGAGTGTCAAAAAAAATCCCCCCTCAGGATTGGATCCGATTGAAAATAGGGTCGAATCCTGAGGCCAGATTATGGGGAAAAGATTAAAGAGAGTTAATTCTAGACCACACAGGTCTTCTGTGTATCTATGTCATGTAGGTAGGTATTCTTCTATATATACCCCCATTCCTTTTTCATTTTCTACACCCACATTCTCAGATTTCTGCTCTCTTTGCATATCTCATTCGCTCAGATCTCCTACATTGTGCTCTCACATAGGTCCCTTGAAAAATTCTCAAGGTATAACCATTTAAGCGATAGAGCTATGAATAGTTACTTAATCAAATGATATGTACGGGAAGACTTTATCAAAGAACCTACACTGGGTACCTTGTCGAAGGACCTACATGGGTGACCACATTGAAGAAGAAACGCTTAAATTTTGATTTTCCAAAATTTTAAATTCCTTAAAATTAAAATTTAAAATTCCTTAATTCAATATTCCAATTTAATGAGTAAAATTTGGTAATTCTCTTTGTAGGAAATGGATCACTTGATGATCACAACTGAGGAAGGTAAAGTTCATCAAAGCGAAATGATGGAAATCATTAGACCAGAGTATTATGATGTTGTTGAGAGTACCTTCCTGGGTTGCTGAAAGGCTTGATTCCATACCCATGTGAATATCCATGAAGCCACTATCTGCCTCTATATGGGCATGATAATTTTCAAGATGCCCACATTTTTGTCTTATAATACATATTTTCTAAATACTTGGTTTTTCTAACACTTTAACTATCATTTCATGAATATTACTGCGATGGGTATGCTTGTTAATGAGGGAACAATCCCTATTGGATGCATCCTACATCACAGTGGTTGTAATCCTAATATGAAGGATCATGTTATCATGAAAAGGCCACATTTCTATGATTCAACATTTTGTGTTTCAAAAAAAGATCAGTCTAATGGCTAGAAGGAAGACTGGGACCTTCGTTCTATAGGAGGAGTCAAACCCGAATGGATGTGGGCATTCTAGGTACCCCAGACTTGTGAAGAGTTTAGTAAAGAACTAATGGATATTCATATTTATGAATATGTCTAGATAAGAAAAACTTATGGTTACAAAAATGACCTCATTACCAAATTATTGAGCTGATGGAGTCCAAAAACAAATTCTTTCCACTTGAAACATAATGAGGTTGGCATCAATCTATAGGATATCTACCAAATATCTAGGGATCCCATTCTCAGGGAGATTTATGATGAATTAATTAGACTAATAACAACATGGGGTGATTCTAAGAGGAATCCACCATTGGATCATTAATTAATCAAAATAGAAAAAATATTTCCAAAAGAAAAAAAAGATCATCTCTCTAGGGATGATATTCATAAAAGAGTGTGGATGAAAGATTTTTTAGAAAAAATTAAGGATAAGGGCCCCACATGCAGACGTGCTACTATTTTCTCAACTGTGGATAACCGGGGTGCTTCAGGCACGTACTGACCCAAGCATTAGGGTGAGAAGGTCAAATTATATATTGATGCAAAGGTACAGTTAACTGGATTCCTTTCCATGTGGGTAAGAATTTATTTGCTTCCAGACCATGAGTTTGGTGGTAGTGTAAGATCATGGACTTTTGTTATTGCAGCCAAGTTAGTAGAGGGAAAATATATTGGGTTAGATACCCCTATATTAGAAATAATATATCACATAATCTTGAATTTATATGATGGGAATGATCCATTTAGATTGGCAGGACCTTTTCAAGTATTATGGGGCTGGATTGTGGTACAATTTTGTTCATATTTGGTGTTGAATTTGGTTAGAGTTCCCAATGGTCAATTTACTCTATTTTTGTAGAAAGTCTATGGGATCCATCTTTTAAACCTGAAACCCGATAAAGTTATGAGGTAATTGAATGCATCAGGAGAATCCAACTTCTTTTCCTTTTGGAAACCCACAAACTAGACCATTTGTTAATGATGGTATGGAAGAAAATTATGAGTTGAGGGCCTATATGATGGCATTCAAGGATAGAATTTTATCAACCAGGATTGATGGTGAAATCATCTATGAGGATTATGTCCCTTATATTCTTACTCGCCAGTTAAAATGTCTGCAACAATTGAGCACTTTTCCTCCCACATATGTTAGGCATGATAAACATCCAATGGTATCTTGACAATTATTGATTATGATGGATTTGGAGACATCTAAAATGTAAATTATGATACCTTCATTAGATGAATCAATTATATTAGAGGCTGGATATGCCAAATCTTGGGCTTCTTCATACCCTCAAGGGGCTTTAACAAAAGGAATATTTCAGGTAGCGACCACGATAACTATTTTTTGTTGCAACTGTGGTAAAAGGTCTAAAGACAAAGATTATGCAGTGGATTCAGATTCTTTAGAACCTTCAAAACATCCTTGTATAAAATCCAATAAGAATACTAAGGCCATAGAAATAATACTACTAGAACCTAGGAGATCTATTCACCGTCACCAAAAAGAGATTACCATCCCATCTGTTGATTCTTTTAAATAAGAAGGGAGGCCTAAAGAGGACTTCCAATCATAGGGTGTTGAGTTTTCTCTATAGCCACCCATATCAAAGCCAAATTATGTGTGACCTTTAGCAATCTAGTACTTGGAAGGCCTGACTCATGAAATCTAAGATGTATGGAAATTTGTCTAACTTGTCCTTCGAATACTAGATGTTGGTGATATTAGTGAACCTTCTGATTGTCATTTAGATAGTAATATAGCTTAAATACAAAAGCATATTGAGGAGCTAGAGACCTTAATATATGAAAACGATGACCATATTCCAACCTCAAAACGAGTATCCGAAATGATGGATCAAGGGATACGTGAAGCGGTAATTTTTCACCCTAAAGAGGAATGGTACATTTATGTTAATACTGGTAATGTATTTACATTTTCTCTTGTTTCAATTCTACTTTGTCATCCATCATCCTTATTCTTGATGTGATTACCTTTTGTAGCTTGAAATTAGAGAAGGAACCTTAGAAAGGGTTCTTAAGTCACCAAAATACAGACCCACAGGTACCCCCATTGACACATTGGATGGAACCCTCGGATCTCCAGGAATTTCTTGAGGAGGGAAACCATGATGGAGGTGATGGTGATATAAAATCCTTAGGAGTTACCTCAGGTCACTCCTACCAAGAGAATCATTTCAGTCTCTCAACTTTTTTATGAAAATAAATGCAAGAGAGAATTGAGATTAATCTGAAGTGTACATATAGAAAGGGAGTATTATCACTATGTTCAAGTATTATAATTTGACTGATACACCTTGGTGAACATGATCATCTTTTCAAAAGGTATGCATCCCTTTCTTCTATTAAGGGATTAAAAACTAGTCCTTCTAGGAATGAGAAGGAAACTTCAGGGGAAGTAAAAATTCTCACTGATGAATCTATTACCTTAACAGATGAAGTTTCAAGGGATGCAGCTGAATCAGATCCTATTTCTAAAAAGAGGGAAAATGGTTAAGGTAATATCATATGCATTTCTTCTAAGTATCACATGTTGTTTCTAAAATTATTTTCTCCATAATTTTTCAGATCTGTTGCTCATGCCGAAGGATCCTGTGATAATCAATGCTGATATTCATATTGCTCCAGAAGGAAGGAGAAAGAATCTTTGGGCAATCTGAGGCAGATATTGGTGCCAATCCTGACTTAGAAAGACCTGAAGACATTACACCAATTGAATAATTGACAGAATAAAATTTCAACAGATCCAATTTGGGCATCAACCAACATTTTTTAGATACCTTAAATAGTGAGGATTTTATAACATAAAAACCCATGTACACTAAAATTATGGATTCTCTTAATCCATACATTTATATTCCAAGTTCTATCAAAGAGTTTGGGGACTTCAATGAGGAACTGAAAGAATGTAAGTTCTCATTGTTTCATTTTCCATATACAATTGTTCTTTTATCTAAAATTTCATATCAAATACCAATTAATGTAGTTTTTTCTAAAGAGAATGTTTAAAATGCCCTTAAAGAATGGGGTATCCCACTTCATCCTTCTTTCATTGATATCAAAGAAGTACCAGTTGAGAATCCAGCATTGGAGGATGCTCCAGAGCCTATAGTTATGATGACTGGGAAATCTTAGGAGAATGATCATCCCCAAGAAGTACCTAATCAAACTATTGAATCTAGGAGTATTAAGTATGAATTTACTCAACCAATCAACTAATTACCATGTAAATGTTAAGGACTATCATGATAATGATTTATTCTTGCTATTCTTATGAATCTAACAATCATTATAATCCATTATTTAGGGTTATTCGCTCCCTTGGTTGGATATAAAAGTGAAGATCATATGTTGGATCAATCAAAAAAGTAATATATACAACCTAATTCTCCGAAAGGAGTAGAGCCAACCACCTCCTTGAGTGATCTTATTCCATAATATGTTCTTCCTCATGGTAGTGATTCTGATTCAGACTTCAAGCAGTTGTTTTCTATCAATATTTCATATAAAAAACATGGAAATTAATTTGGGATCTAATATCTAAGAAACCTTTGGATGTGATTCTCTCACATTTTGGCTAACTTCCAGCATTATTAAGTGTAATGGGATTTTGTGTATTTGATTACCACCCACTTTACAATGTGGTGAAAGAAATCGTTTTCCAGTGGGAGAAATAAAAATTGAAACAAGAACTTTCAAAGGCCAAACTGTTTACCAATTTTGAGAGTTTTTGAGCTGCAGTATCTGAGGCAGAAGGAAACTATAGTAAAAAGTGGATGAAATTAAATTTAAAAATTAAGGATACAATGAAGAAAATGGTACATCTGAAACAAAAAATGGATGTTGTTCAACATAGTATTGAGAAACTGAACCAATCATTAGGAGAATACCAATAAGAAGGGGTAACTTCCATTTCAACTGCCAAAGATGAACTTTGTTAGGCCGAGGAGGTTGATGTTTCTCTATTGACCAATCTTTAGTAAGCAGTTGATAGGGCCCAGGAGGTTATTCAATATGTAAAGAGTCATGTTGAAATATTTTTGTAATATATGATAGAGAGACTCCATTCTGTGGATGTTCCTCCAATTTTTCCATATAAATGATAAGGATTTTGTCTCCAATTATATATATATGTCATTATCCCTTCTTTCTTTCTACAATTATAACATCAAATCAAATTTTCACAACATAGAACCTTCATGTTAGATAATCATAATTACACAGACTAGGATGAGGGCGATTTAACTTTTACCTAAGCTAAGAAACTTAGTAAGTGGAATATGATTGTTACTAGGGTTGTATGGACAACCATAAAAACTTTGTGCCTTTTTCCTTTTTTTAATTTATTTATATTTCCTAAACCATATAGTGTATAGATCTAGTGATATTACACTCAACTTTTATCCAAAATTCTGTTTTTAGGTTTTTAATATGGTGAGTATCATGTCTCTTTTGGTAGGCAATTTAAAGTCATTCATTTTGGACAAATAAAGGTAGTGTTTTAGGTCAAATAGCTTTGACCATGAATTTTGAGATTAAAATTTAATCAAATATTGATGGATATGAATGTACTAATATTTTCTTAGATACTTACAAGGGGAATATTGAGTCATGATTTTATTTTTTAATGGTAACCAAATCTAAAATTTTAAGTATTATAATAGAGGAGGCTTCCTTTGAGAACAATGTTTCTACTAGTTGACAAACCTATTATGGGGGGGCTATATTACATAGGGATAGCTAAGGCATGTGTTGCATATCCCAATAGTGGAATATTTTGACTAACATGCCTGTTAAGTGGGCGAATCATGCAAGGCCACTTAGGGGAATGTATTTCATTTTCAAGAAAATGAAATCTCAGGAATTTTGAAACTCTATTATTGATAAAAAAGGGGTTTAAAATTTGGATTCTTCAAGACCATAGTGGGTAAATTTTTGAAGGAAAGGTACTTGAGAATAAAAGGGGTCATCTATGCTGATATATACCATGAATGAGGAACCACTCCTATATAAATTTTTCGTACGAAGGAGGTTATATTTGTTAGAAATGGGCTTTATGATATTTTACTATGAAATTTAAAGTCATGCAGCAAGGACATTAGGTTGTGTAGTTTTAAGTCATGCAGTAAGGAAATTAGTCTGTGCAGTTTTAAGTCATGCAATAAGGACATTAAGGGGATTTATTTTAACATATTTATCTTTGAACAAAGGTTTATGAATCTCCAATTTATTGTTAATTTATCTAGAAATATATTACTATACTTAGGTATGGAAAGGAAGAATTATAAACTGTGATTTAGGGATTTCCAAACCGGAAAAGTGATATTGGAAGGTATAATGGTGTTAAAAGAAGTCTTTAACAAGAATAATGTTACCGTTTTTTAATAAAACCCATTATGGGGGTTGTATTATATAGGGGAAAATAAGGCATGTGCTACATAGCCAAACAATGACATCTTTTGGCTAAGAGGCCTGTTATGTGGACAACTTATGAAAGGACACCTAGGAGAATGTACTGCATAGTCAGAAAAAAGAGTTCTCAGGTATCATACATTCTATTTATAAAAGCTAAAGAATGTTTATGAAGATTCAAATTTTCCAAATCAGAGAGTTTGGTTTATGGATAAATGTACCTGAATATAGAGGGGATATTTCTAGTCATGATTTAAGGTTATTTCAATATGTTTGAACACATGGAGATGAAAAATGTGTTAACCACGATCTTAGAAACTTTTAGGTCAATATAAAGGATATGAGACAAATATACAATGAATTATTGCTTTAAAATATAGGTTTTGGTATATCATCATCAAAGTTTTAAGGAGAGAACATATGATTCTACCAAGAATGAAGTTACTACTATTTGAAAAACCCGTTATGGGAGATGTATTATATAGGTCCAACTAAGGCACATGCTTCATAGCCAAATATTGTCATTCTTTGGAGGAAAGGCCCATTATATATGCCAATTTTATGCAAGTCCACCGAGGGACACATACTGTATAGTCAGTCAAAAAAGTTCTCTGGTATCAAAATCTATACCACTAGAAACCAAAAAAATATTATGAAGATATAAAATTATTCAAGATTAAGAGTGTGAAATGTGAAAGTGGAGATGTTCAATACACAAGAGAAATATTTTAATCAATATTGGCCATGAGTTTGGAGTCTCTTATATAGATCTGAATCAAATATATAATGGGAATATCTTTCATTTCCATAGTAGGCTCTCTAAGTAGGGGAACTAAAATAAAGGGATTATATATGGATTTTAATTGTATTTGTAATATGGAGAATTTTCTTTTATCCCATAACTATAACTATGATCTAAGTCCTAGTTTTCACTACGTATCTAAATAGAATGATAATCAAGAAATATGTATTTATTTGGATACCATGCATTTTAAAGTCATACAACAAAGATATTAGGGGATTTGATATTTTATTAAATGTTGGGGCCAAATCCTAAATTTATTATTAAAGAAAATACCTCTTTAGTGTGGGTAGAGGGAAACCCATTACATAGCCCGAAGGCCCAATGCCAAGTGGCCTGAATATAAGGCTTGAATCTCCTCATATAGATCTAACTCATACATGAGAGAGAAGAGGCGTTTTCACATTATGATGCAGTTAAGACCAATATTGAAAGTCTTGAAATCATGACTTATCTCATAGAAATGAGAATCAATCCACTTCCCATGCAGTTTAACATCTTACGGTGAGGAATAAGGTGAACTAATTTGAAATGACTACATATCTCATAAAAATGAGAATCATAACACACATAGTTTTTTTGAGAAGATCATATAGTTTATCTTCATGTGATGAGGACATCTTGTGTGTCTTTTAAGGTCTTAAATCCAAGACTATTGATAACCCCAAATAAGAATTGAGATACCTTATTTATTTAGATAATCTCTTTACCCAATTCCTAAGCTCACACAAGCTGTTCTCGGTATGAGAAACAAGGGTTGGTAAAAAGTTATCTTCTGCAAAAAAAAGGTATAAAAAGTGAAGAATAAGGGTATAATAATTATATGCTGATTGAGCGAGGTTACTAAAGAAAGAATAAATCTATACATAGTTCTTGATATTGTTCCCCATATTAATCAAGTTTTGATGTGTGAATGAGGGTTTTTTATTTAATTTCTAGGTTAATGGTTGGGCCTAAAGTAGAAAGTATTCGTATCAACATGTATCTAATTAAAACTAGAATCATCTTACAAGTCTTTTAAGAATTCCCTATACAAATTTTATTTGTGCATAGGTAAACGAAATAGGGGTTTCTTTCATGAAATTGGGACTAGAACCTAAATTAGAGATATGGGTGTCACTACATATCTCATATGGATGATATTTAAGCCACACATAGTTCTTGAAAATAGTATTCCCTATGCATATCTGAGTCATAAACACAAGGAATTGGGAAATTTTTATTTTTTTGTGATTGGGCCCAAGATTAGAGATCTAGGAATCTCTACATATCTCACTGGAATGAGAATAAAGGAAAACATAGTTTTTTGAAAAGGGGACTCTATGAAGATCTGATTCAAACATAGAGAGAAAAGGTACTCATGTGACACTAAGTAGTAGTAATGATGTGGGTAATTCTTGTGCATGGAAGCTACTCATTTTTTTTAAAGAACCACAAGGAATTCCAATTTTTGGTATCTTGGGGGATTTCTTAACGTCAAATGAAGGAGACATTAATCATACAATTCAATGTCATGTAGCAAGGAAAAATGATGTCATGCAGTTTAATGTCATGTGACAAGGAAAAATATGCTACCCATTTTAATGTCATGTAACATGGATGCATATGGTTGTTATTCAGTTTAATATATTGCAACTAGGTCATTACTCTTTTATGATTATACAATGTACTTCTTTAAGAATCTTGCATTGGTTGAGTTGTAATAAGTTATCCATATATTTATATTAGGTAATAAGCTCCATTAGAGTAGACCTTATGTATAGAATAAGGTCCTTCCCAATTTGGTTCAAGATTTGGAGGATTATTTCCTGGTATCTTCAAAGTTATGAGGACTAATACCAATTCTCCTTGAATAAATGAGTGGAGGAAAACTTTCTTGTTAAAATATCATGGTATTCTATTATGATAGACTTCCAAAGGATCTAAAATATGAAATCTCTTTTCATATAATCGTTCTAGCTCATCAAATTACTTCTAATACTGTTCATATGTAGATATCTGATCATAGATGGAAACTCGGAGTGAAGGCAATTGATTTTAAATAGGTAAAAATGATTCTATTACATATACCAATGAGTATGGAGTTTCCCAAGTGGAAGTACAGGTAGTAGTCTGATAAGACCATAAAGAATGAAAAATTTTATCAGGATAAGATTCCTTATCTTTATCCACCATTTTCTAGAGTATATTTGATAGGGTCTTGTTGAAATCTTCTATCTTTCCATTAGCCACTGTATGATAGCAAGATGAATGGTTGGATTTGATATTTTTCTCCTAATATAACTTCTTTACCTCAATAGAACAAAAATTGGTGTTTTTTTCCATCAATATGATACGAGGGATACCAGATCTAGTAATGGTATTATCTTTGACAAAGCTAACAATGATTTTGGCCTCAAATTCCTTGAGAGGTATTACTTCAGATCATTTGGAGAAGAAATCAGTAACAGTAAGAATATACTTGAACTACTTAGCCATATCTAGAGGATAGGGTCATACTACATCCCTTCCCTATATAGAAAATGGATAAGAGTATTTAGCTTTATGTAGTAAATCTGGGGGTTGATGAATTAAATTGGAATGCATTTGGAAAGGATGTCATTTCTTAGTGAAATATGTGCAATCTTGTGTAATCAAAGGAAAAAAGTATCCAATCCTTCATATTTGATCAGAAATCCTATGCCTGGACTGGTGAGCACCACAAGTTCCTACATGTACTTCTTTCATGACAGCTACAGTTTCGTTCCCATCAATGAATCTGAGAAGAATTCCATTGAATCCTCATTTATAAAGGATCTTCTGGTGATCTGGGCCATCATAAAGAGTAAAATTAATTTCTCATCACCAGATCTGTTCTCTTTTAATTATGTCCCATGGAAGTACCCCATTTTATAGATATCCCATGACGGGTGTCATCCATCCCATGATATGACCATATGGATCTGAAATGGGGATAATTTCATTGATTTCCAATATTTTTATTTGAAAAAAAGGTGGAACCACTTGAAGATGATAATTTCTAATGATTGTTTCATCCCGATTTGGATCTTCCAAGGTTGAGGCTACATTTTCCAACAAATCAGCTTGGGAATTTTGTAACCACAGGATGTAAGACAATTTTGGGTTTGAGGGAAATTCCTCCATTAACCCTTGAACATAATCATATAGAGGAATTAATTATTCTTTTCTAATGGAGTGATCCTCATTGATTTGTTTAATTACCAACTCTGAATCACCTTTCACCTCTAGGTAATCCACTGATACTTGGAGTGATAATTCCAAGCCTGTAATGAGAGATTTCTATTTTTCCTCATTATTGGTACCACCTTCTGATAAAATAAAGGAATATGGTAATAATTCCTTTTTTGGGGAGATAATCACAATTCCTAACCCAACTTTGTTGAGTTTAGGGTCTTCCATTCTCTTTTCCGTTGGGCTTCTAGAAGCACCATCAAAGTACATTTCCCATATTTGGAAACTTCCTTGAATAGAGAAGATTTATTCATCATGAAATTCAATATTCAATGATGTCTCTTCTATAGATGAGTTCTCAACAAGGAAATTTGCTAAATCTTGGCCTTTTATTGCTTTCTGAGGTAAAAAATGTATATCAAAATATTGTAGGATAACCGTCCACCATGCTAGAAGTTCTGTAAGTATAGAATGACCGAGGATAAATTTGAGTGAGTTATTGTGAGATACCAAGTGGACCTCATGATGTTTAAAATAGTGTTTTAGTTTCTAAACTACAAAGATTAATGCTATAAAGCCTTTATTAATATCTAAATATCATGTCTCTGCATTGAGCATGGTTTGACTGAGATGATCAATGTTGTTTTCATTTATAGCATCATTATTTTGTGCAAGGAAGGCACCCAATGATCGCTCCAAGGACATAACATAAAGAAAGAGTGGATTTCCTTCAATATGTGGTATCATTATTGAAGGGATCAAGAGGTATTTCTTAAAGATGTCAAATTCTTCTTGGTAGTCATTGGTCCATTGATATGTGACCCCTTTCTTCATCAATTTGGTGAAGGAAAAATAATTTCCTGCCAAATTGGATATGAAGAAAAGATATAGTCCAAGTGTCATTGAATTCCTCTCAATTGTTTCAAGTTTTGAGGAGGTAACATGCCAAGGATATCCTTGGTATTCTCATAGTCAACTTTGATGCCATAATGGAGTACACTAAAACTGATAAATTTCAATGAGGTTACCCTGAAAGAACATTTCAAGGGGTTCATCTTCAAATTATGATACCTAAGATTACCAAATATGGTCTCTAGATTATCCAATTGATCATAACATTGTTTTTAATTAACCCCTATATCATCCATATATCATTCAATGAATTTCCCTAATAAGGGTTTGAAAATGTGGTATATTGCATGTTGAAATGTTACACCAGCATTCTTCAAGACAAAGGAAATTACCCGATAGAAAAATATTCCTTGAGGGGCTCTATAAAATTTAGATTTATCATATTATAGGTCTATTATAATTTTTTTATACCCATAGTATCCATCCATTAATGAGAGAGCTTCGTAACCAACTATTTCATCAGTCAAAAGTTCTGTGATTGAAACCAGAAAGTCATCATTGGGACAATTCCGGTTAAGATATCTGAAATCAATTAAAAATATGATTTTTACATTATTATTTTCACTAGGAAAATTTTTCCTAGCCATTTGGGATATTGAACCTCCCTGATAAATTTATCTTTGATAATATTGTTGACTTCATCCTTGATTTTGGAGGGATGAGTTGGGTGTGTTCTTCTTGCCGCCTGCTTAAATCCCTGATGATACTTTAGAAACCCAAATGATGAGTGAACACATTGGGTAAAGGCCTAGAATTTATATATATTTCCAAGAAAATAAATCTTGGTGTTTCTTTATAAATGAAGTATAAACCCATTTCTTCTCGAAATTCATGTCCACACTAATTAGAGTGGGGCATGGAACATCTTATGTACCCAAATTTATTTATCCAAGATCATCCATAGTGGTGGAGATGCCTTCCTTGAATTTCAGAGGGGTGTCCCTGAGATCTTCCCCTTCTTCCTTTTCCTCTTTTGTCACTTATTCTATTTCTACTTGAAGGGTAGGTGATGAAGTAAGACACTTAGAACTAGGGGAGGAGTCCGTATTTAGACATCCTGAGGAAGAAGAAACCATTTATGATCCTAATGATTATGAAGGGTATTTCAGAAGTATTGAAGTGAAAATTATGGGTTGGTAATTAGAATCCCCATATTTCTATATTAATTAAACAACTTATTCTATCCTTAATGACGATGAAAAGACTTGTGGAAGTTTTATGGATGAAATAAATACATCTCCATTTAAACTTTCACCACTATTTAGTAAATCAATAATTGATCCTTGCTGTCAGGCTTGATTTCCATAAATGAAATTATAGAAGTCATTTAATGAGTTCTTGGATTTGGGTCTACCCTTTCAATTTTATTGATATGCAACACATAATATAAAATGAGATTCTTTAATGGGTTAGATGGAATCTTTTCCTGACCATTTAGAGCATTAATTCTTGTTATATATTTTTCTATAAACTTTGTTCCTTTTGTGTGATAGAAATCTTCCTCAATATAATAATATTCACATGTTTTTAATGAGGCCTTATCATAATTAAATGTACCAATTTGACAATTGAAGTAATACTTGAGACATTGGTGGTATGATGATGGAATGACCACATATTGATGTAGCCAAGGCCTTCCAAGAAGAATGTTGAAAGCTGTGTCCTACCAGAAAACCATGAAATCTGAATTAGATACAAGATCTCTAAATTGAGATCTAAGTGTAATATCACATAGAGTCTCTTGTTCATTCTTCTCATAAACTTGTAACATCAGAGTGGAGGGAGATAAGTTAGATTTAGTGAGACCTAACTGATAAAGTGTACGGATGTGAATGAGGTTGAATCCTAAGAAATTATCAATGAAGTCTTATCATATGTATTTATCATTAACCTTCTCAAATAAGTACAAGGTACTGATGTGTCCATGTAAAAAATCATCCTCATCTTGGTCAGTAAAAGATATAACTTTATGACATTCTACAACATTATTCTCTATATGATAGAATCAATAGTAGAAACAACAGTTTCAAACTCTTGAGGACTTGAAAAGGCCTCAATAAGTTCTTATCAAAGGTATTTTTACAAATTAAAATCATCTAGGATTGATAACTTGTCCTATAATTAGTCTAGTTGTTTCAAAAATTTATACTTCTAGTATAAAGTCCTACATTTTCTAGCATGTAGATGCAGTTTTGGAGGTGCCTTGGAAGTTGATGCTCCTTATGTAGATGAAAAATGTGTTATAGAAAAAGCTATAAATACATTTGATCTTGGTGGATTAGTATGAATAGGTCTATATAAATATCAAGAGAGTGGTGGTATATACTCTAATCATTCTTCTAATATGATCATGTTGGGGCTGATCTTGTCATGTGTGGGAGAGTTCCCTTATTCTTGCTGGGCCCACTGAAGGGCTCTCCCACAAGTTTCTGCTGCATAAATAGTTTGAGTAGGGGTGTAATTAAAACAGTGGCTTCTAGCATACCCACGTCTTCCCCTATATCCTCAACCTTGAATTATTCCCCTAGTTACCCAATCAATTATAGGGAGTTTAGGTTCATAACTAGAATCATCATTTTCATAGGGGTCTATCAAGTAAATAACATTAACAGAACCAAAGATAAACTCTTCATATGATGAAGATTATAGAAGATATGTTGGTTCTTGTTATGTCATTTGACGGAGTGGTGTCTGTGTTTTTGAGACATTTGGCATGAAATCTGCCAAATTTAGGAAAAAATTTGGCCATTACATGAGATCATTTTCTTCTAACTACCCTTTATCCTTTTGAACATGTCACTTCTTTTATGATTTCACTTTAGAGAACTAATCTTTTGATGAAGATGGATTTGTTGCAATGGAAGTGAAAGGAGGTATAATCATCTATTTTAATTGTGTTCATAAAATGGAATGAGTTTGACTAATCATTTTCCTAACCATCCCATCATAAAACTTCTACAAATTATTTCTTTTGACTTTCTGCCATTCTCCTTCTTCCTCTGGATCAGTAATAGTGATGCATGCTACCTGGTCTGATGGACTTTTTAGTTCCATTTGCCTAAAATCCACCATATTTGAAAGGAGATATTTGAAAACAAAACACTCCTAGATGGGGTGCCCCAACATTTTATGGAAGGTACAACTATTTGGGAGGTCCTCATCTCTTTCCTTGTTCAGTTTATTGGGTCTCGGCAGCTGGACTAAGTTGTTTTCCAAGGTTGAAATGAAGTAATCAAGAATTTGTTCATTTCTAAAAGAGTATACTTTGTTATTTATCTTCTAAAAATATATTTTCCTTTGATCTTTTTGATCATCTTGATGAGGAAATCATTGTTACTGATTCTCAGGCAGAGGAGCCCTATGGTATTATAAATAATTTGAAGTAGAAGTAGATGTAGGTGCTTGCTTGAGTGTAACTGTGACAACCTTTTCTTTTCCTATTCTCCTCCCCATAGCTTATGGGATTACACGAGACTTATATTTTGTTTCTATGATGGAATTATCCACTTTTTGGGTGATTAAAGCAATGTCCTGAAACCCACCCATGTATTTCATAGGGATTAATGGTGTGCACAACTCATCACGAAGATTATCCGCATAGATTGGTAGTAAATATTATTGATGAAGAATTAGGTTTAAATAATATGTTAGTTCTTTCCATCGAGTAATGAGATCTAATAATCTTTCATTCTCCCTTTTCTTTCAGTTCATAAGATCAAATACTGTTGTCTACTACATCATTGATCTGAATTGGAAAAGGAATTTTTGACAGAGGTCTTCCCATACAGTAATTGATCGAGACTACAAACTTGTATACCATAAAAAGGTCAGCCTATGTAATTATTGAAAAAAATACATGAGCTTTACAGCTTATTGTTATTGTGGGGTCCCCATCATGGGATCACAATGAGAAATAAAATGCAGCAAGTGCTGCTCTGGATATCCCGAATTGTTAATGATTGGGAATGTGGTATTCACAAAGTTTGGGGGTAGAGGAATCAGATCTACCCACTCAGGGTAAGCCTTATTTTCTTATTGTACTGGTGTACATCATTATTCCATAGTTTCCAATTGAGTTTTTAATGCCTCAATTGTATTCATAAGAATTTTGGGAATATCTGGATGAGCTTGGATCTGTACAAGTACAACAACTGGAGCCTGAACTAGCACGACGACTGGGAAAACCACCAGTGGTTGGGATATTGGTATTTATCTTGGATAGACCATGGAGACATGCCTGTAAGGATGTTCTTGGCTGTATTTTGGTTGTGTATCCAATGGATAAAATTCCTTATCTACATCAGTAGTTTCAACAAACCCTCTTTGCTGAGGAGATCTGAGTGGAAGCACAAGCTGATGATCTGCTTGTGGAACATGCCTATTAGGAATGCTACTTCAGAGTAACTTTTCATTGAGTCTCATCAACTCCTTCGTCACCTCATCTTTCTGGGAAAATATTTCTTCAAGCGAAGGAGATTGAACTTATCCAGTGGAAAAGTGAGACATGATCTCACCTTTACCTCTCTCCTTGTTATATTCCTTTCAAATAAGTAGAAGTTGATTATTTGAGGGACTACCTAGATTTTAGGTAAGCCTATAATTTCGAGTATGCACACCCCCTTAATTTTATTCGGTGTGTACCAAATTATGAATAAGAACATCATAAAATGACTCCCCTGAACTGAAATCATTTTATGGAGGATCTTCTATAATTTAATTAATTATATTTACTGATAGATAACATGTTAATGGAATTCTATCATTGTCTTTGTAAAATTTCATTCTTCTTAGTCTTCAATGAGACTTTGTACTCCTATCTGTTGGTTTCCTAGGGATAGTTTGATGGAAATTAATATGAAGGGAATACTTGGATAGTTTAGTTATGTGTTCACTTTGTGGATTCTTCTCTAATTGGGAGAAAACTAACTTCCATTTAGGATGGGATTGTGGATGTGAAAAATCCCCTAGCCCTGAATGCTAGGGAAATTACTGTTCTTCTTCTTTAACCCTTAAAAATATATTTTTTAATCTAAAGGTTGGGTTAAAAAATCCCCCATCCCTATGGGATGGGGTGGTTACCGAACTATTATGGCTTATATCAGCACAAATTCTCTTTTTTATTTTACAAATTCTAGTCCAAACATTGGTTGGGTGTATTATATGATACCCAATCAAATCACCTGTTTCAGAAGACCATTGTGTTATTTCAAAAATTTTCACAATATAATGGATTATATCCTCTAAACAAGAGGCCTAATCAATGTTATCAAATGATTGATGCAAAATTATCTCAACAACTTGATCTATATGGGCCTGACTTTGTTGAAAACTGATCAAGGAATGTTCTTAATGAGCATTTATTAGGTCATGAAAAAAAATTGTTTATTATAGTCGACCTAGGGAAATAATGTTTCATGAGACCACTTTCGACAGGATTTGCTAATTTTGTAGCATAGTGAAATGAAATTCTCCATGTGAACCCCATCCTCTGATATAAACACCATATGATATTTTTGCAATCAATTGTCACAACCTCTTTAATGCATTGAGGCATGCATGCTGAAGGGGATCCTATTGCTTTTTGATCTTTGGATTTTGAGAAACTTGGAGATATGTCAAGTCAATTTGGCATCACAACCCTTCTATTACCATAACACGACTTTGATATTAATCATATGGTAATAATTTTATTTTTAAATGAAAAAGAGTCTTCCATAGGTTGATATGAATATCATGAATGCAATATTCTGCCATCATTTCTGGAATGTTGTATTGAGAGGTTACCAAAGGCCAAAACATGACTATTATTTCTCACTTAGACAGTTGTTTTCACAAATTAAACATATCCTATTCATCTTTTTCTAGAGGTTTCTCAACTTGGTCCAACCATAGTGGATGCTTCTCAATTTATTTATCATAAGAAATGGGATCATTTGATGTTTCCTTTGCTATTTTAGAAGGAAAATGACCCAAAGGAGGTTCAGAAGATGACTGTTACATTGGGATTTATTTTGGTTGAGAATTTATTTCACCTACCGGTAATAAGGCATCGTACATGAATGGCCTTACATATTCAAGTTCCTTAAGATAAGAGGGCTTTCTCATCACTACATTGTCAGTTGGAGAATTTTCTTGACAATACGAAACACTACTACAGATAGGACTTTCACAGTGAATTCCATCATGGGTAGGAACACCATGGTGGATTACAGCAAGGGATAAATCCTCTTGATCCTTGGTGTTCTAGCCACATGGTGGGTTAACATGGCTATCATCCAGAGATAGGTTCTCTAAATTGACTGAATCCTTCATGATGAAGTATCTAATGAAGAACTTTAGAATTACTACTACTACTCCCATAATTTGGTAATGGGATGGTAGGATCTTGAGATAAAATAGATAAAAGTCTAAGGGATTCAAGAACTCTATCATTAAGAGGATCCAAATATCTGATCAAATCTTGATTTTATAAATGTGTTTGGAGGTACTTCTTATTATATTCTATTTTACACATAGTTAGGGCCAATTTCTAGGAGAAGTGGTTATCATGGCTAGATGTATATGCCTGCCTTAGAGTGACTATCATAATAGGCCAATTATCTTCAATTAGAAAGGGTGTATGTTCCTGATCCATTTGTCTTTATGATATAGAGGAGTATTTACCACAACCCTTTTAGAATGGAATAGAGGTATGTATCAGCTCTGAGATGGCATGCCGCCGAGTCATCCCAGTTATAGGAACAGAATTATGTGTCTGTCCCTCTAGTACTACTGAAGTTATTATTATGATATTCTGGAAAGTTTCCAAGATATGGGAAGGAATTTGTCTCTACCCTTTTACCATTGCCAAAATGTTCTTGGTGACTTCAGTGGCTAAAACATGAATATATGTCCATTACGTATCTGGATTAGGTGTATGTACCTTCTCATTTTCTCCCTTTCTTGTTAATGGATACTGATGATACTCATGTGTAGGGGAAGTGAGTTGAGTTTTCCCAATCTGCCCTAGTTTTGTCATCAGAGCATTCAAACTGGCTTCTTCGAGTGCTTCCAAATGAGACTACTGGCATGCTTTGTGAGTGTAGGGAGATGTATGTTCCTGATTAAAAGTTTAAACCACATTTTATTGATGTTATTACTTGAATTTATCTAGATGAGTTTGTTGAATGGATGATAGATTGTAAGTAGGTTTATGTGCCTGCTCACGGTACACCCCCAGATTTGAATATCAATATTGGTTGGGTGCCACTAGATGAGTCTGCTAGCTATCGGAATTAAGGTGGATATGTGTATGTTCTCATTCACTATTTTCCATCAAGCTGGGTTGATAGGATTCTCTATAGGGGGAAACGGTAGGAACTTGCTCCCTATTGACTGGTTATTGTCCCTGGTGGTTCGTCTTGCATGCCCGGGTTTGAGGGACCTGGCCTGACAACCAAAGATAACACCCTCATCATGTTCAAGGTTTGATACTGCATGGAGTTAGCAGTGGTGATTGTTGGAAGGATCCCTCAGGATAGACACCTATTTCTTTGGGATGAGGCCATGGATGGCCCCTTGGTCAACCTCCCTAGAATAGGGGAGGGATTGGGGATTGCATTTTGGGGATAAACTCCTAAAATAGTTGAAGATGGTGGTTGGAACTATTTACTTCTAAACCACTAGTCATCATTGAACAGAAGATCATGGATTATTCTTGATTTGAAGGACCTATTCGGTAGCCTCCAAGGTCGGGATAGTATCATGTTGATGGTACTCTCAGACCAAAGCATTGGAGACCCAACATTGAAGATGATGGGTTGGTGATGATGTCCTTTGAGAAGACAGTGATCTAACTTGAGAAGCAGCCAGGGCATTCACAGGTGCAAACCTAAAGGAAGCCATTTGGAATTAAGGGAGTTCCTAGAAATAAGTACCTGGATATTTGAAAAATACAAAGCATGAACTCTATTAAAGCATAATATTTTTAGATGAACACATGCATTATTGATTCCCTTTTCTGGACCTATTGTATCAGTTGATAGGGGTCAGAAAAATGGGTACACTATCAAATTGGTTAAGGATTCACATCAGGTTCAACATTTTTTTGTTTCCCCTAGAATGTGTGTTATAATTAGAAATCACTACGTATGAATAGTTTCCATTGAATTTATTTATGGAATAGGAAAAATCCAATGGTTTTGTATCCAAAGGGACATGCTTTCCAATGGCAAGTGTTCATTAGGTTTGTTGACCTACGATACTTAAGAACTCACATTGGTAGAGAGGATGGGAGGTTTGGATCATCAAACCCTTTTTGGGGGAATTATTTCCAACTCCAATACTCTCTTATAGATTTAAGATATGTTCATGAATCCTTATTAATTTACCAAGTATAATGTAGGTTTCCCTTGAAATTTTCAATCCATTATTAGCATGTATGGAATTTATAATCATTTGTATGTAGTCAAGGTTCTTAATTAATGGAGATATCTGTATGTATTTGAGGTTCTCCATCAATGGTATCCTATCATTTACTACTTATATATTCTTTTAGGAAATGTTATGATGATGTTGGTTTTTAAGACACTAAGTGGGGAACTTCAGAATTTATGGTCATCTAGGTAGAAAAAAGTTGTTTTAAAGTTGGGATCATACCCATAAATGGGATACCTATGTATCCTAGTGAAAGGAATTAGAACCCTCATAGTTTGATGCTGCTTAACGGGACACATCATAATTTTTAAGGTCGTGTGATAAGGACCTAACCATACAATTTAATGTAATGCGGTAAGGACATCTAAGCAGAAGGTGCTTAGTCGAAGCTTTGTGTAAGACTTATGCCTCATCAGCCCAAGGAACATGGAAAGGATATGATTTTTCATGTTAGATTAGACCCTATAGGGAATTTAGCCCAGAAAGAATAGGATTGATTTGGAGTGTTGGGTTTGAACCTCAGGGAGGCTTCCTATGTACCCCACTTGGATGGGAATCGAAGTCCATGTAGTTTAGTAAGTCTTACAGAGGGGTATGGTTCTTTGAGAGAAATAATTTGGGGATTACTCCTAAAGAGTATGACATTATAATAGGGTCCATGAGAGATTTATTAACTCATGGAGATTTAGGGGGGATTAATTCAAGGTTTACTTCCAATAAAGATTCTTGAATTAAGGGAGTTAGGGTTGGACTTCTAAGGAGGATGTCCAGTGATATAGGGCCTTAAGTGAAGGCATCCTACATATCCTGGTTATTCTAGGAATCAGAGATCCCATATTTTAAGAAGTTAGGGGGATTGTGAAGATATTTTACTCATCACAAATTTCTAATCCCACATGATTAATGATCGGTGTGAGAAACAAGAGGGTGTGAAAGATTAAACAAACCGCACACTTTCAATTCCGCTGATGGAATAGGTTGGGTTTATAGAAAAAGAAGCCGAGGTGATGGTGGGTGAGGGCATGGATTAATGAACCCTCCAATGTAAAATGAAAATTAATGTCATTGGGTTAGGACTGAAAGGATGGGGGGTTACTCTAGGAGGGATTAACTTAAATGGGTCCCAAGAGAGGAGGGATACTTTCCCTTTGCTGAAGGTAAAAGCAAGTTTGATCCTCACTCTCCCTATTGGAAACCAAAGGCTCCAGGTCTTAGAGAGGAGAAGGGGAGGACAAAGTTATATCCTTGGAATCCAAGACTGGGAACTTCCCAACACTGTATCTACGGTAAGGTTCCATGTGACTATAGATATACTGACCTATATACACCTCACATATTCTGACTCCCTTATAAGAAAAATGTGGGAAACCTCTGACTGTGGATATACAAACCCAAATGGGAGACATGATAATGTGTATTTCCCAAAGGTTTGGTAAGTTAGGAGGATTTGGTGGAGGTTTCAACTTGGTCCGTTTCAAACAAGGAAACCAAGTAAGGAGAGGCACCTCCATGGGTAGATTAGAAAAGGACTTCAAATATGGATTTCATAGGTGGTCTGTGTAAATAGTATACATAGGTATCCTGCACAGGTATACCACATAGGTGTACAATGTAGGTATACCATGAAAGTCGGGGGGAATGAAAAATGCTTAACATAGGAATTATAAGCCTGTGATAGCTTTATATTCCTTGGGAAATGGACTAGATTCAACAACACTTTGGTGAGATTTTAACTTTAGTACCCCGTGTGTCCATTGATGTCCTTTGAAGCATCCTGCACAGTTCCTTGCTTCAGGAAAGGAATATTCATAGATGAATTCTTCCTATGGATGGAGGCTCATTAATCAGATTTTTTTATTAAAAACTCTAAAAGGATCTTGATCATTCTTATCCCATCTAATTCTCTCTTTTCTCTTGTTTTTAGAGAGATACCTCAGAAAATTTGGGGGACTTGGGAGAAAGAGCTACACAATGGGAGCTTTGGGAGTTCTAACTTTTTAGTTCTCAAATAGAGAGTCCAAGGGTCTTATCTATAGGTAAACAAGGGGGATAGTTGAAATGAGATTATCCATAGAGGTCTTGGGTGTAGCCTCGCAGCATAGATCTTCTACATAGGGGTGCATAAATTATACTACCACACATGTCTTTTGCGAAGCTCCATAACATAGGTATTCTATGTAGGGGATGCACACTAGGTTGTATGGGAAGAGCTGGAGCTGGACTTCTAGTAAGCATAGGTTCACCACATAGCTCTCTTGAACTATATTTCTTTACTCCCTTTAATTTTTTCTTCTATATTTTAAAATATCCAAAGGGCGTCTTAATAATCCTTTTGCCTTCATAAGGGGTGTCAACAATTATATATATTATTTATACCATTATTAAAATTTTGGATATTATGGGACCTTTATTAATGTATAGTTTATGAATCTATTTCGTAAAAACAAGCATGAGAAACAAAAGAGTTATTACCCATTACTATGATTTTAACAAATAATTGTTAATAAACGGGTGATGAGAAATTATAAGTAAGTCATATATTGTATGATGTATATTATTATAGTATTTTAATATATTTATAATAAATAAATATTTATCATATAATAGGTTTTAAAATTTAAAATAGAAATTAGACTTGAGGTAATGCTTTCTCATCTAACATTTACTTTCGTGGGACATAATCCATATTCACTACATAGTTCTTTTGTATGGTGTATATAATTCCCCCCTAATATGTTGTATGATGAATGTATTTATCTTAATTTCATTTAAATTTTCATTTTATTTTTTTAGCGTGGGGATTATTATTCAAAAGTCACCAAAATAGTTAGGGTATATTTCATAATCTCATCATTATTCAGGATTGTCTCCGTTGTGGGAGTATTTTTTCCAAAAATCCATATTTTCAAAAAATGTTTTAAAGAATAATTTTACTATCATATAATTATTTATATGTATGAACTTGTTATAAATTTTTTTAATGAATATTCTTCTTCATTTTCCAAATGAGTACTTTTTGACTTTTACCAAAAGTTAAAAATTAGTGTTTTTTACTTATATAACATGAAATTTTTTTACCTCCATAATGAAATATCAATTCATAGAATATTACTTATAATTTAAAAATTTTATATTCAAATAAAATGGTTTCCTTAATATGTGTGATGTTTTTAGTTTTTATAAAAAAAATATTTTTAAATTTAAAACAGAATTTTCCTATAAAAATACTCTAGTAAGATCTTTAAAGTATTTTTATATACTCCAACATTGTTTTTTGAATCTTATGTTGAGTATGTACTCTAATTACCCCATCAAACATATTTCTATGGATATTTCATGATCATCATTACTGGGGATGTATTATTTTTTACCATTATCCATATTACTCAAGATAGTTTACAATTATGTTTATTGAGTGGGGAAATTATCAACATTTAGTATTGTAGTTTCAATGTGATTTGTTTGTTTGTTATGTTTCAAACCTTTTATATGAGAAATGAATTAGATAATGTATATTATGGTAGAATCCATCTATAGGTCCTTGATGCATCAGTAGGTTTCATGAGACAAAATAGATTGTGTTTTGGATGAGTCCTTACCCATTTATGTCGTGGTATTGGCATAAGGCCTTGATGGTATTTTCATATGTCTTAGAAGAAGACCTTTATACTATGTTTTATAAGTCTAACATTATGAATTGTATCATTACTAAATACTTTATTTATTTCAATGTGATTATTTTATTTTTTATGATATACATGTATAAGATTCAAGATAATGTTGTATTATATATGCCAATATTTTATCATCATTTATTATTTCCTAATTATTATTCATAATAATGCTATTAATTAAATATAATTTGTTTTAAAATATTTATTTTTCCATTTTTATTATGCCTAATTTATTCATGATAGCTTCCACTATATGCATACCCATACTGAGCATCAGAACTCACCCTTTTCTTAGGTTTATTTTTCCCTAGGATTCTAAGAGGTTTTTTATGATTGATAAAAAAGGATATGTTAAAGCGAATAATGGTACACTCAAAGAAAATAATATGTTGTGTTATGTTTTCAAATTTAATGTAATATTGAACTATGTATCTAGTTTTTTGAGACTAATAAACTGTTATCACTTTCAAATTTTATTTCTTGTAACCAGTGACAAAGTAACCACTGACTCTAGGATACTCATTTGGGAGTCTATACATTAATAATTTTCATACTAATACTTAATACCTATGAAAAAAATTCAAAACATTGGATGAGAAAAAAAATTCCCAATAAGGTTTATGAAGATAAAAGAAACTATTTATTCCATTTCTAATACTAAAAATCCAAATGAATGTTTTTTTTATAATAAACTTTTATGATAAAATAATTATTTATATACTAAATAAATAAAATATATTTTTAATGATTTCATAAAACATATCATAATTAATAATAATGTAAAAAATAATAATCATGATGGTTTCTTATAAAACATGATAATTTATTAAAAATGTTTATTGAAAAACTTATGTTTCATCATCTAAAATGGAATAAACATTCATTTAAACCTAATACCATTATATTAACTTATGAAATAAATTGATTTAATAAAAATAAAATATCAATAATATCATATTTTCAACTTGGAAAATTTTATTTACATTCATCCTTACAAGAACCCTTATAACAGAATAATTCATCCAAATAATTCTCATATGTCTAATGAGTAACCTATCACTAGTAAACATCATCATTTTACCTAATACATTAGGTATATATATCACTCTCACCCCTCATTGAATCTATATATATCTCACCAAAACTTCATATAAAATATCCAAGGAACTTATAATGTATAAAAATTATATAACTTTTAATTTATTCATAAAACCCATTTTAATTGTAATTAAATCCCATAACTGATAACACATCTAGTTGTCTCTTAATTTTGATAAAATGTTTATGTTAACTTTATTAAACTTTTTAAAACTAAAAATTTAAATAATATTGAGGGAAATATTATATTTTAAAATAACTATTGAAATTTATAAATGAATTTTTATAACTAGGGATGGATAAAAAAGGGAATATGTTTTCAAGCCATATAAATTGAAAAACATTCTTTTTTCACTTTTGTAAAAATTTAAAAATATCCCATATGAAAATTCATGATTAGATTTCATTTTAATCCATTAAAATTAAAGTAAAAAATAACTTAAAATGACCTCTATAAAACTTTAAAATAAAATTAATACCATTATTTAATCATTTAAAATATCACCTAAATGGAATAAGAAGAGTTCGAATGAAAACATTAAAAAAATATTTTTAAACAAAAGTCCATTACATTGAGTCTGAATTTCTATGTTCATACTTTAAATATTATATAATAAACATATATGTTTTATGTAAATTCTTAACAACCCTTTTCAAGTTTATTCCCTAATTATTATCCCCATTATTTCTTTTTTATCAAGTTTTATTTATGTACTAAAATGGTTATGTTCATGTTGATTATTTAGAGGATGTATGATTTATAACCTCAAAATAACATCAGTGCTTTGACCATGGACAATAGTGTTATAGTTCTATTAACTATCAAATAATAAATAGGTTATAATTAATATTATTATAAATTATATACACTTTGAAAAGAAACTATGTAATGTGGTTATGAAAAATGAACCATGTCCTTTTAATGGAGATGGTAGTATGTGCATACACATGAATAAAATTTTCATTTTCCAAGTGATTAGAAAAGAAAAGAAGTATATAATATTTTAATTTTAAACAAATAAAGTTGAAGATGGAATCTTTATTTATTAGTTCTATACATATAATAATACTTTTATGTTGGAAATTAATAATTTATCACATATATTTGTGGTGGAAAAAATCCATATGTACGCACTAACAATTTTATAGTTTTGAGAAGGAAGGTAGGGTAATATGATAAGAAATATCATAAATTTTAATAATTAAAAATATTTCATAAATATTTTATTTTATTCATATATTTCATCATTTTAACAATCAATATGATTTGATTTGAAAAAATGATACACATTGCTTCGTTGAGGTGGTAGCCCACACATACGAAGAAGCAATGTTTTCATTTCTCATTGGAAGGAAAAAAGATAAAAAATGATTTTACCAAAATATTATTAAAATATAATTACATTTAAGATATTTATTTTATTATTTAAAATGTTTAAATAATATTTTAAGGTATTAAAATAATAAGTAACCATGAAGTACTTAGTTAATAATTATACCCCATCTTTGGAAAACATCCACTACCATAAATGCGGGCAATGGAAGTGTTTAGTTTTTATCAGCGCTAATCAGAAAGCACTGATAAAATTGGGACTTTATTAGTGCTACAAAAAATGCTGATAAATATACCCTTTATCAGTGTTAATTTTTTCTCTAATAAAAGTTTTTAATAGAAAATATTATTAATTTCTATAAAAATATTTTAATTATATTTAAAAATATTTTAATTATATTTAAAAATAATGTTTATATATATACATTAAATAAAAAATGCATGTTTGTTATGTTTATATTTTATTCATGTTTATTAGTATTAGTTATATATTTATTATATATTTATTATACTATATGTTTATAATAATATATATAAATAATTTTTAATATATATATACAAATACTTATTAAATATATATATTTAAATAAATTTATGTTTCCAAATGAATGTGTCAATTGATGTGTGCAATCTTTTCATGAATATATGTTCACTGTTTACCCTAATGTTGGATATATATACTATAGTACTATATATACTTATTTTATTCATTCATTTCCTATATGTTTGAAGATTTATCTTCTCATAAATACTTAAAATCCCGATAAACATATTTAAATGAACAATAAATGTGTTTATTATATTTAAAAATATAAATATTTAGTTATATATAATTATTTACTTTTTAAATATATTATATATAATTATAATTATATATAACTAATTAAATATAAATATGTTTAAATAATTATAAAATTACAAAATAATTTTTTAAATGACAAATATATATTTATGAATAACTTTTGAATATATTTATTAATAAATATTTCTCTTTAATGAATATATACAATGAAAAAACATATATATATATATATATATATTGTAACACCCCAAGCTTCCACGGTACGTTTCCCTTTGAATAATGCAATAGCTTGCATTGTACGCAACTTCGAGATTCTAACACACCGCGACCCATCAAAGTAGCCGTTATGAATAGTAATACCCAATTTTTAAAATTTTATAAATTTTATCTCTCCAAATGGACTTCATTTTTGGATTGGGAATATCGAAATTAGCCTCTGGTAAAATTTTGGTACTTTTCGGATAACTTTTATATTTTGATGAATAGTTAAAATTACCAAATTTTAATTAAATTTTTTTAATCAAAATAATTAATGGTGATAAATTATGAATTTGAGTGGTTTTAAAGTATATTTAGAATATATTTTTACCATTTAATATAATTTTGTTCATTGGACATAATTTCACATTTAAATCGAACACAAACAACTGTCAATCTTTTGATAGTTATTATCTCTTAAAAACATGTTTTATGTTTTAACAACAGGAATTAATTTTAAATTAATTTCTGAAACTACTGTGTTTTTAATTTATAAATATTGATTCCATATTTGGAATCTGGAGGTCCAAATTGTGTAAATATGTAACTTTTATTTTTATACATTTAGAATAATTACTTCGGTAAATAATTAATTTACCATGGTTAAAGGGTAAATACAGTAAATAAGGGTAAAACATAATATTATAATAATATTAATTTACCCTAAAACGTGTTATAACCCTATTGGTTGATACATGTACAACAATGTGCATCTTTGGGTCGATTTTGGGACCCAATGGAGCCACTTGTAGGTGATAAGGACACTTTATATTAATTAAGTTAAAGTAAATACAAAAATGACATAAACATATATCTTTTAGAATTTTTTTTAAATAGGGTTATATATGTTAAATTTTAGACTATAAATATTCATTAGAAAGATAAAACTATTTCCTACATAATTGTATTTTATTAATAATTTTTTTATATTTAATAATTAAATTTATTTATGACACAATAATGATGCAGTATTTTCCTTATTAATGAAAGAATCAAATAATTGTTATTATAAAAGTTAAAATAAAAATAATTTGAAACTTTTGATGACGTAAAATAATTTTATTGGTTAATATGACATTTTAGGATTGCTTAAATGAATTTTTTTCGAATTAATAAAGTTTTTAAGACTTTAACAAAAATCAATTATTAAATATTGTCAAAATTGACATAAATGAGTTTTTAAAACAAATATTATATTATTAATTGATATTCTATTCCTAAAAATCTAAGGTTCGGCAAAAGGACTTATATCATGATATGTGTATCATTAATGGACCACTTGGGGGTCGCTTGAATGTATATAGTAAGTTTATTAGCTATATAATATAAAAATACAAAGTGACAAGGTAAATGTCAATCTAATTAACTAAGAGTTAAAACTAAAAGACAAGGTTAATATAATGACCCAAACCTGTATAAAATCTATTGGTTGAATTTATTTCGACCCATACCCACCTTATACTTATAATAATACACTTTTGAGCCATTAGAAACCGAATATGAATTTATTATAAATTAATACTTTAAGTTTTTCCTAAAGAGCCCCTCCTCCCCCTTATAAAAGGACACAACTTCTAACCAATTATTAACACCTTCAAAGCCTTTTGGTTCAGAAAAAACCTACCCAAATACTCTCTAAACTTCCCTCAGTTAAAACTATAGGCCTTAGTTTTATCATAAAGCCAACCTAAGGAGCCATTTTGATCGAATCAAAAGGAAGAACCCGAAGAAGAGGTAACGTTTTCACCACCCTCTTTCAAGTTTCATTCTTATTCAAATTCTTCTTTATTTGTTATTTCCATTAGAAAATAATAAATCCAGTATCTTATATATACTGAGATGTTATTATAAATATGGTACAACCATATTCAGTATTCTATCCATTCTTTGAATGACATGTCACCATACGTGCATACGTACGACTTACCATCTCCACGTCGTGGTGTAATTGTTATTCAAAACATTATTATTTGGATGGGTATGATAATGATGTGTAATTTATATAAATAATAAATATAACTTGATAATGATTCTGTATATATGATATACCATCCAATTATATATCAAAATAATGATATTGTCGCTCGTGCGTACGTACGGACTACCGTCTCCACGAACGCGATGAGATTCATTCCCCATCGTATCCATGAAAGTCTAATTCTCATTTGATGATTAAAAATAATGTTTAAGGAATTGATATAATTATGTATATGAATAAGATACAACCTATAAATAACAAACAAAACTTATGTAACAAAACATATAAAAGAAAACCAGTAAGTTAACACCCGAAATGATGATAATACTAAGACATTATTAACAAAGAAATGATAAATGATCATATATGATATCATATTAATGTATATGATTATTTTATAATTTAATAAAAATTATTTCACCATTATAAAGGAGGTTAAACTACCATCAACCAAGGAAAATTACAAGGTAAGGGTTTATTTCACAATCTCTTTATT
The DNA here is from genome assembly GCA_963277665.1 of Viscum album. Classification (NCBI taxonomy): domain Eukaryota; kingdom Viridiplantae; phylum Streptophyta; class Magnoliopsida; order Santalales; family Viscaceae; genus Viscum; species Viscum album. The sequence goes on along the minus strand of OY728164.1, from coordinate 261,749,282 downwards.
ATCCGAGGTTGTTTATACGTAATTATCTACTGGGACCTCTTTATCATCCACATCCATGTTTCTTAAAAATGTTTCTCAAAACATTCTTACTATTTCATAGAATATGGGTTAAATTCATTTATACCCTTGTTTTACTTTTTATAAGAAGTTTATAAAGTAATCTTTCCGTCATTTTCCAAACAAGGTCCTTTTTAACCTTTTCAGCAGAATTAAGGTAAGAATGTTTTTTTAACTTATACGGTGGGAGCATCTATTTTTCTCCATTATAAAATCGTCGAAGCTTACCTTTCAAGCTTATAAGAATATTTTGAAAGTAAATATTTTATTTTATAATTTTGTGACCTTTAAATGATTTCAAAATGAATATTTTAAGAATTTGTGAAAGGTACTATTTATCAAGATCATAATTTTAAATGTTTTAAGGATTTATCTTTATAAATCTTTTTTTTAATGTCCATGTTTTAAAAATGATTTTAAGGATTTATTTATATGGACATGAATGTTTTGAAATGATATTTCTTTTCAAAATTTTCAAAGTGGTATGGGACAATTTGATTCAAAAATCTATTTTAAATTACTTCATTTATAAATGTGTGACTTTTAAATGATTTCAAAAAAGAGATATTTCTCTCAAATAGTTTTGATTTCATCTATGTAAACATCCTTTGATGGATTTTAAGCTTATTTGAAGTAGATTTATTATGATAAAATTGAAGGTTTTGTGACATTTTTGACTGTGGAAGTGTTATTTCTATACCATTCATGGTTTATGGAGAAAGCATTGACATTTCGTATGATAGTTTTAATACAAATGTTTATGTTATGTTTAAACCTATTCATATGAGGAATGCATTGGACTTAATAAGTGACGGGTGAAGCCCGTTGTAGATCCTCGATGCATCAGTAGGTCTCATGAGACAAACTAGCATCTTGGAACGAGGCCTTGACAAAATATTATTTGTAGTCTTGGCATGAGGCCTTGGCTATGTGGTTATGATAGTATGGAATTATGCATTCCATCATTATGATAGTGGTTATTGATATTGCATGTGATTATTCGATTAGTAAAATATCCATGTGAATAAGTAAATGGAATTATTTCATTTTATTTCTTCCATATTATGCTGAAGTTCAAGTTTAAAAGGATTTTTTTAGTTATACATTGCCTTAAATGTTTATGCTTATTTATGATAGTTTCCGCTATATTGTTATCCTTACTGTGCATCTGAGATCACCCCTTTCTATGTTTTATTTTTTCCCAGGATGTGAACAAGTATTTTATGAATGACCTTCAGGGATAATATGAGGGGATATGAGTGTGGACTATGGAGACTATGTTGTTGTAGTTTTCATTTTATGATGTAATGTAAACTTTATGAATGTATCTAGTGTTTCCAAGGCTACTAAACTAATCAGTCTTTCAAGACATGATCTTTTATGATCATGCCAATGTTATGTAATAATGCACCTACTCTAGGTAACTGGGGTCGGGGGGTTACACACACACACACACACACATATATTGAAATACGCATGAAATAAAAAATAAAAATAATATATAAAATAATATTTATATATATTTAATTATAATTTAAATTATAAAACTATATAAATATTTAATTATAATTTATACACAAACACAAACACAAACACATATATATTTAATTTTAATTTAAATTATTAAATTATAATAAATATATTAATTATATATATTTATAAAATTATAAATGTAATAAATATATTAGTTATAATTTTATAATTATGAATAAATGGTATGTTTTATCAGCGCTAATTAAAAAGTGCTGATAAAACATCCTTTTATTAGTGTTTTTTAACGCTGATAAAGATCAACCTTTATTTGCACTAAAAAAGTGATGATAAAGGCATGTTTTATCAGTGATTTAAATTGTAGCACTGATAAAAGACACCTTTATCAACACTTTTTATCTAGAACTGATAAAAGTGTAGTCAAGTTTTATAAATCAACCCTAACTTTCTCCTCCTTTGTCGCACCCTCCCGCTCTCGCAGAAGCCGATCCCTACCACTGCCACTGTCGCCGCTATCGCCACTTCCCCTGCTACCGTCGTCGTCGCCGCCTCATCTCCTCCCTCCTCCTCTTCCTCGACTGCCAACTCTTCCACCGCGAACCGAGCTTCGTTGCGGACTCCTCCACCAATGGCTCTCCTCCGTTGTGCCTCTCCAATAAGAGGTAAATTAATCTTACAGTCCCTATACTAGTAATTAAATTTTATTTCATAGGATGTATAATCTGGGTAATTTAACTTACTAGTTCATGGGCCTATTTTATATTATTTGGGGCTGGATAGAATCCCATGTAGGGGGTATGAGTTCCTCAACAACTAATGAATCTTAGACACTCAATTCCAAACATAGTTATAATGTATAAATGGGGTGAAATCATTGGCCTTAGGAGCATAAGATGTGATGGACCATTGCAATTACCATGACTATTTTTTACACACCCCTTATTCTTATCCTAATGGTACCCTAGAAAATTATGTATCTTTAAATAAAACTAGATGGGTTTTAATCATTTCCTTGAGGGAGGGTGTTCTAGTTTCCATAATTGATGGAGAGATGTTCCGTGAAGGGTATTCAACTTGTTTTTTTTCATTTTAGTTACATTTCATACAAAATATGTCCCCTATATCAATTAATAATTATTTTTTAGAAAAGAATCAGATTGAAATGCATAAAATTTGCTTGATGTTCACATGGGAAGACATGGGCTCCTAGATTGATCATTTTTCAATAGATAACATTACCAGTATTGAGAAGTCCTATGATGATTCCTAGATCTTATCATACCCAAATGTCCAATTGGAAAAGATAATATCCATTGTTAATGGTACTCCTATAGCTGAGTCTAGAGAGTTTTAGTGGACTTTAAAAGATTCTTTTAGGTTGGGAAATAGGATTACACCATGGAAAAACATCATTCATAAAATACATAAGAAGTAGTTGGAGATCTGAGGTTTTTCCCATAAAAATACTAGTTTCACCCTCATAACACAACCTACTTATCCATATTCCCAAGTTTCTATCCCCTCAGAGGATGAATATCCCATGTATTAGAGGTATTGGGAAACATGGATAAATTATATGCCTATTGATAGGATTTTCACCCTCATTCAGGGGAAGGAAATCATTTTCATTGGGTATGGTGGTATATCTAAACCTAAAATAATTTATTACATGGAGTGGCCTAATTTGTTAGAATATTACATTCAGGACATTGAACCCTTCATTCCTTAGCACTGAGTTCAATTGGTATTTACAATGTGGGTACTTGAAATTCTGAGACTATACAAAAAATTATTTAATATAACATCAGTGGTTCATAGGGGATTGATAATGTAGATATTTTAGTTCCATTTGAATCTAGTGATATTCCTTGTTCCTCAAAATTGGGGTCTCGGAAGTGCCCTTCCTAGATTTATCAAAGACTCTATATTTTTCCTTGATGATGAGTGTTTTATTTAGATTTTTTGTGAAATGGGTAGTAGGAATCATGATGAATCCATGGATCTATTGGTCCCTTAAATTTGGAGTAGAAAGCATGATGTGATGATATTTTGGATTCATGACAGTGGTTCCAAATAATCAATAGGTTAGATTTTCAGGATTTAAGTGAGAATTGGTGTTGGTATTGAATTTATTAGAAATGTGTTAATATTGGATTTATTGGATATAGGTTAGTATTGGAATTATTGGTAACATTTTAGTGATGGATTTATTGGAAAAGTTTTAATAAAATTATGTTTTATAATCATGGATAGTGATAAATTTGTTTTTAATATATAATGATTATTGATTTTGGATTTATTATCAACACATTATTGGTTATTTGATGTTGTTCTGGATGTAGATGTCTGGAATAATATATGGTTGTTATGAAAGTTATTGTAAAATAAGGATTTGATATTTTTTAATTTATTCTATAATGGGGGATGAATATGTACAAAAGAATAATTCTAGAATTTTGATAATGCATTTGATTTGGATGGAGTTCATTTGATAAATTTTAGAAGTTACAGATTATACCATAGAATGAGTATAAGTGTTACAACATGAGTAGAGTTCCTAGAAAATGAAAAATAAATAATAATACCTATATATATAAAATTATGAATGCCACATTTTAAATGAAATGGAAAATTATGGACAACCTTACAATGATACATGAAGGTCACATGTACCAATGTGTAAGGTACTTCTAAAAGCGGATATGATGTCATAAAGAATGCTGATGGAGTTTTGGATGGTTTTGGGAAGCAATTATAGAAATTATAAATATATATGATATAAGTGACATCCTAACACCCTAATTCACTCTGATAAATCTACATCATTCTATGGTTGTTTTCAAAAAGAATAATTCACACCATGTAGAGGGACCCATGAGAATTAAGAACCAAGATGTTTTGAAGGTGACTAGTTGACCACACTATGGGAGATGTAATATCAATATTTGTGAAAATTTTAATGGGAATATAGATAATTCCACTTATATATAAGAGTTTTTCATGTAATGGTAATAATGGACACTCTGTGAGGGGAATGTGTAAGAGTTATTCATGTCATGGGGAGTTTATACATTCCGTGAAGTGTCTTAGGAAGACCTTGGTGGTTCTACCACCTTCCTTCTCAATACATTTTCAATACAATCAATAATTTATAGTATATGTTTCTCAAACTATTTCTAAATAATACCATGTTTTCTTAATTCCCCAAGTCTAGATGTATATATAACACTTCATTATGATTTTTCACATGATTCAACCCATGAACTAAGTGAAAAACCAAACTAGCTCCCATCACCAAGTTCCCCTAACAACCCAAGCCCTACTCTATAGGTTGAAATCATTGATTCATTATTGATCTCCTATAATCAATACACTTACATAAGTATCTATCATCAACCAGTAAAACTCAACCACTTATGCGCACACACAAAACCAACCACCTCTATCTATGGGTTATGTTAAACTACACACCACTCCCAATGTGCACCAACAAATTCCATCACTACCAAAACATAAGCATGAACATATCTCATTTTTAGCTGAATATTGACACTCAAAATAATTTCCAACAACTCCCATACATGTTCACATCAATGAACCTAATGGAATAACTCAAGGACCCATCCATTTATAATAACTTTTTCAATAGTAATCTATTTACCTTCAAAAAAAATTAAGTATAATTTTTTACTTCAATGTTTTAAAAAGTTATTGTGAAAAGGTTTATACTTTCACTTATATTTATCATCTTAGGATTGTTTTCCATGTAGTGATATTTTAGTCACAATTTATATGTTATTATTATATGATTTATTTTGTAAAATGATAATTATAATATTCTATGATTTATTAAGTTCATGTTATGTGATTTTTTTGAATTATTTAAGAAAATAATTATTTTTCCATTTCAATCATTCTTACCACTATTTCTCATTTATCTACCTCATCCATATTATTTTATATATTTCTCATAGGTTTCTTCTTCTCCCAGGAACTAAAATTCATTTTTCATGAGGATTTATGGATTTAGGTTTTTTGAGTGTTTTCCATGGAAGGTGACATGTTTTGTATTGAATACCAATTAGTTTAAAGTAGGTGTTTATTTTCTCTTCCTTTATTTTATAATTCATGGAATGTGTATACTTTGTAAATTTATTTTCAATTAAATTATATTAATGTATGGGTTCTTGGGTGAAATTATAAATTTCTTTCTTAAATTCTAGGCTTGGCATAATGGTTTTTTCATAAAAATTTCATGTACTATTTTTAAATTAGATTAATTCTCATGAAAATAATATTTTAAAAGGTATATAAGGTCATTTAAATGTTTTTATAGTAAATTTATATCTTATGCTTTTTTTTGGGGTTTAAAAGCAATTTTTTATGTGCTTGGAGAATGTTTTAGAAAGAAAAATGGATTTTTTCAAGTGCTTCAAAAATCATGGAAATTATGAGACTTTAAATAAGGGGAGTGAGACTATACACACTAAGTTGGTTTACACGTGAAGACCCATTTTCAAATTAAAAAGTAAATGGTTTATTTCTCATGTGACCCCCAATGATTTCCCCTATACCTTTTTCAATTGTTATGGGATATTGATTATATATATGATGTATGTATGATGTGAAAAGGGGATTTTATATGTGATGGTGTTGGAGGTGAGGTGAAAGACATTTTTGGGTAATTATCTTGATTTATTTCTCAGCTCCATGGTTGTTTGTTTATGGTAACTTGGGTGTCTATGTGGGAGGTCTTGATTCATGCTACCATAGTTGTTACACACATTTCTATGGCCCCCCTAGTTGTGTTTAATACAAGTCTAATGGGAAGGTTGCATTATGATGAGTTAAGTATGGTTTAATTGGGTGGATCATGTTTTTTGGATGAATCATATATCAGATGTTGGTCGACATAGTTATAGTGCCATTTTGGATCGTCACACACTGGTACCTAGGGTATATCCCATGGAATTTTGTTCCTTGATCGATGGTTCTATATAGAGGATTAAATTATTATATTAATTACATCCCCCCTATGCTTGTTTTATTAGTGTAACTATTAATATTGGTTTTATTTACTATTATATTTTTCCTTGATCACATGGTTCCCTTATTCATTGTGAATTTATTTTATCAAGTTGATATATGTTCTTTATGAGATATTTAATGTTTGATTTTCAAGTGGAAAAAAATTTATGTATTATGATATGGGTAGTAACTATATTTCCCACCAATTCATTGGGTAAAATATTATATATCATGATATACAAATGTTATGTGATTAGGTTAGTAAGTCTATAGGTTCAAAAAGGGCGAGTGTGATTGCGTTAATCTCTACTCATAATAATACATTTGAATAAGTTAGCAAGTTGCTATGTTCTCGGGTGAGTGTGATAGTGTTAATATCAAATCATAAATTTAAATGCGAATATGGTTTTGAGTCCCAGTGGGGGGGGGGGGTGGAACACCGGAAAAGGAGTTCACCCACTAGTGATGGGTTGGCCAGTCCATACGGTTGATGGGAGGAACATTGAAAACTAGAGATCAGAGCTAGATAGGGGATGCCATGAGACATATAAGGAATGAAGACATCAATTATTTGCATTGGATTGACAGAGTAAAGTGACAAGGACATCTAGTGATTTTTTTAGGGTTAACTTTTAAAATGATTTAAGTGTTTTGAAATGTTTCTTAAAAAATTACATGTGCTCAAAATACCCTTTTTTGGTTTTAAATTTATTTAAAATGGTTTAAAAAAAGAATTGGGGTTTTGAGAAAGGATGTTTGGAACTAATTGGTTTATTTTAAAAAGGGTTTGTTATTTTAAAGAGGAATTTGTGTAAATGGTTGGGTTTTTAATGGGTTTTAAACTGTGATTTTATAAATAGTTTTCAAAGTAGATTTAAAGGCTATAACTTTTTTAGCCTTGGTTTATTTTTATATCAACATTTTGTGTATTTATTTTGTTAAATATTAATATAAACAAATCAAATATGATGGATATTAATAAATAATGGATGAATTCCAATTGTCTGAAAAAAGAGTATGTAGATGGAGTTAAAGAGTTTATCAAGTTTTAAAAAGATCATGCATACGATCCTTCTCAAATATTTTGTCTATGTTTACGCTGTTGTTATTCAAGAAAAGTTAGTCCAGAGGAGTTGGAAGAACCCTTGATCTGTCATGTAATAGATCAAAGTTATAAATGTTGGAATAAACATGGGGAAAAAGTTAATTTAGCTATTACTGGGATAAAACTTCATTTTATGTATCATTTGATATGATTACAAGTGTGTACAATGAAGAATAACGTATCGAGGACGTGATTACAGATGTGCATGATGATGAAGATTGTATTAAGGAAATGACAATGATAGTTCAAGATTAAATTCGTGATTTCCCAAAATTGTTTGAGTAGTTAAAGATTTTTGCAAAGATGTCATTGTATGATGGTTGCACTAAATATAAAACATTGTTAGCCGTACTGGAGCTGTATAATTTTAAAGGAGGAAAACGATGGAGTGATGCTAGTTTTATAGAATTAATTTCTCTCTTGAATGACATGCTCCCAAAATATAATGAGCTCCCGAGCCAAACATACGATGCCAAATGAATTATATACACGATGGGTATGATCTATGAAAGAATACACGCTTGCCCGAATGATTGTATACTATTTAACAAGGACCAAAAATCACTTAGATAATTCACAAAGTGTGGTCCTTCTCGATATAAGAAATATGAATATATTTCTAAAAAATTTCCATGATACTTTCCAATCATTCCAAGGTTTAGGCGCCTATATGGAAGTGAGGAGACTATAGGGAAGTTGAATTGGCATGCAGACAGATGAAATAAAGATGGAAAACTACGACATCTGGTAGACTCTCATCAGTGGAATAGAATTGATCATGAGTATATTGACTTTGGAAATGAGCCGAGAAACCTTCATCTTGTGTTATCTATAGATGGAGTGAATCCTTTTTATTTTCAAAGTAGAACTCATAGTACATGGACAATTATGTTTGTAAATTATAACCTTCCACCATGGTTATGAATGAAACGAAAACACATCATGTTATCTATTCTTATACCATGACCAAAACAACTGGGTAATGATATTGATGTTTATTTTTCTATATTCATTGAGGATTTAAAATTATTGTGGGATTCATGTGTTACGATGTATAAGGCTTACAGAAATGAAGATTTTACATTGAGATCCATGTTGCGTGGGATGATAAATGACTTTCCTGCTAATGTAAATTTGATAGGATATAGCATTAAAGGAACTCTTGAGTGTCCCATCTATGAACAAGGTACACAATAAATTAGGTTGAAACATTCATAAAAAATTGTGTTTTTAAGACATCACAGATTTCTACCCCGGTGAAAAAAGTACCAATCTTGGATGACATCATTTTATGGAAGTTTAGAAGAACGTACACCACCATCTCCACTAACAGGTGATCAATTTTTTGATAAAGTTAAAGGTGTGGACAATGATTTTGGTAATCCGTTTAAAAAAACCTTATGAAAACTAGTTGGAAAAAGAAATAAATTTTTTTGAATTACCATTCTATAATTGTCTATACATCAAACATTTTTTTGATGTTATTCATGTTGAAAAAAATTATGTGATAGTGTCATCAACACATTGCTAAATGAACTCGGTAAAACAAAATATGGAATTAAGGCTAGGTTGGACATGGTTTACATGGGAATACAAGAAGAGTTGGCACTAACGAAGGGTGAAAAATGAACATTTCTTCCTCCTGATGCTTACACTCTTTCTATGCAGGAGAGATATAGGTTTTGAAACTTCTTTAATGACATAAAGGTTCCATAGGGTTATTCATCAAATATCAAGAAAATCATGTCAATGAACGATTTAAAGTTAAATGGTATGAAATCACATGACTACCATGTTTTGATGTAAGATCTAATTCCTATAGGTTTACGTTTCATTTTTTCCAAGAATGTTCATCATACATTAACGAATCTCTATTTATTCTTTAAAGCTATATGTAGAAAAGTTATAGACCCAGCGAAATTGCAGATTATGGAACGAGAAATTGTCATCATATTATATGAATTAGAAAGTTTTTTCCCACTGAAATTATTTGATATGATGGTTCACTTGGTGAGAGAGATTCAGCTATGTGGTCCTATGCACTATAGATGGATGTACCCCATTGAACGGTATATGAAGATTTTGAAAGGGTATGTCAAAAATCAAAGTTGGCCAGAGGGTTGTATTGTGGAGCAATATATTATTGAGGAAACCATTGAATTCTATACCAAATACCTGTCCAGTGTGCAAAGCATTAGTCTAAAGAAATCTCATCGCACTGGGAAACTTGCGGGTGAAGGAATTTCTTGAAAGGAGGTTTTCACGATCTATATTACAGATCGGGATTAGACCCACCTTTATGTTTTTCATAACATTTTGAACGTTAAACCATATTTTGAAACCCACAAAGAAATTCTTAGGCATTATAATCCATCAAGGGATGAAAAATGGATATCAAATAAACAAAATAAACAGTTTATAAGATACTTCTAGAACCATATTTTTAAGGATTAAATTGACAATATAGACTCAATTTTAGAACGACTTCAATGGATAGGTAGAGGACCAAGTGTGTACATATTATCTTACAATAATTATGTAATTAATGGTTGTACATTCTATACTAATGAACATGATGAGGATAGTACCAAACAGAATAGTGGAGTTATGCTTATCGATGAAATGATGCATGTTTCTAGTGATAATGAAAAAAATCTAATTTATGTGAATATGTCATATTTTAGCATTATAAAAAAATATGGGAGTTGGATTATACGACATTCCGAGTGTTTATTTTTCAATGAAAGTGGGTTGATGACAGAAGTGCTATTAAAATAGATGAGTTGGGATTTGTGAAAGTTTATTTCAGTAAGGAATGTTAAAAATATGAACCATTTATAATGGAATCACAGTTAGTATAAGTATTTTATGGTCTAGATCCTGCAAACCAAAACTGGTCAATTGTTCGGTTATCAACCAAAACCACTGAAGAGTTAGATGAAAATTCAAAAGAGGATGACCCTTTCATTGGGATGTTGCAATCATTTTTTAGCAGTCCTAGTGTAGATGATGTTTTGTATTTAAGAGGAAACCATAATGAAAGGGTTTGGATAGTCGATAGATGGGTCATATCCCTTCAACCTTAAAAAGATAGAGTTCAATAATCAGGTTATATTTTGTTTTAATATACATCATGTTACTTAATGTTAATATTTGTTCACTTCTGCTTTTATTTTAACTAAATTAAATGTTAAACCACTTTTCTAGATAATGAATTCTGCACGTGATGATGCTCACAATCCCCTAGAACAACAGGTTTCTCAACATGTTTTTTCTCCCAGTGAAGACGAACAACAAGTTTCTCAACCTGTTTCCTTATGTTAATATTTATTCGTTGATGTTTTTATGTTATCTAAATTAAATGTTAAATCAATTTTGGAGATAATGACTTCTGAACATGATGATTCTCCCAATCCCTAGGCACAACAGGTTTCTCAACCTGCTACTTCTTGCAGTGCAGAAGAACAACATGTTTCTAAACCTGTTACCTTATGTTAATATATGTTCATTGTTTCTTTTATGTAATCTAAATTAAATGTTAAACAACTTTTTTAGATAATGACTTCTGCATGTGATGATTCTCCCAATCCCCAGGCACAACATTTTTCTCAACTTTATGATACTCACAGTGCAGATGAACAACAGGTTTCTCAACCTGTTGCTCCTCCTAGTGTAGAGGTATAACCACCATCTGCACATTCTGATGCTAGCCCTTCAGAGCTGGAGAAACATATTGATGATGGTGGATCTGAGAAAATGAAAGGTGAAAAAACACCGGCGATATAGAAAAAATAAGAGCACCATAGTTTGACGGTATTAGCAAAAAACATTAAGGCTAAAGAGAAAGGCATCAAATATGAGATTGGATGGAATAAGCGGGGCCAACATGTTAACCCCAATAAGGACATGTTCAGTAGTTACATTGGAATCATCACTCGGCAAAGCATGGCGATTGGTTTGACTTTTTGGGACCATGTTTTGGATAAGATTAGGACACTGATATGGGGAGATATTATGATAACATTATGATATCATTTTTTTAATTTACCAAAAATTAAATAATGAAACATCAAATTACACTTCATCATCTATTGCAGAGTGAATTTATAATAGATGAATCACACAAAGAATATGTATTAAGGGTTGATGGAAGTATTGATAGGGGTTTTTGAATGATTTTAATGAAATATCATCTTAAATATGAGGAAGGGAATATAAAACCACACCCACCTATTATTTATGCATACCTGATAACCCAAGCACCGTGGGCTGAATTTATTGGCCATCGTGAAAATCAGTCTATTCAGGTACATTATGTCTGGTAATATGTTGTTTGAAGGTATGTTTATTCATCAATTTGATTGAAAATGTTTTATTTATGAGACATAATTTGAGTGTTAAAAATAAACAACGGGCGTCAAAACCAGTGTACCCCTACCGTAAAGCAAGGATGGAGTATGCATCACTTGAAAAAAATTTGGTATGTATTTCAAATCTACCATAATAATTTTATGTGACATAAAAATACACAATAATTATGTTATTTTGTTTATATTTAACTTGAAGAGTCCAAATCCACAACAACTTCCATCCTACAACATGTGCTACAGAAGGAGATACATGTAACTAAATATGGAAAAATAATAGATGAAAAACACAAAAAGTGTGGGAAACATGTGTAAGTATGACATAATAAAAATTTGTTTTGCTTTAAATAACTATTAAATAACAATGATTAATTATTTTTTTATATTTTATATTTGACATAGTCACAAGAATAAACAACACCCACACTAGATGCAGAAATACTTTTAGTGGGCTTGAAGCAACCAGAAAAGTATGGCCAGGTTAGACATGCGGGTTTTGGGGGTGACACCGCAAACATATTTTAAAAAACAAACAAACAGAGGATTAAACTGTGAAATTGAAAAATATGAGAGAAGAATTAGCTATGTTTCAATAAGAATTACAATACCAGAGAGAGATGATAGAAATTTTGATAAGGGGAGGAAAAAAGAAGAAACAACTCAAGAACAACCTACGTGTGAATATCCTGCCCCACCCCACCAGTTTTGAGGTGAGTCATTCCCCTAAAAAACAATTCTTAACTGAGGTAGTGAATTTTCTAATAATTATTTCTATGAAATGTGAATCAGATAGACACTAGAAACTGATACCTTTCATATATTTATATTCTAATGGGAGAAAATGACTGTGATTTATATCTATTAACACCCACACATCACCTTTTAGTGAGGGATACATTGTTCAATATATAGAATGACATGCTACACCAGAAGACACTTCTGACAGATCATGTTAGAGTGTAAATTACTATAACACTAGAGTTGAATGCTGAGATACCTATTCCAATTAATGATGTAGATATTCGTACTATCAAACAAGCTTTAGGAACATGCATCGCATGACCATCACATCTTGTAAAAAAACATGTCGACAATGAGTTATTCATTTCCAATTTAATTTTGAATCTAAACCTTAAACATTTAATAAAGAAAGGTATGGACCAATTCAATTATTATAGATAGAAAAAAGGAAGGGGTGAAATGAATGACCGGTTCAAAACCATCTCAAGGATCAACCAACCGATAAAAATGATCTACCCAAAGAACCTTAACCCCACCGTTCTATATAAACATTTATTATCATTGAAGGATCATGTGGATACAAAATTGGAAGATGGTGGTGATCACATAATTTATTTTGAAGAAAATATGTATGGAGGGGAATATATAGACTTCATTGGTGTTGAGAGTGAAATTGAAATCCTCAACTATGATTGGTTAGGCGGCTCAATTGTAAATTTTTACATGAGGTATGTTTTCATGATTTGATTTTCCAAAAGATGATATACTATGATAATTATGACTAAATAAATATTATATTATTTGTAGGTGTATAAATGAAAAACAATTGAAGGGATTTACCCATGAACAAAAATTTGTACTCGTTAGTCCTCACATAACATCTATAGAACAAGAAGACATAACTTCCACAAAACATGGTGAAATAGTGGCAGGACTACTCAAATCATTTAACATCAAAATTACGGATGATAGACTCTTATTAATACCAATGATGCAGGGATAAAACTCTAAAATTTAATCATATCAAATATATTTTAATTTCTTTCATTACTTATTCTTTTTTGTGTTCTTAGGTAGCATTGGATGCTCATTTCGGTCAATTTGGATACTCCAAAGATTTATTTTATGGATTCAATGCATGGATATCGAAAAAAATGACCACAAATGATGGAGTTTGTCAATTTTTAATACAATATATCCAATATTTTAGAAATAAACATCCAGTTATATAATTTATATTATCTTCTAATGAGGATTCTATTATGATAGGGAAATGCATGAATATCATCTATATCATGGAATGAGGCTAGAGGAGAAAGAAAAGAAACCTAAAAAGTACTATGACTAGATACAAATCAGGATATATATAATAATATTTCACTATCCAAACACATATTAAAAAATTACTTATCTTTATCAATGTTTCTACAGTGCATAAAAAAACAAATGATAAAGATTGTGGTTATTATGTTTTTAAATTTATGAAAGAGATCATATTCCATGAACAAACCAACATCCATGAAGAGATATTTTCGAAGATAATTTCTATTTAATTTAAAATAATTATTAATCCATTGTGTATTTATATTTTTTTAGTGCTACCATGAATACCAAAAATAGTCATATTCACAAGATGATATAGATATTCTTATAAAATAATCGGAATTATACCTGATGGAATATTGTTCAAATATAGAATGAAGATGGTAAACTTATAAAATAATTTTGGCTTTAATAATACTTTTTGCCTTATATTTCTCTTTCTTTGATGGTAATGTTGTGATTTGTATAGGATAAATTCCCCACTAAAAATCATGGATATTGGTGGTCCTTATTTTTTCACTAAATGAATTTCATGTTGATTGGTTTTTTAAAAGAAATTGGTGGTCCTCATTTACAGGGTATGTGTGTTGTTGATAAACCAAAAAAGATAACAAGTATCCAGAAGGGGTTTCCCCATCCCTAGAGATTTTTTGTGACAACATGATACATAATGAGAATAGGATCTTACTCTACTCTTCTTGTTTACAATAATGAGAAGGGTTTTTTTCTCCAAAAAATATCAATTCAATCAGCAATATTGGAAGTTCCCCTCTTTAGTTGACTTAGTGAAGAACCAAATATCATATATTCATTTAGAGGTCTGGAATATATGATAGTTGGTACTTCCATAGGCCGACTAAAGATATTCTATAGAATGAGGATACTATTTTGTGTCAACCATACAAGGATTAAATGTTTTTCCATAATCTTTCCAAACTGGGTAGATTGAGCATATTGAGTAGGTTAGGTCTCTTTTTTAGGTTTGAGAGGTGAGGGTGCATTGATTTTTAGGAAGAAAAATATACTTAAATTTTTTTCTGATACTTTAGGAAAATGATCCATGATTTATTTGTGACGTGTGGGAATCAACCATACCTCAATCCGACACACAATGTCATTAGTATGACTCTAAATGTGCCTTTTATTTAAAATTGACATTAATTCAAGTAAAAAAACACAACTGACATACTAAAAACTAAGGAAATGAATTCCAATTGTTTTTATACTTTAGTAAAATGATCTATCAATATTTTGTGATTTGTATGAAACAACCATATCTCAATCCGACACACAGTGTCACCGGTATGACTCAAAATATGTCTTGTTATTTAAAATTGACATTAATTCAAGTAAAAAAACACAACATACATACTAAAAACAAAGAAAAATCATTAATATTGTTTTTACACATTAGGAAAATGATCTATGAGTTAATTGTAACGTGTAGGAATCAACCCCACCTCAATATGACACACCGTGTGATCTGTATGACCAAAAGTGTTTGTTACGAGTTTAAAATTGACATTTTAGTTCAAAAAATACCACTCATTGAAAACAAAACAAATGTGCTCCAATTTTCTTCCAAATAAATTACATCTATTCGTAAGTCCTTTGTGACATGTATCAAGTAGTCTCATGTCAAACCTATGCACAATGTGACCGATATGACTCAAATTTCATGTTTTCTGTTTGCAATGAAATTTTAGTAAAAAAACACAACTGGCATACAGAAAACCAAGAATATGCATTTTTATTATTTTGATACTTTTGGAAAACAATATATCAATCATTTTTGATGTGTAAAAATCAACCACACCTCAATATGATGCACGATGTTACTGGTATGACCCCAAACGTGTCTTGTTATTTAAAATTGAAATTAATTAAAGTAAAAAAACACAAATGACATACTGAAAACTGATCAAACACATTCAGATTATTTTTATACTTTAGTAAAATGATCTATGATTTAGTTGTGACATGTAGTAATCAACCCCACCTCAATACGATAAACAGTGTGATCAGTATGACTAAAAATGACCGCTATCAGTTTAAAATTGACATTTTAGTTCAAAACACATCACTCATTGAAAACAAATCAAACACACTTCAATTGTCTTCCAAATTATGGACTGAGATTCATAAGTCCTTTGTGACCTGTATGAAGTAGTCTCACGTCAAAACGATGCATGATGTGACTGGTATGACTCAAATTTCATGTTTTTGGTTTGAAATGACATTTTAGAAAAAAACTGAATTACTGAAAACTGAGGAAATTCATTCTGATTGTTTTAATAATTTTGGAAAATTGTCTATTAGTAATTTGTGACATGTATGAATCAACAAAACCTCAATCCGATGCATGGTGTCACCAGTATGACTTCAAATGTGTCTTGTTAGTTAAAATTGACATTAATTCAAGTAAAAAAACACAAGCGACATACTGAAAACTAAGAAAACACATTTGGATTGTTTTGATACATTAGTAAAATGATAAATGAGTTAGTTGTGATGTGTAGGAATCAACCCCAACTTTATCCGATGAACAATGTCACCATTATGACTAAAATTGTCCGTTATCAGTTTAAAATTGACATTTTAGTTCAAAACATACCACTCATTGAAAAAAAAAACATGCTCGTATTGTCTTCCAAATTAAGGATAGTTATTTGTAAGTTGTTTGTGATGTGCATGAAGAAGTCTCATGTCAAACCGATGCACAATGCATCTAGTATGACTCAAATTGCATGTTTTCAATTTGAAATGTAATTTTAGTAAAAAAACACAACTGACATACTAAAAAGTAAGAAATGCATTCTGATTGTTTTGATACTTTAGGAAAATTATATATTAGTAATTTGTGATGTTTAGGAATCAACCACACCTCAATAAGATGCACAATTTCACCGGTATGACTCCAAATGTATCTTGTTATTTAAAATTAACATTAATTTAAGTAAAAAACACAACTAACATACTAAAAACAAAGAAAACACATTTGGATTGTTTTGATATTTTAGAAAAATGATCCATGAGTCAGTTTTTATGTGTAGAAATCAACCCCACCTCAATTTGACGAATGGTGTGACCTTTATGACTAAAAGTATCCGCTATCAATTTAAAATAAGCATTTTAGTTCAAAATGTGTCACTCACTAAAAAACAAGAAAACATGCTCCGATTGTCTTTTAAATTATGGAAAGATATTCATAATTCCTTTATTATGTGTATGAAACTATCTCACATCAAACCGATGCACGATGTGGCTGGTATTACTCAAATTGCATGTTTTCAGTTTGAAATGACATTTGACTAAAAAAACACAAATGACATACTAAAAAACGAGGAAATTAATTACAATTGTTTTGATAACTTGGGATAATGATCCATCAGTAATTTTTGATGTGTTGAAATCAATCACACCTCAATCCGATGCACGATGTCACCGGTATGACTCCAAATGTGTCTTGTTATTTAAAATTGACATTTATTCAAGTAAAAAAACACAACTGACATACACAAAACTGAGAAAACACATTTGTATTGTTTTGATATTTTAGTAAAATAATCCATGAGTCAGTTGTGACATGTAGGAATCAATCCCATCTCAATCCGATGAACGGTGTGACCGGTATGACTAAAAGTCTCCTCTATCAGTTTAAAATTGACATTTTAACTCAAAACATGTCACTCACTAAAAACCATGAAAACACACTATAAGGGTCTTCCAAATTAAGGACAAAAATTTGTAAGTCCATTGTGATGTTTATGAAGTAGTCTCACATAAAACCGACGCATGATGTGATCAGTATGACTCAAATTGCATGTTTTCAGTTTGAAATGACATTTTAGTAAAAAAACACAACTGACACACTAAAAGCTAAGGAAATGAATTCCGATTGTTTTGATACTTTTGGAAAATTATCCATCAATCATTTGTGATGTGTAGGAATAAACCTAACCTCAATACGATACACAATGTCACTGTTATGACTCCAAATGTGTCATTTTTATTAAAAATTGACATTTTTTTAAATTATTCTTCATATTAATGTTTAATTTATTTATTTATAGTATTACATAATATTTGTTTTCTTATATAGGTGGAAACGTTTTCTCAATTTGAGATTATTTGTTCGGAAACTATTACTACTGGAGGAAATTTTTTAGAGGGGACCACAGATATAAAATGAGAAAACATTAATGTTTTTAAATGTTTGTTGGATATTTGTTAATTTAATTTTATAAAGCATTATTAAAAATGTATATATAAGTTTTTTTTGGTATATAAAATGATTGAATATTTTTGTATTCAAGATTTAAATTAAATGTATATAGCATTGTTTGCCAAAATTTTGTGTGTGTTACTTTTTTTCATCATTTGCATCGTGTATATGGTTCTTTTGTATATATATACTATGAGTGGTTATTTTTGACCAGGTTTTTTGCTGGTTTGTATATGTTATTTTTGATAGTTTAATTATTTTGGTCAGATGTTTATTTTGTTTGCTGGTTTCTGGGTGTGATGTTATATAAACAACACACCCATATAGGGAAGTCTTTACTAGCACTTCAATTAGAACTGATAAAGGCCCACCTTTATCAGTGCTTCGAATAACACTGATAAAAGGGGGGACTTTATCATCGCCTTTATGAGTGTTGATAAATTGGTCCCTTTATCAGTGTTAAAAATAAAACTGATAAAAGGTACCCCCTTTAATAGTGGCTCGATTAACAATACTTTTTTAGCACTGATAAAGACCTTTTTAGTGCTGATAAAAGCCTATTTTATAGTAGTGATCCCTTCAAATTCACCTAAAGATATCACCTGAGGGATTTTTTTTGAGACCATACCATTTATAACATGGTTTGTGATTTTGGGAATTGATTTGGTAAAGGAATTTATAATCTAGAGTGATAAAAATTCTTGATGAAATTACTAGAGGAGGTTACCTTTGATAAGTGGGATGAGTGGCACACTTGAAAATTTTCTAAACATTTAAATATTATAATATAATTATCCATGGTAAAGTGGATAAAAAAATAAAATTTTGAAGAAATTAAATACGATTCAATATCTCTGATATAATAATATTTAAGGTGAAACATTTTTTCCTTATAAAAAAAGTATTTTCCTTACCTTACCTGATTTACCCTTTACCGCGGTGACACATTTTTACTATGGTTACTATTCACAATGACCAAAAATAAAATTGGAATTATAAATAAATTTAAAAATCCTTATTGAAAATACGGAGATAGTTTATCATGTTTAAATTTTTATTATTTCAATAAATTAATTTTATTATATGTGGGAAAAATGTAATGAAAATTTATTTTTAAATTTATTTTTATTTAAGAAAAAAGTGAACATCTAAAAAATTATAATATAATTTTGATTATTATGAGATAATATAGATTATCATTTATAAAATTAAACTTATCAATAATTATAACCAAATAAATATTATAATAATACTTTTTATAACATAATTTAATGATAATAAATGTCTTCTTTTCAAAAATCGATATTTTCACTATTAACTCAAAAAATCAATAATATTATAAGAATAAAAAAAATTATCCTAACCCTATTATAAAATTTTTATTTAAAAATTATTTCCATTTATTCAAATAAATTTCTAAAATTGGACAAAATTTATTACAATATCTAAAAGAAATAAAAATAAAAAACATTGTCTTTGAAATAGTATTTTTAAAGCACAAAAAGAAATTATTCTCATTCCATTAAATATAACCATCATTAAATTATTATTTATTCATTAATTTGATTATATAATTTATTTATTTAAAAATAATTCTTTATCAATATTTATTAATTGAAACTATTAAGATAATAATATATTATACATATTTTTTTTGAAAAGTATGTCTTTTACCATCAAAAGATTGTATGTCCATTCTGAACTAATCAAAAATATATTTATTCTAGATCAATAATTATATTATGAAAATAATTTTTTCATATATTTCATTATATAGTTATTTCAATTCATACCCTATAAATTAGAGGCTAGGTCATAAAGGCCATATTTATAGTATATCATAGTTTTTTTAATCTTGGTGGTGTGTTTACCACATTCTATTGAATATATTAGTTAAATAAAATTAATTATAAATCCTTATACTATTTCATTATACCCCTCTTAATGAAATTTCATCCTTAAAATTTTATCTCCCACCTGATAAAATAATAATATTTTTTTAATAAAATTGTCATTATGTGTGGAAGAGAAAACATTCGATCATAAAAATGAAAAAATGAGATATTATAAAAAAATACCTTCATGTAAACCCCATATTGTAATAAGGGATAGTAAAATATCCTTTTAAATAAAGTATACATGAAATATAATTTTCATCTAGAGTAACACATAATAGGGTTCCCAAATATGAAGAACATTGGTGAGAAGTAAAAATATGGACATTGAAATAAGAGATATTTATGAGATATTTTTTTACAATTATCAATAGAGAAGAGGACACAAATTAATCTAAAATGATAATAAAATGATAATGTTTTCATTTTCATGATTATTTTCTAGTGTTGAGGGATCCATTTACCATTATGATTATATTTTCCTGACCTGAGAGCCACAAAAATGGTTCCCTAGGATACTTCGCTACATGGACTCAAGCCCTCATCCAAGTATGCCAGAGGCAGGTGACTAGTATTGATACTATAAAGGTAGTAAACTGGGGAGTCTATACATTCAAATCCTATAGGAATCTGAGTATATTTTTAGCCCCTGCTCTAGGTCATGTTCTAAATAAAAAATGGGTTACAATAAGGAATAAAAATCCATGGTCCTAACCTACATCCTAGAGATTAGTCTAGGTACCAAATGGAAGCTGATATAGGGTGCGAGATAAACACAGTAAGCCACCACCAATGTTGTTTATTGTAATCTATTTTTTTTTTGAATAAAATAATGTAGATAAATTACTGAATAATAAATGTAATCAAGTCGAGATCAAACTCATCAAACACACATATTCTACCATAATTACTTTGGATTATGATAGAATATATTTGAATATTTATCATTATATTAAAACACTCAACATCGTTTATGTTGGAATGATAATAACACTCATGGATATAAGACCATTCATCCTTGTATAACACTAATTGTGGTGACCCAAGGTGTACCAAGGTGTCCATATATAATGAAGATCATATATGGTTCTACATGGTCGATGGAATTAAAGAAATATAAATCAATAATGATATAATATATCATTAACCATGATCTTGTTTGAGGTATTCCATGTTAGTAATTCATATATCGCTCATAGTTCTCTATAAATTAATTAACCTATGAATATATCCAAGTCATTCTATATCTGAAATCTTGGTATCCTTCAAGATTTATCACAATATCAGTTATCCTATGAGTCCATCTAAGGCATTATATATTAGTAGTACATGTATCACTCAAAAAGTAACATAATTTAATAGAACAATATGAACCCATCCAAGAACTTTTGTATTAAGAATATAAGTATCATTCATGGTTTTTCATAATCTCATTTAACTAATAATCTCATACAAGGTCTTATATGTATAGGATTGAGATATCTATTAAGGAATAATGTTATTTTTATATTCTATGTTCCCATATAAGGAATTTTTCATAAGAAACCTAGGTATCACACAAGGAACAATATCTTATGTTGGCATGTGAATTTAATTAATAAACATAGGCCATGAGGAACATCCATACAATTTTTTCAAAAAAATTGCTAATCATTTCATTTATAATTTACCAAGGAATACATCAATGTGTTTAATTTTCACTTGGAATTTCTTATATAAGAAAAAGGCACAAGAATATGGTGATAATAAACAAAGGGCTTGTATACTACTCAATCCATTTTCACCACACAAACAACTCCATCATTTCATTTAATCATCAGTGACAACTGAAACACCTTAGGAGGGTGTTTGGAAACATAATAAATCATGATTTTAAATAAATTTAATAGCACACACCCTAATGGGTGGTTCTTAACAAGGTCACCACCCTCAGATTAAGTCAAGGAATTCATAGTCATTGTAGATTCATTCAAGTCATATAAGGCTTATTTATCATTTAATTACCTTTTTACCAAATTAAAAATGACATAATTTAATTTGGGACAAGTATTTGATACATTTCAGTTTTAAATTCCTTCCCACATTAATATGATCATTTGGTCACATCAATAATTTAAGAGAAACCAATCATACCTCAGTGGTGTTTTGGTCATAAGGATAAATGGCCACCAAGGAATATGTTCAAGCCTACCCATGGGGTGGTTTGGAATGCAGTATTCAACCTAAAACCTTATATAATGACATAAAAGAATGTATAAACAATGTTAGATAATCAATTTATGGTATTATATATTTTAGAATAAAAAAAATAATCCCAACATTCTTAATAATGACAACAAGATATAAAAATGAGATATTTATGGAAGGAAATATAAAAATATTAACTCATTCTTAGGAATCATCACATTTCCATTATCTAGATTTGATCCAAGACATAATGATAAAAAACAAAAAAATCTACAAACATCCTGAAAATAGGCCATATGACCACACATTAAAATGGCATTCCAAACAGCAAGATAAATGAAGAACAAAAGGAAGAGGAATGAGTGACTAAGCAAGGGTTATCCAATGAATGGTAGAATAAGGTAGATGAGAAGTATTAATGGAATAGGTGATAAAGAAAAGAAATTACCATCCCCATAAAAAGCCGCATGGTTTGAATCATGATGTTCCAACTTTTTTGGCTCACTATCTCTGGTGGAATGGACCTTTCTACTCTAGTTGGACATTTTTAAGCCGTTTATAGCTCGTGTGGTTCCACTACAAAAAATACCCACCATTCTGCAAGGTTGTAGTGTATAGTTATAAAAATCACGCAAAAATCTTGTGACTAACCTTACACCTCTAAACCATTTATCATGTTTTTTGGTCCCTTATTAAGGTTAAAAAAATTATGTTCTTGTTTTATTGGGACACATGGTTTGGTATGCACGGTTATACTAACCATGCACCAATATTATGCCGAAGCCTATTCTTCTAAGAAAAAAGTCTTCAAAGTTCAAAGATTTAGATGCTCATCAGAACTCATGGGACACCACTTAGGACACCAAACTGATTTAAAAACAACATTTTAGAGCATTCAAACTCTTGAAATCCTATTCTGAATCTCAATTTAATATTCATACCATCCACTAATTTTTTTTAATTCCATTATTCCAACATTTGGGATGTTACAACCTCCCCAAAATAGAACTTCATATCCTTGATAAGTATTTAGAGGGAAACAAAAACATCCCCTAACCAACTTGGGTTATGAGTTTCCACTGAAATGGTTGGGTTTCATTTAAAAATTCATAATTCTCCTCTAATAGTCATTTTAACTATATTGTATGTAATCCTGTAAAATGAAATCCAATGCTCATAACTACCAATGAGACACTAATAGAATACTTACCCAATCCCATATAAGACAAGACAAGATCACACCATCATCTCGTTTATCCAATGTCCTATGGTGCTTCTCATAATACGTTCTTCCTTTAAATAGACAATTCTGAGTCATGATACATCCAACATTAGAATCGACTACTGAACCCCATCTATAGTATCCTAGATACACACTTATAAAATTTTATTATTTAATCTAATGATCGAATTCAAATTGACTTTGATTTACCGCGTCTCACTAGATCTTCCTTGAAAATACCTATCCCACCTTTACACAAAACTAGATCATGCTCACCATACCTCATAATGAACTCTCGATGATGTACCCTAACCCGACCATTCCTTGCTTATTCCAATTATCACATAATTTCATGAAAACAGATACATTACTAATCCAATATCTTGGGATCACCACACCCCTACCATAAAATGATCCCAACTGTATGTCATGGATATCCTTGGTATTAACTATTTGATTCTAATGATATTATTCAATGCATTCCATAATCAATAGTTTATAAGTGAAATTTCATTAAATCTTTTATGTACACAAAAAATACACACTAATCGAGCCCCATGGTGTTATCTCACCTAGTATTCAAGTCTAAAAATTGGCCATTGTATGTGAGTCCATCCATAGAATTCCTACACAAAATTATAAGTGTCACTCTGGTTAAACCACTCCTATCAAAAGAATCATGTACATGACCGCAATCAATCATAAAAAAACAAAACAATTTTCTAAAATCTATTTATCCCACATATTATATTTATTAATAAAATCATTCATGCCTTATTTTATATCATGGAACTCAAAAATATACACTGCTGATTTATGACTTCTCCCATACAAATATGAGGTTTACCCTACAATAACTTATGGTGGGAGTCCGTACCATAGGGTTTTATCCTCGAGGAAAATTCCCAAGGAATCAATACTTAAAAAAAGTAATTTTTTAAAATTATTTATATCTAAATATAGCTGATAATTTCTCAGTGTACTCATCATGATGTCAAGATATTGGCAATTGTCAGAAGTAGAATTGGAGTATACCAAGATACCACGCATTACCCATTCTTGATCAATAGAATAAATATGACTAAATTCAAAAAAAAATACATCGATAGGAATTTATAGCTCTCTTAAACCATACCCCATAAAAAAATATTTTCCTTGAAACCAACCCCTCATATTTAACATGATATGAAGAATAAATTCTCAAGTAACCTTCAAAATTGATTACTGAACCACCAGTCAATCACTCATGACTAGCCTTTTTAAGAGATGCCTAGATTAATACTCGAGTATTTTAATATGGTCTCAATAATTTCATATTATATCATGAAGTCACTATTATTATTCACTAAAAACACCAAATTTCAACCTTGAATCTTAGAATTCATCAATGTTTAAGTACTCAACCAACCAAATTACCATCATGTTTCCTTTAAAGCATATATATTTTACTGACCCATAAAACTTAAACACCAATTATTCATCCAAATCCTAAATCTAGAATCCAGATTCAATTTAAACTAACATATGATTTTTAAATCTCATCATCATGTAAAAGACTTGAAATATCGAGTCATCTAGATCACCGACTTATAGAAGAAATATTGTCAATTTCTAGTTGGTTTTCTATGGTCATGTTCACTCTTTTTGGAAGGACATCCTCCTCATGAACAACAAGAATCTCACCACATTTGGTGCATACTAATAATTATTTTACTAAAACTAGGAACTCATCTCATGGAAGAGGAACTTTCCACCACATAATGTTGTTTATAAACTTGGACAATAAGATTATAACATGAAGTAACAAGAAGAGAGTAAAAATCAGACACTTATCAGCATGATAGAATAGATTCTCTCTTTTATGTACATTTGATTATATTCCTAAGTCACATTCATGAACATTATAATCATCCATCATAAAATCCAAAACTATATCGTATTTGTAGTGTTATCATTCCAGATCCTTTTTATAGTGTTATCTTGAGCACTATGACCACTAAACTTTATTTAGATGGCTTAGTTCTATATTGATTTAAACAAGATTTGACATCCTTATCACTCTACTATGGACATGAATCATAAACATAGATTGATTGAAATCATGGACCTTTCACTAAGAATTCATGAAACAAAAAAATATTCAAATTATATGAACTTTCCACTTAAGAAAGATTCAGTTTACCGCGTCACTTATTAACTCGATGGAAACCACGCATATGAATGCATGCTAAAATGAAATCAAAATTGAGTAACATTAATTAATCATTAATAGTATATGATAGAGTAAAATTTTATCAAATCATGCAATGTTATCCATATGACTATTAATAATATAATTAATCTCAATCCATACTTCATTAGAAAAGAAGAAAGGCCACATGAATATCAACTAAATGACCATGCCTGAGGAATTTTTGACCCAATAAAATAGATCATTACATGTGCTCATATCCTTCAAAAGTAATAACTAAAAGAATAACCAATCATTTACCTAATGGTGTATTGTTATCACTAACAGTCATAATTGAGGAAAATGGAAACTGAACAATGCATCAAGTTAGAAAATTTTCATAAAAATTTTATTAATATTTTACACTAGTTGGTGCTACCAAAATGGAATAACTATATTTTTTATAGAATTCATCATCTTTTAAACAATAATTATGCTTAAAAGGCCACTAGTCTCTACCGTCTATCATTTAGTTTCAAGATACATAAGAATAATCCTATGAGTAACACTCATGTTATCATTAATGGAAACCCAAGGCAATTTAAAACCAAAAACTCCATGAGGGTCCATTATATAAACACCTCTAAATGGTTTCATTTTACAAAATATAATCAATTATTATTTATTAAAACATTTATAGTATATCATATATAAGGGTTATTAAGTATTGGTTATAAAGAAAAACAATAATACACACATTATTTAGCTAACACTATGCAACATTATAGAATAATTATATCATAATTTCCATTTAACCACTATTTATCCATAAATTCTTATAACTGGATTAGTTAGAGAATGTTTCACTCACAATCTGTAAAGGAAAACACACATGAGGTTGTATTAGGAATGTTAATTAACTAATGAATCATAGATATAGTGTTTTAGAAGCAAGCAAAGATATTTATGATTTTAAAGGGATCAGTTCAGTATGATGACCCCCTACATTTATACGTAACCTATATAAGTGGAAACTAACAATTTAAAAAACCATTCCATATTTATCACAAGAATAACCTCACAGGGTTAAGTACCAAGGCATAAAAAGATAAAATAAACCTATAAGGGTCCTGTCATTCCATCCTAGACCATTTTAGTGGAACCCAATAGTAGTTGATTTATTAATGAATAATTAAACCCTTATTGGGTTTATCATATAAGAATAACATTCCAATACTGGCCTACTTGGGTCAAGACCAATTTATTTCATAAGCATAAAACACCACGAATAACCTACTCGGGTCGAGTAATGTGTATAAACCATAAGACCACTAGTGAAAATACATGATTTAACATAATTTGTTTTTCATTTTTAACATTGGTTTTCAACTGAATTATATATATGTGATATCGAAATTAAGGTTATTGTTGTTAGTTTTACAAAAAACAATGCTAAAAAAATCAAACAAGATGTTTTTCAGAATTAATTTTTTTTATAAAATTATGCTAAAAATGAGAATCACCTTTATTTTTAGTGTCAGTTTCTTAAGAAAAATGATTCTGAATATGGGTTTTCGGTGTCTATTTTTATGAAAACAGACACCCAAAAACCTAGTGAATTTTTTTAAAGGTTTCGGCATTGGTTTTAAAAAAACTGACACTGAATATTAATTTTTAAATAAAATTTTAAATATTACACCCCAAATAAATCAAAAACATTGTAATAGAAAAAATTGTATATTAACATCAAACACCATGTATCCTTAACAAAAAAAACTATAAAAACAAAAATAATTTTAACAAATTAATCAAAAAATTATCTACGCATTTTTATTATAAAGAATTAGAAAACAAATACCTAAAATTTACAACATGATCATTTTCGATTGATGTTGAACCATTATTTTGATATCATTATGTTCAGAAACCAATTATAAAAAAATTTCTTAGTTTTTGAACACTAGTTATTAGTAAATTGTAATACTTATCACAAACATAATAATATACACACCTTAAATCATAATAATACTTAACAAATGGTTCACAAACAAAGATCTAAGATGGGTAAGTTCATCATGCATATAAGACTTGGCATCATTTAGTATCTGCAATAACATTGAATGATATAAGATTAAAAAATATAATATTATGACAGAAAATCAAAAATTATTAATATAACTAACCTTATCAAATTCATTAGTGAACCCATTTGTGATTATCTCATATATGAATTGTAGAACATAATAACCACATTCAACATATCCTTATTGATGATGACATTATAAAACATCAAATTTAAAATATAAACCAATAAATATAGAAATAAAGAGAATAATGTCTAAGATAAAAAATTATTACCATTACTTTCACATATTTGATTTCATTTGGGTTCTTTATCGACAAGGGATCTTTGTTAAATTTTTTCCATAAACTACATTTTAATATATATAATCTAATTATAAATGTATATAAAATAAGAATTAAATTTAATCAACTTATAAAAATTAAGAAAACTTACCTGTATAACAGGGTGATAAATTTTTTATGAACATCACCTAATAAAGATTAGTACCAATATTATGTGAATTGACTTGGGAAGAATGTTCCTAACATTCAATTCCCCCTATAATAAATAAAGATCACAATTTATGACAGTATAATTAACATTGGTTCATAAATATTTTTTTGTTCTTACCCATAAAGGAATGGTAAAACAAACACCAAATCTACATCTTTGATAATCTCTCACATATATATGTAACTCTATCACCAGTCTTCACATATTTCACAACCGTTGAAATGAATTATGGGTCAATAAAACCATAAATGTTTATGACCTAATTTTTAATAAGAAGCATGTGTAGATACCTAATTAAATAATTAATATAGTTAATCAATTTAATCTATGTTTAATTAGAGAAATAAAAACTGACATGTCAATTTACATACATGGAAAACAAATACAACACAGGAACATTGATATATTTTAAATAAACTAGATCCGTGATATCTTTTTTGAATATTATCAATAGATATTCTCTTCCATATATATCAGAAATCATTCAAAACTCATAGATATTATCCTAGGAAGAAGAATCCTAAGATAATCTTTGTATTCTATCAGAAATATCAGAAGTATATGAAGTTATTTGTTCCTGAATATTTTGTTTCCTTTGTTCCATTTCTTTTGATATTATATACTCTTATATAAGTTAAATCTTAGAAAAAATTATAAGTAATTTTTAATCATATGTAATTAACATATTAAAAAACACATACCTAGTATAAAAGATAATGAAGAATTGAAGATGGCCAAAGTAAAAAATGACCCATACAATCCCCAACTCTGGTAACCTCATCAGTAAGAAATGATAGTAGAGAAGTAGGATCAATAATATCATGTACTGAAACTCTAACCTGACCCGTATTCATAGGATGGTGATGTATAGAATCCCCAAAAAAATGAATGAACCTAAATGCTACAATATGTACATGAGGATATCATGCATATAGCTTACAATATAAGGTTGGGTTAGAGTGAAGAGGTGGAGGATATGAGTATGTAGGTTGGGCAGGCAGCTTCGAATGGGAGGGCTATATAGGCTGTGTAGTTGGCTAAAAAGGCTGGACATGCTAGACAGGCTAGGAAGGCTATGAAAACTGTGACAATCTAATCAATTGTTTGAACATATCCTGCATTGTTGATTGAATTTGATCACCCATGGACTGTTTCATATCTTTCATCTCAAATTTTAAGGATTCTATTTCTGGATCTCTTGATTTCTTAATTTGATGGCCAAAAACTTTCTTAATACTAACACCTACCTCATATCCTCTTATGCGACCAGTGTGTTCTGTATCTTCAAAAGCAATGTCTAGGATTTCTATTCTACCCTCAGGGATAAAAATTCCCTCTGATGATTTATCTTGATGTTAATCCTAAAATGAAAAATTAAAATGGTATATTAGTCATTTTAATTTATAAAATTGAAAAAATAATGAAAAATAAAAATTATTTACTTAATATTATTTCACTTACTTCCTTATCTTTCTCTAAAAGAAACTTTTCATTTTTTCTTCTTCTTTCTCTTTTCCTTTTTCCATGGTGGGTGGGGGAGATAGATGACCGAACTAGACCTCATCAGAACAACTATCTGATTGATATCATAATGCATTTAAATATTCCTTAATCATTTTGGTCTCCAATAAATGCTACCCTCCACATGATAAAGTAAGAGGGTATACATTTTTCAACTAGATGTCTTAAAGGGATTTCTTGGTGGCTTGTTATATGAAAAAGCAAACTAAAAATTAATTAGGTACATATTTAAGAAATTTTAAAATATAATATAATTATCATACTAGAAAATATTCATCATGTTGGATGGAAATTATTATTTTTCCATGTATCTTTATTTAAAAATAATTATTGAGGAATTTAATTTTATTTTTTATCTTTCCAAAAACATAATTTTTTGTTAACTTTGTTTTTAAATCTCTCCATCGAACCATCGTTAACTTATCTAAATTTCTTTTGTTTCTTAAAAATTGAATTTCTTCTATAAATTAATAAAATAAATATTAGTCATTTAAAATATATCATATTCAAAAAATGAGATAAAATAAATCAATTGAAAATTTTGACCATTACGGCCTTCCAAAGCTGATTTATCACCATATTGTTGGAAAACTTCCAATAAGGAAATAAAAAACTAATCCTACAACAACTCTACATAGAAATATTGTTGATAAAATGGGTTTCATTTGGGCCAATTTCAATATTATTATCATCAAAAATAATATTCAATCACTCATCTACACAATAAAGTGATAGTTTTGGTAAATGTGTAATACCACATTTACTAACTTGAGAGCTCAACTTCTTAACAGTAAAAGAAGAAGACTCCACTATTGAAGTCTCATCCATAGTCCTTCAATTATTTTTTGTAAATTATTATTTTTTCAATAAATAATTATATTAATGGATATTTAATAATATGAAAAAAGACAAATACCTCAATACATGTTCATCCATATCTGTATCTGTCATTGAAATATAAAAACGTAATGAAATTCTTGTATAGCTGTATATTATTAGACGAGTAAATAATTAGAAAATAGGAAAATAGAAATATGTAAGTATTTAAAGTGGAACACATGTGTAAGTTAACAAAAATGATGTTATGATTATTATAACTAAAAAAATATACAAGGTAAACAATTAAATATATACAATACTTATAAAATGATAGAAACATTTAAAATTTAAATATAAAAATTTGAAAAAGTGTTCTAATATGCGCTACTGTTACCAAAATATAATAATGTATGTCAGGTATTTCAATGAAAACATATTTAACCATAACATTATAATATAAAAATTTAACACAAAAAATCATATAAATAATCACATATATATAATTAAATATCTAATAGTTATTAAATAATATAGTTTTTACACATGTAATTTTTTTTAAAAAAATATAATGTAAATAATTACAAGATTAATTAGGAGAGTAATTTAGCATTTTCCAATATCCCTTTTGCATGATCATTTTGTACTACATGCATTATATTAGCATTATAGTCATTATTATCCAAAAATCCTATAATAGATGAAGAATCCTCATATAAATCAATAACATCATCATCATCCTCATCAGCCAAATGGATTATTTTCCCTTGAAAAATGACATACCATTGATAAATTGATAGATCAATGACATAAAATATTTGTTTTTCATGTGTGGCCATGATAAATGGTTCCTCATTTCAACTAAATGTTTTCAAATCAACCATTTTAAACCCATATTCATCATGTTTCACACAAATTTTACTTCCAACCCAATTACACTTAAATAAAGTGACTAAAAATTTAATATAATCAATTTCCCATATGTATCCAAGAACTCCAAAATATGACGTTGATGTAAAAATTAGTTTTTTATCTTTTTCATTCAAAAAGTGAAGTGCTTCAGCGATGACCATTACACCACTATTTTGAATGGTACTCTTTTAATCCATATTTTTTGTGAAAAATATGCACCCATTAATATTAAAACTAGACCATGTGATCACATTAATATATGGCCCCCCTACCAATCATTTCAATGTTTCTGATTCATATATATATGTGATGACTTTCTCTTTGAACCATGAAACAAATTTCTTTTTATGCTCACTCATTTTACACTTTTCATTTATTTTCAGATATTGTAACTTTAATTTAGCAATACATGATAATATATATTATGAAAACTCATCTGTGTTGTTCAAAATGTATTAATATGCCTACATAACTTCATCACCTAGAATTAAATTTATATTTAATCTTTTAATTCCTGTACCTTCACTATCAACCGTTATATGTTGAGATATAGGGAGACTAATATGCTCCAATTCATAAAAATAATCAGTATAGAAATCAATAACCACTTCTGATAAATTTTTTTGAACAGTATAGGCCTCTATTTGATAAGTATTTTTAACATAATCCTTCAAAATTTTCATATATCTTTCATAAGGATACATCCATCATAAATAAATAGGCCCACATATTCTTGTCTCAAACACAAAATGAATCACCAGATGAACTATTATATCAAAAAAAGTAGGTGAAAAATATATTTCTATTTGGAAAATAATAAGATCAGCTTCATTCTCTAAAACAACTAAAAAAATTATATCAACAAATTGGATACAATTGGATTTGAAAAAATTACATAACCTATTGATAGTCTTTTTGACAACCGTCAGCAATATACTAGGCAATGTGACTGGTAGAAGTTGTTGCACCAATACATGACAATCATGATTTCCATACCTATTAATTTACAATACTTTAATGACACAAAATTATTCATATTTTAAGAATAACCACTAAGTAATTTAATACCATGAATACACTGAAAAAAATCATCTTCTCAATCTTTCTTAATTTGTGACAAGATGAAGGTAAATATGTTATTTTTCCTTTCATAGTGAGAGTTAACTCTAAATGTATTACTATTGATATCAAGTACAATATAGTATGAAATCCATATTTATTTTATTTTATTTTATTTCTAACAATGTTCCAATAAAACTGTCACATATGTTTTTCTCAACATGAATAACAAGAATGTTTTGTTTTATCTCTAAAAATATGTAATATCATAATTTGAAAAAAGATTTGGTATTTCTTCTAGATATTTTTTTTGAGAACCATAACACCTATTCTTTCCGAACATTGAATCAATATTTTTCACTTGTCATAATATTCAACAACTGAAAATGGTCATGGGGGAAGGTTGTATTCCTGTAAATTGTTAAATGATTTTTTCAATATATGATAAAGATGATCAATTTGAAAAAATATTTGATGCCCCATATAAGTTGTCTTTCTTACATTCCTCAATTGATAATATGAAGTATCTTCTTAAAAAATTGGACATGCTTTATTCCCCTTAGAAATTTATCTAGATAAGTTTTCATATGCATGAAATTAATTTATAGTGAACATTATCTTAGCATGAAGAAGAAAATAATCTTTCTTATATGCATCAAAATATTTAACAGCTTTCTCCCATATCAGTTTAAAATCATCAATCAATGGTGAAAGATACACATAAATATAATTTCTTGGAGTTTTTGGTCCATAAATCATCAATCTCATCATAACATATTTTTTATTCATACATATATATGGGTACAAGTTGTAAACTACCAAAAAAATAGGACATGAACTATGTTGGATACTTAGGATCTGATATAGATTCATTCCACCAATACACAATTCCATTCTGATATTTCTAAGTTCACTTACAAAATCATTAATTTTTTATCAAATCTCTTCCACTGTGGTGAATCAGCAGGGTGACATAACTTACCATTAGAGATACACTCATCTAAATGCCATCTTAACCTTTTTTCATCAATTGAATTTTCAAATAAACGCTTCAAACAAATAATTATTGGAAGGTAACAAATTTATTTCATAGGAGCATTGATTCTAGTTCTTGAGAACAAATCACAGTTGAATTATTGGAATTATATGAAGGAATTATTGGATTAAATTATTAAAAAGTATAAAAAATTGATTTTTCATGAGGTTAGATATCAGTACTTGATAATGAATCTGAGTTGAATTTTTTATCCATCTTATAGTGTGATGTCCCACATATAGGACAATTTGATAAGTATTCATATTCTTTCCTATATAAAAAACAATAA
The DNA here is from genome assembly GCA_963277665.1 of Viscum album. NCBI lineage: Eukaryota > Viridiplantae > Streptophyta > Magnoliopsida > Santalales > Viscaceae > Viscum > Viscum album. The sequence goes on along the minus strand of OY728164.1, from coordinate 261,715,260 downwards.
ATTGGGAAACCATTTATCTTTTATATGAAAATCCCATTGGGAATAATATTTTATTCTCCTCATAATTGGAATGTAGAAGCACATTTTCTTCTTGAAGTATCTATTTTAAAATCTCAAGTTCGTTAAAGAAAATTTTATCAGTCCACCCATTTCTTGATTTCTAGTTAACTAATATCAGAACTAATAATAACACTGTATATTTACTACAACCTAGGAATAATGGTTTCTCATAATCTTCATAAAATCATTCAACAATTGTTGTTGTTTCAATGGTTTCAACACCTAAATCATGAATTAATTATTTAATACAATCCTCTACCTCATTATGAATATTGTCATCAACATTAGATGTTGTATTTTTTAATTCTTTCACCATGACAGATCCAACATGTATAGTTAAGTAAAAAACCATAGAAAATGATATGATCATTGATTTTTCTAGAGTTTAACTTTATCAATTCAAACACTTTACTCCCAGACCAAAAATCAACTATATATTTTAAATATTTTGTTTAGAAAATTACAAGAAATCATCAACTCATTTTTCATATTCACTAGTGGTTCTTCATAAATTTATCTAATCACAATCCATTCAACACCTGATATAAAAATATAATCAATGAATATATTAAAACATCTAAACATTTAAAAATATATATTTAAAAATATAAATTGAAAACAAAAACACATTAAAAAAATATTGTTAATCATATAAGAAGAATAAATGATTATTAGGAATAATATAAAAAATAATCTATGAAAGGTTTTTATTTTTCATGATGTGTGTAATGTCTCGGACCTCTCCGGTCCATTACTTTGTGAAAATATGGTGTTTGGGGTGTTCCGAGAGGTCAAGGTGACTTATCCCCAATAATTTTCCAAATTTCCATTTCTGTGAACAGTTCCATCAGTGAACAATTATATCGGTAACCTCTAACGGTAACCTCTATTTCATTTTGCAAATTTTCAATTCTGTGAACAGTTCCATCAGTGAACAGTTCTATCGGTAACCACTAATGGTAACCTATCATTCCTTGGCCAGATTTCCAATTCTGTAAATAGTTCCATTAGTGAATAGTTCTATCAGTAACCCCTATTAGTAACCTATAACGGTAGGTGAACAATGATTTATCAGTGAGGATTTAGTGAACAGTTTTCTATTAGTGAGGATTTAGTGAATAGTGTTCTATGAGTGAGGATTTAGTGAACAGTGTTCTATTAGTGAGTATTTAGTGAACAGTGTTCTATCAGTGAGGATTTAGTGAATAATGTTCTATCAGCGAGGATTTAGTGAACAATGTTCTATCAGTGAGGATTTAGTGAACACTGTTCTATCAGTGACGATTTAGTGAACAATGTTTTATCAGTGAGGATTTAGTGAACAGTGTTTTATCAGTAAGGATTCAGTGAACAATGTTCTATCAGTGAGGTTTAGTGAATAGTGTTCTATCAGTGAAGATTTAGTGAACAGTGTTCTATCAGTGAGGATTTAGTTAACAGTGTTCTATCAGCGAGGTTCAGTGAACAATGTTCTATTAGTGAGGTTCAGTGAATAGTGTTCTATCAGCGAGATTTAGTGAACAGGGTTCTATTAGTGAGGTTCAATGAACAATGTTCTATGAGTGAGGATTTAGTGAACAATGTTCTATCAGTGAGGATTCAGTGAACACTGTTCTATCAGTGAGGATTCAGTGAACAATGTTCTATCAATGAGGATTCAGTGAAAAGTGTTTCTAGAACGGTGAGATCTATCGGTAACCTCTATCGGTAACCTCTAATGGTAGGTGTACAGTAACGGTTGGTGTATAGTAATGGTAGGTCTACAATGTTTCCAGAATGGTGAGGTCTATCGGTAACCTCTAATGGTAGGTGTACAGTAACAGTAGGTGTACAGTAACGTTAGGTGTACATTGTTTCCAGCTTCGTACAGTTTCACCCCTTTGACGTTTACTTTGACGTAAAATACATTTAAAGCCTTATTTTAAGGACTCTTAAGGCCAATTGAAAGACTATAAATCCTATATTAATTATTCCTATGGCTTGGGATGTTTTTACTTGGTCCAACCGCATGGGTTAATGCAATCCGCTTTTAATGGGGAATTAAGCGTATCTTAAACCGTCACCCCATTAAATCATCAAAAGGGACAAGATATCTTCCTCCCTTGTTCTTCCTCTTTGTTCTTGGCTATGAGATTCTAGAAACTTTCAATCCTTCCTATAGGATTTTCACAATCAAACTTTACTCCTCGGATTGGTTCTGCTCTATTTTGATGCAAACGAGCTGTATCGGTCAATCTTCGATATAAGGTATCTTTTATCATCGTTCCTTTAGGGATCATCTCCTCCTGTTTCTCCTTTCCATATTATAGAATGTAATCTCCATTCTTCTAATGGGATTTTTCTTGGGGTTTGGTTGGTGATATCATACTGTGGAATCCTCAGGTGGATGTAGTTGTTGCGAGAAGAGGATCGTGTCCCATTGTGTGGATAAAGAACTCAAGGAACTGTTTGAGGTAGGGGATTTGTTGATTCTCTTTTCTTTTATGTGAAACTGTATTGTTAGCATGTTTAATCCCACTGGATGAAAATGGAAATGACATAATAAATATTTTAACCGGATAAATAAATTGATATCAGTCGTATGTTATTGCATCATGTTTTGCTAGATCGTGTGATATCTATGATTGCTTTGATTAGTTGTTTGTTCTTGATGGAAATCGGTAAAGAACGTAAAATTGTATTAATTAATAATTGTTTGGCTAAAGATAAAGAGGCATGTAAACTAATTTGGTTCTAGTTGTAATTTTATGTTAATCAAATTGGCGCAGTAAGCATGCTTATCTAATGGTGATAGCTTACTGATTAGGTTTCACGATTTTGGAACCTACGAAGAACAAATCTGATAATTCAATATGGATTAAAGAAATGATTGTTTGATAATTCCTTATGGGGTTATGAGTTACCCTTTTGATTGTTAAAGGGCCAAGATCCCAATTAATGTGGTGTTTTTTTCCTGTTGCTTGTGCTGTGATGTGAACCTGGATGGGTGTTGTGATATTTGGGTACATGGAGGCCCTTTTGGTTGTGGCAGAAGATGATGCCTAGAGTGGCGAGATGCATCGATTTATGCACGTGGATGTCGGGGAGGACACCAAGGATGATGGAATGGGATAGATGTGATTTTTGGATGCTTACTGATTTTTGATTGGTTGTTTATCTGCTTTACTTTTCCCCACTGCTCAAGGTAGATGGTCTTACTTACCCTTCTTCCGAAAGAGGCGAAGACACATGGTGTATGCCACGTGCTTTCTGTGTTTAGCTTCTCAAGGAAGGATGGGTATATTTTCTTGATATAAGTGGCAAAGACGCGATGGGTAGTACATCTACCCACCGTGTTGATCCCCCTTGTGTTTAGTAGCATAGAATGTTTTTCTAGAATGCCTTGGAATGTGGGAAAGTAATTCTATAATGAATAATTGAATAAATGGTGTTAAAACATGGGGATGGAGTTTCTGGAACATAATGATGAGGTTGTAATTTTTAAGGAACAATTGACTTTGGATGTGATGATAATGAAACTTAATGTGGAATTGTTCATGGTTAATTAATGTATATAGAATTTAATTAACATAAAGTGGAACTGAAAAAGGGAATGAAGTAATATAATAAATCTCTTTAAATGGTTGTGTGCATATAGGATACCTAGTCTTAGAAGTAGCAGCCCAGAGTCTGAGAGACGTTAGCTGTAGTGTGCCTAAGACTAGGTTATTCCCATAGTGTGGTTGTGAGTTATAGTATATTCTGCACTTTTTGTGTTTCTATACGCTACTCCACCATATCAGTAAGGGAAACTGACACCTTAGGGATTCTGAGACCTAGGGGGGTGTTTTCCCCAATATTTCGGCAGGATGATGGATGTCTAACTACCCCCTTTGTCCCCGCTCTCTTCTCTTGGTAGTTACATGTGCTGGTAGGTACATTGGTTAGTTTTCCCCATATATGTGTGTAAAGGGCTATAATGGCTTGTGGTTATTCACACACATATATTCTAGATATAGTTTTCTATGGACTACTATAGGTGTAACGTGTATAGGCTGTGATGGCTTGAGGATCCTTACTCGGTGTATGGGCTATAATGGCTTGAGGTATAATACCCGACGTATGATACACGTTATGCGATCTATGGTGGATCCTGGAAAATACCTGGTTACTTTGGTGTGTGGATGCATTGGTTTTGTTGAAAGAGGTTCATATTTTGGTGCTTCGCACATGTGTCTGTGGGAAATCCTTTTTGGAGAGAGATGCTCAGGATGTGCGACGTTGGGGCAAAGTGGAAAACCAATGGGGAAGTAGTAGTGGGGTACCCTTGACATTCTTTATTATATGATATATTATTATATGTGTTACTTGGTGAGAGTAGCCATGGTGAGGTTGGGAACTTATTATACCTGTTTAGGTGACTATTTAGTTTCACTTGTTGTTCACTGTGCTTTAGCATGCTTTCTTTACTTTTGCACGAGAGGATTCGGGGAGGATCCTACTGAGTATTATATTATACTCACCCTATGTATATATAAAATATTTTTTTAGGTCACTTGGAGTAGGTTGGAGATCAGGCTGGTGTTTACTAGCTTGTGGTTGCAGGAACTATTCGGGCTTGTGGTTGCTGCTGTTTTTACTTTCTTTTGGGTACTTGTAGTTTTTCCCCTTTCAGTTTTAGTTCTTTTTCATGATTTACATATGTGCACTTGGGTTTATTTTATATTTCAGTTTTGAGTTGGAGTTGGTTGGTGTCTATCTTATCTCTCACTTCCGCATGTGTTCTCTTATAGGGAAATTCCTCCCATTTGTGTGTTTATTATACCCTCAGTGCTAGTCGCCAACCTGGGGACTACTAGAGGCGGGACTCGGGGGGTCATTATCTCCCTTTTCACATTGCTGACCCAGGAGGGGTACACTTTGTGGGGAGGGGGTCTTGATAGAGTGGTATCAAAGGTCTGGTTGAGGGATAGGATGAAGTTTGGAGTTAGGAACAGGTGAGGTTGCATGAGATGGTAGGGAAACAATGTCATTCATGTTTAGAAAGTGAGGTAAAAACTAGAGACCAGATGAGACATAGGCGTTTAGGGCCCCCTATTATCTGATGTACGGACCTTTAAGTTTACAATGCATACTAAACAAGGTTATAATAGTTTCAGGGTAGAGACCTAGGAAAGGATCATGCATCATTCTTCATTGTGCTTGTGTTTGAATGGGTAGACCTTGGGATATGTTAACCTAAAATGAATAAAAGAAAACAATTAATTAATTAATGTTGAGTCTTCCATATTCTAGGTTTAGGAACTCTAACAGTTTTTATTTTACAGGTATGGCTCCAGGTCGATGTCCTCATCAGGTTTGTACAGAATATGTCCAGCAGGTTGTTTTAGTAGATCACCACAGGGTAGAGGTTGACAACGATGACACTTGGAGGAAGACAGTCCGAGAGTTTCCGTTCCAAAGTCTGCAGAAGTATGAGGGCTCTGTTTCATATGCAGTCACAAAATATTGGTTAGAGGAGGTCGAGATTGGATTTAGTTCGATTCGTGCTTGGAAGGAGCACTATGTGTTCTTGGTTGTGACGATGTTTCATGGAGCAGCAAGGGAGTGGTGGTTCTTGTTCATCGGGGATCGTGAGGAGTTAGTGATCTCATGGGAGGAGTTCTGAGACAGGTTTAGAGTTGAGTTTCTTTCTTCAACTGCGAAGGTGTCTAGTCGCCAGGAGATTCTAACCCTTTGACAAGGGATCTCCAGTGTTCGAGAGTTTAGAATCCATTTCAGGAACCTTTTACGATATACTTCGGACCTGTTACCATATGAGGAGGCCAAGGCGAGGCATTTTGATGAGGCTTTGCATCCAGAGATCCAGCGCCAGGTCACCCCATTTAAGCTAAAAACATATCTTGAGGTAATGGAGAGGGCTGAAGTTGTCGAGAGTAATTTGGAAAGGACATGATCATCATGAGAGGGGAATCGACATGATTCCTCACAAAGCATAGCTATGGTCTGGGGTTCTCGGTTTTCAGGGAAGAAGAGTTTCCATTCAGCTGGGGGTAAGTCCCACCCCTTCACATCTCGTTTCTCTAGAGGCAACAACTCTCATGCCTATGCTAAGGGATCACGAACATGTTTTTCTTGTGGTGGTTGTGGTCATCAGCAGCGGGAGTGCCCGACCTTTCAGAGTGATCATCGTGCATCAGGCGCTACGTTCCAGGTTCCTCCGTTGAGACAGTTCCATCAAAGGCATCAGCAGCCAGTTGCACCATCTTTAGATCAACAGAGGGTTGATAGGGCAGGTAGAGGACAACCCCATAACGCTCCCTGTCCTCAGAGAGTAGAGCACGAACGTGGTGGTGGTCATCATCAGGGTCAGAGGGGCTGTAGAGTAGGTCTTGGTCAGCTTCATGCTCTAGATTTTCTAGCTCCAGGTGAGCCAGACATCATTCGAGGTACCCTTTTCTTGTTTTCTACCTTTTTGTATTCCTTGTTTGATTCAGGAGCAACACAATCCTTCATATCACCTACCCTTGTCCATGCTTTGGGACTTGAGGTAGAGAGGCTTCAAGTGCCCTTGGCGTTGACTATGCTAGTTGGAGGTTGAGCTGACTTGTTTGAAGTATGTAGAGACTATGAGCTAGTGTTGGGGAAACACTTCTCTTGGAGAGATTTCCTATGTTTACGAATACAACCATATGATGTCATCCTCGACATGGATTGGTTGTATTCAGTGCAGGATATCATATATTGCTTCAGGAAGAAGGTCGTCTTCATTGGCACGGATGGAGAGAAAGTGGTGTCTGTTAGTGAGAGAGATCCTTGGATGGGTCATAGTCACGTTCCATCCTTATCATCCATAATGGTGGAGATGATGCTGATTTCTTCATAGGTTCATCAGTTGGCATTTCCTAGGGTCATGGAGGAGTACCCTGATGTCTTTCCAGAAGAGGTTGTGGCATTACCCCCTCAATGAGAGATCGAGTTTGGGATCTAGCTATATCCAGGAGAGTCTCCTATCTCTATGTCTCCATATAGGATGTCCCCTTCTGAGTTACGAGAGCTACGTATATAGCTTGATGGTCTGTTATAGTGCGGTTTTGTTCGGCCAAGTGTGTCACCATGGGGTGCACCAGTTTTGTTCGTGAAGAAGGCCAATGACAGTTTGCAGTTGTGTGTCGATTATCATCGCTTAAACAAAGTGAAAATAAAGAATTGTTATCCTCTTCCATGGATTGATGATTTATTCGATCAACTGAAAGGTTCAAGTTGGTTCTCAAAGATTGACTTGCGGTCAGAATATCATCAGATGTGTGTGAAGGATGAGGATATCCTAAAGACTGCTTTCTGTTGTCGTCATGGGCATTATGAGTTCATTGTAATTCCATTTGTCATGACGAATGATTTAGCTGTATTCATGGGATTGATGAATGCTGTGTTCCGTGAGTTCCTGGACACGTTCGTGGTAGTTTTCATCGACGACATCCTTGTGTACTCTACATCTGAAGAGGAGGTGGTGAGACTTCATGGAGTCCCTAGGACTATCATTTCTGATCGAGATCCTCGTTTTACCTCCAGGGTGTGGAGAGGTATCCAACATGATTTCGGTTCTCAACTATGCCTTAGCACTACTTTTCATCCTCAAATAGATGGTCAAACAGAGCAAACCATCCAAACTCTTGAAGACATGTTACGCTCTTGTGTTCTTGATTTTGGAGGTTCATGGATGAGGCACTTACCCTTGGTTGAGTTCACTTAAAATAATAGTTTTCACTCCACCATCGGTATGGAGACGTTTGAAGCCTTGTATGGCTGGACTTTCCATTCTCTGTTGTGCTAGACTGGGGTCAGAGAGTCAACAATTCTTGGACCGAAACTAGTGCAGAATACAACAGAGATGGTCTAGGTGATTTGTGATAGGATGAAGACAGTGAAAGATCATCAGAAATCATATGCTGATCAAAGAGGAGACCCTTGGAATTTAATGTTGGAGATCATGTGTTTCTGAAGGTGACTCCCCATCGTGGGAAGCGAAGGTTTGGTTGTGGAAGTAAGCTTTCTCCCCAATTTGTTGGGACTTTCGAGGTGTTAGATCATGTTGGAGCTATGGCGTATCAAGTAGCACTTCCCCCACATATGAGTCAGATACATGATGTTTTCTATGTATCACAGCTCCGTCGTTATCTTCATGATGACTCTCACATCATTTATTGGGGAGAGATCGATGTTGATAATGATGCAACCTTTGAGGAGTGAACTTTGGAGATCCAAGAGCACAAGGAGAAGGTGTTGCACGGGTGTTCTATCACCTTAGTTCTTGTCTTGTGGCGACACGGTGGAATAGAGGAGAGTACCTGGGAACGTGAGTCACAGATACGTGCTCAGTACCCAGAGATGTTTGTTGTTTAACTCTTTTCATGTAATAATGTTCCCTTTGTGGTTAGACCTTTCATGTTTTATTTATGAATTTATTTTGTCACTTTTGTGGATTTCTCTCTTTTGAGAGGTATCTCGATGGGTGGTTTTTCGGACCTCGTTTCTTCTTTTTGTCTCTTTAGGTTGGTTTTGAATTCTCGAGGACAAGAATGTTTTGAGAGGTATTTGATGTAATGGCTCGGACCTCTCCGGTCCAATACTTTGTGAAAATATGGTGTTTGAGGTGTTCCGGGAGGTCAAGGTGACTTATCCCCAATAATTTTCCAAATTTACAATTCTGTGAACAATTCCACCAGTGAACAATTCTATTGGTAACCTCTAACAGTAACCTCTCCTTCCTTTGCCAAATTTCCAATTCTGTGAATAGTTTCATCAGTGAACAGTCTATCGATAACCTCTAATGGTAACCTCTCTTTCCTTTCCCAAATTTACAATTCTGTGAACAGTTCTATCAGTTAACAGTTCTATCGGTAACCCCTATCAGTAACCTATAACGGTTGGTGAACAATTCTCTATCAGTGAGGATTTAGTGAACAGTGTTATATCAGTGAGGATTTAGTGAATAGTGTTCTATCATTGAGGATTTAGTGAACAGTGTTCTATCAGTGAGGATTTAGTGAACAATGTTCTATCAGTGAGGATTTAGTGAAAAGTGTTCTATCAGTGATGATTTAGTGAACAATGTTCTATCAGTGAGGATTTAATGAACAATGTTCTATCAGTGAGGATTTAGTGAACACTGTTCTATCACTAAGGATTCATTGAATAATGTTCTATCAGTGAGGATTCAGTGAACACTGTTCTATCACTGAGGTTTAATAAATAGTGTTCTATCAGTGAGGATTTAGTGAACAATGTTCTATCAGTGAGGATTCAGTGAACAATGTTCTATCAGTGAGGTTCCGTGAACAATATTCTATCAGTGAGGTTCAGTAAACAGTGTTCTATAAGTGAGCTTCAGTGAATAGTGTTCTATCAGTGAGGTTCAGTGAACAATGTTCTATCAGTGAGGATTTAGTGAACAATGTTATATCAGTGAGGATTTAGTGAACAGTGTTCTATCAGTGAGGATTCAATGAACAGTGTTTTCAGAACAGTGAGATCTATCGGTAACCTCTAACGGTAGGTGTACAATAACAGTAGGTGCATAGTAATGGCAGGTCTACAGTGTTTCTAGAACGGTGAGGTCTATCGGTAACCTCTATCGGTAACCTCTAATGGTAGGTGTATAGTAATGGTAGGTGTACAGTAACGGTAGGTGTACAGTAATTCCAGCTTCCTACAGTTCACCCATTTGACGTTTCCTTTGACGTAAAATACATTTAAAGCCTTATTTTAAGGACTCTTAAGGCTGATTCAAAGACCATAAATCCTATATTAAATATTTCTATGTCTTGGGATGTTTTTAATTGGTCAAACCGCTTGGGTTAATGCAATCCGATTTTAATGGGGAATTAAGCGTATTTTAAACCGTCGCCCCATTAAATCTCCAAAAGGGTCAAGATATATTCCTCCCATGTTCATCATCTTTGTTCTCAACTATGAGACTCTATAACCTTTCAATCCTTCCCATAGGAGTTTCATAATCAAACTTTACTCCTCGGATTGGTTCCTCTCTATTTTGATGCAACCGAGCTGTATCAGTCAATCTTCGATATAAGGTATGTTTTATCGTCATTCCTTTGGGGATCATATCCTCCTATTTCTCCTTTCCATATTATATAATGTAATCTCCATGCTTCTAATGGGGTTTTTCTTGGGGTTTGGTTGGTGCTATCGTACCGTGGAATCCTCAGGTGGATGTAGTTGTCGCGAGAGGAGGATCGTGTCCCATTGTGTGGATAAAGAACGTGAGGAACTATTTGAGGTAGGGGATTCGTTGCTTCTATTTTCTTTTACGTGCAACTGTATTGTTATCATGTTTAATCCCACTGGATGACAATAGAATTGACATAATAAATATTTTAATCGGATAAATAAATTGATATCAGTCATACGTTATTGCCTCATGTTTTTCTAGATAGTGTGATATCTATGCTTTCTTTGATTAGTTGTTCATTCTTGATGGAAATAGGTAAAGAATGTAAATTGGGATTAGTTGATAATTGTTTGGATAAAGATAAAGAGGATTGTAAACTAATTTGGTTCTAGTTGTAATTTTATGTTAATCAAATTTGTGTAGTAAGAATGTTTAATTATTGGTGATAGCTTACTGATTAGGTTTCCCGAATTTGGAACCTACAAACAACAAATCTGTTAATTCAATATGGATTAAACAACTGATTGTTTGAGAATTCCTTAAGGGGTTCTGAGTTACCCTCTTGATTGTTAAAAGTCTAAGAGCCCAATTAATGTGGTGTTTGTTTTCCTGCTGCTTGTGTTGTGATGTGAGCCTGGATGGTTGTTGTGATATGTGGGGACATGGAGGCCCTTTTGGTTGTAGTAGCAGATGACGCCTAGAGTGGTGAGATACATCAATTTATGCATGTGGGTGTCAGGGAGGACACCAAGGATGATGGAATGGGATGGATGTGATTGTTGGATGCTTGCTGATTTTTGATTGGCTGTTTATCTGCTTTACTTTTCCCCACTGCTCAAGGCAGCTGGTCTTACTTACCCTTCTTCCAAAAGAGGTGAATACACGTAGGGTATACCACATGCATTCCGTGTTTATCTTCTCAAGGAAGGATGTGTATATGATCTTTCTATAAGCGACAAAGACGCGACGGGTAGTACATCTACCCACTGTGTTAAGCCCCCTTGTGTTTAGTAGCATAGAATGTTTTTCTAGAATGCCTAGTATTGTGGGAAAGTAATTCTATAATGAATAATTGAATAAATGGTGTTATCCCATGGGGATGGAGTTACTATAACATAATGATGAGGTTGTAATTTTAAAGGAACAATTGACTTTGGGTGTGATGCTAATGAAACATAATGTGGAATTGTTCATGGTTAATTAATGTATAAATAATTTAATTAACATAAAGTGGAACTTAAAAAGTTAATGAAGTAATCTAATAAAGCTCTTTAAATGGTTCTGTGAATATAGAATACCTAGTCTTAGAAGTAGTAGCTCAGAGTATGAGAGACGTTAGCTGAAGTGTGCCTAAGACTAGGTTATGCCCATAGTGTGGTTGTGAGTTATAGTATATTATATATGTTTCGTGTTTCTATATGGTACTCCACCATGTCAGTAAAGGAAAATGAAACCCCGGGGATTCTGAGCCCTGGCGGGTGGGGTGGTGGGGGGGGGGGGTGTTTTCCCCAACATTCCAGAGGGAGGATGGATGGCTAACTGCCCCCTTTGGCCTCGCTCTCTTCTCTTGGTAGTTACTTGTTCTGGTAGGCACATTGGTTAGTTTTCCCCATATATGTGTGTAGAGGGCTATAATGGATTATGGTTATTCACACACATATATTCTGGATATAGTTTTCTATGGACTACTATAGGTGTAACGTGTATAGGCTGTGATGGATTAAGGATCCTTAATCAGTGTATGGACTGTAATGGATTGAGGTATAATACCCGACGTATGATGCACATTATGTGAGATGTGGTGGCTCCTGGAAAATACCTGGTTACTTTGGTGTGTGGACATGGTGGTTTTGTTGCACGAGGTACAAATTGTGGTGCTTCACCCAGGTGTCTGCTGGCAAGACTTTTTGGAGAGAGATGCTCAGGACATGTGACGTTGGGGAAAAGTGGAAAACCAGTGGGGAAGTTGAAGTGGGGTACCCTTGATATTATTTATTATATGATATATTCTTGTATGCATTGCTTGGTGAGAGTATCCATGGTGAGGTTGGGAACTTATTATACCTGTTTAAATGACGAGTTAGTTTCACTTGTTGTTCACTGTGCTTTAGCATGCTTTCTTTACTTTTGCATGAGAGGCTTCAGGGAGGATCCTAATGAGTATACTGTTATACTCACCCTATGTATATATAAACTATTTTTAGGTCACTTATATTAGGTTGGAGATCAGGCTGGTGTTTACTAGCTTGTGGTTGCAGGAGCTATTCGGGCTTGTGGTTGCTGCTGTTTTTACTTTCTTTTGGGTAGTTTTAGTTTTTCCCCTTTTAGTTGTAGTTATTTTTCATGGAATTACATATGTGCACTTGGGTTTCTTTTATATTTCAGTTCTGAGTTGTAGTTGGTTGGTGTCTATCTTATCTCTCACTTCCGCATGTGTTCTCTTAGAGGGTAATGCCTCCCATTTGTGTGTTCATTATACCCTTGGTGTTAGTCTCCAACCCAGGGCCTACTGGAGGCGAGAATTGGGGGGGGGGGGGGTCATTATCTCCCTTTTCACATTACCTACCTAGGAGTGGTACACTTTGTGGGGAGGGGGTCGTGACAATGTGTGTCATGATGATCCAATAGATATCACATGTAATGGCCCTGGTAGAAATTCCCAGAAGAAAATCATGATTCTGTAAATTTTTATTGAAATATGACCATTTGAACATTTATTGTTTTGTAATATTATTTAAAAAGAATATGAAAATTAATTAATGTTAATATATTATTTCATATATGGAAATATCATATATTTTTTAAATCATTTAAAACTGGTCAATTTATTTTATTATGACCAATTACACAAAATGTTAACATATTTTATTTGAAAAAAATCATATTGTAATATAAATTATATATCTTCTAAATTAAAAAATATTAATTTTTTTTTATTTTCATATTACATACTTGTGGTTTATTGATAATTTAATTTAATTATTTTCAATCATAAAAAATGTATTAGTTCATATTACATACTTTTTACATTAGTTCAGTGTCACATGTGTTAAAAGGTATTGAAGATTGTATTAATTTAACATGTGAAAAATATGGAGTCATTACATGTGATGTACATTATATTAATGAATGATGAAACCATATTTAATTGTTCATTGTATAATATCATTTAATTTTTTTGGTAATTTAATCAAATAAAAAATTAATCAAAATAAACAAACTTTAACAACAATATTAATAAATAAGAATAAACTACATAAATATAATTGAAACATTAACTAAAAAATATAACTAAATGATAAATAATTTAACTTCAAAATTAAAAAAACTTACAAAATTTAGATTTCAACAAAGAAAATAGATCCTTAATTTGAAATTTCTCCCTAAAATTATTTGGAAGAATAAGAACTGCAAGATTTAACATAAAGGTTTGTAAAAATGAACAATAAACAAGAACAATGAAATAAAATCAAACCATGGATGATGGTTGGATATAAAATTATTTCTGAATATAAATATTTCCATGGATGATGAAACAATGATAGAGGATAAGGAATCGAAACAATAGATCATGAAGTGATGATAAAAATCAAAGAAAATAAACAACAATGGCTGTTTTGGATCAGTGGGTCACCATCAACGACATTGAGATTCAAGAGAAACGTTTCATAGATCTAAAAAATGATGGTTTAATGATTCTATGTTTTTTAAAAAATGTTTTCAAAATCGTTTTTTATGAAAACTGATGCCGAAAATTAGTTTTTTTAAAGTCATCATGTCAATTGTTTACAAAAACTAATGTGATAAATCAATCCTCTTCTATTTTTGGCGCCAATTTTTAACAAAACTAATTCAAAAAACTCAATATAATTTTTTTTGCGTTAGTTTATGTTAAAATTGATTCCAAAAAGTTCTCATAGATACGTTTTTCATCAGTTTATAAAAAACCAACACCAAAGATTTAATGTTGAAGCCACTATTTCTACTTGTGGTAGCTAAAACATTTTAGGTGTCATATTTGTAAAAGTTTTATATTTATAAAATGGTCCTATTAGATTAATTTATATTTCCATGTTATAAAGGTATATTCTCTAAAAGTTATATTTAGAATTCATATAACTACAAGTTGACCATACATCCAGTATTAGAATGTAAAATTTCAAATACAGTGATTCAATTTGAGGCATTTCCTCTCTCAATTTATAAAGAAAAAGATATATAAATTGTAATTGGAACACATGTAAGTAAAAGAAACTAACATTTCATCTCATGTAACTATAGTTCCATGGAATAAATATATAATAATTGGTTAGTTAAGGTGCCACCATCAGGATATTTTGGGAAACACCATTTAGTTTGATGTATAAAATTATAACCAACAATTACTCACATTTCCCAAGAATGAAACTTCAGAACAGTTCAAATATAACATTCCGAGTACATATAACATTCAAGAGGAAATATATGTAACAAAATAAATATAGAATGTCATATAAAATACATATAAATATTTAGGTGACTATAATGATTCATGTAAAATACTTCATTTCCATACCAGGCCAAGGGTAAAATACTATATATCACATAAATCCGTAATTTGTGACAAAATTACATCAATCAATTTAGTATAAATATAAATCAACTATAACATCAATAGTATGACTGATCCCATACCTGGAAACATTTTCCCCACATGTGTGGGTTAGCGAGACTAAGAAAAAAGCTATTTAAAAAGTTCTAGCACATTCGTAGTCTCATTTATAGTACCCGCAAACATTAATATAAGAAAAAATAACCTTTTATTGCACTTGTAATGTCCCAAACTAAGGGGCACTAAAATTTTACCCAGATTTGGTCCACTATATGGCCTCAGGTGAGCCTCCTCATATTTCTGAGACTATTGACTATCATCAAGGGTATGAAGGTGCTATAGTGGGAAGACTATACCCTCTGGATGAGTAATGGATATAGTATAAGAAATAATAAATAAATTCATATAGAATATAAATAATTAAACCACACTATTAACCATATCAGATAACTAGGTGAATTCCAAATAAACAACAATACATGGACATGATGAGTCATAAATAGAAGAATTCAATAAAAGAGGTATACATACAAAGATTATGGCCATATTGATAAGTAATGAATAAATAAAATAACCTAATACTATATAATCCTAATTGCATAATCTTCCCCTAGATTTAGGTATAGTTTTATCCCAAAAAATAGGAAACATTAAGGAAGAAAAAACTAGGGTCATTACCTTCAATCGAGAGATCTTTTCGGGTACCAAATGATGATCTGGATAGGGTGTGATATAAATTATTTAGGACACCATGAATGACATATATTACAATCTATTCCATGTTTATAAAAACATTAGTGTAAAAATATAATAAATAAGAAGTTAAGTAATAAATGTAACTATTTTAGGTTAATGTTCCTCAAAGACATTGGGTTGTCCAGAACCGCTTTGGATTAAGCTATAATATATTTGAAAATTTATAATTCTATAAAAAAACTATGGCGAAGTATAGTAGGAATGAAAATTGGTCCCATGTATTTATGCCCAGTTTTCCACATATAATACTAGTAATGGTGACACAAGTTAAACCAAGGCATCCATATAAAATTATGATTATATAAGGTTCTATATTTTATATGATATTAATGATATATCAATCATGTATGATATAATAAAAAATTAACTTTGATCCCTTCTAAGGAATTCCATATCATTAATCCACATATCACTCATGGATTTATATAAATTCATTTAACCTATAAACACATCCATGTAATTTAGTATTAGGAATATATGTATCTTTCAATGTGTAGTATAATCACAGTTAGTCTATGAGCCCTTACAAGGAATTTGGTATTAGGAATCCATGTGTCTCTCAAGGTGTAACATGATATGATTCATCCTATAAACCTATCCATGGAATTCCATATCAGGAATATATGTATCATTAAAGGTGTAGCATAATATCAATTTACCAATGAACCTGTCCAATGCATTCTATGTAAGTTACCTAGGTATTACACAATACATAAGAATATTCATATGTCATATGATCCTTTCTAATTCATTCTCCTATAGAACCTAGGTATATCTCAAGGAACAATATAATAAGAAGGTATGTGCATTCAATTATTAAACATAAGAAAAGAGAAACATCCATGCCAATTTTAAAATAAAACATTTTATTAACTATTTCACTTATAACTACCAAATGAATACATCAATGTGATTAATTTACACCATACATTACATATATAATAAAAATGATCAATACTAATGTTAGAATAATCAAGAGGCATTTACACTACATGATCCATTTTTACCACCCTAGAAACTCTATACAGTCAGTTAACCATTAGTGATAAGCCAAAACTTCTTAGGTGGGTGTTTAGTTACATAAGAAAACACAATCATTGAAAAAATTTAATATCACACACTGTAATGGGTAGTTCCAACCAAGTACATCACCATAAAATGTTGTCAATGGAATCATAGTCATGGTTGATGTATTCTAATCATATGAGTCTCATTTATCCTTCAATTATATTTTTACTAAAGGGAACATGACATAACTTAACATGGAAAAATTATTTGGTACATGAAAATTTATAATTCCTTCTAATATTAATACGATCATTTGGCCACATCATTAGTCTTGGATAATCCAATCACACCTTAGTGGTGTTTTTTGTCATAAAGAAAAAATACCAGAAAGGAATTTGTTAGAGTCAACCCATGGTGTGTTTTGGGCTGAGTTCATCAACCTCCAGCCAGGTATGTGGCCATTAAATCATGTTTAAATAAAGTTAGGGTGATCAATTTAAGGTATTTTAAATTTTTGAAGAAACCTATGGTATGCACGATATGTGGTTCAATTAAAACATGATATAAACCATGATACATTCATAGAATGTAATATATACTACCTACCTCATTTTTATAAATCCTCATACATCCATTTTCTAGATTTTATTTGATCCAGAATGAGAGAAATCATAGGAATCAACAAACACATTGAAAATATGGCATATGGGCTCGCGTGGAAATAACATTCCAAATGGAATGATAAATGATGAAATGAATTAATTGGAATGAGATACTAATAGAGGATTATTAAATTATTCTAATATCATTTGATTATAATTCTAGATGAATCAGATGCCTTCATGCATAGAGAAGAGGGAGAAGGAGATCTCCCATTACTGTAGGGGATAATTTGGATGAATAAGAGAAGAAAAGAGATGGGCAGGAATAAATGGTGAGGAGGAATAAAGGATGAGGAGGTTAAAAACGCAATTTCCATACCTATATAAAACCTCATGGGTTTCCACATGGTTTGGAAAACCATACACCAACTATTCACAATTTCCATCTTTAGTGGCATGCCGCAGACATCGTTAGGCACATGATTTTTCAGTCATTGCACAACTCATCGAGTGACACTTTCTAAAAGTATCACAATTTTATATAGTTGCATCACATGGTTATAGAATCCATGATCTAACCATGTGATTATCCTAAAACCATTCCACCATTTCTCATGTTTTTATGGTTCCTTTCGAGGGAGAAAATAATCCATGTTCTTATTTAAAAGTACATCATGATTTTGGGGGCACAGTTATCCCTAAACATGAACCATCTATACACCCCAACCTATTCCTCCCAGAATTGAGTATTCAAATCCATGAATTTTAGAACCTCTTGAGAACTCTTGAGACTCCTATCAGGTCTCAAACACCATACAAAAACAAGATTTTACATCATTCAAACTCTCAAAATCATGTTATGAATCTCATTTCAATATTCAACTTATCCGACAAATGAAAATTACAATTTCTATAGATTTTTTGACTTATTATAAGATTCATAACATTTAAATAGTAGATAAAATAAGAAAATATGCATATATTATTTATCTCATTTCATAAGAGCAATTTCATCATTTCTTTGTGATTAATTATGTTTTCCCACGTGTACCACATCTATTTATCTATGAAATGAATATTCTAGATGAATTATTCATTCTTGAAGCACTAAATTAAACATATAATAGTTCATATGATATATAAATGGTTAAAAAGTTATTTCTCATGTGTCTATTGACTAATCAAAACCAAAAACCTATTAGTATAATCTCATATAATAACAAATACGATTAAACCTTCAAATTATGAAATACTATACTCATTTAAAAATCCTAAATAGTAACACCCAAAGATAAAATTAAATAATTTCAAAGATTGCATCCTATAAAAATTATCAAGATAACCAAAGAATAATTAAAATAGAAGTATTTGAATTATTTGTTCATATATTCTTTTTAGATTGAAATAAAATTTATTTATAAATAAAATTAACCAATAGTAATGTAAATTACCAATAATGTTTATCACATCATCATATAATATCTAAAATATTCTTATTTTTCACATATAACTAGAATCACAAAATGAAACAATAAAAATCAAGTTTTATTTTGAAATATTAATCATTATTTATTCCTAAAATAAAATC
Organism: Viscum album; assembly: GCA_963277665.1. Classification (NCBI taxonomy): domain Eukaryota; kingdom Viridiplantae; phylum Streptophyta; class Magnoliopsida; order Santalales; family Viscaceae; genus Viscum; species Viscum album. The sequence goes on along the minus strand of OY728164.1, from coordinate 261,696,487 downwards.
CCATTTATAAAAAAATATCTCTCTTTACCATTATCATATAATGTTCACAATATAGAAAAATTATTCAAAAATAATTATAATTATATATTCACCGAATCACATTTCAATCCCATGGTTATTTTTATGATAAGACATATGTTCCCAAAATGTAAAAACCCTTCCATCCTATTTAACTATAATTACCTCAACATTTACGATCATATTAATAGTTGTGGTTATGAATAAAATTCAACATATATATAGAAAATATATAATAATTCTTCCTCAAATTACCATTTCATTATAATAATATTTAATCTTATATGTTACATATACCTCAATCATCTACTATAAATCAAGAAATGTTTCCAAGGTACACCTATTACAAAAAAAATCAAAAGAGTGTGAATTCCATTATATATATAACCATCATTATATTTATTAAACCTTAGATAAAATATAGTTACAACATAACTCTCAAAACCCAATATGAAGACACATCAATCAGTTTTCATTCCACATAATACCTTAATCATAATTTTTAATCATATTCCATAAAAATTCATTCCTAAAATAAAAAAATGAATCATGTATTATAATTAATCAATATTAAAATATATATCAAAATTTAATTGATACCATTTATATATCATTAAATGTTTCCACATATTCAAATGTAATGGAATTAGACATTTCTAAAATTTCATCCTTACAATCTTGTTGATCCCCTTCTCGAGATTCCCCCTAGGATGTCAATTTTTATAACTCACATACTCCACATATTTACAACAACATAATTTTCCTTTTAGTAATTTTATGAGATACTTCACCCTCACATTAATGACATGAATTAAATTGAATCTTTTTTCTGTCATTTTCTTTATCACCTAAACATAATTAAAAACTCAACTTCTCATTTATGTAATGTGTTAGGTAACTCACCTAGGATGAGGTTCTAAATAATTTACATTATTTTTGGTTAGTAATAACCACTTTTTTCACACCTTCTCCTACCTTGTTTATTTTCTCATTAGGATAACCACCAAATTACACTTTATACAATTTGTTTATATTTTTTTCATACTGGTTCCATCTATTAACCTCATACCAAATTTTTCAGTTTGAGTATATTAAATAAAATAAAAAAACAATCTTATGAGGTAGATAAAATCTAAGGTATCCTTAACCATGTAATTTTATATTTAAATCTTATAATTTATACATAAATAGAAATACATTACATATTAAATTTTAATGTTGTAGAATAATTATCTCTTATGATCACCAATAATCATTTTAATCCCTGAATGTTTCAAAATATTTTAAGTTTTACTCATCTATTAACTTTATAAATTTTAAAGTTATCAAATCATTTACATTGATTCCAACTATAATGACTTGAAACATACTTAACCCATAATTAAATGATTTATAACAAGGGAATTAATTTTATACATTTTTTAAATCAATTTAGTTTACCATTTTATAGAATAAGGAAAAAAATTACATAATATAGTGGACTTTTTTCACAATGAGCAATTTTTCATACAAAATAAGTCTGTTATAATGACACACTTTATTAGTTCATGGTAACACCCATAATAGAAGATATGACTTTATTAACTTTCATACACATCATTAAAATAATTAAAAAAGAATTTTAAGATATGGGTTTTGAAAAAAAAAGTTCGATAAGGTTCATAAAATAAATGAATTGTTTAAGTGCATTCTTCAACTTGAATTATTTAAAAGAAAATTTTCATATATCATAAGAAACATTTGAAATGAATTTATCATTTCCTTATCCATGAAATCAACATCATTGTTCAAATATTTTATAAATAATCTCTTATTTAATCATAAAGGAAAAATATTAATCCTGAGGGATTCTTCTAAAACATGAGGTATTATGGAATAATTTTCTTTAGAATGATATGTTTCACACATTAAAGAGGAATAAAAATTTATTTAAACATAATCCTATTAGCATACCATATGAAATCAATATATTTCCAAAAAATATCATTGAAGTCTTATCTAGTTGGTATCTATGTAAATATTCCTTATAATAATCCTTAAATTAATGCTTATAATGATTTTATCTAACCAAAAAAGTTCCCATACTTATTAAGAATCACTAAAACATAAATCTCCTTTAGCGGCAGTCTTTTAGCGGCTTTTTTATAAACCACTGCTAAACCTTTTTTTAAAAGGGTTTAGCGGCAGTTTATTAAAAACCACCACTAAACCCCCCATTTTTTTTACAACAACGACGCTTCCCCCCCCCACAACTGACCCTGACCCCCCTTCTCCCCCTGCGACACCATTTCTCCCCCTAACCAAAACCCTAGATCGGCTCCCCACGTACCACCGGTGACCACGCCGCCCATAAGCACACCCCGCCGCCCATCCGCGCACCTCACCTCCCATCGCCACTGACCCACCAATGCCCTACATGTATGGTTTTAAAAGTCCCTTTATTCATTCCTTATCATTTCTCTTGATATGGTAGGTTCTGAATCCTTCTTCCTATAAGAGTCATGTAACCTAGTTGATGTGGTTGGTTCATGTTTCCATTGAGAGTCTCCTCATGTATTCACCCCCTATTTTGGTGTATCAAGTTTGTGAAATGCTTCTTCATTCCATGTAGGTTTTTCCTTAATTTCTCTTTGTGTGTATTATGCGGGATGGGTTTATTATTGTTAACTATTGTGAAAATGGTTTCAATCAGATTAATCAAGATATTGAATTTGTTTAAATAAAATTTAATGGGGCTAGGAAATGTGGATTATGATGTTACAACCTTTTTTGATTTAATTTGATCTGATTTGATATTACTATTATATGGGTGTAATGTCTTGATAAAAAACTATGATTGTTTGTGGCATGATTATGTTGTAACAACTTCTTTTTTAAATCCTCTATTTTTATGATTCAATGCTATCTTCATAAATAAATAAATGATTAACCACATAAATTATATTAATTAAATATATTCCCAAGGAACTTATGGATTCTATGATAACACCCTTAAATGAAGAAGTGAAATTGAATAAGATCCCCCTTTTCTAAACTTGAATGTGTTGTATTGTAATATATTATGTGATGTAAGGAATTTTTCTGGTTTTTGTGTGTGGGGATAATCTAATGTGGAGTTGATATATTGATATGTTTTTGGGGGAAGTGGATGACATTTGGTTGTAAAGTGGGGCTGTGATGGGTGTGGTATGGTCATGGAGCTGGGCTGTGAAACTGGATGTGTCTTTAAATTGATGCATATATGGATGTTGGTTTATGGTGTTGTGTTTATGTTGTGTGCTTAGTTATATTTTATCTACCAAAGTTTCAATGGAATTAATACTTTATGTTAATAATTTCAAATGGGTATGTTTAATGAAGAAATTAATGATGGGTTGTGTTGTTTAACTGGTTAATGTTTAAAAATAAGCTAATGGGTTGAAAGTATGAAATATTATTTTTTTCTAAATGAAATGGGTTTTCTAATGAATTTTGATTACACAGATCAAAGTCACTAATAAATTAATGATGGGCTATGTGAGCCAGATCATGATTAATCTAGCACTTTTTTGTCATTGACATTGAATTTCAAAAACAAATATGGACCTTAATGCATAGAAAAACACAAGGTTTTATTTACTTGTTTCACATGCCCTAGGTTTCATCTAAATGGAACACACATGATGAAGTTTCAATATAAAAGGATTCCATATAAAATAATTTTTCCATTAGATATAAATATTTTAGTTGTGGCCACTACATTCCAAGGAAAATTTCCTTTATAATTATTTGGTTTTTGATCAATGGTCACCCAAGTGAAACTCCCTTTTCTTCATTCTACACACACTACTTCAAGGAAAAAATTTCTTTATACAATTTTATTTCTATTCCAGATTAGTATAGAAAGCTAAATTTTTGTACTTATTTAATCCCAGGTTTTATGTGGTGTTGATCTCGATGTTTTTGTGCACTTCTTCTTCAAGGCCAGATGATATCATCTTCTTGAGGAGAAAGTTGATTAATTTAAATCCACATAATTAAAAAAAACAAAAATACAGAACTCTATATAAAGAATAATTCTATTAATATAATTATCTTATTATACTCTATTTTAATCACAATCAACTAGATTAATCATTGTAACTCCATAAACAATAAAACTTTATCCTCAAACACCTCATTATGGAACTTTAAAGTTGGTTGAATCTTACTTCTTTATTTTCAATCTTGATTTTTGTGGTATTTTCTTCCATTTATAGGTTCCCATTGTGGTGCAGATTCATGTGGTTTCAATAATGGTCATCTATGATCAAGATCTTAATTTACCTCCCAATTGTAGAATATTTTGTAGCATGTTTTTTTCATTATTTTTTCTAAGCAGGGCTTTTCATCCTTAGATGGAAGGTCAGATAGAGAGAATGAACCAAATTCTAATGGATGTATTGAAGATGTTTATTCTTGATTTTATAGGTTCTTAGGTGAATCATATCCCTTTGGTTGAGTGTTACTATGATAATAACTATTTATTAAGCATTGGTAAAAGTCTATTTAAATAATCATATGAGTGTTCTTACACATCTCTATTGTATTGGAACGAGGTTAGAGAGTTAATTAATCTTATACCAAATTTGTTGAAGAGAATGATAAAGAAGGTGTAGTTATTCTATGGGAAAATAAAATATGCTCAAGACCATCATGTGATGGACCCAGGTATAGAGTTGTTTAGGTGAGATGGGTTTGTACCAGTGAATAGTAATTCATTTCTCTTTTTATGATTTCTTGAAAAATGAACCTAATTTACCTATTAGAGTGATAAAACTCACTGCTTAACTCACACAAACTATGTAAGAAAAATAGAAAAAGACACTTGATATATAATTTTCACCACCCAAATTGATAATTTAACCCTTGGCATTATCCAGAATCACCTAAGCCTATATGATCCACTAGAATCACAATGATGGATGCAATGAGAGGGGTATATCTTTAACTTGTATTATAAAATTAACAACAATTTCATCACCCAAAATATATCATTATTGTCTTCACTACCATGCCGATACAGTCCACACTAGGACCAAGAGAAACAAAGAAGACAACCCAACCTCTATATTTCAAAGAAGACATGGATTTTTCATATCATTGTTATTCCACTTATACCTACCCACCAATGGGTCAAATATACATTGTATACTTACCTATCTACTTAAATAAAGTTCCAATTTAAGGTAAGAGTTTGTTTCCATTTCATATTCATAACTTCTATTCAATTATTATATGATTTATCAAGTCCTTACCTTAGTGATATCAAAGTTATGGAATAATTAGTTTGTCCATCTGTTTTGGTGGAGCATGACATACAAAAAACTACAAGGATGGGATCCTTGTTCTCGTCTTCTTTTATGAATCTTTTTAATTTTCATGCTTTGGTTTTCTAGTGGGTGATTTACCATATGTATTTATGTAGGAAAAACTTATGTAACATAATTATATATTTTTTCAACTAGTATATATGAATCTATTTCCATATTTAGTAGTAACTATGTGTTTTAATTTTTTTTAATATTGTGGAGGCACATTGTGATGTACATGGATAAAATCTGGATCAAATTATTGAGGAACACACCTCAGTATGTTAAGGGGTTGAAGGAGTTTTTAGATTTTTCAATTTCCAATCAATTCGTTAAAGAGAGAATAAGATTTCCTTGTCCTAAATGTAAATTTAGAATATGGTTAAAGAGAGATGATGTTTATGAACATTTAATACTAAAGAAATTCCCTGATCAATATTCATGTTGGATTTGGCATGGAGAATCAAACGTTACAAAAAGGTTGATCACTAATGTTAATCCACAGAATGAGATCCCAAATTCATCGACAATGAAAAATGAAATGAAAAACCTCATAAATGATGCATTCATAACCGCAAGACACCACTATCAGCATCAAAACATAACAGAACAACCGGATGAGGGTGATACAAATTGCAACATGAAAAGTGATGTTTTTGATACTATAACACAACCAGATGAAGATTGTAACATATCATTAGATACTACTCTTGATTCTATGGAGACAAATGTAAGAGAAACTTCACTAAGGAAAATACATTTCATGATTTAGTTGACAATGGAAATCTTGAGTTGTATAGAAAATGTTTGAAATATTCAAAGATTTCTTTTCTGATGAAGTTGTACCATATCAAATGTCTATGAGGAATTACAAATAAGGAAATGTCAATGATATTGAAATTTTTGCGTGATGCATTTCCTGAAGAAAAACTACCCGATTCTTTTTATGATATGAAAAAAGTTGTTAACATGCTTGGCCTGAATTATACAAAAATACATGCGTGTCCCAATTATTGTATGCTTTATTAGAGAGAGGATTCAAGTAGACATAATTGAAAAAAATGTTCTTCTTCTAGATGTAAGTCAATGGGTGATGTTGGAAGTCTGAATCAACATAATTTCATGAAGAAGAAGAAAGAGAACACACCTACAAAGGTTTTGTGTTACTTTCTTTTAAAGCCTCGATTGCAAAGATTATTCATGTCATCAAAAACTGTCGAACAAATTAAGTGGCATTATGTAGATAATAACAATGATGGGTTAATGAGACATCCATGAGATTCAAAATCATGGAATACATTTTATTCACTACATCCATATTTCTTAGCTGATCCTAGGAATGTTCAATTGGGATTGGCTGCCGATGGATTCAACCCATTTGGAACTTTGAGTACCAGTTATAGAATTTGGCCAGTTGTTTTGATCCCTTACAATCTGCCTCCATGGATGTTTATGAAACAAACATATTTTATCATTTCAATGATTATTCCTAGAAAAAAAATTCTTGGAAATGATATTGAAGAGTTGAGGATACAAATAAAGAGATGAATGAGAGGCCGAACACAAAATGAGAAAGATATAAAGAAAGATATTAATAAAGAGCTTGTAGAATGGTTTTCACGACATATAAGTTCATAAATATTGAAATTAATATGAATATTAGTTCTAAACATATATTTTTTAAATATAATAAAGTATATTTATTTTTTTAGATCATGAATACTAATAATCCAGCAGTGTTGTCAGAAGATTTGAAGTTTCTTGCTCGAGGTCCTCTAAAACAAGTTAGAAAGTTCGATGCTTACAACATGAATGAATTTAGATTTCATACAGTCAATTGAGAAAGGGGTTTGAAAACATAGAATAGTGGAATATTTACATTTGCTGAAGTGGAATTCTATGGAAAGATGACTGATATTATTGAATTAAACTACCATAGGCATTTTTTAGTTATTTTATTCAAATTCAATTGGGTCGATATTATCAGAGGTGTTAAAAGAGATTTTTGCAATTTACTTTTGTGAACTTATCTCACTTGATGGATGTTGGTGATCGTGAACTACATGATCCATATATCTTATCATCACTAGCAAAAATGGTATATTATGTGAATGATGTTGTGGATGAAGGGTGGAGTGTAGTTACTCACATAATGCAAAGAGAGTTGTATGATATGGACGATGTAGTGGAAGATTTTACCTATGAAATTAAATCTCATCAACAACAAGAATTATAATTATTTTTCCATCATGATATTGAGAATATTAGTCTTACAAGGATGAATGAAGTGGATGAAGTAATGGAGCAGGAAAATGACATGATTAAAGGGGAAAATGATTGTATGTACAATTATTTATCCATTCAGAAAGTACTTATTTCGTTTGTGCAGTCATTCATTATCATTATTATGTATATTTTGTTTGTTAGTATTGATAATCTATTATCATTTTTAATTTTTTTTTCTGCATATTTTTTTTGAAATACTTTTTCTGAACTTAATTTTATTTGATTAAATGACAGGAATGCTAAGGAGGAAGTGATACACTATTTCATCCACTACTGCAACATATGATGATCCATATGTCTCCCTCCCTATGTCATATGAGCCACCAACTGCCTGCCCCCCTGCACCATCTCCCCCTACACCATCTCTCACACCCTCTGTGAGCATCCCTATAGAAGCTGAGTTGTCAACTACCCCTTCAGTAGCCTCAACAGTGGAGTGTAGGTGCTCCACTTCTAGTTCATCACGGGCATACTAGAGGGTCACTGTTATAGGTACAAATTTTAATATAAATAAATTTATTGCACTTTTTTTATACTACTTGTTTTTTCATTAAATATGAAAAAAAATTAAACTGTGGAGATAAATATAAAAAGTGCAGATGTGTGGAATATGAATGGAGAGAAGATGTTTTTCCCATTTGATTCATATGGGGTCCCTATGGATAACGCTGTGGGATTACTTGGCCAAATTCTAGGCCAGTTGGTAGAAGAGCCCATTTCCCTTCCTATTTCTTATGATGATTAAAGACATATGACTCCAAGTTGGAAAAATGAAGTTTTTTATTCCAAAATAAAGGTAATTTTAATACATTAGGGTGTAATTGAATGTCATGTTATTAATATGTTCAAAATGAATTTTTTTATACAGATATTTTTCCACTTTATAGTTGCTGATGTGATAGCATGGAAGTGGACGTTGAAAAATCTTGGTAATAAATGAAAAGACTTAAAATGGAGATTTTGGAGTGATGTCAATGATACTTTATTGACCGTCCAACAAATGTATGAGAAGTTACCCAATGGGGTACCCAAAGAATAGTGGAAAGTTTTTGTTGAAAAACATCGTGATGAGAAGCAGATGGTATTTAAAAATATTTTATTATATTAACCTAATTTTATATTTATACATGTATATGAAGAGGATATGACATTGAATACATTAATATTAAATTTCATTTTATTTATTTCAGGATCTCTCAAGAAAGAATGCATCAAGTTAGGCTAAGAAAGTCATCCCTCACACTGCGGGGTCAAAAAGATTTTATAGAATCCGATCGACTCTGGTAATATTTTCATTAGTTTAAATATTTATAAGAAAATATTATCTGTTTAATATATTAAAATATTGATTTATTGTTGTTTAATGCAGTCACAGAGTTTAGGGCACGAAGCATCCCGAACAGAAGTGTGGTTGGTTGTTCACAAAAAATATGATGGAAGTTTTGTTAATGAGCTTGCCAAAGAAGTTGGGGGTTTGAACTCATTTTTCATTATAATAACTTATTATCAGTTTTAACTATGTTACTATATATTGATATTTTATTTATAGGTAAAAATTAAAGAAATATGGGATGCCAATCCTGGGAAGTCCTACTCAGTCTCCTAGGATGACCCGATTGCTAAAGTCCTGTGGAAGGAAAATCCTGGTAGAGTGTGCGGGATGAGTTTGGGACCCGTACCATCTGAGGTATTTGGAAGTCCATCAGGGATTTCAGTTGCATCTTCTCCTATTTGTAGTTATCCCATACCCAGATATTCTCAAGGAGAGATTTTTTCCCTATGAAACACATTTCAGGATAAGGGGGCTCAGATATCTTCTTTTTAGAAAGCATTGACTGATATACGTTAGCAGATGAGAAGATATCCCCCTGGTTTTATTACATCAACTGGTGGTGAGTAGGTAAATCAAAAAAATTCAATATCATTTAGTTTTCAAACTTTTATTGGTTTTAAGTTTAAATATAATTATGCAACACTATTTAATTTTCAATATAATGTTCTTATAGGAGGTAGAAGGAAGTGGAGATGGAGGTGGAGAGGGTGACGATATCTATTCATCAACGGGAAATGATTAGTAGTACTGTTGATATGTGGACAAATATTGACAGTCGATTTGTATATGTATCATGTGTGTCACATAGTTGCCTCCAAATATTTTCAGGACCTAACATTTTCTTGATTTCTGATGTATCCTTTTATGTATTTTATTGATTTCTGATGTTTCCTTTTATGTCCTGATTTCTCGAGTGTGGTATGCACCATATATATCAACTCTTTATTGTGATGATTCATTTTTTATGATTAATTTTTCCTAAATTCATTTTTTCATTATAATAACTTATCCTATATTTTATAGCCCAATGCATTTACCACTACATTTCTATTTCTAGGAAGTACTTCTTAGTTCCTCCTCTAATGGCCCGAAGGCCTTCATTTTTATTGATTTTGATAATCCAACTTTCAAGGGGTGAGGTGTATTCCTTAAAAGGCCCGTAGGTGTAAGTATTACATGGTCCATAGAACATAAAGGAATTAATTTCTTGTAGGCTTCAAACATTACATACAACCCAAACTAACTACTTGTAATTTCTCCTCCCCAGCATCTTCATCATGAAATAAGTTCTCCACCTTCGCATGGCTGTTCGACTAGGCTTTCTCGTGCATGCACAGGCTTGTCCCGATGGAAAGTACTTCTTAGTTATGCTCTTCTATCAATACCTAGGGATTATAATGTGTGTCTCACTAACATGTTTAAGGTAGATCAACCTTTAGTGTGGCATAATCCTAGTATCCAAAATTTCAAAAAATAGTTGGAATCCATATATACTAATACGAGATTAGGGAAAATTTTGTTGCACTGTCTGAAATGGGGTTTTACCACCATTTCCAAAGTGGACTCCAATAATAGTTAGGTAGTGTGAATGAAAATTTCCATTATATTAGTAGGCATGACATGCCGATGGGAAACTCCCAGTAAATTCTGTAGAACCCCCTTCCCTAGAAAAATGTTAAATAGACTACATGATCAGTTACTTACCATTTATAACATCAACTACCCTATCACAAATAATTTATTATGAGAATCCATATTCCTTGATAGAATATATCAACCCCCTTCACGAGAAACTCTTACCTTTGAAGGAATGTTCTTGATCACTTCTATTATATTCCACACATTAAAATAACTAGGATGCATAATGGGAGTTACAATATATTAGGAGCCACATTCCATTCCTTCTAAGGAAACCACACTAAAGACTCATTTTCCAAAGAAATCACATGAGTGAAACAAATATGATACTTGAACCTGATCCATCGCTTAAAAAATTAGGAACCCTTATCCATGGGAGAGATCATTTTACCTTTTTTCTATCTTTAGTGTCAAGTATAATAATTCCACATGGAATAACCCAAGAAAGATATGATTTTACCTAATTTCTATGTTATGTATCATTTATAATAATTCCACATGGAACACCAACATAAATTAATCCCAAGAAAATATTACCACATCATTATTCCCATGATAAAGGGCCTACCACCAACATACAACACCCCACATCTTTTGAGTAACTAAGGAATAAATAAATAACCACCCAATCATGTTCCTAAAGGACTGTAGGAGGGTTTAAATTTATCGACACATAGATGGAATAGAAATCTAAATAGTTACTATATATATAGTAGTAATATATATAGTTCATATATATTTTATCCACCTATATTGTCAAGTTATGTGAAGATGTATGTAGCTATATACTTATAATAATACTGATGAATAGACCATGGAATAACTCAGACATCCCTAACCAGTCTAATGATCCTATGTGCTCATGTAATTGGGTACATGTCCTATATCCCAATAGAGTGAGAGATGACATGAAACAACACATGGTATGTTGAGTGCACAATCAGGTCAAAATTCTAGTCATGGAATGTGGTGAGTAAATCACAATACCTATATAGTAACAATTTTATCATACACTATGATCAAAACCTGATGTAAGGAATTGTGATATCTCCTTGCTCAACAATCTCATACCATCATACCACAACCTCTATAAAGGCATATATTAAATATAACTAGAAAGGGGAATTACCTCAAATCCATCTCTTCTATCTATAACATATAAAAAATAAAGGCATAATCATTTATGTCATAATAGATAAGGAATAACCTCTTATTAATGTCTTTATCCATGTTTAATTTTTATTTAAAATATTACAGTTTTTATGAAGCATTTTATAAAGAATAAATCAAGAGCACGAAATTAACATTACTAGGGGTCATTCCATTTTAAAAAAATTGATTTATTTTAAGAAAGGAAACCCATCATTAATTATCCATTTCACATTATTAGTTACATTTAACTCATTAAATTCATTAAATCATGGGAAACCCATATATAATCTCAATGGATTCACTTAGATGGTGACATGTTAATCTGGGAAATTTTCTACTTTAGAAATTCCAATTATAAGTGGTCCAAACACCTAAGGGATGCATTGGGTTCTATAAAATAATCACATATAAAGGGATATTATATTCTTGAACAATTCTAGAAGATATGTGGGAGTACCGACATTTGAAAAAAATCATATTGTCCCATTTAACCTAGATCACCCAATGGGTGACCATATAAGTTGCACACAACATGTGAACATCCAATCAAGGATCAACTAGTACATATGAGTCTGCAATGGTCAATTTTAAATACATAAATTCCCCACTACATTTTATTGGAAACTAGGATTATGCCATTTTATATGTTTATTTTCATTCCTTTACTCACTGAACGATGCATTTGGTTGTGATTAGTTAAGAATCTATTTTCATATTGACTATAGTATGTATTCTATTGGTTTTTTGGTATTGTAGGAATGGTTTTTCTTCAGGTAATTGGTATAGGGGCACCAAAAACTAGTTCTTTTTTTCTTCTTCTAAATCTTCTCTTTAGCGACGGTTTTAAACACCTCTAACTGTAAGAGGTACATTTAGTAGCGATTTTAACCACCATTAAATGTCGATATTTTTTCTATTAGCGGCAGTTTTAACCACCGCTATAGTCTCCCATATTCTGCACATTTTCATGGAGGTTATATTATTTGTCGCAGTGGTTTATCTCGGCAGGGCATTACTTTTTTTAGTGGCAATTTTAACCACCGTGAAAAAAGTAATTCCTTACCTGGAAAAACCACTGAGAAATAAATATAACTGCCATGAAAATTCACCAACTATGATGGTTACGATAAACCGTCGCTAAACCTCTTTAACCACTGCAAATAGTTTCCCGACATGCAATTTAGTGTGGGTTTTTGGAATCTGCCGCAGAAGAATATGGCGGTGGTTTAAACCACCGCCATAACAAAAAAAACCATCGCTAAATTGAAAATTTCCTATAGTGAATAACTCATCACTAGAAAACTTCATCACTTTACCCAATTCATTAGAAAACTATATCAATATCACTTTTCATCAGATATAAATCAATATAATTCATCATTGATATTAATTTTTATGAACCATAAAAGTAATAAAGAACATATATATTTTAATTTAATAATAAATCACAATTTAATTGACCATCATTCCTGAAATAAATATTTTAATTATCTCACAAAGATGAAAAAATGTTTCTATTTCTTAGTAAAGATTTTAAATATAAAAACTCCAAGAATATGTACATAGTTTTTTCATTTAAAGTAACCATTGAATCTTATAAGGGAATATTTAAAATTATTAATTTCTATGATAGTAGGAATGTGTGGTCAAACCGTATAGATTACAAAACATACCTTTAGTAATTTTGTATAATTTTCAAAATAACCAGTTTATAAATTGAATAAATAATATATATTTTAATCCATTTTAATGAATATTAAAAATTTTAGTAAATTATTATTATTTACCATTATAGAATAATTAATAACAGTCATAAAGAAATTAAAATAAACTCTATATGGAAGAAAATTTGTTTCTATGAAATAATTTTAAAAATATTTTTAAAATAATGTACCTTACCTTGAGTCTGACCCAAAACATATATAATTTAAATCTTATATAATAAACATATATTATTTTTTTATTTGATTAAGAACCATTTTCATGTTTAATTCCTAATTATTAATCAATTTATTTAATTTTCTATTACAACTTATTTAGTTACTAACATGTTTAAGTTCACGTCTGACTCTTTAAGGATGTTCATATTATAACCTCAAAATAACATCAGTTCATTGACTGAGGTTAAAGGATTATTGTTTCATTAAATAAAAAATCATAAAAAATTTCATAATTATCATATATATATATATATTATATAATTTAAAAAAAACCATGTATGGAGGTCTTGAAAAATTAATGACATCTTTTCGTGGAGATGATTATCCATACATATAAATGAAATTTTCATTTTTATAATTGGTGTAAAATAAATAAATTATATAATTTTTTAAGTTTCTAAAATAATTATTATGTTATAAATTTTATATTTATTAATTATTTTGATCCTTATGACCATCCTATTAAGGTGGAGATGAAAAAAAGTCATATCTCTTTGTTGAGGTGGTTGTCTAAATTTATTCACAAGATGTATTGTAATTTTCCAACTAATGTTTGGGTAAGAAGGTAAGTAATATTATATCTTTAAATAATATTAATAATGTAAAAAATTTCATATATATGAATTTTCCCATCTTTTTAACACGCGATATGATTTGGTGATAGTGAATAAAACACATCACTTCTTGCATGTGGTAGTCCACACATACTCACAAGCTATGTCTTCATTTTCCATAGGATGGAAAAGGAGATGAAAAGGTGTTATACCATAATAATAATAATATTAAAATATATGGAATATATTAATGTAATTATTTATTCATGGTTAAATAATATTTGAAGGATGTATAAGAATAAATAAACTTGAAGCACTCAGACAATAATTATAGCTCATCTTTAGAAAACCTCCCTTGGATTAAACCTAAATCCTTATTATTGTGGTCTTTTAGTGACACTATAACTCTTAGGATGAGGGTAGGTATATTTGTGATAGATATTGGTAGGTTTTGTCTGAGTTTTATTACTATAACATTTTGATGAATATAGGATAGTAGGTTCCCTTTTATAAGTGAAGAGGTTGGCACACATGTAATTTTTTTAAATGTTTAAATATTATAAATTTATTACTAATGTTAATGGGTAATAACTATCCAATTTAAAACATAACCTGATAAGTGTTGAAATAAATACACCATTAATATTTAATATGATATTTTTTTATCCTTTTCATGATGTGTTTACCTTGATTAAACCAATGTATCCTTTACTGTGGGGACATATTTTTACCCTGGTCACTATTCATAATGGGAAAAATGAAATTGAACATATTAAAAAATTATGAAAACAAGATAAAAAATATGGAATCTATTTTTAAACATTAAATTTGTATATGAGAATGAAATTACATTTAATATTTGTTTGAAAAACAGAATGATTTTTTTAGGAAATTTTATTTTTATGCATAAATATAAACTTATTTCGAAATAAAATATTAGGTTTATTAATATAGAACAATTTATATTTATATTTTTTAAAATTAATTTAATTTTAATTTAAAACAAATAAAAAATAGTCCTTTTTACAACATTATTTAATGAAAATAAATGAATGTTTTTAAAAAATAATAAATTTTAACTATTAGCACAAAATGAATCTCTTCATTAAAAGGAAAAAAAATTCATTATAACATATTATGAAATGATAATTTAAATAATCAAGTAGATTTTTTAAATAAATTTTTATATATGGTCAAAATTAATTACAATACTAATGCACAAAATGCAATAAAAACCATTTTTGAGGAAAATGGATTTTTGAATCATAAATGACTTTAATATCATTCTACACATCCGAGCCACAAATAAATGAATGTAAATTCATTAATTTATTTATATAATCAAAATATTTAACTATAATCATTTATAAATAATGATTAGATAGAGACTTATTATTTTCTTTTTAATACTTTGAAACATTTCTATACATATTTCTAGAGTTAGGTTTTGAGAAGGAATGCGATTCTGGGAACTGGAGTACCAAAAATTAATTTTATTAAAATATTAAATATATTTTCTAACATAAACATGAAAATTATTAATAAAAATGATATAACTCATAAGCATAAGCTTGTACAAGAAATATGAGACCCCAGCTAAGTTATGAATGAGGTGTTCACCCTAGGCATGACCTAAAATTGGTTGATGTGGGGCATTCAGATTCCTCACTCGTTAGACGTACGTTTGGTGAAATAATTAATTAATTATCATAGAAACCCTGTATTTGACTTGCAAGACATTAAAATATTACTGTATATATTTATAGAGTTATATGCTTATCTGGCCTATCATTCTAAGGCCCAGTTTTACTGAAATTAATTTTATAATAATATTAAATATATTTTATATTTAGCATGAACATATTCATAAATAAAATGATATAAATCTTAAAAAAATATCATATCATTAATCTAAGATCATGGTTGTGTTCGGAATGAGGTTTTTACCCTTGGCGCAACCAGAAATGGGTTGAAGCAAGGCATTCAGACTCATCTCTTATTGGTGGTAAATTTAGTGAATTAATTAATTTCTTAATTAACTAATTAATTGTTTCATTTTTCATGTAGTGAAATTTTCTATAAGAGTATCACTAGGGTGTATTCTCTAGGGTTATCCATATTAACCCTAGGATAATTCTAGATCTCTCACTTCCTCCTCCATTATACTTTTCCTCCTTATTGCTTTTAATTCTTCACCGATTAAACCCTGGGGATTCAGTTCGACAATTATTGGGTGGTACTAATCCTGATTGGATACCCGAAACTAAAATTGATTAAAGAAGGAGGCCCAAATCAACAAACTAATACCAGATATATGAACTTTTCAAGATAGTGAAGATCATTTTTATGTTTTGAGATTGAAGAAATGGCGATGGAAGGCTTGGTGGCGAGTGGTTCCTACAATGAACCCCCATAGATGAAAAAAGGACATTTTATGGAGAACGATGGCTGAAAACTATGTTTTTCATCTAGATAAATCTATTTAAGTAATAGATAGAACCAGATATGAAGTTGTGAGACCATATTCTAAGTTCCAAAAGTGGATTTGATGATCTAAAAATATATAGAAAAACATGAATACATGCTATGTTCAATGATGAACACACGATGTGTAAGCCCCTCAATGATGATGGATAGGTTATTAGAAAAGTTAAGGATGACATGTCATGTAGCCCTATAACACGCTATGTACCCATTTTCTGGTTGGAAATCCTATTTGGTGGATCACATTGGTGAGATCCCTGTAGAATTACATGAGTAGGTACACTGACATGGGGTCCAACACACAAAAATGATGTGTTATAAATAGACCAATCTCTAGGTATCTTGGACACGCTGGGTATTCCACCTACACAATGTGTATTCCTACTTAGTCAAAATCTATTTTCTGACCAATGACATGACTAGGTGGTGGAGAGGGACTATATTCCATGTCGGGCCCCTCACAAATTATGTACCCTTGACCACTTTTTGGGGACATTCAATAGTATTTATCTCTTTTCTTTGAAGTCATATTTTGGAAATGAGTAGACTATCATGAGTTTTTTCTTGCATAAAACACATTGGTCCCCTCTATCATGTATTTTGCGATATATTGAATTTTTTTTCCAAGAATGCCACTTGGTTAAGGCAACACCTGATGATGGAAATGATTGAATAGGATCACTAGTACCTTTCCGAACAGTTCCCTCTATTAGGGATGAGGAGTGGACTTCCTCAGCGACCTTTCTATGCATTACCATCCACCAGGGCTGATAAGTGGAGATCCTCGATTAACTTTATGAGTGATGCCCTCCATCATGGGTGGGAAGTTGAGTTTCTCAGAAACTATCGAGCAGTACCCTCTAGAAGGGATGGGAGGTGGAGTTCCTCTCCATCTATTCCAAGAGATACCCTCCAGTAGGCCTGGGTAGTGGATTTCCTCAGTGCCTATCGAGTGGTACCCTCCAGAAGTACTCAGAAGTAGAGTTCCTCAATGGTTATCAGAGTTTGAACCTCCATTCATACCATCACATGGGTTCCCTACCCAAAGTTGTGGCCCCTTGATTGTGCAACACAATGGTGAGGTGTGGATTGTATTAGACGGTTAATTATGGGAAAATGTGTGAGATGATTAGCATTAATGATGGAATTTTAAAACTATTGGCTACCCATATTCTTGCGATAAGTTATGATATGGAGATCCCCTTACTCTCTCGTTTGGTGTTCTTTGTTTGATAATATATATATATATATATATATATTCTTTTGTATCAACAACTTGGATTTTGTAACTCTTCTTCTAAGAGAGGCAAAGAAATGTGGTATGGATCATGATTTCCGTGTCTAGATTCTTGGGGTTGGGAGAGTCTACTCTCCTACTATAGGTGGATAAGACTCAGTATGTAGTTCAATTACCCACCGTGTTTAACCCATTGTGTTAGGATGAGATAATTGTCACTCTCTTTTTGGGTTGATCTATTCTCTTTGTCTGTATCATGTATCTATTATCTTTTATTTCCATTGTATCTCTTACTAATCCCCATTCAACATTTAGGGTTTCCTACTGGGTATGTATATTATCACCCCTACATGGGATTTTCCTGCACATGTTGTGTATTATGCAGAGGAAAAACAAGTTTTCTATGACTTTTGAGGATCTTAGAGATGATAGGTGATTTGGGGGCGCGCACAGTGGTCTTAGCTTGGGATTCAAAAGATGGTCTCTATTTCAGCTACTTAAATCTCTTGGTTTTTTAGGTTGGGACATATTTTAGGTTGGGTGTGTATTTTTTTATTTTTCATTTCAGTTTACACTACCATACTCTTATATTGTCTAGTGGTTTTTTCATGCATGGTTGTTCTCTTTGTTTTATATTTCTTTTAATTTTACATCCTCTAAAATTTTTCATTGGTATGGATGTTTGTGTAATGGTACTTAGCAAAAGGACTCCCCAAGTTAGTTATGACTTTGGTGCTGGTCAACATCCCCTGGCCTTTGATGGTATCATTGGTTAGTTGTGGCTCAAGGTCCGACATGGGTTGGGTCATGAAAGATTAGTATCAGAGGAAGTTTGATCCTTGGGATGTTGTTTTGACTAGTCCCCTTGAAATATTTTTTGGTTGTGTTTAGGGGAACAATGTCAATGTGTCTTGAGTGTGGCTCTTAAGCTAGGTATTCTAGTGATGATGTGGGAAACACATGTATCCATTTACCGGGACCTTGACTAACTTCTTATTATCTTAGCATGCTAATACATTTGTTGCAGGGATCAATTGTACATGAATCATATAGGATTGAGTATTTGAATGTACTTATTAATTCAGATCCCTATTGTTTTGATATATATATATATATATATATATATATATATATTATCATATGATTATGGTACGTCTTCATAAATATTAGGATGCATCCATGAAAATATTCAACTAGAATAATAGTTCTAGATCATAAAGATGATCTAGTGAGTGATGAGGACTCAGTTCAGGGTTAATCCCATGACCCCTTCCTCCTGATGGATAGGTAGTAGAACCACCACCCATCGATCCATAGATCATTCCAATACAGTTGAATGGGGAATCCTATAGGATTAACACACTTCATGAGTTCCATCACCAGTGGACACTAAGGTTTTATAGTGATCCAGGTACTGAGGCACCATAGGATTGGATAGAGTCACTGCTCTATATATTCAGGCTTTTTTGGACCCCAATTGATCAGGTGGTTGCACTCGAGTCTATCCCTTTCCATGGAGTATTTGGGTGATGGTGGATCCTTATTACATAGATGCATGATGAGTCAACACTCTCGTGGCCTGACTTATAGCAGTTTTTCTATGAGGAGTACTACCCATCCTCCTTGTGTTTGGTCCTAATTTAGGACACTCTATGGATGTATTAGGGTGGGATGATAGTGGATAAATACATAGTGAGGTTCACATTACATATGTATCACTCTCTTGAAATTTTCCAAGATGGCTACATTTGATAAAAGAAGTTTTACCCAGGAATCCACAAAGAGACATGTGTCAATGTAGTTCCCTTGTGCATCCCCACTTATTTTGGGGTTCTAGAGTGGGAACTGGTGACATATATCTTTCTTTAAGAGGGGCGCCAGAAAGATGGAGCTAGCAGTGAGAGCCACCGAGAAGAGTCATCTACACTAGCTAGAAGATTCTAGGAATTATGATATCTGCACAGGGGACCTCCTCAAGATCAAGCTCAAGAATGTGTTTGTATGGTACAGAGGAAACACAGAGCACTAGGGAAGCCTGAGGATTGGAAGTGTCTCACTTGTGATGGGAAAGGTCACTTGATGCATGAATTCCTAACTAGACATACTGAGGAGAACATGTTGATAGATGATAGACCGCCATAGAAGAGGAAACAACATTATCAAGGATCTCCCAAGCAAGGACATGGTGGTGCATATGGAGGAAGAGTTGGAAGTGGAGTAGGAGGATCTATGGGTGGTCGATGAATTTATTAGATCCATCACCCACCACCACCAGGAGGCCCGCATCAGGCTCCGAGAGCTAGTGGTTAGGTCCGCGGATAACTGCAGGCTTTAGAGGATTATGACCCTGCAATGCATGAGAAGATAAAAGGTATGATATTTTTTTTATTATACTCCTAATTTAGTATTAGTAAACAAAGGTTACAACCATTCCTTTATCTCTATACTTCTATCATGATATCTAAATCTCCTAGTTGGGGTGTTAGCACAACAACATCATCTTGAGGTTCATATAGGGAACACCTCTTCTGTACCCTTGATCTTCCAATAGTGTAGTCTATCATTTGGTGGAAAGAGGTTCACATGGGACATTTTGGTTATAGTTATATAACCCTATGACTTCATCTTTGGCATGGATTAGTTTATATGGATTGAGCCTAAATTTACTATCATTGTAGACAATTTAGATGCTTATGTGTAGATGGGATGATTTTCTCCTTTTTTGGTGAGCGAGATATCATGGTAGGGAAAGTGGGTTCTACAAACAGGTGGCTATAACCCATCACCCATCAATTGGTGAGTGTATCCCTTGGTTAATTAGTCTCTTCAAGCATATGTATTCCTTCATGTTTTAATGATTATATTTATGCCTACCCTAAGGATGTTCCAGGACTACCACCGATGCAGGAAATGAAGGTTTGTATTGATTTGAATCCTGATATAGCTCTGATATATCTTGTGGAATATTGGATGAAACCTACTATGTTCAGAGAATTTCAATTGTAGTTGGGGTCCTTTTAAGAGAATGGTTTCATCAGACCCAGTGTGTCCCCCTAGGCAGCTCTAGTTTTTTTTTGTGACAAAGGCATATGAAAGCTTGTGGATTTGTAAAGATTATCATCACCAGAACCAAACCACGATAAATAACAAGTACCCCTTGAAAATTATTGAAAACCTATTTGACTAGTTGTGAGGCATGATATGGTTCACGATGATCTATCTATGGTCTAGATACCACCATTCGAGGTCTCGTGAGGTTTATATTCCAAAGTTATAATTCTGATGTTTTTATGGAAACTAGTAATGCGAAACGGGTAGGCCGGGGTGGGGTGGGCCAAGCCCGCATGGGTTTGAGCCCATGCGAGTTTGTCCACAAAAGCCCGCATATAATGCGAACAAAAAAATTCAAGCCCGCCCCGCCCCACATAAACCCGTGGGTTGCCCATAGGGTTATCCACATTTAAAAAAAGATACTATTTATAATCATTTTAATACTGTATTTTTTATCATTCTTAAAGGAATTTGTGGGGAGAAGTATGAATTAACAATAAATATAGTTTTAAAGGATGTGATAGAACATTTTTTTTGGTTAATGGTGGCATACAACAATGCCGATGTGGTGGCGAACTGTTGCGATGGAAAGTAGGCGAGTGGTCGGTGATGGGAGATGAATGATAATGTTGGTTGTGTGGTGATATGAACAACTAAACATGTGAATGAATGAAGTCACTCTAGGTAATTATTAGTTTCAGAGGAAGTTATTAGGGTTTTCATGAGCTTTTATCCAATTCTCTTAATAAAAAAATAAAATTAAATAATAACAAAATTAAGTCAACCTAAAAATATTATGATTATAATAACTCTTATAGAATTTAAACCATGTGTACGGGCGATGAGTTTCATTTTTTGAGAGATGGGTTGACACACCATGTGAATAAGATTAATAATTAATATATAAATAATATAATATCATATTAAAATAATAAATATAGGCCTATTTAAAATTCACATGTGAATAAACGGTTAATTAATATGATCATTACAATGAGAAATCATATGTCACTGTTTAACCATGATTTTTTTATTAAAAGAACTAAAATTTTAAACAAACATATATTTTAAAAATAATATATATATTTTTTAAATCAGGCCCGTGGGCAAGCCCACACTGGTGCAGGCTCAACCTTCATTGGCCCACACCCGCACGGGCTCAACCCGCATTGGACCACACTCTAAACGGTCAAAATTTTAAGGCCCGACTCGCCCCACATCCACCCCATACCCGCAAATCCCGCGGGTCGTGATCCCACTTTGCATCTCTAATGGACACTATGAGTTCCTAGTGGTGCCATTTGGTGTGATGAATTCCCCTAAAATTTTTATGGATTTTATGAACCATGTTTTCTAGTCATACATGGACAATTGTTTTTGTCTTCATCCAAAACATACACACCTACTCTACACTAGAGGAGGATCATTCCAAGAACTTAAGGATGGTCTTATATTTTCTTCGAGAGAACCACCATTTTGGAAATCTCTCGAAATTCCAGTTCTGGATACATGAGGTTCACTTTTTTGGTAATTTAATTTATGAGTATGGTTTATCCATAGATCCAATGAAGATCTAAGAAATAATTTCTTGGGATCCACCAAAGAGTGTGTATGAGGTGAAGATATTTAATATCTTGGTGGGAGTACTACATGAGGTTTGTGGAAGAGTTATCTAAAAACACATCCACTTTGACCCCCATGAAATGGAAATGGAAGTCGTTCACCTGGTCTGAGTAGTTCTAGTGAGATTTTGATGAGTTAAGGCTAAAGATGATGATTTCTTTAGTGTCAAGACTACTAGAGGAAGGCGTGGAGTTCTTAGTGATTTGTGATACCTCAGGAGATGGTCTAGGCTATGTGTTGATGTAACGAAATGTAGTTATCACATAATAGTCAAGGGAGTTGAGATATAATGAGAAGAACTATGTGAATTACAACCTTGATCTAGAAGCTTTAGTCTTCAACCATAGGATATAGAGACACTACCATCTAGGGAGAGATTTTTGGTTTACTCAGACCACCAGAGTCTCAGGTATGTATTCACATAGAGAGACTTGAACCTGAGGTAGTGATGATTGTTTGAGTTACTGTAAGACTATGACTTTGAGATAGTCTATAATTCTGGGAATAGAAATGTAGTAGCACATTACATTATTAGGAAGACTTAGGCCTACTTAATGTATGAAGCTTTAGAGTAGTTGGATTCCCTGTAGATTACCCTGGTGGAGTAGGAGGGTATATCTTTTCTATAGTCGATGGTGTTTACTCCTTCACCTCTTGAGTGTGTGAGAGAGTCCAAGATGGGAGACATTAAATGTGAGGTATTATGTGATTAGATATCTAAATAAGACACACCTAATGAATATTATAAATGAGGGATTCACATCATCTTGTTCCAAGGATGGAAAGTGGTTACAGTCATGATGTGAGAGGAGGTGATGGGGGAGTTCCAAAATTATCCACTAAATATACATACAGGTGTAAGGAATATATACAGAGACCTTTAGATATAGTTTTTGTGGTTTGGTATGAGATGAAGTTTATCTTAGTTCATCTCTTGGTTCCTCACCTGCCAGGAGGTGATGGTTGAGAACCAGGTTCTGGCTGGTTTGTGTTGCATAACGCCCTTCATGGAATTGGGGAAATTCCGTGGTCAGTTTCTTATGTGGTCAGGGATTTCCGTGGCATCCTAGGAGCCCATACAAGCATTCTTCATAATTGGCAGGAAGGCAACAAGGTCGTGGATTACTTGGATTCAATTAGCTTCCCGAGTTCGGACCGTGATTATTTTCACAACTTGGATAGTCTAACACCGATGGGGGTTAATATTATTCATGGGGATTCCCTCAGCCTCCATTTCTTTTACCCACTGTAGTTGCTATGCCAGCTGGACCAAGTGTGCCCAGTGGGCCTTTGTGGTTTTATTTTTGCTTCTTCGAATAAAAATTTACTCTTCAAGGTCAATGTCTCCAATCATGACATGTGGTTTATGTCATAATTGTGGAAGGGAATGTATGAGGAATTCAAGACCCAAATGGGGATGAGTACATACATTCATCCCTAGACCTATGGGAAGATCAAGAGAATTATCTAGGTGTTAGATGATATATTGAGGGATTTCATGTTAGAATTAAACCATAGTTTGGAGGATCACTTTCCCTTGGAACAGTTTGCGTACAACAATAGCTAACACTCAACCATCCAGATGGAAACTTTTGAGGACTTATATGGGAGACCTTATAGATCACCCTGGTATTGGAAATAGATCAGATAGAAATCTATTGTTGGCCCAGATATGGTGTGGGTGATGACAGAGAAAGTCCAGGTCATCCGTGAATGGATGGGGATGGCCCATAGTAGACAAATATTTTATGAAGATTGCTGTCATAGGACCTTGGAGTTGAAGAAAGCAGTACATTTTTTCCTGAGAGTCTCATAATGATGAGGATTAAAGATGTTTTTATAGTGAGTCAAGCTATCCCTAAGGTTCATCGAGATGTTAATGAACATGCCTGGGGTTGGAAAGGTTTCTTATCACCTCACCCTACCCCCACAACTAGAGTGTTTTCATGGTTTCTTCCATGTGTCCTGATTGAGGAGATACGTGAATGACCCACACAAATTATAGGATATGGAGAGATGTACATCGAAGATAGGTCCAACTTTAGGGTCACCCAGTGGCGATCGAGGATCAGCAGGAGTGGACTCTGCATGGACAAACCATATCCTTGGTTTGTGTGTTGTGGTAGCACATTAACATGCAGAAGAGTTCCTGGGAGTGGGATAGCAGAGTGTGGGCTCAGTATCCTAATATGTTTACATAATTTTTGATTTACAAGGATGTAAATTTTGAAGGAGGGAATGATTTAGAGACCTTATATTCTCCTTTTATGACATTGAAATATTTTTGTATATATTTTGAAAGCTAGTCGCTAAGACGACATATGATTCTATGGCCCTGTGTTCCCAAAATTAATTTTATAAATATATTAAAAATATTTTATATTGCACATGCACAAATTTTAGAGAAAAGGGAATAAATATTAAAAGGAATCTTCAATTAGAAATTTTCAACCACGATTGAGTCTATAACATTATTTTTCCTAAGAAGATACCTAAAATGTGTCAGCATAGGGCGTTTGGAATCCTTGATCATTTGTGGTATGTTTCGCGAAATAAATAAATAACTAAATAATTGCCTCATTTTTTAAGAATAAAAATTTTCTATAATAATATTTCTAGTGTAAACTCTATAGGGATAGAAACATTAACCATGAGATAATTTTAGAGCTCTCTCTTCCTCCTCCATTGGTGAATCACATCGAGTTGTGAAAAAACATTGAATCAAATATGATCATGATGTAGTGAATAAAAATATCTATATTCCTCATTGGAAAGATGCATTATTCATTATAAATTGATCCATAATACAGGCAGGACTCATAAATTGGTGATTGAAACCCTTTTATTAAATTGATTGGATAGATCGATACTTATTCTTTGTTATACACTATTTTTGAAAACTTTTTCATGTGGCCAAGTATTGAATCATAAATGTATTTAATTGATTTATAACCCTTGATTCACATTATTTATAATTGGACAAGAATTATTTTACAATGATCATTTAAACCATTTTTTGTGCTTTTCCACCTCATTGCTTCACGTTCTTCACTGATTGGACCCTGTGGTCCCGATTCGAAAATTACCGGGAACAATGAGCCTGATCGGACCCCTAAAACCATGAAATATTGATGAATGAGTCACAAATTGGTGAATTAAAATAATATCCAGGATCATTAAAAGGCAGGGATGATCATTTTGATATTTTTAGATCTAGAAAATAATGGTGGAAGGATCAGTGTTATGTGGTTTGTGCGATGAACCCCTATGGATGAATGAAGGATGATTTCCAGCGAAATATAGTTGGAAATAGTTATTTTCAGAGAGGTACACCATTTACATCCACAGATAGCACCATATATGAAATTATGAGATCGATTTTGAAGAACTAAAAGTATATATGAAGATCCTGAAATTTGGAGAAAAACCCATCTACACGCCGTGTTGAAGGATGAACACACGGTTTATAACCCCCTCATTAATGCCAGCTAGGGTTTGAGAAAAGTTAAGGATGATAAAATTTGAATCCATCCTACATGTTTTGTACCCATTTATTAGTTTAAAATCCTATGTGGTGGATCACATAGGAAAGATTCGTGTGAAAGTACACTTATAGGTACACAGTTTTTTACCTGAGTACATAGAAACGAGGCCCCGTACAAAGACCTGAGGTCTAGTACACGAACATAGTGATTGGCACATGACCTGATCCTTGGGTATCTTAGAAATGTTGTGGAGTCCACATGTACATCATGTAATCCTAAATATTTGGGATCCATGTTCTTCCCAAGGACTCAAACAGATAGTGTATGGGGACCACTTATCGTGTTGGTCCCCTCACACGCCTTGTACCCCATGACCTCTTTTAAGGAACTTTATATTGTTCATTTCTCCTTCATTTGAACTCATATTGTGGACCACAAGTTTTCTACCATGAGTGTTTTTCCACGTATAAGGAAATGGTTCCCTTTGTTTTCGATTTCAAGATATGATGTGAAATTTTCTAGGAATGGCGCCTTGTTAAGGAAACACCCGATGATTGAAGTGGTCATGCATGATCACTAGGACCTTTCTGATCGATATCTATTAATAGGGCTGGATAGTGGAGTTCCTTGGTGACCTTTTTAAGTGGTACCCACTAGAAAGTCCAGGGAGTGGAGTTCCTCGATGAACATTATGTGTGGTTCCCCCTAGTATGGTTGGGCAGTGGAGTTCCCTAATGAATATCAAGTGGAACCCTTCAGAATGGATGGGTAAGAGAGTTCCTCGAAATCATTTCTGAGAGGTACCCTCCAGAAGGGCTGGGTAGTGGAGTTCCTTGATGGAAATCAAAGTGGGATCCTCCTTTCATACCCAGGCATGTTTCCCCTAACTAATGGTGTGGCCCCTCGAGTATGAGACATAGTGGTGAGGCATGGTTTAACTTAGATAGTTACATATAGGTAGAAACATTAGATTTTGGGAATCAATGATGGAATTTTGGAACTGTTGGCTACTCATTTACTTGGGCCGAGATGTGATATGAAGATCCCATTATTATCCATTTTGGGATTCTTTTACTGGACACACACACACACATCTATTATTATGTATCAACTCCTTGGATTTGGTTACTATCCTTCCAAGAGAGGTGAAGATGCATGGGGTATGCCATGTTCTTTCCATGTCTATCTTCTCATGGTTGGAAGACTCTACTATCCTTTTATAGGTGGTGATGACTTGATGGGTAGTTCATCAACTCACCATTTTTAGACCCTTTTGTTCAAAAGATCTTACTTTTACTCTCTTTTTAGGTTGATTTGTTCTCTTTATCTATATCATGTATATATTATCTTACTTTATTTTTATCTCTTACTTCCCCCTTTACCTTTTGGGGAATCCTACTAGGTATTTATATACTCACCCCTACATGGGGTATTCCCCACACGTGTCATGTCTTATGATGATGACAAATAGGTTGACCATACCTTTAGAGGTTTTTATAGATACTGGGTGCTTCGAGGATACGTACGGTGGTCGTAGCTTGGGATTTAGATGATTAGATCCCTTTAAACTATTTATTTTTCCAATTTTGTGAGGATGTGACATATTTCTAGTTGGGCATTTATTTTTCTCCTTTACTTTTCAATTTACACTACCATATGACAGAGAAAATTTACATGCATATTTTTGATCAAATAATGACTATTTTTTACATTTTTTCAATGATAAACCCCATGTATTTACATGTTTAATTAAAATAATGTGTAATTTAAATTTTATAATGAAAATAAGCATAATAGCGAAAAGTGAATAATTCTGGATTTTGGAAAGATTTTGACCACAAAAGAATTTTTTTTATTTATCATAAAATATATGTCTAAAATTTGTGATTAATTTTTTTTATAATCCTGATTTTATTTTCTCCAATTTTTCCTTCTGGACCAGGAGCTGATTCGGCCATCTAAAGGGACAAAAAATTCATTGAAGTTGGAAATTTTTTAGGCGAACAGTATGGACACCACCACCGTAACAGAACCCAAAAATAGCCTAAACACATCAAAATTATGTGTTCCCACCTGTTATAGCACTATGATAAATAGATCCGGCTCTACAAAAAATTTGGGAGAGTTTTGAAGTCATTAAGGCGGCCATTGAACGACATAATTTTGGAGGAACCTTCCTGGATGCTTCATCCAGAAACTTAAATATCCAATGAAAAAAATTCATAAATCCTTCATCCAAGGTCCAAATGCCCTTATATTTGTAGGGTGAACGTATAACACATTTATGAACAACATTTAAGAAGGGGTCCACACGTGAATCATCAATTTAATGGTCCAAAAATGTGCAAACGTTTAGAGTACATAATGCTGCCTATAAAAGGAGGCCCTCGCCTCCTCAAATAATCAGCTCGACACCCACAACCAAGGAGGGATCCCATCGGGACAAGGGACACTCCTTCTACTCTATTCCCCCCTCATTTATTCTTTTTATTTTATTTTTATTTTAGTTTTATTTGAGTTTTATTTTCTATTGTAATTTATATTTTATTTTTTATTAATCCATGCATTTGTGTTTCACCATCCATCCCACAATTCTTTTTCTTAATTTTCTTATTATAATAATAAGTATTATTATCCTTATTATTTGTATTAACAACAACAACAACAATAATAATAATAATAATATTATTATTATTTTAATTATCATTATTATAATTATCACATTCTTATTTTAAATCTATTTTATTTTCTCCCTCTCTGTTTTTTCAAAAACTATTTTCTTAATAATAATAATAATAATATTATTAATTAATAATAATAATAATATTATTATTTTAACAATCGTTATAAATTATTTATTCTTCCTCTCTCCCTCCCCTCTCTCTCTATCTCTCCAATCCATCCACCATTGTGATCTCTTACTCTCAGAAATGAGATGCTAACCCTGAGGCTTAGCCTGGGGGGAGGTCAAGGTGTTCTTGAATTTCCATTAAAATTTATTATAAATTTTTAATAGACTTGAGTAGTATTCTTGCGTGAGGTGAATGTCCCCGATTGGGTGACAGTCCCCATTGTCATACAACTCATGCTATTTCTATTCTGGAGAAGAATAGTGATTCAAACGTGAGATTTCATGTTTGAGTTATCAAACTAGAATCAAACATATAAAGAAGAATAATGATTGAATCCCTAACTGAACCCCAAAACCAAGTCCTTTATTCTTAACTTCATTATATTTAGACTTGCATCTAAGTATAAATTTATAACTCTTACATTTCATTTCATTGTTTTAAATAATTAAAAATCCACAAAAAGAGATAGATTAAGTAAATTAGATAAAGTAATTGAACAACACTGAAAGGATCTTCAAGAAAGAAGACCCTGGTCAGCCACTGTACTACACTAGGAAAAATATAATTGTTTTTGTTCACACCTTGCAACAGGCATGTTTCACCATACCCTAGTACTATATATTGATTTTTTTCATGAATTGTTATTCCCTCAGTTTTTTATTTTTTTACTTTTACTTCCTCCGAACTTTTTCATCAAGATGCCTGTGTGTGTGTAAAAGAACATATGAAAAGGTTTCCTAAAGTCATTTATGACTTCAGTGCTGGTCACTAGACCCTAGCCTATTGAGGCATTCTTGGGTAGTCATGGCTCGAGCCTCGCCTTGGGTCGGGTTATGTCGGATTAATTTTATCTATTAAAATAAAAAATACACTACACACATAAATTTTTTTTAATAAAAAATAACTATTTTTCCATAAAAATATTTTATCTCCATTTCAAACAAATTGATAAAAAAATTATGATAGATAATTCATTTAATTATCAAAAAAATTATTCATATATTTCTTAACATAGATATCTATTTTCATACACACTAAACCTATAGGTAGGTCATAACCATCATATATAAATTATATCTCAATTCATTTAATCTTGTTGTTGTGTATACCAAAGATTATTAAATATATTATTTATTAGAAATAAATTATAAAATCTTTGGGTTTTACATGATAAATCAGATAGATAAATAAGAACCCCTATATGGAAATATATGCATAAATTGAACTTTATGCAACGATGTTGGAAAATTACCACTAATTTTACATGAGAATGATGAAAAAGAAAGTGAATCATAGATCTAATCAACAGCACATAAAATAATCTTAGATTTGATAGAAATTATTTGAAATAAATAAATAGAGAGATCTTGAGTATGAAGTTATTGAAAATTTATTGAAATGAATATCTCCTTGGAAGAATGTTATGAGATTTGTAATGATGTGGAAGTTTATCCCAAAATATATTTTCTCTATGATATTCTAGATCATATCATGATTGTAACTTATCACATGAAAGTTCAATAGAACCTCCCCTAAGTACATGATGTATTCCATGTATCAATTTTTAGGAAGTAATTACTATTTCTTGACATGTGAATATCTCATATTTCATAGCATTAAGGTATAATATTTTTTATGTGCAAAAACCAGTAGAAATTGTGAATCATATTAATAAAGTGCGATAGGATAAGAAAAATCTCTTTATTAATGTTCAATGGGGGATTCATAAAATAAAGGGAGCCACATGGGAATCCAAGGAGGAAATGAGGTAGGGTAATCCTAATATTTTCATTCGATTACTGGAATTTCAGAGGTGAAATTATTAAATATGGAAAGAATTTAACTCCTAGAGATTTTATAATATATTTCTTCATGATAAATTCAATTTATTTAATAGAATATCATATATGAAAAATTGAACTAAATTCAATAACAACTTGGTATAATAAAAAATGAAATATTTTATTAGATAATATAAATGAAACATAATTTGAAGAAACAATTATTTGTAGTACACCTTTAATTATTCATAGTTCAACTTAAATGTTTATATAAAACATTATTTTTATTATATAATATAAATTTTTAATTTTTAAACTAAATATCTAAATTTGTGAATTTGGTTTTGAACAAATTTAATTTATTTATGAATTTATCATGTAAAAATTAGTTTTGATTTATTTTTTAGGAATTTTCTAGATACATTATTATTTTTTGTTGAACAGTGAAAATATAATTTTTATAAATACTATAACATCAATTACAAAAATATTATATGAGAATGAATTACAAAGTATGTGAAAAATTTGTATCACGAATGATATTTTTCTAAAGTTAAATAAATAATTTTAAAATATAATATTTAATTTGGAAACCCATGAATGGACTTTTTGAACATAACTTATATTATAAAAAAATAAAAAAAATATTTTTGGTTCTATTAATATAATTGAGTGCTTTGAAGGTGATATTTTTATTTGGATTAATCTAAATGTAAAATTTAATTCCATTGTTTATTAGTAAACTATGTTTATCAGTGTATTGTGTAGTCACTAATAGAGGGGGTGTATTGTGGTTGACTATATTTTTACCAATTATATTCAACTTATATTTTTAAAATCCTTAAATTGATCGAAATATATCATATGTTTCGATATATGGATCTTATATATGATTATTATACATATTTCCCATATGTTATGAAAAAAATGTACAGTAAATGGAACACATGGATTTTTATATGGTTTATACACAATATGAGATCCAACTCCATTTCATAGAAACTCCCACTGATTTAGGAATTTTCCACTAATAATTATATGGTTAATTAAAATGGGTGCAGGGAGTTATTATATTTAACCCATAGTCTATATCCAACATTCTATACTCTGAAACAATAATATTACATATATGGATGAGCTATATCCCAAAAATATACTTATACCCCCTAGTAGGAATAACATAATTTTTTATATTGGAATATCATGTTTTCAAGGGTTCTCCTAAAACTTCCCCATGGATGGAACATAAAAATCCTAGTGAAAATTATCTAAGCTCATCATGCATATCAGGATACTCTATCTTTATAGTAGACTACTCTTTTCTTTCTCTCACTTTTTTTCATCATAACCAAATGTACTGGTCTTCTCAAATTTCATCGGAATATGATATTTCAGTCTTCTCAAAATCATATAATCAACTAATGATCCATGAAATCTATATATGGAAATATCCTCACACAAATTGTCTTCACATATTCTGAGAGACTATAAAATTATTCATCTTAATTCATCCAACTTATCATAATAATCGATTCTTCCTTTATTTACTAAAGGATCCTCAATATGTTTCATTATTTAAGAGAATTTATCACTGGGATTTTAAAAATATTAAATATCCATTAATTTAGTTATATTAATCTTATGATTTTGGTGTAAAAAATCTATTTTTGATCTTTAGAAAATATAGGTTTCCAAATTATCCTAAATTTTTTTCTATAATCAAAAAAATTATTTTGTGAATTCTAGAATTAATTGTATAACTAAACATCACCATAAATAATTTTAACTTCACATAAATGATTAGTTACTAAAAAAAAATTATAGACATCAATAATTCCTTGCATTAATTTTATTATTTATATTTTATTGAAAGTGTTATCAATTTTATTTTACATAATATATTTACAACACATTCTCTTTGTAGTTTCAGGAAATATTTTTAATTCATGGATATATCATTTCCAGTTTCTAAAATATTTTTTAGACTCTCAGAAATCTTATTTATGATTGAATTGGATTGGAAAAAATATAATATTGTTACATTTTCCAATTTGATGAACAATACAAAGTATCATCTCATTTCCTTTATATATATCATATAAATTTTCCTCACTTGATACAACATGTTTTTCTAGTGAACTCAATTTTTAGACCACATTGTATTCTCAATACATTAAACATAATGTGAAAATATATGATTTAGAGACTCCCCTCAATTGTACATCCCATTCCTTCATCATTGGTTGTATCTTCATAATGGCCTTTCCATATCTCTTCCTATGTAAATGGTGATGTCTAATACCTTACTAGATGTACTTCACACAACCAATTACTTATAGTAATTATATAATTATCCTTCCCATATATAGAACCAAACTATGGTGGTCCTGTTTCAATAGATCAGTATATCATTTGATCATAATTAAAATACATTGATAGAATTAAAAATTTCTATATCTTATGGGATTTACTAACTACGTGCATCAATATTACTTTGTAATTCACTTTATATTTCATGAATATTCAATAATGGGTAATATTGAATTTGATTCAAGTTATTTAAAATTCACAAAACTCAATATTCAAGTTCTTATATGATATTCTTATGGTTCATCAACTCTCCCATGATATATTATTCAACATTCAATATATATTATTCTTCTGGTTTGTTATCCATTCATGTTTTATAAAATTTAGGGATTCCATTACAATACTGTTAAAAGGTGTTCTAACTCTTCTTTTTGAAATAACGAAATTACTAAACATTGTTATTTTCTTCAATCCAGTTTCAATATCCTCATTTTTTATTTTTATTCATCTAATATTCATTAACAATTTCCCATGAGCATCCAGTATATAAAACACTCCCTCTTATTGGATATCATCAATCATAACTCTACTCATCTTTTCAAGACTATGTCACATAATAATTCATCTAATAATCATTATTCCATGATTCATCAAATTAATATTTTTCTACATGAATATAAGTTAGCGCATATTTTTTATAATTCATAATCAACAATATAAGGTAATCTTAGTATCAGTCATTAGCATGATTTATTATTGACATGACTTGTATCTTCACCTTCCTACACATATTATAGTGTGATCCATTGATTTTACATCAAGAAACTATTTTTTAAACAAATATGTACTCTTATGACACCTCTTACAAAATTTTATTGGGATTTCTTCCACTACACATAATTGGAGTTGTATTTTTTGACCACATATATTATTTTCTACCAATAACTCCGAAATTAATACATTTAAATCATATAAAAACAATACTTTATAACACAATATAAAATATGAGTCATTATATTTACCAAAATATTGAAGGTATGTTGATTTACCCATAAGAATCATTCATTAGGTCCCCAAATTCTGGCTTTCTGTGTCTTCACAGATTATCTCAATAAATTTTTGTACATGTGCCTCATGAAACTTATTCCAATTCATTGAAAAATATTACACTTATGAGATAATATGAATAATTCCACA
Organism: Viscum album; assembly: GCA_963277665.1. Taxonomy (NCBI): domain Eukaryota; kingdom Viridiplantae; phylum Streptophyta; class Magnoliopsida; order Santalales; family Viscaceae; genus Viscum; species Viscum album. The sequence goes on along the minus strand of OY728164.1, from coordinate 261,662,216 downwards.
TGAATTTCATAGATTTTATATTTGGTAGTCTTTAAATATCACAACATATATGCTTCATGTATTCATCGATACTATATTTCATTGAACTCATGAAACTTCATGTTGATGAACTAACTATATTTTTGAAAATTACCATGTAATGTATTCATCATCTATGATTATATATTTTATGATTATCATTCTTTTAAATTTCAATCAATATCATTTATGGTCATGTGGAACTAGACATATCTTCAGCATTTGATGATTGTATTTTACAAGTACATTGAAATCCATTTTATTAATTTATAAAGAGTAAAAAATTTCTCCATGCATTCATCAAAAAATATTTTATCATAATTAAAACATTGTTATAGTTAGTTTATTTTCAGTATTAGTGCCTACTTTTTTCACTAAAGTATTTAATCTACTTACCTTCATCTACCAGTATTCCTACTTTAAATGTTCCAATAATTCTAGAGTTATAGTTGTTTTATCTGTCTCTCGTATGTGCTTTAAAATATTTTACATTGGAAAAACTCATAGGAAACATCATTATAATTCAACATCCTCATTGTAATTTCTATAATAAATTTAAAATAAATAAAATAATTCATCATTATTATATGATGAGTATTTAAATATAACCCCATTGGATTTATTTCCAATACCATTTATTCATTAATTTCAATTAATTTTGTCTCCCCCTTATTGGAAGTTAATTCAAATTCTGTTATGTGGTGGATCAATTTTCTCTCCCCCTTTTTGATCAAAATTCAATACCCCTTTTATTGACATATTATGGTTACATATAAACATTCTTCAAAAAAAAATTCTCCCTTTATATTACATTGAATTGAGTAAACCTTAATATTTTTGTGAGAAGGTTAATATAAATTTTTATTAAAGTAATAATCCATAGACCAAACAACTCTAAGTCTATATGAGAAATTTATCACTCTATAAAATATGATTAATTAATATAGAAAATAATGTTTCCTAGAAAAATTAAAAATGTAATTCAAAATTTTATAAAATATTATATTAGGGGTAAATTCATCAAATTTTCATCTGGCATATTTTTCTACATAAATATCAATTCATTGTAAAAATTTATTAAATCCTAATATAATAGGACTTTTCTCTATGAAAATATTATTTTGTGTTCCATCAAAAATAAAACAAACATTTACATTTAAACTAAATTTATTTTTAAAATATGTTAGTTTAGACAACATACCTATTAGATAAAAACTACTTCTTTTATATAGGTTTTCAATATCAATAATCTAATTATCATTTGAACCTAATTTATTCAAGGTATATAATTTTTCACCTTACCAAAATATCTATATATGGTTTAATAAATTTTGGGTTTTTGAAATTTATCAATTAATTTTGACATTATTAGGTTTTCAAAATCACAATATTTATTTTTAGAGAACACTCCACTTAAATTAAATCTTCATTAATTCCATTTTATTTAATCTTTAAGAAAAATTATTAGGGAATATGGTTGTTCTTAATTTTCTAATTATCTTTAGAAATGAGGATGACATGGTTTTTTCATATTGAAAACTCCCTTTAATTTATCTCCATTAATATTCATGATTTCAACCTTGGTTCTACAGGAATTAATCATCATGGGATTCATGGATCTATTACTATTTAGTTTTATCTTTAATTTTTTAGACAATTTTTATTAAATTCATCTGGTAAGGAAATTTAAGAGTAATTTTTATTCTACTTAAGAATCAGATTCTTCCTCCACTGGTTATCTCTAAATGATCATGAAAATCTTCATAATATAATCATTATTTTATTCATGATTGGTTTTATTCCTAATATTGACCCTTTTAATTTCAAAATCTTTTAACATTTTATTTACCAAATTCTTCTATCTTTGTAAATATATTATTCTTTTTTATTTGTTTTTTTAAATAAAATACCCCTTCCACATAACTTATTATCTTCCAGTAAGTAAGTCATGAGAGGTAACTTCCAATTCAAATTATATTATTAATCAGATATTTATTCCTCCATTCCAATACACCTATGAATTTTTAAGATTGAATGACACTATTTCATCAGATTCTTTCCATTAACATGAAAATTTATGGGGTTTCAATAACGTTCCTTAAATTTACTTTTTATTCTACTATAGTAGCATCTTTTTCTAGGTATGAAATCTCCTACTACATTCATCTTGATCATGATAATATATATTTAATTATATTTTATTTACTCAACATGGTAGAATTATAGTCTATATTACTTTCATTGTCTTCCCAAATTTGGGGCCTTCTTTAATTAGTTATAGCTGAGATGTTCTTGGTAAATGTAAATCAACAGTAGTCATTATTATGACCAATATTTCCATAACTTCGTAAAATATTTTCATCATACTAAAATATATTATATGATAATATAATTCTCATCATATAATAATTTTTTCCCATTAGTAGAATTCCACTTAACACCATTTTGACTCCCCATTAAATTAGCCATTCCCTATTTTCCCTCAACTGATAAATTTTTCCTACAATTAATGTCATGATTTTTGAATATTTCAAAACAAAATCAGTTTCCAAAACAATAATTCTTCTTCCATTTACAATAATTTTATATATTGGAGATTTCATTTAGAAAAATTTCCTTATAAACACCTTTTCATTATCTATATACTTTACTTATTTCAACCAACTTCACTAAAGTATTTGGTCTCTCTATATCAGTCTTCATCTAAGTTCATTTGGATCTAAAACATGCAGTTTTCAATGTATTAGTATTATTTCATAACAATTAATTATAAGGTTGGTTTACCTTTTTTCATCAAATAATAGAAATATTTAATTTACAATGTTTTCACATTCTTACTATTTATAGATTTGGTCTTATGATAAGTAAGACTCTCCTTTAAAATTTTGACTGTGGCCCTTATTTTGAACTCATGTGAAGATTCAAACTGATTAGATTAAATTTTTTTCAACATTATCATCAACTAAAGTTATGATAAATTTTATAAGTTGTCCTTGTATTCAAAAAAATATTACATTATCTTTATATTTATCCTTCAAATTCCTAGTATTTTCTTCATATATCTTGTTTTTAGAATGTAATGAATATATAGTATCATTTAATCTTACACATTTAATTTCCTATTGATAGTTTTTAATATTAGGGGCAGTTTTGGATGCATGGAATACATTTTACAAAATAGTATGAAATATTTAATTCTCACAAAACACATATTAGATTATTTTTCTCCAAGGTTGAAAATTTATTTTGAATGAATTAAAATTTATTCATTTCATTCAGTGAGTTTAGTGAGAGTATTAAATTCAATTATTTCCATCATTAATGCTTCTTAAATTATATTGGTTTGCTTCTCAAGATATGATATTTCATTACAATGTACCTAGATGAATGTGAATATGTGAATGATAATATCAACATCAAATTCAATCATATGATTAGTGATTTAAATGTAAAAAAATCTTTACCAATTACTATGAATTCAAAATCACAAAAATAATAATAATTATTCTTTGAGTGTATTTTTTTTAATGAATTCATAAAATAGTTCCAACTCACATTGACATCCGATGGAGGTGGATCGTCCATCTGCTTATATTGATGGGAAAAAGTTCCTAACCTCTAAGATTTATTCTTCTGATTCTTTATATTTTTGGTTGATACTCATATGATTCAACTAAGTGGAGTATCGTTCATTTACATCTACCTAAAGGTACTTTTTTATTCAATTTATCATTCCATATTTGTATCTTACAAATATATTATATCTATCTGTTCTGTAAATTATAACATCATGCGAATCAATGAATAAAAACAAATATTTTTTTTAGATCCAATTTGAGAGAAATTATGATCTGATTCTAATTATAATTCCTAGATAATATTGTAATCACCATAAAGGGGGTTTTTAATCTAGAGTGACCATCCTTTTATTTTATATATTAAATTTATAATTTTACCTCCTTTAAGTGGAATGATCATTTTTCATCAATTACGATGTAAGGGCCTTATGTATGAGACCTCACAACATTTGGAATATTTTATATTGATTATCTAATATAAATAGCACACTAAGATTTTTATATGGTCTGAAATCAATATAAGAACCTATTATTTTTAGTTTCAACTCCCATAAACTCACATACTTTCCACTAATAATTTAATTTTCAATTATAAGGGGTGTGTATTGTTATTATCTTTTTACCATAGTTTTCATCTCACATACTAGACATTAAATCCAAAATATTATTCCAATTTTTAATTTATCTCTTAAAAACTTCACTATAAATCCTATTAGGAAACATCATATTATTTATACTGGAACCACAAGTCATTAAATTTTCTCGACAAACATCTTCATTGTTGAAAATTTGATTAATATGTGAGCTATATAAACACAACCCTGATCATCAACCTATCATGTTTTATTATGGATTTTTATTCTAGAAGTATAATATTTTTCCTCAAAACCTGATGGTCTGTTCATCTCAACATTCATTGGAATATGAATTTCTTATCTTCTCAAAATTAACAAGTCAAATAAATATTCCTTAATTTCTATGGTTAGAAATTTCCTATCCCAATTTTTATTCTCCTCTTCTAAGTGGATTTCTCCAATTTTCCATATCAATTAATCCCATTTCTATGAATTATCTAGGCTTATTGTATTAACTAAAATATCCCTCACAAGTTCAGTGATTTAAAATCATCAAACAATGATATTTTAATACTTTTAAATTTTGGTTTCACACCCATACAAATCTCTTATAATTCAAGTGTCAAAAATACTTATCAAATATCTATAAAATATTTTCATCAACATCTTCCTCACAAGTATCATAGAATAATGAATATCATTTATTTAATTTTATATATGTTAATACAACTCTGTTTCATCATAATTAATTATGACTAAACATAAATTTTATTTTCATAAAAAAAACATGAACTTTAATAATTTATCTCATAATTTTTTTTACATATGTTGTATCTCACAAGTTCTTACATGCATATGACTAAAAAAATCTATAATATATTCTTTATGTTGTTCCAAAAAACATTTTCATGTCTAGATGTTTGACTTCCTCTTTCTAAAATATTTTCTAGATACTTTACCTTCTAATTATTAATTGACTTGAATCATGATAATTATATTATCATGATGTTTTTCAAAAGTATGAACAATAAAAAATATCAAAATAGTTCTTCTTAATATATAATTTGAAATACCCTCTCTAGTCCCTCAGTGTTACTTTTGTTACCTTAATTTTTAGACCACAATGTATTCTCTATCCATTGAACTCAAATTATTAACATAATGTTTATATAAACTCATCCACTATTTATGCCATTTTTTCATCTGTGGCAACATATTATCCTAAGGCCTTAACATGTCACATAATTTATAAACAGTGATATCTAATCACATTCATTTTCTTACCTATAGAGAAGTTTATGTACATGTCTACATACTTATACTAACATTGAAAATTTTATTCAAATATATATCACCTACCTATGGTTCTCCTATTCTAATATATACATATTTCTTATAATCAAATAATATATGAATGGATGAATATATCATCTTATATATCATCAAAACATTCTCAGGTATATGCATTGAGATTCATTTGTGATTGAATTTTAGTTACATTTATAATAATTCTTGTGGTGTACTATCATTACAACGAGTCAACTAAATCTCATGCAACTCATTTTGAAACTTCACATCTTATCTATTTATAGTTTCTCAAATACTATCAATTATTTGATTTAATTCTTTTTATGAATTATTATTCAGGTATTTTATCCATTCCTACATCATAAAATTCAAGTATGACATGTGAATTGAGTTCTCAATTATTATTGCTCTTAATTGTAAAGTAATTTAATCACATCACCATATTAAGTGCTTCATTCTAGTTTCATCATAATCATTTTTCTCTTTATTGTATTTTAATATTTATCCCATTTTCCTCAAATTTTTTAATTAATTTGAAAACTCAGTCCTACATAACCTCCTTAATCACCATTATACACAAAATATTTTTATTTTTAGTTAAATATTCTTCCATACTGTCATCATTATTCTAAAAATTATCACATATGTTTTTTAGAGAACGAATCTTAATTTATTATTATTATTTCTATATTTCTCCCTGAAATGTATTGTATTCTATGTTACATTATTCAACATACCTTGTGATCAACTTATCATGAATCCCCCCTTTCTAGACACAAGAAACATATGATCCCTCAAGTTTTTATATGCGAACTCTCACAATACATCTCACAAACATCTATAGGACCTTTATACATTTATTTTCAATTCAATAGTATTTCTCAATCACATTAATTATTATTCATTCAAAAAACAAATTTATTAATTAGTTTTAATTATCTGTCACTATTAATTGATATCGCAATATCACAGATGAGGCATTAGTCTTAATTAACTATTAATAATGTGGTGGTGTACCCTTGAGAAACTAGTATTACTTCCCCATATTACATTATTTGGTATCTTAATAGATTATATAAATAATGTTCTATGTGAGTTCCTTATTCACCATCTTCTTGTTAATCTCTAAATCATTATATTTTTATTTAAACACAACGGTTTTACATTCATTTCACACATTTTTTATATTATGGGTCTTCAAATATAATAAAATATGTATTTTTTTATTAGGCCCCATCTTCAATTAAACTCACTAAATGCCTCATTCCAGAAGATAGTGTATATGCAATAATTACTCATGAAACTACTCATTATTTATGATGATATATTGAATTTTTTTTATTATTTCCCATATTATTCAGAAATATTCAGAGCCCAATTGTTTCTGATGACAATTGTGTCACCCAATGGTTGATTGTAGGGGGTTTAATTTTGTGTGATCATTCACATCAGAATTACTATTTTTGAAGGGATTCCGATGTGATTTGTTTCTGGAGACAGAAACACCCAATGATTCTATATGCATGTGGGAAATTCTTTCCAAAGGAAAACCCTCATTGTTAAATTTGGCCAATGAAACTTAAGAACTCACATTGGTCGAGAGGGTTGGAGGTTGATCTCATCACACCCTTTTGGGGGAAATATTTTCCTACTATAGAACTCTCTTAAATATTTAAGATATGTTTGAATATCCTTCATTAATGTGGAAGTATGAAGTGGGTCACCCTTGAATTAAAAATAAATTATTAGCATGTATGGAATTTAGGATTATTTGTATGTATCTAAGGTTCTTCATCAATGTAGATATTTGTATGTATCAGATGTTATCCATCGATGGTATCCTCTTATATACTAATTAATGATTCTTTGGTCTTTATTACAATGATGATTGTTTTCCTCCATGTAGTAGGGAACTCGGGAGTGTATCATCATTCAGTGATACAAGATTTGTTTTGATGTCATGATGAGACCTATGAAATGATCTTTCTATGTAAACCTATGAATGGAATCTAAACCCATGTAGTTCAGTTCCACTTAATGAGACACATCATACCGTTTAATGTGATGCAGTCATGACCAAACCATGGTGTTTTACGTCATGTGCTGAGGATTCCTAGGTGGAAGGTTCCCAGTCAAATTTTGGTGTGGGACTTCTACTAAATCATTCTAGGGAGCATGGAAGGGATATAGATTCCAAGGTTGAATATAACTCTACAGGAAATGTGACTCAGATATAATTAAGTTTGGTTTGGGGTGTTGGGTTTGGTCCTCAGAGAGGCTTTTACATATTCCATTTGTATTGGAATCAAATACCATGTAATTCAGTTGTGAGGACCCACACTTATGGAGTCCCTTAGGATTGTCTCACATGGGAGTATGTCCCTTTAAGAGGATTTGAATTTGGGATTACTCATATAGAGTATTCCCTGATGATTTGATATCTGGCTAGAGGTTACTCCTAAGGAGGATTCCGTAGTGAATGAGTATGGTTTGGTTGTGGCTTACTCATCAGAAGGATTCCCTAAGGTTTAGTTGGGGCTTACTCCTGAGGAGGACCCCCTAAGGTTTTTTTAGGATTTAGTCTCACAACAAATATAAGGTCCATAAAATGAGTTGGGGATTACAGATGTAATGATTCCCAAAAATTTTGGTTTGGACTTGCACTTGGAATGATGGAAAAAAAGGTTTGGTTGGAACTAACATGTTGAATGATGCCCAAAAGGTTCAGAATCGTGCAAATTTCATGATCACCACCTGCCTCTATACTGACACAAGTTATCATTTGTGTGAGAAAAAAGAGGAAGAAAATGATCTAAAAAACCACTAATCTTTTTTCCCTACTATTGTATACATGGCCTTGAGGACCCATGCCCATTGAGGCCCTATAAAGGTAGACGAGAGGAAGATCCATGAAAAGATTCTCTACCAAAACATGCATCAAAACATGTGGATTTTGTGATTTCATCTAACCTCTAAGACCACATTATTCATTCCTACATGTGAGAAATGGGAATTAAAGGATCCTACATAATCCTCCTTCTAGGGGAATAAGTGGCTGGGGATACGAGAGAAGAAGAAAGGGATTTGGTGGGACCCTTATCTCCCATTATTGTATCAAGGATAGTATTTCATGACTACCAATATAGACACAACCCATGGGAATGGAGAAGGAGGAAGGAATGAAGTAGGTGAGGTCCTATAAGAAAGGATAGAGGATTACTCCAAGAGGGATTTCCTAAATTTTTTTGGGAGGAGGATCCCATTCGCTTTTTAAGGGAAATGAAAGCATGCTCCTCAACCTCCCCTCCTGGAACTGTAGTAACTTGATCTTAGAGATGACTAGAGAAGGAAATGGTCCTAACCCTATCATCTGAGACTGAGTGTTCCCTGACACTACACCCAGGGTCGGGGTTCTGATGAATGATGCAATTCATACCCATATGCATCACGCAGACCCTACCCATCAGGTAAGACAAATATAAGAAACCCATGACTAAATAAATTCATACCAAAATGGGAGATTTGATGGTGTTCTTATTTACATGGTTGTGAAATTCTAGAGGCTTTGGTGGAGGTTTCAATTTAGTCCCTTTAACTCAAGGGTGAAAAAGGAAGATAATCCCAAAAAATGGTCATTTATAAGAGAATATGAGAAGTGTATCTTGTAGGTTAGAAGTTGGGGAGCCAAAGGGGTCTTGCGTAATGTATACCTACGCGGCTTGGGAGTGCTTCACATATGTAGGACTATGTGAGATAAAGGTACTTTGGGTGATGGACCACCTAGGAAATATTAGTTTGGTGAGGCTTTGATCAAGGCTTTAAGGGTATTTGGGGGTGTTCCTAGAAGTGTCTCACGTAGGTCCATATTCAAGGAAGGGGATCTCACTTTATTATTTTTCAACCATGGGAGAAAGGGTTCCTCATATAGGTCTATGTAATTTAGACACTGGGATGACTTTGGTTCCACTACCTACCCACCTTTAATTCCATCTTATTAATGTTTTGAAGGGATTCCTTGAATGTTTCCAAGGAAATGGGTGAAGGACTAGGGTGGGAAGAGCATTGGAAGTTCTTTCATATTTTCCATTTTTACAAATGAAGATCCCTATGGTCCTATTTATCGGCAGATATGGTACCCTAGGTATAGGGACTAGCTTTTGTAGGTATGTCGTGCATGCTGATCAGTAGGTCCATCATACACGCTGATGCGTAGGTTTGTCGCATAGGCTGATGTGTAGGTCCGTCGGATAGGTTGAGGCATAGGTTCATCGCACATGATATTGTGCAGGTACCCTACACACTGAAACTACTTGGGGGTACCTATGCAGATGACATTTTTCATAGGGGTGAGACCTTTGGACTTATTTTATTCTCTTTTTTCTTTTCCTTAAGGTATTTCCATTAACACCATTTCATTCATGTAAGAAAATGGAGTGTCAAAAAAATCCCCCCCAGGATTGGATCTGATTAGAAGAAGAGGGTTTTATCCCGAGGTAAAGGGATGAAAAGGGAATGTGGATCACAAAGGTCATCTGCACAGGTCACCCATGTAGGTCGCCTACTCGGGTCAGTCACATAGGTGGGGTGTGCATGCGGTTCATGCACATGGGATCCCATGTCTCTTAATAACATTTATAGTTTTAGCAGATGTTCCTCACTCTTCTGTATCAATAATCTCACCATGATAGCATTCTGAACATACCTTCTACTTCATCTTCTTTGATAAATAACCATTCATGTAGATAATTAATGCACCTAACTATGTGATATGTATATATAGGTGAGTTACCTATGAAAGGCATCTTGGGAGAGGGTCTACATGAGGTTACTTGAGTGGGTACCCTATATGAGATCATCCCTTTGTGAAATTTCCACATTTTTGTGACATTTTCACAATGAATACTTATTTTTAATGAAAATATTGGGGCTTTATTATTGGTTCAATGGATGATTATAAGACTTGAATTCCTAATGAACAAGTCAGAAATCATATTGAGAAGATAGTAAATGTTGTAGGGCCTAACTACTGTTAGGTGCGTGATACCACTCTACTAGATCGGGCATGTCATATAAAGAAGTATCATCATGAGTACCCTAAAGATAATTATCTTTTTCTTTATTGATATAGTAATCTGAAGGAGGTCTTCATACCAAATTTGGATAATTACACACCTCTTTCCTAGTTTCAAGACTATAGTAACTTCACTACTGCTATCATTTAATGCATTGGTGTATACATTAACATAGAGACATAATCCAAAAAATGTGTCATGTATCGAAACCAATATTTTCTAGATTTTAATTTTCACATTCCTGAATTAAATTTTTACTATTACCCATCCATATTCCAGGATTCTAAGACAACCGAGTCAAATTGTTGGAGGAATGACTGGGTCATCTTCCTGGGTGGGGGTTTTAGGTTCAATTGGATGTGGGAGCACTAGGTGAACCATATTGTTGCTGACATTGAAAGTGAGTTGAAAGTAGTGTACATCTATAAACTTATTTGGGTGACCCACACACACATATATAAGAACTCAAAACTCATCAATGAGCTGCTAAACTGATGGGGCCTTCAAAAAAAAACTCTCTCCACCTAATACATGAATAAGTTGGTATCAACCTGTGGGAAGTCCACAAGATCTATGGGGATCCTATACTTGGAGACATCTACAACAAGTTCTAAGCACCAAGAGAGATGTGGGATGATGTTGAGGGGATGCCCTGGAACATGATATAGTAAGGATGGCTCAATACATTAATAAGGAAGACCCCACATGATGGGGGATATCCAGCCTGAAGCATGGATGAGTGCATTCATAGATCCAAATAGGAAATTCACCAATTGAAAATGTCCTAAAGGGTGTCCCAAGATGGAGAAGTAGGGAGCTTTTAGTAAATTCTAGCCCACTTTAGAAAAGGGCTACTACAACCAAAGGGGGTACAAATGCAAGTCCATCATACCTATAAAGACATGTCTTTTAGGTTTTTTAGACATGTGTCTAAGTGTATACCTGTTAATTTTCCATGACTCCAATAGTGGCATAAGGCCCGAGATATTCATCATTACGACCAAGGTAGTTGAGAAGAATCATGTTGGGTTGGAAATTACTATCTTGGTAAATATTCATTGATGCCTACTACATATTAACATAAGGAATGGCCCTTTTAGAATTTTAGGGCCATTCTAGGTAATATGGGTATGGGTTGTTGCCCACTTTTAATCATACACCATGATAAGTGAGGTTGAGATTCCTGAGGGATGGTTTTAACCAATTTTTTAAGTTGTTTCTTCTTTTACACCCTTGTCCCTGAGGCCTAGAAAAACCTTGGTGAGGCTAAATATATTCAAGGAGCCTAATTTATGACCATATAAAGACCCATATACTAAGAGATTTACTAATTATTTGATGATTGGTGACAAGATATGGTCATACATGATTTCTTTTAGGGATGATGCTCAAATGGACCATATTGATAGAAATGTTATATGTGTGTCCTATTCTCATTATAGGTTTACACATTAATTAATGTTTCTAAAATATATAAACGTAACTCATATGAATTTTCCATCAGAAAAGAACATAACGGTATCCTGATAGCTCTGGATTATTATAAAGATTGACCTAACTTGAATGGTAATCAATCTACCTTCAGCAGGTGCATCCATTAGATTAACCTCTTGGTATGCTGAGGCATAGATTTCATTATATCTTGAGAGAGTGTTAAAAGAATACAACCCTTGAGTTGGGTTTGTAACAACTGTCAAGCATGGAAAGATAGGTATAAAAGATACTCCCCTTACAAAATCTTTTTCATCTCCCCAATAGGGTGCTTTGTCCCTTTCATATAATGAGGATGATGAGGTCCAAAGTTTCCCTAAATGACCTCATGAACGGTTCATTCTACCAACTAGAATCAAAATGGAAAGGCTAACTAAGGCTGATCCCAGATGTCTTAGTCATCATCATTAAGAAGAGACCCAGAATCCATTTTCCCATCCATAAAACATGATAGAGTGTTAAATATCCTATGAAATAAAATATTATCAAATCATCCTAATGACATGATATGACAACCTCTGAATACGTGCAATTGGAGGCGGTCCAATTTTGGTAGGACATGACTTTGGATACTGAAATCATATTTCCACTTCTTTTTACTGGGCTATGGATTCTAGAAATAGAAGATGCTAGAGCCCCACCTAACCATTTCTTTGAGGATGATCCCACTAAGGTGGGGATTTATATTCAGGAACTATTTATTCACTTTTATTCTACTAACAATCATATGCCTACCATGATATGGTTAAAAGACATGTTGAGATAGGGTGATGCTGAATTTTTTTACCATTCATCTTCTGAGAAATGGATTGACTATGTCCATCTCAAGGATTTAAGATCCCTTTTTCTTGTCTCCTCTTTTACTCCCCCATTATTTTATCGGGAAAACCACTCTATTGCTGAGGTGATGGTTATCTAGATTTTCAGTAGGATGGGGGTAAATAATCTAAGATTCCAACATTGAAATATGTATTGAATGAAACCCTACTTAGAACCTTTGAATAATCCTTTAAATTGGTAGATCCATCCCTTTTCCAGTAGAAAATGGTGGCTATAAAGGAAGGAGAAACTCTATAACCCCCTCCAAAACCTATTTTTAAGAAGGCTGGTGCTATCCATCCTCTATCAAAAAATAAATAATGTCGTATATTAAAATATTTTTAAAATCACCCTTTTAGAAATGGTAAGTCGCCACAATTTCATTTATCTATTCTCTATCCAGAACAAATTTTTATCCCTATTTGTGATCATAGAATCTACTTATTTCTCCTCTCTTAAGGGTATTTGAAATGAGACTCCATTAACTGGAGAGGACACTCTAGACTAGACATGGATTCCTACTAGTGAATCGGCTCCCATGACCAATGAAGTGTTGAGGGTTGAGGATACATCATATTCTCTTATCACCACTCCTGCCACTACAGAGATAAAGGATTATGAAACTATAAATGGTTCATTATAAAGTGCCATATGAGGGCTGCTGAATTTAATTAATTATGATATTTTAAGTTCATATCATGCACCAGAGGACCCTATGAGTTCTGACGATGACCCCCGTAATATCTTTGAGGAGTCTATTTGGGGTGTCTGGTCATCGGAAGAGGGTCTTGTACTGGTCACAAGCCAAATTTTTTGGGCATCCCCATGGGAGAGATTACCACAGGGCTTGGGACATTAATAAAACTAGAAGAAGTAATGGAATATATTAATCTTCCTACCACTTTATAAGAGTTTTATAATTTTAGTAGTTAATTTAATGGATGCGAGTATTCATTTTTTCATAACCAATTTTTATTTATGATGTTTTGATCATGACTGTTTGAATTTTGTAGCTCCGTCTGTAGAAATTTTTTCAATGGTGGTGCATGAACAAGGTGTCGAAGTCCATCCTTATCCCGCTATTGAGGAGGGACTAGCTCAGGTGGAGAATGAAACATAGAGTCTTCTTGAACCTCCTTTTGTGAGATATGGGTAGACCTAGGAGAGTGACCATCATGAGAAGGTTCTGGATCAAACTACTTATGTTGTAGATGCAAGGGATGAATCCACCCATGCTACTAACCCATCTCTAGATATGTTTCTCTAATTACATTGAACATCCCCTACCACTTCAATTTTTTATCCTCTTTAGGATAATAATGAGAATTATATATGTCCAGTTCCATTAACTTCTACAACCTGGCATGAGGGAGGATCTTCCATGACAATGTAGCAATTACTGTAAATATAAGATGTTACTATCTCATATGGAATAGGGAAGGGTGCCTCATTGAGTGCACTAATCCCAAAAACACCCTTCTCTCTATGATAGTGGATCCGATTCAAATTTGGATATATATAATTCCCTTCACATTACACACCATGTGGCTGAGTGGGATATTTAGAAGATAATATCTGAGATGAATTTTGAAGACATGCCTTCATGATTCTTTCGACTTCTTTTCCTATTTGGTATGCTATGATATTATGGATTTTATTATAGTATGATTCATCTTTTTGTAAAGGAGATCATTTTCAAGTTGGAGTGGGAACATGATATTTAAAAGAACCTTATAATAGAAAAACTTATTGTCAATAATGATGATCATCAAGTCATGTTATCCCAAGCATAGGCCAACCATGAAAACAAGTCCGTGGAATTTAGACAATAGATTAATGAGATGACCATTCAAATATCTATCATTTTTCAAGAAATGGATGCTTCCTAGGAGATATTATAAAACTTAACCATTCCCTAGAATGAGCCCAAACTGAATGGTAAATTTCTATTGTGACCACAATGGAGGAAATAAGTAGGGATGAGGAGACTAAATCTATTCAATTTGATATGCTTCGACAAGCTGTTGATGAGGCTCAAGAGGCTGTTATAAAAATGAGTAGTTATGTTAACGGTATTTTGAAATATGTAATGAAGAGAATATAACTTGTGAATGATCATAATATTTTGTTTTATATAATTATTAAAAGGATTTTTTTTCTAATAATCTATTTTTTCACCTTTATTTTCATTTTGCGATCATAACATAACATTGAAGCTGACCTTCATAGAAAGACATCTTTGCGTCAGCAAGTTGTAACCACAGTGATAGGATGGGGATAGGTTATCATTTTTTCCTAATCCATGGGGATTTTAAATCGTAGTTATAATCTTTCTAGGGTCATATGGAAAACCCTAAAACCATTTTTTCTTTTGTTTCATATCCCAAGAGACAACTGCATGCACCTTCTCTGGTTCCACTGGGACACCTTCCTTAGAGATGATGTGACCCAATAATTGTACCCAATAAATCCGTATTTAACACTTATATATATTGGTGTATAGCCAATGATATCTCAATGTACTTAGGATGATTTCAAGATACTATTCATGATCATAATGAGTCTTTGAGTACACCGAGATTTCATCCACGAACACAACAACAAAATGCTCCAGGTAAGGATGGAATTTTTTTGCATCAAGCCCATAAAAACTACAGGTTCATTTTTGAACAAAAACAGTATTAAGACAAACTAATAAAGGCCATAATTACTTCTAAAAGTATTTCAGGTATATCATAAGGTCATAATCTAATCTTATTATACCCTAATATAAAGTCGATCATCGAGAAAACACAAGATCCCCTCACCTAGTCAAAAAGTCCATTAATGAATAGATAATGATACAGGTTATACACTGTCATCCAGTTTAAATTGTAGTAGTCAACACATAAAAAGAAAGTTCCACTAGACATCAATGAAAAAAAACTGGATAAACCTAAGGATAAGTACTTGGAAATATAAAACCATTATCTAGCACCTCTTCTAGTTGAGTCTTAAGCTATTAAAGATCTTTTGGTTCCATTATTTATGTTGGAATATAAACTTTCTCATCCCCCAAAAGATCTCAATTGTAAATTCAAAATTTCTCTTAGGTGGAATACCTAAGAATTATTTAGAAAACACATCTTGAAACTGGTACACTATAGGTGAAATTAAATCATACTTTAGACCTCCATCGTCTAGTAATAGACTAGCAACCTAGTTGGTGAGTTCCCCCAGTTGATGATGAACTTCCCTACATGGGCCGCCATAATGTCAAACTCTTTCTGGTGAACATAAATGTTACCCTAAGTATATATAAAATTCACTCTCCTTAGAAATAAATCAATTTGGTATTGGTATGCTACTAACTAGTCCCAACCTAAAATTAGTTAGAATCATGACATATCAATATTGTAAAGATCCAAAAGCACTGATAATCACCATCCTTGAGAGAACACCCCTTATAGAAACATATGTTTCTCAACCGTACTCCCAAAGGTGTATGGATCATCATAATTCCTATTAAGAACTCCAACACTAGGAACAAAAAATTCACAAACTGTGCATATATAAAGGAAACTAAATAAGGAACTAGCTAATGTAGAAGCTACCATAATAGCACCTATAACATTTGATGGTATAGCCTCTCTATCCACAAGTATAGGATAATATTCATACAACTCTCCTAACCCTCTTCAATGTGATAAATTCTATGTCCCCTGGGATCTACTACTCTGTTAATATGGGCATTCTTTTCTATATGTACCATGCCCACTACATTGACCGCCACAACTCGTAGAACTCCAACTAATAAAATGATATGGTATGGAGGATCTATTTCCCACATTCTTATTTTTTCTAAATGCTCTATCAATACACACATTTCATGGGTTCATATAGAATCATTTTAGAAGTACCATATTGTAGAAATATCATCACTTTACTAGTGATTAGGTAAAATGTCTATGAATGTGGCCCAACCTAACACACTGGTGGAAAAGGACTCAGGTAAGATCCTGAGTTACTAATACATACCCTTGGATAATATTCTATCCAAATATCTAGTCAAAATTCTCATAATGACACTTCCAACACTCGATGGACATACCTCTTGATCATACAACAAAAACCACTTTTCCTATGCTGGAAGTCTCTTTTAGGTTCCCCTCAAATATGTGATCCTGATCGACCACTTTAGAAAACTTTTTCAGGTAAACGATATTAACTTGGGAATTATTTCCACATTCAAGAACATCCTAGAAATTCCTTTCTATAATAGTATCATACCCTACTTTCAATGGAAAAAAGTGCTTCATGTCAACCAAGAAACCATCATTTCCCATCATGAACATACAACCCTCAGTCAAATTCCTAAACTCTACTCCCCTCTCTTGTACTAGAGTCTTTGTATTAAAGTTCTCCATGAAATTCTATAAAATATCCTTTAACATCATATAATCTACCTTCCCAATAAAAATTTTAAGATCCCACAAGAACTTCCTTGATCCTCATAACATATAAGTATCCAACTTAACCCTCTTATCAGTAAGAGTCTCTAAATGGTCATGTATGGTATATATAGAATAATTCCAAAACTATGATGCATAAATTCCACCCTCTCCAATGAAATTTAGTGGGTTATGTAACTAAAACTCCTATATCATGTTAGAAATACTATTTACGACCCACTCTAAGTCTCTCTCTATAAATTTCATGAATCTAGAAAAGTTATCATGTAACTTCTATTTGGATCCTTCAGTTAACATTATTAGTTCCTCAAGTTCCACTTTTGGATAATCATTTCCATCCATATCCACTTATAATACTACCAAAAATCTTCATCATGGAGGTAGGTATCTATAATTATAAACACACATCACAAGACACATAAAAAAACATGGATTCACATAATGATATAACAATTCATTCCCCCTTTTCTCACCACACATTCAAAATCGAGGCACTATCACCACCCTTAACCATCCTATATCTAGGTGATAGTTAAAAAATGGACAAATCATTATGATATTCATATTTTTATTATAAACCCATTTATTCACATATTGATTCATTTACAATTTTTAATTTCATATTAGGCACCTTTTTATTTATGTCACACAAGCAAAGAAAATAATTTTTAATTATCTACATAACCATACACCTTCTTTTCTTTTGTGTTCCTAAAATGATGCATGTTACAATAAATCCAGAGTTACTATAATGATGCATGAATGTTCAAATATTGTTCTATACTAGGACATGATTCAGATATCGAAAAAAGATAGAAACAAAAATCATGTCACACACAATGTTCATAACTTGAGGTGAAATAACATCCAACTATTACTACACACATAAATAACAACAATCCCACCATGGGTACTTGGATTTTACCCTCGTACATGGATTAGTGACACCCATTAATGTTCTCTTAACCAAGTCTTCACTCATCCTATTCTACTACCTTTGTTTCCCAAATAGTTAAGAAGAATAAAAATAAAGGAAAATACATTTGATACCACTTTGTAACATCGCGACCCAAGTGCCAAACATAGGTTCCCATAGCCGGTTGGTCACATGACCTCAACTTGCCTCTCTATATGCTATAGGTTGTCTAATAGCAGATAGGGGATATTATTGATCATGGGGAGACTATAACCTCCTTATGAAATTATCATAATATAAGAAGTAAATAAACAATATACAAATGTAAATAACCATAACCAGAATAATATCAGTATCATATGATGACCAAAATAGTAATACGATATCCAAACAAAAATAGTTGACAATTCATTCCAAAATAATTTTCAAATGTCTAATGTAAAAGTGTAAATAATTAAACTAAAAAAATCCCAAGAGGGTCTCGACACATGTCTGGTTACCTTATCCATTCTCCATCCTAACTCATCTATCCGACATTGTACTCTTTACCTTATCCTATCCTACAAGCATGAAGTATATTTAGATACTGATTAGGTAGATGAGGTAGGGTGTGTGTACAAATCCATAGGACACCACCAATGTCTTATAAAACAATATCAAATCAATAAGAGTGTATGAAGTTGTATAAAGAATAAAATACAAGAAACAAGGTAATAATTTAACAAATTCAATTATTCATTATTTAACCATATAACCATCATGTCCTCGAGGACATCTGAACTATCTATACATGAATCAACCTACACTAAATCCTTAGTTATCCCCAATGGAATCACATATCACAATACCATGGTTATCAATTATCTTTTCATTTCAAATCATAACAAGTCAAATTAAAACCATAGTCCAATTCCAATATCATGGGTGTAAAACATCGTGTCTAACTTCCTATGGGCATTTGGAGCCTATGTAACTATCCCACAACTCAATGTCACAAGGGTATTTGGATCCTCAATCCCTCTCCCAAACCTGCTATCGCATTTTGTATTTGGATCCTCAGTCCCTATCCCACAATCATTTATCACATATGGGTATTTAGAGCCTCATTCCCTACCCCACACACATTTATCACATATATCACATATATCATAATAATCACACACATCATGGTTTATCAACATTAATAGCCTTTTTATAAATAATTCACATCATCCTATACCATTAAAATTATCAAAATAACCAGGGTTTGATACTCTAATCATATGAGAAAACATGAACAATTCATCATTACCCATTTTTCAAAATTCAAATCATATAGCCCATTAACCCATTATGGTTAAGTTAACCATATCATAATTATCTTTGTCAAATAATTAATAATTTCATTAATTTACCAATTACATGTTCTCAATTTCACATCAATTACATAATCAAAATATTCTATTAATTAATAAACTAATTAATTAATCATATCCCACAAATTCCGTAATCATGCTTTTTAAAATTCAATTTCCCCATATTCAGATCATTTTCTAATCACATAAAAAATAAATTAATAAATTAAAGGATTCTACAAATTAATAATCAATTAATTTATTCAATTCAATATTCAATTTCCAAGTATTCCAATTGGAATTTCACAACACATACATGCAATTAGAATTTAAGACTAAAAGAATTGAATTTAGACAATCTACCTTAATATTATTGGTGAACACTCACCAATGGAAATCCCTAATTGAAGTAGAACAAGCATGATCATGATGAAAAATGAGATCTAGATCTGAAGCATAGATCCATAACAAAAATAATCAATATCCACCAAACATAGATCTATACTCATAACCAATATAGGAAAATCATCCCTATTATATCCAAGAAGATAGACCAGAGAGGGAGAAACCTAATCGAGAAGAAACCACATGCCCTGAGAGGTACCGATCTGTCTATCCGACATTTGATTCATCAATAATGGTTCTCTAGATCCCTAGTAATTTGTCTATAAATCTCAAAAAAGTAGAGTAAATGGTGAGGGTTGAGTTGGGTTGACTTTTTGTGATGTTTGGGGCATTCAATATTTTTAATCCAATTTTTTGAATACTTAAAATTACATGCACGATTTCTTAGGAAGGGGAAAACAGTTTTCCAAACTATGTATTATAACCATGAACCTCCCTGGTGGGGGTTCACAGTTACTCATAAGAAGGCACACAGTTTAAAAAACCATGGGATAACCCTGAAATCCCTCTCTGTTAGGGGTTTCATGGTTTGTTGAGGCAAGGTGCATGGTTTGAGAAAACCATACACCAACTGAGTACTACCCAAAACCCCTAAAAAAACTTCCAAATATCACCCAAATGCACCCAAGATAAAAAACACAATATACTAAAAACAAGGAAACATATTACCTGAAAACGAGCTCGATACATCTACAAAAATGGTAAGGATATTATAGCTTCTGGTGATAGAGGAGGTATCTCCTGAGGATGAAGTTACATCTTATTGGAAAACCAATTTATGGGATATTTTTTGCAAGGAAAACTAGGGAATGTTACAACATAGTCAAATTGTAACATCCTAGATCTGGGTTCCACTAAATGGTTCCTCGTAATCGGTTGGCCACATGGCCTCAAACACATTTCCCCAAACGCCAGAGGCTACCGACTTGTAGTGAGGGCCTAAGGTGTGATAGTGGGGAAACTATGTCCTCATTGGCAGAGTGTAACATAGTGGAATAAATAATAACCAATAGCAGAAGCTGTAAATAGCATACAACTGAAGTAAAAAATGAAGACTGAAAGATAAAGTTAACCAGAAGACATATAATATCAAAATGATGCAGCATGTAACTTGTTCTAAGAAAACACCAAAATAGGACAAACTGTAATCAAGTAAAATAAAATACCAAAGTATGGTAAAACAAAATGAAACTTAGCATCATCGAAAGTCTCAGTATAGTCCCATGATCTCATGATCCTAAGAAGAAATCAAGTACCTATATAGGGAGCCTTTCCCCTATTGAAACATGTAGCAATATAGTCTGTTTGGGCCCAAAATCATGACCCAAATAGGGTGTGAGAAATAAATCCTAATAGGAAACCAACAAAGGTCTGTGCCAATCTGTTAGTGAGTATATAAAACAGTTGTGTATAGAAATGAGATCCAAGAAACTAGTAGGCACTCAGAAGTAAAAAATCATACAAGTACTAGTATTCATTTATATAGTTTACTATGTTCATTAGTAGTTAATTTACTTGAATTATTTATGTATCAAAATTAGGCATAAGCCCAACATTCCATGTAGTAAGGTAAAAACAACAGAAGTCTCAGAAGACCTTCAAAAATAAAAGTATAGTCTGAATACAAGATTTTGATTTTCCTTGGAAGACTTGTCACAATTCATTCTATTACATAATTTAAGTATAACTTGAGTCCGCGATTGAGATTCCTATGTTGGAATTCAAGTATCACTACAGGTGTAATTCTTCCGACATCCTATGAGTCTGTTCTCAGTGGTCCTACTAGGGATCCCCGAGTATCACTCTCGATGATGGTATACGTTCAAGAGAGTCTATCCTTAGTGGTCTTACTAGGGAGCCCAAGGTATCACTCTATGTGAAATATAATATTCTATCAATTTAGTCCATCCCTTGTGGTCCTACTAGGGAGCCCAAGTGTCACTAATTACATATAAATCAAAATCCTCTTGAGTCCATCCATGGAATTCTAAACTGAACCCATGTATCACCCAAGGTGCAAGGTACAATAGCCATACATG
This sequence comes from Viscum album, assembly GCA_963277665.1. Lineage (NCBI taxonomy): Eukaryota > Viridiplantae > Streptophyta > Magnoliopsida > Santalales > Viscaceae > Viscum > Viscum album. The sequence goes on along the minus strand of OY728164.1, from coordinate 261,640,210 downwards.
TCCATTCACAGAGTACTAAGCTAAACTTATGTATCACCCAATGATATTTACTCTTTACTAATTAAAATTCATTGAAACATTCCAAAATTCTTAACAAGCATAAACACTGTATAGAAAAAGGGGAAAACACAGACCCAAAGCCATAATCAAACAATTACAATTTCTACACAATTTCTATTCAAGATAAATAACCATGTTCATTTTAAAAAACCCAAAAATGGAAAACAAAGGCATGTCCATGGAAATCATAGGACAAAATAGATATACAACAGTCATCCAAGGGAAACGCACCTACAGGGTGGCCCTTAATCAAGAAACACATCCAAACATGCTTTAATTCATTGAATTCATAACCAAAAGAACATTTAGTAACAACAAGGATCAATTTATTTTCAAGGAAACACCCTAAACATGGATGTAAACCACAAAAAAACATATAAACATCTCAAAAATTAATGAGAGGCATGAGACCACCTACCTCGATGTTGGATAACTGATATAATCTGACGTTGGCCCTTGAATCGGTCTAGAACGACCTAGATCTATGAAAAGGGGAAAACCATTCAACCATAAATAACTCTATAAAGAGGAAAAATCATCAATAATGTATATAAAAGAAGAAATACCTTACCAATTGGGTTCTAACATGATTGACGACACTTGAATCGGGTCCCAGACAACGAAATGGAAGAAGGAAATGATCTCACAACTCCTTGTTCTTCACTCGGTGGCACTTCTATCTAGAAGATGAGAAACTAGGGATACTTCCCATTTTAAGCCAAAAATTAAGAGTACATAGCATGTAAGTTCATATACATGGCATGTATATATTTTTTCTATTCATTAGTTATGCAACCTACTTTACGCGGCTCGCACCGACCTTGCCGACATGACTACATGATGTGTGCTAGGAAGTACATGACCTATAGTGGCGTTTTCTTCTATCCTTGGACAAAAAAAGAACACACCATGTATCCCCATCCTACATGACTAGACTACATGACCTGTACATTGGATTACATGGTGTGTACTACTAAAACATAACATTTTTCCAGTTTTTCATGTTTCCTCAAAAACAACTCAATGAAAAGAAATTTGTACCTTAAAGAAGAACTGGGTTCTTACAAACCTCCCCCAATAAATCAATTTGTCCCCGAATTGGCCTTCCAAGGGTGGTGCAGGAATATTTGATAATAACTCTAGCCACTGAGCACGTACGTCATCCTCCCTTTCCCAAGTCTCATCCTACACTCGGCCGTGTTTCCATAACACCTATACAAGAAGAACTAACCATCCTCATAGAAACATAAAGCTCCTGTCAACTATATGAATTATATTCTTCTCAAATGATGAATCAACCTGAATCTCAACATCCTCAGGCTAAAAAATGTGATATGAGTCTGAATGATAATGACGTAGCTGAGATACATGTAAAACATTGTGCATGGATCGGTACCTCTGAGGTAATTGTAACCGATAGACAACTATCCCAACTAGTTCTAGAATCTCAAACTATCTGACATATATCGGTGAAAGATTACCCTATATTCTGATCCTATTGTGCCCCAAACTCAGTACGACACGTAGGAAAACCCGATCTCTAACCTCGAACTCGAAAGGTCATCTATATTGACCGACATAGGAATTCTGACGAGACTGCGTAGTAGAAATATGCTTATGAATCAACTGAACCTACTCTGTAGTCTACTAGACAAGATAGGGTCCCAACATAGCTACCTCTCCTGCTTCCATCCAACACATGGGTGATCAACATGGCCTAATGTATAAAGCCTCATATGGCACTATCTGAATAGTATCATGGAAGCTATTATTATAGGTGAACTCAACCAGTGGTACATGCTTCTCCCATGATCCCCCAAAGTCTACGACACATGCATGCAACATTTCCTCTACCACCTGTATCATATGATCTGATTGGACATAAATCTGAGGGTGGTATGCTATGATTAGAAGCACCTGAGTACCTATTTCCCTCTGAAAACTCTTCTAGAAACATGATGTAAAGTGGGTGTCCCTTTCTGAAATGATAGAATGTGGAACCCCATGAAGTTGTACCACCTATCATATGTATATATTTCCAAGATCATCAACACCAAAGGTCTCCTTGATCTGAAAGAAGTGAGCGACCATCGTAATCCTGTAAACTATGACCCACACAACATCATTGCCTCTAGGTGACCTCGATAACCCCATTAAGAAATACATCATGACATCATCCCACTTCCACTCAGTAATGGGTATCTTTTTTAAAAATCTAGCTCACTGATGATGTTCTGCCTTCACCTGCTGACTGGTGGAACACCTCATAACAAAACCAACTATTTCTTGCTTCATAACCAGCCACCAGTAGTGACGACACAAGTCACAGTACATCTTGGTGACCCCATGATGCATTTACAAAGCTGAAGCATGAAAATCCCACATAATCTCCTCACATATATCCCCTGTAACCCACACACGCCCATGAATACATAGAACTTAATCATCACCTATCGTCCATCCAGGAGGAGGGTCATCACCTGCCACACTCTCCCATAGAACTAGGCCTTCAAAATATGATAGCTTCCTAATCCTCACTCTGTCCAGTAGGGCATAGGTAACAACAAAAGATGAAAGATAATTCTGTCCCTGACTGTTGTTCACCTCTAAATGCATCTTAGAAAACAAATCCATAATCTTCCACTCACCACTGGCCTCCTACATTGCATGTATCTAAGTCCTCCTTCTTAGTGTTTCAGCCACTTAATTTCCTTTTATAGGTGTATAGGTAAGCTCAAAATTAAATTACAAAAGGTATTCCACCCACCTTTATTATATCAGATTCAAATCCCACTGAGTAAAGATGTATTTGAGACTTTTTTTGGTTTGTGTACACCACAAAATGTTCTCCCAATAAATAATGTCTCCAACAGCACAAAGTATGGACCACTACAACTAACTAGAGATCATGCATCGGGTAATTCCTCTCATGTGGCCTCAACTACTAAGAACTATATGCAACAAATCGATCTACTTGCATAACCACTACTCTTAGACCAATACATGATGTATCAAAGTACACAGTGTAACTCTTGCCCGACTCTAGAAATATCAGTATTGGTGCTGAAGTCAAAAATCCCTTCAACTCCTGAAAGTATATGTCACAAGAATCTGACCACTCAAACTTCACACCTTTCTGGGTCAAGCCCATTATCTACGCTGCTAAGCGTGATAAGTCCTATATAAAATTTCTGTAGTAACCAGATATCCCCAAGAAACTATACCTCAAAAATGTTCTTAGGATGCTCCCAAGTCACTACTTATTTCAACTACTTTGGGTCCACTGATACTCCAGTTTTCTAAGATGACGTGACCCATGAAGTGAATCTAATCCATCCAGAAGTGTCATTTTGTGAGATTAGTAGGTAACTAATTCTCTTTCAGTGTATTCAAAACGATCCCAAGGTGTTTGGCATGGTCATGTCAATTGTGAGAATAGACCAAGATATCATCCAAAAAGACTACAAAAAAAATCTAAGGACAGAACACTTTGATCATTGGTGACATGAAAACTACTGGTGTGTTCGTGAGACCAAACGGCATAACCAAGTACTCATAGTGACCATACCTGCTATGAAAGACTATACGAGGTATGTATTCCAATTGAAGACATACCTGGTGATATCTAGACCTTAGGTCAATCTTCAAGAACACTCAAGATCCTTGATGTAGACCAAATAGGTCATCTTTCCGTGGTAAGGAATATATGTTCATGACTTTTAACTAGTTCAGTTTCCAATACTTCACACATAGCCTAAGGGTACCATCTTCCTTTTTTGTGAAAAGGATCAGTGAACCCCCAAGGAGAAGTATTAGGTCAGATAAAACCCTTATATTCCAGATCTTCCTACAACCTCTTCATCTCTTAAAACTCCATCGTATCCATCCTTTAAGGAGGAATGGATACCAGTACAGCTCTGGGAACTAACTCGATAGTGAACTATACTTCTCGGACCAGAGGCAATCCTGAAAATTAGTTTAGGAAAACATCCCTAAAACGATAAAATAATGGAGGGAAATATACCAAACAAGTTTCCTGATCATATAGATATAAACTCACAACCTGGGATGTCATCCTACCTAGTCCACGATGCTCAGGTCCATATCTACTTTCCTAGACATCCCATTCACCCTTATGTGGAAACTCTCCACCACCTGGTGATGTGAAACTCACCCTGAAATGATATAAATAAACAAAGTCTTGAAAATAATACAACATGTTCTTTCCAAGAATGAAATCAAAGCCTGTCATCTCTAAGACATAGAGGTTCCATAGAAAGTTACACCCACCAATCTCAAGGGGGAACTCCTTGCACTGACGCACACCTTCCATTCTAATACCTAACAGAGTGTCTAGTGTCATCACATTATAAGAAGTATAAACACAGAGTCCAAAGCTTTCCACAACAACCAAAAATATAAAACTATGTGTTGCACCGGTATCAAAAAGTGTAGAAGATAAAACAGAGGATACTAGGATAGTACCTTTGATAATAAAAGTTCTAGGATCCTACTTTTGCTGGGTCTATTGTATTGCATAAGTCTAACCTGCACCACGACCCGAAGACACTTCTTAGATACCCAAAGCTGACTCTCCCTGCTATCGCTAAGATCCTAGGGCCTAGCTACCACTACCACCCCACCCCCTTGCCCTGAATTCCATGAAATATTATACTTTCCAGATTGGTGGGAATCTACTAACCCTACCCCTAAATGAAGAGTCTGTAAAAAACCCCTATCACTAGAAACTAGTGGAAAATTCTGAAAGAAATGTTGTAGATGACCCATCTTGATACTAGATCAGCACTCAAATGGGTCCTTCGGGCACTGGGGCCTTGTATGCCCCAGCCTACCACACTAGTATCACCTCACTTGGCTATAAGAAGAATGGTTCTGACTTATTGTATCCCCATGAGAAGGCTCCATATGACACTTCTTGCTTCTAGCCAAGACAATACCGGATCTCAGTGCCCAACCGCCCCAACTCGTGCCTCCATCTTTTCACAAATTACGCTCAGTAATCATCACCTAATTTACAATATCATAGACCAAAGGAAACTTGAATACATTCACTTGGAATCAGATTTCATACTTGAGACCATCCTCAAATCACCTTGATTTCAATACGTCATTACATATCAGATTATGTGTGAATTGTTGAAGCTCAGTAAACAAGGAAGAATAATCGATAACTGATAGTTTTCCCTGATCTAGGTTCCTGAACTCTCGGGCTTGGTCGGCCCTCAACATCTCGAGAAAATAATAATCATAGAAGGATTCTTAAATTTTTTCTAATGTCATAACCCACTTACTCCATGCATGAGTGATAACATCCCACTATCTCTTGGAAGAATCACGCAACATATATGTTGCGATTTTGAACCTTCTTTAGAGAGGCGTCTCCAGATTCTCAAAGATAGTCAACATTGATTCCAGTAATGATTTCATATCCTATGGTCCACCATCCCTTGAAAAAGTTGGTGAATTCTACTATAGGAATACATGTGTCAACTCTTCCATAGATGTGGTAGCCTGCGATGGTCCCTGGAAGGTCTTCAAGAACCTCACAAAACCTTATAGGAACTGTATGTATGCACCCGCATTTGGTATAATGGCTGGTGCCACATCTGGAACAACTAGAGGATCCATCTATAACCCATAGACCACCATTTCGTGAGTATGCTCATTGCTACTCTCCTTGTATACATCTCGTGGTCGTCACGACAGGATGACTCAACAAAATCTAGCTCACATGCCTTAGTACTGACTTAATGAAAAATGAAACTATTACTCAAAAGTGAAAGAATGGAAAAAGTAAATGAAATCATTCATGTTTTCAAAAATAAGGGTACACGGAGTGTATATCCCCATACAAGGTGTGTTCTCCTATACCCTTACATGGCTGTGTAACGCTACCCCACATGACTATGTAACACACCACACACATAGCGTGTTCCTCCTAAGACACGATGTTTACTAGAATTTTCCTTTCTGCCTAGGTATTTTTACATTGCTAGAACTACACTATTCTGTCGGTTTAAGACCACACAATGTTTTCACCTATGACACAGTATGGACAACTAAGTTTTCATCCACCTTTGTCATTAGTCACATAGTTGGATACACGATCGACATGTACATGGAGTGTACTCTAAAATACATGGTGTGTTCTACTTAAGGATTGACAACTCATGTTCCCTTATCAAATGATAGGTTACACATTCAAGGGCTACACGGTGTGTACATAAGGTACATGAAACGTTATTTTTAAAACTTGTAACAAACTCTTCCCCAAACAGGAAGAACACACAACAAGTTAGGATAGACTACATGCCGTGTATACTAATTTTTTTAAGGATAATAACTCCAAATTTCCTAGAAAACCCATATTTTGCAGAAAATACAACCAACGGGATTCCAAATTATGATATGTGAGGGCCCATACTCCCCACTAATCAAAGTTTGGCACCTAAACAGAGTATATAATAGTACAATTATAGATAAAAATATGATTCATGACCCACCAAATTCCTATCCAATAGGGCCCATAAACCTATGGAACCAATTTTTGGCATCCATTCAATCTAAACCACAGTACATACCAATACACCTATCACAACATCAAGCATAGCTATCACATCATCTATCACAACAACATGAGATAACTAATGCATCCTAGATGGAATTGAAGAATGTATGGCATAATGCATGGCATAGTGCATGGAATAATGCATGGCATATGATCTTAACAAGTTTATATATGATGCATGATATGGAATACCCTCATCTCATCGGGTTTCAATAAAATAGAAACCATAATTTCATCAATAGTAATATTAGAAATCAAGTGTTTCACCCAAAATTGAAATTGAATGAACTGTAATAGCTCAAAATATAATGATCACAAGTCAATTTGAAGAAATTTGGATTTTCACAATACGCGGGGTAGCTACTCCCCAGCAAAACCAATTACCAAATACCTAGTCATTATTACTCCCACCTATAGGCTCCAAAAAGTAAGAAAAAGTAGAAAATAAATTCCTTTTATACCACTTTGTAACATCCCGGATCCGAGTGGCACTAAATGGTGCCCCGTACCTGGTCGGCCACATGGACTCAAGTGCATTTCCCCAAATACCAGAGGCTGTCGACTAGTTGTGAGGGCCTAGGGTGTGATAGCGGGGAAAATATGCCCTCATTGATAGAGTGTAACACACCAGAATAAACAATAACCAATAACAGAAGTAGTAAATAACATGCAACTAAAGTAAACAACTGAATACTAAAAGATAAAGTTAACAAGAAGACATATAATATCAAAATGATGAAGTATGTCATATGTTCTAAGAAAATATCGAAAACAAGATACACTAAAATCAAGTATAATACAATACCAAAGTAAGGTAAAATAAAATAAAACTTAGTATCATCACAAGCTTTAGCTTGTTCCTATGCTCTCCTGCTCCTAAGCAGCAATCAAGTACAAATACTGGGAGGCTTTCCCCTATTAAAACCTACAACAATATAGTTTTTTTGGGCCCAAAATCATGACCCAAATAGGGTGTGAGAAATAAATCCCAATAGGAAACCACCAAAGGCCCGTGCCAATATGTTAGTGAGTATATGTAGCAGTTGTGTATAAAAATGAGATATAGTAAACTAGTAGGCACTCAGAAGTAAACAATACTAAATGTACTCATATTCATTTATAGAGTTTACTATGTTCATTATTAGTTAATTTACTTGAATTATTTAGGTCTCAGAAGTCAACCTAAGCCCGACATTCCCCATAAAAAAGTAAGAACAACAAAAGTCTTAGAAGACCTTCTTATAAGAAAGTAAAGTCTAAATCCATAATTGTGATTTTTCTTGGAAGATGTGTCATAATTCATTCTATTACATCATTTATGTATAACCCAATTCCATTCTTGAGATTTATAAGTTGGAATTCAAGTATCACTACAAGTTTAATTCTACCATCATCCTACGATTCCGTTCTCAGCGGTCCTACTAGGGAGTCCTGAGTATCACTCTATGTGAAATATATGATTCTATCAATTTAGTCCATCCCTAGAAGTCCTACTAGGGATCCCAAGTATCACTAATGATATATAAATAAAAAGACTCTTGAGTCTGTCCATGTCATTCTAAACTGAACCCATATATCACCCAAGGTGCAAGGTACCATAGTCATGCGAGTCCATTCAGGACGTTCTAATATAAACCCATGTATCACACTATTTTATTTACCATTTACTCATTAAAATTCATTAAAACATTCTAACCTACTAAACAAGCATAACAAATTCATAGAAAAAGGGGAAACACAAACCTAAATCCATAATCAAACACTTACAATTTCTACACAATTGTAATTCTTGATAAATAATCATGTTCATTTTAAACAACCCAAAAAGGTAAAATGAAGGCATGTCCATGGAAATACTAGGACAAAACGGCTATACAAAAATCATCCAAGGTAAATGCACCCCCAGGGTGGCCCTTAATCAAGAAAAAAATCTAAAATGCTTTAATTCATTGAATTCATAACTAAAACAAAATTTTATAATAACAAGGATCAATTTCCTTTCAAGGCAACACCCTAAACATGGGTGTGCAGCACACCGACACATATAAAAATCTCAACAATTAACAAGAGGTGCGAGACCACCCACCTTGATGCTGTATAACTAATATAATTTGATGTCATCCCTTGAATCGTCCTAGAACAACATAAATCTATGAAAAGGGGAAAACAATCCTACCCTAAATAAATATATTAAGAGGAAAAATCACCAAGAACATATCTAGAAGAAGAAATACCTTACCGATTGGGTTCTTATGTGACCAACAACACTTGAATCGGGTCCTAGATGACAAAATGGGAAAATGAAATGATCTCATAGCTCCTTGTTCTTCACCTGATGGGTCTTCTATCCAGAAAAATAGAAAATGAGGCTACTTCCCATTTTAAGCCAAAAATTAGGATTACACGACATCTAACTTCATATACACAGTGTTTATATCATTTTAATGTGCCTTAATTCTCTGACCTGCTTTACATAGCCTGCACTGACCTTGCCAAAATGACTACATGGTGCGCACTTGAAAGTACATAGCATGTAATGGATTTTTCTTTTCTCCTTGGCCAACAAAAGCACACACCATGTATCCCCATCCTATATGGCCATAATACACGACGTGTAAATTGTATTACACGACATGTACTACTAAAACATAACATTTTTCTAGTTTTCCTTGTTTCCTAAAAAACACTCAAAGAAAATAAAGTTTTACCACAAAAGAAGAATCAGGTTCTTACAAAAATAGTGGAATTATTTGGATAACATGCCCTAAACAATTTTGGGAATCTTATTAAAAGGAAAATGGTGATTGTTACAACATAGTCAAAAAATGAGTTATTAGTAATTATGACATTCAATTACTAATGGTTGAAGGATGTTTATGGAGATTCGGATTTCCCTGGACAAATATTTTGGTCTCTATACAAAAAGTACCTAAATATGGGAGGATTATTTTAAGTAAAAATTACCTAACAATGGTTTGATAAGATTTCTTACATAGGTATTAACCAAACATGAGATATATGGTTCCTTTAGTTAGAGGTCATACGACTAGGACCATAGAATTATAGAACTATAAGGTGATATGGGGCATATCACATCAAGGTAATTCCAGAATACATCAGACATGAGGGAGGAAATTGTAGACCATGGTCTGAGGGGTTCTCAAAATGAGAGAAAGGATATGAAAAAAATATACCGGGGATAACCACTAATTGATTCGAATTGTGGGTTCAAACATAATGTCATATAAACATACAAGTACATAATATAATTCACTTGAGGGTGATGTTACCACTGGTTGAAAAACCCATTATGTGGGATATATTATGAAATTACAATTGGGGTGTGTTAATGCATATAAAAACATTGGAATCCTCTAGATGAAAAACCCATTTTTGGATAACTTTATGAATATCCAACTAATCCATTTTATTGCCTATTCAGGAAATAGAGTCCTCAGGTATTATAAATTCTATCTTTAGAAGATGGAGAAAAATTATGAATATTATAATGTGTCCATGACTAAGAGCATGACATGTGGAAATGATATGTCTGAGAACAAAAGAATAATATAGATTGATAATGTCCATGAAGTGTGGATTCCTTTACATAGATCTAACTCATATGTAGTAGGGGATATCTATTTACTTGTTGGACCATATACCGAGGATACCCAAATTAAGATCTCTTACATAGATATATTTTTGTTCATAAGAGATGGAAGATTTCTATTTACCCCATGGATGAGATAGGGGCACGATTCCTAGGTGTCACTACATGTCTAAATGGAATGAGAATCAAGAAACACATTGTTTTTTAGGTACCATGATATTTAAATTCATGTGGAAAGAACATTATCCATGAAGTTTATCATCACATGGTAAGGACGTCTTCCATGTAGTTTAATGACATGTGGTAAGGATGATGGTGACTCGACATGAAGAAGAAATATTACATCTCGACCATGGAATAGGACCTGAGAGTCACAAAGTATATTGTTAAAGCAAGAATAAATGAACATATAGTTCTAAAACAAATATCCCCACACTAATTGAATTCATGTGTGGAGTAATAAAAAGGGGTTTTCAAATACATGCTCATGTCTATGGTGAAAACCCATATTAGATTCTCTCCTGTAGATTTGACTCTTAGAGAAGAGAATGGGGGAATTTTCTATATTGTTTTGTGGATGGGCCCATGATTTAAGATCCTAACATCACTACATATCTCATTGGAATTATAATCAAGAAAAATGTAGTTCATGGGGAGTTTATATAGTTTAATGTCATGTGGTAAAGACATTTTGTGTTGCATTTAATGTCTTGCATCCAATACCATGATAATCCTAATGAAAAATTATGTTCCTTAATTTTGCTGGTAACTATTTTACCAATAATCATAATCCCACATTAGATATGATCAACATGATAAATAAAGAGTTGTAAATAATTATTTCTCTATAGGAAGTAAAAAAAGAGAAGGTGAATTTATATTTTGTGGTGGTTGGACCAGGATGTGAGATCCAGGCATCGCTATGTATCCCATTGGAATGAGAATCAAGCCTTTCGTAGTTTTGAAATTACATGAATTTTAACTTCATGTATTGAGTAAGAAGATGACATGATGTGAATGAAGGTAAATATTGTTTCTAGGCCCAAGAATGGAAATATGGGCATCTCTACGTATCCCATGATGGTAGGAATCAAGCCACATGTAGTTCATGAAAAGTTCCCTATCTAGGTCTGATTCATATACAAGGAAAGAGGGGGAGTTTTTTTATCATGGATGGAATCAGGACAAGAGGTCTGGGAATCACTATGTATCTTATTTGAATGAGAATCAACCCATATGTTGTTCTTGAATAATTGTGTGGTAGGGGAACGTGCACCAAATATTATGATCCATTCAAACATGGATCAAAATGTTTCATAGTTTTACATCATTAAAAAAGGACATAAACCATATAGTTATATATCATGTGGTAAGGATGTGATAATGTTGATTATTATAACTATAAAGGGGGATCGAGTGCTGCTATAGAGTGAAAATGATGTGATCAGGGATTTCACCTGGGATCTGCCCATCCTTTATCCCTCATGTCTTTCCAAGAGGTAATCTCAACCCACTGAGGGGTTAGAGGAATATGATTAGAGATTACACATTAGTTGGATGCCCATTTTTTTAGGACAATGAAGAGTATCTTATATCATTGTATTTTAGGGGTTAAATAATGTTAAATAAGATGTATTTTAACTATACAATTTAATATCATTCAGTAAGGGAGAATGAGTCTTTCATTTTAGATTCATACTACTAGGATGATATGCCATGCAAATTTATCATCATGAGATAAAGATGATTATGCCACATAGTTTATCATCATACAACATGGATGTTGGGATTTTTTATTATATAATATATATCTTTACAAACCCTTCATTGGTAGGGGACGTAACAGGCTCTCTATCTATCAAAATCAAGGAATAAGCTCCATTAGAGAAAACTTTGTGTTTAGTGTAAGGTACCTCTCACTTTAACTCATGCTTTGAAGTATTATTTCATGGCATCATCTAATTTTTATGGAATAGTACCAATTATACATGGAGTAATGAATAGAGGTGGAACTTCTTGTTAAAATATTATAATATTTGATTTTGATGGACCTCCAAGTGATATAGGGTGGGCAATAATTTCTCAACAATCCATTACAATTCAACCATTCATTTCTAGAAATTATTATATATGGATAGGTAATCACAGATAGTAATATAGAGTAATGGAATTTGATCCTCAATGGGATGGACTGCTTTTTTCCGACATACGAGTGAATATTGGGTCACCTGTGTGGAAGTACAGGTTTTAGTATATTAAACCCATATGAAATAAAAGACCTTTTCAGGACAATAATTTTATATTTATCCACCATCTTCTAGAAAATGTTCTAAATGGTCTTGTTAAAGGCCTCTATCTTCCCATTAGATGATGGATGATAGAAAGATGAATAATTGGATTTGATATTGTACTCATAGTACAAATTTTTTCACCCAGCAGAACATAAATTTGTTCTATTGTCCATGATTATTGTATGAGGGACAAAAAATCTTGTAATGATGTTGTTTTTTAAAAAGATGAAAATGCTTTTGGATTTTAATTCCTTGTGGTGTATTTCCTAATCCAATTTAGAGAAGAAATCAGTAGTAGTTTGGATATATTTGAACTATATGGATGTATCTAGAGTGTCTGGCTCCACAAAATCCATTGACACTATGAAAAATGGCTAGGAGTATTTTTTTATATGAAGAAACTTCGGGGATTGATGGATGACATTTATATTCACCTGGATGGAATTGAATTTCTTGGTGTTTTCTATAAAATCCCGCATCATTGAATTATACAAGTGTACAAGCCTTTTGATTTGGTAGGAAATCATGATCATTGAATGGTAGGTGCTACAAGATCTGGTGTGCACTTCATTCATGACAGTAGTGGTCTCTTATTCATCAACACATTTAATAAGGCCTCTATTAAATCCCCTTTAACAGAAGACTTTTTTTTATTTGGTCCATCATAAAGAGTGAATTCAGTTGATCCTCTTAAGATTTTCTCTTTACTAGATCTATCTTATGAGAGTACTTCATTCTAAAGGTAGTCCATGATTGAAATCATCCACCTAGTAGTAGAACCATATGGTTCAGATACTGGACTAAATTCAATGATATCTTCCATTTTTACATGAACAAAAGGTTATACCATTTGGTGATGTGAAATATTGATGAACTTTTCACCACAGTTGTGATCTTCCAAAGTCGTAGAAGTATTTCCAATGCATCTTTCTAATCATTATGAGATCACAAGACACGAGTCAATGTCAGCTCTGAGGGACTTCTTCCATTAACCCTCATACATAGTAAATAAGGGGGACTAACTCTTCTTTTCTGATGGAATAATCCCCATTGATATGTTTGATTAAAAAATATGAATCTCCTTTCACCTCCAGGTGGTATATTAGTATTTGGAGCTCCAATTCTAGGCCTACAACGAGGGACTGATATTCCACCTCATTGTTAGTAAAAAAATCTAATAATATATAAGAGTAATTCAAGACTTATCTCACTAGGAAAATTTTCATGATCCCTAAATGAACATTGATGAGCATTTGGTCATCCATTCTCTTCCCAGATGGAAACTTGGATGCACTGTCAAAATACATATCCCATATTTGGGATCCTCCTTAAATAGAGTACATCTCCTCATTTAGAAATTTTATATTTAATGAAATTGTTTCATAGGATGGGTGTTCTACAAGAAATTATAATAAGGACTATCATTTCATTTCTTTCTAAGGCATGGATTATCTATCAGACTATTGTAGGATAACCACCCACCATGCTAATCATCTTGTCAACATATAATGGTTGATGATATATTTGAGTGGGTTATTATGAGATACTTATTGTAACTCGTATTTTTGTATATAGTGTAGAAATTTCTGAACTAAAATGATTAATGCAAGATAAATCATCTCAATATCTGAAAAATGATTCTCAGTGTTGATCAGGATTCTACAGAGATAATAGAGCCTATTCTCATTCAAAACATCATTCTTTTGTGTATGAAAGGAACCTAGTGATCTCTCTAGAGATGTCAATTATAGAATGAGTTTATTTTACTCAAAAGGTGGAATCAATTATTTTGGGCTCAAGAGGTATTTCTTGATGTTTTAAAATTCTTCCTAATAGTCACTGGTCCATTGATATGAAACCCTCTTTTTCATTAGTTGGGTGAAGGGAAAACACTTTCCTTAAAGGTTGGATATAAAGGGTTAGGTATAAGATATGTTTCCTTGAATTCCTAACAACTATTTAAGTTTTCTAGGAGTTGAGATTCTAAGGATGAAATTTTATTTCTTTGGGTCAACTTTGATGCCTCGATGGCACACAAAGAAGCCGAGAAACATTACCGAGGTTACCCTGAAAGAAAATTTCAAGGGGACTATTTTCAGGATATGAAATCATAGCATGTATAATTAAGTCTTAAGGTTATCCAAGTGGTAAGAAAGTTTCAAGGAAACAACCACTATATTTTTAATGTAACATTAGACAAACCTCCCTAGTAATGGTTTGAATATGCGATGCATGGCACTTTGGTGTGTGGCACTAGCGTTCTTTAAGACAAAGGGAATTTTTTGATAGTAGAATACTCCCTGGGGGGGATAAAGGAAATCAATACTTCATATTTTGGGGGAATTATAAGTTGGATTTACCTTGAATATACATACATGAAGTAGGGGTCTTGATAAATAGTATTCACATCGATTAGGAGCATTGTGACTGGAACGAGAAATTTAAATTTCTAAAAGTGAAAGTTGAGATCCCTGAAGTTGATGAATACTATGATCTTCCCATTATTATAATTTAATAGGATGATATTTTACATCCATTTTGGATACTATTTCTATTGAATGATGTATTCCAAGATTATCTTGTCCACTACAACTTAAATTTTATTTGTGTGAATTTAGTGTTTCCTTCTGGATGCTTGTTTGTATCATTGATGATCTTATGGAAATCCTAAGTGGTGGGTGGACACCTCAGGATGATGAACAGGAATATCTATATAATTCAAGGAAAAACATATCAATTTTTATTTAGGAATGATATATATATAACTCTTTTTATTCATAATTAATAGAAGAACTGATCAAATTGGGTCATGCATCTTTGTTCATACCCAGATTTATTTCTCTCAGTCCGTCAACAGTGGTGGAGACACCAACAAAAAATGTTGGTGGGTGGCATCCCTGAAGTCTTACTCCTCTTCTACTCCCTCTTTATTTACCTCTTACCCTATTCTTGGGAAGTATGCGATGAATCAAGTCTCTTGGACTTAGTTTAGGATTCAAAATTTGGACATTCATAAGTTGAGAAACTACTTACAACTAAATTGATAGCATGAAGCCTTTTTTAAGATTTAATGTGGAGAACAGGGCCTGAGAATGAGAATCTTTATTTTATACCAATTTCACAACAACTTATTCCAAACTTGATGACTAAATATGGATTTTTTTGAATCTTAGGGGAAGAAATGAATACATCTTCTTCAAGTATTTCACTACTTCTTGGAGATTTGACAACTTATCTAGTGCCATTGGGTTTAGTTTGTACAACTGATATCATAGAAGAATCTATATGTGTGCTCCAATTCATACCCAAATCTTTGATTTGGTAGATGAGGAGAATATTCTCTAAGATGATATATTTTAAAGGATTTTACAAAATCATCTCTAGACCAATCAGGGAATTGATTCAAGCAACATTATCAATCACAAACTATTTTCCATCCCTTAAGTAGAATCATTCTTCAATGTACTTTGATTCAAGGGATTTTAATGGGGATTTTTCACATTGAAATGTACCAATTTGGAAAATGATACAATATTTGAGACATTAGTTGTATTATGAGAGAATTTCTCCATGATAATGTAGCTATGGTATTCCCAGAAGAACATTAAAGGAAATATATTTAAGAAGAACCATGGATTAGGAGTCATACATGATATACCTAAACTAAGTCATGCTTTTGATTTTTCCAAGAGGATTTTTCCTTACATTTTCATAACCCTACAAAATTAATATGGAGGGGGACAAGTGTGATTTGTTAAAACCTTATTGATAGAGTGTTTGAACCGAAGTAAGGATGAATCCTAAGAAATTATTTACAAAGGTTTTTTAGATATCAAGGTAATTTATCCTGATAGATATATACAAGGGTATTAAATGTCTACCTATGATGGAATCCCAGTCCTGTTCTATGAAAGAGATGACTCTGTGGTATTCTCTAGGATCATTCTCTACACGATACACTTCAATAGAAGCAACCTCACAATGAAATTCTTGAGGGCTTGATAAGGCCTCTATGAGTGCTTCTTGGATGACTTTTTATAGGCTCAGATAATCAAGGATTGAAATTTTGTCCTGAACTAGGTCTAGAATCTTAAACACATCATACTTCTGATCCAAAGGTCTTCTCTTCCTAGTATATGGATTCCCTTTTGCAGGTGCATGAGGATATTATGTACATTATGTGGATATATAATTCCTTAGAACATGAGATGAAGGTGCTTCTACTCTACATGGATTAGGCTGATTAGTTCTTCTTGCACACTGAAGAAAATTATAAAATGAAATGTCTTCTACCCAATCTTTTAGGTTGATATTTTCAGGGAATATCTTTTCATGTGTATGGAACTTCCTTGATCCTTTTGAACACACTGAAGATCTCTCCAAAAAGTTTCATACATGGATACATTTATAGTAGGGATGTGGTTAAAGTATTGACTCATGTCACAATTGCATATTCCCCTATATCCTAGACTCTGAAGACCTCTTCTCCCTATTACCCAATCGAATGTATGAGAATCAGGTTTATAATCAAACTCATCATCTGAGAAGGGATCCATTATGTAAAAAATATTAATGGAACCAAAAATAGACTCATTGTCTGATAGAGATTCTATCTAATGAATTGACCATTATTTTACCATTTAGGGGGGGGGGGGGGTGTTTATATTGCTTATAAGACTATAGGCATGAAGTCAACTAAAGTTATAGGAAACATTTTCTTTGGCACAAGCTCATGTTTTAACATGTTCGTCTTACTCTTCTAGCCATGTCACTTTTTGGAGGACAATATTTGAAAGCATAGAGCTGTCTATGGAGTCATTTGTATTGTAGGGGAAGTGTTTTAGAGTACAATTGGTTATTTAAACTATGTTCAAATGATATCATGAGTATAATTGATTATATTTCTTACCATACAATCACTAAACTTCTATGTAGCCTTGATGTTAACTTCCATCCATTCAATCCCCTTCTATAGATCGGTGGCTGAAACACATGCTACTTGAGTAGAATTACTTCCCAAATTCAAATTCAAAGAGTCCAATATCTTTTTTTTGGATTTCATTAAAAATAAATCACTCCTAGATATTATTTTTTAGTTATTTATGGAAGGGTTAATAATTCGGTAGATATTTTTTCCATCATTGTTGGGTATCTTGGGATTTCGAAACATGATCAATTTGTTTTCCATTTACGAGATGAAATAACTCGGGATTTGGTCACTCAGAAAAGAATAAAACTTGGTTTTAATCTCCTAAAACTTTTTTTCTCTACTATCATTGTTCATCCTAAATAGGAGGTCATTATTCACGAAGCTCAGGAGGTAGAACCGCATGATATGGTGTAGTATTTAGAGTGGGAGGGAGTACTAGGGCATGAAAAAGTGTAACAATGACAACTTATGATTTTCATATTATCTTTATTTGAGCTAATGTAATTAATTGAGACTTATCTTTAGTTTGTGCAATGAATTATTCCAATCAACGATAAATCACTGAAAGGTATCGAAACCCTAGTGTATATTTCATAGGGATAAGTTGTGTGCACAACACATCATGAATATTTCCTATACATATGGGAAATAAGTATTATATATGGAGAAGTAGGTTTATTTAATATATCAATAATTTCCCCAAGGAAATGATATATGATACCATTTCATTATCCCACTATTTCCAGTTTGAGAGGTTGAGGATTTTTGTCTTTTGTAGTTTCGATCTGAACTGGAAAAATAAACTTCTAAGGGAGGTATTCTCACCCCATAATTGACTTATCAAGAAATCTAGTATACCATAAAAAGGATGGGACCTATATTTATTTCATGAAGCACATGAGTTTCACTACCTGTTTTTTTAGGGGTACCCATAATGGGATGACAACAAGACATGAAATTTTTGAAGTGCTGCTCCAAGTCCCTATAGCCATTGAAAATAAGAAATTATGGGTTCTCAAAGTCATGTGGGGGAAGAGTAAGATCTACCCATTTAAAATAAGGCTTATTTTCTAGTTATATCGGTGTAAAACCTTACTCCCTGGATTTTAATCAATATATTAGTGATTCAATGGTGTTTATGATCCATCAGGGAATGTCTGGATGAGCTGGATCATGAATAGGTGCACTGGATAGCAGGGACATCTATGGTGGCATTGATGGTATCTACTACTGGTAGCCTATAACAACATACCTAAAAGGATTTTCTTGGCCCTATTATGGGTTTTCATCCAATGGAGGGAATTTCTGATATGCTTCTATGGGATCCAAGTATATTGGTGGTTGGTATCCCACATTGAGAAGATGTTCTAGATCCATTTTAGTCACTAAAAAGAACCCTCTTTGCAGAGGTATTATCGTTTGAAGGGAAAGTTGAGGATCTAATTGGAGAACATATCTAATAGGAAGGTTAGATATGATTAATTATTCATTGAGTATCCTCAATTATTTCTTATCTTCTTATTATTGATTAAATATATCTTCAAGTGAAAGGGGATCAAACTCCATAAGAGAAAGTTGAGGAAAAATCTTACCCTTACCCTTTTTTTATTGGATTCCTTTCAATAATGAAATAATATTGTGATAGAGGGAATGCCCAAATTCAAGGTGAGTTTCTGGTTCTGGGTACGCACACCTCCAATCATTTCAGTGCATATAATATTTTGAACCAAAATGTCCTCCTCCAATTCATCTTAAAAATCATCCTTGTGTTATTTAGGGATTACATGGGTAGTGTTAATGAAATTCAATGACGTGTAATGTATTGTAGAAATTATATCAACGTCTTTATGAGACATAATTTTTCTACAAAATCCATGAGGTCTTTTCCACTCCTTTTCTGATTCTCTAGAAGATGTTTGGAGGGTGATAATATGAAGGGAATAAATATATAGACCAGTCATGAATGTTACTAGAAAGGGTACCAGGTCCTGGGATGGGATAAACAAAGAGGATCCATTCTAAGGTGTTCCCCATAATTGAGGGAAGACTAGTTTTTTTACGAAGGATATTTATGATATAAAAAATCTCCCAACCCCAAGGATTGAGGTTGAAACTGTTCCACTTTCACAACACTTCAGGATTGGTTTGATGATCACGAATTTTGGGTTAAAAAAGTCCCCAATCATACAGGATAGGGTTTCTCCTAAACTTTCATTGTTTCTACTACCAATACTGACCTTCTGATTTTGCAGAGTTTTGTTCGAACATAGGAAGGATGAATCATTTGGAATTCACCTAGATCACCCACTTCTGAAGATATTTGTGATATTTCTGAAATTTTTGATATCTGATTAACGAATTTCCCTATGTGGGAGGCCTGTTCAATATTTTCAAATTCCTGACATAAAATTCATTCAATATCATTCTCTCTTCTAGCCCAATGTTAGTGAGAGTCAGTTGGGGACTATTTTTGTTGCACATATCATCAGTTGTGATTAGATTATGTTTATTGAATCTGACTAGATGCTATGAAATTGCATGACACCACATTCAGTGAGATTTTATAATTGGGGAGAGTGGTTAAATGTAACAATTCATGTTCACCCCACACTCTAATACAAACATAGTATGGGGAATATTTTATTAGTTTTCTCAATAGTTTTACTATGATGAGGAATTCATGCTGAAGGGATCCTTTATTTTTATCAAACATTGGATTTCTTACATCCAGGAGATATTCTAGGTTAATTTTTCATTTCATCCCTTCTATTAAATTAACGGGACTCTAGTACTCATCATAGTGTAATACTTTCACTCTCATGTGATAAATATTTTTCTATATATGGTTGTGGATTTTGTACACAAAATATTCATTCAACACCTCTAGAATGTTGTATTGAGAGGTGTATAAAGGCAAAAACATGACTGTAATTTCATATATAACTATTTGTTTACTCATGTTTATCATGTCATATTCTTATTTTGTAAGAGTCTCCTCAATCAGGTTCGACCAAAGTGGATGATTTCTTGTAGATTTATCACAATCAATAATATTGGTGGGGACTTCCTCACTTAGGTTGGATTTAGGTGACCAAAGGGTGATTCAGAGAGTGAACATTTCCTTGGATTTTCTTCCACATGGGAAATGATTTCAATTTTTAATAAAAATAAATTAGGAATGACATCCCTTGTTTTCCTAGTGCCTCATGGTTGAAGGGATTTCTCATTACTACCTCACCAAGGGGAGGACCCCCTTTACGATGTGAAGTATTACTAAAGATAGAAAATTCTTAGTGAATTCCATCATAAGGAGGAATACCATGGTGGATTACATAAAGACTAAGACCCTCTTTATCTTTGATATTATAGCCACACAGAGGGATTCTGTGACTCTCATTGGGAGATGGTCTCTTGAGATCAATCAGATTATGGTAATGAAGAAAGCATTCATGGTTTAGTGACCAGGGAGGACCTCTGGAAGTACTGTTACAGATATCATAATTTTATAACATGAGAATTGAATCCATATCATCCTTATATAAACACCTAATGTTTTCATGAACTCCATTATTAAGTAGAGAGAGATCATAGATCAGATCTTTATTTTCTAGTTATCTCTACCGAGGACTCTTTTTGGATGACTACTTGTAAGAAACAAGGGCCACATTTTGGAGAAAATGGTTTTCAGGAATGATATAATGTATGAATGGATCCCGGTATACTACTATAAATTTTTGATAAGATCTTGGAAGTTTTTTAGGGGTTTGTGACTACCTTGGAGTGGCCATTGAAATAGGTCAATTACCTCCTATTGGAATGGTTGTATATTCCCAACCTAGTTGTTTGTATATCACGGGGGAGTTCTCTCCATGAAACTCCTAGAAAAGAGTAGTGATATGTGTCTTCTATGGTGTGACATACTAATGAGCCACCCCATTTATGGGGATGTAGTTTTTTTTCATCCATCTAACACTACTTTTTCCATTTTTATGACGTTCTTACAGGTATGTTGGATGTGGGATGAAATTTGTGTCTTCTCTTTTACCATTGTCATGATATGATTGGTGACTTCAATGACTTGAATGGGGATATAAGCCCATTTTCTATATCAAATAGGGCTATATGCCCACTCTTGTACCCCATTTCCTACTAGTGGATACTGAAAGTACACAAGTATGGGGAAAGAGAGTTGAATATGCCCATATTCATCTTTGGGAGACTACCTTCTCTGGGTGATTCCAGACAAGGTATATAGTTGGCATGATAAGTGAAAGTAGGTGTGTGTGCGAATTCATAATTTTCTACAAATTTGACTAAA
Source organism: Viscum album (assembly GCA_963277665.1). Taxonomy (NCBI): domain Eukaryota; kingdom Viridiplantae; phylum Streptophyta; class Magnoliopsida; order Santalales; family Viscaceae; genus Viscum; species Viscum album. Next base: position 261,618,412 of record OY728164.1, on the reverse strand, counting down.
GATATTTTTAGATGTTGCTAGATGAATCTTCTAGAAGTCTTTCTTAGTGCGGGTAGGTGAATGTTTTTTCTCAATGTGTGCCACCAGATTTGAATGGTAGGCCTCCTTGAATGTTTCTAGTTGAGTCCAATAGCAATCTAAATTTGGGTGGGATGGTTTATGTTACTGCTCACTATTTTACACCAAGTGTTATTGGTGATCTTATTTGGAGTGAAAAAATGTGTGACCCTACTCCCTATTGGCTAGTTGCAACCCCCATTGGGCTATATTGCACGCCCGAGTTAGGATTAATTGGACCAAACTATCAAGGATTTCACTACCACCATGCTAAGGGTTCACTAATACATGACATTAGTGATGGGACTAATAGTAGGGTCCCACTGGGAGGACCCATGTGTCTTCTATATCAGGCCATCTATATCCTCTTAATATACCTCTCTTCGATAAGGGAGGGACTAGTTATTGCATTCTGACGATAATATCACGAAATGGTTGAATATGGTGATATGTTCCATTAGATTATGAACCATTGTTCATCCCAAATTGGACGATCATTGGGTATTTTTTCAGCTGTAGGGACTATCGAGAAGCCTTCATAGTTTGGATTGTACCATTCTAGCGATACTCAAGTATTAGTGCATTTGAGATTCAGTGTTGAAGATGATGGTTTAGTGATAGCATCTTTTTCTTGGATGAAAACCCGACATGAATGGTATCCTAGGAATATATTGGTGAGACTATTTGAGTTTCTATTTGGATTGAAGGGATATCCTATTAGATGTTCCTAGAATATAGTTAACAAACAAAAATATAAACCCCTGTCAAAGAAACATCTTATTAAATGAGAACATGCATGATTTATTGTCTTACTTGGACCTATTTTAATTTGAGAGCGAAAGGGGTATGAAAGGTAGGTGACATTATCATAATGGTTAAGAATTCATGTCAGGTTCACCATTTTTTATTTCCAATAAAAATTGTGTCTCTAAACAGTTGATTGAAAGGTGTTGACTTTTTTTTGATCATTAACCCTGTGCTTTCTATTTTCAAAGGGATTCCAACTAGATTTTTTCATGGTGTCCAAAACACCCAATAATTCTATATCCATGAGGGGACCACCTTTCAAAGGAAGGATCTCACATGGAAATTTGGCCAATGAAACTTAATAACTCACATTGGTTGAGAGGATGGGAGTGTGGGATCATCACACCCTTTTAGGGGGAATTTTTAACTATTCTAGAAATCCCTTATAGATTTAAGACATGTTCATGAATACTTAATTAATTCCCAAGTATGAAGTGGGTCACCCTGGAATAAAAACTAAATTATTATCATGTTTGAAATTTATAATCATCTATATGTCTCTTAGGTTCATCATAAATAGAGATATCTATATTTATCAAGGTTTCTCCATCAATTATATCCTCTTATGTACATATTAGATATTCCTAGGTCATTATTATGAGGATACTAGTTTTCATCCATACAATATGGAACTTTGGATTATATCATCATCCATGGAGATTAGAGTTGTTTTGATGATGGGATTGAAACCATGAAATATGATTCCAATATATCATTGTGAATGGAATAAAAACCAATTTTGTTCTTTTCCACATAATGGGATACATCATTCATTTTAATGTCATGTTATTAGGACCAAACCATGTTGTTTAACATCATGTGTTGAGAGAATCTAGGTGGAAATTTCCAAGTAAAGGATTGGTGTGAGAATTATTCTAAATCAGTTGAGGGAACCTGGATGGGAAATTAATTATGATAATCAATATGACTCTACCAGGGATGTGTCCCTAAGAGAATTAGGGTTGGTTTGGGGTGCGGGGTTCAGTCCTAAAAGAGGCTTCATACATGTCCCATTTGGATGAGAATCAAATCCAACATAGTTCAGTTATGAGGACTCATGCCTATGGATGCCATCAAGTTTTTCTCATAGCGAAGTATGACCCTTTGAAAGGATTTGGAATGGGGCTTAATTCTAAGGAGGATACCCCGATGAGTTTAGATTTTGTTGGGGCTTATTCCTAAGGAGTATTACCTAATGAATGAGTATGGTTTAATTGGGGCTTAATCTTGAGAAGGATTACCTAATGTTTGGTTGGGGCTTACTATTGAGGAGGATGCCCTATGGTTTTGTTAGGAATGGGAATTACACTAAATTGGATGCCTATATATTGAGTTGGGGATTACACTTGTAATGATTACCAAAAATAATCAATTGCAACTTACAGATGGAATGATGAATAAAAATGTTCAGTTGCATTTTACAATTGGAATGATTCCCAAAAATATTTTGTTGGGAATTACACTTGGAATGATGCCTAAAAGGTTTAAGATTATGTATATTTCATGATCACCACCACCCTCTAAGCCAATTTTATTCTTTATCAATGTGTGAAAAAATAAGAAGGATAATATCCAAGAAACCACATGATCTACTTTTCCCTACAGTCAGATATATGGATCTGAGGACCCACGCCTATGAAGTCCCTCTATATGAAGGTGGGAGGAAGATCCAAGAAAGATTCTATTCCCAAAAATACATCACACCTTACAGATTACATGATTTTATCCAACCTCTTAGCCCACGTGGGTCATGATTGAATGTGAGAAATTGTAAATGGAAGATCTAGAAAACCACATTATCCTCCTTCCCTTGGTGGAAGAGTACAGGTATATAAGAGAAAAATAAATAGCTTTGGTGGGAACCTTACCTCCTATCATTGTATTATAGATAGACATATTTGAATACTCGTATAGACACATTCCATGCACATGTAGAAGGAGAAAATAATATTAAAGGAGTTGTCCTTCAATAAACGTTAGGGGGTTACTCTAGGAGAGATTTTCAAAAAAAAATTTAGAGAGGAGGATATCATTCCCCATCGAAGGGAAAAGAAAGTGTGATCGTTATGCTCCCACCTAGAACTGGAGGTACCTGGTCATAAAGATGATCGGGGAACAACATCATACTAACCCTAGAATCTGAGATCATGAGTTTTTTGACACTGACCCCATGGATAGGGTGCTCTTGAACAAGATATTTCATACCCACATGCACCCCTAGGACCCTACGCATCAGGTAGGATAGGCGTGGGAAACCTTTGACCCAAGAAATCAATAACCAAATGAGAGACTTGCTGGTGTTCCTCTTTTCATTGTTTTACAATTCTGAAGGCTTTGTTAGAGGTTTCAATTTGGTCCCTATCTAATAATTGATCCAAAGGAAATTAATCCATTCAATTGGGGTTTTAAAAGAGGTCCTGAGAAGTTTCTTTTATAGGTTAGAGGATGTAAAATACAAGGGGGTCTCATGCAAGGTATACCTACACGTCCAGGGAGTGCTTCGTATAGGCAGGCCTACACGAGATGAAATTACTTTGGGTGATGGACTACCTGGGAAAAAAACTTGGCCTAGGAATTATCAAGTATTTATGTGTTTCTACTAGTGTTCCCTTAAGTGTGTCACATAAGTCCCTGATTAGGTAAGGGGACCTCATGCAAGTGTTCATCAACCACATTATAAAGGGTTCCTTGCACTAGTCTAGGTATTTTAAACACTAAGAAGACTTTGGTTCCCCTACCCCCATTTAATTCCCTATTGTTTAGGTTTTTTAATGGATAACTAAAAGGTATCTATTGAACTTGGAAAATAACTATGTTGAGCATAGTGTCTAGAGTTCTTTGATATTTTTCATCCGTACAAATGAAGAGCCCCATGATCCAATTTATAGGAAGATATAGAACCCTGGGAAAAGGGGCTTGATCATGAAGGTTTTTTACACAGGATGATGCACATGTCTATCCCATAGAATGATGCGTAGGTCTGTCATGAAGGATGATGCTCATGCACCTTGAACGCCAATGCTTCTTGGGGGTACCTGTGTAGAGGGACATTTTCCAAAGGGGTGAGACCATTGGCATTCATTTCTTATATTCTTTTATTTTCCTTAAGGTAATTACCTATAACAAATTTCCATACATGTAACAAAATGGAGTGTCAAAACCTGGGAAAATAGATATATCTTCAACAATATGATGAAAAACACCTCAAGATTTTAAAAAGAACTCTTTTTTAATATCACAAATAACAAGCAACATCAAGGTTAAATAAACCATGAAATAATATTATATGACCGATATAACATATTAGTTGAATTGGGGGATATGAATAAGAGAGAAAAATTATGATATATATACATATGTATATATAATGGATGTAATCAATATATATTTAGTGATTAATTCATAGAATATAAATACTCAAATTTTAGTAGTCAATTTTCTTTTCAAAAATAAGTTTTCTTCAAAAATTGATTGTATTACTTTTTATGAGGGAATATTATAAATTATTTTATACCAAATTTATAAACTATATCTTATTAAAATAATTTCATTTTGAAATTAGTATATCAAAATTATCTAAGGGTGAGATTTTGTGAGTTTTCTGAAAATATTAACTTTTCAGTGAATAATGATTTTTTTATAAAAATATCATTTATTTAAATTAAAATGAAACATTATGAATTTTATTTAGACATAATGTAAAATTTGTCTAATTTTACATACATAAATTAATTAATGAAATTTGAATCATATTTCTTCCTGATTTTAATAAAAGTTTATTTTTAGCTTAAAAATTCATTTTTCTAAAAATTCTTTTTCATTATGTATTATGAATTTGAATTAAAATTGATTTGTAAAAATTCAAGAAATTAATTACTAAAAAATAGAACCATATTTGGAATATGAAGGTTTATATTTGGTAAATAATCCCCTTTTACTTTTTTTGAACATGAATATTAAATTAGTAAATTTTTAATATCATGTTAAATGTAAATTTTGTAATTAAGGTAAAAAATATTATAATAATTTTGTAAAATCATCCAAAAATATTAATTTATTTTATCGAATGAGTATATTTCTTCCATAATAATCTAAAAATAGAAAATTAATAAATTTTTTCCACTTTACTTTGATTATATCATTTATATTATATTCTGTAAATAAAAAATTAGTAATGAAACTCTCTTAATTTTAATATCTATAATATTTTTGAAATATATATATTTTTTAGGTTAGTTATAATTATTTATTTTAAATATAAATTAATTTTTTATTATTTTATTTATTATTATTATTTTTATTAAATAATTTCCTTAAATGATTAAGAAATACCGACAAAATGTTTATACAAGTAGTAAAACCAAACCATTTAAATGGTTTTAAGAACTCTAAAAGTAATTTTTTTTGTACGTTGTAGATTTAAAAAACATTATCGATAAATATAATATATTAGGGTATGGGTTAAATTTTTATATTAATAATCTATTACTATTTTCCTTTCTTTAAATACAAACTAAATAAATTGATTCAAAACTTATTCTAATGTTATTTTATGATAAGTAATTTTTGGTTAAATTATTTATAAATAAAAAATTATTTAAATTAGAAAATTTGGGTAAATAATAATAAAAAAATCATCCCTTTTACATATATGTTTAAATTTTAAAATTATAAGAAAAATTATAACCCTTAAATACTGAAAAAGTCAATACAATGTTTAAAGTTAAAAATGGTGAAAAATAGGTTATACCAAAAGATAAGGTTTAGAATAATATATATACCAATAAAGGTTTGAGTGGATAATTAAATTAAGACCAATTCCTCCTTATAATAGAATCTAGGTCATTTTGGAACCACTTTATATGATTTATAATCATAAAATTTTATAATATTTCATGTTTTTTCAAAACTTACATTAATGATATTCAATAATATACACTACTTAATAATGTCATTTAAAATTCATAAAAAATACTATATTAAGAAAAATTAATTATATATGGTTGAAGATATCAACCATGATACATTTATAGGCCACATTTCCATTTATTTTAACTTTCTTAACCCCAAAATAGTAAAACAAACATTGACAATTCTGTAATTTTCAGAAGAGTTAATTGGATCATAAAATAAGAGATAAGGGAAAAAACATAATATAAACTTGTCCTAATTTAATTAGATGAAATAAATCCATCCCATCCATATATTTTTGTATAATTATATCAAGTTAGATTGATTTTTCCATTAAATAAAAATATATTAATTTAATACTTTAAGTGATTCTAATAGAGCCCTCCCCTAACTTATAAAATGACACCTCTTCTCGTATTTTCCTCACACATTTTGAGAACTCTAGTTTATGAAATAAAAACCCATTTATCTACCAAACATCACTCCACACATCATATGGGTATTTGGATCACAAAAATTCCAAAACAATGAGGCATAGGAATAATCCAAATAGGTTGTCTATTGATAAGGTATAAGTACTAACTGACATATTTGAGGTTTATTTCTTCTTCCACCTCCATCAAATCATCTCTAATCATGTTGAAATAATAACATTAGTTTCCTAAATATAATGATATGCTATTATGATTATGCTAACAACATAACTCATCTACTTTTCAATTATATTTTAAATGAATGCATCACTGATGCATACATGTGATTACCACCACCCGAACCATTGTGTTTTGTTTTCCATAACCACCTTACATGGATGTTTATTATGAAAAAATTAAATAAAATTTATCATATTAATGAAATAATTTAAATTTAATAAAGATAATATGTCCTCTACTTTCTTACTATTCCATCAATTGATAAATGTAACATTGTTAATTCATAAGTGGGAATTGCCACCTCGAGGAAGCAATGTGATTTGTTTTCCATCGCCACATCACATTGATTATGTATATGTTAATTTAAAGAGATAATATGTTATTTATTAAATAATATCATTTTATATATATATAATAATACATAACTTATCTCCATCTTGATTATTGAAAAATTGAAATGTTACTCATGTATACGTTTGGCCTATCGTGTCCATGATCATAATGTAGTTTATTTTTCATAACAATATTTCATGGAAATTTTTAATTATAAATAATTTATATTATTGGTAACTATTTAAGGATTATTATTTTCAAGATGATGTAATAATGACATATTTCACCAAAGTCAGCATACCAAATTTATTTTAAACACTTGATCCAGATATCATAAAAATATCTGGCATGACTTGAATGAATTGAGTAATTGTAATATTCATCATAATAATTAAAATAAATTGAATTAAAAATGAGAAAATAAATATTATGAAAGTAAATAATTAATATAGTTTTTTATTCAGTAAGATATTGATTGTACGAGACTAACCAAACTCGATAAAAGGGACAATTTAATATAAAAAATCACTTTAAATGTTTTAAGGAAAAATTTCCTAAATATATTTATTCCATGTTTATATTCATAAAATTGTTTAATTGATGTATTTATATGTATAAAAATGAAATATTTCCACATTTGTTTTTCTTTCAATTGTTTTAAAAAAGAATCTTTTTACATATTTTATAGGGAATGTTTTGAAAGTCCTTAGAAAAGGAAAATAGAATGTTCTTTTTTAAACTATTTTCGGAATCAACATATTTTTCCACTATGATAAAAATAATTTTATGTTTGTATTACATTATATGTTATTATTTTTTATTTAAACAAAATTATACATTCCCTTAATTTGATTCATATTATTTTAGAAAATAGTGTTTTAAAAGGAAAATATATTTCAATATTGGAAAGTGTTTTCTATATGGGTTTAAAAGATTTATTCAAGGGTTTTATAATGAAAAAGAGAAATATTAAAATGATTTATTCATGATATGGTATAAAAGAAATATAACTACATATATGTGATACCAATATATCTTATATGACTGAGTGATCCCAATATGAATTATATGAATAGATGAGCCCGATACAACTTATAAGAATAAGTGATTCTGATACAACTTATAAGATGTGTGAGCTAGATATATCTCTCCAATGTAATGGGTAATTTTAATTTTCATAAATTATATAAAGAGGGATTTAACCATGATGCTTATCTTACAGATATAAATGGGCTCCAATTATATTTGACATTATTGAACACATATTATGTATATAATAATATATTTTTTCCTAAAAGGGATTCTATGTAAATACTTCAAGTAGAGTATCCAAAATCTAGTGGATAATTTATTACATTATCATAAGATATAAGGAATCACATCACAAAGGAAAAAATAGTTTATTCATCTTGGTAAAATAAATACATTCTTAAAATCCACATTACATTTTAAAATATAAGATGAAGAAAGAATTTTCTATTTATATCATCTTTTTTACCTCTATAATTTTTCTATATATCAATGATAAATCATTTCTTGGAATCCCATGGAAAAATAAAGCATAATAAGGGTGATGTCAAGTGCTTAGTAAGGGTAACTACATGGAGGAATCTATAAATAAATAATGAATAATAAATACAAACATGTAAATAACTGAAACATATTCTATTTAATAAACAACCTGAGTATAATATGGTAGAAATAAATGATGATAAAATAATTACGTATTAATAATCACATGATAATGAAACATAACCATTGATATTGTATCTAAATTAATAATCACATGGATTATAAATAACTGAATTCATAATGATGGAATGCACAATGTCGAACATCTGAAACATATTTTCATGGATTTGTTCCATGACATCTAATACCATTGAGTTTTCTTGCTAACATCTAAAACCATCGAGGCTTCATTCTGACAAAAAATATCATCGTGGATTTGTGCTGACATCTAATTTATGGGAAAATACTTAGCCAAAACCATATTTAGTTTATTTCAAGATACCCAACGATGCATCAAGCATTTATAGAGTTTCAATACCATCCGTTAATAAGTCCAATACATTCCTCATATAGAAAAATAATAAAACTAAATCAAAATTTATTTAAAAAATTATAACAATCCATATTGAAAGTAATATTTATATAGAATTATAATACATTGATAAGTCATATTGAACATAAAACATCAAAATAAATATGATTAATGGTATAATTAGAGTATATAATCAAAATAATATTAATAAAAGTATGTTTACAAAGATGAAAATTCTTTAAATACATTACTGAAATATTTCTTGAAAATAAATATGCATTATATTTTGAAAATAATTTTTAAACTCTAAAAGTAATGCATGTAAAAATGAAATTATTTAATAGGAAAAAAACCACATAAAATTTTAAAGTAATATTAAAATAATTTAGGTTTCATGATGGTGGGAAGTTCCATTCAGGCAGTATACGTTTAAAAATTTTAATTTTAATTTTTTTCAAGAATGTCATAATGTACCTCATTTGTAAAATGATAGAAATATAACTTTCAAAACAACTTAATAAAGTTCTAACACAGATAAAAATGATTTTTTAAATAATAGGAATTTAAAAAAAATAATTTAAAACATTTTTATAAAACATGTTCTTGGAATAGAAATATTCCCCAGTAGAGACATAAACAAAAGCAATATTTAATAAAGATGAGATTGTGAAATAAAAACTTTTCACAATAGTAACTTCTGAATCGTAAGCCCCATGAGTGAAATAAACTCAAATAAAATTTTAAATTCCTTGAAGAAAATTAGATTCATGATAAAATATATCAAAGGGTAATTATATACACCAAAAAAAGTAAATAAGTGGTGAATATGGCATTTGTCTGACAAAAGTAAAAGTGAGATGAGAATCCCTCACCACATTGTAATCAGTTGAATAATATTCTATATAAATACATAACATTTAAAAAAACATTAAATACAATTAAAGTAAAAAAAATAATTATTAAACATGTAAAATTGGAATTATATATTCCTCATAAAAGAATATAGGTGCATAAAATCAAAATTTTCCCCAGCAAATGAAAATTGAGATGAGTCCCTCACCTTAGGTTTGAATTCCTTTTTACGTGTTTAAATCTCAAAAACAATAAATATATATTTATTATAAATATATTATAGAACCATAATCATATATATTATACCATATATTATTTACTGAAAACATTTAATCAACTTTTTATTATCAATTCATTGTTAAAATAACTATTTCGGGTGGTAACTACATCGTTTTTATGTAAGTTTTGATTCGGTAGATCCAATACTTATAATTTTTTTATAGTTACATCATATAAATTTTTTTAATTATATTTTACAAATCTTATGTATTAATATATATATTTATAGTCTTCCATAATTATTTAGATAGAAAAATTAATTACACAGTTCATGGAGATGCTAGGTCGTACGCACACATGAACAATGTTTTCATTTTTCGATGGATGGAATGAAATAATGGTAAATAATAATTAAACTTTTAAGAAAATTTTTTATGTAATATATATCATATTTATTTATTAGTTCTTTATTAACAATTTTCCATGTAACATGGTGATGAAAAATGATATACACATCTTTGTGGAGACGATAAGTCGTACATATGCATGAAAAATTCATTCATTTTCGATAGGATGGATAAAAAGTGGAATATGATTGTATCATAATCATAAAAACATATCTATATATATTATACTTTATTTATTAAATTATTATTGAAAAACATATTAATATGAGGTAGTGGATGAAATAAACTTTAAAGATATGGTAAAGTGGATTACCTCTTCTTTGACAGACTCTATTTAGATCACTTCTTAATAGATCTTTGGCTGATCTTTTGGAAGGACTAGAACCTACAGAACATAGATAATGATTTTTAAAAGATAAATGGAGATAATTTGGTCTATATATATGGATTAAAGTGGTGTGAATAAGGGAAAGTGAGGTTGGATTTTTATATTTGAGGTGAGGGGCATTTTTATAATTTCTAAAAATATTACAATGTAATTAGAATATTCTTGAGAAAAATGCTACCAAGTGGCCAATAAATGCACTGGTTATGACATTATAGACCATATCATACCCCCATATTTATTATTTATTATTTTTATTATTTTAATATAGTTTAATATTATATTTTATTCCCCAAATATTATTATTGTCAATTTTGACACTATTCATTAATTTGACTTTAATAATATCCTACAAAACCATAACTTCAAAAAGATAATTAAAATACATTCCTAATATGTTTAATTAATATAAAATATTTTTAGACCACCTTAATTAATAAAATTATATTAATATTAATATTTTCTTTATCATATATTTAATTTTTTAATTAATTGAATAATTATTCCATCCACATCATGTAAGAATTTAACATAATTATTTATTCACTAAAAATTAAAAATAAATCTCCCTAAAGTATATAAATATTTCAATTTCAAAATAATATTTATAGTTTAATATAGCCTTTTAATAACCCCATATTATAAATGTTGTAGTTATTAAAATAATAAATATGTCATTTTTGACATTTTTTTAAATAAAATATTATAAAGTTCATAATCTCATCCAAATGTCCTTAAATGGGAATTGAAAGGAATATTTTATTTTTATGGATTATAAGTAAGCATCAAATAATAATTTTAACAATTTTTAGGGACATTTTAAAGTCTATATCATATTATTTTTACCCATAATTTCAGATTTACCCTTTTCTATGGTAATAAAAATTACAATGGTTACAATTCATTATGAAAAAAATAAAGGGTACCTATTTAATAAATTTGGACCACTATTTGAAAATATAGAATATATTTTTAATAAATTATACTATATAAAAATAAATAATACATATGTTATTATGAGATTAAATTTAGATTAGTAAGGTACTTTTTAATATAATGAAATTGTTAGTTCTACAAAAATCGCTATTTTCACTATTCAATGGAAAATCAATCATTTCTAAAAAATTCCAAAATATTCACCCTAAGATAATTTTAATATGGTTATTTCAATGATAATGTTCATTATATCAAATTATTTTTCCATAAGTGTAAAAAATTATTTATACTTATTTTCTCATAGAATGCAATAAAAATAACTTTTTGAAGAAAACATATATTGGAAGAATAGAATTACATTACATTGAATTATTTGTTTATTTAATATGAAAAATTAAACTTGTATTAAATATAAAAAATCATATATATTTCATAATATAGTTAATACTATTCATACCTTCCAATTTAATGGCTAGTTTAAAATGGTCATGTTAAAATAATAATATTTAATGGTATATCACGTTTCATTTAAGCTCGGTGTTGTGTGCACCAAAATAAATCAATTAAATTTTATATATTCTAAAATCATGATTTATTATATTCCACCAATTTTAATTAAATTATATCTTTTTAATTTTTAATTTCACTTCAAAAAAAAGTTGATATTTGAAAAATACTTTATGGGAAACCCACCCAATGACAATGGTTAATAAAACACCATCTTATGAATTTGGAAAGGAAAGTGTGAAGGTCACAAAAAAACATGGATTCTAAATAGGATAACATTATTGGGAAGTGAAAATATGGACATAGAAGAGAAATATAATTATCAAGCACTGATAGAGAAGTATACAAAACATGATTCTAACAAAGTTAACCATCACAAAGTTGTAAATATATAATGAGTTAAAAGGTTATTGATTTATTGGTAAGAAATGTAAAAAGATAACACTTTTTTATTCAAAATTATTTTCTAGGAGTTGAGGAATTATTTTACTATACATAGTAAGAACATAAGGTAATATAATTATTTTATAAGTAGAGTTTCATGCTTTAATCAATTTACGCCACAAACTCATCCTTTTCTCGAAATAATGTACATTAATTTTTTATACCGAATGTACTAGAACCAACATATATGGATCATAAAATCAAAAAAATAATAACTATATATTCCTCCTATATTTAGACATTAACTAAAACAATAATGTTTATAACTTGATAAAATAATTCCTAAAAAACTAGACCATTACATAAATAAAAATACTATAATCTCAAAAAATTATTCAATTATTCCAAAAATTGAACATAGATCATTCAATATATAAGTATTTATAAATGTCCCCATGTATATTCCATCCTATGATTGAAAATGAAAAGTTATAATAATTTGATCACATAGTCTTACAAGATAAATTTAATACTCATCTCTAAAAAGTTTCCTTCCCCAAACATATAATATCCAAGATACACTTACTATTTTAATCATTATAAATCAACAACGAAATCATATATTCAACCAAAATAAAATTAAAAATTTATTACAAAAATAATATTCCATAATAAAATTTTTACCATAACTATATAGTGTTCCCGAAATAGTGGTCAACTTATGGAGTAACATAAATAAATTAGCACCAAATCAATTTAAAATCCAATGGTTATCTGTATGATAAAAAATATGTTCCCAAAATGAAAATATCATTTATATTTTATATTATTTACATAAATAATAACCATATCATACTATCCAATATATCATATATTCTAGGGGTAGGTGATGCAACATTGTCACCCTTCAGTTGTGAGTTCAAGTCTCGCTGCATGTCCGGATGTGACTGGTAGTAAACTGACCCACGGGTTGAACATTTTCTAAAAATATATTAATAAAATATTTACAACATTCCAAAAAATGTTAAAAACATCATAAAATATAAACATAATATGTTCAATATTAAATAAAGGTTTTAACCATAATGGTTATCAAATATATTTTACTATTAATTCCTAAAAATAAAATAACCCATAATTACCATAAAATAAAAGATCATATAAAACCTAAAGGTTATCCTAACCTCTACACTTATGTACACAAAATGTAATGAATTATTCTTTAAATAAATTGTTTCACATAATAAACCAATGGCTTGTATTTGTACAAATACCTCCCATAATATTTTTAATCTTGATTAACTGCCATTACATAAAACCCAAAAGGGTGTTGAATAATTTAATCTTATGATAAAAATTTAACTCGTAAACCAATGATGTATTGTTATCTATTATGTTAATGAAAACATATATTCTTACAAAATCCACACAATTCCTTAAACCTTTCATAATTCTATTAACTATTAGACCATTGGGGAAAAAAATTCATGAACACATTATCTATCACATTCAATTTTAAACTTGATCCCTCTATTTTACACCATTTACTAAAACCAAAATTCAAATTGTATTCATAAACCTAAAATAATTATAGTGAGCTATCAAATAATAATAAAATATTATTTAATATATTTCTATGTCATGACATATTCTTCTCAATCAATGATCCCTTAGGTTTGACCAAGGTTACACATGGTCATTACCAATTCTATAGGATGTTATCCCATATGTAGACTTATCCTAAAATCCAGCTATAGGATTATATTACCTAATAAATTTTATCCTAAATCAACTTCCCAATATTTCTACTCAACTTACTAAAATAAAAATTCTGATTTCCTAAAATATATTATCCCAGATTCAGTGGTTATATTATTACATTCTCATAGGATACAAGGAATACCATCCCAAGGGACGAAATAATTTTGTAGTCTTAGTAAAATAGATACATAATTTAAATTAGCATCAAATTTTAAAACAAAAAAATTACTATTAATTTTATTTTAAGATCATCTTTAATCACTCTATCATATCCCTATATATCAATGATAAAACACATTTTGGAATATTGGGGAAGAATAAAACATAAGGGGCCTCCTCAGATGCTCAGTGGGTATATTAGTATAGTAGAATCTTGGAATAAATAATTCATAATCAATATGGAAAGGTTAATAACTGAATCACATGCAATTGAATAAATAACTAGAGCATAATATGTAAGGAATAATTCATGATCAAATAATTCCATATAAATAATCACCTAAGCATGAAACAAAACTATTTATATTATATTTAATTGAATAATAACATGTAATATAAATACCTAAATTCATAATGATGGAATGCATAATGATGAACATCTAAAACATATTAGTAAGGTTTTATTCCTGGATATCTAATACCATCGTGGATTCTTTACAATATCTAATATAACCGAGTCTTCCTGCTGATATCTAATAAATGGGTAAGGCCTCAATCAAAACCACATCTAGTTTGTCTCGTGATTCCTAAAAATGAACCTAGGAGTTATATAAGGCCATTTCCATCACTTAATACATCCATTATATATCTTATTTGTGTAAATAATTCTAATAAATCTACAAGCCTTACAAAAATTAATAATTATTTGTATTGAAATAAATTTTTCATTAGAATATCAATATTTTATCAAGTAAAAATAATCATAAACCATCCAAATAAATATGAAATTTTTTATCATTATAGTATATCCTCAACATAAGATTCAAAAATGGATGTCAAAAAATATGAAAATACATTAAATAGACCACTGAAATATTTCTTTATTAAAATACCCTTTTTTACATTGAAAATATTTTTCAAAATATAAATGATGAACCCATAATAAAGAAGTCATTTTCACTGAAAATAAACTTGTTAACATTTAATGAAAACGTCGAATCATTGAGGGTTTATGAATTTGGGAAATTATGATCTTGCCGTATAACATAAAATATCATTCCTTTTGTATTTATCTTGAAAAAGAAACAACATACCACATTTATAAAATGACAAGAAGATTCCTTTTAAAATAATTTATAAAATTCCATACCGAGTGAAAATGGATATTAAAAATCAAAGGATTTGATTAAAATTATTTTTGAATTTTTTTAGAAAACATGGATGGGGAAGAGAAATATTCCCCTGTGGATACATAAATATAAACAATCATGAATAATTATGGGATTTTTAAATAAAACATTCCACTTTAGCAAACATGTAATCATAAGCCTCGTGAAAGAAATAAAATCAAATGAAACATTAAGTACCATGAATATAAGTAGATTCATGTTGTAATATATCAATGTTGTAGTATATACACTACATGAAAGAAACAAGTGGTGAAAATTTCATACGTCTCACAGAAGTAAAAGTGAGATGAGAAACCCTTTCCACTTTATGATCAATTAATTTGTATAACCCATGAATGAATAATATTTAAAGTAAATTAAATATCATGAGAATAAATAAATTCATTATATAATATTTCAAAGTGGTGTTATATACACCTCATAAAATAATATAGGTTTATAACATCAAAATATTTCTAAATGAAAGAAAATTGAGATGAAGTCCCTTACCTAAGGTTTGACTTACATTGTACATGTTACAATATCATAGATAATAAATATTGATTTACTATCCATATATACCATAACAAGAACCATATATACCATACCATATATTATTTACTTATAATATATTATCACCATTTTATTACCAATTCATTGATAAAATCACTCTTTTGGGGTGGTAATTGCTTAATTTTTCATATATGTTATGATTTAGTAGTTTTGGTACTTATATATTTATCATAGTTGTATTATATAAATAATATTATTTATGATTTAAATATCATATATAATAAATATCTATATTTATTTAGATACTTCCATAAATATGGATATTGAAAAATGAATTACATCGTTCATGGAGATGGTTGGTTGTACATATGCATGAACACAATTTTCATTTATCGATTGATAGAAAAAAATTATATAATAATTAATCTTTCAAAAAAAATTATTATTCAATATATATCATATTTACTATATAGTTCCATATTTATAACCATCTAACTAAATTGGTGATGAAAAATTAAATACAACGCTCTATGGAGATGGTAAGCTGTATGTACGAACTCACAGTGATTTCATTTTTAATAGGGTAAAAAATGTGTAATATGGAACTATCATAATCATAAAAACATATTAGTATATTTATGATAATTTATTTATTAAATAATTATGGAAACAACATATTAAATGTAATTAAAAGAATAAATAAACTTGCAAGAGTTGGAAAATATGATTACCTCTTCTTCGGCAGACTTCCATTACATAACTTCTTAAGGGATCTAAGGATGATATTTTTGAAGAAAAATAACCTCTATAACCTGTATAGGGATGTTTATAATATAAATGGTAAGATCATGGTCAACCTATATGGCTCAATGTGGTGTAAATTAATGAAGTAAGTGGTTCCCTTTTATAATTGAGGGGAGGGGAGCTTTTGTAATTTTTGAAAATATTAATATATAATAAGAATATTGTTGAGAAAAATGATTCCAAATGGAATATAAATGAAATAGGGATGAACATTTCAGACATATTTTCTAATTTTTTTTATTTAATTTTTTTATGATTATTAAATAGTTTAATAAAATATTATATTCATGAAATATCATTATTGTCAATTATAAATCTATTTAATACTTTGATGATAATAATATCAATAAAATAATATAAATTCAAACCAAATATTTTAATAAATTTACAATATTTAATATTTATATATAATATTTATGTATAACCTTCATTAACTCAAATTATATTACTTTTAATATTTTCAAAATCAGTGATTTGATTTTTCCATTAAACGAATTATTACTACATCAGTATTATGTAACAATTTATGGTAATTATCTCTTCACTAAAAATTAAAAATAAATTACCATTATATAGATAAATATTTTTTATTTAAAAATTCAATTTATAGTAAAACTTATCCTACATATTACCCTATATTAAGAATGTTTTATGTATTAATGATACAAATACACCATATTTGATAGTTCTTTAAATAAAATATTAAAATGTTTAGATTCTCATCCATAGCACCATAAATGGTTATATAACCAAAAATTTAATTATTATGAATGAAAATTACTCATAAAATATTTTTTTTGGAAATTTTAGTGTCATTTTATTGTCCTTATCATATTAATTTTACCTTTAACTACCCAATTAAACCTCTACTAGGGTAATAAAAATTATTATGGTTACTATTAATTATGAATAAATTAAAAGGGACCTATTTTCTAAATTTTGGCCCAATAATTCCAAATAAAGAATCCATTTTAAACTATGAAAACTCAACTAAAAATAGTTTTCTTACAAATTTAATTTGTGGAAAAAAGAGTACTTTTAAAAAAATTAATTACAAGGATGATTAAAATGTAATTAATTAAATTATATCTAAAAAATAGTACCTAATTTTCATGAAGATAAAATTTAAAACATAAATGGAATTTTTAATATATTTAAATTGATTTTTTATAAAAATCAGTATTTGTCACTATTCACTAGAAAATCATTTATTTTGAAAAAATCCCAAAAAATCACCCAAAGCTGATTTTAATATGATTATTTTAAAAATTAACTTAATTTTATAAAATAAATTTATGAAAGGTATTAAAAATTAATTATTTTTATTTTCTTGTAGAAAATAATAATTTTTTTAAGAAAACATATATTTGATGAATAAATTGACGTCGCTAAAAATTTGATTTTATTTCCAAAGAATGAAAAAATTTGTATTGAATATGAAAATCATATACATTTTCATATATATTAATTACTATTCACACCCACCAGTTTAATGGATATTTTATAATATTTATCTTTAAATAATAATATTTAGTAATATATCATGGTTCGTTTAAGCTCGATGTTGTGTGAAAAACATGCTATTAATTAACTGTTTTATATTCTAAAATATAGGGTTGTTACTTTATATATTCATTATATGGGGTTTAAAGGTTTTATTTGAGAAAACATTGTGACATTTTCACATGGATATGATTTTATTTCATACTCTAAAAAGAAATACATTATAGAGGTAGTAAAATTTTCGTGTTCGCCTTTTTTAACCGAACTACTAAATTTATTTATTTTATATCCTAGACTTATATTTTTCTATTTATCCTATATTTTCTAATTTTTTTCATAGTGTTTATGGATAATTAATAAAAAGTAAGAAGTAAAGTTTAAATACACGAAAATTTATCATGAAAATAAACATGATTCATAAATCATTATATTGTGGGGAAAATATATACTAAGTGGACCTATCCAATTTGAAATGTATGGGTTTTTTATTTAAATGTTATGACCCAATTCTCTAAAAATGTAATCCTAAACCATATTTGGAAATATATAATTATAAATTCTAATCTAGATATACTATATTATGTAATGTTTATGGAATAAACCTTATAGTGGGTATAAGATAAAAGCATTATATATATTTGTAGATCATGATGTTTTCCCGTGAGGTTAAGTTATGAGTCGTTGATACCATCATGGGTTTATAATTCTACGGTTAATCAAAATATTAATGTTGTATATATCCATTTTGAGGTTATATGTGATGGTACTTTAAGACTATTATGAGTATTTTGGGATAAATTTATGGTAATATGGCCCTTTGGATTAGTATGTGTTTTAGTGAAAATATTTTTTGAGGAGAAATAATTTATGGAATCAATTATAACATTATTTATAACATTTAGTTTTAATGTGATCTTTTAGGTTAAAGTAATTATAGTTAAGTAGAATAAAAGGGATATTACATGTTGGAACATATGATTTTTTATACATAAAACCATTATATTTAAAAAATATTTGGTGACTATGATGAAAAAGTTAGAAGTTCACATTTTTTGTAGCAATTTTAGATTAAGGTAAATAGAAATTATTTTTGCTTCGATGAGATTTTATTTGAGTAATATATTTTTATTTATATTTTGGAGGCATATATGATTTTATTGTTTATTAATTTTGTGAAAATATTAGTATTATAAGAGAATATTAAACCATGGTATTAACATTTATGGTATGAGTCTATGATTTATTGATGTTAATTGGGGATAAAATTTGAGTTTAACTGGTATGAATATGTGAAAAAATCATTCTAACTTCGGGGTTTTAATATATTTTTGTAATATTTTTGAAAAATTTATAGATATTTATTTATCAAAATATTTATGTTGAACATTGGGTACCATAGTCAAGGATTTGGAGATTAATCTTGTATTTTATGATATAAAATATTATTCAAAATATCATATCTTACTCTGACCACTTTTATGTTGGTGAATGTCTAATGACAAGAGGAATAACTTACTAATTTTTTTAGATCTTATAATCTATTAGTGGTTTATATTAGTGATTCAATAATGGATACTCATTGACTGGGAAAATAATTATATTATAGCGGGAATTGATTAAAGGATGAATTGATACTTTTCTAGAAAGTATATGTCCTTATATTCTTAGACTATATGGTAACATAATTCCTCAACACTATATAAAATATATTGACCCAAACATTTTATCTTATTACTTTCATTTATGATTAATTGGGGTCTCTTTCAAACTTTATTTATTTATGTTTTTTTGGTAATTAACATTCTCACGACTATTCCTTATATTGTGATCAATGTTCTATTTCACTCAATATAATTATTTAATAATTATTTTTCCCTCTATGTTTATATTTCAACTACCAAATAATGTTCTCATATTTAGAAAACCAATATGTGTTATACAATATGACCATTGTATTTCCTTTTCCTTCATTTCAGAAGAAATTTTTGTTAACCCTTTTTATGATGTGGGATTTCAAAAAAGGTATTTTCAACTATCAAAACCTTGGTTATTTGGCCACGATCAAATTGTGAGTATGAAATTTATAAAATAGGGGTGGTGTAGTTTAACACCTTGATATTTTAAAAAGAACAATTTGTTCAAGACTATATACAACACACAACACTGAGCTTAAATGAACCATGAAATGTTATTATGTGATGAATTTCACATATCCATTGAATTTTTGAGAGTTAATAGGATTACCCAAATTATAAATAAAAAATAAAGGTCCTACTCAAAAAAATATTATTTTTTATAAAATAACCACATATTTTTTTGGAAAGTCATTTGAATCTTTCAAATGATATTTTTTTCAAAAAAATCGGGTTTTACTGATAGTTGGGAGAAGAATTTATATATTAATCTGATAAAAAATGTAGAAATTTATATTATTAAGAGGGTATAATTTTTGAAATTATCATATATAAATCATTATATGGTGAAATTTTTGGATTTTTTTTAAAAGATTGATTTATTAGTGAATAGTGAGAATACCTATTCTTGCAAAACTATAATTTAATTTTATTAAAAATTCAGATTATTATCTAAATTTAATTTCAAGGTAATATAATACTTGTTTAATTATATATAATCAAACTAATTTAAATTTAATCAACATTATACTACAATTTGGTATAAGTAAACTTTTAGCCTTAAAACACATTTCTTTAAAAAACTATTTTTATGGAGTTTTATGAATTAAGATTACAATTTTTTTCCACATACATAATTGAATCATGGAAAATGGATAGATTATTTGAAATTATTAGTTTTAAATTTTAAAATTATGGAACTTTTATTTTTGTTCATTTAGAATAGTACCATAGTAATTTTATTATTACTATGGTAAAGGTAAATCATGTAATTATGGTTTAAAATAATAATATAAGGCCTCTAAATCAACCCAAAACATTCCTAAATTTAATTGTATTAGTATAATTCATTCATAATCATCCAGATATATAAAATGGTATAATTTCTTGAAATTTTCCTTTGGCTATAATATTTTTTTAAAATATGAATTAAAAAATATTTTTCTCTTGATTTTAATATATATATTATTTTTTGACACAGATAAAAAAATTACTTTTAGTTATAAAAGTTTATTTAAATGAGAAATTGTTTTTATCCTCGTAACTTATTTTTTTATTTTTTACATATTAAATAATTCCCTTTAATTCTTATTTGACTTTGACATAGTGCTTGTGCAAGCAGTAAAAAAATCAAGTAAATAATTTTAAAAATTCTAAATGTTATTTTCCTGTGTAATTTATTGTGTCCTAATAATTTTATAAATCAATGTAGCGATATGACCCTAATAATCATAGATTAGGTGTGTACTACCATTATATTGGAATGATTACAAAGAATCAAATCCCATAGGACCAAAGAGTGTAGTTGTCTTGTTAAACCAGATACATACATGAGTCTTATAATACAAGTTAATACAATAATTACAACATATATTTTTTCTTTTTAGGGATAATAAATTAATTCCATCTAGAATATCATTTTATATATTTCTTAGTACACTTATTGAATTCTTGGGGGAAGGAAAAAAATAAGGGTGAACTGAAATGCTCAATAAGGGTTAATCTTAACAGAACCAATATTGAATCTTTAAGAATGATCAATATAGAAAGGTAATAACTGAACAGTCTAGATATGAAAATAATTGGATAAGTCATAATTAATACAACATGAAAGACAATTTAAAACCATAACATTTAGTTAATAAATTGAGAATGAAATTTATATATAGATTTTTTCATAGTTAAAATATCATGGGTAATAATAACTAAATCAAAATGAAAAAAATGATTAATTATTAGATGCCATGTTTCCAAGGTACATAGTACCTTTACTATCAAGATCTTTTAAAATACATTTTATAACATACTAGGTTAAAACCCCATTATATTAGGCTAGCCTACTAGTTTATCCCATGAGACTATTGTTGCATCAAGTGGCTATTTGTAACCGGCCCCACCAATATTGTACCTACACAAAGAATTCCTTATATATCAAATAATCAATTTAATTCATGAATAATGTTCCTTATAAAATATCTGAATTGACTAAAAGATGCATTTTTATCTATTTTTACCCAGATATCAAATAACTTTCAATGTAAACATTATATATAGAAATGGTATATGGTTTATCTAATAATCATATACATGAGAAATGATATGGATATTTAGGGGAAATTTAATTTTCAATGATCATATAAAATTTATTATTACAATGGGACTAACAAAGAAACCAAGGTAGTGAATTTCATTACTATCCTTGGTGAAAGGAATCATAAAATATCTAGAAAAATAATAAGGATGGAATCAATACAACATATCCCAAGTGGAGTAAAATTATATTTTTCTTCATTGATGAATGAAACTACTATAAAAGGTCTTTTAAAAACACTCTTGAGTAAAATATCCATTTCATTTTTTTGGAAAATACTTTTTATTGAAAATAACTTAAAAAAAAAATTCTTTGAAAAGTATCTTTTTAAACTGGCAAAGAAATCTTTAAAGAAATGAAAGTAGGAAAATTCATACATGTTGTACTAGGTAAAAAGAACATTCCCTTTTCAAGGTAAAAATTTATAAAAATGCCTTGTTTAAAAATCAACAAGAAGATTCATTTGAAAAAATATCATAAATCACAAATGGGTAAACATTTATTAAATAAATCATTTTTAATGGTTAAAAACATTTTCAAAAACCCTTGTATAAAATAGAGTTTTTAGAAGAAAACATGTTCTTCTATTAAAGAGAGAAATGATGTGAGGTTTTCTTAAAAAAATTTAAAATATTTTGAGTTCAAATGAGTGAAAAAATGGTAATATTAATTGTAAAAGGTCATGAATGTCCATATGTGAAAGAAATTTAATGCATTTATTATACATTTATTCAATAATTTAGTCATATATAAATTCAGGTGTAAACAATCTTGAAGAAAATGAGATTGCGAAGTAAACCCTTAAAAAGACCATAATGTTGATGTGAGAATCAATAAATAAATATACTATTTGTGTCAATTGTAAATACACATAAAATAAGTGTAAATACAAAAATATATAGTAAAAATTGACAACAAGGAAGTAATATAACCAAAAGAAAAGAAAATTGGGTTATGAAATTATTTTCAACCTGGTAACAATTAGTTTATATCCCCTTTGGTGAAATAATTCAAATTTAAACTCAAAATTTCATGAATTATGAATTAATCATTATATTACATTTAAAATTGGAATTATTTACAATTTAAATATGAAATTAGGTACACAAAAATAAAGTAAGTCTCAAGGAATAGAAATTTAGACGAAGTCCCTTACCACTTAGTAACTTTTGAATCATAAGACCCATGAAAGAGATAACTTCGAATGAATTAGTAAATACTATTGAGATAAAAGAATTCATGATTTTATATATTAATAGGGGTGGTATATAAACCAAAAAAATGAAATGGTGAAAATGGAACATGCCTCATAGAAATAAAAGGGAGACAAGAATCAATTACCACATGTTTCCTTTCAGATAAACATTTTTTGAATATATGTATAAGGATTTTACACATGTAAAAATCTTATAAAAAAACCATAATAATATTTATAATATCATACATTAACTTATTATAATATCTTATTATCAGTTTGTTAACAAACTTTCATTATTTTTACTATTTTGGGCGTTACTTTCCTAGTATTTCAGGTATGTTTTAATTTTTATTGTTGTTCCTATTAAAAAGATAATGATTTCATCATATACATAATGAAAAAAATGATTTAAGTTATATATATATTAATTATATATGTATTTATAATAATCCAAAATATTTGGAGATAGGAAATGAAATGCACCATTCATGGAGACCGTATGTCGTACGTACACATGAAAGCTACTTCAACTTATTTGATGTATTTTAAGAGAATGAAAATTAAATTATATATATATATATATGTTTATTATAATTATAGTGTCATTTTTATGTCATATATTTTTTACATGATTATTATAACCATATTTTATACTTTCCATGTATATTGTGATCTAATCACATCGCTTTGAGGAGGCAGTAGTCCACACTTCCACAAAAGATGTTATCATATTACCAAAAAATAGAAATAATAAAAGAACGTGTTATATAAAAAACTACAGAAGAATAAATAAATTATAAATATAATATATATCATATATAAATAATTTTTCCATCTTAATTTACTACCATGTGATGCGGTAAATGAAAAATGAAGCACATTGTTTCACGAGGCGATAGTTGGACGTGCACAAATGGTAAGTTCATTACCCATTAGATGCAAGTGTGTGGAGGTTTAAGTTGAAACCTTAACATAAAAAAATATCAGTATATTTAATATAATTATTTTATTATATAAGTATGGAGTAATAATAAATTAATGAGAAGAGAAATAAATATAACTAAAGTGATAGTTGAAGAACATTACCTCTTATTTGGGTTACTCCTTTTGGTTTATACCAAAAGCCTTCGTTGGTTTAATTTATGAAAAAATTTGATGATTTTAGGTTGAAGGGAGGGATTTTTTGAGATTATTTAAGAATAGTTTGGGTGATCCAAATGGATTGAGATGTGTTAATAAGTGGGAGGGGTGAGTGCCTTTTTATAGTGTGGGGGGAGTGACATTCTTGTAAATTTTGAAAAGAGAATTCCACCCAATTTCTTCCCTAGTAAATTGGTTCCAATAATGAAGAAAATATAATACAATGTATTATAGGGTCTAATTATTTCCATAAAATTTATTTTGGATAATTTTATAGGACATTTTGTCTCTTAAGATTAAGGTTTAGTCTATTGGTAAGCGAATTCTCCTCTTAATCATTATAATTAATTTTAATAACTTTCATTAATCATTTTGGTCAAAAACCAAGTTGAACGTATTATAAATTATAAATTATTCTGTTTCCAAATATTTAATCCATTTTTCCAAATTACAATAACATAATTGGAAGAAATTAATTTAAATTTAATCCCACAGATAGGATGACAAAGCAGGTTTTTAGAGTAAAAGGTTAAAAAGTTTTCTATGTGTTTATATTCAGTTTCAATGTGAAATTTATTCCATTGAACTAAATTGGATAAATTTATATAAAATTTATCTAATTAAACTTTAAAAACAATCAAAAATATAATTTAACCTTACAAATAAATTATACAATAAACAATTTTGAATTTAAATTCAACAGTTTTCACTATTCATAAAAAATGAAACCTCGTGGAAAAATACCAAAAATTCATCCTAATATAATTATGATATTTCTCATTAAAAAATAAATTTTATTTTGAAATAGAAAATTTATAAAACTTCCAAAATTTTTATTTAAAATAGTTTCTCCATTAAATGTTGATAAACACGCCTTTATAAACATACAATTTTTTAGGTTTAAAATTGATTATTTTCTCATATGATGACTATAAAATCAGTTGTAAAAATATAAAAATGTTTATATTGAATATATAAAATATAAATATCATAAATATCATTCAATAATTTAATTTATTAATACAAAATGACTTTGGGAGTAAAAAAAATTCCTTTATATTCAATCAGATTATATGCTCATTTCCAATTAATTGGTAAAAAATGAATTTATATTATATTTTTATAGACCATATATTTTCATAAGTCAACTAATTATATTTATAACTACTAATTTAATGACTAGGTTATATCTTATTATATTAAATAATAATGTTTTATTAATATATTTTTGTTCAGTAAAACATGATCTTGCGTGTAAAATAAGTCATCGACGAAAGTTATTGTTGCATGTGATGCAAGACAAATAAGTATTGCATGCACTAAAAGTTATATAATAGATTTTATTTATTCAAAATAGTAAATATATTATAATGTATCAGGATATTATATTCCCTTACATGCTTGGTGTTTAGTGTCATATATGCAATTGAATAAAATGTTCTTTCATTAAAATTTTGGGGCATTACAATCTCCCCGCAATATTATATTACATCATCACAATTTAAACTCAAACTTAGTAATACTTTTTTTGATATTTCCAATGTTTAAATCCCACTTCATGAGAATAGTTTTTAAAAAATCCTCTATAAAATATAGAATGAGAAGTACAAAGGTCACACAGACTAACATATAAATAGGTCTCTAAGTAGGAGAACATTTTGGAAGGTGGAGATAATTACATGGTGAAAAAGTGTAAATATTTATATCCAGTGATTGATGTCATCAATGAAAAAAAATTGAATGATCAAGGGAAATTTTAGGGCCTAAAATCCATAAATCATTGATTAATTAAAGGACCATCAGTTTAATAAAAATTAATGTATTAGGAAGACATTTTTGTTTTAAGTTACTCTTCATAATGTTGAGGAATTATTTTATTAACTAAGAATATAAGGAAATATATTTACTTGATAGGTTAAAATTTTATAAGAAAAATTCCCACTTTTGGTTTTGCTTCTATCAAATTATTATTCATCCTTTACTCCAAGAAGTGGGTATCCTATAATGAACTCTATTTTCTTAGTTATGAAGTACTAAAATAAACATTAAACAGATTGTAAAGACCACAAATGAGTGACATGTCTTCCCATTTGTCTCTAACTATTCTAAAATCCCAATATGGTTAATAAATTAATCTATACAACTTAAAAGTAACACTAAGTGTTCATTATTAATATTTATTTATAAAATTGTTTAACTAAAAACAATGAAAAATTAACCAGGACATCACATAGGCTAATGGTAGGTGCAAAACCATGATCATCATTTGGTCATGGGTTCAAGTCCAATGACCTTTAAATACTTAATGGGTTTCCATCCAACATACATGTTGTCCTTATCTAAAACAAAATTAATATAATTCCTATAATATTTTGAAAAATATGACGGACATCCTTGAAATTTAATCATTAAATAACCTTTTAACTAAGGTTTTCAATACATATTTCTTTTTCAAACATTAATAATATTAATTTTATTTCAACCCTAATGTTTATCATTACCTTTAAACATATTTATATAAAATTTTAAGGCATTAGTATTCAAATAACAAATCCACTAAAACATAATATTGCTATAAATTTATCCAAAATGTCCTTAATCACCTAAAACCTAAATAGTTATTTATGACTAATGACTTATGGTCAACCATAATCTCATTATCCTATGATGGTATTCCTCACACTTAAGTTAATGAAGACATATATTATTCTAAAATTTCAAACAATCCTTTTTTTAGGATTCTTATACCTAAAATTATATTAGTAAAAATACTTATACAATTTAATTCAATAATCCCTATAAATAATTCAACCATTTTATTTGAATATAATTCATTTATTGTTCTAAGGTTTATCCAAGGTAATTAATTTTCAATATCTATTAAAATCCATCATAATGATTTGTAAATAAAATGTGAATTTTCCAAAGAATAACTACTGGGAGTGTCAAACCATGTGCGCATTAAGGGCTATTATTGTGCACTAGGTTACACTTAAGTCAAGCCCGACACACCATTTCAGAGTTGTTACCACTAGGTAAATATTTTCATTAACCACATCCACTTTTAATATATAGATAAGGATCTATTAATTGAAAGAAACACAAAATCTATACTATACCAAAAGTCTAGGTAGTTATTCTATACTTATAATCAAAGTCAACTGTTAGGTTATGTTCCATAATATATGATTTCATAAATCTCATTTCCATGGATTATACTAAACTTACATTGATACCAAATGTGGTGTCATAAACCTAGTAATAATGGAGCTGGTGTCTACTACCATTACATTAGTGTGGTTACAAGGAATTAAATACCAAAGGACTACAAAAAATTAGCAGTCTTGGTAAACTATATAAATACTTGATTATTTTATTATAATTTAATACACTAATTTAAAAATATTTTTTCCCTTTATTGGATAATCAAATTATTCTATATAGCATATCCTTGTATATATTTATTAGTACACTTCCTCTATTCCTTAGAAAAGGAAACAAAATATGGCTAAGATCAAATGATCAGTAATGGTTAAAAATAGTAGAAGAAATAATGAATCAATAAGAGAAATTGATAAGTTACTTTAATAACTAAAAAAAAATTCCATGTAAATAACTGGATAAGTTATAATCAATATGAAATGGTAAATAACTAAGAACCATGACTATTAATCAATAAACTAGGAATGAAATTAATCAATATATTTTTTCATAGTGAAAATATAATGGATAATAATAAGTGAATCAAAATGATAATCATTCTTAATTATTGGATTCCATGTTTCCAACGTAAATTATACCTTTACCATCAAGACATTTCCTAATAAAGTTTATAACATACTGGGTGAAAAAGCAATTATCTTGTTCTATCCTACTAAATCATCCAATGATACTACTGATGCATCGAGAAGAAATCTATAACCGGGCCCCACCAATGTCTTACTTGTCAAAATCATTCCTCATATATCGAATAAACGATTTAATTCATGAATAATGTTTCTCATAAAATATCTGCATTGATTTAAAGATGCATATTAATCAATATTTCCCTATATATCAAATAACATTCAAAGTAAACATCGTATATAAAAATAGTATATAGTTTATTCAATAATCATATCCATGAAAAATGATATATATATTTATGAGAAATTTAATGTCCAATGATCATAAGAAATTTAATATTTTAAGGGGTCTAATAAAGATATCATGGTAATTAATTTAAATAATATACTTGGACAAAAGAATTATAATCTTCCCAGAGTAGTAATAAGGATATAATCAACACAAAATATCCTAAGTAGAGTATAATAAATGGTATTTATCATTAATGAATGTAAATACTATAAAAAGTACTTTTAAAAAAATTATTGATGAAAAATATCCTTTTCATTTTGAATTTTTTTTGGAAAGCATTTTATTTGAAAATAACACCTGAAAAAAATTTATTCAAAAAGTAACCTTTTAAAAATTCAAAGGAATTTTCAATGAAATGATTAAGGGTAAATCTATAGATGCCATACAAGGTAAAAAGAACATTCCATTTTCTAGGTAAAAAGGTTAGAAAAGTGACTTGTTGGTAAATAGATAAGAAGATTCATTTGAATTTTTTTTAAAATACAAAAAAGGGTAAAAATGAATTTTATAAATCATTTTTGAATGGTTAAAACTTTTTAAGAATTAATTTTATAAAATATAGTTTTTAGAACAAAATAGGTTTTCTGATTGAAGAGTGAAATAACGTCGTATATTCTTTAAAACATCTTATAAAACTTTTTTATTACCAAAGTGTGGAAAAGTGGTACTATAACATGGAAAATGTCATGAATAATCATAAGATAATAAAATTAAATGAGTTATTAAACAATTATCCAATGATTTTATATGATTGTATTTTAAGTTTAAATAATCCAGAACAAAATAGGATTATAAAGTAAACCCTTAAAAATTGCATAACGTTGATGTGAGCATCAATCAATAAATAAACAATATGTGTAAAATGTAAATACACATAAAAAAGTGGAAATAAAAAAATATTTAGTAAAAAGTTGTTACACACATAATATTATAAAATTAATGACAATGAGGAATTAAAATAACCTAATGAAAAAAAATTGGGTTATGAAATTTTTTCCACTTGGTAATGCTTAATACAAATCCCTTTAGATGAAATAATTAAAATTGATACTCATAATATCATGAATAATGAATTAATAATTATATTACATATTAAATTGGTAGTATGTAAACTATATATAAGAAATTAGGTGCACAAAACTAATGTATGTCACAAATAATGGAAATTGAGATGGAGTCCATTACTTATAGTAACTTTTGAATTATAATCCCCATAAAGGAGATAAATTTGAGTTAATTTTTTAATAATTATAAGATAAAACATTTCATGATATAATATATCAAATTTATCAAAAGATAAACCATATAAAATATTTAAGTGATGAAAATGGTGTATGCCTCATGGAAAGAAAAGTGAGACAAGAATCCATTACCTTATGTTTCCTTTCATGTGAATATCCTTTACCTTCCTGTATAATTGATTTAAACATTTAGATAAATTATAAAATAACAATAATAATATTTATAATATCATATATTAACTTATTATATTATCATATATTAACTTTTTATAATATCTTATTACCCATTTGTTAATAATCATTAATTATTTTCACTATTTTGGGTGTTCATTGCCAAGTTTCTCGAGTATGTTTTAACTCGTTACTTTTGTTACTATTAATTAGATCATTATTCCATTATCTTATAAATTTAAAACATGATTTAAATGTTATATATAATCATTATATATGTATTTAAAATAATCCATAATTTTTTAGATAGGAAATGAAATACATTGTTCATGGAGACAAAAAGATGTACGTACGCATAAACACTACTCACATTTGTTTTTCTTATTTTAAAAGAATAAAAAGTAAATGATATATATTTATATAAATATATTATCAATATATTATCATTTTTATATCATATAATTCAAATATTTTTATTAATATGATCATTTATACGTTCCATGTATAGAATGAGTGAATGACATCTCTTTGAGGAGGAGATTGTCCACACTTCCACGGATGATGTTATCGCATTCCCACCAAATGGAATGCATAAAGGTATATGTTATATAAAAAATAAGTAAAAATAAATAAATAATAAATATATTATATATCATATATATATATGTATATATATATAATTTTCATCATAATACCCAACCATGAGAGGTGGTAAAAGATAAATGAACAACATCGTTTCGTGAGGTGATAATTTGTTGTACACGAATGGTAAGTTCATTAACCATTAGATTGAAATGTGTTTAGGTGTAGGTAGAAAACTTAACATAAAAACATATAATTATATTTAGGATACTTATGTTATTATATAATCATGTAATAATAACAAATAAAGGTGTGGAGAAATAAATAGAACTAAAGTGACCATTTAAGAACCTTTCCACTAATTTGGGTATGTTTTTTTAATTTATACCAAAATCGATATTTGGTTTGATTTGGATCAAAATTTTGGAATTTATAATGAGTGGAAGGAATTTGGGATCTTATTTTAGTATATTTTTTTAGATCCAAATGGCTTGAGAGGTGTGAGTAAATAGGAGGAGTGAGTGACTTTTATAGTGGAGGAGGAGTGGAATTCTTGTAATGTTTTGAAAAAAGAATTAAACCCACATTTTCTCCTTGAAAAGTGGATCCAATAATGAAGAAAATTATTTCCAATGGATTATAGGGTCTAAATATGTTTATAAAATGATTTTTTATAATTTTCTAGGTCATTTGTTCTTATATATTTAAGGTGTAGTCTGTTGTTAAGCTAATTTTTCTCTTAATTGCTATAATTAACTTTAATTGCTTTCACTAATATTTTTTTTATCAAAAAATAATATGAACTTATTATAATTTATAATATATTATTATTCCAAATATGGAATCAATTTTTCCAAATTCTAATCATTCAAGTGGCAGAAATGAATTTCAATCTTATCTTAGAGACGGGGGGACAAAGCGGGTTTTTATAGTAAAAATTTCAAAGGTTTATATGTTTTTATATTATATTTCAAAGTGAAATTGTTTAAAATTAACAAAATTTAATTAATTTATATAAAATTGAGATAATTAAACCTTAATAACCTTTAAAAATATAATTTAATCTTATAAATAAATTAGTCAAAAAATCTATTTTTAATTAAAATTCAATATTTGTCACTATTACTCAAAAAATGAAATCTCACCGAAAAATACCAAAATTTCACCCTAAGATAATTTTGATGTAAAAAATTATAATATAAAGTTTATTTTGACATAGAGAATTTATAAAAGTGAAAGCATTGGAATTATAATAGGTTCTCTATTAAAAGGTGATGAAAATGGTTTTATTAAAATATAGGTTTTTATGCATAAAGTTGGGGATATTCACATATTATGTCTATAAAATAAATTGGATTAATATAAAAAATATTTTATTGAATGTATAACATATATATTTCACAAATATAATTTAGTAATTTAATTTATTAATACAACAAACCTTTGTGAGCATAAAAATATTTCCTTTATATTCAATCAGTATATATTTTAATTTCTAATTAATTAGTAACTAATGGATTCATATTATATTTTTATAGAATGTATATTTTAATAAGTTATTTATTGTTATTCATAATTTCTAAATTAACATCTAGTTAGTATCATATTATATTAAATAATTATGTTTTATTTATATATTTTTGTTCGGTAAAACTAGGTCTTCCGTGTAACAGAAGTCATCGAAGAAAGCCGTTGTTTCATGCAACACAAGATAACTTAGTATTGCATAAAATTAAAGATATATCATAGATTTAATTTATTTAAAATAGTTAATATATTATAAATTTATATGATATTATATTTCCTTATACCCTTGGTGTTTCATGTCATACATTCTATTGAATACCATGTTCTTAATTTAGAATTTCGGGGTGTTACAATCAATATTACATAATAGGGGATGTTTTAATGGTTTTTTTAATAAGATAATTTACCATAGAATGAAATTTAATTTATTAAAGAAATGAAATATTACATAATTATGAAAATTTGTAATTTATTACAGTCTATTTCATAATGTGGCATCAAATCCGTTGGAAGAGAATCCGACGAAGTGAGATCCATATCGACTTCTTTGTTAGAAAGAACATCTTGCTCCATGTCTTTCTCCTATTATACATATTTTGAAAATAAAATAAGTATCATTTTTGAATTCATACATTCCATCCACTGAGCCATGATTCACCATGAAAGATACAATGCACCATTTCTTATAGACAACATGAGAGTAGAAGAATCACTTTCCAACCAAATATTTTTTCAACCATTCATTTTTTTCAAAATAAATGGAATTAATGATTCCATAAATTTTCATTTCAAGTTAATATTAGACTCCAAATGAACCATAAAACCACCACAATTATTTTTCTTTATGATGAAAAAATAACACGCCATACCATGAGGGACCCATATTCCCTTTCGATGCACCATCCGAGTTGATTTTGATAGAATTAGGAAGAGGAGGTTTCGAAAAAACATCAACTGTTCCCAATTCCAGTTTTTAATTCCATGAAATTCCTAATATTCTTAAAATAATGAAATAGTTAATTTTTTTTGGTAATATCCCCTTTTCACTATAATTTTCTCCTTGACTGCGATAAGGACCCTCAACATCACTAATATAGGAAAGAGAGCCCTCCCATAATGGACCAGGGATTTTCAGCCAAACTAGATAGAATACAACAGTTCCACCATTTCAACCTAAATTTGTTTTGGAGTCTTGGTAGAGAGATAAATACTCATGAAAAACTGAAATAATGATTTTAGATAGTTTAATAATGGTTCATAGATTCCAAATACACTGAATAACTCACTCCACATCACTAAGGTAGTCACACAGGTAAGAAAAAGATGATCTGCATCTTCTCTATGCTGACTGAAAGTATAACACTAGGAACAAAGGGATATTCCAAATAAATGTAAGACACAATCAACAGGTAACCTAATATGAACCAATATCTATATGAGAGCGAGTCAAGAAGGCATAATCTATGATTTTTTGAAATTTTTAATCCAACTAATGTGACAATTTGAACCCCAGGTAAGATGTTGATAGAAGAACCTTTTGTTCAGAACACCATTTCTAGATGGCTCCCAAACTAAAATATCAAGACAGGATACAAAAGTGTATCCTTTTGTAATGCATTTATATTCATCCTAAAAATGAGTATAAGGGTTATGAAGAAAAATCATTGATTGTAATCTAAGAATCAATTGAATTATCTAATGGTTATAAGACGTCAATTAGAACAGATCTAGTATAATTACCATGCCTAAATTTAATATTTGATATCTTATTAACAATCCATATTGAACAAACCATAATGAAATTAAAATAATACTTTATAGCTAGACAGATTGATTAATTCATGTATGTAGAACTCCCCTACTTCATCTTTTGAAGAAATATAGCTTTAAGGAAACCTAATGAATCTAAATTTATATTACTCAGGTTTTAGGTGAACATATCTTGTATAGAATCACCCAAATGGTCGATATTCTTGATTCCCGAACCTCAATTTCATAAATATTTAAAACCAATTTTCCAAGTTTAGGTGATCATATTTCTTTCTTGAATGATCCCACTTCATATAATTTTTTTCATACTGAAATTAAAAATCATTATCAAACCACTAGGCCATTTTTAGACCATAAAAGAGTAAACCATCTTGGAGACAATTGTGAATTTCAACAAGCTTATTCTACCATCCATTGGTAGGTTATTACCCTTCTATTCTATTTTTTTAATTCATATATGATCTTTAATTTCTATAAAATAACCATCCCCTGAACTCCACATGTATAATGGACCTCCAAAGATAGTTGAAGGGTATTTCCCCCTCTTCGATTACCATCTCTTAAAAGATGAAGTTCTTTTTTGAAAGAGGAAAACTCCTTCCAAATAAAATACAAGATTTGTACCAACTTATATGTTTCCCAAAAATAATCTCATAATATTGTAAATACTATTTTAGTACATAGATATTTTTCGTACTACCCTAATGAAAAATTATTATATCATCAATATAAAAGAGATGATTTGGGGAAATGAGGGACCTAGAAACCTAATTAGGCTTTAAGTTTCTTATTCCACCAAGTGAGATAATATATTAATAATATAATCCTCATAAAATAGAAAAAATAATTTATAAAATAGGGCCACCCTATCTAACCCCCTAGATAACATAAAATATCCAATGGGAGAGCCATTTATAAGAGCAGATATGTAAATAGATACAAAAAATTATTTAACCCAATTGACAAAAGTGTTATTGAAACCTAGAACCTAGTATAATAAATTCCAATCCATTGTATCAAATCCATTATTAATATCAATCTTTATAGCAATTCTTCCTCCTCTTATTAACCTTATGATCAAATTCAAACACTATGAAATAGTACCAATGAAATCTTGTATGGATATTTCTTTAATGAATCCAATATAACTTCATGAGATTATCTTTGTTGTGATGATAGAAATCCAATTATCAAGAATCATACTAATCAAAATATTAATAGTGTTAACTGGTCCAATGGACTGAAAAAGATGTATTTTACAATAATTTTAATTTTTTGAATCAACGTGATAATTTGTGCATTAAAGATTTGAGAAATAGTTCTTTTAAAAAATATAAAAGTACTGAACTTTGAAACATCCACTTAAATCATATCCCAATATTTCTGGAAAAATATTATTTATTTAATCCATCCATACCAGGAACACTACTTGCTTTTAAGATGAAACTTATTATTTTTTCACAAATTCCAAATAGATACTAGTAAGAAAATGATTATCCACATGAGTAATAATGAAAGGAATAACACCTTCAATAAAATATACCTCAAAAGTCCCAATAAATAGATTACAATAGTGTGAAATAATATGATAAAAAATATCTCCCTATTGTTAAAGATCTTCTCCCCCACCATTAAGAAGGTTTAATATATACTAGCCTTTCTATCTCTTTGGGGAAAATATTTAGTATTCATATCCTCCTCTTAGAGCAACTGAAGTATGAAATTTTCCATAAGAACATTTTCCTTCATTGAAATAAGATAATTAAGATTCTAGGAGATGATAACTTCCTTGAAAATTTCCATATAAAAATTATTTATAAAATATTTCTCTTGAATCTATTGAAGAGATGTCTCAAGAGTGGATATTTCACTATCCAGCTCACTATAGGTAGATTTTATCTAATTTTTCATTTTGATATTTAAAATATTCTGCTGTAAAAATCACGTATAATCCCCATTTCTGTAATACATAATATTCCAAAAAACCCCTTATAATTATATCACAATCATTATGCTGAGCCAACTCATTACTGAATCGAAAAGTGAGAAAAAATTTCATCATCTCTTTCTTTAAACTGACAAGGATTGGGTTATGATTAGAATAAATTTTTGGAAGAGTAATGATGGAAATTGAGTTCCATTTATCAAGATCATATTAATTAATAAAATATTGAAAAATATTCTTAACAACCACTGTATTAATGTGCCTTCTATACCAAGTGTATTTATAATGAACCACACTATCTTCAATCAAGTCATTATCATCAATACAATATTTTAATTCCCTAAGAGAAATCAATATGTGAGGGGAACTAATTTTATCACTATGGTAGAGAATTATGTTGAAGTTGCTAAGGAGAAACCGGGGACATGAGATACAACCTTTTAGTTTTTCAATGGATTACCATAAATTCCTCCACTCATTATATTTGTTCTTGGAATACGTAAAATATCCAACCATTTTTATTATATTGATCTGGAAATTTCATGTGACCATCTATTCATCAATACTGATAACACTAACACTATATAACAAGACGTGAGAAGAGAATAGAATTATTTCCACCAAGGTTGAAAAAATATTAGCACCATCAAAGTGATACCCAATTTTATGAATACTAAAAAATCACATAGAAAAAGAATTTTATGGTTAAAAAAATCCTATATATTTGTGTTAATAAATATGAATGTCCCATTGTAAGGCACTGACTGCTGTAGAGTTAGTAAAACAGTGAAAATTCTAAAATAGGGAATTAATTTTAAACATAATTTTGAGTTAAAGTTACCCTTCCATTTTCTTATTTCTACTTTATTCTTTCTTGAATATATTTTTGAACCACTATCTAGTTTAGAGAGTCTTATCATTTTCATTATACTAATAATACATATAGCAGTCCCAACTCCAATAGCTGTAGTAGTGTACATGATGGTATCCTTGATATCCATTAAATGATCCTTAAGTTCAAGAGCAACAGGAGGTGCACTTTGTGAAACAGGGGATTGAGCAGCAGCTTCCTAAGCTAACTCCTCTACCACCATTATACTAAATGATTTATTTGGAGAAACATATTTCATTAATTTTGAATCATTTTTAAAGATGAAGGATAAATCCCCTTGATCTAGGGATGGATAATCATTAGTACTAATTCCCTTAGCCTATAAGGCAACATGGATTCCCACATGAGTATAATAGAGGGCTTAGTCATTCACAACTATTATCCTACAGTCCTTCTACCTTTACAGTTATCCATTTCCACTAGATATGAAATTACCTTGATTCAAGGTATTATCAGGATTGATCATAGTAGGAGGAACAACCTCAACCTCAATGTTTTATCCCCTACTATCATTCACATGATTATTGGAAATAGAACATATTGTTTGTAGCTAAATCACCACTATTGGTTTCAGAATGCCTCACCATAATTGTAAGATATGACATATGCTAAAATGTTCCTTCATATTCAATGATATTTTTACCTAATTCCACTTGATAGTGTAGAGATTCCATATGATCCACGTTATCTACTATATTAGAAGAGACATCCACATCTATTGAAATTATATGTTATGCCTCCTTAAGAAAAGAAGATCCTACAGAACTGGAATCCTTTGGAATCCCCTCCCCATTGGAAGGGCGATTGGAGGAATTATTTATAACATTCACCATAGTGTCTTAAACAGAGTGCTCACCATTCTCAATAAAATTAGTCATGACCTTAATGATTTTAACAAACTTATTCTAGGTTATTATTTTTCAGCATTGGGATTATTAAGTTTCTGATGAATGGTTCTGAAATTAGAAATAAAACATCCCACAATTATATAGAAGTCCCTTGAGAATCATTGAAGGATGTTCTTCTTAGATAACCACTTTCTATCCCTCAGGTGTCTCCTCATTTTCTTATGATCCCATAGATTCCACTAGTTTTGGTCAATTAGATGGTTCCCCCGTGATGACACTTACATCATCTACCTTTTAGGATGCTGCATCTCAGCTTACATGAATACTAATTTCTTGTTTTGAGGCTGATAAAACTCTTTTGGGAATCTTCCAGAATTTTGTTTGATCATGGGGTTTGGAGCGGCCAACCATATTTTTTTTCTAAATAAAAGATGTTTTTTCATTGTGTTATATTACCCTAAATAATTTATTAAATCTTGGTCTAGGCATCAATGATCTATCGGTAAATGGTTATTCCATCTCTCAAGGTTGTAAATGGAGGTTTAATGAGGCTGAAAATATCCTATAGCGGTATTTTATGTTCATCTACCTTGTCTCACACTTCCTTTTAACAAATTTTTATTCCTGGAGAAAATAAGAGACTTGCTTGGGGAGTTCCTTTGCATAGATGATCATACACTTTACTTCCATGAATCTTCATCCGTGATGATATGTGTTTCCATGGATCTTTCTTCCCTATCACCATTTTAAATTCTTTTACACATTTAAAGAGTGTTGGAATGTAGGTGCACTCTCATATATCCAATGATACCATTATTTTTCTCATAATTTTACCTTCTTAGAAAAGTTTCTTTCAGAGTACAGAAATCTTCGATCACATCCCTCAACCTCGTGTCAATAAGATCTCTCAACTAGTGGTTGATATTCATTCCCATCAATGGTGGTTTCTCAACCATTTGATTTTGGCCCTCTATCGATCTATGTTGTTTAGGATAATGCATACTACCTATATCGCATGTCCCCACTCTCCCTATCAATTTATATTTGAGGTGGTTATCTCCTCCTACCCCTACTTACATGGACCTTGTTACAATTCCCTAGGTTCTCTTATCAGCCCCTTTGGACTTTAGGTTCCCAACCAAGTTATTACGGATCCACGATTAGCTTTCTTTAATCTATCCCTCTTCCTCAGAAAATATTTCTATCTTTTATGTGCATGGAAACTGAAATTCTCCCTCTGTTAATGTTGGTGTCTTGATTTCCACCACATCATAGATATTCAAATAATATAATCCTACCTATTCTTCAAAATAGACAAATGATAAGACTATGTTTGAGGATTCACAAAATCATTACAAAAAATAATATACATCAAATCATCTTGAACAAGACAATGACTACTTTAGAGGTTTCTTATGTATGTATTCCTTTTCAATAACTATAATCTGTCACAGTTTCTCTAATACCTACTTCAAATAGTTTCAGCATCACACTACAAGATCAATAGGTTTAGAACTAGTGGTTCTCTTATTTGTCTTTGGCTTCAAATGGAGTATGTACAAGGTCAAAGTTGAGATGTGCAATGTCAAATTCATCTCTTAATATAATGAGTTCTCTTTCTTCAAGGTCCAAAATAGGAGACAAGTTTCCAAATGATATCTACCATGATATGGAATTGCCGTGGTCTTGGCGCATGAGTGAAGACTGTCAATATATCAAATGACGTTAGACGTAGTAAGATATCTCTATTGGATCTTCTTGATCCAAAGTAGAAAAAATTCATATTAGAGGTTTTCTCTTGGAGGATTGGTTTACATTTCTACTTAGATGGGGAGATTTTTAATCACCATATTATTCTCTTTTTGGATTCCTCAATTACATTGGATAGATTTAACGTCTCTAAGAATCATATAATGACTAAAATAAGTTCTATTGGGTAGTGTATTTTCTTCACTTTTGTTTATGAAAAATGTGATCACATAGAAAGGGATATTTTATAGTTGAACTTGGAATCATTTAATGTGGGTGATTTGGAATGATTTTCAGGTGGTTATTTTAATACCATAATGGATGTTTTGAAGATGAAAGGAGGACGTTATTACCTATGAAGAGATCATCAAGTATTTTCCTCCTCTCTGTCGAAGGCTGGCCATTTGGATCTGGGATACACATGAGACAAATATACATTGTGTAATAACTGAAAGGGTAGATGTCAGACCTGGTGTTGGTTGGATTTTATTCTAGTAAATCTTCTGGATATTCTATTTTACTATATACTATAGTTAAACACCCTATTCGATCTATATAAGACAACTATCCATTACTCTTACATATGGTTTCTAGTAGTGCAGTGAGGGATCATTTCTTCTATTCCAAATAGTGGGTTGAAAATGAAAAGTATCATTTATTAGCAAGAAGTTATCGGGGTATGACAATACATGAAATTTCTGGGACTTATTTTCATAAAAATATTCAAATGGTTGAAGAAAGATCTTTAAAAGTGGTATAAGCAACAACCTTTTCAATTTATAGACCCATATATTATCAAAAATTAAACTGAGAAAATTGAAAATGATCATGAAGATGATTGGGATAAAGAAATTTTAATAAACCTTGTTAATAAGAAGGGACATATTAATGAAATGATTCTTGAAAAATAAAGGGTTCTTTGAGATAAAGCAAGGGCCACCAGGCTTAATGAAGGAGATAAAAATATAGCATTTTTAGGCATGTATCAAATAAAAAGACTTGGAATCTCACTAAATATTCATATGGAAAGTAGATCATTTCTAATGATCTAGTAATAATTGGAGATATGGTTGAAAACTATCCTAAATCTTTTCATGGTGATGTTAATCCGAGTATACAAGGTGGTTATCCACAAGGTCTATCCAAGATCTTGGATGGAATTCCTCATGTGGTGTATAATGATGTTAATGTTTTTTGAGGGGCATACCTGAGGAGTAAGAAATTTTGGAGGTTATAAATTCACTCAACGAGAATAATTCACCCCACCTTGATGGTTTCCCTACACCCTTCTATGTTTTCTATTGGGATCCTATCAAAAAATATTTTATTGAACTGATCCAATATTTTTTTCATAGAGGATTTCTTCTCAGGGTGGTCTCTTCAACCATCCTCATGCTAATTCTGATAGTGAAAGACCTAGAATCACCGAATCAATTTTAGCTGATAAGTGTGTGTAATGTATTATATAGAATCCTAGATAGTATTATTAATAAGAGAGTGTCAAGATTACTTAAATAATGGATATCCAAATAGAATCATAGCTTTAATAAAATAATTTCTCCATAAGAATCCATTGGTATTACTTAGTAAATTCTTGTGGAAATCAGCAAAAAAACTCACAGTTTTAATGTGGCTATTAATATTGATATGTATAAGGCTTACCATAGCATGGAATAGGGGTATATACTAAGGTTTATTGCTTCTATGGTTTTTTTAGTTGGGTGTAGGGTCTATTTTTCAAGTGATTTAGCTCTCCATAGTTCTCATTGTCACTTATGGGTAAGAGAACTAGATTTTTCAAATCAGTTCAAGGACATAGAAAAATAGACCCTCTATCTCCCAGTATTTTCATAATAGTTCAGGATCCTCTTATTAGAATCTGGGGAAACAATATCAGTAATGGAAACATTCAACCAATTAAATGTAAGAATCATATTAATGGTATCTCACACTTTCTCTTCACGGATGACATTATATTTCCTCAACAGTGGATATAGATCTATTAGAAGTGTTAAAATAGTGATAGAATATTATTGTAAATGTATTGGTGAGAAAATTAATTATGAAAATAGTAATTTTTATTTTCTATGGTAATGTTTATAAATTCATATAAAAAAATCATATTTATACAGAGTATTATGAGATGGTTGTTCCCTTTTGAGTATCATGGAGCTCCCCTTTCTTTAGAAAGATTGAGAATCAGACATTTTGAATGGATTATTAATAAAATCACTAGTAGGATCAACAAATAGGAGAATCATTTTCTTTACATTAGTGACATAATTATCTAGGTTAACTATGTTATATCTTCGATCTCGATGCACATCCTATATGTGACCAAAAATCCAAATGAGGTATTGAGAACTATTGAATATACTATGAAATATTTCTTCTGGGACCCTAATAGAGATGTAATGTAACACTGTGCATCTTATAAAAAAATGTACAGGACATTGAGTAATGGGGTTATCAATCATCATAGTTTGGATTGTTATATGCAATTACTATAAAAAAATTTGGTCTTGGAAGTCCTTAAAGGTCGCTCCCTATAGATTTATTTTATTAAAAAGAAATATGGTATGAACCTTGATGCTCCGAGGGGTAATATATATTGGCTATGGAATTTTTTCCATGAGAATATTTTGATTCTCATTCAACATTCTTGGTGGATCTTGGAATGTGGTAATGTCAATTTTATATTTAGAGATCGAATTGGTTCTATCCTCGGTTTATTGGATGACCAATGCCTGATTTTTCTTTTTCCAAAGTGATTCAATACCCAAATTTCATTCATGTTATTCTAAATCAATAGAAACATGAAGTATTTGATAGAATTAACCTCACTTGAAATGATAATCATCTAGTTTTTACAAAATCACTTGTAGGGGTATTCTCAGTTAGGAGTTATAGACTGTTTATACAGGCTTTCAATGATAGAAATAATTTTATGAATGCATATTGGTGTAATGATCTACATTTAAAATATAACTTCCTTTTATAGAGGATTTATAACAACTATATTTATATGAATCAATTTTTTAGTAGGTGGGGGTGTACATATGGTTTTGAAATACTGGGGTTGAAGGTCCACCAATACTGAAAAGACACTGCACTTATTCTTTATGACTGACTGGTCTTCTACGGTGTGGATTTACTTGGGTAATATCATTCGTATTGATATCTAGTATGCAGTTGGTTTTTATTTCCTTCAAAAATATACCCTCATTGTTGGATAGAATAAACATTATCATAAGGCCTACTTTTTGATAATGTTTGTGTGTTTTTTGATGTTGTGGAATGTAAGAAATAAACCCCAACATGAAGGTAGCCAAAGTTCCTTTATTTCCATGCAGTTTTAGTTCAAGTGTCTGGTTGTGGAGTATGGATCTATGATAAAACAATGGAATGACAATAAAATCTTGAGGATGTTTTTTACTACTACTAGGAGGTATTTTTCTACTCAGGGAATTCATATAATACACATGCAAGGAAGATGGGTCAGTTGGATACCACTTATTTGAGGTTTTAATATTAATGTTGATGGGTCGTGCAATCAAGGTATGATGCATGGGGGGGGGATCAGTTATAATAATAGACCTGTTCTCACTAATTTCAATAGTTTCTAAGGTCAAGGAGACTGTATGAGAGTAGAGTCCAAGGCTCTTCTTGAGGGGCTTTAAGTCTTTTGAGACATAAATTTCTCTCTTTCATTAATTAAAATAGACTATGCAGTGATATATAATTCCATGCAAGGTAAGGTAACCACCCCTAATATATTTATTAATAAATACAAAGGTGTATCTGAAGCATCCCTTATGGTGTTACTATCCAATATACATAGCATGAATGTAATAAAGTGGAAGATTTATTTGCCTCCATGGGTTCTTAAAATGAACCCAGGATTATTTTCTCTATTATGGGATGTCTTTATCTAAAATGTTTTGATCTCTTTTGGGACGATTCTCTTGGTTTGAACTATTTTAGAACTCCCTAGTTCTCTTGTTTTTGGGTTCCTTCTGTATATTACCTTTGTAACCTTGGTTCCATTTTTAATAAAATAAAAATTGTTGTTGCATAATCCAAACATGGGGCTTATGTTTTTCTTTTAGAGAATGGATTAAAATTCATATCCAATTATGATAATTTGAAGCCACCAATCTTGAAAATAGTGCTCCCACAATTCTCAGATTTATGATGTCCCCCCACACTATTAAAGATAATGTCAAAATTCCCCCTCCCAATCAGAATTATCATCTAGTAATTTTAATACCATTATTGAAAAATCTTGTATTTAATGTCAAAATTACTCCACATCTTGTCACCTTGAAACAGAGTGATT
This sequence comes from Viscum album, assembly GCA_963277665.1. Lineage (NCBI taxonomy): Eukaryota > Viridiplantae > Streptophyta > Magnoliopsida > Santalales > Viscaceae > Viscum > Viscum album. Next base: position 261,574,245 of record OY728164.1, on the reverse strand, counting down.
CAACCAAGAACCGAGAATTTTCTTAACTCTAGACACATCTTTATGGATTTTGGGTCAGAAATAACTAATAGAACACCATCCTATGATATACATGGAATGATATGAGGTACCAGATCTAGATCCATGACATGGGAAGAAAAATATAGTGTATCGAAAAAATAAACTCTTTTATGCATGAGGAGCACAATCCAGGTCCACCTATGCAGTTTCTATCAATCATTTTCCCTTCTCTATCACCACCGTATGATCCCATTATTTATTGAATTAATCCATGATACAACACTAAAGAACAAAATCTAGGGTTCATATTATACACCATATTCTAAGAGCTCATTCCCACTGATTATTTCCCTTCTCCCATTGTAGTTGGATTTGTAAATCCCATGAATTTCATGAAAATTCAAGCTCAAACATTTGATAATTCATTTATTGTGTTTACAAATTTCTCAATATATATGATTCCATATGATCTCCATCTATAATAACACAACCATGTATAGAACTATACCATTTTAAAGGTTTATATTTGTAATCCATTACTCTATTCTTTTCTTTTAAAGTAAAACTAATTGAATAGTGAAAAAAATGATGTTAATGATATTTTGTGTTAAATAATATTTTATGAAATTATCCAGAAATCATAATAAAAGTGAAAGAGGTATATTAGTATTATATATTTCAAAAATAAAATAAAATGAAAATTTATGAGCCAATGGTCAGATTATATGTTAATTTGTCACCCTTTATTACTGAAAAACCATTACCATGATTATGGCTAATATGGTCCTCAAGGGATTACCCAAATAGATAAGTTTTAAATTAATAACTAAACTTATATGAATATTATTGTATAGTTAAATTAAGAAAAAATCATACTTATATTAAAATCCATCTAATTTTGGATCCATTTATCATGATTTAGATAAATATAATATTATTATATTTCATGTATTACCAAAAAACACATTAATGATATTTTAAAATAAAAAATATATTATCAAATGATTTAAAATTCAAGAAAATCCTATGATCCTAAAATTGAATTTAATATAGTTGAAAATATAATTCAAGTTTCATTTATTTTAAAATATTTATTTTATTTTATATTTAATAACCCTTAAAGGGTAAAAAATTGATATTTACACAATTGTGAAATGGGTTACCATAAGGATAAAACAAAGAAATAAGAATATAAACATAATCTAAACTTTCAAAATTTTTATTGGTTGATGGTATTTAAATACATGTTCATATTAAATTTTATTATATAATTTTTGGATAAAAATATTTATATTAATACTATACATAAGTTAATTCCAAGAGTACCCCTCCCCTCACTTATAAATGGGATCCTCCTCTCCTCTCTTCCTCGCACATTTTTGGAACTCTAGTTCATATAATAGATACCCAAGTCTCTCTGAAACTTTACTCCCCACATACATGAGGTCTTGGTCTAACCAAAAGACCAAACCTTGGAGGCTTAAGCTGTAAGCCAATGAGGTTTTATTGGTAGACAATATAAGTCCTAGCCGACAAATTTCATTATTATTTCTTCTTCCACATCCTGGAAATATTTAGTAACCATGATTAAATTATAAAATTAGAATAATACATATAATAATGAATTTTTATGATTATTTTATAGCATTGTTTTATCTCCTCTTCCATCCAATGGAATGTGAAAACTGTTTTCATGCCTACATATTGATTGACTCCTTCACAAAGGGATGATATTAATTTTAAATCACCATCAATCATGGGTGTTTATTTTGAAGGATTTAATTAATATATATGATATTCATGAAATAATTTTCATTTTTAAAGGTCATATATCATACAATATATTACCTTTCAATCAATTGATAAATGATAATATTATTCAATGTACATGTGGACTACCAGCCCCATGAAGTGATAACATTTATTTTTCATTACCATGTCACAATGATAATATATATTTTTAATTAAAAGGTAATATTGTTTTATGATATATTCATAATTCTATAAAAATAATAATACTTACACTATTTACATAATAATCATTGAAAAATAGAAACGTTACTCATGTGTTTGAATAGAGTAACATCTCCTTGATTGTAACATAGTTCATTTTGATAATGATATATGATTGATGCTTTTTATTAAAGTTTTTATAATATAATGATAATTATGTCATTATTATTATTCTAGATATTATATAATAATTACCTAATTAACCATACCCAACTCACATAAGTTGTTTTAGACATATGAACTGAGTATCATCAAATTGTTTGACGTGAATTTAATTGATTAATTAATTTTAAATAACATGATAATAAAGAAAATATGAGGAATAATAAACATTAATAATTTAATTAAGAATGTAAATAATTAAAACATTTTTATTATTAAATATTACAAGTATTGTACATGACAAGTTAAACTCAGTGTACGGGGGCCCTTTAACATTAAACACTATATTAAAAGATTTAAAAAATTATTTTATGATACTTGTATTCATGTTCCATATTCCCAAAATTATTTAATCGATGTATTTATATAAATATAAATATATTATAAATGAAGTATTATGCCTCTATTTATTTTCTTTTAGGTGATATCAAAATGAACCATTTATCTTTTTTTTATACCTAATGTTTTGACATTCGTTAAAGAGGTAACATGAATGTTATATTTAAAAATATACGACTTCAATGTATTTCCCATTGCCATAACCTTTTTTGTTTTTTTGATTCCATTATATCCTTCTATTTTTACTTCATATAAAATAATTATTTCCATTTATTATTTATATTTTATTTTTTAAAATATGTTTTAAAAGGAATGTGTATTTTTATATCCAAAACTGTTTTTCATATGTGTTAAAAAGTGTTTTCAAGGGATTTATGATGAAATGTTATAATAATAATTTTTTTTATTCATGATATGGTAGTTATGAATTATATATTATAAAGGTGATCCTAGTACATATTTTAAGAATGGGTGATCAAGATAAAATTTATATGAATGGAGATCCTAAACAAATTATGAAAATTAGTTAAACTGATATGACTTATATTATTAGTGAGACTAATATAGATTTTAAATTCATAGGGAAATGTTCTTTGTCAAAAAATTTAATATGTAGATAGCTAACTAGCTCTGTTTAACCTATTGATTTAACTGGGATTCGGTTATTTATAATATGACTGAACATGGGTTATGAATATCATGCATTAAGTTTCCTCAAACATCTCTATTTTGTTTTTATATGTTTTAATTGTTTTCCTAGGAAAAAAAATTTGATTTCATCATTTAAATATGATTTTATCTCATAATTTCCCTGAATATTATGATAAAGGTAAATTCTATTTTGGTATTACATGTTTCCCATGAGACTAAAACTTTATTTATTTTATATCCCTAATTGGGATATTTGTGAACATACCATTTTTTAAATTATTTTTATTATATTTATAGATGATTAAGAACAAAGTATATATAAAGCTGAAATTCATGATGAATTTTTTGGAAAAAATTATGTTTCATTTAGAATGCATTATATTGTGTGAAAAAATGGATACTGAGTAGATGATCCCATGTTATAATGTATAAGTTTGTTTTGTAGTAATTATAACTTTATTATTTAAAACAATAAACCTAAATGATAATTGTGAATAAAAAGAAATTAAATTCTAGCCTAAAGAAACTATATTATGTAATTTTTAAGGTGGAGTCCTTATAGAATATTTTTTTAATATTACTTAGTAACAATTTTATTATAATTCATATATAAAATAAATTCTCAATACACTCATCACCAATAATTATATAATAATTCAATAATTTTCGTATTTAGTACCACTCTAAATCATGAATTTAAACTTTTAACAGAATATTTTATTTTAAATTCAATTATATACTACTATTATTATATATTATGGTTTGTGACTTATAGAGTTTTTGTAGTTTTATCTTTTTGTAGTATGTACTTATAAAGCTGTTACATTAGAACCACCCACATGAAACTTCATTTTACTTAAAAATAATAATTTCATATTCTATAATAAATTAAAAATAAATAATATACTACAAAATAAAAATCTTACCAGTTCTTCAAAAACCAAAAAAACTCCAATTTAATCAATTAAAGACTTGATTTGGGAGTACAATATTTTTTAAGCTTAAGGTAATTTTATTTAAAAGTGGGTTTTCATGGAATTTTGTGAAATTTTCTAATGTGAAATTTATGCCACATTTAGGAATTCAATCTATTTTTTATGTATTTTGAATCAATGTATATAATATTTTTAGGGTTATGTACATTTTTACACACTGAATTACAATCATAGTAAATAAATTTCACAATGGATATGGGTTAAATGGAATAAAAGAGTTAAAATAGGTATAAGGCTTCAATATAACTACTAACACATTATTTAATATCCTTGGTTAGTTTTATTTCAAAATTATCCATCTTATCATTTACACTAAGAAAATATTTATCCACATTAATTCAATGTCACATATATTATATAATAAAGATTAAATTGTTTTCAAGATCTCCACCTACATCAATTATAAAAGGGAACCCTCACTCGTCACTTCTACACACAAATTTAGAACTCTATCTCAACAAAAATATTAATAAATACCTAAAAAAATATCTTAAACAAGCCTAGAGTTCACGGTTTCATAGAATTACCTACCCTATAAGCCTTAATATTTAATAAAAATAAAGAAATCCAAGGAGTGATAAGTCTTAACAAATTATTTCAAGATTATTTCTTCTTATACATAATAAGAATATATTATAAAATTAACAACATTGTGAAATTAGTATCTTCGCTATGAGAATTTTTATTATGATTATGGAATATATTATTTCCACCTCCTTACTATCTAATTGGAAATGGAAACACTACTATTTTGTAATTATGGAAGACTATATTCACGATATTATGTTTTTTTCATCATCACCTCACATGAATGTTCATAAAAATTTAATTAATTGACATATCTGATATTTTTTAAATTTATAAGGTTATATAAATATAATATATTACCTACCTTCTTACCATTCCATCCATTTGAAAGTTTTCACATTTTTTGTTTGTAAGTGTGGATTGCCACCACCAAAAATAGAATCAATTTTCTTTTCATTTTATCCATACACTTCTAGTTATATGGATAAATTAAATTAAATAATATTAAATTTATATTATTATAATAATTTAATAATGGTACTAATTTTACTAATTTATTTTTTTCATCTATATAAAAAATAAATTTGTCATTCTTGTGTATGTATGGACTACCGCCTTTATGAACCGATGTGATTCATTTTTCAAGAATAACTTACATGGATTGTTATAAAAATATATTGAATATATAAACATGATAATTATAACATTTATTAGATTCTATATTGGATGAAACCATTAACATGTTTCAAGGGAAAGAATATCCAAACAAAATAATGCATGCAAAAAAACCCTGAATAATGAATATATTGATTTTAGGGGAGATTTATTAAATAAACGGTTATTTTAAATTATAAATGAATAATATACTATAATATCATTACAAATATGGTTCATATATTGATAAATAAGAAATATAAAGTTACAATATAGGTAGTTAGAGTGTGTAGAAATATTTTCTGGACTTGAGGAATAGTCATGATTTTTTATGCTCGAATCTACATTAAGAGAATTATAAGCTCCCTATATCTTAGAAAATATCTATATTCTCCTACTATGATTATTTTTAGTGTTTTAATGTACCTATTCTACTTTAAAACTATTTGGTACAAAATAATACTTAATATTTATTTTTATGAAAAATAGAACTCATTTACCTTTTTTGGTTAGGAATATTTATCTTCCATGTCAATATTCATTAACTTGTATCAAGAATGTTATTTTATATTCATTAAAAATCATTTAATTTGTTTTATCAAGTAGTTTTGGTTTGGATTAGTGGTAAGAACCCCGTAATCCTACATGAAAAATGGGGGTTCAAAACCCATTAGGCGTAGGTTTTGTAGCAGTACTTGTAGAGGTACTATAGCAGCGACAATACTGTAGATTGGCAGGCATTGTAGCGGTGGAAGGGCACTGCGGCAGCGGCGGTACTGTGTGGGTACTATAGTAGCCAGGTTACTATTCTTAGAATGGGAATTAGGCAAAAAATTGGGCCTACGGGCTATGTAATGGGCTACAAGCCCACTGGGCCTTCGGGCTATGTAATGGGTCTCCCTCTACCTAGTTAAAAGAGGTATTTGATTTTATTTAATAATAAAATGAGGCTTTGGCCCCAAACTTTTTGAAAAAAATTAATTTTTTTATCAATAATTATTAACTCTATAAGATTTTTTTAAATTGGTGTTTATATAATGTGTTATTTATATGGTATATTTTAATTTTTACAAGAGTGTGAAATGAATATTTTTTAAGACTTACCAAATGACTAAATTTTCCTATGATCATGGATATTTTTTTTCTAACTGTAAATTAATGTTTTCCTTGATATGAAAATTAAAATCCAATTCCTTTTTTTGTGGGAATTTTTCCCTTCATAATTTACAAAATAAAAAGGATTTTTTCACTTGATTTTCAATGAATATTTCAATTTATTTTCTAAAAGTATTTTTCATCAAAATCAACATCCTTTAAGGATTATCATTATCCATCGGGTGTATGATGTTATGATATAATCCAATTTCATTTTATGAATAGATTTTTATGATGACATTCAATATATATTTTCCGAAAACTAGATTATTTCCCATGTATTGCTACCTTAGAATAAAAAGCATGTATATTACATCATCTTGATGAATATTCACTATATCTACCAAATAAAAAATATTGAGAAACATTATAGATTAGTGTTCATGAATATTATATCTAAAAACAACTTGTTTATGTAAAATATTATTCATCACAATTATATTTCAGTATATCAGGTACCTTTTTAGACTCATCATACTTAGTACCCTTCTTTATTACGAGTTGAACATATTAAAACATTAGAATAGATGAGATCATAATCATAGTAATGGTAAATATATAAGATACCTATCAATTGTTTTTATAAAAATAATGGGTTCATAACATGTTATTATAAATAGAAAATCATATCTAACAATTTAAAGATCACAATAATCTGTCATGGGATAAAACAATAGTATAAAAACATTCAGTAATAATAAAAAACCAATAATAACGTACGAGTACAAATCATAATAACATCTTCATTTAATAACATTGTAACACCATTATAGGATTAAGAATAATATATCCTTTCACTATTAACTATCGAGACCATCATATAATAATAGATCAGGCGTAACCAATTATTTTAAATATAATAGAATATGAGGAATCCCTGCATATTTCCCATAGAGAAACAAGAAATCCAACATGTTTCCAATAATTACCTCATGTGATATATACATTTAAAAAAAAATTTCGAGGTATATACAATTCTTTTGTGCCAATAGCCAAATAATTAAAAATATAAATATGTAATATCCCTCCCCTCATCATTGGCTTGAGTCGAGGTGGAATTACAACTTAGTCTTAGGTGACATATCTAAGACACCAAAGTCTAGTAATAAATTGCAAGGTCATTATAAACCGTTGGGGGAATACTTTACCTTATTAATTAAATAAAAAAACCAAGTATACAAAATATAAAACAAATACTTTACATTGTATGAAAATACTAACATAAAACCAATAGTATAGCAAAAACAAAACAAAACTATATTAGAGTAATGAGAAGAAATAAATAACAATATCCAAATACAAAGTGGAAGAAAAAACCAACAGATATCAAAGAATCCAATGACACCAACACAAAAATTCCTAACCTACTCCACAAACCAACTCCATAATCCATTCCCATGTATCAAAATGCATCACCATGGAAAGGTGATAACTTTCCTTTACCTATGTCTCGATAAAAAGTATATGAAGAAGCACCAAATTTATAAAGAAGGGGGTGAGTAATGAAACTTCATAGGCCTTATACAAATGACTACCCTACTCATTCCATAAGTATAGAACATGTTAGTATATCTGAAAAAAAATTATACAAATTTTTTTAAATTTTTTTAAATTTTTTTGTCAAAGCCAATCGTTTTCCCAATAAAATAGTTTTTATGTTAAACAAAAAACAAATTCATTCAAAACATTTCACAAATACATTTGGAAAAACACCTTCCAATCTACACATCCACACATTCATGCCTAGGTGACAGTTCCATACTCATGAGCAGTCTCTCTTCAATCTACCATGTCGTCACAAGGTAACCATACATAAGTTCCCAAATGGCACATTCCTCTTCCACATGGTCATGTTAATGAAAGTGAACACACACCAACAAATTTTTTTAAAACCGTGCGAAAAAAATTGTGTCAAATAATTTCAATAAAGCAATATTTTTATTAAAACAAATTCCAAAAAACCTTTTTTCTATGAATATAACCAAAAAAAACTTTTAAAATCACCATCTTAAAATAATTTATCAAAGCACTTTAACATCAATTACACAATTTCACAAACCATCAATAAAGAAGGTTTCTTCCATGAATTTAAAAAAAATCACAAAAATTTCCAATAAATTAAAGCAATTTGAATCTAGTCCTTCAAGTTATAATAAGAAAAGTCGAGATTGAATCCACTCACCTTAGAAACTTTTTCAAAAATAAATAATGAAAAAAATTCTTCAACAAAACCATGATAAAACTCTAAAAAAACCACCTTATATTTCATTCCCTATTATCAACACAACCACATATCATTGTTATTTTCATAAAATAACATATATATATCCCAAATGTATTAGATATTTGAATCAAGGAGAGGAAAGAATAGGAGATCGTAGAAAACATGAAAAGAACAAAGACATACCAAGGAATACGGACTTCAATGCACAAATATTTTATAACGAATATCCTCTAGATCGAAGAGAAGCGTCTCTACATCATTTGGGAGGAGGGAAATCCGAGTTAGGGTCATAATAGAAGAAAAATGAGTGGTTAAGGGGATAAAACAAATGATATTAACAATTTTAGGCTCTCAGTTTTAGTTATCCACGGTTAGATCACATTGTTAGGGAAACTACACACTAACCATGAATACACCTCTAACTCAAGAAGCACCTGGCATGGTTGCCTTACATGGTTAGAAAAACTGTGATCCATCCATACAGAATCCCTCTATTCCTCTTCACATTTTTTCTACTGGGAGGCCACATGATTTGGCCAAAGCATGCACCTAACCATGTGCCTACCCATAGCCCACTACCTCACTTTGAACAATTTTCTAAAGGCGTTTCCTGGTTTTTACTAACTGTGCTCAAATTACGAACCTCTTGAAAATGAAAAAAAACATTCCAAAATTCCTCCAAATATTCCCAAACATCACTCAAAAACTTTATAAAATTAAAATACATAAATAAAGGGTTATATAAATGAAAAACAAGGTTATATATTCTCCCAACATTGGCCTATCCATACATAAAAATTAGAAAACTACAATTTCCCAAAAATATTTTTCTCCCTTGCTCAACCGTTGGACTTACCAAAATGATGATGCCCAAGCCTTAGAAAGATTCTCAAGAACACATGATCACTCACCTAAAATGACAACAGTTGTCAATGATGTTCCACATACAATTTCATAGACTATGATCCATCTCCATTATCTTATTTATCAACTGAATCTTCTCCATTATATCTCAGAAAAGGCTCTACCCAAACACTGAAGCCTCACTAGTTTCAACCCAAAAAAGTGGAGAAAAAAGAGGATTCCCATAAATTTTTTAAAAATTACCAATATATATTGTGGCCTATTAACTATTGTTATATGACAACTCAACTAATGATACTTTCTCTCCCCATGAGCCACCAAAATCCATTACACAAGCCACAAGCATGTATTCTAATGTTTGTATCATACCTTTTGATTTTCAATCTGTCTGCTGTTGATATACCATACTCATAGAAAACCGAGTCCCTAGGGATTGCTGTATGAATTTCTAAAAATGATATTCAAACCTCGGATATCTATTTGAAACTATCGAAACTTGTACTACATGCCTCTTCACAACTTCTTAGATATATATTTTATATAAGTCCTCTAACATATGATATTCATTAATAGAGATGAAATGGGAATACTTCATGAGACATTCAACTATCACACTTATAAAATCATTTTTTGAACTATCCTTAGGATACCTATCACAAAATCCATGGCTATCTCCTCCCATTTCCAAATAGGAATAGGTAAAGACTGCAAAATACCCACTAGACACTAATGCACTAACTTAACCTATTGATAAGTTATGCATATTGAAACAAACCCAACCACCTTCCATTTGATTTCATCCCAAAAAAACCATACTTTCAACACCTTATACGTCTTCTTTATTCCAAGATGAAGAACCCATCTCAAATGGTGTTAAGAGTAGATAAGTTTTTCCTCATAAACAATAGCTATGACCATATAATCTCAAAACCTATAGAACTGAACTAACATCCATCTTCCACCCCTCAATGATCTCCCCGCCACTGAGTTTTTACCTAATAGTCACACATTCTAAATCAGTTATATATTCCTCTCTCACCTCTCAACCAAATCTGAATGAAAATAAATTAGGAAAGAAAAGTGATTCACTACCTTATTCATCACAATCAATGTGAAAACATCCTATTAATGACATCAACTACCACTCCTTTGAAGCCTCTTTCCCCAGCTGAGAATATGAATTTATATTTAATGCATCCACAACTATATTGCCTTTACCCAGTGTATACATAAAGTAAATTTTAAGCATTTAGAGATATTCCATCCATATTCATTTTCTCAAGTTGAAATAAATTTGTGAGAAAATATGTTTTAAGCTCTTATAATCCATAAACACCATGAATTTATCACCAAATAAGTAATGATGCCGAGAATTTAAATCTTGTACTAAAATATATAACTCCAAATCTTGTGTTTGGTAGTTATTTTCATGAAACCATAACTACCTTTTTCCATTATCATCCACACAATATCCCTACATGAGAATACATCCCAACCCTAATCCTAAAGCATCACAATACATCATGCACCCTTCTACTAATTCTGAAAAAAAATATAAATTGGTGTTGATGTAGGATTAAAATTAAGATCTTGAAAAGACTTATTAAATTTTTCATTACAATGTAGAAGAACATTTTTCATCAATAAAGCTATCATTGGTGAATCTATTCTTGAAAAGTTAGGGAAAAACATCGATAATAACCAGCTAGACCAAGGAAACTGCATATCTCAAAGACACTCTTTTTCAGTTTCCAATAGGTGAAAGATTTTATCTTTTCAATATCCATAGAAACACCTCTTTAATATACTACATAGACAAGGAAATGTAACTCTTGTATCCAAAAATCACACTTTGATAATTTGGCATACAAATTTCAATACCAAAAAATTCCCAACACTAATACCAATTATTTCTCATGCTCAACCCTAGTCCTTGAAAAAATTTATATGTCATCTACAAACTACACAAAAAAAAATCCATATACATTTGAAATATCTGATTCATATATTCCATAAATACTATTGGTGAATTATTAAGACCGAAAGGAAAAACCACATACTTATAATGACCATATATACTTTTAAAATTTGTTTTTAGAATATCCTCCTCAAAAAACTACAATTAGTGATATCTTGAGCACAATTCCATCATAGATAACAATTGATATCCCCTAAATTGATCAAGGATATCATAAATGTATGGAAGTGGATACCGATTCATTATCATAACTTGGTTAATCTTATGATAATCCACTCACAACTGAAGTATTCCATCTGCAATTTTCACAAACAAGATTGGCAATTCCCACAGAGATGTTTTGGGCCGAATGAAAAATTTTATTTATAACTATTACAAATATAATTTCAATTACCATACTTCTATTGATTCCATTAGATAAGATGGAAGTGATATGAGACTAGTCCCCAGAAAGACATAAATAGTAAACTCCACTTCTCTTGTGGGTGGAAATCATGATAAATTATTTGTAAAAACATTTGGAAGCTGATCAAAAACTAATAAAAATGAATCTTATCAATATATTCCAATGATGAGTAATTCAAAGCTACAAAATGACATGTGATAGATTCTACCGCTAGTTTCAACAGGCATTTTCACCTAGATTTACATTCTGGTCTCCCATAAAGAGATTCTCAAAGCCATCATCAGTCGTGAAACTAACCATTCTGGTATAATAATCGATGTGAGCTTGGAACATTATAATCTAATTCAAACCCATGATTATATCATAAACATCCATCTCAACAAAAAAGAAATCCCATATTAATTCAGCTCCATCGGTAGTTATAAGACATGATTTTCACATAAAATCATGACATTATCTTTGGAAAAGAGAAGTTTGAATTTTTAAAATAGAAGGAAAAATATCAACATTGAAACCCATAAAATCAATATAAAGAGTGGAAATAGATGATTGGTATTCACCCATATCAAACAAATCACGCATAAGGATTGAATTAAAAACAATCTTACCTCTCACCATCGATGGTCTAGGTTGATCATCCACAATAACTATCTCAATCTATATAACTTTATACATGATAAAATTTGTTATTTATTTCGCTATTGATATTTTCTTTATTAAGGAGTCATGGAACTATTTAAATCTCAATGACTAGGATAGTTATGCTAATGAGAGGTATTCTGCTACCCCTATCCCATCGAAGCATACATCAATTGAAAAATATGAGATGTGTCTCTAAGAACTGACCATGGAGCACTATAACAATAGTGCTGAAGGTGGACTATATTATTGAAATTATGGAATGATCTAGGAGGTTATTTACAATCTCATTTTATGTGATCAAAAGATCCAAATTTGAAACATTCAGAATTACTTTCGGGTTCTAGAGGAAGATTCACCGATCCAGCCATCTGATTCCGAGTCATCCCACCACTTTGGAAATTGGCATCCCTTTTTCACTTATTTCTAGCATTAGAGTTCCCACCATATCTTTTAGGTATCAACATGATATCTCCACCCATATCACCTGATATATCCCATTCTTCCACCATCTCTCTATTGACCATCTTTGGATAATCAATTATTCAAAGAATGAAAATCTTCAAATGAATCTATTACCTCAACCCCAATTCAAAAAGACATGACTTTAACGATGCACTTGTAATAAAATAAAGTGAAAGGAGTACTAAATTCATAAATCTAGTTGTTTAATATTTCTATGAGAGGCTCTCTTACTTTATTTTAAAAAGTTATGTCATTCTAGAAATTATGAATGTGTGAGGATATAATTTTTATTGATAAATTATTAATAATCCTGACATAAAATAACTTGGTCTAATTTAGACTAAACTAATAAATCCCACCACATGAAAGAAATATCCTCCAGAATATATATTTCCAACATGACATTATTCTCATCTAGCATGCTTAGGAAACCAAATATTTTATTCATCATATTCATCCACCTATTATTTTTCTGGTTCCGAATCACCCCAAATGATGAGTGGATTCTACTTTTGGAACTGATTTAAATGATCTAATTTCCTTAGTTAATCCTCACTATTACCCCTATAAATTTGTTGATAATCTTGGAATACACTCTAAAGCAGCTGTTGGTTTATCTGGGGGTTAGGTGCAACCACATTCTCACTATCTTTTTCTATTTGGTTTTAACGACACCTACCAAGTTCCATTTTCTATAAAAAAATGCCCTAAGTATCCCTATCTAGAAAATAATTTCTTATCAATTTCAATTTTACAAACTCACAACATTGCATAAAAAACACATTCTGTTTTCAATCCAATTTTGAAAATTCCACCATTCTTTGTAAAATCATACCGTTTTAAAAATACCAAAACCATGATCTTATAAAAATCACACATTTGAATACAATTTCATCATTTTTGAAAAATAAATCCATTTTAACCAAATAAGAAATAATTACTCAAAATAAAATATTCATTCATAGTGGGAATTAATTTCTAACAATGCATTTTGTACTCTTCCCATTGGATAAACCCATGAAAATTAGATTACAACTCCTATAAGTATCTCAATATAGTTATGTAACCAACTCCATAGTAACTTAGGGATATACATAAATATGTTATCTATTCATCGTTATGATATATATTTCATGTTTTAAATATTATACTCATTTATACCATCCCATCTCAAGGAATAAAATAGAATGAATTTTCAGCTCCAAGGATAACACAATTGATACACAAGGGTCGAACAAACTTATACCACTAGTAACATGCTACCCATATTCATCAGATTGAGTCGATGCATAATTTCTAATTGGTCTTAAGTGAAATCCCCAAGACACCAAAGGTTATAAATAAATGCCAATAATATCATAACAAGTTGGGGACCAATTGTACAAGTTTTCAAAATAACCAAACCATGTATAGAATCATCAAAAAATAAAAATGATTCATGAAAATATTGACATAAAAACTAAATAATAATAAACCAAACCAAAATATATCAGAGTAACAAGCAAAAACCAAGTAAAATATCAAAATACCAAATGGAAGAAAAAACCAACAACGTAAAAAGACTCTAAATACACCAAAAAAATAAGTCCCAACCTTCTCCAAGTAGTAACTACACAATCCATACTTATGTATAATGAAGTATAGATTAAGAAATGAAATATATTGCCTTTACATATGTATCGATAAAAAATATATAAAAATAACCGTAGTTCCAAAGTAGGGGTGAGTAATGAAACATAGTAGCATTTTCAAAAATTAATTCTCTAATCACACCACTAGGATAGAACACAATGTCAAATTTACATAAAAAACTATATAAAAATATTCAAAACTATTTAAAAGTTTATTTCAAATCCAATAATTTTCTCAATAAAATATTTTTTATGGAAAGAAACCAAACAAGTCCTTAAAACCATTTAAAAGATCCATTTCCATAACCCATTCCAATCCACACCCACACATGAATTCCAAGGTGATAGTTCCATACTCATTAATAGTCTCTAATCAATATGCCAAATCATCTCAAGGTAACAATATAAGAGTACCACAACAGAACATGCCCCTTCAACATGGTAATGTTAATAGAAATGAACACATGACATCAAATTATGAAAAACCCATTCCAAACCCATTATGTCAAACAATTTCAATAAAATAATATTTTTTTGAAACATTTTCCACAAACCTTTATCCATTAATCAAATCAAACAAACAATTCAAAATCATCATTTTAAAATCATTCAACAAAGGACTTTTCACAAAAAATCCAAAATTTCAAAAACCTTCACTAAATAAGGTTTCTACCAAGATCTTTATAACTATTTCACAATCAATTATAAGGAATTAAATTTTTGTAAACCAAATCTATAAGTTATAATACAAGGAGTCGAAAGTGAATCTACCTATCTCAAAAACTATGGGGGAAATGACTAATGACACAAATTATTCAACAAAACCTGGTTAAAACTTTAAAACCCCAAATTATATCTTGTTCCCTATAATAAAAAACCAAATATCAACATGATTAAAATTATCCAATATAGATATTTCCCCAATAGATTATATGTATGATTTCTATGGTAGGAGAAAGAGGATATCTAAAAAAAACCACATAGAATAGAGACTTAGCATGGAATTTAGACTTCAACACATGAATATTTTCTAACAGATCTCCCCTGGATCAAAGGGAAGAGTCTCCAAAAATTTTGGGTAATAAAACCATGATAGGGTCATTATCGAGGAACAAATAAGGGGTTATAGGGCTAAACTGAGTGAGATCCACAATTTTTTAATATCACTTTTATCCTTGAATGATTAACATTCATAATAAGAAAAACCGTGCACTAACCATGCACATGACTCTACCTCAAGAAGCACCTCACACAATTGGATCACACAGTTAGAAAAAATATGCACCAAACATGATAAATCCCTCTATCTCACTTTACATAGTTTCTCTTCGGTGGCCGCATAGTTTTACCAAAAAATGTGCCTACCCAGATCCCACAGTCTCACTTTTTATGGTTTCCTAGAGGTGTTTAATGATTTATACTAACCGTGCTCAAACTATGCACCTCTATAAAATCCATAAAACAATCCAAAAGTCATCCAATACATAAAAAACATAACCCAAACACATTACATAGTTAAAATTCATAAATTAAATTTTACTAACTTGAGACTGGGGGTGCTACAACATATGTGATCCATAAGCTCATAAAAAATTCATCATATCATTATATTGTATCTTATAGAAAATAAATGGGTTTTATAAAAATTTAATAAACATAATAATAAACTATCCACATAAATATTAATGATTGTATTGTTTGATATTTTCTATAGTAATGAATAAAAATCATCGATGAATGATGGCATAAATGAAAATTTATTTTTAAAATTATTTGAACATTTTTTTGAAAACATGAGAAACTATATTTTTTCATCGATAAAATTTTATGTAAAAAATTCTAAAATGTTGAGAAAATAATTTTCAGTAATATTAAGAAATAAAAGCTGTAATGAAATATTCAAAATAGTTTATATTTATGATAGTGGGAAAATCCGTTCATGCAGTTTTTATTAAAATAAAACTTTTGTTTATATCTTTGGTAAAAAGTACTTCATTTAGAGTTGAAAAGAATTTTAAATTAAAATATTTTTATAGAAATTAATTTTTTTGGATAAATAATGTTAATAAATACTTATATAATTTTCATGACTTTCCTTCACCAAAAGGAGAAAAGGGACAATAGATTGCTAGACCCTTCCTTCTTTAAGTTGAAGGAGAGATAATGACCACCGAGACCCGCCTTCGATAGGTCCTGGAGTGGCGACCAGCACTAATGGTATAGAATCACACATAAGATGGAAGGTATTACCATTTTTTATTTTTTTATAGGATCAGGAGATAAGATAGAAAATCCAAAAACACCAAAGCTGAAAGTAAAGGTAATGCCGAAAGCAAACCATTCCCATATGCATGTTAAAAAGTAAAAGATACAAGTCACAAGAACTTCAAAGGTAAGGTACCATGAAATGGAAACGACAACAGAAACTGCCCCAAGGTCGAAGCTAGTACGGTCCCACACAATCCCTGAAGTCCTCCTAGAAACCTGAAAGCAGTTTTATATACACAGGGTGAGCATACAAGTATACACAGCAGGGAAAACCAAAGACTCTTGTGCACAAGTGGGGAGTCATTCTAATGACCTGTGAGAAAAGAAAACCAAAGCACCTAGCAAAGAAAAATATCCACCCAAACCACACCAAGGTACACTCCCTAAATAACGTAAGTAAAGTAATGTATAGTAATAGCACATTGACATTTGGGTACCCCGTTCCACTTTCCCACTAGTTATTGAAGACATCCTACGCATCGTACCAATCCCACCATTCTCACCACAGTCCCACTGCTACACCCGCCCGCACACACCTAGGCCACAACCACACATCCCGCCTAAAAACATCTGGTCCACAACCATCATGTGTAACCATGCCTGCAAACACCTAGGCCATAAAAAATACTACCACGCCCGATGATACCTGGGACTCATCCCGAAGATTCTTGGGAACAACCTACCCACACACACCTGGGCCAACCACCACAACTACCCTACCCAAAGAATATTGGGCTATAATGGACCTCAGGTCATCACAGCCTACCCGAAGTGTCTTGGGCTATTTGGGAAAGGGAGGAGAAAATGAGCTAATAACAAGCCACTCAGAGGAGTGTTGGAAAAAACACCATCCCCCATGAAATGGGGGTGTTCGACACTAAGTTCTCAACTTGGGTGGGGCGCGAATAAGAAGAACATAAAAATTACAGGTATATGTATAGTTAACAAGAACTCATCCCAACCTAGGGTTCCCTAAGCGAACCCAATCATAACACCCTTATTACTATTCATTCATAAAATAAGCCACAACACTCACAGCCAAGTCACAACTCATTCCCAAAACTAATTCCCCGTTTAACACATTCTTAGTTTCATGTTCAAGTGACCTCATTTAAGTAAATTCTGCACTACTGGGAAACTAACAGGCATAACCATAGGCCAGGAAAAGAGAAAAAACCAAACAACAATTTAAGCATTCACACCTGGTTCTCTTGTGAAGTCACAACAACAAAGGGATAAGTGAGATCCCTCAAAGCACTGGAACCAATACAAGCCTCAAAATACAGCCCCATTCCATTTCAAATTCACAACCAAATATTGTGCCACAACAGAGGATCCCATCCTCACCCACATCATCCCTCAAGCATCAAACAGATCAACACACCTACTACCAAAACAGAGTGGGAAACTTCCAGGTTCAAGCACATTATTCATTAGGTACTTCTTTCTGTTTTTTAACCAGGGTGATCACACATGGATTCTTGTTTTACTGAACATCCATTTAAACCAAACTGAGTTTAGGTGACAAACCAATTCCATGTCACAGTTATATGGTCATCTCAAAAGAAAAGGGTTTTTTAGGATGCAAGGAAAGACCACCAACGACCATGATGTTCAGTGAGCCCGAGCCCATACAGTTCACAACACATATCAACATAAAAGAGAAGAACATCAATCACACCCCCTTCATTCTTTAAAGGTCCATTCATTATCTTCATTAAGTTTGGTTCCATCAATCCCCACAGAAACAATAGCATACCCACCCCGCATGATACACAGTAATGAGAGGCGAAGGAAAAACCCTACCTGGATGATCAACGATCGAAGTTCTTCTCCACGTGCCAAGAACGGGGAATGCACGACTTGCAAGGGAGGAACATCAGAGACTCCATGGGTGAGAAAAAAAAGTTCTGGCACTGGAGAACCTCTTATCTTGGTAAGGGAGACTCTAAACGCACTGGAAAGAAAAGGAGGCCGACAAAGAAGAAGAAGAATAAATTCCCATGTGATATATAGATAAGATACCGTTGTTGTGGGATATGGGGATTTGAACGGATTTAAATTAAGATCACGGTTTCACCACACGGTTGGGTGGTTACACATGATTGAATTAATTGTTATTTAATGATTCCCATCGGGAGAGGTGGTAACAACTGTGAGTTTAAGAATTTTATATAAACAGAGGCACACGTTACGCGGACACCAGCTGGGTCTGTTGAGGGTCTCCCCACTCTTAGGAATTTGAATCATTGACTATGAGCTAATATAAAACGCCCTTGAACCACTTCAAAAGGGTAAAAGGGCTAAAAGTGGTGCTACAGGTGAAACTGCAGAAGAAAACCAAGACAAGGCTAGATGGAACCGACCGTGCCATACACTGATCGGTCGCACCGATTTATGTGGCACCAATCGGTCGCACTGATCGTTCCACACACCGATCGGTCGCATGGATCGGTTGCACTAATCATGCCACACACTGGTCGGTTTCACTGATCAGTAAGGCACCTATCGGTCACATGCTGATCGGTCGCACGCTGATCAGTCGCACGCCGATCGGTCACATGCTGATCGGTCGCATGCCAATCAGTCTCACGCCGATCAGTCACACGCTAATAGAGCATCCTACCACCGAGACACCACCCTAGGATTTGGATTTTGGAAAAGGGATGGACCGTGAGGGTCTGGGCCATCACATTAGATACCTCTCAAACCATTCTTGCCCTCGGGAATTAAAACCACGCCAGAAGAAAAAGAGAGGGTCCGAACAACCACCTCAAAATATACCTCTCATGAGTGAACCTCTCCGAAATCTAGAAACACCTCTTTCCACAAGAAACCATGAAACATTAAAGGGTCAAGATGTCCAGTCATATGGGTTAGGGGGTTTCTTCCTCCATGTCAAGATACTATTCGTTTTGGGCGGCACTGACTCGCCTGCACAGGTTTAATCGCATCCACCTTAATGCATCTTGATTAGGGGTCAGGTCCTCCCCTCCTCGCAGTTAGGAATTTTCACATGAATCTAGAGAATAAAGAAAACCATACATTACATAGTTAACAAGGTAAAGTGTTCCATCACAAACAATTACAAATAAAACGGGAAAAAACTCAAAACAACTCTGGGTACTGGGCACGCATCTACGTCTCCCATTCCCAGGTACTTTCCTCGAGCCCACCATGCCTCCATAACACACGAACCAAAGGAATGGTCCGTCCACGGAGCACCTTCTCCTCACGTTCCTCGTTCCTCACTAGACTTTCTAAAAAAGTCACGTTGGCCTCGATGTCCGGCTTTCCCCAGTTGAGGACGTGTGAATCATTGTGCATATACCATCAGAGTTGTGACACATGGAAGATGTCATGTATCTTTAGTAGTAGCGGTGGTAACGCTAGCTGATAAGCCACTTCTCCAACCCGCTGCAACACTTCGAGGGTTCGGTGAACCTTGGAGAAATCTTACTCCCCCTACCGAACCTCCATTGTCCACGCCGAGGGGAGACCTTCAAGAACACGTGGTCCCCGACCCCAAACTCCAAGGGTCTCCTCCTATTATTGGAATATGAATTCTTCCAGTCCTGAGCCACCTTTATCCTCTCCTGTATAAGCTGAATCTTCTCCATTGTTCTCTGCACCACCTCTGGGCCAAGAAAACTTGTTTCTCCAACCTCGGTATAGCACATAGGTGAGTAACATGGTCTTCTGTAGAAGGCTTCGAATGAAGCCATACCAATGGTAGAGTGATAGCTATTATTGTAGGAAAACTCTACTTGAGGCAAGTGCCACACCCATGATCCCCCAAAATCTAGTATACATGCCCGCAACATATCCTCCAATGTCTGGATGGTGCGCTATGTCTGTCCATCTGTCTGAGGATGGAAAGCAGTGCAAAGAAATAATTGGGTGTCAAAAGCATGATTCAATCTTCTCCAAGTTCATGAGGTAAACCATGCATCCCTATCTGAGACTATGTATCTCGTAACTCCATGCAACCAAAAAAAATCATCCATATAACTCCGTGCTAAGGCATCCACTTTTCCTGATTGCTTGATCGCCAGAAAGTGAGCTGATTTTTTCAACCGGACCACCACTACCCAGATAACATCGCTGCCTCCTTGAACCTTGGGTAGACCTGTGAAGAAATCCATCGAGATTTCATCCCACTTCCATTTGGGGACATTCGAAGGCTGAAACAAGTCGCCTGGAACACAGTGTTCAGCCTTCACCTGCTGACAGACTAGGCACCTGGCCGTGAACTCTGCCACTGCCTGCTTTACCCCGGGCCACCAGAATTGACCCCTCAATCCCCGGTACATCTTGGAAACTCCCGGGTGCACTGCTAGGGGTGAGTTGTGGAACTCACCAATAACCCTTCCGTGCATCGCCTCTGGGACAAACAACTTCCCTCGGAAAAGCATCATCTTGGTCCACCCTTCTGGAGAATCACCTTGGTTAACCCAGTCACGCATCACTTCACTTTTTGAGTCTCCCCACTGGGACTCCTCCACCTGAAGTAGCAGAGAATACTGAACTGTCATCTGATATAGCAAACCTCTACTACCATCCATCCTTACATCCAGGTGTAGGGAAACCAACTCCTCCATCACCTTCCAAGCATCTGCCGACTCTTGAACTGCATCCTTATACGACTTACCGCTCAAGGCATCATCCACCACATTCCCTTTTCCTGAGGTGTAATAAATCTCGAAGTCGTAGTCATGAAGAAACTCCACCCACCTATGCTTCCACGAGTTCAGGTCCCGCTGGGAGAAGATATACTTCAATATTTTGTGATCGGTGAAGACCACGAAGCGCTCCCCGACGAGGTAATGACGCCACAAATTTAGTGAAAAAAATGACCGCCTCAAGATCCAGGTCATGGGTGTCATAATTACGCTCATGGGGACGTAACTTCCTAGACCCATAGGAGATCACCCCTTGCCGCTGCATCAACACAAATCTGAGGCCTTTCCTTGAAGAATCACAGAACACCTCATACACCGCCCTTTATTCCAGTAACCTCAACACTAGGGCACTTACCAACTTCACCTTCAGATAGATAAAGGCTGGATGGCACTGCCCATTCCACACAAAAGCCTGGTCCTTCTTGGTCAAATCTTTCAAAGGTGTCGCAACTTGAGATTAGTTGGTCATGGACCTTCGATAGTAACCTTCCAATCTAAGAAAAATTCGAACCTCTTCCACGTTCTTGGGTGATGCCTAAGAAACAACCGCCTTGACCTTGGATGGGTCCACCGCTATCCCCTGCTCGGACACCACATGCCCAAGGAAGTGTACTTCTTGCATCCAGAACTTTTACTTGGATAACTCCCCATAGAGTTGGTGCTACCAGATGACTTATAAAAACCTTCTCAGGTGCTCAACATGGTCCTCCTCTAATCTTGAGTAGATCAGGATGTCGTCAATAAACATGACTATGAACCGGTCCAGATACTCCCAAAATACGGAGTTCATGAGCCCCATGAATACAGCTAGAGAGTTCGTAACGCCGAACAACATGACCACAAACTCAAAGTGCCCATATATGCATATGAATTTAGTATTCGAGATGTCACCCTCCTTCTCCCTCAGCTAGTTATATCCTAACTACAGGTCAATATTTGAGAACCAAACTGCTCCCCTCAGTTGGTCAAAGGGATCGTCTATCCTTGGGAGAGGGTAGCGATTCTTGACCGTCACCCGATTCAGCCTCCGGTAGTCTATGCACAGACCGAGACCACCATATTCCTTCATTGAGAACAAGACAGAAGTACCCCATGGTGCCACACCTAGCCGAACAAAACCTTTCTTCATCAGATCGTCAGTCTGGATCCGAAACTCCCTCCACTCAGAAGGTGCCATCCGGTAGGGAGCCATAGAAATCGGATGGGAACCAGGTTGCAAGTCTATCCTGAACTCAACATCACGTCAAGGGGGTACAGTCTCCACCTCTTCAGGGAAGACGTCCATAAACTCACTGAAGATCCCTGGGACTTCCAATATCTCTGCATCCACCGACTCTAATGATAGTTCATCCAACAGGGAATGGAGGAGCTCCTCTCATCTACTGCTTTTATGACAACCCCGCTCGTCGATGAAAGTTACACGTCGTCTGCCCAAATCTGAAAACACAACCCTTCCTTGGAAGCAGTCAATGATGTCATATACATAGAACAACCAATCAATGCCTAGGATGACATCGTATGGATGTCTCTAAAATAGTAACAGATCGATGATAGACTGATGTGGCCCTATCATCAGTTTATACCCTAGGCAAACATAAGATAGGTTAGTCTGATCTCCGACCAGTGTGCTCCACATCAGGGGCACTGGAAGTCTCTCAGCATCTAAACCTAGAGCATGGGCCAGACTGGGTGAAACAAAGGAGTGTGAAGGTCCTATATTGAACAAGGCATAGTAAAGAGTACTAAACAAGCTGATCATACCTCGAACGACTTCTGGCCCTGCTGGAACCGCCGCCTCTGCGGCGTGCAGCTGTCCACGCCCAGCTCCCCTGCCTCTCGGCTGTCGGCTGCCTCCTCGACCACACCCTAGTTGAGGTCCCTGAGGGGAGCCCTGAGGTCGGACTCCTCCCACCACGTCTGGTCTCGGAGGTGCGGGAGCCTGCTGTCCCTGCTGCTGCTGCTGAAGGGGCGTAGTTGGAAACTAATGCGGTTGAGGTGGGCGCTGAACCTGCCCACCCCCGCTGTACTGTACTCGGTCCGGGCACTGATTCCGAAGGTGTCCATGGCTCCCAAAGATGAAGCACCTCAGTCTTGGGACCGAAAGAAAAGGTCGAGGACCGGGGGATCAGAACTGGAACTACTGAGGCCTTCTTTCCTCTGGTCAAAACCTAGAGGGTCCTGACACTGGATGCCTGCTGCTGACGACCTTCCCCTTAGAAAAGCCCAACTGTATTCCCTCTCGTGATACACCTTCCAGCGTGTGCATCCTTTCTACCACTTCAGCTTTCTTCTAGACCTCTATGTAGGTTAGTAAGGTGAAGTCATTAACAACATACTGAAGAGAAGGCCGAAACGCCTCCTCCAAATGCCTCGCCTGAGACTCCTCATCTGGAAAGAGGTTCGGAGAAAAGAAAATGAGATCCTTGAACTTGATCCCCAACTCTCTTACTAACATGCCCCCCTACTAGAGGGAGAGAAGAACCTACTTCTTTTCAGCCTTCATCGTGAAAGAGAGGAATTCTGCCCGGAACTCCCTCTCGAAGTCAGCCCATGCAACCTCAACCTTCTTCTTTTCCCCAAGATAAAGCATCCACCACTGACGTGCTAATCCCCGCATTTGGATGACGACCAGAGGAACCCAGTACTCTATCGGAGCCTGAATCTAGCTAAAAACTATCACTAGCTCCTCGATCCATCTCTTTGTCTCCACATAGGAGACGCTACCCTCATACTTCCCAAGGGTCTGCCGCTAAAAGACACAAAGCGTCCTCTACCACTCATCATCCTCCTCTTAGTCATCCCTATGTTGATCAACCAAAACAACCTCCGGGGACTCAATAGTCCACACTACTCATGGTCATCTTCCTGGTGCCATAGCTGCAAGGTAAATAAGGAATTCCTAAGCACAAGTAGTGTAGAATATTGTTCTTAAAATTTTCATCGACTTCTTGTTTATTTTAAATCCCCAAAATACCCATAAGAAACAAGAACACAAGTCATTATGATGCATGTACCTTTACTGGGGTCTCTACCCTGCAATAAGTGTATCCTCACTTGGTCGTTCGGTAGGTCTAGAGTCCTTGAATTGGATCATGGGTGGCCCTAAAATCCCATGTCCTAGCCGGTCTTCCCTGGCCTATTTCACGCACCAAGATCACCCAACACTATTTCCCTACCATCCTATGCAATCCTCATCGTTCCTAACTTAGGACTCCATCCTATGTCTCAACCATCACCTCTGATACCATTCTGTCACGACCCTTCTTCACCAAAAGAATAGAAAGAACAGCAGATTGCCAGACCTTTTCTTCTTTAAGTTGAAGGAGAGATAATGACCCCTGAGACCCGCCTTCGATAGGTCCTGAAGTGGATACCAACACCAAGGGTATAGAATCACACACAAGAAAGAATGCATTACCCTATTTATTTATTTTATAGGATCGGGAGATAAGATAGCAACTCCAAAAACACCAAAGTTGAGAGTAAAGGTAAATCCGAAAGTAAACCATTCCCATATGCATGTTAAAAAGTAAAAGATACAAGCTACAAGAACTCCAAAGGTAAAGTACCAAGAAAAGGAAAATGACAACAACAACTGCCCCAAGGTTTGAGCTAGTACAGTCCCGCACGATCCCTGAAGTCCTCCTGGAAACTTGAAAGCAATTTTATATACGTTGGGTGAGCATACAAGTATAGTCAGTAGGCGAAACCAAAGACTCTCGTGCACAAGTGGGGAGGCATTCTAATGCCCTGTGAGAGAAGACAACCAAAGAACCTGGCAAGGAAAACTATCCACCTGAACCTCACTAAGGCACACTCCCCAAATAACGTAAGTCAAGTAATGTATAGTAATAGGACATCAACATTTGGGCACCCCACACCAATTTTCCACTTGTTATTGAAGACATCCTACACATCGTACCAATCCCTCTATTCTCACCGCAGTCCCACTGATACACCCACCCAAAAACACCTGGGCCACAACCACACATCCCGCTTGCAAACACCTGGGCCACAACCATCATGCGTAACCACGCCTGCAAACACCTGGGCTAGAACAACTAGTGCCATGCTCGAAGATACCTAGGCCTCATCCCGCAGATTCTTGGGAACAACCTGCCCACACACACCTGGGAAAACCATCACAACTAACCTGCCCAAAGAATATTGGGCTTTAATGCACCTTAGGCCATCACAACCTGCCCGAAGAGTCTTGGGATATTCGATAAAGGGAGCAGAAAAGGAGCTAATAACCAGCCACTCAGAGGAGTGTTGGGAAAAAACCCTCGCCCATGAAATGGGGGTGTTCGGCACTAAGTTCTCAACTTGGGTGGGGCGCGAATAAGAAAAACATAAAAAATACAGGTATATGTATAGTTAACAAGAACTCATCCCAACCTAGGGTTCCCTAAGCCAACCCAAGCATAACACCCTTGTTACTATTCATTCATAAAAGAAGCCACATCACTCACGACCAAGTCCCAACTCATTCCCAAAACTAATTCCCCATTTAACCCATTCTTAGATTCATGTTCAAGTGACCTCATTTAAGTAAAATATGCACTACTAGGCAAATAATAGGCATAACCACATGCCAGGAAAAGGGAAACAGCCAAACATCAATTTAAGCATTCACACCCGGTTCTCTTGTGAAGTCACAACAATAAAGGGATAAGTGAGATCCCTAGAAGTACTGGAACCAAACCAAGCCTCAAAATATAGCCCCACACCATTTTAGATTCACAAACAACAACCATGCCAAAATAGAGGATCCCATCCTCACCCACATCATCCCTCAAGCATCAAACAGAACAACACACCTACTACCAAAACAGAGTGGGAAACTTCTAGGTTCAAGAACATTATTCATTAGGTTCTTCTTTATGTTTGTTAATCGGGGTGATCACATAGGGATTCTTGTTTTACTGAACATCCATTTAAACCAAACTGAGTTTAGGGGACTATCCAATTCTATGTTATAGTTATATAGTTATCTCAAAAGACAAGGGTTCATTAGGACGCAAGGAAAGACCACCAACGACCATGATTTTCAGTGAGCATGAGCCAATATAATTCACAACACATCTCAACATAAAAGATAAGAACATCGATCACACCCCCTTCATTATTTAAAGGTCTGTTCATTATCTTCATTAAGTTTGGTTCCATAAATCCCCACAGAAACAATAGCATACCCACCCCGCATGATAAACACTAAGGAGAGGCGATGAAAAAACCCTACCTAGATGATCAGCGATCAAAGTTCTTCTCTACGCGCCAAGAATGGGGAATGCACGGCTTGTAGGGGAGGAATGTCGGAGACTCCACAGGTGAGAAAAAAAATGTTCCAACACTGGCGCACCTCTTGTTTCGGGAAGGGAGACTCCAAACGCACTGGGAAGAAAAGGAGGCCGACGAAGAAGAAGAAGAAATTCCCGTGAGATATATAGATAAGATCCAGTTGTTGCGGGATATGAGGATTTGAACAGCTTTAAAGTCGGATCATGGTTTCACCATGCGTTTGGGTGGTTACACATGATTGAATTAATTGTTATTTAATGATTCCCATCAGAAAAGGTGGTAACAACTGTGACTTTTAGGATTTTATATAAACAGAGGGGCACTTTACGTGGACACCAGCTGTGTTTGTTGAGGGTCTCCCTACTCTTAGGAATTTGAATCATTGACTATGGGATAAAATAAAATGACCTTGAACCACTTCAAAAGGTTAAAAGGGATAAAAGTGGTGTTACGGGAGAAACTGCAGAAGAAAAACCCGACAAGGCTGGGTGGCACCGATCATGCCACACACTGGTCGGTCGCACCGATCGGTCGCACCGATCAGTCACATGCCAATCGGTCACATGCTGATCGGTTTCACGCCGATCAGTCGCACGCCGATCGGTCGCACGCCGATCGGTCGCACGCCGATCAGTTGCACGCCAATAGAGCGTCCTACCACCGAGACACCACCCTAGGATCCATATTTTGACCAAGTGATGGACCATGAGGGTCTGGTCCATCACAATAATAGTAAAGTCATTCAATAAATCACTTACTAAAAATATTAAAATGGACGAAAAGATTCTGTGTTAACATGAGAAATAGAGTAAATTTTTCCACAGACAATTTTATTTGAATTTTGAGTACATTGGGAGTGGAAAATGAAAGTAAAACATGTAAATTATATAATAAACCATTTTATAATAAAATTCATGATATTTTTTGTGTTTTAGATCATAATTTTTCATTGGAAATTCAAGCATAAACAATCACTATAAAAATGATATTTCAATGTAAAACATTTAACTCAAGTCAAACAAGATTCATAATAAATATATTTTTCTGAATATTTTTTTTATTAAAATTAAATTAAATTAAATTATAATTATTTATAGTTACATAAATTATCGAATTATAAAATTTTAACACCCATTTATTATTAATTCTATATTAAGATCATCCTCTCTATGTTATAGATAATTCATTTCACATGTATGACCTGGTTAAGTAGTTATATTCTATGAATCTTGAACATGGTCAATCATGTTTATATTGTTAAAAATTATATTAATATAATTTATATTGGATATATACACATGTATTATTATCCATAAAAGGTACATATTGAAAATTTAATTACATCATCTATAAAGAAGGTAGTTCATACGTACACATGAACATTGTTTTTAAATTCTAAAAATAGGTTGAAATAAAGAAAAATTAATTTTATCAATAATGAATGATAATTATATCATAAATATGTTATATATTCATTAAATCAATCATTAAAAGCATCCATGTGAGGTGTTGATGGAAAATTATTCATATCGTTACATAGAGGTGATAGTGCACATGTATGCATGAAAGATGATTTCATTTCACATTTGATGGAAAGCAGGTGAAAATGGTTGTATAATTATCATAATAAAACCAAATAATTTCTATGATATTGTATTAATATTTTTATAAAATATATAATAGATTTAGTTATTGGGGATTAAGAAATAAATTTGAAAGATTACGTTTAATATTTTTACCTCTACTTTGGGTGACTGCCTGTGGATTAAATGTTAATACATGATAGATTGGTCATATGTGAACACTAGTGGCTCTATGATAATGGGAATGATTCTTGGAAAGGATTTGGGGGTGGGTTTTTATGAGATAATAGGCTCCTGAAGTGGGTAGAAGAGAGGATATGTGGTCTCTTTTTATAATCAAGGGAGATGACACACATGGAACATTTCAAAAGATAAAAAATATAAATGATTTAATAATTAAAAATGGAAAAAATGAATCATTACAAAAAAATGTGATGGGTGGAGTCAAAATTAGACAATATAAAATGATTTAGTAAATTTTTAGTGTGATTTTAACCCAAATCATTTTTGTTTAAACCATTTTAACTTGTTTTAACATATACGATAGAAGTTAATCTTGATGACCAAGTTACTACTCATATTGACCAGAAATTAATGTTGACACATTAAAAAAATTAGGAAATTATGATTAAAATTTTTGATTTCATTTTATGAAATTAAATTTCTATAATTGGATGAAATTACATTAAAAATAAAACTGCCAAAATCGACAAAAGGATGTTTAAAAAAGTATTATTAAGTATTAAAATGTTTCTATACCAAAATTAAGAATAATTTCAATTAGTATGAAATAAATTGAATTATGTTTAATAAATATTAACTTCTATAATTTTAATTCCAATTAAAAATAAAATAGTTCTTTTTAAATACTTGAATGGAAATGAAATATTTGTACAAATACAACATTTTCACTATTCATTGGAAAATTAATATTTTTTAGAAATATATGAAAATTTAACCATAAGGTAATTTTTATACGAATATTTCAAAAATTATACCAATTTTTTAAAAATATTTTTTCAAAATATAGTATAAATGAATTATAATACCCATTTATAAATTCAAAAGAGACCATTTATGAAGAAAATTTATTTTTTAGCATAAAATGACCTTATTATAATTAATTTTTTAATAAAAATAACTAAACGAATGTTAAAATATTTTCTTGGGTATATAATAAATAAATTTCACTAAAATACATAATAAATAAGGATTTATTTAAATTTTTATTATAAAAACACTTTATGCACATAAAAATAGTTATATGAAAAATAAATTTTCCACCTTTAAATGATTTTATCTCCATTCATAAACATTAAATAACTAAAGTATTTAAGATTATAAATTTATTCATATAAATTATTAATATATTTATTTGAAATATTTTTTCAATAGTTATCAATATATAATTTTTAGATAAAAATAAATAACATATATAAAAGTATATTTCATTAAAAATTTGTTCTTTTAATCTTTAAATCATTTTACTAAAATTTATTGGTTACCATTATTTTTTTTCATCCTAAAACATTATATATATAACATAATTTAATTAATTATATAAATACCCATAAATATGATAGCTAGGTAGTAAGGGTGTACCATATCCCATTACATTTAGACTCGAGGTTTCATGCAATTAAAATTATCAATTAAAACATGTATATTTCAAATGAAATACATTTAAAATCATTAGGTGTTACATTATATCAATATTAAAATTAATTTATATAATAAAATTACATCTATATAATTAAAACAAATAAGGATATCTCTACTGCAACGTATACTCGAGTTCTCATGTAACTTATTCAAAATTATTATTCCTCAAAAAAACACTAAGAAAGTGAGTATTCTTGTTTTGTAGAAATTAATCTTCATGTTATAATATTTCAAAAAATGGCTCATCATAGTAAAGATATTGTTCTATTTATAATACCATTGTGTTGTTACATGTGATTTATTAGGTATTAACTTCATCGAAAGAGATACATGAACCACATTGTATAATGGATAGAGGTTTAGTGTAAGAACCATATGATAATAAAAAATCCTGATATTATCAATAATTTATAAGGTAGAACTATATATATATATGTATCATTTTTTCATTCATTAAAAATAACATAACCTTCCACCTTGGAGATATTCAGAACAATTAACTTATCACTAACATTGATCTGTAGATCTCATCGATGATTTTTATAGTAAAATTTATGTCAACTCTGAGCTATCTTGATGGGTTTTTAAATGGATATAAACTTTTATTCCATTTACTCTTATAAATTGTGAAATAATAATTTTCATTCTCCATCATTATCCAATCATATTAGAGTTCATCTCTTTATTCTATAGATGGAATCATAAAGAGCTACGTGAATGATTGTGTTAATGTTATTATATTGTGATAATTCTAGAAAAAGAATGTATTAAACCCAAACACCTTTTAAATCCATATAGAAATACCTAAACATGACTTCTAGAGTTTTAATTTTCCTCTTAGATTATCCATCAATCTAAATATGATAACCATTATTGAAACTAAACTATGTATATTGATCCCATTGAATAATTCTTGGGTAACTTCATTATTATCCTTAAATCCTGATTATATAAAATTGAGAGGGGTACCTCATGAAATCTCACTAATTAATTAATGTATATAATAGGATTTTTATAAAGAGATAAATCAATTTTAATAGAAATTTAATGTGATTTATTTTTATTATAATCAATTATGACCCAAAATACATTTTTCCCTTTAATATCTTATGATAAACAATATAGAAATCTATGGTTGTATTTTAGAATTTCAATTTAAGTATGATTAATTTTTGTAACATCCTATTAGAATAATTTTTGTAATCTATAACTTGTTGACATACTAGGTATTGATACAAAAAATCCAAAATACCCCTTTTCAATTTATCCTACTTGATGTATTCTATTGAATCTCAATTTATCAACATATATACATGATGGATACAGAATGATGAACTATGAGAATCATCTAACAACTCCTTTTATTAATAAATTTATGGTAAAAATAAATTTTTCATAATACTGATCATTCCATCATAATCATGGTTCAAATTAGGAAAATTTCTCACTTACTTATGTAGTTCCACATCCTCTTTTGTTTCCTCTTTAATCCTAACATGTATAGAATCTTGATTGTTCATATATGAAAGATGTGATTTATTTGTTTTGTAATGATTTCAAGATATATATTATGAAAATAAATATATATTGGATCTCCTTAAATAGAAATTATATAAAATCTTTTATTCTCTTTATAACTCATAGAATCAACCAACTTATTTCACTTACCATGGTGGTAATGTATCAAACATTAATAATTATTAATGACCCCAACCAACTTCTACAAAACAAATTAACCTCATTATATTAAAATATATAATTCAATAATTTAATATCTTTATATATGTTAAATATTTAAATATAAAAATAATACATGTATATTATCAAAAAAATTACCATTTCAATCTCTAAATCACGATTTGTGTAATTTTTCTCATGTATTTTCAATTGGTGTGAGGAACATGGTATCACTATATCAATTTTGATTAGTAAATGTCTCATTTATTTCAATGATGAATCATTATAGATCATAAAATCTTATCCACTTCAAGGTATTGTGAGCACAAATTCACTGAACAACCTTATATTCAACTTCGGGAAATTCTATTCACATTCATATGTCCACAATAACATAACCCTCTAATAAGTATCTATAGTGAGTGGATTATATAATCATGAAATATCACTAAAAAATATCCTATAGTATCAATATAAACCAATAAAAATATGGATCATAATTACTATTGTTGGACTAGGCTATTTCCCAAGAACTTTTTTAAATAAAGTATTCATCAATATGTCATCAATTGATAGTATAAGGAGAAAAATGAAAAATTATCTAGAAAAAATTCAAACATGGTATTTTTTTTTCATAAAAATTATCCTTCGAAATGGTATTAATTAAAATTATACAATAATAATCAAAATATATCATAAAAATATAATATATAATAATATCATCTATGAAGACTACCACAGACTAGTCATAGAAATCTTTAAAGAATATATTCAATGAATCCATAAAGATAATTGGGGAGTTAGTAAGTCAAAATCGAAACCACTATATATTCACAATTAAAATACCTCATATGGAAGAATATCTTGGGTGTAAATTACATCTTGGACCTCCATTCGTGATATCCACAACGAATGTCAATATTTGAAAATTATTGAACTCCTCATAATTGATAAAACGAATCACTAATATGGGGTAGATGACACTTTATCATGATATTGACCTTTTTATGTTCTAGATTATCATTTAAAATATGAATTGCCCCATCATTATTCTTAAAATAAATAACTAGTGAACCCCATGGGGACACTCTATCAAAAATTCAAAAACTTATCACTGTACTCTTAGAGTTTATTCTTCAATTCCAGCAACCAAATTTGGTCCATTCAATAGAAAATAATTAAAATTATTTTAGCACCATGTATGAGTTATACAGGAAACTAAAAAACACCATTCAAGGTAAAATAACATAAATTTATAAAAAATACATTATAATAATCTCAAAAAATAATCATAACTTATATGTTGAGTTTATCCCCAACTATTGTAGATAAATACCCCACAAGAATAGGCTGTAAGACCCATATAAAGAAAGTAACTTACAGTGAAAATTTATATTGATCCAAACACCAAAGGATGATCATAATTTGTTTCATAATAACAAATATGATTTCCCTTCATTATAAATTAATATCTATTATGTAACACCCCATTTGTTTATTATATTTCCTTTGAAATAAATGTCATGTATTTGATAGTTTTCTTTACATGTAACCCTGAATCTAAATTAACTATGATATAATATACCCTTATAACCTAGTTGTTGGATTAGTGGGTATGATAAAGATTTAAAAATTATGAAATATATATATATATATATATCTTTCTTCTATATTTTTATAATAAATTTAAATATATTATATAGGAGGTAATAGATCTGAATAAGAAAGTCTATCATGAGGAAAGGGTTTTACTTTACAATCCCATTTTTTCTAAGATTTTTAATGATTAAATTTACATTGATGACAATATATGGTCAATATTTCAAAAAATATCATAAACTTTCTTCCCAAATAGTTTTTCTATAAATCACATGTTTTCCTTTCATTTTATCCTTATTATGGACTAAAAAGTTATAATTTTTTTAGTAAAACAAAATATTTTTCTCTCTTGAATCAAGAAAATATTCTTCCTAGTACATAATATATTTAAAATGTTATCAATAATAGTTTAAAAAAATTCAAAGGATTTATTACATACACTATTACCCATGATTGAAATTTTATTAAAAGTTTATAAAATAATATTTTTCTAATTTTTTAAATGTGTTAAATTTTAGTGAAGGTGTGACTATAATATTTGTTTAAATGCACACCGCATGAACTTATATTCCCAAAATCATGTCACTTATTTTTATTAGATAACCCCTTACAAGATACCTTGTGATTTTTTTCTATAGAAAATATTTTATCTATATTTTAAAATTTTTTTGATAAAATTTAATCAATGAAAAATGATATTTTCACATGTTTTGAAAGAAAGGATCAAATGATATTTTATAGTGCTTTTTAAAATATATTTTAATAATTTAATAATTTTTATTCTTTATTGGGGATATAATACAATTATATTATCTTAATTATTTCACAAGATAGTTTTAATTATGGTGATGATATTTTTATGAATCCTTTTTGTTCTCCATGGGTTATTAGTGATGTTATGATGAATATATTGTGATCATGTTGAAAAATTATGTATGGTATTCATTATATGATGGGATGGATCACAATTATAAATCCCTTTAGTGTAATGGGTAAATAATCATATCTCATTATATAATTATGTGGAATGAGTTGAATTTCTCGATCCTCTATGAGATATGGGTAGGGATACCAGATTCACAATGATATGATAAACATACGGTGATGCCAGATATTCTATAATATAATGGTCTCAAAAGAAAGTCTTGACATATGATTTGGTTTCCCTATTTATGATGGTTCAACACTATTATGAATTTTTGATATGTTTATGATTTGAAATTATAGATCATGATGGATTAATTGAGGACTCAAAAATCTTGTGTCATGTTATAATTTTATTATATGAGTCAATATTTTGATATTTAAAATGTTCACTATGATTTTATATTTTTAATTATATGTTCTCATTCCCTTATTCTCATGATACAAATAGTTATGATCATTGATTAATAACACCCATGTTTACCATTACGGAGTATCTAAGCTCAACCATTATAATGTTTTAATTTTTTCCCTAGTTATGAGTATGGGTATTACATGTTATGATTCTAGAATGGTGCATAAGGTAAATAAAAATGCTTAATATGATGAATATTATAATTAAATAATATTATTATGTACCTAGTCTCCATGTATATTAATACTTTATAGTTCTATATAATGTATATTTGGGATATATATTTAATATTCATTAAAACAGTGTAATATCTGTATATGTTATTCGTAGGTTGATATAGTAGGTATCAAAGGAGTTTTTAGTTATATTAAGAGAATTTATTATGATTAATTTAGGGGAAAAGCCTAAGATAGCCTATATTGAACTAAAATTGATATAGGAAGAACCTTAGGTGTCAAAGGTTTCTAAGAATGTTCCATTATTTAGGTTATCTTCACAATGATTTTAATGACTATTTAATTTTTTAGTCTAATTAATGTATCTTGATTCTTAGACATTGCTTTTTGGTTATGGTCAATGGTTGGAACAAAAATGAATTAAGATAACAATGAATTTTATAAAAAAATGAAATGATTCCCATCTTGAGAAACTAATTATTATGGGATCTGGAATACATAATATCATTACTATGATACCACAACATTCTAATGAAATGAATCATGCTGATCTTTAGAAAATTCAAATGAAGGAGGTATGGAAAATTGAGTCTTTTATAAGGTAGTATCCTCCTTTATTTAGTGGGTCTTCTAGTCTACTATTGGCTGAGCTGTGGCTCTTTACCACTGAGAAAATATTTTATGTTATTCAGTGCTTGGAAGATGAAAATGTTGTCATGAAAAATTTTCATTTATAAATAAAATATGTAAAATGGTGGTATCTTATTAAGAATATGTGGCCATAGATAGGAATTGACTCTATATAATGGGATGTGTTTTAGAGGATATTTTTTAATTATATCCCTTGTATTCTAAATAAAATTTTTATAAGGAGTTCCTCAAGCTTAAGAATAAGGATGATGAAACCATTGGTATATATGAGAAAAATTTTATAATACATGGAATACGTTCTTTTTATTAAATCATCAACCCTAAAAGAAAATTTTATCAACTCTTTTGTAGTCTAAGGATAGGTCTCTAAAAGGTGTTATCTATAAGATAATTCCATAGATTTGAGAAAATCATTTGATGTTTTCTCAATATATAAATGAAAATTTTATATTTCATAATTACTATGGTTTTGATATGGAAAGGAAGATAGAGTTACATAAAAACTTTAATGAATAACATATAGGATATAAATTACAATCAAATTCATTTAATAATGGTGTGAAAACCCAAAAGGAATTTTCTTTGAAGAAATCATGAATTTCTTTAAATTTAGAAGGTGTTTTCATAAATTATACAAATATTTAAAGGCAATAAAGATTTTGGTTGATACAATGAATGAAATAGATATTCTAAATAATACATCACCCATAATTTAACACTTCAAATGCATGGAGTATTTGACTTACTGTAACCAATGTATGAATCTTAGGGTTAATGAGGATGATCATAATCAATAACCTCTTAAGGACAAATACAAAAGGAAATCTTATAAAAAATTTACTACAAAAGTGGGTTATGAGAATGACATAGTTAAATGTACATTTATAATCGAATATAGATTAATTATTGTCTTATTTGATTTTAGATATTCCAAATATTTTATATAAATGGAATTATCAATGGGTATCACATTACCATATTAATGATTAGATATTCAAATAGCGGTGAAAATCATAATGGGGCAATGTTGAAGTCTTGACTCTATAGATCCTCTTTGAGAAAAGTCTGTAGGAATATTCATCCAAAAAATAAGTTTATTATCCATTTAGTTAAATATGATGTGATTTTGGGAATGGATTGAAATTATATATATAGAGCCCATATAAATTATTGAGGTAGGGAAGTTAAATTTGATATTATAAATTGCCTTAAAACTTTTTTTAGTGTGACAATATATATGAACTACTAATGGAATTTAATTCTATTTTATGAGTCTTATGTCATATTCATACCAGTTATTTATCTAAATATTTTTATTTGATAAACTCAACATATTTGAAATGCATATTATTTGGTATTGTGATGATGTATTTCATATATACATTAAACGTCTTCCCCCTTAATCTTGATGTTGAGTTGATAGTAGAACTCACACACGGTCTTACACCAATTTCAAATACTCTATAGAGTTGCATGAATTGAATAAGAAACTCTAAGAGAATCATGATATGGAATTCAAACACCATAGTAAATCACCATGGAGTGCATATTTCATTTTATTAATAAGAAGGGTCTTTTAATGTATCTTCTCATAGATTACCAAGAACTTAACAAGTTTAGTATCAAGAAAAAGTATCATCTATTCCATATGAATACTTTTTTTTATCAATTACGAGGACCTCAGTAGTCTTGAATAATTGAACATCACTCTATATAGAATCAACTATGGGTCAAAATGAGGGAATACACAATAGAACCATTCATACGATGTATGAGAGTTATGGATTTATTATGATGACATTTGGACTTAATAATTCCCTAACCATATTCATGGAATTAATGAATAATGTCTTTAGAGATTACCTTAACCAGTTCAGACTAGTTTCTATAGATTTTATTTTTATATATTATAAGAGTAAGTAAGATTATCTGGATCATGAGATAATTACTTTTGATAACCTTATGGAATGATAAATTGTATGAAAAATTTACCAAATGTGAATTTTGGATATATTTTTTCATTATTGGGGCATATAATCTAAAAATAGAGTATATTAATGGATCGTTCAAAGAAAAAAAATGTATTGAGAAGTGGAAACGTCCAACAAAAATAACCAAGAACCATATTTATCTTAGTTTGTAGAGATAGCACTAACAATTTCGAAGCTATTTCTCATGACTATGTAATCCACTCATCGTATTAAATTGGAAGGGATTTATATTATTGTGGATTGTGTATTATGAATTTGATTTAAAAGAATATGAAGAGAATTTTGGTAATTTCACATGTGATCACACTAACCTATAATGTATAATAGATTATAATGTATGGGTATAAATCAATTAATGGATTTATATTTTTCTATATATAGAATGAAATGGTGATATAATATGACTATCAGATATAAAAAACACCTGTAAATGTTTTCCCAACTCAAGAATATGATCTAGTATAGATACCTTTTATGATGAATATATGGAGGAATTATCATTATAATAAAAGGCATCATAAAATCATTATGTATATATTTACCTAGATAGAGTTGAATGTGATATATAGTAGATGGATGTAGTAGATTAAATATGATGATTTCTTAGTACATTACTTCCCTAGGAAGATGACCAAGGTGAAAGATGAGAAGAGTCAAAAAGTCCATGGAATTTTCTCCATGAGGTTTATTGAACTGAATCTAATATTTAATTATTTGAAGAAGATTAATTATTAAATAATTAGGAAATTAGAGATATCATAGTTTCTCAAATTAATGGTCAAACATCCATCCATGTGAGGAATAAAGAGGCATAAAAATTGGATTTGGAAATCCATATTATTGTGATAAATGATCATGAGTTAAACTTTGATAACGATGGAAATATAGGGTTCATGGATAGAGTATTTTTTTAATTCAATAATTGAATAAGGATCCCTTAGATGATGCTCATAGTTTATTATTCTCAATTGATCTGTGAAGTATGAAGATGTATAACAATCTAAATGAATATAAAATTTTGGATAACATAAATATTGATATCTTAGAGCATGTTTCTTGATTCCTGGTATGTTAGAATTTTTAGTCCATGTGAACTTTTTCTATAGAAATATTACAAATATTACCCATACCTAAATAATTATGGGAAAACATCTTCATGTATTTTATTAGAAGACTCCCAAATACATCTAAAGGAAATAATATTGTTTGGGATATAGTCAACCACCATAATAAATTAGAAAATAATATTTCTATTATAAAATATTTATATCTTGGTCAACTTAATATAATATAAATTAATGATGTGGTAATATTTCATGGATTACCACTCCCAATTTATTTTGATTGGGATCTAATTTTTACCTTAATGTTCTAGAGAAATCATCTGCAGATTCTGGGTATGAAGTTGAGTTTTAGTACTAAATATCTTCTTGATATATATTACATGTATTAAAGGACCATTAAAACTCCACAAGTCATGTTGATATATTTATCTATATATTTCATGTTTTTTTCAATCAACTAATTTTTTTGGTGGAAATTTCTTAAAATAAAAAATTTTACTCAAGTGTTCAGATGCATCTTTAAAAAGTACACTATTATAAGAAGTGATATGTTGTACTGTGTTGGGTTGAATATGGAGAAAGAAATATATTGGGATTTAATATAGCTAATTATGTTTTATAAAATGTTATAGCCATTAAGAAACACATCAGGGCATCTTAGATTTAGTAGAAAAGTTATGATGACAATCATCGATGAGATCATGAGTTCAATGATGGTGGGAAGGTATTACTATGAATATATACTTTTACGAATGATGTGAAATTTGGAAATAAGTTTAATATGAACCCTAGATATATATATATTCCCTAAAAAGTATTGATCATATCCTGATGGTTTCATTTTTCATGGTGCTTCAGGATTTACATACTTGATCCTTTATATGTACTAAACATAGAGGTTATATAACTGATGCATGGTCTTTCATATAATGAAAAACTTGTATAAATATTTGTTCTCAAAGTTAATTTGTTGTGTAAAATGATAACACACCTAGGTAATTTTCACTATAGGAATTATAAATTCTTCAAAGCTATACAAGAACATGAGGAGGTAATGAAATAGAAATAAATTTATTTATTAATATCAAGGTGATTGAATTTCAAGGTTGAAATTAATTTTATTGGTGGTATAATGTAACAAACTAATATTATAATTTTATATTCCTTTAAATAAACCTTAATTAATTAATAACTTTATTTTCACACAACTCAATGTCAAAATTAATTTTAATACAGTATACCCTTCTAACCTATTCATTGGATTAGATGAAATGAATGTGGTCAACCACACTATTAAATACTTTTATATGGTTATGGAATAGAATTAAAATAAATTTATATTTATTATTAAGTAGGATAGTGAACTTAGGAATCTATTTGTACTTCTGATAAGTTTATTACATTAAAATATTATTTTTACCTGGATTGTAATAGTTAAATATCTAGAGATAGAATTTTATGATCTATCTCAAAAATATTATCTTGAATTTTCTTCTCCTTGAGTTATTTCTAGAAATCATATATTTCTAATATTTTTTCTCCTTTTATGTACCCAAAAGTCTAAAAACATTAACGGAAACTAACTTTATTTATGTATTAAATTAGGGATCTATTCTTACTGGTATATATTTTTAATAATTATTTTCCCAGATGGTTATAAATTTTCTCAAATAATTTATTAATTTCATTTTATATATGATTTAATTTTTATAAATTTTCTTAAAATATTTTTTATGATTTTCCAAATGAGGAAATTCTTGAAAATGAATGAAAAGAAATATTTGTTTTATTATACACCACATGAATTTATTTTCCATTATTCATTATTTATCTATAATTTAAATTTCCTTGTACAATTTTCATTAATTCTTATCAAATAGAATGAAATTCTAAATTTTATCAGAATATATAGTTAAAATTTCATTAATGGAAAAAGTTATATTATCATGTTTTCAAAGAAATATTTGAATGATATATTAAAGTAATTTTTCATATATTTCATAACCATTTTACAATTTAAATATTTGACACACCAATATTTTAAAAGAGAAACATTATGTTTGATATCACATACGATATAGAACATAGATCTTAAATGAACCACACAATATTATTATTTAAATATGATCATTATGAACTAGAGTTTGAATAGGATAGTATGGATGTGATTATAAAAATTATGAAACAATTATAAATATCATAATCAATAATAATGTATTGATTAGTTTTTATTAAATATGAACCCAATTTTAGTAATGTCATTTTACTCTTAAGAAATATGTTTTCTTAAAAATTGGTTTGTATTTATTTTTGTGAGAAAATATTGTAAATAATTTATATTATTTTTCAAATATTATTTTATAAAATTAATATAATATTTTAAATCATCTTACAAAAATTATCTTGAGGTTATTGTTTTAGATTTTTTAGAAAATATTAGTTTTATAGTGAATATTAAAAAATACTTATTATTAAAAACTATATGTTTATTTAAAGAATTTAGAGTGTTCAATTGTATTATATAATTGTTTAAAGGT
The DNA here is from genome assembly GCA_963277665.1 of Viscum album. Lineage (NCBI taxonomy): Eukaryota > Viridiplantae > Streptophyta > Magnoliopsida > Santalales > Viscaceae > Viscum > Viscum album. The sequence goes on along the minus strand of OY728164.1, from coordinate 261,533,011 downwards.
AAAATTATATATATTATATTTTTTATAATCCAATTAAGTTCCTTGAAATTAATTTTATTGTTTAATTAGGTATAGATAAACCATATTTAAGAAGATAGTTTTCCTTTTTTAGAAAAATATTCTTCATCAAGATTTTTGGGGTTAATATAAAATAAAATTATACTAATTATAAATATTGAATTTATTAAAATAGATTACACGTTTGTAATCAAAATAACAAATATTATTTAATATTATCAACATAATATTTTATCATAATGAAGAATAACAAATGGTAAAAAAAATTCACCAAAACAAATTGAGAAATCATGTGAACCTAGTTTTAATCCAGGTGATAAAGAATCCATTTTTTAAATTAATTATTATTTTAATAAGTTATGTTAACTCTTACTATCTTATTCTATAGACTTATTTGTTTATGGTTCACTTTTCTTTGAAAATGATTAATATAATATTTAATGACAATAAAAAAAGAAAATGTCACTCTATTAATTTTAAATATATCTCATGAGTCACAAAGGGTTAAAATAATGTTTAAATGAATATTAATTTTTATTTTGATAGAAATTAAATTATTTTCTAGATGTTAATTTATTTATAATTCATATTTATTATATAAATTCCTCAAATGCTAAGCCTATATAGATACAATATTTATTTATGTAATAGAAAAATAAAATTATTGATATTAGTAATATTAAAAGAAATGTAATTATAGTAAGTTATAGTGATCCAAGAATTTTATAGATTTATATACCATATTATGTATTTTTAGTGGATTTTAATAAAATTTAATTTCTTTCATGAAATTTTTAATTCTAAATTAAATTAATAGTTACAAAAAATACATTAATGATATTTTATTAAATTATTTTAAATTTATAAAAAATACTATTTGTATAATAATGATAAGTATGTAATTAAAAATATTACCCATGGTCCATTTTTTTCCATTTTTCCCTATATATGTACTATCATGACCCCTAATGAGTAAAAGACACCGATATCAATGTAATTATTAAAAGGTTAAAATAAAAATTCAAGGGAAAAAATATTCTAAAATTTGAAAAATATTTTTTGGTGATAGAATTTTAAAAAATAATCATATTATATTATATTAATTTTTTTGTATAGCCATTTGAATATAAAAATTAATTTATACTAATTTAACACTTTTGTTAATTCCAAGAGTTCCCCTCCCCTCTCTTATAGAAGGGAACCTCATCTATTAATTTATTCATAATAAAAAAGCAATTTGGTTCAAAAAATACCTTACCAAATACCTTTATAATATACCTATAAAAATTATCTTGGTATTATTTTTGTAATAATAAAAACCTTAAAGGGATTAGGTTTTAAATAAAAGGAGGTTTTCTTTTAAAGAGGTATAGTTCTTAACTAATCATTTTTATTTTATTTGTTATTTTAACTCCATTATAGAATCTTAACCCATGATAAAATAATAAAATAAGTATATTACATATAATGATATGTTTTATATTAATTCAATACCCTATATTAGTCTCATATTTCGTCATGTTGGAAAAGAAACCATTTTTCAAGTATATGGAGGACTGCCGCCTTGTGAACCGATATAATTATTTTTCCATAACTGCATATCATGATTGGTTATAATTATGGTTTTAATATTTATATATATGATATTAATCACATATTTTTCTTTCTAAATAGATAACATATCACCTTATTTCTTACAATTCCCCCAATTGAAAAATGATGATGCTGTTGATGCGTGTGTTGGGACTACCACTTCTACGCAGCGATGTCATTAATTCTTCATCAACACATCACATAGATGATGAATTTAAGTTTATTTAAAAGAATAATATGCTATTTTATATATAATTACCATTTTGGTATTATAAAATAATAATTTTCTTTCTTCCATCATGATATTTGAAAAATGGAAACATTACTTATGTGTATATACGCCTAATCATCTCCATGATTGAAATGAAGTTCATTTTCCATAACCATCTATCATGGTTGTTTTGGAAATAATAAGTGATATATACAAATGATGACTATGTGATGATTATTACTCTAGAGTTGATGTAACAATGGCCTCTTTTAACATATCCAACCTACTAAAGACATTTAACAAATAGACCGAATATCATCAAAAAGTCTTGACATGAGTTTAGTTGATTATGTAAGTAAATATAACAAGTTCATAAATAATATAAAATGAATAATAAAAATGATAAATATTCTTATGAAATATGATTATAAAAATAATTTTATAATTCAAAAAGATAAATAATGTACATGAAAAATAAAACCTGAGATAAGGGATTTCATAACTCAATATCCATTTTTTGGGTGACACTTTGACGTAATTGACTATTTTGTGCTCTGAATATTAATTAAATGACCTCAAATTATACTATTGTTTATTTCCACATGTATTGTATGAATTTATATTTTTTTAGAAAAATTAATTCATTTATTAATTCTCACTTAAATGATAATATCTTTGTAAGGGCATCTCGTCTCACTTTTACCCTTTTGAGATGTATAACAAATTAGACACTTATTTATTTATTGTGGTGTATAGAATTAACCTTTATTATACTATTTCATGAATATTTTTTTAGTTATTTTATTTATTATTTCATGTTAATTTATTTTAATTTATGATATTTTGATCTTAATGCTACTAAAGTGTTAAGGTATTTATGAAAAAATCTCATTTTGATCGAGATTATTGATTCATGAATTTACATTGAAAGAAATTATAAGATCATTTTATAAGAAAATCATATCATTTTATTATCCCCAATTTTTCAATGAAATTTTCATGAAATGGTTTAATTATCCTTTCTTTTGTACATAAAATTATTAAGGAAATAAATTTTATAAGAAAATATGACCTTATCATTATTTTGTATTGAAAATTCCTTTTCATAAATATTATTGTTTTCAAAATATGTGTTAATAATTTTTATAATATTATAACAAAATTATTTTTAGTCATTTTTATGTAGTTTTTACTTTTAATTTTTTTGAAAGGAATCATCTTGTCATTTTTTAATGGAGTACATGTTGATATTTCAAACATAGGAATTTTTTAACTTATATAGAAGGAATGAAATTTCACTATGTAATGAACACCCATTGCTTTAAGATTAAAATATAAGTTACCATGGTTATATTAAATGAAAATTTTCCCCTAAAATTGTGGAAATATTTTGTTTTTAAAATTGGATTTAAAAATTAAATGGGTATTTTCATCAAGAGTGTTTTCAATGAAATATTATGTTATTTATATTCCAAAAAAAAACCCTATTATTATCCACTAGGTATGTGTTTTAATGATACCAACCTTATTTAATCTTTTAATTTCTTATGATTAATTTGACTAGGAAAAGAATTAATATTTCACATTCATCACTGATTAATTTTTTTTTGGTATGTCCTATTTTTTATGAATTTAGTTCCTCATTCAATATATTAATAATTAATTTCACTTATTACATGAAGGGTGGTACCTATAATTATATATAACCTCAATGAATCGGTAGGTATCATGAGAAAAACTAGTTGGATAACCATATTAAATGTATTTTTAGTGTATATCAACCAATAGTTCAAAATGTTTTAGCATAATGACTCAATAAGAAGTTTCAGATGTTCATCATTATGCATTAAATTATTATAAAATCATTATTATTTTCTTATGTTCATTTTTAATAATATACATTAAAAGGTTTCAATATCATTTGATTATTTATATCACATCATTTGATCCTCATTTACACATTCCATATTGTTCTTTATGCTCATGTTATTGGATAAATGGCATGAATTTCTAATTATTTACCATTCCATATTGATTATGCCTTATTTTATAATGACATATTCCACTGTAAATAACCCTTAATAACAATATTCTATTACCATTTATTATGTTTACTTTCCTTATGATATCAAGAAGGAATATCTAAATGATTTCAGTGACACAAAATATTTACATTCACTTTTTTATATTTTTTGGTTTCCAATGTAATGTGAAATCTAGGTAGGTATCTTGTTTAACAAGACTACTAAACTCTTTGAAACTTGAGGATGGTATTTCTTGTATCTATTTACATTATATTAATGTAACAACTATCTATAGACAACTAGACTTAGGTTCATTACAGATTGTATCATATAATGTTTAGTGTAAACCTAAGTAACTAGATTTTGGAAAACATAGATTAGGGAATGTATCCCTATTCCTAAATTTGAGGACAATTATTTTAATTTTATATCATAAAAATTTATAATGGTTTATATTATGCAATTTTCATATAAAATCATTCCACTATAGATAATATTAGTTGATGCAATTTTTTCATAGATTCATCAAAAGGCAACAACCTAGAATAGAGTTGTTCGATTATATCATGGCCATTATTTTGGTGCAAAGTGAGTGTTAACATACTGATCACCATGTATAATACTCCATAATAATATTATTTGGTTAATTAAAATTTCCATTACGAACCATTATGATGATTTATAGAATAAACTGACATAAGACCATTGATATTCCCTAATGATTAGATCCGGACCTAAAGTGACATTGGATAATAAATATAAAGTTGATCATATGATTAAAATCATATATAATCCTTTTGAATTTTTATATAATGGGATTTTAAGATGATTAATGGTATTTTATGAGAAATTTATGGAAGTTAAACCATTTGGTTTAGTGTATGTTTTAGTGAAACTTTTATTTGAGGATGAATGACTTAACATTTTATGGACATAAGTTTCAAAGAATTCGTAACCTTTAACAATTATCTTATCTTTTAGGTTGAGGTAATTATGGAAATATATGATTAATTATATATCTTACAATGGGATTAAAAAATATTTTGGTGACCATGTGACTATTGATATTTTTTGTGAAGTTCACTACTATGGGGAAATTACATAATTAAGAAAAATTGAAATACTTTTTCATATGATAGGTTTTTATTTTAGGGATAAAGGATGGTTTAACTTTTGAAAAAATATAATATTTTATTATGATATTTTTTTTGAAATCATTAATATATTTTAGAGAACATATGATATAGGAACATACATTATTGATATTCCAATTTAAAAGTGATTGAAGTTATTTGGAGATAAATGTAATGTTTACCTTGGATAAATATGTGATCAAATCATTCTAATATTTGGTTTTAAATCATAGTTTAAAATGATCAAAATATTTTTAAGGAAAATTATTTATGTAATGATACAGTTTGAATGTTCGGTATCTCTGTTGAATTCTCAAGATTAATGCTTTGTTTGATTGTATAATGGTTAATAAATTCAGTAGATTATCTTAACTTGTGGTAAATATTTATTTTTGATCTACTTTTAAAAAAATGAGGAATATATTATATCCTTTTTTATAATATGTGATATATTAGAAGTGAATTTTAGTTCTTTGGGCATGAAAAATGCACCTTGAATACTCATAGATTGGAAGAAAAGATGATATTGTGGTGTTAATTGATTAAAGGATGATATTATATTAATAATGTAAGTATATTTCATTATTTTATTAGTTGATATGAAAAATTTATTCCTCAACACTAGAAAAAGGATATTAAAATAGAAATGTTTCCCTATTATATTTATTCTTTATGAATTGATAATCCTTTTCACACCTTATTGATTTATGGTTTTGTAGTGGTTAACATTCTCATTATCATTCATTTTGTTATGATCAATTTTCACTCGCACTAAAAAAATTATTATTAAATTTATTTATTCCTCTATGTCTATATATTCGCTACACACTAATGATCTTCTATTTGGATACTCAGTTATCTATTATTTAAGGTGACCATTATATTTCTAATTCCCTCTTTTAAGAGGATATTTCAATATAAATTTTCATGATGTAGGTTCTCAATTAAGGTATTTTTAAATGGAAAACTCTAAAATAACAAAAACTTGTTCAAATTATGAGGAAGAAATTTATTGAAGGAGGATAGAATGTAGAACCCTAAGATTTTATAAGAGTCAAATTATGTTTGATAGCATATACAAAACGAAACAAAAATACTAAACCAATAAGAAAATATAATTATATACATATGACCATTATGACATAGTCACTGAATTAGAGAGTATGAATAAGAAGAAAAAAATTATTAAATATGAAAATTAATCCTAATAAAAACAAATTTAATGATTAATTATCATTAAATTGGCACAAAATTATTAATAATGTCATTTTTTTATTCAAATATATGTTTACATAAAAAATTGTTAATATTGTTTTGTGATCCAATATTATAATTAATTTTTTGAACTTATAGAAATTAAAATTAAAAAAAATATCAATTTTGAAACCAGAATATTAAAATTGGATCAGGTTGAATTTGTTATATTTTTCTTAATATATTTATTTTTTAATGATTAATGAAAAATACAGATTTTTATTGAAAACATAAATTTTGTTTCAAGAATTTACAATCCTCCATTATATTTGTAAATATTTTAAATGAAATTTTAGTTCACATAAATAATAAATAATAAAAAAACATTCAATAAAATTAATTTTAAAGTTTAATTTGGTATAAAAAACATTTTTAAACTTAGAAAACATTTTATATTAATCAAAAATAATTTTTTCACAACCCTTTGATGGATTATAATAAACTTAATTTCATAAACTTATAGATATTTAATTTAGTAAAATTAATTTCATATTTGGAATCAGAATAATAAATCTTATTTAAAAATTTCAGCACAATTTTTTGTCATAATTAAAAATGAAAATAGTAAAAAAAAATTCACCATAGGTAAAAGGAAAATCTAGTTAAAAAAGTTAAAATAAATGATAACACCAAAATATTTTCACAATAATTATTTTTAATGAAATTTATTCTAATCATATCACCATAAGCTCAATATTTAATTATTTATAAGTTACTTTTCCATTAAAATGACCAATATAATTTAAAAAAAATGAAAATAAAAAATTTCATTCTCCAACTTTTAAATAACTCTTATGTTCTAAAAAAGGGACAAAATAATGTTTTTAAATAATATAATTGGTTATTTTGATCATAATAAAATTATTTTTAGAATGTAGATTTATTTTTTAATATATGTGATTATATAATTACCTTAAATTCTTACTCTACTTTGACACAATATTTCATTAATTAATAGAAATATAAAATAAATTATTCCAAAAATAAAAAAAGTATTATAATTTGAGTAATTTATAGTGTTACATGAATTTTATTGTTGAATATATAATATTTTTTTTTATAATAATATAATTCCATTATTATCTTTATATTTTCAAAGTCAAATTAATTTAATAGTTCAAGAAATTTAAATAATGATATTTTATAAAAAAATATTTAATGAATTATTTAAAATTCATAATATTCATATATATAAAAAAAATTTAAATTTAGTTGAAAATTTCAACAAATATTAATTTATTGGTCAATATACCTATTCATAGTAACTATTTTTACTATTAAACATAAAAAACAATTATATAACTATAATTCTTAAATGTGTTAACTGGGGTTCAAAAAAATAGATAAGGGTAAAAACATAATTTAAACATTTTCACATTTTATTTGATGCTATGATTCAACTCATAATTATCCTAGATTCAAATATTATCAATTTTGAGCCATTTTAATTTTAAAATTTATTAATATTAATTTTATATTTTAAGAAATACAACGATTGGCCCTCCGTTATTTTATAAAACGAAATCTACTCAATTATTTTATACACACTTGTAAAAAAAACTTTATTAGCCCATTCCTACCCAAATCCCTTCCAGACATCCCTTCTCATGTTACAAATGTATTATTTCGTGCATAATAACCTCAATATAGTGCTTAAGGTGTAAATAAAATGATATTTTCTGAAGAATAACTGTAGTTATTAACAAAAAGTTTTCATTTTACAATTAAGCTAAGTTATTAAATTATTATTAATCCATGATTAAATAAAGATACCAATATATTCAATATACTAAGATATTTTAATGTTAACACAATACCCTATATACTTTTTCTCTTCCATCAACTCAGAAATGAAGCCATTATTTTTCTGTACAGTGGACTACCTCCACACATACTGATTCATTTCATTTTCCATCACCTTATCTATAGGATAGTTATAATTATAAAATTAATATTTATATATGGTATCCATGAAATATTTCACATAATTAAAAGAAAATATATTATCTAATTTATAAAATTTAAATCCTTTGAAAAATGATTAAAATATTCATACACACATGTGGACTACGACCCCCATGAAGCGATGTGATTCATTTTTCAGTGACACATAAAATAGATGATATATATAATTATATTTAAAAATAATATGGTATTTAATATATAATGATGATTATAGAAATTTAAACTAATACTTAACTTTTTTACATCACGATCTTTGAAAGATGGAAGTGTAACTCATGCGTACATATGATTTGTTGTCTTATTGAATGTAACATAGTTAAATTTTCATAAAAATATTTCATTGTTGGTTTTAAAAGTAAAATTTTTCTTTAAAAATGATAACTATGTCATTATTATTTTTCTAGTGTGGATTTAGAAATAACCTCTTGTACAATAGTCATCCTACATAATACATTTTAGACATATGAACGTAATATCATCAAAACACATGACATGAACTTAATAGGTTATGTAATTAAATATGACATGAACGTATATAAAAGAAAAGGAATAATTAAAATTAAAATAGTTAATATGAAAGTAAATATTTAACAGATGTTTATTATTTACGGTGATAAATAATTTAGATCATTTGTTAGACATGAGCTAAGGGGTTTCTTAACTCAATCTCCATTTATTTGGATAAACTTATACGCCATTGTCTACATTTTTTGATGATTCTGTGTGAAAATACCTATGATTATATTATTTATTATTTTCACTTCTATTTTTATTGATTTACATCTTTTATCACATAATTATTTCATTGATTAATTCTCAAATCAATGATAAAATATTTTTTAATGGTTTCACATCACACTTTTAATCCTTTGAGAAAAATAAATATATTTAAGACTTATTTAATTATGCATTGTGTATATACTAATCCATTAATAATTTTCATCATTAATGTGTTTTTATTCTTGGAAATAATCATTTCAAATGAATCATTTTTTTCTTGAATTTGAGAACCCCAAAATTTTAAAATTTATTTCCTGTTAATTAAATTCAGTATCTTAGATAGATTGTGATGCAAATAACACCTAGTTTAAATGAAAATAATCTATTAAAAATTTATTTAACATGAGAATTATAACCTATCCGTTAAGTTAGAGGTTATAAAAAGTACTAAGTAAATATTAAAATTTATTTAGTTTATATATGTATAAAAATAATTAAATAGATATTTCATAATTATAAATAAAATATTAATAATTTTTAGAAAGGTATTTTTTTTCTAAATTTTTTTTAAAGAATAAAATTTTGTTAGTTCTAGTGCATTAATGATAAAAATTATTTTTTGAAACTTTTAGAAAAATTATTTGATGAAATTAATTTTTCTTGAAATTAGAATGTAAAATTTAGTTTAAGTTCATTTGGTATTTTTTTGAAATTGTTAAATTTTCCTTTGAATAATGAAAAATAATTAATTTTATTTGAAATATACCTTTTCATTTAATTTATTTACAATGTTATGTTTTATTTTTAATTGAATTTTAATGTAAAATTATTTAATTTATATTAAAACAAATACAATTTAGTTTAGTGTATTTAATTTCATATTGAATTTTGATATAAAAACCTTCTATACATATCAAATTGTTTCCTTTGTAAATCAACTTTGTCTTCACATCTATCACTATAATTTGAAATTTGATTATCAAAATTATATTATTTTAATTTAAAAAAACATTTCATATTTTGAATATTAATAATTTATATTATCAAATAAGTGAAACATAATTTTTGACCATTATGAATAGTAAAAGTAGAAAAAATTAATTATCACCATTAAAGTAAAAAAACTAATTAAGGGGGTGGGGATAAAATAAAATGATAAGGGTTAAAAATGACCTAAAAACCTATCTACAACCCATTTTATGGCCATATATATCGACCATATAAAATCTAAGGGATGATAATGTCCTATTTTGGGGTCTTTTTACATGGTAAAAACATGGGTGCAATTGATTTTGTTCAAAAATTCAATTTGTCTTCTCTCCCCCACTTATTAAAGGACACCACTCTCACCTACACATCACACTTCCAAATCCACATGGTTCGACCAAGACCTAAAAAAATAACTTTTTTAATCCCATCCCAACATCATTTATCCCTTGGTTTGATGAAAAATTCATTATAGGAAAGCTATTTTTGAAAATAAAAATAAGTTCCCCAAAGAAGAGGTAACATTATTATATGATCATTTTCATTTTATTTATTATTCCACCTTAACCTAATATTATTAAATAATGACATTATAATATCACTAGTATATAACATATAATAATATTTTATTATTTTATTCTATTGTAAAGACCGAGAAATCCTGTGGATTTTTTTTAAATACATGGGAATTTTACAAGTCCGTGAATTTTTACTACACTGGATTTCTAGGCCCGGTGTTCCCGGAATCAATTTCTGATGTTTTTTTCATGTATGTTCAGTAAAAGTATGAGCAGGTTTTTATAACTTTTGAACCGGTGATCAGAATTAAAATTTGATGGCACCGTTGAACTCGCAGTGCTGGTTCTCGCTTAATAAGACTTTCACCTCGAGACAGATGGTCGAAAATAAAAGTTAGTTTTTGTATTTTTATAAAAATAATAACAAAATAAAGTGTATAACACTTTATTTTATTTTAAGCTTCCATGCGAGTGGTTTTTGGTTAAAACCTCCACTTGGGAGTTAAAGGCGAGACCACCACACCCTAACCTCGCATGAGATGTTATGGTGGTGGGTCCCACCCGAACATAACCTCCCATGAGAGGTTACGAAGTGGGGACCAACCGAGACCACATAACCTCTCTTTTAAATAATAAGGGCGGGAACCAACTGACCCCTATTGATGGAGGAGGATAAAACCTCTCAACTCTCCCTCATTAATGAGGGAGAGCCTCTTGATTCCTCAACTCCCCAATTAAGTGGGTAGAAACCCCCTTGACCTCCCCTAATTAATCTATGACAATTATCCTGCATTAATTAGGTGTAGCCTCTTAATTCATTCTCCCTTTTTGAATTCTATGCCAAAGGAATAATAGATAACCAACCTATTTTTTTTTGGCATTATTCATTTTGGCGGAACAGAGGAGGAGGAGAACTAGGGAGAAAATCTCCCAAAGAAGAACGAGGAACCTCATCTTCCAACAGAGAATGAAGAACGCCAACAACCTTCTTCGACTTCCTCCCTCGGATCCTACTGACGTGGAGTGTCTTCCACGGCCAAAGCAGATCGGGATTGGGAGTGCGTGAATAACGTGGTGACTAAAGAACTTCATCTTCTTATTTCCACAACACCGTCAACGAACGTCGAACATCGAACAAAGAATCAAAGGTAGGGGTTTGTTTCCTTTTTGCGCCATGTTCATCCTTTCTTTCAAAATGAATAACGAGGTTACGATTATTTTGTGGGTGAGTTGTTGTGATTTGTTCTTAAGAACATTTTTCTATCACCCTAATCGCGGAGGGTGCGGGCCAACCTAACATGGCCTGACTCCCTCCGTCGATCTTCTTCTTTCTTGTGGTCTTCTACGGCATGACGATGAGGCGACGATGACAAAGGAAACAACAACGAAGGCCGCGCTACCCACGGCCTTCGTAAATCGCGCCGCCCTTGAGGCACACCGATGCTTCTGGCCAAACACCGCTGGGCTGAGCGGCATACAACCCACCTCCCTGTGGCCTCCCGGCGCCCTTCCCAGCGTGCAGCGGCCTGCCCGCGGCCCTGCCCGGTGGGCGACCCACCTGCCCGCGGCCCTCGCACCCTTCCTGGCACACCCGCGCCCTGCTGGCGCCCTTCTGGTGCCCCCGCGACCTTCCTGGCCACTGCCGCACCCTTTCCGGCACCCCCGAGGCCTACTCAGCACCCTGCTAGCTCCCCCAAGGCCTGCCTGGCGCCCTGCCGGCGCCCCCGCGGCCTGCCCGGTCCCTGTCGCGCCCTACCCGTCACACACGTGGCCAGCCCGCACTCCGCACGGCCTACCCGTTGATCTCCAAACTGACACGACTTCTCGGGCCGCCTCACCCAAGTTGCGCCCCTCGCGGCGCTGGCCAAACTAGCCCCGGAATTTGGGCCGAGTCGCCTATGTTTTGACCTCCAGGCCGAACCGCCCTCGCAGTCCGCTGGGCCAGGCCCAGTGGACCGGGCCAAAACATAGTGGGCTGACCTGCCCAATGGACTGGATCAGACCCAGTGAGTCTGACCGGGCCGACTCAGACTGGGTTGTCCCAGACTGGGTTGGGCCGAGTCGGTCCGACTAGATCAGACCGAACCCGGGCCCATTACTGACCCATTACCTTCTTAGACCATATATTTGGTACCAGACGTCCGTTTGACGAACCGTCAGTGGCGCTGGTATTCTTAGAGTGAAGCCTTCCCATTGAGAATACCCCATTGGAGTTTGGGGGGTATAGTTGAGATACGGTCAGGTTGGATCTTAAACGACTCCAACCGGTCACCCGGGACTAAAAGGCTAATAACTAATAGACCGGGTGTCCGATTGACGCGCCGTTTATTGCGTTGAGACCCCTATGTTGTAGTGGATCTTTGAGAAACTTCTACATGGGACTTCATGATAGTTGGATTATCGACCAATAGCTTGTGGAGAAGATCTTCTAGAGACGAGAAGACATTTTTGTGGGAACCTAGTAGCTGGCTGAGACTTGATGACTGCTGACCGATTCGACTCAAAGTGATTCGACTAGCCCAGTGGGGAGTGCCTCTGTGAGAGCACAGAAGACCCATGGTGGGGAGTTCTTCAGTGTGAGTGTGACAGACCCATGATACTCGACATGGGGAGTACCTTAGCAGGCTTCTAGGGTAGCACCTCTGTGTGAGCACAACAGAACCACGGTGGAGAGCACCTCTTTGTGAGCACAACAGATCCACAGTACTCAATAGGAGGAGTACCTCAGCAGTCCAAGTTAGTGGGAAGTGCCTCTATGTGATGTATTAGGCCCGCTGTACTTGATATAGGAGGAGTTCTCCAGCAGCTGAAGGTTCAGTTTAATAAAAATCCTGGTTTGAGTTGAGTCAATGAATTTTGTGTTTTCCTCATGAATGAGATGGGTTACTAGATAACTAAGGTATTTGAATACTTATATACGTAAGTAATGGTTATCCATTGATTTCATACTTTGTGTTTATCCTTGTTGGATTTTGTGAGACATTGAGGGTCTCAGGGTCCCTACCGAGTATCGTTATACTCACCCCTGCATAGGCTATGCCCGCACCTCGTTGTGTTGGTTGTAGATGACAGAAAATACTGACTGAAGCGGAGAGTAATAGGACTGTATGATACCCATAGGTGGACCGCTCTGTGTGATGGTACACAGAGGATACAGATGAACAAGAGTGCTAAGGAGGCCATCTGTACCTACCCTTCAGGTAGAAACCCGGAGGATGACCCGGTAGCTGCTTTAATTTTCTTTAGTTGTACTTGCATTCAGTTTTACTTGTAATTTCCTTTTGGTCTTGTATTTACGACCCCTTTTTACTTTCCATCACTTCTTTTTTATACAGTTTTACTTAGTGTTTTGCTTCTAGTTGTGTACTCTAATGTGTTTGTTTTCAGTTATAAAGGCAATACCGTCCCAGTTTAGGGATTTATGACTTTGGTGCTAGTTTCCATCCCCTGCCCTATGGACGGCGGGCTTGGGGTAGTCACGATATGGGCCTCGGGGGATGGGTCATGAAAAATTGGTATTAGAGGCATTCGGTTCTACCGCAGAACTTAGAACTCTAATATTTTTTTGTGAAGTAACAGTGTTATGTGTACTAAGTGTGGTTTTCAGTTCCAGGAGTCCAGTGTTGGTGTGGGAGGCCGACATATCCATACACCAGGATCCTGAATTATGATTTCTGACTCAGTGCATGAAAACCCTGATTGCGTGCGTGTTTCCAAAAGTTTTCTTTAAGTCAGCATAACTAGATAAACTCACTAGGTATAATCTTTTGACCATGTCACATCTGTTTCTTTCTAAATGCCTCCCCACAGATGACCAGTTAGAGCCTCGAGAGTCATACTCTCTGACAGACCACCGAGCGACGAGGCCTCGGTGCAGGGCCCTTTACCAGCAGAGGTACCAACTGTACTAATTCCCGTTGGGCCACCAATATCACGAGCACCAACAACATATGATGCACACTTCTTGAGCACGTTGCATGATTTCCAGCACCAGAGACCACCCAGGTTCATGGTAGAGACGGACCCACAAACGAATGAGGATTGACTGGAGGCTGTGGTGAGAGTCTTCAAGCTAGTAAGGACACCAACAGATTTCATGGTGAAGCTTTCCTTGAGTCTTCATTAGGCGGCAACAGTTAGATGGTGGATCTTGATGCTCCAGGTGCATGACGAGGTAACGATTCTCTAGGAAGAATTCAAGAGACTGTTTCAGGCAGAGTTTGTCCCAGACACTCTCTGCATAGTGCAGATACATGAGCTACTACATCTATGATAGGAAAGCATGATGGTGGCACAGTACTCAGTGAGGTTCACCCACCTCTCACGCTACTACACAGATATGGTGCAGGACCCATTATTTAGGGCCCAGCCCTTCGATCAGGGGATCAGGTGAGAGATCAGAGCTCTGATAATCTCTCTCATAATCCCCACGCAAGTGGGGGTGTTATAGAGATCCCTTTTAGTAGAGAGTTTCCTTGATGGCAGTCACCAGCAGCGACACATACTACTAGCCGACATGCAACGAAGTCTTCTATAGCTAGCAGTAGACAGATGTCGCAGAGGTCCATGAGGACTAGACCTATAGGTGGATGACTGTATGACTCAGAATCGGTTGTGCGGGGCACCCAGAGTAGAGACATATCTAGACATGCCAGAAGAAGATAGTTTTACTCATGCGGCGGGCAGTGTCACATGGCTCGTGACTGTCTGACCCGCCGTTCAGATGATCACCAGACAGTTTAGGGACCTTATAGGCAGAGGCATAGGTTCGAAGAAGGTGGCCCGCAGGGTGGAGGCAGATGTGGTAGAGGAGCTGGACGTGCAGCTGGCGGTGGACGACGTTACGAGGTGTTACCACCACCATCACCAGGAGGCCCACCCCGACTGCAGAGAGAAGGTGGACAAGGGAGAGCTCAGCTTTAGGCAGCTGAGGCCTACGATCACGGAACTCCAGAGATTATTCAAAGTATGATATGTGTCTACTCCACCATAGATTCAATTCTTATAGACACAGGTTCGAGTCACTCTTTCATTACCACTACCCTCGTTCGGAGGTCGGAGATTCCGATGGAGTCGTTGGCTCGATCCTTACAACTAGAGAACCCTAATGGATAAAACTCGACGATTATGCACTGGTGATGATAGTGTGAGCTTACTCTAGGAGGGAAGAGATTCGGTTGGGATCTACTACTAGTGGCATTGAGGCGTTATGATGCCATCTTGGGTATGGACTAGTTCTCTACAGTTAATGCTTAGATTGACTGTTTTAGTCGAAAAGTGTGGTGTGTCTGCACAGATGAGACCAAGTTTACCTTCACTGGCGAGAAGGGAACCTTTGCAGCATAGAAAAGACTTACTCAAAGGAGGGTGCAACCGATCACTCACTAGTTGGCTTTCCTTACCCTCGGAGAAGTTGATGTGGAGATTCCATCTGATCCTGTAGTGGCGGACCAGTACGTGGATGTTTTCCCTAAAAATGTTTCTAGAATACCTCCTCTCAGAGAGGTTGAGTTGTACATTGACTTGTACCCTAGGATGACACCAATATCTAATCCAGCATATCGGATGGATCCCGATAATCTTTGCGAACTGAGGGTACAACTAGAGGACTTGCAGGGGAAGGGATTCATCCAACCCAGTGTTTCTCCCTGGGCAGCCCCGATTCTGTTCGCCAAAAAGGTGGATGGGAGCTTGAGGCTCTATGTAGACTACCGTCACTTGAACCAGGTGACCGTGAAGAACAAGTACCCACTTCTGAGGATTGATGACCTATTTGATTAGTTGAAGGGAGCACAATGGTTCTCGAAGATAGACATCAGATCAGGATATCACCAGCTTAGAGTTCGAGATGAGGATGTAAAGAAGATGGACTTCAGGTGTCGGTACGACCACTAAAATTTCTTGGTTATGCCCTTTGGTTTAACCAACTCTCCATCAGTGTTCATGGGACTCATGAACATGATATTCCATCCACACCTAGATCGCTTTGTCGTAGTCTTCATCGACAACATTATGGTCTACTCGACTATTGAGGAGCAACATGCCTACTATTTACAGGTAGTACTGGACACACTCCAAGATCACCAGCTTTATGGTAAGCTCTCGAAGTGCCAGTTTAGGATTTGAGAGGTTCAATTCTTGGGATATATCATCTCAGAGGCTGGAGTTGCAATGGATCCAGCAAAGATAGAGGCGGTACTTGCTTGGGAGCCACCTAGAAGTGTGACTGAGGTATGAAGTTTCCTGGGTTTGGCTGGATACTATCGGAGGTTTGTACCAAACTTATCTAGAGTTTCAGCACCACTATTAGCCTTGAAAAAGAAGGGTCAAACCTTTGTGTGGTCGGAGAGATACCAGTAGAGATTTCAAGAGGTGAGGCAATGGCTGACTAGTACCCTCATCTTGAGGATTCCAGAGGAGGGCGTATGGTATATAGTTTACTGTGATGCATCAGGGACCAAACTCGGGTGTGTATTGATGTAGGAGCAAGTAGTGATTGCTTAGGGTTCTCAACTGCTGAGACAACACGAGAATAACTACGCTACCCATGACCAAGAGTTAGCCGCCGTGGTCTTTTCCTTAAAGATGTGGCAGCACTATCTGATGGGCGAGCGTTTTACTATGTACTCTGATCACAAGAGTCTCAGGTATATCTTCTCTCATAAGCACCTGAACATGAGAAATTGATGTTGGCTTGAGTTTATCTAGGACTATGAATTCAATATAGTCTATACTCCTGGGAATGGGAATGTTGTTGCAGATGCGCTCAGTAGGAGGACTGGTATAAAACTGTTAGGATAGGCGACAGAGCAGTTGGCTGCTTTACAAATATACTTTGTGGATAGAGTCAGAACAGCCTTCCTACAGTCTCTTACGGTAACTCCCCCACTTCTAAAGCAAGTCAAGGAGGCACAACATGGGGACACTTACTGCAAGACACAATGTGCTAAGATATCCACAGGGCATGCACTTGATGGATTCTCTAAAGGTGGGGAGCACATCATCCTCTTCAAAGGACACACCATCGTACCAGTGGAACTTCAGGAGTAAGTGTTGAGGGAGTTCCACACATCCCATCCAGTGGTACATCCAGGATTGGAAAAGATGTACAAGGACCTTCAATGAATGAACTGGTGGCCAGGTACGAAGAAGGAAGTAGCAGAGTTTGTCTCACAGTGCCTCACTTATCAACAAGTGAAGGCAGAGCACCAGGTACCAGCAGGCTTGGTTCAGCCTTTAGAGGTCTCAGAGTTGAAGTGGGATGAGATATCCATGGACTTCGTGGAAATTCTTCCATGTACATCCAGGGGTCACGACTCGATTTGTGTGATCGTCGAATGAATCATGAAGTCGGACCACTTCTTAATGATCAGAGAGAAGGGTTCACTAGAGAGATTGTGACGCCTCTATGTGCTGGAGATTGTGTGACTGCATGCAGTAACTTCCTCTATTTTCTCCGACTGTGATGCACGGTTTAATTCCTGACTATGGAAGGGGTTGTAGGAGGCTATCAGGACACAGCTTCGCTTGAGCACCGCCTTCCATCCTCAAACCGATGGTCAGACTGAGAAGACCATTCAGACCCTCATGGACATGATCTATGCTTGTGTCCTCGACTTCGGAGTGTCCTCGACTTCAGACGTAGCTGGGAGGATCACTTACCCTTGGTGGAGTTTTCCTACAACAACAGTTATCACTCCACCATCGGGATGACACCTTTCGGGGCATTGTACGTGCGACCTTGCAGATCACCCTTGTGCTGGACAGACCCTGGGGAGTCAGCACTAGTGGGACCAGAGATGGTAAAAGCTACTACAGAGAAGGTGCAGATCATCCAGGAGTGGGTGAAGACTACACAGATCAGGCAGAATTCATATGCTAATAGAAGATGGATACCTCTAGAGTTCGAGGATGGCGACCATGTCTTTCTACGGGTCTCACCTTGACGAGGTCTACATATATTTGGCCGAGGCTACAAGTTATCTTCAAGGTTCATTGAACATTTGCAGGTCCTCAGAAGAGTAGGAAAGGTGGCTTACCGCTTAGATCTTCCACCTTACTTGCATTGGGTGCACGGCGTATTCCACGTATCTCAGCTGAGGAGATACGTGCACGACCCTTCGCACATCATCGACCATGGAGAGTTGGACGTCGATGATGGGGCGACTTTTACGGAGGTCCTAGTGGAGATTGAGGATCAACAGGATTGGGTCCTATGTGGATGGTCGATACCTCTTGTGCATGTACGCTGACAGCACGGGAACCTCCAGGAGAGCACATGGGAGTGAGAGGATCAGATGCATGCTTAGTACACTAATTTTTTTCCCTTAGTTTGAGTTATATCTTATGGGGACGTAAATCTATAAGGTGAGGAGAATATAAATACCTAGATATGTCGATGATTTTTTTTAAATACATGGTAATTTTATGAGTCTGTGAATTTTTACGGTGCTTGATTCTGAGGCTCGGTGTGCCCAGATTCAATTTATGAAGTTTTTTTCTGGCACGTTCAGTAAACGTATGAGCGGGTTTTTATAAATTTTTAACCAGTGCTCAGAATTGAAATCCAAGGGCACCATTGAACTCGCAGTGCCAGTTTTTTCTTAAAAAGATTTTCACCATGATGGCATATGGTCGAAAATAAAAGTTAGTTTTTGGTTTTTTATAAAAAAATAATAAAATAAAGTGTATAACACTTTATTTATTTTATTTTAAGCTTCCATTCGAGTGGTTGTTGGTTAAAACCTCCACTTGGGAGTTGGAGGTGGTACTGCTACACCCTATCCTCCCATGAGAGGTTATGGTGGTGGGGCCCACCCGAACATAACCACCCGTGCGAGGTTACAACATGGGGACCACCCGAGACCGTATAACCTATCTTTTAAATAATAGGGGTGGGAACCACCCGACCATTATTGATAGAGGAGGATAAAACCTCTCAACTCTCCCTCTTTAATAGGGGAGAGCCTCTTGATTCCTCAACTCCCCAATTAAGTGGGTAGAAACCCCCTTGACCTCCCCTAATTAATCCATGACAATTATCATGAATTAATTAGGTGGATCCTCTTAATTCATTATCCCTTTTTGAATTCTATGTCAACATAATAATAGATAACCAATCAATTATTTTTGTTGGCATGATTCATTTTGGCAGAATAGAGGAAGAGGAGAACTAGGGAGAAAAGATCCCAACGAAGAACGAGGAACCACATATTTCAATGGAGAACGAAGAATGCCAACAACCTTCTTCAACTTCCTCCCTCGGATCCAACCGACATGGAGTGTCTTCTACGGCTGACGCAGCTCGGGATTGGGAGTACGTGACGAATGCAGCGAATGAAAAAATTCATCGTCTTCTTTCTGCAACAACATCAAAGAATGTCGAACATCGAATGAAGAATCAAAGGTAGTGGTTTGTCTCCTTTTTACGCCATGTTCTTCCTTTATTTCAAAACAAAGAATGAGGAGTGATTCTTTTACGGGTGAGTTATTGTGCTTTGTTCTTAAAAACCTTTTTCTATCACCCTAATTACGGAGGGTGTGGTCCAACATAACATGGCGCGATTCCCTCCATTGAACTTATTTTTTCTTATGGCGTTCTACGACATGACGATGAGGCGACGGCGACGAAGGCGGCAACGCCGAAGGTTGCGCTACCCATGTCCTCCGCAAATCGCACCGGTCCCGCGACACACCGATGCTTCCGGCCACCCATCACCGGCCCAAGTGGCGCACTGATCGCCTACCCGCAGTCTCCCGACGCCCTCCCGGGGCACTGCCCGCCTGCCCTTGGCCTCCCGACACCCTACCCAGCGCACGACGGCCTGCCCATGGCCCCCAGTACCCTGCCCGGTGCACGAACCACCTGCCCGCGGTCCCCGTGCCCTGCCCGACACCCCCACACCCTGCTCGGCGCCTTGCCGGCGCCCCCACAGCTTGCCCGGCTGCTATTGCGCCCTGCCCATCGCCCCCACTTCTCTGTCCGGTGCCCTTCCAGTGTCCCCGTGGCCTGCCCGACCACTTATGCGCCCTGCCCGGCACCCTGTCGGTGCCCTTGTTGCCTACCCGGCCCCTACCACGGCCTGCTCGGTGACCCCGCGGCCTGCCTGGCGCCCCATCGGCCTACCTGACCCCTATCATGCCCTACTTGGCGCACACGCGGCCAGCCCGCACTCCGCACGGCCTGCTCGCTGATCTCCCGACCGAGCCGAGTCTCTTACGTAGCGGCCTCCAAGACGAACCTCCCTCACAGTCTGCTGGACCGAGCCCAGCAGACTGGGCCGAAAATCAGCGGGCTGACCCACCCAATGGGTTGGGTCAGACCCAACGAGTCTGATCGAGTCGACCCAGACCGGTTCATCCCAGACAGGGTTGGGATGAGTCGGTTCGACCGGGTCGGACTGGACCCGGGGCCATTACCAACCCATTACCTTCTTGGGCCATATCTTTGGCACCAGACGTCCATTTGACGAACCATTAGCGGCGCCAATATTCTTGGAGCAAAGCCATCCCTTTGAGAATACCCTATTGTAGTTCGGGGTATAGTTGATATATGGTCAGGTTGGATCTTACAAAAATCTAACTGGGCCCCCGGGACTAAAAGGCTAATAACTAAATGACTGGACATCCGATTGATGGGCCATTTGTTGTGTTGAGACACCTATGATGTGACAAACCTTTGAGATACTTGTATGTGGGACTTCGTGATAGTTGGATTATTGACCAGTAGCTTGTAGAGAAGATCTTTTAGAGACGAGCATGCATTTGTGCGGGAACCTAGTAGCTGACTGAGACTTGATGACTGCTGAACGATTTGACTCAGAGTGATTCGACTAGCCAAGTGGGGAGCGCCTTTGTGTGAGCATGGTAGACCCATGGTGGGGAGCCCCTCTGTGTGAGAGTGGAAGACCCATGGTACTCAACACATGGAGTACCTCATCAGACTACTAGGGGAGCACCTATGTGTGAGCGCAGCAGACCCACAGTGGAGCGCACCTCTGTGTGAGCGCAGAAGATCCATGGTACTCGACAGGAGGAGTACCTCAGCAGTCCAAGTTAGTAGGAAATTCCTCTGTGTGACGTAGTAGGCCCACTGTGCTCGATAGAGGAGGAGTTCTCCAGCAGCCGAAGGTTCAGTTTAATAAAAATCCTGGTTTGATCTGAGTTAATTACTTTTGTGTTTTACTCATGAATGAGATGGGTTACTAGATAACTAAGGTATATATGGGAATATACCTAAGTAATGGTTATCCATTGATTTCATACTTTGTGTTTATCCTTATTATATTTTTTGAGACCATGAGGGTTTCGGGATCCCTACTGTGTATCGTTATACTCACCCCTGCATGGGCTATACCCACACCTCGTTGTGTTGGTTGCAGAAAACAGACATCGCTGACTAAAGCAGAGAGTAGTAGGACTGGATGATACCCAGAGGTGGACCACTCAGTGTGACGGTACACAGATGAGATAGATGGACTGGAGTGCTGAGGAGGCCATCTATACCTACCCTTCAAGTAGGAACCCCGGAGGACGACCCAATAGCTGCTTTAATTTTCTTTAGTTGTATGTGATTTCAGTTGTACTTGTACTTTCCAATTGGGCTTGTATTTCCACCCCCTTTTTACTTTCCAGCACTTCTTTTGTATAAATGTTTACTTAGTGTTTTGCTTCCATTTGTGTACTCTGATGTGTTTGTTTTCAGTTATAAAGGCAATGCCTTCCCAGTTTTTGGATTTACGCCTTTGGTGCTAGTCGCTAGCCCCTGGCATATGGAAGGCAGGCTTGGGGTAGTCACGATATAGGCCCCAGGGTACAGTTCATGACATTTGTAATTACAATTTCACATATACCTATTTACTTTAATTTCGGTTTGAAATATTATTATGTCGCTTGTGTATATAGAAGAGTACCGCCTCACGATGCGATGTGATTCGCTTTTCACTTACTATTTACATGGAAGATAATAAGTATATATTTAATAATTTTTTTTATATATGAAATGATATAAAATCTATAAAATTAATTTTTCATACACTTACTTACCCTTTCACCTGTTAAGGGAATGGTATTGTTGCTAATGTGTACGTACGACAAACCATCTCCATAAAGCGATGTGATTCATTTTCCATGACCAACATTTAAAAATGCTTCTAATAATTTATAAAATGAGAATATATTATATTAATAACATTATTATAATTCTATATATTATGTATTTATGTCCTATGTACATTAACAAGAACCTTCAAGACAAAAAACCCAAGTGAAAACAAGGAAATTAACTCATGAAACATTGAAAATAATGAAATATTATTAATAAATGGGCACTAAAATATTATAATAGGATGATATATGATATTTAAAATGTTATTATAGTCATGGTATAAATTAATAAGATGATTTAATATATTACACTGGAGTTTTATTCATGTGAAACTAAAGGAAAGTGTGAGGTAAGGGATTTCATCCCAATTTCAATTTCATTGATTCATATTTGTTAATATAAAACTATTCACTTTTATGATGTGTATAGAATTCAAATATTATGTATTTAACATGAATAAATATTTATTCATGATTATTAATATTTATTTTTCATTTTTATTCTTCAAAGTGTTATAATTTAAATAATACCAAAGATGTAAAAATAATTGTACAATCTCACTTCCTTTTGTGATTATTTACATTCCCTTAGAATAATCACATACTTGTTATAATTTTTCAATCTAATATAAATTTACATTAAAAATATATATTATTATATGATGGGTATTATTATTTACAAAACTATAGAACATTTTTATATACAGTGTTTACTTTTAATGTTATTTAATTAACTAGGGAAATATTGATAAATTTGTTTTCTTTACTCAATAAAGATATTTGATGATAAGACATACTGATTCATGATTTAAAAATATTATTGTATATATAAGGAATTATTTTTACATGACATTATGAGTGGGTATTGGTTATAGATACCCCTTGATGCATCGATGAGTCTCATGAAAAAACTTATTTGTCCAAATTAGATGGGTTTTTACCCAATATGTTTTAACTGAATTAAGAAGGGTCATGATAGTAGAGGTATTCATGATAGAAAATATCATGAAATCAAATAATTATGAATTAATTAATTGTGAATTCAGTTGTTATTATTATTATCCATGATATTTTTGAAATTATATTATATATGGATGCATTCAATTCCAAGTTTATTGATAAAATCACCTGCGTGTTCAATTATTTATGATGCCATCTTATGTATGACTCATCCAATTATGATAGTCAAGTGATTGATTTAATGAAATGTTTATTTGTTATTTTACGTACCAAATTTATTATGATTTATAGATTCATGATATACTCCACTGTATATTACCCTTAGTGTGAATATGAGATCATCCTTATTTGTTTTATTTTCCTTAAGATACGAAGAAAAATTATTTAATTGAATTCAATGATGAAAAATATTTTCTATTACTATTATTTGTATTTAATTTACCTATGTAAAATGGGTATCATGCATGTATATAGGTCTATAAAAAGGTATAATAAAGTGTTTATACGTATGAGGATACCATTACAAGGATATCAAGTCATGGTACTGATTACATATGCAACACATATTATATGATTGAACAAATATTTAAAGAGATTAATCGAAGAATCTTATGGAAATGGTCTGCAATTTTTTTTCCATATAATGAAATATTTTTATTTTCCAAAATAATAGAGAAGTAATTCTCATGATCCCACATAAGTAATTAAAATCATGAAAATAAGAGGTCAAATGAGTTCGAAGAAATGGGGAATGTATCAAAAAAGAATAAGGGAATAAAGAAATTTCCATATTGTGAGAACTATAGAATGAATCATTATGGGAAATTCATGAATGGATTGGGTGTTTATTATAAAGGTGTTTATAAGGTTCATCAACCTAAATAATTTAAGGGTAAGATGGAAATAACTATTATTCAGTTTTTTAACTATAGGTATATAGGGAATAATGAAAATGTATTCATGAATAATCAAGGGATTCTACCACAGAAGAGGCCAAGGGGAAAATTCCAATATTATATGATCAGTATAGTTGAGGTGTAAGTACCCAATGTGGTGGAAGGTACTATAATCATTAAATCAAATTTCAATAATTATTTATTTTATTCTGGATCCCCATTCTCTTTTATATCTTCCATTATTCCCATGATAATTAGATATTAATCTTGAAAATTATGAAGATAGTTGTCATTAAAAACTCCTAGTGGAAGTCTCACAACAAAAATGATTTTTTCAGAAGTTCGTTTTCTAAAACATTAAATTGTATTATTTGATGAACTTATTATCATAAATTTGGATGAATTAAATATAATCCCCAGTATACACTGAATTTTAGAATATTAAGAAAGTATTTATTCCAAGAAGAATGAAATTTTAACTCATAAATAAGTTGTAGAATTACATATCTTTATACTAGAGACATAATCATCTGAGGCATGTCTAGATCCACCCTTAGTAGAATTGATGAATGGAAATATTAGAAGAGAGGAAAATAAAAAATCTAGGGATAGAGAAGGTAGTAATCAAATTGAGTTAGTAACTATTTTATGGGAATACAATGATATATTTACTGAGGAATTTCCTTGACATCCCCTAGAGTGTAAAGTTGGTTTTTCCATTTATTTAATCCTTAATGTTAGAAAAAGTTAAAAGAATCCCTATATAATGGACACTATGGAATTAGTGGAGTCGAAGAAAAAATTATAGGGATTGTTTCATAAAGGATTCATGAACCCTTATATTTTTCCATGGGGAGACCATGCTCTCTTTGTGAATAAAAAAATGAATATATGTGGATGTGAAATGATTATAGTTAAATAAAGGATTCTATGATAATGAGAAGGTATCATCTTCCTATTATTAAGGACATATTCAATCATCTTCTTGGATCCCATGATTTTTCAAAGAGTGGACTTGGTTTTAGGAATCACCAATTTTGATTAAAGAAGGAATACATTTCAAATATAGATTCTTAAATTTTGTATGAAATGATTGAGTTTAAAGTAATAAAAATTGGATTGACTAATATACCCACTGTTTTTATTGATCTAATGAACATTATATTAAATGAAAATAATGATGATTTTATGTGGTATTAATTGATCATATCTTGATGTATTATATAATTTATAAGGAAAATGAGAATCAAATTTGGATTATTCTTGATATTATTAAAATGAAATATTTATATGGAAAATTTAGATTATGCGATTTATGGAATCATGAAATTTATTTTTTTGGACTTATTGTAACTAAGGATAGAATCTTAGTTGATCCTACTATAACCGAGGAATTCAGAGAATGGATTACACTAACTAACATAAATGAAGTATGTATTTTCATTGTCTTGGATGGTTACAATTGGAATTTGGTTCATAATTTCTCCTGACTGGCTAACCTGTCAATACTGATTACATGTAATAGGGTTATATTTGTTTGAAAAATGTAATGTGAAATTTTTTTGATGAACTGAAGAGGTTATTGGTCAATACTACATTGTTGTAGATTCATGAACAAAACCATCCAACCCATTACCTTGAGTTGGAAGATATAATTTTTTATTTGAGGATATGGATACATTATCTTAACGGTGAAAAATGTGAGATGTATACATATCATGAATGATGAAAATACACATTCTCATATAAAGAGCTCAATATGGGAAAATGGTGATGGATTAGGCCAGTAAAATATTATTATTTTTCAATATACACCACCTAAATAATATATAGAGATCACCCCATTTTGAAATGATACTGAAACCATTGTTATTATAAAAGATAAAAAGTTATCAATGTGATGATGAGAACTTTTAGAAGAAAATTAAATATTCAAATAATGGGAAATTATCCAAATTTTTTTTTTGAATATGGTGTCATAAAATTAGAAAATAGACTGTGTTTTCCATATATAACTGATATAAAAGGTATTTTTTAGATAAACCATATAAATCAAACTTCCATACACACCCCGGTAGGAAAAAGATGTGATGGGATTTAAGGGGTTTTTTTGTGGGATAACATGAAGTGGGAAATTTCTAATTATGTGTCCAAATGTTTGGTTATTGAAAAAGTAAAATATCACTAATAGAGAATTTGAGGAGTCATGAAAAATAATCCTATTACTATATAGAAATGGGATGATATTATAATGGAATCTGTCCCAGGACTACCAAAGACACCTAGAACGAATGACGTAATATGGGTAATCATTAATCCACTATCCAAATATGCAAATTTCATTTCCATAAGAGAGAATTTACCACTTAATTTATTTACAAGGATCTATATTTACAAAGGTGTAATACATTATGGTACACTAATTTTGATCCTTCTTGATCAGGATTCCTATTTTTCATTGAAATTATGGAAGAGTCTTCAGATGGCTATTGGTATCGAGATTCAATTAAGAACTACCTACAATCCTCAAATTTACTGATATTCTAAAAGGATAATAAAAACAATGTAAGACATGTTGAGATCATTCTCACTAGACTTTCATGGTATGTGGTATTAGTATTTATCTTTTGGTAGATTTTTCTTATAATAGTATATTCTATTCAAGTATTCAAATGGAGTCATATGAAGAATTATAAAAAAAGAAATTTAATGTTGTAGCATGTTGAGATAAAGTTATTAATAGGAAACTGGTTGGACAAAATATTTTCGAAGATACAAAAAAATGGTATAAAATATTCATTCTCATATTAAAGTAGCTCAAAGTAGGAAAAAGATTTATTTTGATGATCCACAGAAGTATTTTTAATTTCAAGTGGGAGATCATGATTACATGTAAGTATTTACCAAGAATAGTGCTATAAGGATCTATAATAAAGTGAAAATAATCCCAAGGTATATCATCCACTTTAAAATTTTAGAAAGGATTATAGTTGTAGATTATTGTTTGGAAATTACCCCATGTCACTAAAAATTACACGATGTGTTACATATATCATTGTAAAGAAACTAAAAACCAGATCCAACACATGTTATCAACTTTGATGTGATAGAATTTGAACCTGATATATCTCACTATGAAGAACCCATTCATATTATGGATACTAGAGAGCATGTATTGAGGAATATCATGACTCGATTGGTTAAGGCACTTTTGAAAAATCATAAAATGGGGGAAGCAACATAGAAACCATAGGATGCTATAAAGAACAACTACAATCATTAGTTTAGAAGTTAATATCCCCAAAACATTGAGGTTAAACTTTTTTGTTATAGAGAAGAATGTAATAGCCAAAGAAATTAAAATTGATTTACTTTTAATTAAATTCAAACTCTTTGATAGGTTTTGATGCATGAAATATAGGGTTTAAAAGAGAATACTATTTTAGTCAATTATTTAAACATAAACATTACAACCTTGAAATTATTTTGGAGGGTTTGAATAGTAGTAAATAAATTGTGTAAATTATATGTATAATAAATGTATAAAATAAACTAACTGTATTTTTTATTGATAAGAAAAAAATAAGAATGATTTGATAGAAAAAGAAATGTTTTCTAAAAAAAATTTCTTTGAAGAAAATGGCTTCATCACTTCTTGAGAACTTATGACTATATTAATTTTTTTGGAAAATTTTTAAAATTCAATTTATAAATTGAAATTAATTTTTCAAATAATCATATCAAAAATATATTTGGTTTAATTTTTTCAATTTTTTTGAAAATCATCATTTTTCAAAGAATAATGTAAAATTGTTATTTATTTTTGAAAACTAAATAATCATTTAAAGAATTAAAAAATATACATTTTATTTAATTTATATTTAATGTAAAATTAGTTCAATTGTATTAAAATAAATTAAATGTTTTCATTGGAATCAATTTCATGTTGAATTTTGATATTGAAACCTTCTATACATATGAGAATTTACTCTTTGGAAACCCACTTTTTCATCGAATCTATTGGTATAATTTTAAAATATATTATACCAGATCGATGAATTGAATTAAAAAAAATAGATTAAATATTTTGAGTCAAAATATTTAATATTATTTAATAAGACAAATTTAATTTTTTTAATATTATGAAAAATAAAACCAGTTAAAATTAATTACCACGGTAAAGGTTAAAATTGATTTACAATGGGATTGTACTAAGAAGAAGAAGATAGAGATAAATGACCTAAAAATAATTCTAACCTCAATGTGTGGACATATTTTAACTTTATATCTTATAAGGGTTTGTAATGACTCGTCTTAGTGTCTTGTAAAATCATAAAATTTTTGGTGTAATTGATTCCTTTCAAATAATTTGATGTGTGCCCTCTCCCCCACATAAAAAAGTCCACCAATATCTTCCCCTCTTCACAAATCCAAAATGATTTTATTTATCAATTTCCTACGCAAATCACATAATTACCCCCATAAAAAAATTTTATATCCGTTTGTTCTATCATAATTTCATATTAGGAAGGATTTTAGTGAAATCAAAAAGAAGTTACCCGAATAAGAGGTACTGTTCATAAACGAGAATTTTCAAATATTTTCTTATTACACCCCTTAAAATATTATTAAATAATTATAGTTTATTAAAAAAATATCTACCATATAATGAGACTTTTTTATGTTAATGGAATAAATTATATCCATCGCCACTTCTATAAAATGGGGAATAAACCCGTCGATCGTGTGTATAGTGGACTACCTTATCTTGAATTGAAATAATTTGTTTTTCATAACCACCAATCAAGGATGGATATAATGATGAATTTAAAAAATTATATGTAATTAATTATATTATTATACATTTTTAATTACAATATCACATAAAACTTCTTACTCTACATTCTATTTAATATACGATAACATCAATTGTGCGTACAGAAGACTACCGCCTTGTGAAGCGACATGATTCGTTTTTCACTGACTATTTACATGAAAGGTAACACTGATAAATTTAATTAATATATGATAAAAATAAAAAATGATTAATGTTTTTAAAAATTAATATATCATTCACTTCCTTACCCTTTTATCCATTAAGGGAATGATATCTTCGGTCATACATACGTAAAACCTACCATCTCCATAATGTGAAGTGATTCATTTTCTGTTGAAAACACCCTTTAATGGTTATAATGATTTATATAATAATTAAATCTGATATTTCTAAAATTATTATCTTTATAGATATAATTCATTTGTATCCTATGTATAAGAACAACTAATTTCATGAAAAACTGACATGAGAAAACAAGGGGATTAATAATGGGAACATTGAAAGAAATGAAATATTATATAAAAAAAATATCATAAAATGATACAGTAAGAAAATATATGAAAATATATGTATTTTATGGTTATTTTATAAATTTCTAACATGAATAAAACCATTATACAGTAGGATAAATCATTTTAAACTAAAGGAAAGAATGAGGTATGAGATTTCATCTAAATTTCTTTCATTGAGACATATTTGTTAATATGAACATGATCAATTTTATATGGTGTAAATACTTCTAATTTGATGTATTTAATATGAATAAGAATTTATTCATGAATGTTAATTTTTTATTTAATGTGTAATCTTCAAATGGTTACATTTTAAATGTTACCAAAGAGGTAAAAATTATTTTACAAGCTCACTTTAATGTGAAATTATTTACATTATCTTGAAACAATAACTTTCATGAGACCATTCTTTATTGGAAATTAAATTTATATTAAATATAAATATTCTTGTATGATGGATATGATTATTTCCTAAAAATTATAACATTTTAATTTATGGTGTTTACATTGAATTGTATTTGATTTACTAAGAAAATATTAATAAATTTGTATTATTTACTCAATATAGATACATGATTATAAGGAATATAGATTAATAAATTTAATTGATTATTAAATATACGAGGAATAATTTATTCTTGAATTTTTGGGCGGGACTTGGTTATATGTATCCATTTTATGCATCAATATGTCTCATGAGACAATTTAGTAGGCTAAATTAGATTGATTTTTACCCTGTAGTTTTAAATTGTATTGAGAATGGTTTTAAGGTAGAGGTATTCATAATGATTGATATCATTAGGTAAAATAATTAATAATTTAATTCATTAAAAATTAAGTTAATATTATTATCAATTATCTTTTTTCAATGATATTATCTATGGATATATTATATTCTAAGTTTATTGAATAAATTGAATTTTTTTCTATTATTTAACTTTCCATATTGATTATTCATTATCAAATAAAGATATTTATATTATTTATTAAATGGAATTTGGGTTAAATTGTCTACCTCATCATATTGATAATTATTTATTGATTTATGATATATTCCACTATATGTAACCATTACAAAGTTATTGAGCATACCCTTTTTTATTTTTTTCCCATTAAAATGAAGAAGAATTAATGGAATGAGTTCAAGGATGAATATTGTTTTACATTAATATTATTTTTATTTTATTTACCAATGTAAAATTGGTATCTTATATTTATTTGGTTCTCAAAAACTACTAAATTGATTAGTCCCTTGGGATTTAGCCCCATGTATCTATGCTAATGTAATGAAATAGACACTGGATCTGTGTTACTGGATTCAGGGTCATCATATGAATTTATATGGATTAAAATTATATAATTATTTAAAAAAAAATAAATATAATTTTATTCTCCCCTAGTTATTAATGAAATATAAACGTATTAATACCATTTCTCTCTCATTAGTACTTAAAATAATTGTGATTTTTTTCTATGAAAAAAATATTATTTCCCTTTTTTGTTGAAAATGATTTTTCTCCTATATCCATGTTTTATGAAAATATTTTTCCTATTTTATTAATATTTTAAAATAAATAATTATGGTTTTTTATAAAGTTTTACTTTTAATATTTATTTTTAATGGAATCTTCATGATGTTCTTTAAATGTGTAAATTTTTAAAATTTATTATAAAAATTTGAAAGGAATGTTTTTTAACATATGCAACAAGAATCTAATATCATGTTATTATGATCAACCATTTCTTGAAGATTATATTACCTGTTTCCATGGTTATATGTTCAAAAAATGTTTTTCCAAATATTCTAGAAAATTTCGGTTTCTAAAAGTGGATTTGAAAATGAAAATGGTGTTTTTCTAAATAATATTTTTGATGAACTTTTTATTGTATTTATATTAACAAATAATAATAACCATTTTATTCTAAAATAAAGATACTTTATAATGATACTATCCTTATTCTTTCTCTAGATGGTTTATGATCAGTTTTACTAGGCAATGTATTGGAATTCAATATTCTTCAGTAAATAAGGGAATTTGGTGATAAGGGATGTTGTTTATCAATTAAATTGATCATTAAATATATAAGTAATTCATTTTAATTATTAAGTGATGGGTGGGGACCAGAATTTGATATCATTATGAGGCATCAGTAGGTATCATGAGACAAACTAGTTGTGTAGCCTTATTAAAGGGGATCTCTGTGATATCTATCCACAGTTTAAAATTTATTTGAATAGTGCCTGAACAGTATGTTTTGAATGTATAATATTATGCATTTAATCATTACCAAAATCATTTATTAATTTCCATTCAAGTATTTTGAATAATATTTATGGATATGTTTTAAACTCATCATATTATTTATATGGTATTGTTTTTTATTTATTTAATATTAAAAATGTATCCTTTACCCTTAATTTATTGATTAAATATCATGTATATTCAGTTATATATATTTCCATATTAATTATTAATTATTATCCCATTATATCTTATATTTTACGTAACCTCTTACAAATAATTTAATATCAACCATTTTTATATTTCCCTTCAACATGATATAAAGAAATAATTTTTGATTGATTTATAGGGTTTAGAATATTTACATTGAAGATGTTTTCTTATTTTATTTTATTGAATGTATTATGAAATTTATGTACGTATGTAATTTATGAGTACTACTACACTATTCGATCCTTTTATATGTGATCAATTGTATCTAGTGATAATGTAATAAAATAACCACTAAATATAGGTCGTAGGAGTTAGGGGAATTATATAATGGATTACTTGGGATATGATCCAATTCTAACTTATGTATTATTTCTCAAGATGTTTTATCAGTACGTTGATGAGATGTTTTAGATATTTATTTATTTTTGATGGGTTATTCTATATTGATTTGATGAATAACTTTAAATCTTGTTATAAATATATTATGTTTTTTATTATGATATGGGTGGGAAAAGAATTATATATATGTCCAATTAATTGGGTAAATAATTATATATCATTATTTAATTGAGTGGAATGAATTTATGTGTTCCAAATACTAGGTGAAATATGTAGGGATTATCAATCAACTATGATATTTTAAATAGTTGGTGATTCTTGGTTCACTATGATATGATGGTATTATTTATTATCCAAGAAATTTCATATGGTTTCTATGCCTATGATGGGGAGACACTCTAATTTTTTTTTGATATGCCAACGATTTAAACTCATTACTAATGATTGATCTTTTTATGATTCTACCATCTTATTTCATACAAATTTTATTCTCCATAACTCAAGGTTATGATCTAAGAGTTTTTGGGTAAGATTTTATATTGATAATGTCATGTCATAAAACCCATATGTTCATTATATTCTTACATATGACAATTGATTGATATATCCTATGTTTACCATTACTATGAATATGGTCTCACAATTTATTTTGTTTTATTTTTTTACGTAGGTTATGAAGAGGTATAATATGTTTTATGAATGTAAAAACATACACTATATTATCAAATATTTATAAGATAAATAATATTTAATTTAAATAATATGTTTATATATCTAGTCTCTATATACAATAAATATTTATGGTTCTTAGGAATGTTTATTTTGGAGATATATTTTATATTCATTGAAAGACTATAATATATATGTATGTTATGCTTGGGTCACTATAGTATATATATAGATAGAATCGATCCGTTCATAAAATCACATCAATTTCATCTAATGGGATTATAAAAATACTTGTATAATGTATATTTTCACAGACAATTACCAGAGAAGAGTTATATACATGAGATGTGGTCATCATACCATTATATATTTTCACAATAAACTTAACATATGAAAATTTATGTGGTTTTATGATACCATTAGATACTTACTTTGACATTAAATATTTCAAACAGTTAGAATCAAATATGAAATTACCAATTATTGTGTGGATCATATTCATACCTTTTACCACATCATTCTCTTAACAGACATCAATAATCATGCTTTAATGTGATTTCCCAATGTATTTTTTATTAAGATGTTGTTGTCCCCAATCATCAGTGTTATCCTTCAGATTCTTTAACTTGTTATCATAATGTTCATACTCTATGTATTTAAACCATTGGTGTGTGGGTGATGCATTACCTGGATTCTTCCTTTCCTATATTATATCAATCAGAAACATTATCACCTTTTATCATTCATTGGATTTATAACTACCCTTCCCAAATTTAAATAACCTCTTGGTTCTATTAAATAAATTTACTTTATATTTCTTCCCACATTCCAGAAATGAAGGTGATTGGATTTTATTTACTCCTTGTGATTTATTTGTGCTATCATGAGGATCCATATTCCTTTTTTTAAATCCATGTAAAAGAGATAAATCAATTATATCCATTTCTACATTGAAATAATATTGAATTATTTATTCATATATACTAATGTCTCTAATAGGTAAAACCTTTTAGGGATTTCTTTTTAAGGAACTAAATAATCAATCGATTTTTAAGGGATAATGGTTAAACCAAATTCAAAGGTTGAAATACTTGTTAAATTTTACTCATATATTCCAATGTTTTCATTCTCCTTATTCATTAAATTAAAGAATACCATCAACATTTTTGTAGGTAGAATATTATAGAATTACTTAATAAAAATATACTATAAACATCATCATATTCTGTGGAGTAAATTTATTTATTTTTCCTTTTATTCCTAATATGATTTCAATATTGATTTTATTCAGTTATGAAATGATAAATAGGTATAAATATTTTATTATTTTTTGATCATTGTAGAACACGAAATATTCACTAAGTGATACTGATTAATCACCCAACTTCTAGTGAATCATATGACCTAATAAAAGAAGGGGGACATTTCCTAATGAAAGACCCAAAAATTAGTTTCTCCCTATATTGATTGTTCATAATCTAATTATGATTTATGAACTAATAATGATGTATGATAATAAAAATAAATTTCATAATTCAATCACCAATAACATTATTTTTATGTGAAGGAAAATAATTTCATTTTTGGTCACATTAAATTTTAGCATGATTCCTTCAAGTTACAACCATTGAATGATACCAAATAAAATTGTATAATTATCAATTTAAAATAATCAATTTTTACAATCATATAATCAGAAAAATCATTCTGAAGATATCCAAAAAAATGGAATCTTTTTAACAACACATGTTACTCAGTGGTCATCCTATGTCACTTAATGTTCAACTAAACTTATCATGGGTTCTATCCCCATATTCCTCAAATTATAATTTACAAAAATAACTAACAATACTCTGATAAAAACTATGTTGACCCCTGAACAACCTACATGAATAATAAATAATTTTTATTAATATTCAATTTATCCCCCTAAATTAACATGCACTAGATTTATATTGGATCAGTGTACTTAGAGACTATACACATGTGACGACACACACCCCAGTATGATTGAGTCAATGGTTAATTTATTACATTGAAATAAGATACCAGATATCACATCCTTGAGGGAAGAATACTTTAATAGGATTATTTGACTCGATACATACTTGAATCTCATGTTACATTTGAAAACAAAAAATTAAAACATATTGGAATTAGATATTATACATCCATGAAAACATTCAATGATTCCATCTTAATATCTTGGGGAAACTCTAGTAAAAAAAGTATTTATTGTGTTATCCTTTTCACATTGGTTATTTATAACCAACATGAAATGACATGTATATTGATTTATCACATCAGTTATAAGATAACCAATGTAAAAAATGAACTTTCCAACTTTATCACATCATTTATACAATGATCAATGTGATAAATGTAGGACCCCGGGACACCCTGAGAGGGGAGGGGTGAATCAGGGTGGCAACTTTTTCTTCTTAAAGTTGTGGATCTTGTTCCCACGTTGGTAGGAACTACTTAAACCTGTATGATGGATATGATCAGAAATTAAACATTCACATGCAGAGACAGATGACACAGCTATTTTTACTTGGTTCACCACTGAGGGCTACGTCCAAGGAGTATACGCCGACAGGTTACCGGTCGTACCTAAATCCACTATGATTCACTAGCTGCGGATACAAATGTTCGGGTACAGACACTCTGTCCCAGGCTCACTGCCTTTACAATTGTTCAGGGATAGCTCACTGCGTCCCTCGGGTCACTCCCATTGACTCCCCCTGCCTCACTGCCGTTGGTGAAGTCTCACTCAGTTTATAGACGTGAAGGTCTCTTCAATAGATATGCATTGAAGTCTTTGTCTTCTGTTCAGCATGAGACTTTGCTTGCATCAGAGTCCTGAGTTGATGCTCTTTTGAAATCAATATTCTACTTCAGTGCAATACCTGAATGCACTAAATCTCCTTCTCTTCCTTCAATTCCCAGTTCTGACACCTGAGTGTATCGATATATTTCTCTCTCTGTACAGATCAGATTTTGGTTGCACGATCGTTCTTCTTCTCTTCGCAAAGCAGATTTGAGAGTGCTAAGCACCTGTCAAAAGGCCTGCGGGACCCCCAAATTTTCCGCGCACCCTTCCTGGGGGCTTGCGCGTAAAATTCAAACCTTGTGCGTAAAAATAACTTTTTTCGCGTAAAAGGCTTTTCGCGCTACTCTTGTTTTTCGCGCAAAACTTCCCTTTTTCGCGCAACGCCTTCTTTTTCGCGCAACCTTCTGTACCTTAATTTTTCCGCGCGCCGGAGCTCAGGATTTGTCTAAGTGTCGAGCCTCTCCGAATGAGAGGGGTTCACCTCATATTTATAGACGTTTTTGATCCTGCGCATAAAACCCCCTTCTTGCGCACAACTAACTTTACGCGCACTAGTTCATTTTCCACGCACATGGTGCGAACATCTCTGATTTTTCGCGCGCCTCTTGCCTTTGCCGATTTTCTGTATTTCTTATTCAATACGCTGATTGCGCGAAAAATTAACCCAGCTTTTCTGCGCACAACATTTTTCGCGCACATTTCTGGTTTTTCGCGCACAGCTCTAGTTTTTCGCGCAGCCCATGCCTTTACCATTTTACAACGTTCTGATTCTGAAACACTGTTTGCGCGAAAAACTTCGCTCCACTCATTTCGTGCATCCCGCTGTTTTTCGCGCATAACTTATGTATTTCGCGCAATCCTCTTATATTTCGCGCACCACTTCCTTTTTGTGCGAACCTCCTTTTGCAGACAATCCATGTCTTCATTTTCCAATTTTGAGGCCCAAAAATTTGGCAAACACTGGGAAATAGCGCCACCTTGTATCTGCTCTTTTTGTACCGCCTCCAGATCATCCATTCCTTTGTCGACGTTCTCTGAAAAAACCTGGATCATTAACCACATCCCTCGAACTCGACCTGCCTCCATAGAAACTCTTTTGCCAACAAATTTTTATGTCGTTTGTTTGCTTTGTCGACAAGGACGATCACCTCAACAACGCTTCATCTTGGTGATCTGTATACTTCAGCAACTCTTCTGCTTTTATCACAACCTCCACTATTGTGATATGTAGTCTTTGAAGGAACAGCTTTAGCATCATCATCTTCTATGACAATGTGATGTTCATGACTATCTCAGAAGTCCAATCTTTGCACATTGTCTTCTTCATCAACTGGTATGATGTACTTCATGCAAACCGATTCAATTCGTCAGGAAGTCTCTTGCATGGTTCCCATGAAATCATGAGTAATTGCATGGACTTCATCCAAAGACCTCATTCTTCTTTAATCATCCTTGGATGGATTATACCTCACATTCTGCATTGTTGTAAACAATGTATCACCTTTGACACATGTTCTTTGAACTTCCGATCAGTACAACAATCGTCTGAATCACCACTCCTCTACTTCATCGGAGTACTTCATGATCTCCTTCATTTTGATATTCCATTGACAACTATTGACAACAAATACAAACCTATACACAACGTGGTTCCAACAATCTCCCCCTTTGTATTTTGTTGTCAATACCTTAAACATCTTCTGAAATGAATCCGTCAATGTCAAAATGAGAATCTTCTGCATTTCACTTTCTCTCCCCCTTATTGACAAGAAATACAAAGCGCATGGTAGGGAGGGTATCAATCCTCACTTAAGCAAAGTTTCATTAATCATTTCACTCTAAGTCTACTTGAGAAGTGCTCGATGTAGAAAACAAGAGGATTTGATTAAGTCAACAAGGCTGTCCATTATCCACAGATCATGATACCAACATGAGATGAGAACTCATGTATATTGTCTTCAAGGGTTTACCACTTTTATTTCAGGCTTAAGAAAAATCACTATGATAGAGAAAAACCAACCTGAAACTCCTGCACTCACAACAGCATGTGGATCAAAAATATTCATGTGCAATCGGCAGGAAAAAAATGACCTTGGGGCACTTCCAATTTTTTGTTATGTCACTGATCAATTCAGTTACTCCCCCTTTGTAAGATAATCTTTGATCTGAGAAACCAAGGGATAGAGATTGAGAAATGACATACCTTCTCCATTGGTGTGTTCTTCAAGAAATTCACAGATAACTGCTTTTGAGTCCACCTGGAGTTGATATTAATTGAAACAGGGATTATGGAAGCTTCTTCATTCTTCTCCCCCGCAAGGGAAACACTCCTCATCATCTTCATCAAGAGTGATCCTTCATCATCATAATCTTTGAATATCAGTTGAAGAATCTACTAAGGATGGAAACTTCTTCAGCTTGGCTATCAAGAGTTGACAACATTCACTACTTCTCAGGTTCTCCCCCTGAGAGCATGCTTCACCTTCAATTCCCTATATTATTAGTACAAATACAATACAGAAATGATAAAGGGAATAAGGTGGTTCCTTCTTGCTTTATCAAGAAGACTTGCTTGGTTGAGGTTCTTTTCTCAACCAATTTCCTCTATTCACTCCAGTCTTCATGCCTGCACATTTGAACATGTGTTCTGACATCTGTCGGTGTGGCATGGCTCTATTCACATTCTCTTCTTCTTTGTGTGGATAATTGTTTTGCTTAGCAGCCATCATTAATGATACATTCTTACTCCTCTTAAGGACTGCTTCTTTCTCTGGTATTAAGGTTAGGCAACCTTTTGCAATGTGACCAGATTTCTTGCATCTCTCACACCGAACTTCTTTGACACGTGTGTTTCTCTTTGTTTGCAATCTCTCCTCCACTGTGTCTTCATCATGTGAAAGTTTTCCTTTTCATTTGTCACCAGCCTTGGCCTTCTCATCTTCAAATTTCCTTATTCTTTTCAAATATTCTGGCCAGATGACCAATATGTCATGTGGAACTTTTGCAGCTGGTTTAGGTCTTCCACATGGGTTCATTCGAGATTCATCCCACTTAGTGTTTCTTTTGGATGAATGACCCTTCAATTTTATGGATCTAAAATCATGGGTCTTCTCAGCTTGCCTACTTGATATCTTCTTGGGGAGTGATGTGTTAGCCATATTCTTCTGATTTCTTCCCAAGGTACTTTCTTCATACTTAGATGGATTGTGTGGTCTTCTGTTCTTATCAGCTCTGGATATCTGTTGACCTAGGCATGAACCATTCTTATGACCACTTCCATTGCATACATCACAGATGTTATCAAGCATTCCAAATCTGTTTGCTGTAAATAGATTCTTCTGGACCTGTGGATGTTGCTTCTTCTTCTCTGCCTTCCTCCCCTTTGATATAGGCTTTCCCTGTGCTTTTCCATGAAAGGGATTATAAAAACAATCCAGTGCACAGTGCCCAAATCTATTGCAGCACCAACATTGGCCCACAAATCTTTTCTTCTTTGTTTCTTCAGTATTAAGTTGTTGGGCCATCTCCTTAATCGTTTGTGCTCTATTTGAGGAAGAAGCTTCCTCCTTTTTCTTCCTATCCACCCTAGTCATGGTGGTAGGTTTATTCTTCTCACCTATCCTCATCCATGATTGTTTAGAGCTTTTCTTCCCACCTGCACTGATTGTCGGAGTGTATTTAGAAACATGAGTACAAGATGGTCTGGATGGTACCTTCACTTTCTCAGTTGCCTGTGATAGATGAATGAGCAAAGTCATGATCTTCTTATCACATGTTGGAGGTCTTTTGACAATAGAATCCTCCATTGAGCATTGAGTACTGGCAACAACTGATTCTTGATGTGGATAATCAAGAGTTGTCATAATCTTCTTGTCACATGTTGGAGGCATTTCAGCTTTAGACTCCTCCAACGAACATTGAGTGCAAGCATCACTCATTTCATTCTTTTGTGAAGTCTCAATATGTGTGTTCTCAATCTTGGTCAATTGAGCTTCCAATTTTTGACCCACAATATTGAGGATGATCTTCTGATCTTCAATCGTGATCATCTTCTCTTCACAATTCTTCTTCAACCTTTCAACCTCATCTTCATGCATCTTAACTTTGTTTTGTAACAAAGAGTCAAGTTCCCTGAATTTAATGGATGTTTCTTCCAGACAAAAATTCTTGACTTAATTGTTCTTCTTCAGCTCAGCTTCAAGTGCATGGATCCGTTCTTCTAGAGTATTGCTGACTTCACCTTTTTCTTCAAGGGCTTTCACCCGTTTGGTGAGCTTCATACTTTACATAATTTTTCCTTCCAGCCCCTTTTCTATATTGTCCGCTTCCCTTTCAAGTCTAGTGATCTCAACCTGCATAGATTGAAATAGGCTACAGATAATAACAACCCTTTCTTCTGGAATATCATGCAGATATGTTTTGAGTTTTTCTTGAAAGCATGAATTGGGGGTGTCATCCTTTCCTCTGGAAGAATTCTGAGTCACCTGCTCGATACTTTCCATGCCTAATGTTTCTTCATTATTGGAATGGCATGGAGAACAAGACACTATATCTTCTTTGGATGTGGGGGACTTCTTCATCATCTTCTTCTCTTTCTTTTTCCTATTTGTCAAAGTCTTGGTGGATATAGATTTCTACTCAGAAATGACTGCGTCATTATCAAGACTTCTCTTCATTGTTGACTCTAGGAAAGAAACTCAAATCCTCTTCTCAATAGAATTACTGGAGAATATCCAACATACGTTAACCTTTCCCTCTGATACCACTTGTAGGACCCCGGGACACCCTGAGAGGGGAGGGGTGAATCAGGGTGGCAACTTTTTCTTCTTAAAGTTGTGGATCTTGTTCCCATGTTGGTAGGAACTACTTAAACCTGTATGATGGATATGATCAGCAATTAAACATTCACATGCAGAGACAGATGACACAGCTATTTTTACTTGGTTCACCACTGAGGGCTACATCCAAGGAGTATACACCGACAGGTTTCCGGTCGTACCTAAATCCACTATGCTTCACTAGCTGCGGATACAAATGTTCAGGTACAGACACTCTGTCCCAGGCTCACTGCCTTTACAATTGTTCAGGGATAGCTCACTGCGTCCCTCGGGTCACTCCCGTTGACTCCCCCTGGCTCACTGCCGTTGGTGAAGTCTCACTCAGTTTATAGACGTGAAGGTCTCTTCAATAGATATGCATTGAAGTCTTTGTCTCCTGTTCAGCATGAGACTTTGCTTGCATCAGAGTCCTGAGTTGATGCTCTTTTGAAATCAATATTCTACTTCAGTGCAATACCTGAATGCACTAAATCTCCTTCTCTTCCTTCAATTCCCAGTTCTGACACCTGAGTGTATCGATATATTTCTCTCTCTGTGCAGATCATATTTTGGTTGCACGATCGTTCTTCTTCTCTTCGCAAAGCAGATTTGAGAGTGCTAAGCACCTCTCAAAAGGCCTGCGGGACCCCCAAATTTTCCGCGCACCCTTCCCTGGGGCTTGCGCATAAAATTCAAACCTTGCGCGTAAAAATAACTTTTGTCGCGTAAAAGGCTTTTCGGGCTACTCTTCTTTTTCGCGCAAAACTTCCCTTTTTCGCGCAACGCCTTCTTTTTAGCGCAACCCTCTGTACCTTAATTTTTCCGCGCGTCGGAGCTCAGGATTTGTCTAAGTGTCGAGCCTCTCCGAATGAGAGGGGTTCACCTCATATTTATAGACTTTTTTGATCCTGCGCGTAAAACCCCCCTTCTTGCGCACAACTAACTTTACGCGCACTAGTTCGATTTTCCGCGCACATGGTGCGAACATCTCTGATTTTTCGCGCGCCTCTTGCCTTTTCCGATTTTCTGTATTTCTGATTCAATACGCTGATTGCGCGAAAAATTCACCCAGATTTTCTGCGCACAACATTTTTCGCGCACATTTCTGGTTTTTCGCGCACAGCTCTAGTTTTTCGCGCAGCCCATGCCTTTACCATTTTACAACGTTCTAATTCTGAAACACTGTTTGCGCGAAAAACTTCGCTCCACTCATTTCGCGCATCCCGCTGTTTTTCGCGCCTAACTTATGTATTTCCCGCAAGCCTCTTATATTTCGCGCACCACTTCCTTTTTGTGCGAACCTCCTTTTGCAGACAATCCATGTCTTCATTTTCCGATTTTGAGGCCCAAAAATTTGGCAAACACTGGGAAATAGAGACACCTTGTATCTGCTCCTTTTGTACCGCCTCCAGATCATCCATTCCTTTGTCGACGTTCTCTGACAAAACATGGATCATTAACCACATCCTTCGAACTCGACCTGC
This sequence comes from Viscum album, assembly GCA_963277665.1. Classification (NCBI taxonomy): domain Eukaryota; kingdom Viridiplantae; phylum Streptophyta; class Magnoliopsida; order Santalales; family Viscaceae; genus Viscum; species Viscum album. Next base: position 261,490,680 of record OY728164.1, on the reverse strand, counting down.
CTCCATAGAAACTCTTTTGCCAACAAATTTTTATTTCGTTTGTTTGCTTTGTCGACAAGGATGATCACCTCAACAGCGCTTCATCTTGGTGATCTGTATACTTCAGTAACTCTTCTGCTTTTATCACAACCTCCACTATTGTGATATGTAGTCTTTGAAGGAACAACTTTAGCATCATCATCTTCTATGACAATGTGATGTTCATGACTATCTCAGAAGTCCAATCTTTGCACATTGTCTTCTTCATCAACCGGTATGATGTACTTCATGCAAACCGATTCAATTCGTCAGGAAGTCTCTTGCATGGTTCTCATGCAATCATGAGTAATTGCATGGACTTCATCTAAAGACCTCATTCTTCTTTAATCATCCTTGGATGGATTATACCTCACATTCTGCATTGTTGTAAATAATGTATCACCTTTGACACATGTTCTTTGAACTTCCGATCAGTACAACAATCGTCTGAATCACCACTCCTCTACTTCATCGGAGTACTTCATGATCTCCTTCATTTTGATATTCCATTGACAACTATTGACAACAAATACAAACCTATACACAACGTGGTTCCAACAATAAAGTGTGTTTTTTACATCGTTTATATATAATAAAATTTTTTATAAAGAAAATATCATTAATTTATAATGTCATTTATTTTATTACTAATGTGTTAAATCATTTTTTCATGCCAGTTTCTATATAACTGATGGGAAAAATTGACACTTCTTTATGAAAGAAATGAATTGGGTGAAGAAATGAACCCATGAATTTAAATCCTCTTTTAAACACAAACTGATTTAGTCATCATGTTTCATTATAAAGAGTAGTAAAAGGTAATTACCCTAATCTATTGAACTCACAAGATCCATGGGATTACATGTGGTTATTAGATGATAACATATGAGGGTCTCATTAGTGATTTGGTTTGGGATATCACTCTTCCGATCAACTAGATGGTAAATCTATAAACCTTATTACAAATTCATATTATCATTTATCGTATACTAGTATGAGAATCTTGTACAATAGTACATGTTGGAAAATTTATTATGGAATCATATATATAAATTATCCAATGGATTAGTATTCCACTATCAGTATTGAAAATAATTTATTTATAGATCATGAAACTAAATATTATGATGGCCAAGTTATGGTATTTTATTCATTATAAATTACTATGAGGCTAGATCAAAAACCATTGGGGGTATGAATTGAACAAAAACAAAAAAATAATGGGTTCTTATTGTATATCCTACCTATAAATAACTATCTGAGTTTAGGAATTATCATTAAATATATGAGAATTAACATATATTTTCAATCCCGAAACAAGTTTCATTTTCATTCCATATAGTTCCCTAAAAAAATCCATAATCGACAAAACAACTTACAACCTCAATGGATTTTCAAATCTAATATCCCAATGAGTGTGTATATTAGATGCCAAAATTTATAGTATAACTATATTTTCTTTTGAAAATTACTTCCATGCATATCTTTTTATGATTTACAATATATATTTAAACTTATCTTCCATTATTGTTTATAATTTATAATTATATTTTTCAAATACAAAAATAGTTTTTTTATGTTTGAAAATTGTGTCACTTCAAAATTATGGCATATTTCATATAAATATAAAATTTTCTTATATTGAAAAGATAAATATTTTAGGTATTTGTTATAGAAAATAATGTTTCAACGTTGGATTATGGAACTTTGAATAAGAGATGAATATGAGGAAGGTGTTTATGATGTTTTGGAATATTCTAAATGAAGTTTTCAAAACAATGACATGTTTTTCTGTCCATGCCTGAAATGATTAAACATAGAGAAGTTGAAAGGAAGAGAGATCAAATATAATTTAATTTCTCATGGTTTTAATCTAAGTTACAACACTTGTATTTGTCAATGTGAAACTTGGTGTAGTTTTTATAAGGCCCCGGCCTAAAAAATTACTTAATCATGGGTTATTTCAATAATTCACATTGAGGATCTTTTCAGGTTTAGAGTTTTAGAGAATTAGATCATAAATCATGCATTACATTACACATTTAAACAAGGTGGTTAAATCAAAGAAAGTATTCATTTTTTTCACCAAAGGAAACATATTTAAAATAAAACATGGTTTATTTCTTAACACTTACTTGACACTATCATCACATCATGTACTTTTCCCTTGACCTGGGAAAAACATTTCAATAACTTTGGATGAGCATAAAAATATTAGAAAGGGATATAAAAATATCGAAAGAAAACATTATTCCATGTATACATAAGAATCAATGAAATAATACTTTACTCATAAAACACAATAACATTAAAATTCCTTATGAAATAATAAGATTTATGAATAAATCATATAAATTATAAGACATAAAGGTAACTTGAGGCATTCATAACATTCTTACGAAGGGAGTAACCCTCGTGGTTACATTTGGAATACCCATCAGAGTATATTCCCTAAATCTATTCAGAGAAACCTTAGTGTTTAACTCCTTCATGTTACCAAATTCATTGGAGAGCTATCTCGGGCTCACCCACCCTTAGTTTATCACGTAACTACCTGACTTCATAAAAAATTCCCAAGAACCATAACATAATCATATCACATAAAACATGCATAAAAGAAACATAACATTTCCATATTTCAATCACAAGATATCAATACAACACATTAATATAATCAAAACATTATCAAAACCATTTTCAATTCCAAAGTAAAAGAAAAGTAAAACATGTTATTTATTTTTCATAAACAAAAGCTACGGCTTATAGAGGAATCCGAAACTCAAATAATGGTTACAGTGGGGGAGAAGTCGTTGTCGCCGCATACGTAAGACAAAAACATTACCTTTTGTTGTTTATTAAAATGATCGGTTTAAAAATATTCCTTTTGAATGAAATTAAAAGTCAAAATGTTTTATTATGAAACTAATAAAAGAAGGTTGTATATAAATGGAAGTATGCCTCAACGAAAGGAGATTGAGACGAAGTCCTTTACCTCGTTTCTGACTTGACTCGATCGTTCTTTAATCTCCTGAATAATAAACTAAAGATAATTTCTAATTTCTTAAGAACCTTTTCGTGTTTATTATTCCTTTTATATCACTTATTTCCATGTTATAAACATTATGTAATCATTTAAGTTAATAATATTCGTTTTGTCGATATTTGGTACTTAAGTCAAAAATGGACTTCTTATAATTACATGTTGTTCATGTGGTCAAAGGTTCATCATATCTAGAATGATATTCATGATTTTGATATCATATATATCATATATATACAGTATATACATGTATTTATAATAGTATATAACATTTAGAGGTAAGAAATGAGATGCACCGTTCATGGAGATGGTAAGCCGTACGTACGCATGAACACTACTTCCATTTCTATTTCATATTTAATGGAATTAAAACATAATGATACATAGTAGAATTATAATTCCAGTATTGTATCATATATAATATCATTAAACCTATCTTTTATATGTACCACATATGATATGAACGAGTCATATCACTTTGAGGGGGCAGTAGTCCGCACTTCCCCAAATTAAATTATCGTGTTTACACATAATGCAAACCATAAAGGTTTGCTATATATAAAAAACAGAAGCATAAAGGAAACATAAAAATAATATATATCATATATAAATATAGTTACATCTTAATGGCCACTATGAAAGGTGTTAATGGAAGATTGAACAATCATCGTTTCGTGAGGCAGTAATTTGCCACCCACGGAAAAAGTATGTTCTTTAACCATTAAATGAAGGTGTGTGAGTATAGGTAGAATACTTATCATAACAATATCCTGGTATATTGAGGATATTGGTGTTATTATGGGATCAAATAATAAGAAGACAGTGGTGAGTGATGAAGGAAAATAAAAGGAAGAAACTCGAGAGAAGACATTACCTCTAAATTGGGTAACTATTTTTGATTTGAGGCAAAGGATTCCTTGGGAAGAATTCTTCCCAAAGTGAGGCTTATAAGAGTATGATAGAGATGTGGAGAGATAATATGATCAGAGGTTGGACGATCCAAGGGATTGAGAGGTGTGGGTAAGGGGGTATAGGTGGGGGCCTTTTATAAGAGGGAGGAGGGTCACTTTTGGAATGTCTTGAAATGTTACTTTATTATAAAATGGTTTTCGGATTTTAAAGGTCCAAAAATGATATATTTCTAGGATAAGGTGATAAGGGTTATAAATCCACCCATCCAATAGGTTTCGACAAGTTTAAGTCTTATATTTTACCTTATTTTTTCATTTTATTTAAATCGGTTCATTAATGAGGTAATCACTGCATCATCATGGTGTCATAAATAAATTTATTTATTTAATGTTTAAAAATTATAAAAAAATACCATTATGTAAGAAATATTTTTATATTTCCAATTAAAATTTTTAGTCTAATAGATCATTTATTTAAACAAAATTAAAATTGTTTTACATAGGTGTTACCTATTTTGGTTATATTTTATTTTCTTTAAAAATAATATGATAAAAGGTCACTATCACACAAAAGTGATTCCTTGGGGTTCCTAAGTTGGAACAAGTAATCCCATGGTCTTCCATGACACAACCAAGAGGATTTGGACACATTTTGGGGTCATTAAATATTATTATGATATTATTTTATTACCCTTAACTACCTAATTACTAATTAATCATGATAATTAAAGATAATTGTCGTCGTTACTATTAATAATGTCCAAAAACAAAAAAGACTTAATTACATAATTTGGACCTTCTGATTCCAAATATGGAATCCATTTTAACAAATTACAAACATAGAAATTTCAGTAATTAATTTAAAAAATAATTCCCGTTGTCAAAACAAATAGCGTGTTTTTAAGAAACAATATCTATCAAACGATTGACACTTGTTTATGTCCAATTTCAAAGTGAAATTAATTTCAATGACCAAAATTGAATTAAATGGTAAAAATATATTCTAATTAACTTTAAACCCAATTAAAAATATAATCTAACCATATAATTAAATTAGATGAAAAAGCTGTTTTGAAGTAAAATGCAGTATTTTTCACCTTTCATTAAAAAATGAACATTGTTAGAAAAATACCAAAAATTTATCCAAATAAATTTCAATATCCCAATTATAAATAATAAGTTTATTTTGAAAAATAGATCTTATAAAATTTTCAAAAGTTATATTTAAAATGGTTTTCCATCAAAAGGCAGTAAAACAATCTTTTAAAAATATTAGAGTATTCTATGCTTAAGATTGGATTTATTCTCATTTTAAGCCTGTAAAACACTATCTAATTAATAAATAGACATAGATATGAAAATATATTATTCTTTACTTACTTGGGATGTTACATCCTTCCCCCCTTTAGGAAATTGCGTCCCCGTAATTTATTTACTTATCAAATAAGTGGGGGTATTTATCCCTCATTGCATTTTTAGATTCCCATGTTGCATTTTCAACTATAAGGTTTTTCCATAGAACCTTTACTTGATGAATCACCTTATTCACAACACTCGCTCCTTGTGGTCAAGAATCTGGACCGGTTGTTCCTCATAAGATAGATTATCTTCCAGCTGAACTACCTCTGGACTCAAAACATGAGACGGATATGGATTGTACTTCCTTAACATTGAAACATGAAAAACAATATGTACCTGAGATAAACAGAGAGGTAAAGCCACTCGGTATGAAAATGATCAAAATCTCTCCAGAATTTCATATGGTCTAATGAACCTTGGACTCAGCTTTCCTTTCTTGCCAAAACACATCACACTTTTCCATGGAGAAACTTTGAGGAAGACATGATCACCTACCTCAAAAAAGAGATCACTACTCCTATTGTCCGCATAACTTTTCTGCCTAATCTGAGCTATTCTCATGTGTTTCTGTATCAGCTGAACTTTTTCTGCCATCTCTTTTACCAATTATGGTCCCATCAGCTTCTTTTCCCATACTTCATCCCAAAAAGATGGAGTTCGACACCACTTTCCATATAATGACTCAAATGGTGCCATCTGTATATTGGAATGAATATTGTTATTATTAGAAAATTCAATGAATGAAAGATGTTGGTCCCAACTTCCCTGATAATCCATCGAACAAGCACGTAGCATATCCTCCAAATTCTGAATTTTTAATTCTGACTGCCCATCTAATTGAGGATGAAATGCTGTACTAAAATTTAATTTAGTACCCAACGATTTCTGAAGGCCTTTCCAAAAGTTAGAAGTGAACCTAGGATTAAGATCAGACACAATGGAGAGGGTAACTCCGTGTAACCTGAATATCTCTTCATGATACAAAAGATAAAGTTGATCTAGGGAAAAATTATCTCGTATAGCAAAGAAATGAGCATATTTAGTCAAGCGATCAACAATAACCCAGATTTAATTATTACCTCGATGTGTCTTCAGTAATCCCACAATGAAGTCCATGGATATATTCTCCCATTTCCACTCTAGCACTGGTAAAGGCTGAAGCATCCCTTTCGGTAACTGCCGCTCTACTTTAACCTGTTGACAAGTCAAACACTTCACAATAAAATCAGCAGTATCTCTTTTCATTCCATTCCACCAGTAATACTTCTAAAGATCTCTATACATCTTAGTACTGCCTGGATGAATTGAAAACGGAGAACTATGAGCTTCACATAACAAATCTCTCTTCAACTATGAATCACAAGGCACAAACAATATCTTCCCATATATAAAAACACAATCATTATCAATGTTGAATTCAGGTAACATACCCTTCTGAACCAGCTCTACCTTTTTCTGCAACTCACTGTCTTGCTTCTGTGCTTGCTTAATTCTGTCTGATAGAGAAGATTTCACAGATTCCTAAAACAAAACAGAAGAATTTCTTGCACCGACAACTTCCAAGACAAAATTCTTCAAATACTTAACCAAATGATCACATTCCAAATGTAACATGGTTAATGAAGCATTAATTTTTTGACTCAAAGCATCTTCCACTTTATTTTCTTTTCCTAGGTGGTAGTTAATTGTGAAAACATAATCCCTGATTAATTCTATCCATCTCCTTTGTCTCATGTTCAATTATTTCTGAGTGAATATATACTTTAAACATTTTTGATCAGTATATATTTCACAGTTTACACTATACAAATGATGCCTCCAAAATTTTAAAGTGAAAACAACAACAGATAATTCCAAATTATGTGTAGAGTAATTTATCTCATGAGTTTTCAACTGACGTGAACCATAAAAATTACTTTATCATTCTGTATTAGGATGCTACCAATTCCTTTTAATGAATCATCACTGTAGATAACGAACTCACCATTCCTAGAAGGTAGTGCCAATACTGGAGCATTCAATAAGTTTCTTTTCAATTCCTGAAAACAATCGTCACATTATTTTGTCCAGATAAACATAACACCCTTCCAAGTTAGCTTAGTTAACGGGCTGGACAACCGTGCATATTTTTTAACAAACCTTCGATAATAGCCTACCAAACCAAGAAAACTACGAATCTTGGTTATATTTGTGGGACTTTTCCATTATTCAACAACCTTTATTTTTGCAGGATCAATAGTTATTCTATCTTTAGAAACAATGTGACCAAGGAAAGAAATTTGTTGCAACCAAAACTCACACTTGCTGAATTTACCATAAAATTTATTTTCTTTTAAGGTTTTTAAAATAACCCTTAAATGACTTTCATGCTCCTCTTTACTTTTATAAAACACCAAAATATCATCAATGAAAAAAACCACAAACTTATCCAAGAACTCATAGAAAATTCTATTCATATGGTCCATGAATACAGAAGGTGCATTGGTTAACCCAAAAAGCATAACTACAAATTAATAATGTCCATATCTTGTACAAAACGTGGTCTTCGGAATATCTGCTTCTTTTACTTTCAACTGATGGTACCCCGACCTGAAGTCAATCTTTGAAAAATACTAAGCTCCCTGGAGCTGATCAAACAAATCATCGATATGAGGAAAAGGATACTTGTTCTTAACGATGATGTTATTCAATGCTCTACAATCAATTAAAAGTCTCATTAAACCATATTTATTTTTAACAAATAAAACGGATCACCCCATGGTGATGTGCTAGGTCGAATGAAACCTTTCTCTAATAAATCTTGCAATTGCTCCTTCAACTCTAAAAGTTCAATTTGAGGCATTCGATAAGGGGGTTTTGATATTTTCTTAGCATCAGGAAATAAGTCAACAATAATTTCAACTTCTCAATCTAGTATTATTCCAGGAAACTCATGAGGAAAAACATCAGGATACTCATTTACCACTGGCACATCATTAATCTGAACGGTTCCTTTGTTTTCAACAATATATGCAAGGTAACATTCATTTCCATATTTTACAAGTTTCTTAGCCTCTGGATATGTTATAAATAGTAAGGGTTCATTCTAGTACACAAACTAAAAGTCATTCGGAGATGAAACTTCTTTAGATCTACAGTCAATCTTAGATTGGTAAACAGAGAGTCAATCCATACCCAGGATAACATCAAACTCTACTAGAGGTAAAACAATAAGATTTGTAAGTAGGTTCTTTCCACAAATAAGGATAGGAATATTCTTATAAATTCTTTTTGCCTCAACATTTCCCCCATGTGTTTTTACCAAAAGTTTAGGAGCCATTCCTTGAGATGGAATTCCCAATTTACTAGAAACTTTTTCAGAGATGAAAGAATGTGTTGACCCCGAATCAAACAAAACATTGGCATAATCTGAAAAAACAAACAAAGTACCTGATACCACTTCATTTGATGGCCCAAAATCTACTGAAGTAGTTGCAAAGGATTTCAGAACACCTTTCTTCTTGTAGTCTGACTGCTTCCCATCATCCGAGCTCTTTGTCGAACACTCGTTTGCATAATGACCCATCTCATTGCACTTGAAACATTTCACTAACTTTAACTCGAATTTGGTCTTACCATTACCCTGATCTTTTCCAGTGAAATCACGAGCGTTATGTCCCATATTAACACATCGTAAGAACTTTACATAATTCAAAATACATTCCCCAACATGATTTTTACCACATTTATCACACACTGAAAACTTAGTTTTCTTACCATCAAACATTTTTAAAGGATTCATCCCTTTCTCCTGCCACCTCAGTCTCTTCTTCTATTGGTTTTCATAGAACACTTTCTCATTGGCAAACTCAATTTACACCTTCTCAACACATCAAAAAAGCTTCTCATAGTATTTGAACTCATGAAAAGCTAATGACCTTCGATATTTTGGATTTAATCCTGAGTAAAAACGATTGATTTTACTATCAAGGCCTCAGATAAAATTTGGAGCATACATTTCCAATCGAGTGAAATTTTCTTTATAAACAGCCACTGAGTCGTCCTCTTGCCTCAATTACTATCAAGGCATCCCAGACTATTGTCACTTTTGTCTTAGACTCGGTCACCCTTCTAGTTGCTGTGGCAAGAAAAAAGTCTGTACTAAGATTAAGAAATCCACCTGGGTTGTTAATAGCCATAAGGCTGGTACCTCTCAAGTTGATCATAGACTTAAACCTGATGAAGTTAATCGTGCACATAATTCTGAAAACCAAATTTCAGATTTCATTGAAGCTGTGATTGAAAATGCAGTTGTTCCTTCTAAGGAGGATCCTATTGGGATCCTGCCCCCTAATGATTCCAAGAATGTAGAATCTCAGAACTCACTTCCCCAGCAAGGAAAGAATGATCCCACTGAATCTAAAGAAAACACAGAAGAGGAGGTTCATGATGACTTTGTTTCTAATGTTTAGGAAGTTGATAATTCGGTCCAGATTGAGGAATCTTACCTAAACAACATGGCCAAAAAAAGGCAAAAAACCTATGGTTGATGAAGATGGGTTCATCACTCCACATCCAAGGAAAACTAGAAGACGTAAGGATTATTCAAATTTAGAACGTACCATTATTACCAGGTCAGTGGACAATTCTAAGGCTGAACATGTAGAAGTTCCCCAGGAGAAGTCTCAAGATTTTGCGGTGGGACTCAGTGATGAAATTTTATACAACTCCTTTAAGAAAGGAGAGATCACTAAGAGCGCCTATTTTCCTGCAAAGCAGGAGATTTTCAATGAAAGAAACAGGAAAGATTTCTTAAGATGACTTTTGCTTTTCTGCTGGTTGTTTTATTTACTCCATGAAGATCATATTTCAATTTTCATTTTAAAGTGGTTATTTAGATGGTGCTGGTCCTGCTTGCTCTTGTTTAAGCGTAGTGCAGACTGCTCGGGATGCAAGTGACACCATTGGGATTTTTTGTTGCTGGAACTGGTTTTATATTCTCTTTAAGAGCTGTTTTTGATAGACCTTATCACCCTTGAACTGCTTTGGAATGGTGCATAGTGCAGAATGCTTGGTTTTGTTCCAAGATTGCAGGGTCTACTGTATATGCTGGATTTTTGATATGCACGCGACTGGAATTTTGATGTTTTGATGCTTGTTCTTCTCTACTAAGGAGACAACTCTGTTTTACATCGTTGAGAAGGGTTAAAATGGAACTATTTCGACATTGAGGTCAACCTGCGATTTTTTTTTTTCTGAAGATGAGTTTTTCTGGATTTTCTCATCTTTCCCTTTCTGCTATATCTCTGTTTTTGGCCTTTTTGATGGAGCTTTTCTTCCTGGTTGAGATCATATTCTGAGTTTTGCCTATTATTTGGAGCTTTTCATACTCTATGTAGCCTTACTGCATGTTTTTGCCTTTTAGGAGTGTTGCAGCCTGTTTGTGTTCGGCCCGAGCTTTGTGGCTCCTTGGATTGATCTACTTCTCTGTCGCAACATGCTGCCATTATCTCTATTCCCTCTCTGATTTTGCTGATCTGGAACCTCTGTGTTTGCACGCACCTAGAAGCTGCTGGCTGAATCTTCAGTTTTATTTTTCTATAGCCCTCCGATGTTGTATACCAGGTTCTTTAAGATGTATTTCTTTTTGGTGGTTTGCTTGTTTTCAGATGGTGTAAATTCATTGCACCTCGAGATCTCTTTGTAAACTTTTCATTTAATAAATTCCTTCTGACATGGATTGGGAAACCAATCCATGTCACCTTCAAAAAAAAAAAAAAAATTAATTCCAGTCAAGAACATAAATCTCATCAGTGTCCCTGATATTTTTAACCATCGACCACCACTGATCTGCTTCAACCTCTAATCGGTAAACAACAAGACTAAAGTTTTGTTTGTCTAAACACCCCATGGCATCAAAAATATTCTCCAGTACTTTAATCCACCCTTCAACTAGCACAGGGTCAGATGATCCTCTGAATGATGGGTGATGTTGCCTCATGAAATGTTCCACCCCTGACATGTTTCCTTGAAGTTGAACTGGCTGATCTCGTGCATGGATACCACCACCATTTATCACTTGATTCAACTGTTCCATTACTGCAACAAACTGTTCTGTTCCAATTCCAACCATCTCAGGATGATGACTTGGAAGTTCATTTCCTTCTGTATGCCTAACTAGAACTGCTTCCCTATTTCCTCTAAAGAAAACCATTCCGAACAAACATGTATTAGATGAAGAAACATGGTAATCTTCAAATGATATATCATTTCAATTTGACCATAATGTAAAAAAATATATTTTTGGATAATTATTTAATAGAATTCTAACTCCTAAAGTTGTCGAAACCTCCCTCTGATACCAACCATAGGGACCCAGCCTTAAACATTACTTAATCATGGTTTATTTCAAGAATTCACATTGAGGATATTTTCAGGTTTAGAGTTTTATAAAATTACATCATAAATCATGAATTACATTCCACATTTAAACAAGGTGGTCACATAAAAGACAATATTCATTTTTTTCACCAAAGGAAACATATTTAAAATAAAACATGGTTTCTTTCTTGACACTTCCTCGACACTATCATCACATCATTTAATTTTTCCTTGACCTATGAAAAACATTTCAAAAACATGGGATGATCATAAAAATCTTAGTAAGGGATATAAAAATACCGAAATAAAACATTAGTCCATGTATACATAAGAACAAATGAAATCATACTTTAATCATAAAACATAAACATTTTAACATACCTCATGAAATAATAATATTCATGAATAACTCATAGAAATCATAAGACATAAAGGTAACTTCAGGCATTCATAACATTCTTACGTAGGGAGTAAACCTCATGGTTATGTTTAGAATACCCATCACAGTATATTCCCTAAATATCTTTAGATAAACCTTAGAATTTAACTCCTTCATGTTACCCAATGCATTGGAGATCTATATCAGGCTCACCCGCCGTTAGTTTATCACGGAACCACCCGACTTCATAAACAATTCCCAAGAACCATAACATAATCGTATCACAAAAAACATGCATTAAGGAAACATAACACTTCCATATTTCAATCACAAGATATCAATACAGCACATTGATATAATAAAAACACTATCGAAACCATTTTCAATACCATATTAAAAGAAAAATATAACATGGTATTTTTTTTTCATAAAAAAAAGTTATGGCTTGTAGAGGAAGTCGAAAATCAAATATTGGTCACGACGGCGGAGAAGTCGTTGTCGACGCATACATAAGACAAACACATTCCCATTTGTCGTTTATTAAAATGATTCATGTAAAAATATTCATTTTGAATGAAATTAAAAGTCAAAAGGGTTTATTATGAAACTAATAAAAGAAGGTCGTATATAAATTGAAGTATGCCCCAACGAAAGGAGATTGAGATGAAGTCCCTTACCTCGTGTCTGACTTGATTCAATCATTCTTTAATCTCCTGAATAATAAACTAAAGATAATTTCTACTTAATTAAGAACCTTTTTCAACTTTATTATTCCTTTTATATTACTTATTTCCATGTTATAAACATTATATAATTATTTAAGTTAATAATGTTCGTTTTTTCGATATTTGGTACTTAAGACAGAACTGGACTTCTTATAATTACATGTTTTTCATGTGGTCAAAGGTTCATTATATACAGAATGATATTCATGATTTGGATATCATATATATAATATATATCCAGAATATACATGTATTTATAATAGTACATAACATTTATAGGTAAGAAATGAAATACACCGTTCATGGAGACGACAAGCCGTACGTACGCATGAATGCTACTTCCATTTCTATTTCATATTTAATGGAATTAAAACATAATGATACAAAGTAGTATTATAATTACAGTATTTTATCATATATAATATCATTAAACCTATCCTTTATATGTAACACATATTGTATGAACGAGTCATATCACTTTGAGGGGGTGGTAGTCCGCACTTCTTCAAATGAAATTATCGTGTTTACACATAATGAAAACCATAAAGGTTTGCTATATATGAAAAAATAGAAGAATAAAGGAAACATAAACCTAATATATATCATATATAAATACAGTGACATCTTAATGGCCACCACGAAAGGTATTAAAATAAGATTGAACAATCATCATTTTGTGAGGCAGTAATTCGCCACCCACAGAAAAATTATGTTCTTTAACCATTAGATGGAGGTGTGTGTGAGTGTAGGTAGAATACTTATCATAAAAAAATCCTAGTATATTTATGATACTAGTGTTATTATGGGATCAACCAATAAGAAGATATTGGTGAGTGAAGAAGGAAAATAAAAGGAAAAAACTCGAGATAAGACATTACCTCTAAATCGTGTAACTCTTTTTGATTTGAGACAAAGGCTTCCTTGGGAATAATTATGCCCAAAGTGAGGATTCTAGGAGTATGAGAGGGATTTCGAGAGATAATATGTGCAGCGGTTGGATGAGCCAAGGGCTTGAGAGGTGCAGGTAAGGGGGTAGAGGTGGGGGCCTTTTATAAGAGGGAGGAGGGTCACTTTTGGAAAGTCTTGAAATGTTACTTTATTATAAAATGGTTTTCGGATTTTAAAGGTCCCACAATGATATATTTCTAGGATAAGGTGATAAGGGTTCTAAATCCACCCATAGAATAGAATTTTGACAATTTTAAGTCTTAGATTTTTCCTTATATTTTCATTTTATTTAAATTATTCATTAATGAGGTAATCACTGCATCATCATAGTGTCATAAATAAAATTATTTATTTAATGTCTAAAAATTATAAAAAAATACCATGATATAGGAAATATTTTTATATTTCAAATTACTATTTATATTCTAAGATATAATTTATGTAAACAAAATTAAAATTGTTTTAATTATGTGTTACCTAGTTTGGTTATATTTTCTTTTCATTAAAAACAATATGATAAAAGGTCACTATCATAGAAATGTGATTTCATGGGGTCCCTAAGTTAGAACATGGCATACCATGGTCTCCCATGACACAACCAAGAGAATTTGGACACATGTTGGGGTCATTTTATATTATTATGATATTATTTTATTACCCTTAACTACCTGATTACTAATTAATGATGATAATTAAAGATAATTGCCATCATTACTATTCAAAATTTCCAAAAACAAAAAGGTCTTAATAAAATAATTTGGTCCTTTTGATTCCAAAAATGGAATCCATTTTACCAAATTCCAAACATAAAAATTGAATTAATTAATTTAAAAAATAATTCTCATTGTCAAAACAAATAGCGTGTTTTTAAGAAACAATATCTATCAAAAGATTGACACTTGTTTATGTCCAATTTCAAAGTGAAATTTATTACAATGACCACCATTGAATTAAATGGTAAAAATATATTCTAATTAAACTTTAAAACCAATTAAAAATATAATCTAAGAATATAATTAAATTATATGAAGAATAAGTTTTGATGTAAAATGCAGTATTTTTCATTATTCATTAAAAAATTAACATTGTCAGAAAAATACCAAAAAATTATCCAAAGTAAATTTAAATGTACCAATTATAAAGAATAAGTTGATTTTGAAAAATTGAGCCTATAAAATTGTCAAAAGTTATATTTAAAAATGGTTTTCCATCAGAAGGTGGTAAAACAATCTTTTAAAAATATTAGAGTATTCTAGGCTTAAGATTGGATTTATTCTCATTTTAAGCCTCTAAAACACTATATAATTCATAAATAGACATAGATATAAAAATATATTATTCTTTAATTACTTGGGATGTTACAGTTTTGGATCTCTTGATAATGATGGTTTGCATGATGATAAGTCTGATAAAATTGAAGAAATTATTCATGATATTTAATTAGAGGAAATTGAGAAAGAATAAAAAATTGAGTGTCTATATAGTGATTATAAAAAAAAATTGTATCCAAGTTTTTCAGACTTTATGGATTTATCAATGATGATAAGATTGATTAACATGAAGTCAAAACATAGATAGAGTGATAAGTGTTTTTTAGAGTTTCTATAATTGTTGAGAGGTATACTCCCTAATGATAATGATATTATAGATTCACATTATAATGTGAATAAAATACCATGCCATATGGGATTAGGGTAAAAAAATACATGATTTCCCAAATGAATTTATGCTATATAGAAATGAATAATAATTTATTTAGGGGATCCAAAATGTGATAAATCACTGTATAAGATGAGAGAAAAATTACAGGAATATTTAGAAGTTACAGAGACCCCTTCCAAGGCATTTTGGTATCTTCTTGCAATTACTCATTTGAAACGTTTATTTTCTAATTAAAATGATTCAAAAAGGTTAATATGGCATGCTGATGAGTGGATATGTGATGGTAAAATATGTAATCTTGCTGATTGTCCACAGAGGAAGTAATTTGATTACCAATTTCCTCTATTCAGAAATGAAGATAGAAATCTCAGACTTAGACTATGCATGGATAGAATGACTCAATATCGAAGCCTTATTAGAAGACATATTTCATGTCCTATTTTATTGGTAGTTTACAACTTTTCTCTTAAATTTTTTATGAAGAGAAAATAATTCATGTTGAATTTAATGATCTATAGACCAGAACACCCCAAAAATGATATTGACATTTTCTTGTCACCATTAATTGATGATTTGAAACTCTTATGGGAGGAAGGTATAAGGGTGTGTGATTATTATAAAATTCAATATTTCCAACAGTATGAAATGATTATGTTTAATATAAATAACCTCCCAACATATGTAAATTTATCTGGATACAATTCTATGGGGAATAAAGCTAGTCCTTTTTGTGAACCATAGACTTAATATTATCAACTACATCATGGGAGAAAAATAATATATATAAGTCATCTGAAGTTTTTACCAATGAATCACACTTATATATGTTTAAAAAAGGCATTAAATATCTCACATGAATTTGATATTTCTCCTAAAAGATTATCCAGTGATCAGTATTTTGAGAAGGTGAGAAATATTGACGTGCTATTTTGAAAGATACCTAAATCAAGTAATGATTGAAATATTTGGAATAAAAAGTAAATATTTTTTGAGCTACCATATTGGTTATATCATTAGGTGAAAACTTAAATTTATGTTATGCACTTGGATAATAATATCAATGAATGTTTGATTGGAACATTATTAGATATTAAAGGAAAGAATACTGGCATATTGAAGGGAAGATTCGATTTACTCTTAATGGGAATATGTTTTGAGTTGGCTCGCACATCAGATATATGGAAAAAATTCCTACCCTAGACTAGTCAGACCTTATCCAAGATGGATAAAGTTAGATTTTCTTAATGTCTTCATGATATCAATGTGCCCCATGGTTTTTCATAAAATGTAAAAAAAATTGTTTCTTTAAAGGATTTTATGTTGATAGATATGAAATCTCATGAATATTCTGTCATGATGAAAAAAATACTAATATTTTCCTTGCATGGTATATTTCCCACTCATTTTAGAATGACTAACATGAAAGTTTTTCAATTTTTAAATTCAATTTATAATAATGTGACTGATTAAAATTATTTGAACAATTTGGATAACAGATTTATTTCTATACTTCATCAATTGTAAATGCATTTTTCTCCATCTTCCTTTTTGATATCATGGTGCATTTAATGGTTCATTTGGTGTGAGAAATAAAGAATTGTGGAGGTATATATCTACATTGGATGTATCCTTTTAAAATTTATATGATGATATTTAAGGGGTATATTAAGAATATATATCAACGTAAAGCATCCATTATTGAGGAGTATATTTCTATGAAGGTTGCAGAGTTTTGTACAAGATATTTTTCTGTAGTGGAGCACATTGGTTTGCCTATATCTCACCATGAATGAGTTAATTATGGGGGAAAGGGGATTCATGTCTTGAAACTCAAATTGTTGACTAGTGAACAAATAAATAAGGTACATTTATACATATTTAATAACCTAGATGATTCTCAACCATATATAAAAATTATTATGTGGATCATAAGCATACCTCCAACCATTATATATTTTGACAACAAACTTAACATATGAACATTTATGTGGTTTTATGATACCATTTGATGATTCTTTTTATATTAAATATTATTTAGAGCTAGATTCAAATATGAAATTATCAATTATTGTTTGGATAATATGCGTACCTCTCACCACATCATTCTATTAACACACTTCAATAGTCATGCTTGTATGTGATTTCCCAATATTTTTTTTATTAATATGTTGTTGAAACAAATCATTAATGTCATCCTTTAGATTCATTAACTTGTTATCATAATTCCCACACACTATGTATTTGAACCATTGGAGTGTGGGTGGTGCGTTAGTTGGAATATTCCTTTCTTATATTATATCAATCAGAAACATTTTACCCTTTTATCATTAATTGGATTTATAACTACCCTTCACAAATTTAAATAACCTCTTGGTTCTTTTCAAGAAATTTTCTATCTATTTCTTCCCACATTCCAAAAAATTGAGGTGATTGGATTTATTTATTCCTTGAGATTTATTTTTCCAATCATTTCAATCTATATTAATTTGTTTAAATCCATTCAAAATATAGAAATCAATTATATCCATTTCTAAATTTAAATAATATTGACTGATTTATTTATATATACCAATGTATCTAATAGGTAAAACCTTTTAAGGATTTTGTTTTAAGGCACTAAAGAATTAATCAATTGTTAAGGGATAATGGTTAAACCAAATTCATAGGTTGAAATACTTGTTTAATATTACTCATAGATGCCAAATTTTTTATTCTCCTTGTGCATTAAATTAAATAATACCATAATTTTTTTTTATATAGAATATTACAGAATTACTTAATAAAAATATACTATAAAACTAATCCTATTCTGTGGAGTAAATTTATTTCTTTGTCATTTTACTCCTAATATGATTTCAATATTGATTTTATTCATTTATGAAATGATAAATGTATATGATTTTTTTATCATTGGAGAACATGACATATTCACTGAGTGATACTGATTAATCACCCAACTCCTAATAGATTATATGACCTAATAAAAGAAGGGGACATTTCCTAATGAAAGACTCAAAAATTAATTTCTCCATATATTTATTGTTCATAATCTAGTTAGGATTTATGGAAAAATAATTATGTATGATTATAATAATAAATTTCATCATTCAATCACCAATAAGATTACTTTTCTATGAAGGAAAATAATTTCATTGTGTGTCACATTAAATTTTGGCATGATTCCTTATGGTTAAAACCATTAAATTATACCAAGGAACATTATGTAATTATTAATTTAAAATAATCAATTTTTACAATCATTTAATAAGGAAAATAATTTTGAAGCTATCCAAAAAGATAGAATCTTCTTAACAACACATGGTACTCAGTGGTCATCCTATGTCACTTAATGTTCAACCAAGATTATCATGGATTCTACCCCCATATTCCTCAAAATATATTGAAAAAAATAACTAAATAATACTATGATACAAATTATGTTGAACCTTGAATAACCTATATGGATAATAAATCCTTTTTATTAATATTCAATTTATCCCCCTAAATAAGCATGCACTAGATTTATATTGGATCAGTGGACTTGAAGACTATACACATGTAAGGAAACAAACCCTGGTACGATTGAGTCAGTGGTTAATTTATTATATTGGAATAAGATACCAGATATGACATCCTTGAGGGTAGAATAGTTTAATAGGATTATTCGACTGGATACATACTTGAATCTCATGTTACATTTGAAAACATAAAAATTAAAACATATTGAAATTTAATATTATACATTCATGAAAACATTCAAGGATTCTATCTTAATATCTTGTGGAAAATCTTGTAAAAAAAGTATTTATCATGTCATCCTTTTCACACTGATTATTTATAACCAAAATGAAAAGACATGTATATTGATTTATCACATCAGTTATAGGATAACAATGTGAAAAATGAACTTTCCAATTTTATCACATTGTTTATATAATAACTGACGTGATAAAGTGAGTTTTTACATCATTTATATATAATAACCTTTGTTATGAAGAAAATATCATTACTTTATAATGATAGTTCTTTTATTACTGATGTGTTAGATCATTTTTTCATATCAGTTTCTATATACCTGACGTGATAAATTGACACTTCTTCATGAAAGTAATGAAATGGGTAAAAAATGAACCCATGAATTTAAATAATCTTTTAAATATAAACTAAGTTAGTCATCATGTTTAATTGGAAAGAGTAGTAGAAGGTGATTACCCTAATCTATTGAACTCACAAGACCCATGGGCTTATAGGTGGTTATTAGATGATAACTTATGAGGGTTGTTATAGTGTTTTGGATTGGGATATCACCATTCAGATCAACTAGCTGGTAAATCTGAAAACCTTATTAAAAATTCATATTATAATGTATCACATACTAGTATGAGAATTTTGTACTATAGTACATGTTGGGAAATTTATTTTGGCATCATATATGGAAATTATCCAATGGATCAGTATTACACTATCGGAATTGAAAATACTATATTTATAGATAATGAAAATAAATATTATGATGGTCTAGTTATGGGATTTTAGTCATTTGAAATTAATATGAGGCTAGATAAAAAACTATTGCGGTATGAATTGATCAACAAAAAACAAATAATGGGTTCTTTTTTTAGATCATACCTATAAATAGTTATCTATGTTTGGGAATTATCATTAAATGTATGAGAATTAGAATATATTTTTGATCCCCAAACCAGTTTCATTTTTATTCTATATAGTTCCCTAAACCAATCCATCATCAAAAAAATAACATAAAATCTCAATGAATTTTCCTATCTAATATACCAATGAGTGTGTATATTAGATTCCAAAATTTATAGTATAAATATATTTTCTTTTTAAAATTACTTCCATCCATATCTTTTTATGATTTACCATTTATATTTAAACTTATCTTCCATTATTGTTTATAATTTATAATTATATTTTTCAAATATGAATATATTTGTTTTATATTTTAAAATTGTGTCACTAAAAAATAATGAAATATTTTCTATAAATATAAAATTTTCTTATATTGAAAAAATATATATTTTAGATATTTTTTATAGATAATAATGTTTTGAAGTTGGATTATGGAACTTCAAATAAGTGATGAATATAAGGAAGGTGTTGATGATGTCTTGAAATATTCTAAACGAAGTGTTCCAAACAATGACATGTTTTTCTGTCCATGCCTAAAATATTTAAACATGGAGAAGTTTAAAGGAAGAGAGATCAATTATCATTTAATTTTTCATGGTTTTAATCTGAGTTACAACCCTTGGATTTGTCATGGTGAAACTGGGTACAATTTTGGATTTCTTGACAATGAAGTTTTTCATGATGATAAGTCTAATAAAATTAATGAAATAATTCATGATATTTAAGTAGAGAAAATTGAGAAGGGATCATAAATTGACTGTCTATATAGTGATTTTAAAAAACTATTGTAACCAGGTTTTATAGACTTTATGGTTTTATCAATGGTGATAAGATTGATTAACATGAAGTAGAAACATGGATAAAGTGATAAGAGTTTTATAGAGTTTCTATAATTGTTAAGAGATATACTCCCTAAAGATAATGATATTATAGATTAAAATTATAATGTAAATAAAATACCATTCCATATGTGATTTGGGTAAAAAATACATGCTTTCCCATATGAGTTTGTGCTATATAGGAAGGAATAAATATTTCTTTCAGTGTATCCTAAATGTGGTACATCACATTATAAGTTGTGAAAAAATCATAGGATGATTTAGATGTTACAAAAACCCAAGCCAAGGCATTTTGAAATCTTCTTATAATTCCTTGATTGAAACGTTTATTAGATAATTCACATGATTCCAAAAGGTTAATATGGAATGATGATGAGTGGATATGTGATGGAAAAATACGTCATCTAGCTGATTTTCCACAGGGGAAGTAATTCGATCCCCAATTTCATATATTTAGAAATGAAGTTAGAAATATCAAACTTGAACTATGCACGGATCGAATGAATCTATATCGAAACCCTATTAGCCCACATATTTCATGTCCTGTTTTATTGGTACTTTACAACTTATCTCTTAAATTTTGTATGAATATAAAATATTTCATGTTGTATTTAATGATCTATGGACCAAAATAGCCCAAAAATGATATTGACATTTTCTGGTCACCATTAATTGATGATTTGAAACTCTTATGGGAGGAAGGTATAAGGGTGTCTGATTATTATAAAATGTAATATTTTAAACCGCATGAAATGATTATGTTTAATATAAATGACATCCCAACATATGGAAATTTATCTCGATATAATGATAAGGTGAATAAATCTAGTCCAATTTGTGAACAATAGACTTAATATTATCAACTAAATCATGGGAGAAAAATAGTATATATAAGTCATCAATTTTTTTTTACCAATGGATCAATCCTATAGATGTTTAAAAAAGGCTTTAAGTATCTCACATGAATTTTATATTTCTACCAAAAATTTATCCAATGATCAGTATTTTGAGAAGGTGAAAAACATTGACGTGACATTTTGAATGACAACTAAATCATGTAATGATAGAAATAATTGGAAGAAATAGTAAATATTTTTTGAGAAACTATATTGGATATATCATTAAGTAAAACCTAACATTTCTGTTATATATATAGAGAAGAATATCTATAATGTTTTTATTGGAACATTATTAGATATTAAAGGAAATATTAAAGATGTATTGAAGAGAATATTGGATTTACTCTCAATGGGAAATTGTTTTGAGTTGGCTTCTGCACTAGATGTATGAAAAACATTCCTACCCTAGACATGTCATACCTTATCCAAGAGGGAGAAAATTATCTTTTTTCAATGTATTAATGATATCAAAGTTCCACATGGTTATTCATAAAACGTAAATTTTTTTTGCGTCTTTAAAGGATTTTATGTTGATAGTTATGAAATCTCAATAATTTTATGTCATGATGAAACAAATCCTCCTAGTTTCATTGTATGGTATATTTTTCACTCGTGTTAGAATGACTACCATGAAAGATTATTATTATTTTTAATTCAATTTATAATAAGGTGATTGATTCAAATGATTTTAATGGTTTGAATAATAGATTAATTTTTATACTTCATCTATTAGAAATTTTTTCCTCCATTTTTTTGATATCATGGTGCATTTAATGGTTCATTTGGTGTAAGAAATAAAGATTTGTGAAGCTATATATCAATGTTGGATATATAATTTTAAAATGAATATGAATAAATTTAAGGGGTATGTTAAGAATACATATCAATATAAATCATCCATTATTGAGGATTATATTTTTAAGAAGGTTGAAGAGTTTTGTACAAGCTATTTGTCTATAGTGGAGCACATTGGTATGCCTATATGTCCCCATGAATGAGTTAATTATGGGGGAAAAGTAATTCAAGTCTTGAATATAAAATTTTTGACCGGTGAACAAATAAAGAAGGTACATTTAAATATATTTAATAACCTATATGATTCTCAACCATATATAACATTTCATATTAATGTGTTGAGACAATTTTATCCAAAGAATTAAGATATATGGATTTTTAATGAGCATAAAAAATATTTTTTCCATGGTTTATAGAGATTGTGATAGGTAAATCAGATGCATAAGAAACATTGAGATGGTTATTGGGTGGTCCAAATTTAAATTTTATTACATGGTCTTGGTATGGCATTCATGGCTATAATTTTCATACGAAAGATCATGACAATAGATGTGGAGTTCAGAATAATAGTTAGTTGGTGTTCAAAAAAAGCCATGAATTTTTGAGTGCTAAAGGTAAAAACCCAATATCTGCATCAACTGAATTTCATGGTTTCATTGATGAAATATAGAGGTTGATTGCATTAAATTTAAAGTTCCAGTGTTTAAGTATAAATAGTTTTTCGGCAACAACAGTGTCCAACATGATGAATTTTTAAGGCCACAAGTTAGTATGAATAATTTGAAATACACCAATGATTCATTTATCATCAAATCAAATTAATTTTTTTTATATATTCTTAATAAATATGATATAAATTGGTCCATTGTTTTACAATTAAAAAATAGTATCTTGGTGACAATAAACTTGAAGAGGTTTCTGATTTATATGATATCGCTACTTCCATGGAATATTTAATAAATAATATTGATGGGCACATCATAGAAATGTTTTGTTCTATATAGAATGATCATGAAGAAGTAATTTGAAAAAAAATATTTTAGTACATTTCTAATATTAGAGGTAAAATATGTATAGTTATTGTTTATTTTTAAAAAAATAATAAGTTAGATATTTTAATTTTATTTTCTTTATTGAAACACATATTATAATTAATATGCTAAATTTTTTGTTTATATTTGTTTAATTTTTTCTATTTTTCCTTATTTAACCATATGTAACTTATCTATTAGTTGATTTTTTAAAAACAAATTATTCAAAATTTATCATTTTAAATATAAAAAAAAATATTGGATAAGTGTATATTATAAACAAATTCTTTTTTGTAAAAAAGATTTATCAGGTTGGTGAATTTTTACTATGTCATTTCTCCTCTCATTAATAATGGGTAGTTTTCATCCATTGATGGAATTTTATCTAACATTAATATTTTTATCATTTTATTTAACTAAAATAAATATGAATATAAATGTTTTAAGTTTTTTTTGTTTGATAAATGTTAAATTTTTAATGACATATATATGTAATTGTTGGATTTGTATATTTTTTGTACTAATTGAATTTTCTGAGATTTGTAGGATAATTAAAAATCAATCCCATAATTCACCACATATTTCAGGAGATGATCGTACTTATACCTCTATGGAGGAATGTACACATATATTGTTTATGAGATTCTTAATCCTTCTTTAAATGAGCATCTAATTCTATAGGGGAAAGAAGAGTTTGAGGGTTGGTAAACGTGGAACCAAATGTTTACCAAAATTAGCAGTTGCCTATAGTTAGGAAGATAGTATAATAATATAATTTGATGATAATGATATTCTAAGAGGTCCTAATTCAAAAAAATTCAAAAATTTTGTATCAGTAGAGGCTAAAATAAAAGTTAGTATTTTGTTTCATGATTGTCGAAGTGTTGATAAAGTGAAACTATCACAATTGTGGGATACAATTTTAGTAAGATAGTTTTTTATTATTTAACTTATCTTGAATTTTTTTAGTAATATTTTTCCCCTTTTTATCAGATGAAATTTTTATATACCATATATTGGGGGAGTTAGGAGGAAATGTTTATCATTGGGTGTTAGGAGATGGAGAGATTTTAAATCATCCCTCACATCACAGTTCATTTTTGGGGATGGACAACATGAAAATAATTGTGATATATATATATATATCTATAGATGATGATACATAAAATAAATTTATTTGATGTAGATGACAAGAACAATTTTTTTGTATGTAAAATTTTATGTTTTTAGAATTTTTTTATATTATTTACCATATTAATTATTTCTTTATTCTTAATTAATAATTTATAGAAATTAATGAGATATCATCAGGAGATTGAGGCTAGAAATATATACCCTCATACATTATATTACGGAGAATATATTTTATTAAAAAAATAGATTCTAGTAGGAAAAACATCAAAAGATAATATTTGAGTCTTCCGGGGTTACAGAGGTTGGCCCTCCTTCGCCTTGCTAGACATGAAAAATATAAGAGGGGTAAAATGAAAAAAATGAAAATATATTAAGAAAGAGTCAAGAGTTGTAACTAACAATATTGTAAGATGTTTAATTTATTTTATATTTAAGATAAATCAACTATTTATATATTTTGGTTCATTATAGATTTTTTAAAATACTCCACACATGATTCTCTTGAGTAACAGAGCATATAGAGGGTCTTTATTACTAATGGTGGAATGGATATTTTGGCTACAACATTTGGAATGATCGAACACTTGGGTTGTGTACGAGGATACCCAAAAAGTGTATCGGTAATAAAAGTGTTTCAATACATTATTCAAAGAATAATTTTTATAAAAATGTAGAAAATTTTGGAATCCAATGTTCAGGATATTCAAGTGATGATGAGTGACACGATCAGAGCTTAAGTACAGTTGTTGTTTGTTGACATGTAAAGATAGTTTTGGTCTACCGATCTAAATACTCCACCTCCATCATCATTTCCCACCCCTACTCCTTATCTTACCCACACATCTCTGCTTCCTGACCCCACCCCTTCTTATCCTACCCTTAAACCCCCCTTAACAACTTCTAGGTTACTTTGAGTTATATGTTGACGATACTCATCATATTATTGTATGTGGGATGATATATTACATCAATGATAACATTCATCATCAATAGATTAAAATATATAATCATAGGGTCAATGTACAAAATATTATAGATAGATTAGAAAAAAGGCCATTTTCTACAGATGAGGTGAGTACATTTGGACAAAGTATCAGTCATTTTTTGCATTGTCCATCTAGAATACTTCAATAGATTATAATATAGGTATATATATATGCAATATTTTATTTCATTTTTAATTAAATTTTTTCTCATATTAAATTTTATATATTTATCTGTTTTTTACTTGAATACTTTAATTCTAAATAAACACTATATTGAAAAAAAATTCAAAGTGTCATGAATTTAGATACCGGTTATACTAGTCTTGATAGACTGTCAGCATACCCAAATTTGTTATTGGGAGTATATGAGATTTCAATTGATGATGATATTTTTGGTTTTGAAATGACTATGTGGATCTTGAAAAATGACATCATGGAGCTTGTATATAGAGATAAATTGGGAATAATCATGATAAAAATAATTTCCTCATAAGTTGATTAACAAAATTTTTCAATTCCTTTAAATTATTTAAAATTTATAATTATTTCTACTTTGTTTTAGGAATATATATAAAATTTTTATAGATAATGACAAGGAAAATTAAAATGGATTTATGGACCCATAGTTTATTTCTCCTATATCTTTGACAGTGACCGATTCAAAATTAACAGTTTTTATAGATGAAAGATTTCAGAAGATTTTCTTTATTCAGTGTTGGATGTTTCCATATATTGATGAGTATGATTTTTTTTCTCATTATGTGTAATATATCACATTAAATATTAAAAACTCACATTAAATCTTCTTTTATATCAGTGTTCATTGGATTTGGTGTATTTGTTTTCCAATAGAGAGTACAATGAACTAACTATTCTCTATCCATGGTAAAGTGAGAGAAAATTCTCAGAATATATTCAACACATAAGTTTGATTAATTTAATAATTTTTTATATTATGATAAATAAAATTTATTTTATTCATATTATTTTCTAATAGGGTATGGAATTTCCTTAAATAAACAACAAGAAAGAAGATATCAAATATCAAATTTGTAAAATCTAATGAGAAATTTCATTTACAATTAATAAATTTTGGATATATTACTTAAAAATATGTTATTTTGAATTAAATTATCTTTGATATAGTTTCATAATAAAGATGATATAAATAAATGTATATATTATGTTTTAAAATTTATTTACGAAGTAATTTCAACTGGGACAATGACAAATATTGAGAAGGTTAGATATATTTTTAAAGATTTACTTAATATTTTATATGTTTTATTAAAAATTCTAGTTAAATTATTTCTGTATTATTTTTTAAATTTATTTATGACCCAAAACAAATAGTGCATAGGAGTTGAGACATTTACAAATTGGATGAGATAATAGTTTTACAGTTTGTATATATTTTTAGTTTATTTTAAATATATATTGTAAATTTGAAAGCTCGATTTTAAATGCCTTTTGATGGTTTCTATTTATTTTTTTCTATTCTGTTTATTTTGTCCACTCCTATAGTAAAGGATGAAATGATTTCCATTTTTAAATTTTTTTTATGTTAGTTATATCAAAACCGACATGAAAAACCAATAAAAATATTAATTTTCACATAGGTTTTAGTTAAAAGATGTGAAAAAGTTATTTACAATGACACCGCTAATAATTTCTCTTAATAACCGATTTGAAAAGGCCTAAAAACCGATGTAGAAAATAATTTATTCACTAGTGAAAGGGAATAAAATAGTGATGATATAAAATACTAAGTATGGGTTACATATAGTGGAATATATTTTTGGGAAAGTAAGGAAAATCAATATGGTATAATAAATAACTAAAAATACATATAATTTAATCAATAACTTGATCTTGAAGAATAATATGTTAGGAATAAACTAATTTCATTCAATATCATTTAAATAATCACATGAGCTTGAAGAAAATATATGGATATAATAACTAATCAAATAATAATAATGACATCAATAACTGACTTTAAAATTATGGAATGCATAATGTCGAATGTGTGATAATTATCATTGAGGCCTTGTTTTGGGACATATAAAAATAACTTCAGGGATCCATAACATGTAATATTCTTAAATGTGTTAGGCCTCATCCAAAATACCCAAATTATTTGGTCTCATGATATATACCTATGCATAAAAGGGATATATTTGAACCCTCCCTTGACTTAATAAGTCCAATTCATTCTTCAAATAATTGGGGAGAATGAAACATAAACATAAAATAAACATAAACATTCATATTAGAAGACCATTATATGAAATTTTGATATTTAGAAAGTAAAAATGACATCAAAACATCTAAATATACAATAAATAATGTGTCATTACCACAAATCCCTAGTGGTGTATAAAAAAATATAGTGTTATTAACATTTATAAATAGAAATAAAATAGTAATTTTATTGAAAAAATACTTGAGGAAATTACTATTTTAACATTGAAAACCACTATTATAAAATAAAAATTTACAAAAATAAAATGAACAACATTTTATTTGAATGGAATCATCGAATATTGTAATGAACAATTCAAATAATTGAGAATCGATGATGATGTGAAATTATACTCATAACCATAATAGTAAAAAAATTACTTTCATAAAAAGGTTGGTGAGTCAATAAGGTTGCCTTATGACTTTCCCATTCATCTAGTTTTTGAATATCACAAACCAATTTTCTTAAGGAAAATTATCTTTCTCTAAGAATTATTGTGTTAAGGAAAAATTTCCTTCTCCAAAAGTTTTATCCTTACTCTATTTTCTAGTGCCTTTTCAATGTCTTCTCAAAAAGAAGTCTAAATAATTTTTTATTATGCCAAAAATTCAGATCCTTATCAAAATCCTAGAAATATTATAGTTTATTGGATATCAAGTCTTTCTATTTTCAAACTCCGAAATCTCTAAAATCCATACTTTGAATTCTTAGAAATCCAGATTCCGAATTTTCTGAAATTCAGACTTCAAATTCCCCATAATTCAGACTCTGAATTATTTGAAAAACCGAATCTGAATATCCATGTTTCTAGAATCCAACTGTTTATATGTTTAGAATCTGATTTCCATTTTTTCTTAGACTTATATTTTTCAGATTTGGTTAAGCTACTTTATTTTTCTTGCACATGTTTTTATTACAATGAAATGATGTCATGCAATTTTTTTCTAACTACCTATTGGTTCAGTGACATGTGTACATGTCCCTATGAGATTAAAAGAAAAATATAACCATTAGAGGAGGGAGCTGACGGTTGAATTTTTTCCTATAAATAGGTGCTCATTTGAACTAGATCATTTTCTATCTATTGATTTATGATCATAGAGATTGCATGGTGTGAAGTGATTTCTAGAGAGAGAAAGACTCTCATGACTTGTGCATTTTATGAACATCTTATTCAATTATGGGCAACTTTTTATCTTGTTTTGTGTGACTCTGATTGTTGCTAAGTACAATTGAGGGCTTCTAAGGATAGGAAGACAGAGGTGTTTATTACCTTAAAGTTTGAGGGCTTGAGGTGATAGAAAGAAAGACTCTGATATTATTATCGACGACTTACCCTGGTTTAGGTAAGACATACTGTCTTGAAAGTATAAATCAACGGACCTTTATCGAAGGTTGTTGGATAACCCACTCTTCGGGTTAAAATATTTTCTACTTCTTTACTTGATTATTGTTTCATGTTTTATTTCTGCTGTATATTGTTAAATAAAGAAAGTATATATTTCTGAAACTTTCTTGTACTTTTACTTACCCTGATAAATAATATTCTAAACGATTTAAGGTAGAATCATTTATAACTTAACTATTCTTTAAGTTTGTTTTCCATATTCATATTTCTAGACCCTAAGAAAGTTTTTGTATAGTTAATAACCAAATAGGCTTTGCGAATTTACATTGTTTATCATTTTTAAACATAGTTTTCCTTAAGGTTAAAAACAAATGTTTTTAGATCTACAATTTACCCCCTCTGGTAATTGAGCATCTACATATACTATTTCAATCCAACAATTTGTATAAAAGTATGTATCTGAAATACTTATACTTACATATAAGTTTTCTTGCTCGAGTTTTAATTGTTCTAAATTTTCCTTCCTAACATTTCTTATTTAAGTTTTTCTTAAATATTTTTATCTTTGTTTATAAATTTTTCACTCTTAACAAGTATTTTGGAAAAGTATTTTCTTGTATAATTATAGGCATAAAAAATGTTGGATCAATTGAAAATCATAACCCAACTAGACCACCTACCTTTGATGGTAATGATTATGAGTACTGGAGAGATAGGATGAAGAATTTTGTCATTAAAGCTGGAGTAAATAATTTTGTAATGCTTACTAGGGATTAAAAAATTTCAGACAAGGAAGTGTGAACCTTCACCAAAGAACAAAAACAAAAATATCAACTAAATTACAAGGTACAAAATACTTTGTTGTGTTCTATGACCAGGAATATATATAGTTAGATATATTCTTGTGAACTTTCCAACTGAATTTGGAAGAATCTTGATGTTACAAATTTTGGGACTTCTAAATTAAAAGAAACTAGAAGTGCTATATTAAGAGACGAATATCATGGATTCTTATTTCCTTACGGAGAACCTATTTGTAAATTAATACAAAGATTTATAACCATTGTTAATAGTCTTCTATATATGGGAGTGAATGTTATTGATGATGAAGTTCTTATGGGTAAGATATTATTCATTATTCTTAATGAGTGGGAATGTAAAAGGACTGTTATTGATAAAAATAAAAAAGTATCTAACATTACGCTTTATGAGTTATTTGGAACTCTTCTTTAGCATGAAACAAGAATGAAGAGAGATACCGATTTTAACAAAAAGAAGAATGGTAATGGAAGTATAACATTCAATACTACATCTAAATCCAAGATTTCGAAAAGGGTTACTAGATATAATGCTAAGAAAACTATTTTTATATTAGAATCAAGTAACATTGATCATTTAGAGAATGAATTAGAAATTATTTCTTGAAGGATGAAAAATATTGCGGGAAAGAATGATTTTCAGTACAAATATAAGAAGAAATATTGAAAAGATAAGAAATATTCTAATGTAACCTATTATGAATGTAAAAGGAATGGACATATCAGACCTAATGGTACGATTCTTAAGAGAAAATATAGGAAGGAAATGCATTCTAAATGAAATAGAAAGAAGTATTACAAATTTTTTGTCTAATAAATTCTTGAAAGAAAATGACACCTAGAGTGAAAGTTGTGGTGATTATTTAGATGAATCTTTAGAATATGAATCTTATAGTTTTAAGAATATTGGTCTTATAGAAAGAGTACCCATTGAATATAATTTTCTTATAGATAAGGTAAAGAATGATGAATCCTTAATCAATTTTTATTTAAATGAAAATTTTCCAAATGAAGAATATTATGAATCTTTAGATGATGAATCTTCCTCATCATAAGACAATACCTCACCTTAATTTGAAGAAGTTTCTAGATTTTCTAATCTTCTTGAGATTGGAAATTGTTAGTTAAGAATTTAGTTAGAAAATGAAAATTCTAGAATATCTATTTTAACAAAAGAAGTATCAGATCTTTCTAAATATATTGATCAGAAACCTTTTGATTTATAATGTTTTTCTAAAAACCATAAGGAAGTTAATTCTAATAAAAATAAACCTCCTAAGATCTTAATAATGTTATTTCGAAGAAAAATATTTTAGATAATAACCCAAGTTCTAAAACTAATGAATTTGAGGATAATAATTTAGTCATGAGACAATAATCCAAAATTTTATACTCAAAGAATCTTTTAACGAATTTTACTTCAAGATGGAAGGAATTTGATAAAATGTATTCAAAACTTCTTCTTATAAGGAATAGTTTTGCATTTGGTTATAATCACTTGAAACCAGTTTTTAGTAATAATTATTTTTTACCCTAAAGTTATATCTTTTGTACTAAATGTTATTGTGCTGGACATTGGGAATGAAATTGTTCATTAAATAAAATCCAATCTTTGGGTTTTCATAAAGCTTATTTTTATAAGAAAATTTGGATTCCTAAGATATTAGTTTCTTAAATTCTGGGATCCAAGAAAGTTTGAATTTTAAAAGTATAAATATTTAATTTAGGAAATTAAATATAGTACTAACAAAGATTGCTGGTATATGGATAGTGGATATTCTCGACACAGGACTCGTTACAAAAACTTCTTTAAAAAGATTATCAAGACGAAAGTAAGAAAAGTAACTTTTAGAGATAATGATCTGGGATAAATTATTGGTATAGGTAACATTGTTCTTCTTGAAAAAACTTTAATTTAAAATGTTTTATTTGTTAAGGGTATTATGAACAACCTCATTAGCATAATACAGTTATGTGATGAAGGTTACCTTGTGAATTTTAGGAATGATAAATTCTTAGTACACAATTCCAAGGAAGAATTTATTCATTCTTACCATAGGCATGAGAATGTTTATACACTAAATATAGAATACCTTATGATCCAAGACCTACCTTGCCTCAGTGAAATGGAGGATCAATATTGGTTATGGAATAGAATACTAGGACACTATAACCTTAGAAACCTATGAAAACTCTAAAAGAAAAGACATGTTAAGCATATATTGGAGATTAGTTTTGATTCTTCAAAAGTTTGTGATCCTTATAAATTTGGAAAGAAGCATAAGTAGAGATTTAAATCAATTAGTGAAGTCTCAATTTATGATGCATTATACTTAGTGCATATAGATCATTTTGGTCCAATAGAAACTGGAAGTATTGGAGCCAAATATTATGTATTTTTTTTAGTTGATGATTACACCATATTTACATGGGTTTATTTTCTATCAAATAAATCTGAAGCATTTTCTTATTTTAAAACTTTTAGAGCCCAAGTTAAAATTGAGAAAAACCTTCCATTGATAACTATTCGTAGTTTCCATGGGGGAGAATTTCAAAATTAAGATTTTGAAACTATTTTTAGTAAGAAAGGCATTATTCATAAATTTTCATCCCCAAGAACTTCTCAATAGAATGATGTTGTTGAAAGAAGATATCAAATTTTTCAAGAAATAAATAGAACCATGTTGAGTGAATATTCTATTACTAAACACTTTTGGGATGAAGCTGTTAGTACCACTTGTTATACTACAAAAAGTGTTTTAATCATATATTTTCTTAACAAAACACATTATGAATTGTGGATTGGTCGAAAACCTATACTTTCTTACTTCATTGTTTTTGGATGAAAAATATTAATTTTCAATAGTATAGATAACTTATATAAATTTTCACCCAAATATGATGAAAGAATATTATTAGGATATTCAACTACTTTTAAGGATTATTGAGTTTTTAATAAAAATACTTATACTGTTGAAGAAATAGTACATGTTAAATTTGATGAAACCGATCATTTTGTTTTTAAACAACCCGAACCTACATCCTCAGATATGTTTTCAAAAACTGATGATCAAACTTTGATAGATGATTCTTCTAATAAGTAAAATAGTCAAGAAAATGTTTCTGATGTATTTACCCCAGAAAAGTTTCTACCTTATGTTGATGAACTTGTTTTACACAACCAAAACCAGTTTTTTCTTAAGAATCATCCCAGTGATAATATTATTGGTGATGTAAATGAATCTATAAAGACTAAAAGTTCTTTAAAAAATTAAGTAGAATATCTTTCATTACTTTCCCAATTAGAATAAAAAATATCTGATGAATTTTTAAGTGATAATTATTAGATTAAAGCTATGAAAGATGAGCTAAATGAATTCGAAAGGAACAAAGTCTGGACCTTGATTAAAAGACCTAAGGAGACTTCTATAGTTGGAGTAAAATGGGTCTTTAGAAATAAATGTAATGAAAATGAAATCATAGTAAGACATAAACCTAGATTAGTTGTTAAAGGTTATAATCAATAAGAAGGAATAGTCTATGAAGAAATATATGTTCTAGTAGTTAGTCTTGAATTTATTCGCATTTTACTAACCTTTGCAGCATTCTTAAATTTTAAAATTTTTCAAATAAACTTGAAATATGATTTATTTAATAGATATGTTCAAGATGATGTTTATGTTGATAAACCTACTATAATTGAAGACACAAAACATCCTAAATATGTTTCTAAATTTTCCAACGATTTATATGGACTTAAAATTACCCTAGACCCTAGTATGATAGATTTATAGGATTTTTGTTACAAAATAATTATGTTAAGGGAACTACTGATCCAAATATTTTTATAAATAAAGATAAGAATTATTTTTGGTTGTTTAAATATATGTTGATGACATATATTCTGATCAAATCAGAAATATTTAACTAATTAATTTGCAAATGTTACGAAATCTATGTTTGAAATGATTATGAATGGTGAGTTATCATTTTTCCTAGGTTTTCAAATTTATCAAAAAATAGAAGGAACTTATATATATCAACATAATTATATTAAATATCTTCTTAAAAAGTGTGGATAGGACCAAACTAAAAGTATAAGCACTCCAATTGGTACCTCGAATTCTCTTGATCTTGATGAAGCCAGGAAACCGGTAAATCAAACATATTTTAGAGGTATGATAGGATGTTTATTATACTTAATAGATATTTTTCATGAAATAATGTTTTCATTATTATTATGTGCAAGATATGAATCTAATCCAAAGGAATCTCATTTAAAATCAATGAAAAGAATTTTTTTCTTTTTAAATGGAACCATGGATTTAGGAATTTTCTATTATTTTGGAAATGATTTGGTTTTAAAAAGTTTTTCAGATGTGGATTTTTGTGGATGTAGAATGGATAGAAAAATTACATCCAGAGATTTTCTTTTCTTAGGAGTTTTATTAGTTTCTTGGTCATTCCAGAAGAAACACTTAGTATAACTTTCCACTCTTGAAGTGAAATATATAGAAGTTGGAAGTTATTGTGATCAAGTTTTGTAGATTCAACACACACTCACAGACTATGGCATGTGTTTTACCAAAACATAGGTATTGTGTGATAAACCTAGTTCCATTTCAATAAAAAACCCAGCACATCACTCCTGTGAAAGACACATAGATATTATGAATCAATTATCATATGTATCACACACTTAAAGGAGACATCATTCTTCAATTTATCAAAATGAAAGATCAAATTGCTAATATTTTTACAAAATATTTACCCTTTGATAGATTTGAATACATTAAACAAATGTTAAGAATGATAACCACAATTTAATCTTCCATATTAAATTTTTGTTGAAACCTATCTTCTTACATTAAGAAAATCCTTTTCATCGGGGGAGTACAATTTTTATTGTTTCCCAATTTTGTTTCAAAATCAAAATTTTCAAAACCAAATTTTTCCCTTATTATTCAAAATTTTTGGAACCCAAATTTTTCATTCTTGAATTTTTCAAAAACCAATGTTTTCATAATCTAAATTTATGGAATTGAAAATTTTCCTATCCTAATAAAATTTTCCAGAATCTATGTTGATCAAGAAAAACATTATCTATACTAACATTATTTTTCTAATCAATTTAGAAGGTAAGTTTCCATACATAAATTTTTTACTAATTAATTTCATTATTATCGGTATTTTTATCTTGTTTTAATAAAACTCTATTATATTCACATTCCATAAATCTGATTTTTTCTTAAAACCTCAAAAGATCAGAACCTACTAAATCCTTCTTTCACATTCATCTCAATTGTCAGATTAGATTGTGTTTAATTCAACCATTGGATCAAATTGGGAATTCAAACTATTTCCTCAAAGCCTATATGAAGAACCCACTATTCCTTTTAGCACATAAATTTTCAAGACTTTGCCTGATGAAGCTCTGCTTCTCCTCAAATAGGCTATTTAGTTTTCCATGTTTTTTTTAAACTTCGAATATCACTTGAAGCATCCCTATAGAAACAGATATACTCAACCAGGGAAATCAATGATTGGAAAATCTATAGGTAAAGGTTGGATGACCCAAAATTCTTCACTAAGTATAATTAAGTTATTATTATGAATATCAAGCTAAATGGATGGGAGAGTTTTTGCGTTGTTAAACCAAAGAGTCAGGATCCGGTTTATCTTGACTTTCTTATAGAATTCTATGATATAGTAATTTTTTATGAGGAAGGGGAAGGGAAAAGTTTTCGTTTAAGAGATATGGGAAAACCTATTCTTTTTCATTCAATATGGTAGAAAATATTCTTAGAATTCTGTATAAAGGTGATGTAATTTTCTTCTCTCACAAGTTTCCTGATCAGTCATGAATCTTTGATAAGGAAAAGGAAATTCAGTGCCATGGACTCAAGGGAGTAAAATATCCAAAGATAAACCATATTTCGTTGAACTTCAGAATATTATCTTTATAGTTTCAAAGTTTCATCATTCCCAGAAAAGGAGACAAGGAATCCCTAAAAAAAGTGATATATTTATATTGGAATTTTTGGTTTACCTTAGAAAGGTAAACCTAGTGAAGTAAATCTTTCTAACAATTACCAACATTAAGAAAAAAACTCTAAAGTCTTAGATTATCATGTATCTTGTGATCTTGTCAAATATCATAGTGATTTGTTTATAATTCTTTAAAATTCCCTACAGTTCTAAACCCAGAACCATAAAGATCATGTTGTTGAGTGATGATACATTGAGGAGAATGAAATATGGTTTCAATAACAAATTTGGTAAATTTTATGATTTATCTGAGAGTGATATTGAAGGTTTGATTAAGAAAGGGAAATTTGGATAAAATTACAAGAAATATCAAAAGAATAGAAAATAGAAGACTTGGAAACCAACGTAAAATATACAGTTCTAGAAATCCAGTCATCACCGCCAATGCTGAAAAACAAAAAACATTTCTCGATTAAGTGGTGGTGAAGTGAAGGGAATATAAGAAGAACAAGGAATACGAAGATCCTTTCTTTGTCTTAGATCCTGCTATAGAAAGATCCTTGAAAATTCAATCTTCTTTAGAGCATGAAAGGCATGAAAAACAAAATAAGTTGAAAAAGAATTTTTTTTAAGCTGAGATCATTTAAGCACTTCTCAAGGATACTGAGAAATACACTAAATTGATTCATGTACCACAATCTTCTCTCCATGAACCAGTACCAATAGAAACCCCAAGAAAGAAAATTCCAATTCAAAAACTTGTTGTGGAATAAGAGATAGTTGAAGAAGAATAATTAGAATACAAACAAGAGGAAAAAGAAGAATAAAGGGATGATGTGTTTAAGCAAGTGGAAGAATACCATGAGAAGTAAAGTCTTTTAGACAAGATTTTAATCTAAACTTTCCATGTTGAGTCAACCAAAAATGTATCTCAAGGAAAAGAGGATGATGGATAATAAGAGGTTGATAAACATATTTATGGTGAGAGTAGCTACCATGATTTCATTCAACCTAATGATGTCATGGAAGATACCAAGAAAGAAGATGTTGATGAAGATAACATAGTCTAACTATATGATAGTGAGCTTGAGTCACTAAAGGTTGAGAATGTTATTTCCAAAGTGTATAAAGGGAAAAAATAGTTTTTGATACGTATAATAAGGATGTAAATATAAAAAGAAAGAAATATGTTGGTGGACACTCCAAGAGAAAATACGAAGAGAAAGAAAAAGTATCTTATCCTGTAAGGGAATTAGATTCTGAATATTCTTCTTCAACGGGTTAAGATTTCATTGTTCAGTTTTTAAGAAGTTAGTGAACAAAATACATATAATTCCTTGTATTTATTTGAGGTGTTAGTTTCTTACACATTCTTTCAATTAAAATTTATATTCGTTAAGCATGATTATGGAATGTTTATCAATATTGAGGTAGATTTATAAACTTTTCATATTCGTTATGATGATTATAAGTGATAATAGAAGGAAACAACCAAATGGTCTAAAAGAATAATTGAATAAATGAATTTTTTTGATGAATTACAAGATTCAATAAAAGATGCTTTTGATAAGATAGATGATAAAATCAAAAATCATTCAGAATGTTTTTTAGAAAAGTTCAATCCTGAGAAAGTATCCTAGAAAAAAGTGGATAATTATTTTAATGGGAATTTAAATTCAGTGGCTTTAAATTAAAAGATTGAAAGGGAACTCAGAGAAGAGTCGAAAAAAAGTTCAATCCGCAAGAAGAAGTTGTAAAGTCTAAGGCAGAAATTATGAAGTCTCAAGAATAAAAGATAAAGGCTCCAGAAAAGAAGAATCTAGATCAATATTGTCTTCTCAAGATGTTTGAGGATGATCACAAAGAGATCATAACGTTAAAGTCTACCCTGAGAAATATCATGCTGAAAGAAAATAAGGATGAATGATTTTTCATTCCAATATGATCTTTTGTTGTATTTTTAACATGTAACACTTTTTCATATCATAAGGAAAATTATACTATCCTTCAATTTTTTTTTCTTATATATCACTAATATTTATAGTACTATTATTGTTTTCATTCCCTATATTACTTTTTGAAAATAAAAAATGGGGGAGAAAATAAAGATCCAAATAATACTAAGTACAAAGAAGATAATTCCCTAAGTAAGGGGAAAATTAAGTAAGGGGGAATTTTCTTAAAGAAGATTTTTATTAAAAAAGAAAAATTCACTTCTCTAAGAAGGACAAGAATCTAATCCTTAGGGATTTCATAACCTGGGGGGGTTAGTCATATTCATCATGATTCATAAGTAAAGGGAGATAATTTTTTATTTTATAGTCAAGAGCAATATCATTATTAATTATATTCTTTTTCTAAAGGTTGTTTGTGCTTTCCAAAAAGAGGGGATTGCTGAGTCAAAAAGGTTGCCTTAAAAATTATCCATTCCTCTTGTTTTTAAAAATAACAAACACATTTTTTTATAGAAAATTATCTTTCTCTAAGAATAATTTTCATAAAAAAATTTCTCCCTCTCTAAAAAGTTTTATCTACACTCTGGTTTCTAATTCTTTATTCAATGTCTTCTCAAAACCAAGTTTGACCATTTTTTTACTAATTAAAAAATCCAGATCCTTAACAAAATACATGGAATCTTATAGTTTATTGGATATTGAGTCTTTATATTTTCAAACTCTGAATTATCTAAAATTTAGACTCTGAATTCTATGAAATTTAGACTCCAAATTCGTTGAAATTCAGACATTTAATTCTCTTAAATTCAGACTCCGAATTCCTCGGAATTCAGAATTTGAATATTTTGAATAACAGAATTTGAATATCCAGGTTTCTAGAATACAATTGTTTATATCTTTAGACTCTGATTTCTATTTTTCCTTAGACTCCAATTTTTAATATTTGGTTAAGATAGTTTATTTTCCTTACCCATGTTTTTATTAAAATGTAACGATGTCATACAATTTGTTTTTAACTAACCATTGGTTGAGTGAAACATGTACAAGTCCCTTAGAGATTCAAGGGAAAATATGACTGTTGGAGGAGGGAGACAACCTTTGAAGTTTTTCCTATAAGTAGTAGATCATTAAAATGATCTCATTATCCATCTATCGATTGATGATCCTCGATACTGCATGTTGTGAAGTGATTTATAGAGAGTGAAATACTCCCATGCTTTGTGTGTTTTATGAATATCTTGTTCAATCATGAGCATCTTCTTCAAGTTTCTTCATGTGATTCTAATTTTTGTTGAGTGCAATTTAGGGATTCCTGGGATAGGAATATAGTGGTTCTTACTACCTTAATGTTCGAGGGATTTTGGGGATATCTAGATAGACTCCAATATTCTTATCGAGGGATTACCCCAGTGTGGGTAAGACTGAATTTCGTGAAACTATAAATCCAAAGACCATTATACAAGGTTGTTTGATACTATACTCTTTAGGTTAAAAAATTTTAATACTTCTTTAATTGATTGTTATTTCATGTTTTATTTCAACTGTATATTGTTAAAGAAAAAAGTATACGTTTTTTATAATTTCTTTTACTTTTACTTACTCTGATAAATAAGATTATATATGCTTTAAGGTAGAATATTTATCTAAATAAACTATTCTTAATTTTCTTTTTTTGATTAATATTTCTGATATCTAAGTAATTTTTTTGTATAGTTAAGAAAAAAAGAGGGTTTGTGAATTTACCTTTTTAACTTTTTTAAACATCGTTTTCCTTAAGGTTAAAAAAAAGTTTTTAAATCTACAACTCACCCACCCTCTTTTAATTGAGCATCTACAAATACTATTTCAATCTTGCAAAGGTCATAATATCCAAAGTGTTCAAGGAGGATAGAAATAATTTAATATAAGAGCATTAACCTCACTAGATCAACACATTCAAGGGGAAGATATCACATACTATAAAAAATTAATAGAGGATAAATCCAGAGTATAATGATTAGGAAGAACGAAAGTAACTTTTTTCCCTTCACACCATGTGTGCCTTATCTCCACCCCATTATTAAAAAGGAGATTTGTTCTCTATATATGATAAATGATGGACAAGGGAATATAATATTTTCAATGTAATGAATTATAGATATTCATTGTTTTTTTCATAGACTTAGGAGTGATATTCTTACAAATAAAAATTTGAATCTCATTGTTTTGTGTGTATTCCTCTACAATAAGAGAATACCCATGTCCATAAGATCTAGAAAAAACCAATTACCACTGATCCCCTTGGGTCATGAACAAAACCTCTTCCACTTATGAAGGAATTATAACAAGTACCATTAATCATAATTTTAAAAATAATTCTTGGAGGCAACCATTTAACCCATTTTCGTATAGTAAAATGACTTTGAAAGAATGAGTAGGAAGAACTATCATCCATGCACCTACGTAGTGAAGGATCCATGTACCACTGCCTTAGAAGAGCTCTAAGATCAATTGACAGGTTATGAGATCATGTTTCCAAGGACAGTTGAGAGCTTGGACTCTCCTCATGCCGATCCTACTTTCTAAGCATTCTGAATACACAAAAAAACAAATTCCAAGAGGATTTTTCTTTCCTTTTGTTTCTATTTTTTATTTCCAAATCCATGAAACCAGTTATGAAAAAAATCACTAGTATTGTTCAACTAGAAATATAAACCAAATAAACCATTGATATTCCCAAAAAATACATCTTCCCGTTCACTTTTGTAGAAAAAATGGATAGAAGACTCTTCCAAGTGTTAAAGAAATGTATATATTTAGAATAACCAAATAATCCTTTATAGATGACCTATTTATCTATGGATATGGAATGTGATATGATGTGACAAAAAAGGGAAAATTAATTCTTAGTAATATCACGACACTAGAAAGAACCTCCCCACTCATCTGTACTAAGATTCATATTCATTAATGAGTTATACACAATAGTCAGGAAGAGGCCCGATGGTGAGCTCATAAAAACCAGTTTGTCCGATTCATTGGTTAAAGTGATATTCAAAAATATATCAAATTTTTGATGAATATGAATGGATATGATGAAGGATGGATGCACCCTATCCTGATAAAATGAAATACTTTGTTTTGGAGGCCTAGATAACCCAGAAGATCTCTTATCGAGTTGTGATTCTAAAATATTATATCTTGAAAACCTGTAATCCATTGAGAATGATAGTGTATCATAAGAATATGTTCATGAACTCAAAGACATGTTCCTGTGGAATGACCCTTCATCATATCCATATTATCTCTATATATCCATGAAATAAAAATAGCCCATGGTGAGAAACCCTCCATGAAATCCCATCCATGATTTTCTTAAATCCTATTCATGATTGGCTTAAAATTTCTTAGGTTAATCCCACCTACGTCAATTAGTTTTTTTGGCCTCTCCCATGAGGCATTGTCACATCTCCCATCCTAATGCACATCTCATATTAGAATAAGTAGGAGTTTTTTTTGATGTTCCATATAATAGTCTTTGGAAATCATAAATAGATAAAATATGTATGGAAATAGACTTATGGTCACAATTATCAAGGGTTATTAGAATATTATTATAGTATAATAAAAAAATAATTTGAATTTTTTTTATGAAAAATATTAACATAGATGAGAAATATTCCCAACTAAGTATAAAATCAAAGTTGTGTTTCCTCAATAACACTATTTCTATATTTTGAGTAAATAAAGAGAGAAAATTGAAGGAAAAAAAAAATTAATTTCCAGAAATAACTAAAGAATAATAAAATATATTAGGTTTAAGGTAGAAAGATAAAATAATTATACCAGTGGATTCTTTAACATCGGTTACCCAATTGATGATAAGTAATAAACCTTAACCACATTGGTAAAATTAGAATCATAACCCTCATGAACAAAATTATGTAAAAATAAACATTAAATAAAATTATTATATAAATATTAAAGATATCATAAATAAAATAGAAATTAAATACACCTCATAAATGAAGATAGGTGTAGAAAAAAACATATATCCCAAAGGAGATAATTGAAGACAAATAACACATACAAATATCCTAACATTGAAGTGAAAATCAATCAATGAAGTGATTATATGTAAAAAATTTAAATACACATAGATCATGTGAAAATAAAACAAAAAAATAGATAATTACACATATAATCAAGGAATAACAAAGACAATGAAGAAGAATTATTATCTAATAACTAAAAATGGAGTTAAGATACCCCTTAATGCTTGGTTACATTAAAATCAAATTTCCATTGATTAATTAAATGAATTAAATGAATTTTAATGTAAAATAAAATTAATTTTAAGTTATTCATGATATATTTTTTATAATTGGTATTATATACACTTTGAAAATTAAATTAGGTGTATAAAATTAAAAAATTCCTAAATAAACGTAAATCTAAATGAAATCCCTTACCTTAGGTCTAAATATTCTCATACGTTTTTTATTGTATTGAATAATAATTTTTTTAATAATTTACTTGATTAATAAAATTATTCATGTTTATTATTCCACTTATTTTATTAATTACCCTGTTATATTTAATTACTTAATCAATTAAGTTAACATCCAATGTTTTTATGATATATGGTTCATATGTCCAAAATGAATTTGGTAGGATGACTATGGTGAAATATACAATTGTTTAATTATCTCTTTAATAATAATAATGAAAATATTTCCTTCACAAAAATATATTTTACTTTCAAAACAAATCATTAAATATGTTTCTGAAAAATGAACTATGTTTCAATCATGGAGACATTAGGTCGTACATACATATAAATAACAATCCATTTTTCAACAATAATGGTGAAAAGAAGGTTACTGTTATTTTAAATTTATTGAATTATAATTATATAATAAATATCAAATTATCTATTTAAATTTACTTATATATATATATATTTCCCATGTCATTTTGTAATGAAAAATGAATCATGTCATTTATTTGAGGTGGCAATCCACACGAATGAAAACACAACGTTATCATATTTCAATGACTGGAAGGGTAAGAAAATATATGATATATTAAATTTATAAAATGATAAATATTTACTAAATATAATGTATTTACATTAACTCCATCATCATAAAATATTTTTATATGAGATGATGGAAAAAAATTACATTGATTCGCGATGCGGTAGTCCTCCGTACACACGAACAATGGTTTTTATCGCATTTGATGGAAGTGGATAAGTTTTTCTAAAGGAAATTCACATAAAAAAATCTATATATATTTGAAATACTAATGTTATTATATAATCATGGTTGAATAATATTTTAATATGTGGAAGAAGAAATAAAACCAAAATGCTTGATTAATAATGGTAGTTCTTCTTCAAAAAACCGATTTTAGTTTACACTAAAAGGCATTCTAGGATTATTTTATAATCATTATAATACATTTAAGAAATGGGAAGAGATGTAAGGAAAGTATTTTGGTTGTTATTGTTAGAAAATAGAGTCTTTAATTTTTGATGAAAAAAGGAGAGGGGGGTTCTATTTTATAAGTTGAGGGATGAGTACATTTAGAATTTATTTAAATATTAAAATAATATAAATTACATTTCATGGGAATAAGGCTCAAAATTATATAATTTTAATATATTAGGATTATGGTTCTAAATAGTTTCATATAGTACAATTTATGAATGTTTATATTAGGTTTTTTACACTTATCTCTTTGTTTTAACCCTTGTTAACCCTTTATAACAATTATTATGATAACGTTGAGTTAACTCATTTAGGGTGAATATAGCTACTATAAAATCGGAATTAGTA
Organism: Viscum album; assembly: GCA_963277665.1. Classification (NCBI taxonomy): domain Eukaryota; kingdom Viridiplantae; phylum Streptophyta; class Magnoliopsida; order Santalales; family Viscaceae; genus Viscum; species Viscum album. The sequence goes on along the minus strand of OY728164.1, from coordinate 261,446,765 downwards.
CATAAATGGACCATATATGATATTTTTAAACATATAACAATTATTTTTCTGAATCTAGGATTTTTATTATTTTAAATCATTTAATAAAATATTTTTTTACTATAAAATATCATCAATGTCATTTTTAAACTATTCAACGAATATACATCAAATAAAAAAACACAAAGGTGGAATTAAAATTTAGACTTTTATAAAATCAATAATATAATATATTCTTATATAGAAATTATATAGCACTGTATATCAATTTATTTTTAATATTTTTAAATCATTTATTTTATTTTACCAATAATTAATGAAATACTATGTTGGCATTTCATAAGTATTAAAGTTAATTATATAATTACTAAAAATGATAAATAAATTACCAAGAAAAAAATAATTTATTTATTCTCAAAATAATTATATATATTGATTCCAAATGTTCTTTTTTACATAAGTGAACACATTAATGATATTTAAAATTAAGAAAGCGATATTTTGTATTTTTATCTAGTTAAAATATTATATAGGTAACTTTCATGGACACATGTCCCATAAAAAGATAAATACTGACCCTATGATGATATAGGTAAAAATACCGTAATATAATAAAATTGAATATGAATTTTTTTCCCCATCACTTAATTTTCACCATGTTTAACATAATTTACCCTTTTACCTTTGTGGTGAATATTTACTATTGTTAATAATCATTAGGGAAAAAAATTAAATTGGTCTTATTAAAAATTTATTAATTGATCTTATTCGAAATATTGAATAAATTTTACCAAATCCAATCTTTATAATTCAATGATATTCATTTTATAAGTATCCCATAGAGCTTTTTAGAAAATTATTTTCTGAAAAAATCCATTTTAATTCAAAATTTATTTTTCTTAAAAGAGGAAATATAATACAAAATCATATATAATTAATTATATTAATTATAAATGAATTAATATTTTATTAATTTATCATAAAATTAAAAATATTATGGAGGTTTTTTAATGGAAACAAATAATAGTTTTATAAAAACAATTATTTTTCTCAATTTACTCGGAAAATCAATATTTTCTTAAAAATCCCAAAATATCACCTTTAGTTAATTTAGAAATAATGATTTCAGAAAATGATGTTAAAATTTTTAATAAGACTTATATAATTATTATAAATTAATTATATTAATTTCTAAAAAATTTAATAATTTTTTTTGATGAAAAATATGTTTTTGAATCATTAATGAATTTAATAATGAGTGATTAATTATTTCCAAATATATTTTATTTATCTAAAATATTTATTCATAGTTTTAAAAATGTATTTATTCATATTCATACCACCAATTTTTATGGATAGGTTATAATGGTAACATTTAAATATTTTAATATTATATTTCAGTTCATTTAAGCTTGGTGTTGCACATAAACAATGCAATCTAAGAAATCATGTTTATTTTAAGAAAAATATTTTCCAAAATCTCAAGGTGTTACATTTTACAAGTAGAAAAAAATTTCCCCTAAAAATTATATTTTTATTGACTATGTCCTGAAATTTTCTAAGAACTAACATCAAACCTAGGGATACAAAAATAGATAAATAAATTCTTAATGGTTACCTGAAATATCTCAATTTTTTATAAGATAATGATAATATTGGTGGGAGGTTAAAATATAAACATGAAAGAGGAGAATAATTTATAAGGAATAAAATTTAGTGACAAATAACATGGTCATGAGAATAATAACAACCATAAAATAATAAATCTATGTTAGATAAAAGACCACCAATTTATCAGAAAAGAAGGAAATGGAATTTTTTTTATTTTAATATTATTTTCCAAAAGTTGGTGAATTTATGTACAATATATACAATAAAAATATTAAATTATACTTATTTTAGATGTATAATTTCATCCTTAGATCAATTTATAATAAAATATCTTCTATTTCTCTAGGAGATGAGTATTCAAAATGAATTTATTTTATTCCTAAATCACAAAAAACAACTTCTTATGGATCACATAATTCAAAAAATAATAATATTTTATTCCTAATGTATTTAATAAAACTAAAATGGTAAAAAAAAGTATGATAATACCCAAATTCAATAAATCATCATATGAATAAATAATAGATTATTTTCAAAATAAATAAATAATTAAACCAGAGGATTAACATAGATCATTCCTTAATTAAATAACCCTATATCCCAAATTTCCCCAATAACCTCAAAATTAATTATGGGTTTAACCTCAAAGGATATCACATACCCTTAATATTTCATCTCAAAAAACATAATAGCATTATTTCGAAATTATACATTAACTTATTCCAAAAGGTTATATATACCTCACCCTAATAAAATGTCTCCCAAAATTTAATTAATGACAATAAAATAATGAAAATTAAATATTATTTTATTCATTAATATGTTTCAAAAAATAAACATAATAATTTCCAATAAAACAATTTATGTGAAAAAATGTCATACTAACTACGACATCATAGAGGCCAGTGTTAATAATTTCACCATTGTCACCTTTAAGTGGTGAGTTTAATCCTCGTGGTTGTACCATATTTAATGGGTTATCACCTGTAAAATGGGTTTTATATTTTATGAAACTATATTAATGTTATTTTTATAAAATTTCCAAAAATATGTTTAACATGCTCAAAAATAAAATTAATTACTAAATCTCTTCTCAATATCACTTTTACCTATAACATAATACATAAGTTCCTAAATTTTAAAAACCCTTAATAAAATCATAATCAAAGAAACCATAAAGGATATCAATACCATTAATCTTATAACCATAAAATAAAAAATATTATTACTTAAATAACATTCTAACTATAATATTTTTAAATCAAAGGGGTTTATACCAAAAAATCCCCCAAAAAATATTTAATCATGTTAAATTCCCATCAACAAATATCTAAAGTGGTATCCATACCTTTAAACATATGATCCACCTTAGAATTATCATCCATATCAACTTCTTTATATTTCCCATGTACCTATGGAATATGATAGATTTATATGGATTATATTCCTAGATTCATTATAACAGTTCATATTGAAAATTTAAATTAACCTCGGAATATCCCATGCGAGTGTCAAACTAGGTTCCAATAAGGGCACACTCACCATGCACTAGAATAATATAAAAGATATACTCGACAAACTGTTTTCATGTTTATTACCCATAGATCCATCTGTCTCAAAACCACATCTGCTAGTAGTATCCTATAAAGGATTTACTTCTAGGATAACAAAAAAATATCAAAGTTAACAAAATTTCATGATGTTATCATATAATTAGAATTATTCTGAAAGATAGTGAAAGGGTTATGTTTCATAGTATATGTTTTCAAAATATATTTCCCATAGTTTATACAAAACTACTAATAATGCCAACACCCAGACACCAATAGCTCAGAGTCAGTGCTTACATTATTAAATTTTTACAAGATACAAGAGATCACATCTAAATAGACTGAATATTTTAGTAGTTTTGGCCAACTAGATAAAAAATTCAATCATGGAATACATTTAGAAACATCAAAAATAAAACATTGTAAAATTAAACATTCTGCATCATTGAACTATTTCAAATATTCCATCCTCATATATAGGGGAAGGGAAAAATTTATGGAAAAGTTAAAATTCTTAGTTTGGGATACGTAAAACATAAATTTTATGAGTAAACATGGAATAATCAACATGGCCTGGTAAATAACTAAAAGAAATAATTTTACAAAATACATGAGAAGGGATAAATAATATGGAAAGAAAAAATTATGATCAAATAATGTTATATAAATATTCAAAAGAGATTAAAGCAATTACATAGATATAAAAACTACTCAAATAATCACATTGACATTAAGGACTTAATTCATAGTTATGTAATACATAATTAAAAAAATTTGAATCTTACTATCGAGGCCTTGTAACAAGACGTGTAAAAATACCATAGAGGCTTCAGGCCATGACATTTACATAAATGGGTAAGGCCCAAGATAAATATAACAACTATTTTGTCCCATGAGATTTACCAATTCATTATGGGGATATAGAGTGACCATATTTCACTTACTAAGACCAATGAATTCAACACATGGAATGGGAGCATAATAATTCAATTCATAATCAGCACAAACATTTTTATTGAAAAGCCAACATATAAAATGAAAATATTTCCATAGTAAATCTAATAATAAACAATCATGAAAAATAATAATGATATTATCATTATAACATATACATTGAGGAGTATAAGTTTAATAATGATTTATTTTCACTGGAAAATAGAAATACTATATAATGTTTATTAAAAAACTCTTGAGGAAAATAATATTTTAAATTTAATAATGAATTTTTAAATCTAAAAATCCTAGGAATATTAGTGAAAAATATCATTGATGGGGGGTTATAGAAAATATAAAATTAAGATTCATGTCATTGAGTTCTCATGCTGGCTATAAATTCTATTCATGTTTGGTATGTTAAAAAAATGATTCCTTCCATTTTTTGATAAAATTTTCAAAATTATAACATTCATAAAATGAAAAATAAATTCATTGCAAAAAAATTTCAAAATAAAAACATGGTTAAATACTTCAATAATAATCTATGGATAATATTAAAAATGATATTAAATAATTTTATGGAAGATATCGAAAAGGAAGAAATAGATTCTCAACTGAGTAGGGAAAAATGTTTTTTTTCCTTAGAAACATTTTTTGGTTATTTCTAGAACATAGATAGTGTAAAATGAAAATGAAAATTATAATTTATAAAAATTAGTAGAATAGGATAAAATATATTTTTAATAACATATAAATGTAAAATAATTATCCAAATATATTCTTTACCCAAATCAGTCCTGAATAATGATGATATTGTGAAATAAACCCTTCCCACTAGGGTAACATTTGAATTATTAACACTATGAAAGAAAAAAATAAAATGAAACATTGAATACCATAAATATAATGTGAATATAAATTTAACATATCAATAAGGTAGTATATACACCTTATACAATTAGTTAGGTTTATGACATAATAGATTTCCAAAAGGAGACAATTGGATATGAAGAACACCAAAATACCTTAAAATTGAAGTGAAAATCAATAAATTAACTGATTATATGTAAAAAATATAATCACATGTAGTACATGTGGACATGAAACATAATATAATAAGAGTTAATTTCACATATAATCATGGTATATCATAGATAATGAAGAATAATTATTACCCAATGAATGGAAATAGAGTTAAGAAACCCATTACCAATTAGTAACATTAAAATAAAATAGCCTTGGATGAGTTAAACTGAATTTTAAATTAAAATAACATGAAATATTAAGTATTAATGAATTAATATATAAAAGGGGTGGTATATACACCATAAAAATTAAATTATGTGTATAGAACTAAAATATACCTCAATGAAAAGAAATCGAGATGAAATACCTTACCTTAGTTCTGACTCATTACATAAATTATTTAACTTTTTGAATAATGATATTTTGTTAGTTATTTACTTTCAAAAAAAATTATTCAAGATTTTTATTATTATCATGTTATATTATATTACTTAATCAATTTAGATCACATCATAAGTTTTAAAGATATTAGTTTCATATATAAAAAATGAATACGATTGGTTTACAATAGAAAAATGTGATAGTTATTAAATCATATATAGAATTAGAATTATGATATAATTATAATTTCTTACAAAAAATATCATTTTAAAACCAATCATGAAATTTGGTTAAGAAAACTAAACGACATTATATTCATGGAGAGGGTTGCTCGTACATACACATGGGTAACATTTCCATTATTCTCCAATCAGGGTGGAAATAAGGTAAGTGTTATTTTATCATTAAATATTTATAATTATATCATAAATATAATATCATTTATTTAAATATATTAATATATACCAACCATGTGAAATGGTGATGAAAAAATGAACCACTTCATTTTTAGGAGGTGATAATCCACACATATGCACGAGCGACAATATTATCCTTCAATGAATGGAAAGGTGAAAAATAAATAATATATTCATTTTGTAGAATATTAAATATATAAATAATATGATATATATAATTTTAATACATAATCATAAATATATATGTGAGGCGATGATGGAAAATGAATTACATCAGTTCGCAAGGTGGTAGTCCTTCGTACACAAGAACATTGGATTAGTTTCCTATTTCATAGAAGATGATATGGATGTAGTTTATAAAATTAACATAATAAAATATATGTATATGGTAGATAATTATTTTATTATATCATCATGGTTGAATAATATTTTATGTAGGTTGAAGAAGAAATAAAACAGAAATTTTTGGTTAAGAATGGTACCACTTCTTCACACAACCTATTTAGGTTTACACCGAACACCTTTTTATGAGGGGTTTATAATCAATCAAATAACTCTATGAAATGTTAATAAGATTAATTAATGGATTTTGGTAGGTATTATTTTACCAAAAAGGATTTTTAAATTTCATGAAATTGGGAGAGTATGTTCTATTTTATAAGTTAGTATATGGGCACTTTTGGAATTTTTTAAAATATTAAATTAATAAAAATTAATTTACAGGTAAAAAAGGATCAAAATTTTTATAATTTCAATATAGGATTATGGTGGGTTGAAATATGATTATAAAATAATTTTCTTGCATGTAAATATTTTTTCTTACCCTTATCTATTTTTAGACCCACATTAACCCTTTAAAAGAATTATCGTGATAATGATTTTTTACTCTTTTGGGGGTTAATATTATTACTATAAATCAAAATTGGGAAATAAATTTACCACGGAAAATATTTGTAATCATATAACTATAAATTTTATAAATATATGATTTTAGGCATTTTTAATCATTTAACAGTAAATATTTATTATAAAATAAAAATAATTTCACTTTTTTTCCAATTCATTTAATTCGACTTGAAATACATTGGGAAAATGGATTAATTTGAATATATACTATTAAAACATAAATAATATTATATATTCATCTATAAAAATATTGTAACAATATATCTCACTCAAATTAGATTACTGTTATTATTTTTGAAACCATTTATATTCTTTTTCAGTAATTTAATGATATACCTTGTTTGTGTTACGTAAACAATTTGGGTAATTATATAATAAAAAATTTAAAAATAAATTACCATAATGAAAATAATCTCATTATTCTATAAATAATAAATAATATTCATCAATAACTTTATTTTTTTCCTCTGAGAACAGATATGAGATAATTAAGAATATAAAAGCGACATTTTATATTTATTTACTTAATATATTATATAGGTCACTTTCCTGGAAAATTTTCCTATAAAAATCAAATTACAAGAATAAGGCCATAATGGTGGAAATACGTTCATCCAATGAGATTGAAGATGATTTTTTGGCATTATCACTTAATTTTAACCTAGATTAACACGACTGACCCTTTTACCATAATGATGAATTTTGACTGTTTTTAAAATTTATTATAACAAAAAATTAAGTAAAAATTATAAAATAATATTAATTTTTTATTATTCCTAATAGATATTTAATTTTAAAAAATTCAATATATTTAAGTTATATAAATACATTTTATATGTATCACAAAAATTATGATGAAAAATGGCTTTATGGGAAAAAATTACTTTTTTAATTATAATTGTATTGTTATACAAAGATCACATATACAATTGATTAATATGTAATTAATTATATAATTTATAAATAAAATAGAAATATATTAATTAAGGATACAATTCAACATATTTTGGGTCCCTTTCAATTAAAATTAATGACAGTTTTACAAATATAGATTTTATAACTATTCACTGAAAAATATATATTTTATGAAAATTATCAAAATTCAACCCTAACTTAATATTAACATGTTTATTTCAAAATTGATGTTAATTTTTTATAGAAAAATTTCTAAAACTAGAAAACATATTTATATTATTTTCTCACAAAAATAAAGAAAATGGTTTTCATAAAAAATATATTTTTGAACATATAAAGACATTACTAAATATGTAGAACTTATTTACAAATATATTTTATTTAAATAAAATATTTATGAATAATATATATATATTTTTTATTCCTATTCATACCAAAAATTTTAACAACTACTTTATAATATCCCTTTTTAAATATTTTAATAGTATGTCAAATTTTGTTTAAACTCAGTGATGTTCCTAACACAATCTATCTGAGAAATAAAATATATGTCAAGATAAATGTTTAAAAAAAATACCTGGGTGCTACAATATATAATTTTTTTATTTTCAATATTTATCATAAAAAACATTTTTAATTATATCAGTTTCCCTTCTAGAATCATCATACTTAGTACCCATATGTTAATGTTGGGGTAATATTAAAACATAAGAAGGGGTGAGATCAGATGATCAGTAAGGGTAAACACCTGAGATACCAATCAATGATAAAATATCATAATATCATGAATATAATTAAATTAGGACATTTTATTATCAACATAAAATACAACCCAAAAAATCATAGATCATAATCATGATTCATTTTATAAAACATTAATATGAAAAAATATTTAGGATTCATGAAGCAATCAATCATGATCTATGAGTTAAAATCATATGAATATAAAAAATTCATAATATTTTTGAACCAAGAGGGGATTAGAATTTATATCATATGTCATGATTAACTATAGTGACTTTAAAATCAAAGTGGAATAGATATCACTGCTATTATCCCATTTAATTTTGGATTAGGCATACCTACATTTTTCCATAGTGGACTGAGCACATAATCTTATTTTCAATAATTATATAATGATATACAATTCATTACCAAATTCATTATAGGAATATATAATCCTAATACAACATATCATATAATGAAACCCAAACATATGTGTTCAATATGATCTTAAAACATTCATCATATCATTATTGTATAACCTATGGATATTAAATAGGTTTCACAAACATATCAATAATAAAATATTAAATCATACAATGAATTAATAGTCATGGTATTAGTAGATTATATACCTATAATATAAAAAAATTATGTATAATGACATAGATGAACAATTTCATAAAAATATCATTAGAAAAATTCTTTGAATACATGATAGAATATCCTTTTCCATTGAAATTTTTTAAGAAAAATTATTATTATAAATTAAAACTAATATTCATTGAAAATAATCTTAGAAAAATTTACATGAATAATAATTGGAAAAAATACTCATAATGGTGGGAAATTTCATTCATTCATTATAAAATAAAACAAATATTTCTTTAAAAAATATGGAAAAAAGTATCTCATTTAGAAAATAACCAGCAGATTAATTTTATAAAATTTCATAGAATTTATTACATGGTTAAGAATTAATTTTATGAATTATTTCATAATAGTAAAAAAATTCTTGAAACCATTGTGAAAAAATTATATATTAGGAATAGAGGATTGAAAACCAAATAGAGAAATAAAGATGGGTTTCACAATTTTTTGGGGATTTTTGTATACAAAAAGTGAGGAAAATGAAATTAAATATTATTATTTCCATAAATAATTATAGGATAAGAAACTCCATTTTAATTGTTTTAGATATATTGTATACAATATCATCATTATAATTTTTAACATAAACAATCACTGTAAAAATGATATTGTAATGTAAAACACTTACCTCAAGTCAAACATGATTCATAAGTAGTACACCATCATTTTATTATAAATTTAAATTTATTATAAAATATATAAAAAATATAAACACATATAATATAATATATTACAATATTATAACATTTAAACAACTTTAAATTATTAATTATTTATTAAAACCAAATTTTTAGGTGGTAAATATTTCGTTTTTCATGCATGTTTTGTTCGAAAATTACAATCCTTGTAACTTTGTAATGGTTACATCAAATCTAGAATTTAATTAAATATATAAATTTAATATGTATTCCTTTTATAAATATTTATATCCACCCATAAAAGGTAGATATAACAAAAAGGAATTACATCATTCATAGAGATGATGGTCTGTATGTATGCATAAACAATATCTTTATCTTCTTATGAAGATAAATAAAGAAATATAAATAATATTTTTTTTCATAATATAATAATAATTATATCTTACATATCAAATATATTCATTAAATAAATTATTATAAATATTGAAGGGTTATTGTGAGGGAATATGATTTATAAAAATAAGTGGAGAATGTATTCTACATTTACAAATGAGAGGCACCTTCATTTTTTATTTGATTGTATGGTGTTATAAAATTTTACCTCCATATAAATAATAACATATAACTATATTTATTATAAATTATTATTCATGTTATAGAGGATAAAATAGTTTTCGATATGGTGGAAAAATTTCAGTTATGATTTATACTTATTCTTTGATAGACCTCTATTTTTCGTACACATTATGACTTTAAAGATTGATATGAAGATAATATTATGGGATCTAAAATAAGGGAAAAAGGATATGTTAATGGTATTGTGTATATAATATAATATATTATATGATCTTTATTTATTTAGAGAAAATGATATATGGTGTCGTTTTATAAGTGTAGCAGTGGGCGCAGATGAAGTTTTTTAGAAGATTGAAATATATTAATGTCTTAATCAAGAAAAATGGCTCACAAATTGAATATTATTTGAATAGGAGATTGGATAGGGTATAAATATTACCATTAAATAGTCTTTATAATTGTTTTATACTCATTTTAACGCATAACATTTTAGTTTTGATCCTTTAACCAATTTTTACTCTTATCGTGGTGACTGACTTTTTTTAGCAACATTACTGTTCATAATGATAAAAAAAGACAATGGATTCAGTAAAATTTTATAAATATATACACACATATATAGAAAAATATATTTCACTTTATAAAATTTAAATTTTAAAAGTGGTAGAAATTTTTGTTAAATTAATCCCGCAAAACATAAACAAGACTTTTTTTTCCAGAAAAAGTTATTTTTTATAAAATTATTTATATTACAAAATTAAAAATAATTTCAATTAAAATTAAATTAATTTAAATATTTTAGTTAAAAATAAAAAAATGTAATTTTAAAACCAATTCATAATTGAATTATTATTTTTAAATACTTGAATGGAAAATAAGGTTTTCTATAAAGTTGTTACTTCATCATTATTCACAAAAAATTAATCTTTTACGAAATATCAAAAAATATAGAACTATTAAATTTTTGATTTGATTATTTTCAAATGATAATATTTTTATAAATAAAATCTTAATTTTCCATAAAATAATTATAATATCTATGCAAATAATGTTATAAAATCATTTTTAGTGATTTTTTAAGCATGAAATGAACATATTCCAATTTCATTCCTAATAAAAATAATTAAACGAATTATAAAATATTTTAATGAGTATATAGTATATAAATTTAATTAAAAACACTAATAACAAATTATTTATTTATTTTATCTTCACAAATACACATTATTCACCTAATTAACAAATGCGTGGAACTTAATTATTTTACATTCAAATGAATTTTTCTTCATTCCTAACCATTATATCACTAATGTGTTATTGAATATTCATAAATTAATATAAATTTAAATTTTATTACATTGAAAAAAAATTCAATAGTTACTAATAAAAATCCTTAGATAAAAGTACTAAACATATAGAAAAATTCATTTCTTCAAAAAATAGTTTTTTTATTATAAAATTATTTTATAAAAAATTGGGTGATTACCATTAATTTTTTATCATCAAAAACCATCATATATAGATTTAATAGTGATATTAATACTTGTAATGGCATCAAATCCAATATATACATTATAAGGGAATATTATATATTTTATTATTTTGAGTCAAGGTTCAATGTAATGCATGTTGTCTTATATTTCATGTTTATTTAAAAGGAAATAAATTTAAACTGATGAGGTGGAACCCCATGAGATAATTATTATATAATAAAATTGATAAGTTTTTACTATACTTTTGGGACACAAATGTATGGTTATAATTTTTAATGGGTTTTCCGAGAATTATATTTTCCCATATAACATTTGGTAAATAATGATGTCCCATGAGGTAATATGAGTGTGAATAGGGAGTAAACCCAATTTAATATTAGAAACTATCCACCATGAATAAAAAGGGAATAGGGAGTGAATCCAATATACTGTAGGAATCTTTCCACTATACTGTGATGGTTTTGGTAGGGAGCCTCTAATAATGAACTAATTTTCAATTCTTATGAATATTAGACACCCCTATGACATGTTCTTATCATTACAATTTTCTTAAATGGATTATTATTGATTATTGATTATTGTTGATTCCATAATATTATGAGTCATAACATTTATTATGAAAATGTTGTATGTTGTGACTTTTGATTTATTATACATGACTAATTTGGTAGGAATTTTGTATTTTATGATCATGATTTAATACCCTTTTGGTTATCTTATAAATATATATTATCATGAATAACTATCTGTCATATTTTCCATTACTGAGTATATGAGATCACCCATTATTGTATTTGTAATTCCCTAGTTTATACAGAATAATTTCAATTTGGATATGTTTATGATGGAACTATGATAAAAACCATTATTAGAGATGATGAAGACCATTCATGAAATAATTTGATGATTTATGTGGTCACAAAATCCACTAAACCTTTATGGTTATGGAAAGTGTATTATTTTACTATTTCATTACTATTCATATAAATTAATGTAATATTTATATAACTGATCTTAGGATTCCACATAATAAACCATCATTCATAAATTGGGATTAATAGAATAAATATTTGTAAAATACCTGACTACATTTAGTGTGGAAGCATGATTCATTAATAATGAGTCATAAACACACCACATATGTATTTAAACTAAATAGCTCAAGAATTACTATTAATGATCATGAAAACAAGAGTATAATCAAATTATTTATCATAAATGTTATATAGGAAATAATATTCAAATAAATTTTATTGTCACAAATATAATCACCCATACAATGGATTAACATCGCCATCTAATTCCAAAATAATTTCTCCATAGAATAAGTAATTACTTAATGCATTTAGGGGAATATATGTCTAATTAATAATTATATATTATTCCCAAAAACCTTATCATTAATAAAATATTTAAATATATTTATATTACAATTTATTGAATAAATATAAACATTTTGTAACTTCCCAACTCAAATCATCAGGTATGATCTAGAATTAGACATGCCAATGATATCCCTCCCTATATACTTAAGCCTACTAACTAATGTTCAGGGTATTGAGTTAATCCATTGGTAGAATTTACTATCAATACAATTTTATAATAACAAAAAAATAACCAATCATACAGAAGTATACAATCGTAGTGCACATATACTAAAAACATACTAATATTATGAATAAACATGGAAACAGAAAAATCATCACTCAGATAAATTTATAATAGCTGATCACCCATTTGGATAATCAAGTATAATAATAAACAATGTTATAAAGTAAAAGAGGCTCTACTACCACTCCAATCTACATGAAATTCCATTCTATAGACTCATAGCATTTAATCCTGTTATATGATTAACCTGTTCCTCAGCATAACCTATACCTATAACAAGTAAGGGATACTCATGTACCCATATTCCATGGACACATGAGCAGGGTGTGTCTAAAAATCATTCTAACACCAACAAAAAAGTCAAATACCAATCCATTAATATATAATATACATGTATGTGATAAACATAGTCGAAAATAATAGAAAATCTATACTTATGAAAAAGATTATAATATCAATAACAACACATAAGAAATAAATAATCACATACCAATCAGTCATGCTATTAACAAGATTATAAAAACCACAACCATACCTTCTTTGTCTCTATGCAAGAAGTATTTTCATAAAATATGTTTTAAGTAATTATGGGAAATCTATATAGTTGGTTCACCATGTATTGATACACTATATCACTTGGAATCCTCAAGGCAATGAGGCAACATGTGATGTCTCTCAGAATCAAAAGGCCGAAAGGTCTGAGGATGGTCCCTATGGTTGAATGGTGATCACATACTAAAAATAAACATGTCATAAAGTATTACCCTGAAACATGATATCAACAAGGCATTGAGTATCAACATCCTAGTCAGAATCCAAAACGCATCAAGTATCTATATGTTACTCAGAATCCATAAATTACCAAGTTCTATCTGGATAAATGGATATAATGCTACTACCATGTAGTCATGCCAATAATTTTCATTTTTATGATCCTTACATAGTTATCCTAAAGGTAAAACTATACTAAAATGGTTTAATAGATACAAATTTAGAAGAAATACCTACAAATGTATGGTAAACACACATAACATAGATGAACATAAAAGTTTGGAATAACATAGCATGTCATCATGAGGTAATAGTAGAAACAAATATAACATGTGATAATCAACCGAAAATGTTATTAAAATATACATAATCACACTCATGTAATTAAGAATCATAAAAGCATATCAAAACTATAGACACACCTTCTTGCAATCAGAATTCTAATTGGTTAAAAATCCACTCAAAAAATGGTATTACATCATGAAAAAAGTGTAAATATATAAAAAGAAAATGGTATATGATCTTTATTCATACCATATACACATGTGATCAAAATAAAAATTTTAAAAAATTATATCCAATCAAACTCATGGAATAATTGTAACACCCCTATACCGATCTGACATACACGTCTTCAAATATTTTGAGGTTTTTTCTATTTTGTTGACTGGGTTGGGTTAAGAATTATTGGGAAGGATTCCTATAATTGAAAATTCAAATATTTTATGCTCTATCATCTTTAAACAGTTTTTTCTACAGGTTTCCGAAGGGTTACATGCCGTGTAATAGTATTACATGATGTGTAATGGTTTCTTGAGGCAAGTCGTGAAAGGATTCACGCTATGAACAGTACACAACGTAAAGATACATTACATAGAATGAATGAATTAAATATCCATTTTTTGTTTAGAGTGTTGGTTTTTAATTCCATGCGATGCATTTTTCATAGGATTTAGATATTAACTATTTCAGGACGTGAAATGGTATTACACATTGTGTAATACAGAGACAATAGTTTTTAAATAGGTAGCATAGTTGATATCCTCTTTTCTCCTCTTCTCTAGTTTTCTCTCCCTAGAACTAAGGCATTCCCTTGGTGATCTTGGAGTTTCCGACCCTTCCAGAACCTTTCATTTGGAATTCAGTCATTATTGCATTTGTAGTGTGATTCCAGGGCAATCTTTATCCCTCATTATTCATCTTTCTATCTTTCTCCTCTTGTGTATTTTCAATAGATCAACCCAAAATTGTGGGATATATGCTTCATTATGTTGGATATCATCTCTAGGTTGTGTTTTTAAGTCTTTTACACCTTCATTATCGCTAATAGCTTCCATTTCTAGTGTTGAGTTTTAGAAAAGTGTAGGTGATTCCATCCCATTTAGACAAATAGATTAACTTCTAATTTTTTTGATTTACTTCAACTATTGATTTAAATTCTATTTATTAATCTTGATTTCTATTTATTCAACAATAAAATCCAATTCCAGTGAATGGGGATATTTAAAATGGTTTTGGAATGAGTATTGGTAAAACCCCCAATTTCATTGAATTGGAGCGTGTTTATGGAAATTGGTTGATTTAAATTGTTTAATTTAAATTTATTTTTTCATGGAATAAAATAAAATAAAATTATTGAATTAAATGGTGGAAATGTTTTTTGAAATTGATGGAATTTGTTTTGAATGGATTTCAAACTTGTGAAAATGGTGTAATTTTTTTTGATAAAAACCCAATGGTTTCATCTTTTTAGAGAGGTATGTTTTTTATGAAAATATGTTTTGGTTTTAAATGGATAATTGCAATTGAAATAGAATAATTTTATTTAAATTCATTTTAATCATACTTAAAATAAATATCTGATCATTTATTGTGTAAGATCACATGCAAGCCTTAGGTAGTTGGTGAGTAATATTGACACCCTCTACACTATTATAATTTTATAAAACATACATGTAGCAAGTCACATACCCAATATGATAGTGATGAGTTTCCTTGGACAAGTGTTAGGGGACATGTGTATACACATATTTCTGATATCACTTAGAGAGTGTGGGGTCCTATATCCTGAATCTTTCATTCCTATTTGGAAGATGACCATGTTTCTTGCTTGTTTTATATTTGAGATATAAATATATCCCAACATTTTTAATCTAATTTACATGCCTTTGGAATTTACATAAACTAGTTCATTTAAATATTTTATTTAAATAATATTTTTAAAGTATTTTATCACTTATAAATTCTTTTCTTAATGTATTATTCAATCGTTTGAACTGTATAACATGATTTGTTTAGATATGATTTCTAATTCCAAAAATATTTAATTTAAAATTGAAATCATTCCTTTGGATAATATATTTTTGGAATCTATTATGCAATTCTTTGTGATACCCTATTTGGATTTTTATATTTCACCCTACCTTTGAATTTAGGTGTTTTTATATTATCTCTTTTTAGGTTTAAGCAAGGGAAAATGATCTCTTGGAGGTGGATCCATATTTTGAACCTAGGACACAGTGAGTTGTGTCCTTAGGCACTTGGGTTGATTTTACCTATTTTGGTAGTTTAGTTTTAGTATTTTTAGATTTAATTCCTTGTTGAATTCTGGTACTTTACTCATAGTGGAGTTTATTTTTTATGCATATTGACTTGCATGTCTTCCTTCTGCTATGTTTTTTTGGAAAATTCATTCCCACTTGCATGTTGTATGATGCCAGGTTCTAGTCACCGATCTGTGGGGATCAAGAATGCCCTTTGGGATATGTTAGGGCTGGCTTAGTTATCATGTTACCAAGGAATATAGGCTAGTTCCTGAAAAATTGGTATTAGAGGAGGTTGTAGAAATATTTTATTAAATATAACATGTAGTTGAGAAATATTGTTGGGACATAGGAGGTAGATATGATTGAGTGAATCACTAGTTCTCATCAAAATGAACCTTATGTTTCCACAGGTGGTTAAGGAAATAAATCTTTTGTATTAGCTCAAGTATTTTCCTTATTGATATTTGAATATAGTTAAATCCAAATTAGGTTTTTTCTATTTATTAGGATTAATTTACCTTGTTGCTCAGTTTGAGTGATAATTTGATGTATTCCTTATTGTATGATGATGTTGTGTAACATCATCCACCTCATAAGACATTATAATTAGATATAGGATGAATTTTCAGCTATATCATAGTAAGAAAATTCCATATTGGGTCTAAATCTTGTTCAGGTGATCATGCAGACTGTACAAGCTCTAGGAAATGCACCATCTCTGGTCCCCATTCATGCATCAGCTATGGATCCTTAGGGGGCTGTTCTTTGAAATCATTATGAAGAGTTCCTTTTCTATAATACACATATTTTCCAAGGATCCACTAATCCTCACCATTCTGTGGAATGGTTGGGTCGGATAGAACATCTGTTTGAGTTCTTAGAGACACTGGACGAGATTAAGGTGAAATGTACCACCTTAATGATTGAAAGAACGAGAAAGATATGGTGCGACATGATGGTGATAATAAAGAAACAAGAGTGATTAGTGTGTAATGACTTTAATGTTCTTTTTACTAACTAGTTCTATCTAGAGTCAATGATTTTGGCCAAGGATGTGGAGTTTTTCAAGCTTGATTAGGACAAAAAACCATGACTGAGTATTCAAATTGATTAACTAAGCTTGTGAAATTTTCTCTTGAGATTGTATCTAATGATAGGATGAAGGTTTGATATTTCAGGTTGGGATATCGATCAGATATTCATTTCTAGGGTTTCTTGCTAAATCTTCCCACTTATACTGATGTGCTGGATAGGGAGATACTAGTTGTGATGAATTTGGATAAAATGTTAGGGTTGATGTGTGTTCCTTTTTATCCTAGTGGTAGTGTCAATTCCTTCCAGGGAAATTATAAGTGAGTTGATTCTCATATCAGTTCTTGATGGAAGGGCCACTCTATGCCTTCTACAATTCTAGGAGGAAGTCCTTTGACTTTCCATAAGTGTGGAAATCCATGAAATTATAAGAGGGTTTTCACTGAGGTACCTAAGAATTGTAGCTCCTGAGGACATTTAGGACACCTATAGAGATTATACCATAACTTTTCTACTCCGTGTAGTGTAATATGATCATCATATCCTCCTAAAACCGATGTGTAATCAGATGATTCATGTATAAAAGGGTTCTAGCCACATGTATCCCAAATGAAGCCACTTCATGCAGTGGAAGAGTCTCTAGAGGAAGAATAAACTGGTCCATCAACTGTGAGATTTACCATTACTGTAGCTTCTTTATTAACAACTGCTCTATTTTATACTTGTGTATCTCACTCATTTATTTCAACCTGTATTTATAATATGATTAATCTTTCTATGGATATTTTAACTTGTGCAATGGATATTACTATACCCCTTGGTATGAAGAGACACCGGGGTCTCCATATTCCCACTTGTGTCTCTCTATAAGATTTCGAGATGGCTTGGAGTTTTCTGGTCCTTGATATGAAATATCTTGATGTAATATTTAGGATGGAATGGATCATTTACAATAATTATAGTGTTTATTTTTATCTTCGGTGGGCCTACATTACTACACCCAGTGGTGTGTCTCTCTCTTTCAAGGAGAATGGGACCCAAGGTCGATTTGATCTAAGACTTCTTATCCAGATATGGGAAAATTAATATTAGTGTTTTCTCTTGATCTAGAGAGGTAGTCTTTTAGTGGTGATATCCCTCCAGTTGTCATCAAGTTTCCTGATGTGTTTCCATCTAGATTCTCTATTTTTCCCCTAGTAGATGGGTTAAGATTTTCATTTACATAATGTTTGGAACTCAAACAGTTTCTATTTTCTATTAATGCACAAATCCATCAAAAATGAGAGAGATGAATCCCCAATTGGATGATATTATTGAGAAAAGATTTATACGCCCGAGTGTGACACCTTGGGTGATATTGATTCTCTTCACTAAGAAGACTGATGGTTACAATCACTTCTATGTTGATTACTGAAATATTAATCAAATTATGTAGGAGAACAAGTATCCATTTCCATGGATTGATGATCTGTTTGATTTGTTAAAAGGGGATAAGTGGTTTTCAAAGATTGACCTCTGATCTGGTTACCATTAGTTGAGGATAAAAGAATATGATATTTATAAAAATTACTTTCAAAGCATGTATGAGAATTATGAGTACCTTATTATTCCCTCTGGTCTAAAAATGATTTTGTAGTTTTCATGGATTTTATGAACATGATTTTCCATGATCATATTGATACCTTTGGGTTAGTTTTTGTGGATGAAATTGTTGTTTAATCTATGATTGAGGAGGCTCATATTCATCATCTATGAAAAGTTCTGAGTCTATTATGAAATCACTGGCATTACACTAAGCTTTAAAAGTGAGATTTTTGTATTTGGGAAGTGAAATTATTGAGAAAAATGGTGTCTAGACTAGGTATAATAGTTACTTCTAAGATGTTAAAGGCTGGTATGGATTGGGAGAAACCACATAATGTATTTGAGGTTCAAATATTTTTGGGATTAGTTAGAAATTATCAGTGATTTGTGGTGGACATCTCAAAGTTGGATTATTTTATAGCTTCTCTAACTCATAAGGGGGTGACTTTTTCTTGAAACTATAAATATTTGAGTTGGTTTGTTGAGATAAAATGTCTCTTCACTACTGCACCGATGTTGACTCTTCCAGAGGTCTGGCAGGTCTATGTGGTATTTTCTGATGAATCATGTTCAAGATTGGGATTATTTATTATACAACGGGATCACGTCGTTTCTTATGGATCTCACTAACTTATTCCATATGAGAATAATTTTCCAACCCATGACCATTAAATTGTGATGGTGATGTACACACTTACAAGTTGGTAGCACAACCTTTTCGAATAATGGTTTACTATGTATTTAGGCTAAAACATATTGAGCTATATATTCTCTCAAAAATATTTGAATATCTCTTAGTGGAATATGGAAGATTACCTATAATTTTTATAATTTGAAATCTACTACATCTTAGGGAAAGGAAAAATCATTGACAATTCATTGAGCAGGAAAATTCTAACCCATGAAGTGAAAGAATCTTTGTAAGAGTGGAATTTTATGGCTCTCTTTGAACAATTTTATATTGGAATTTGGGATAAAGGGTATAAAGTTTATTATTATAGATTTTAGTTGATTAACTCTCTTATAGAAATGATTCTTCAGGATCATGATCCTTATAAATAATTCCATAGAATTAGAGACTCTCTTTATGGTGGGGACACATTTTCCCAGTTGTCCTTCTTAAAAGAGGGGGTTCTATGCAATCAGGATCACTTCATTGTTCTATTAATAGGAATAAAATCTTTGATGGGGGGATTTTCATAATTCCCAATATAATTTTCACCTTGGAACCAAAAAAATGTTTTTTCATATGAGGTAGATGTTTTGGTGGCCAAGTATAAGATGAAGCATTGCTGAGTTTTTTCCCTACTGTTATACATGCCAGTAGGATAAGTTTGAGCACTAAAAAAATTTAGGCTTACTTCAACAACTTCCAGTCCCAACTTATAAGTGAGATGAAATAAATATGGGTTTGTGTTTGAGTTTACTCATACCTAGAGAAATAATAATGTGATATGGGTTGTGATCCACAGGCTAACCAACTCAGATAACTTCATAACCATTCAAGATAAATTGATAGTTGAGGAGTTGGTAAGCCTCTACTTGAAAGATATTGTTCATTTTCATGGATTTCCATATACTATAGTCTTTGATAGGGATCCATAGTTTACTTCTTTCTTTTTGAGTTTCATTAAAGAGGCATTGGGATCTCAGGTCCATTTGAGCATGGCTAACCATCCACAGTCGAATGGAGAGAGAGAGAGCTATACAGATTCTAGAGGATATAATTCACACTTATGTTCTCAAATTTGGTGGGGCTTGGGATGATCACCTAGGGATGGTTGAGTTTTCTTATAACAATAATTTATCTGTAGGAATTAGAATAGTATCTTTTAAGGCCATGTAGGTATGTACTTGAAAATATCTGTTGTGTTGGTCAGAGATTGGGTAAATTTCCTTGGTTGGACAATTTTTGGTGCAAGAGACGACTTCAAAGATTATATTAGTTTGTTAGAGAATTTTAATATCATAGATATTATATAAGTCCTATGATGATCATCAACATATAAATTTTTATTTCTCTATTGGTGAATATGTGTTCTTGAATGTTTCACCTTAGTTGGATCATCAACGACTTAGGAAGAAAGGGAAGCTTTCTCCTCATTTTTTGGGACCTTTCGACGATGTTGAAAAGGTGGGGAAAGTTTCATACCATTATAAACATCCACTGCAGCCGATGTTGATACATATACTATTCCATGTATCTTAGGTAATAATATATTTATCTTATGTATATCATGGTTTTATTTGGAGTGATCTTGAGATCAAAACTTATTTATCTTTGACCAAAAATCTGGTTAGGATAGTTTATTATGGGACCAAGGTACTTCATGGGTGGACGATAACTTTGGTTCATGTTGTATGGTAGAATGATTCTAATAATCATGATAGATGGGAACATGATGAATAAATGATTTATTAGTGGCCTCATATTTTTGTAATGTAAGCTTCTTCATTGGATTTATGTGGATAAAATGTTTTTATGGTGAAGGGGTTGTAACATCCCATTACCGATCTAACATGTACGTCTTTATCCTTTCTATGGGTTTTATTTTTTATCGACTGGGTAGTGTTGAGAATGAAGATATAGGATCCCTATAATGGTGAATTTATATATTTTATGTAATCTCATTTTTAACCGACCTTTTCTATAGGTTTCCAGAGGGTTACATGCTGTGTAACTAGGTTACATGATGTGTAATGGTTTTTAGAGGAAAGTTGGGAAAGGCATAACAATGTCAAGGGTCCACAATATAAAGATACTTTACACAAATTTAATGAATTAAAGATCAATTTTTAATTCATATCTTTTGTTTTTAATTCTAGGTGATGCATTTTTTTTGGAAGTTTCAGATTTTAAATAGTTCACAATGTGAAATAGTATAACACATCATGTAATACCCCAAGTGTGGTTTTTAAATAGGCAGTACAGTTGAGATCCTCTTTTCTCCTCCACTCAATTTTCTTCTCCCTTAAACTATGGAATTCCCCAAGTGATCTTGGATATTTCCAACCCTTATGGATACTCATTCATGGGATTCAATATTTTTGCACTTGTAGTGTAATTCCTAGGTAATATTTCTACCTCATTCTTCATCTTTCTCTCTTTTACCTCCTTTGAGTTTTTAATAGATCATCCTAAAATTGATGGATCTATTATTATTGACATAAATATCATCTCTAGGTTGTGTTTCAAGGTCTTCAACACCTTCGTTGTTGCCGACGAGTGCCATTGCGAGTGTTGTGTTTTGAAAAAGGGTAGGGGATTCTATCTAATTTAGCCAAATTTATTATCTTTGAATTTTCTTGATTTACATCAACTTTTTATATAAATTTAATTTTTCAAACCTTATTTCAATTGATTCAATAATAAAATTGAATTCTAGTGAATTGGGAGATTTGAAATGGTTTTGGCATGATAATTGGGAAAACACTTAATTCCATTGAATTAGGGAGTGTTTATGGAAATTGGTTTATTTAAATTATTTAATTGAAATATAATTTTTCTATGAAAAAAAATTAAATTAATTTTTTTAATTTAATTAGATAAATTAATTTTTAAATTGATAGAATTGGTTTTTGTAACGATCCCCGATTGGGCCAAGCCTGCATAAAAGACCAGCCATGCCGAAGCCTAACATGGGGAGATAGCTAGTCCACGACCCCTACCACATAACAACCTATATAAAACATGGCAGGAAACTATACCCTACTTAGAGGGTCTTTTTAAATCACCTCCCTTGAAACTCGAAAGATGAAAACGTGCTTAACAGCCAACCTGGAATCATTACAAGTACCACAGGTACTCATAATGCTTCTTGGTTGGTTGTTAAGCCCATGGTCACGGTTCGAGTTACGGGGGAGGTGATTTAAAAAACCCTGCTAGGTAGGGGATAGTTTTATGCCATGTGTTATCTGGGTTAGAATATGGTGGGGGCTATGGGCCTGCTATCTACCAGTGTTGGGCTTGGGCGTGGCTAGTATTCTGTGCATGCTTGGCCTAATCGGGGATCATTACATAAAAAAGAGATTTTTTATGTAACAATCCCTGATTGGGACAAGCTCGCACAAAAGACCGACCACACCCAAACCCTACACCAGTAGATAGCAGGCCCATTGGATCAGTGGTACTCATAATGCTTCCTAGTTGGCTGTTAATCCTATTTTCACAGGTTCGAGTTGCGGGGGAGGCGATTTGAAAAACCCCACTAGGCAGGGGATAGTTTCCTACCACGTGTTATCTAGGCTGACATACGGTGGGGGTTATGGGCATACTATCTACCAGTGTTGGGATTGGGCAGGGATGGTCTTCTGTATGGTCTTGGCCCAATCAGGGATTGTTACAGATTTGAATGGATATCAAATTGGTAAAATGGATTAAAAAGCATTAAAAGAAACCCCGTGGTTTATCTTGTTAAAGATGAGTGTTTTTTTGTTATGAATAATTTTGTTTTTAAATGAAAAATTAGCATTTAAATGGAAGAATGTGATTTAATTTTATTTTATAAAGTCTTAAAATAAATTCCCCATCATTGATTGTGTAAGATCACATGCAAGACTTAGGTAGTTTCTGTGTTATTTTGACATACTCCATGCTATTACAATGTTCTAAAACATACACGTAGAAGGTCACATCCATGATAGGATGGTGATGAGTCACCTTTGTCCTATGTTAGGGGATGTATCTATAAACATATTTTTGAGTCCACTTAGAGGTTGTAATGTCCTATAGCCTTAACCTTAGGTACCTATTTGGTAGATGACCATTTTGCTCGCTTGTTTTATATTTGAGATATAAATATACAAAAATGTTGTTAAACGAAACTACATGCATTATGAATTTAAATAATTTATTTTATGTAACTGTTAATTAAATCCATTATTTTATAAATATTTTATCACTTATAAATCCTTTTCTTAAAGTATTTTTCGATCATTTAAATGGTATAGCATGATTTGTTTTGATATGTATTAGGATGCCAAACTATTTTATTTTAAAATAGAAAGAATTATTTTGCTTAATATATTTTTGGAATATGTTATGGAATCCTTGGTGATATCCTATTGGAATTTTTAGCTCACACACTACCTCTACCTTCGAGAGTTTTTAGATTATCTTCTTCTAGGTTTGACCAAGGGGAAAAGATATCTTAGAGGTGGATCTAGAAATTGAAGTTAGGACATAGTGAGTTTTGACCTTAGGGACTTGGGTTTTTTTTCCTATTTTGGTACTTGGTTTGTAGTACTTTTGGATTTAATTCCTTATTAACTTCTAGTACTATACTCTTGATAGAGTTTATTTTGTATGCATATTGACTTTCTTGTCTTTCCTCTGGTATTTTTTTGTGGAAAATTAATTCCCACTTGCATGTAATATGATTCTAGGATCTATTTTCTGAACCATAGGGATCAAGAATTCTCTTAGAGCTATGTTAGGGATGATTCAGTTATCAGGTTACCAGGGTACCTAGGCTGGTTCCTGATAATAATCATCATAAATGTTTACATGGGATATATTTGCATGAAAAACAAACCTCATGGTGTCTATGTAATCATTGAACTCTATAATGATCAATCCTCGGTCTTCGACATACAACATCAAGCTAGTTCATGGAGGTCGATCATAGCCCTTAACACTTTTCCTAATTATATTATGAAATTTTCTTTAGATAATTATATCTTAAAGATAATTAATTAATTAAACAATACTTGTTATTCGTAACAAATTATAAATTTAAAGGTTGTTCACCCAAACTGAGGATCCTCATATATCATTTCAATAAATATGAAAAATACCCCAATGTATAGTACACAGGACCACCGACCTCAACAAAGAAAAATCTCATTCCAAGAAAATCTTGATAACATTTTAGAGTATTCCTCGTCCAATCAGCTTCCATCAGTCTCCATTGATTTCAAAATCATGATAATTTAATTCAAATAATTAACAAAAACTAAATTGTAATAAATTAAATGAATACATGAAAAAACCACATCCATTATTGAAAGTAATAAGTTATGAATTATTTAACAGAAAATGTCACCTACTCCAAATAATGACTAAACATTAATGGATGATCTATAACACACTTTCGAATTTATTAAAAGGAAAATCATGAATGAATTAAAATAAGACAAAAAAAAATTTAATATAAGTAAATTAGAGAATCTAGAAGATTAAATAGGAAATATATATTTACAAAAACAAAAAAAAGTTACGTGTTCATCACTATTTAATATCCTCTATTTGTGTTAATGAACTACCTTATTATCTTCAGATAAATTTGCATCGATCAGATGGAATTAACATATGATTTATTTCATTTAAATAAAACCATGATCAATAATAATTTTCAGAGGAAATATTAAATAAGGAATTTCATGTTCTAAGACATACCGAGAGGGATCCATCACAATGAAGGAAACATCAATTGGTGAATGAATAAGGTTGAAATAGGTCGCAGAGGCAAAAACCCTCAATTCCTAGACAATATTTTAAGAGGTTTGGGGGAATAGAGAATGATGGTTATTAAATATTTTCTTAACTACAAAACACTTAAAATACTATATATTATTAGTTAATTGAATGAAACATCATTTCACATAGTGATAATTATGGATGAAACATAAAATGAGGCTAGTCGTGATGGTTCACATCGTGCCACATAATGTCACACTACAAATCCTTTATATAACACAATTTTTATATACTGAACTAAAAAAATTAACCTAAAATCCCTATTGATTCACCTGAAACATCATGAATTGTTTCAAAAGTACATCAGAAGTGTTAAAACTTTTGTATTACTAACATGAGCTCCAAATCTCAAAAATAACAAACCACAATACAAAAAAATTTGATTTCCCTTGGAAAGTTCAACAAATAATAGCGCGTTCCATTAAAATTTCCCCACTATAGAATCTATAATCTATAATAATTTGGGGTAGTAGATGAAACATGTCACCCAATTTTCCATGATAATCATCCACCAATATTTCTCCATGATCCAACACTAAATTCCATGCACCAAGTCAAGGCTAAAATCACTCTGCAACTCCCATCATGTGATAACTATGAAACTCCTAAGTTAAATACAAGATGTCGTTCCATAATATTATTAGAATCTAGATTAAATTTGAGAGGTTTCTCACTATAGTTTACTTTACTGTTATTTCTGGTGTCAACTAGTAGTCATTCTCGAAACCTATGGTGTTTCAACAATTAAACACTACATTCCATGGATGATTACCGAAGAATGGTCATATCCACAATAGTAATAACCTACCAAAAACTCTAAATCTATGCCTTTAAAACCAACTAATAAGGTGAAAAATGATGTTACCAACACTAATATACAATAATGTGTCTAATATTATACAATAATTGATGTTAGACATCGTATTCCAAATATTTTCTGAAACACATTTTCACGCTTCCAAAACAACCTCAAACGAAACATCTTCCTCCAAAACCAAATTTACAACAACAACCACACATAGAGGGTCTCATTAGGTCTTGTTACACATCACCAATTTACCATGTTTTACAAGTATTTACCCACAAATTTACCTTTAAAACTAATCATCACATTATTCACACTAGAAACATGTTATAAAACTAGATTTTCCCTATAAAAATGTAATTTAATATTTCATTACCTGATGACTCCACAAACCATGTGATGAAACTAGGATTCAAAAACTAAACCATTTCAATAAAAGATAGGTTAAAATAATATATCAATACCTCATTCTTAATTCATGGTAAGACAACGTTTCTCATCGACCTACATAGCATGAAGGAAGATAACCATAATTGAAATGTCCTAACTATTTTTAACTAGAAAAATCAATCCAAAAATGATAAGATCAATATGGTTCCAACCCAGCATATTTGTGGTCACATAGAACGCCATTCATAACATTTCAAAAATTCTATAAAGAAAAGATCTCAGTCTAAGAAAACAACACTCCATGAATCCACTCTTCCAGATTTCTTAATCCACTTATGCATCAAAAAATTGGTCTGACATCATCCTCAAGGGAAGAAATGACTCTAAAGGTGTCTCTAATGATTGTTTCACCAACCACTTACAATAGTAATAAAGGTATCAACCATCCATCAATGCACAAATGACCTGAATCCTTTTCAAATGAAGTGATTTCTACCTCAAGTCAACAACCCACATCAGTTATCCATACAAAACTACATCTGAATCAAACATCGAACATTCATCATGAAAAATGATACACATAGGTCCATTATACACAAATCTATCATAGTTACCATAATCATCTAGTGGTCAGTCATATATGAATAATGAAAGTTTCATAATATAGGCAATTACACACATGAATTGATAGATGTTTCCCACCACTAGAGTATTTTTATTACCACTTAAAATGAAATCATCTATTTTCCTCTTCCACCACTAGTTTTAAATAGCCATGAAGAACAACTATAACTATATATTCAAACGTTTTCAATGAAAAAGACCATGAAATTAATATACATTGATTAAATAGAATAATACCAGTTATTCCAAAAATTACATTCTTGATATGTGTAATGTTTTTTAACAACTACAACATAGGTTGAGACATATGTTGAGATGGACTTTTCCCCTTACAAAAGATGTTTCATGAAACCAAAAAAATACCTAATAATGTATATTTGGATTGAATTCAACATTTTCCCATAATCAGTTATCACTGAAAAATTATTCCATAGAGATAATTCTATATCCATTAACCATTGTGCCATAAAAACCTTTGAGATTCATCAAAAATGTGTCGGTTAGTAACACCGAGGGTGATCATGAACCAATAAAAACATGAATGACCTACCATCAAAAAATAAAAATGGGTAATCCATAAGACCAGGACATTCCCAATGGGTGCTACTCCACCCTAATCTAGCTGACCCCCCCATAACCACTACATGTACACTCATGTATTAAGGATTTCTTTGCAAGGAAGGGAATGAAACTGTTACTTTGATTGGATTTATTACTTGATGGGACACATTATTTTATGCCTAGACTCAAATTATAATCTTATATTTCTTCACAATAGTGCCCCATCTTCACTAAACGAATCCCTCACAATGCTCCACATTCAAAATAGAAACCCCTTGGTATTGTGTTTTACTATTCACCTCCTATCTCATTGGTGTCAACTCAAGCTAGTCAGTATCTACCATGCTTTGTAACCCAACATTATATAATGATTACTATCACTCTAGTGTCCAAATACACCAAGATTACAATAAAAATTATATGAAATTCATTTATGATTTCCAAATTTTACTCCCATGTATAGAGTTTTTCCTTCAATGAAAAACTACATTTTTCTTTTAACTTTGACTATTACATAACAAGGAATATTCTAACTAATTTTGATTCCATGAAGTAAAAGGCACCAACCAACAAGTAAATAGAGATGAATTTATAAGGCTATAAGGTCTTACAAAGAAAACTATAAAAAGTTTCACTATGGGTTACAAAAAAAATGTAATCTAGAAACATCTTCAATGATATTCCAATATAGATTCTAAATTATACTAAAAACATCAAGATACATTAATGATTTTTTCTGTTAAACAAGGAACTACTAGGAGGTAGAGAGTTACCTACTCATAAAATAAAATCTGGACATTTATTGACTTGTCCTATCAACTAGCTACCTGAAAAAGAACTATACAATGGTATATAATTAATGAAAATGGACAAAAAATATCACTTCACTGTATTTTCATAGAGATTAGATATCATTTTCACCATTCCCATCCCTGAATTCCTGGTCCACTAGGTGTACAACAACATGTCTCACATGAAATTCTATTATTAATAGACATGTATAGAGGTTAATCCAAATATAACTTCATGAATAACTCATATAAGAAAACATAGTACAATCTATTGAGAATAATCATTTGATTCCTACGTAATATATACAATCACACATTAGTAGCATGTATGTCAGGAGAAACCTACGTGTTGACTATGACTCATGTGATACCTATTGCTGATACAGTTTGGATTCCAATACATATTAAGTCACAAAAAATCATTTTGATAATATGAGGTGAAAACAAATAATAACTAAACTAAACGAGAACATTTTTCACATAACCTAGTAACTTGGAATTCCTTTGGAAAATTTATTTGTAATGAAAAAGTTTGAGTTTCAACACAAACCATGACAAATTCTTTTGTTCCCTTTCTATCAACTCCCATGATTATGAAAAATATGCGAAACTACTATGATAAAATTTTGTAAAATCTTGACACAAATCACCAGGTCCGATCTAGAATTTATCATGACCTTATGTTCACCTCTTGTTATGAAAGAGGCTGATTACTAGATGTAATGATATTGAGTGGAGCCAAATTAAACTATACCGTAAATCAGAGTAAAAAATTAAAAATAAACTAGAACAAAAAAAAAATTTACAATTAGAGTACATAGATTTTAATAGCATACTAAATGAATGAATGAATGTTGAATCAATATACTCAAAAGTAAAAAAGGTATAAGATATTAACTTCCAATTGGCCAATCATGAATAGAAATAGTGAAAGGTGAATTGTATAAAAGTAACAAATCCCACTTCTTTTTAAATATAATCCTTTTATCCAGGATCACACCAAGATATCCTAAAAGAATGTAAACCTGGGACTTAGTCCAACCTATACCTTCAATAAGTGGTGGATTCTTGGGTACCCAATTGTTATGGCTACATGATAAGAGAATGAATAAGACTTTGTAGGACCCCAAAAATTTCTTCCATTACCCAACCAATAATATATATATTTACATCCATTTAATAATATAAGAAGATTGTATCATCCAATACACAACTATGTGACATTCAATAATACCATCAAGAAGGAACATGAAATAAACAGCCCTGTGTTGAGTAGTCATGTGGTTACCAAACCACCATGGACCCCAATTGTACCTGCTTCAACTCCATACTAGGTGAATATTTATAATACATGATAGATGTAATAAACATCACACCACAATTCTAGATAACTAGTAATTGAGACACTATAGCCCTCAATATATTCTAGACAACAAGGTAGTAGTCATGTATCTCATAATCAAGTAGGAAACAAGTTTGAGGTAGGGCCACATAGCTGAATAGTTATCAAGTACTAAACATCAAAAAGTCGCTGATTATTATCCCAATACTTAGTATCTAAATAGGATTGAGTATCAATATACTACTACTAATTCCTTGGGCCTCATGTATTGACATGTTACTCAAAATCCACAAGGCATCAAATTATATTTGGTCACAATGATATCATGTTCCTACCCTGTACACATGTAATTCAATTTTAACATCAAAATACATGCATACTTAACCTAAATAGACAACCATGACATAATTGTATATATATTCATGATAAAAATAAATATTTCCAATTTTATTCCCAATACAAAATATAGGTTAGAGCACAATAGATTGGAATAAAATTTTATGTCATCATGAGAAAAAAATATTAACAAACATAACATTTGATCATCAACCAAACATGATATTATAATAAAAAAAATGAAACTCAGGGAATAAATCATCATAAAAGGGTCTTAGAGATACTAACACACCCACATACAATCACAATCAAACAAGGTGAACTGGATATTTCAAATATAGTTTCACACTATAGAAACAACAGTGAAAAAATAAATAGATCCTAGAAAACCATAATGAGTCATATCATTTACATATACAATCATAATAAAACATGGTCAAATAGTAAATCTAAACACACTCATCAAATAATCATCATATATGGCTTCATTTTATATATACACACATAACACCGCTCAAGGTTTCCATGAAATAATGTCACTCTATAGTGATGAAGCCTCTACCTTCAGTGACCAACATTACACCAATGCACAAGTCTCCATCATGGCCATTGGCAATTTTCCCAATTACATCAGGCATGACCCATTAACTAATAAATACCTAAATATCTTAATTTAATTAATCATTTTATATTATTCAAAAAAATAATATTAATTTAATGTTCATTCACTTGAAGTGAAGAACCACATATCTCATGATGATTTTTTTATAATACCATAGGGTAGAGAACACGAGACCACCAACGTCAATGGATCCCACTCCCAATCTATAAAAACCCAACTTATTTTTTCTGATCCATCCAAGTCTATTAGACCTACATAAATCTCCACTATTTTATATCTCATGAAATTCATTCCAAATAAATAATTTTAACTAAATTATAATTAATTTAATGAATATAATAAAAACCTAGAACCTAGGGATAAAATCATGCATTTCAAAATACATACTAAAAATTATACCTAGGAAGGATAGTGACTAACCATCCATGGACGGTAAGTAACATTCATTCGAAAGAATTTTTAGAAAATCCATATCACATGACAATAAGACATAAAACAATTTAACATAAAGAAATTTGAAAATATACAGGATTTGAAATGAAAATATAACATCACAATAATTAATGCCAATGACATGCATTCATTACCACATGATATTCTCGTTCCACATGGATCAATAATATTCTAACCCTAATAAAAATCCATTATGTTCTGATAGAATTTATATTAAATTCTTCTAATCATTATCAAGCCATGATAAATAAGAATTATAAGAGGAATGTGTCATGATTTTATTTCAATGTATAATACATTCTAATATGAATCTATAAAAATGAATATAACTTAAATATATGATGTATCATGGTTAAGGGATGTCCCAGAGGCCTAGAACCTCCATTATAATGGAATCCTTGATTCAGAGTAATGTATAATGATAGATTTAGAAAATTAAAATCGCATTAAAACACACTAAATACTACCTTATATGATTAAACCATGTCAAACATTGATTCAAATACTTATAATTCTGGAATAAACATTAATGGAGGCTGTCGATGATGGTTCACGGTGTCAAAATATGTGTCATGCGTGAACCCTTTTTACAGTAATTTTTTGTAGGACCCCTTTGCATTCAGCTAAAAGAAATCATGAATCACTTGAAGCATCCATATATTTATAGGAACATCTATTATATATATTTAAACTATAATATTGTTGACTCAATATCTTGTTACAAAAAGAACCAACCATAAAATGTAAAATTTTAAATTTTTACAATAATTATATCACATAATGACAAGTGTTTTTTTTAATTTTTGAACCGTAAAAACATGAATTTTATAATCCCCCAATAGAAAACGTTTCTTTAGAAAATAAGAGATCCAATCCCCTATGAAGGGGAAAATTAAAGGGAAATGTACAATATAAGGTAAATTCAATATGATGTTGAGAAATAAGGATCCTAGAAAATATTTGATATATTTCAGAGAGAAAAACATCAAAAAATATTATGTAAATGTTCCATTGAAAAGATCTTATATCACAAATAACATAAATTCCAAAAGGAAAATTCATCAAAAATAGGAAAATTATTTTATTTCATAATACATGGAACATTTTAAAGGAATGATATTACTAATGAAAAAACATGATGGTGGGGAAAGGTGATCAAGTAGTAATCATTAGAAAACATTTTTCCACATTGTTGTAATGAAAGGACAAAATAACTGATATAGAAAAAGATATATAGATTAGATTATTAAAATTTGTAAGTAATGTAATGAAAACTTAAAATTTACATTATAATATCATTTATGTATAAATAATAACATTCTTTAAATATATAATTAATATGGACTTATATGAAAATTAAAAAGGTGATAGATGATAAAACCTTTAAAGAAGTGTTTTTTAGGGAAAAATATTATCGATATATAAATAAAAATACCATAAAAGGAAAAAAAATAAAGGGAACTTAAAATAAAATGAGTGAATGATAAATGTAATATAATGTTATAAAATTGGAATTATAAACACCATATAAATGGATATAGGTGAAAAACATGAAACATGTCTCAAATAAATATTTTTTAATTAAAATCCAATATTGATTTCACAACCATAGAATCAAAACTCCTTGAAGAAGTGAACATGAAATTAAACAATAAATACCATGAATAAATAGATAATAATGATATAATATTTAAATTTTATAGTATATACTCTATATAAAATAAAACAAGTTCATTTTAAAAAACCTTACTCAAAAAATGAAATTTGGGACCCAAATACTATACTGATTTCATGACACATTAATAAAATTTTATTTAATTTTATAATAATATAATGTTTTTAAATAAAATTATGTATATGAAAAATATTATATAATTTATTAATTGGGATCTGAGTCAATATAATAACATAAAAATGAAAGATGGTTCACATTATGAAACATGCCTAATAAAATTGAAACCAGGACCAAGAACCCTTAACTCAATATTTTATTGGTATGGACTCATTAAATCAATATTTATAATAAAAAATACTCATTAATAAATTAAATTAGAACCATATTTAAATTTATGACATTTTACATCTATCCTTTAATTTCATTTATTATAGAGTTATTATGCATTGATCAACTGTGTTAGTCATTTTAAATGTTTCATGTATATTATCATAAAATGATTTTGAGTTATTATTCCATGGTATTTATTTAGTTACCTATATAATTTAGAATTAATTTGAATTAGATTTCATAAATTATTTATGTGTTTATCATTTACATCTAATGGAATTTTAGGTGTGATTATTAATGTCAAAACTTGTAACATGATTGTGTTTTGAAATTTTTACCAAACTAAAGGTGGTGTCTTAATAATCATGTAAACATAAATATTATTATTCTATAACAAAATAAATTAATTTTATTTTAATATGATATCTTAACTGTATTAAAAAACATATGAGGTTAAATGGGTTGAAAAATATATATTCAAATAAAAAAAAGTTTTTTGGTATACTTATTTTATGTGGTTAAATTTTATAGAAAATATTTTTTTGTTGATATTATTTTTAAAATGTAAAAATAATCTTTCCAAAAGGTTAATAATATTATAAATACAATATTTATTTATTAATTACATTTTTATAACCATCCATGTAAGGAAGTGAAAAAAATGATATAGATTTTTCAGGGAGGAGTTGGATAACATGTAAGATGGGTGAAATTTTCATTTCTAAAAGGTGGGGAGGAAGGTAGATAATTATTTCACTAAAAATATAAATTTTGTTTCACACTTATGAAAAGTATATAATTATGTTAGGATCATAATATTATATTTGAAAAATTATTAGGGAAAAATAAACCCAAATAAATCATTAAGATAATTACCACTACTATTGACATCCACTTTTAAATTATACCTACATCCATTAGAAAAGAGTTTTATTGTCACATTATTATAATGGAACAGACCCCAGAAACGAAACGTTCATTACTACATTAATACATTGGAATAGATACAAGTGGTCAAATCAGGAAGGACTAATCAATTTACTATTTTAGAGGAAAATATACTTATATGATACCTATTTTATATAGGGAAATAAAATACAATGTATATAAATTGAAAACATTTTTCATCCTTGATGTAATTTGAATAATTTATCTTCATGTCCTGGGTATGATAAAAAATAATGGTGATTGAAAATTCACATTAAGGGTTACATATCATGGAATATATCTTGAATCAATAATAAATAATCAATATGGACTGGAAAATAACTGAATAAACATTCTATGTAGTCAATAACATTACTATCATAATTTGATAAATAATAAGAAATATTAAATTTTCAATAAAATAAAACAAATTCCATTTAATCAATAAAATAATATTAAAATTCATAAATAGATAATATAATTTTGAAAAATTAAAGGATTCTAATAATAATTGAATTCTAAAGGAAAAAAATTTTAATTATTAGATTTCATGATCTCAGACATCATGATACCTATACTACTGAGACATTTCTCATGATAGTTTAAAACTACAACATAAAAACCCATCTAATTTTTCCAACCGATTTATCTCATGAGATAAATTGATGCATCAAGGGGGTATCTATAACTATTCCCCAAGAATATCTTTATGTCCAAATAATTCCACATATATCAAATAATAAATACAATTCATGAATCAATATTCCTTACCATCAAATATCTATAATGAGTAAAATGATACAGATTAATCAATATTTTTCTTTTTAATCGAATAACATTCAAAGTAAACACAATTTGTAAAAATGCTATTTTTTTGATGTAATAATATCCATGATTCAAATAATATGAATATTTATGTTAAATGTAATTTCCACTGAAAAGTTTTCATTATTAATTGATTGTTTCAGAAGAGAGATAATAATCACAATGGAAACAAATAATGTAATATATTTTTAACTCTAGTGAAATTTAAATTTTAAGACCTTGAAGATTAAAAATTAAATGAAATATTAATTTTCATTGAAAAATAACTATTAATGTAAATTTTATCAATATGGTTGTATATACTCGACATAAAAGTGAATAGGTGCATATTAAAAAATAGGCCTCAATAAAATGGTTATTGAGAGAAAATTCCGTGCCACTAGGTAACCATAATGTAAAATTATCTCATATGAAATAATTCAATTTGAAACATAAAATACCATTAATTATGAACTATTAAATATATTACATGTAAAAGTAAAATTATATACACCATATAAATGAAATTATGTTTATAATAATAAAATATGCAGCAATGAAGGGAAATTGAGTGAAGTCGCTTACATCATTCTTACTTTTTGTTAAATGTTTTTAAACCTCATGTATAATTTTAAAATAATTTTATTAATTCATAGAAATAACAAATTAATATTTATAGTCTAATATTTTATCTCATTATATCATTTTACAACACATTTATTAATAATGTTTCAATATTTTTGTTGTTTCCGGTGTTAGTTACCATGTTCTCTCATTGTATATTATCATGAAAGATTTGGTTATTATATAAATTATATATTTAAATAATCTTAATAATGATATTAATGATATAAATATAATATGTGCTCATTATAAAATTTTTATAATCATTGTTTAATGTTTTACAAGGAAAATGAAACACATTACATCGTAGATACTACAGGACGTACATACGTAGGAGCGATGATATCATTCCCATAAATAGTGAAAGGTTAAGAATTTATGTTAACTATATATCTTGAAAAATTTATATCATGTCATATGTACCAAAAAAATCATTAAATTTAACCCTATTACCTTCCATGTAACATTTAAGTAAAAAGGGAATCACATCGCTTCGTGAGGCGACAATCTGTAGTACACACGAGTGACATTATCATATATTAAATAGAAATAAATGTAAAAACGTATAAGGGATATTATTATTAAAAATTTATAATAATACCATATATATTATATAAATTTTTTAAATTCTGAATTATATCAATCCTTCAATGGTGGTGATGGAAAAAAAATTATATCTATTAGCGAGTAAGTTGTCTGTCGTACATATGATCAACAATTTCATCTCCCATTTTGATGGAATAAGGGGTGGATATAGGTCATAACCATAAAATAATAACTTCTCAGTGTAGGTAATATACTTATGTTACTATATAATAATGTTTTAAAAATATTTTAAATAGGTGTTTGAAGAAACAGAATGAAAACGCTAATTTAAGAATGTTACAACTAATTCACCGAACTTCTATTGGTTTGCAAAAAAAGACTTATTAGAAAAGTTTTTAATAAAAAATGGGATCAAAGATGTTTTTAGGTGATTAGTGATATTATTTGGGTAGGTATTAGACAAACAAAAGGCATTGGAGTTGTGAATAGGGGAGAAGAGGGTGTCGCCATTTATATGTTGGGGAGAAGAACAACATGTAATTTTATAATTTTTTTACACCTCTATTTTTATAATCGAAAAATACCCCAAATGGTTTATTATAAACCATAATAGGTTAAATGGTTGAAATTTGGAGATAAAAGAAGTTATGGAAATTTTTTAAGTCATTTTAAACCCTTCTCTTATTAGTTTTTCCCCTAGGTAACCTCATTTTTACCTTAAGCATGGTAGTTAATTTTTAAAGCTTTTAATATTCACAATAGTAAAAAAATTTATTTTTCATAATAGATAATATAAATTATAGAAAATTCTAAAAATTAAATCCATTTTTTCAAAGTAAATTCAAATAATCATTGGAATAAAATATAAAATTAAACATGTAGATGTGAGGAAAATTAGGTTTCCAAAGAGAAAATTATAATAGGTACACAAAGTTTAAATATCATTATCCAATAATAAATGTATTTAAAAGAAAAAATTTAGTTAAATATTAATATTATTTAACAATTTTTTCATTAAAAAATTATAAAATATCTTATTCTTATTATTTATTTAACTGAAAAGAAAATTTTGAATAAAAATCCGAATTTTTCACTATTTGATGAAAAATGAAACATTTCATAAAAATAAAAAAATAATCAACCTTTGACAATTTTTGATATTATTATTTTAAAAATGAAGTTAATTTTTACAAAAACAATTATAAAAAATATATTATAATTTTTTATGCAACATACGATGAAACAGGTTTTTATAAAAAATATCATTTTTTAGAAAACATTTCTTTTTATTTTAACTAATTAATATATTTGATCTAATCAAAAGTGAACCAAAATTTTCATAATTTAGTTTTTTCAATTCATATAAACAAATTTAATGGCTATTTTATAATGATATACTATATTATGAATCATTTAGATTCAGGGTTGTTTGTTCCATAATCTATCGAAGAGATTGAATTTCATTTAAATGAAATATATCATAAATAATCTTGTTTTAAAATGTCATATATTATCAATATTGAGTTTCATATATAATATCAAACTCAATTTTAGTTCAAAATTTGAGGATGTTACATTTTTTCGACCTTCAATGTTGCAATTTAAATTTGATCATAATAATCATGGGTTTGAGATTTGGAAACACCAATTTTTAATAACCCACATTGTAAAAGGGTTATTGAAAAATAATATTGATAATATTGGAAGGGATGATTTTCATCTAAAAAAACATACCTACGATTAAAATTAGGATAAAATTCATATTCAGTGAAGTTATGGGCCTGAAATAAAATCATAAATAATTATAGAGAGTGATAGAGGTCATTAATCATAAGAAATTTAATAATTAAATTATGTTTAACAACCTCATTACCATAAGTAATTGATGATTAAAAAGACAATTCGATTATGTAGATATGAATAAAATATAATAACATTTTTTCAAGATCCTTTTCCTAATATTGAATAATTTTTTATATTTAAAAATGTGAGGAAATATACTTGTTTGATATCACTCTATTTCATAAGAACAAATTCATCATTTGGTTGTGCTTAGATCAATATCAACTTGATGTCATTCTATTGGAAATGAATTTCCAAAAAAATTAATTTTATATTCATAAACAAATAAAATTTACATTAAATAGGTAAAATAATCCATAAAATGTGACAATTATTTCATTATATCTATAAATATTTCCTAAATCAAATATTGGTAGTATAATTTATCCAATATAAAAAATTAATATATAATCATAAATAGTAACATAATTTGTTCAGCAATGATATTTACCAATCATATTTTTTATTTAAAAAATGACATATTAAATATAATGTCATGTGGGATAGTTGTAGTTGAATCACCCTTTTTTTCATTCTGTTATGGGTTCAAACCAAGCAGCCTTCGCAATATGTAATGGGTTGCCATATATCATGTATGTTTTCCTTTTTCCAAAATAGTATTATTATAATTCCAACAATACACTCCAATTTTGATGACCTATAATTACTAATTAATCAATCATAATATAAATCTTAATGTTTAATAATACCTTTATTATTATAAAATTAATAATTTAATGTAATTACTCCCCAAATAACACTTTAATATACAAAACCATTAGGTTGTATTCATGTAAATGTTTTCAAAAAACATCCTTAATCATGTTAAACTCCTACCAAACAAATTTTCAAAAGGGGTTTTTTATGAATATGAACTTTTTATCAACCTTAAACTTAAAAACCCATGATGTTATCTATAACAAATAATATAGTTAAGATATATGTTCTTCTATTATATAACACAATCCTTATATGATTCATGATTCTTATAACTAAAATAACATTGGTAAAAATACTTTTACAATTTAATTCACAAACTTAATTAAATAAATACTTCAACTATTTTATTTCAACATATTTTTTCCTTCATCTAGGGGTTAAACTTGGGAATAGGTAATTAATAAAGATAATTTATAGGTTCCCCAAATTTAAGACAATCGATTAAGATGGATCACTGGGGTGAAATTTATTTTCTTGTATTGTACTCTTCATCTTTCCTCAGTAATTTGTTTCCTTATGACATACTTTTCCATACATAAAATAAATCTACTCTTCCTTTGAGATACTTTCTTGGGTATCTCTTTCATACATTTACGACATGAAAGAAGTTGAGCATTCTATCCTCCCTTTTATCCTCCACTTGAGCTCTTGGAAAACTTTATCCTACAATTCATTGGTGAATTAGAGTGTCAGTTAAGGTATATGTTATTAATAAAATTTCAGGATAAATTACTAGGTATAATCATGTTATCTTTCACATTTTTCACCATCCAATATGGTTTCTCATAGTCCTCACATTTTTCATCATATTAAATGTTAACATGATTCCTACGGGTTCCAGCCATTGACTAAAACAAAGAATACTAGAGTGAGATACAACAATCAAAGTGGAAAACCAAGATATTACTTTATAGTATGACAAAATCATGACACCTTCCTTTCAATCTTGGACACATTAGGATTATACTAGGTCATTCATTTTCACCATTTGTTCTAATAGTTAATAATTTTTTTGTAAACAAAATGTGATTTATCCAAATAATATCCCCCAAGAGTGTCAAATAAGGTGTTTATTAAGGCCCATTATCTTGTGCCATGTAATTATTGAGTCAAGAATGAAACAAAATTTTCAGATTTCTCACCCCATTATACATATTTTCTATAAAAAATTCTACTTAAAGTTATAAATATAGATTTATTTATAGAAAAATAATCATTATATATACAATACCAAAATATAAATATGTTCTTCTATAATTATCCTCAAATATTATAATATGTTTATGGTCCCTAATATATTTTTTCTTTACTATAATTTCAAATTATTCTACTAAACTACATCTAATACCAACTGTAATAACCTTGACCCCAATAACTTGGATTCAGTGTCTATTTAATTAAATTGGAATAATTATATACGGTCCAATCCGAAAGGACCAATCAGTTTATCATTTTGAGGGGATGGAATAAATATATAATATCCATTTACATTATTAAATAATATACAAAACCTATTAATGGAAATAATTTAGAATTACTAAACTCATTCAAAGAATTCATTTTCAAATCATTATAATGAAATCCAAATAAGGGTGAGTTCAAATTCTTTGTAAGGGTTATATATAATGGGATCTTTCATGCATCAATAAATGATAATCAATATGGAAATATAAATAACTTAACACTAGTTTCATTTAATTAATATCATGACTATCATAATTTAATAATTCACAATCAATATGGAATTGAAAATAACTAAAAACATATGACATTTAATCAATAAACTAAAAATGAAATGCATCTAGAGAT
Source organism: Viscum album (assembly GCA_963277665.1). Classification (NCBI taxonomy): domain Eukaryota; kingdom Viridiplantae; phylum Streptophyta; class Magnoliopsida; order Santalales; family Viscaceae; genus Viscum; species Viscum album. The sequence continues at coordinate 261,405,738 of OY728164.1, read as the reverse complement.
AATTTCATTACAAAAGTCTCTTATATTATTATTGTAATTGAATTATCAATGAAGTAACATCTTAATTATTGGATTAAATGATCCCATTCAATATCATACCTCTATTGTTAATACAATTACCAATACAGATTAAAACAACTGGGTAAAATCCTATCGGATATGGCCAACAGATTTATCTCATGATATCTGTTGATTCATTGAGGGGATATCTATAACCATACCCACCATTATCTGAATTTTCAAATCATTTCAAATAATTTAATTATCTATGTAATTCATGATTCTTTATTCCTTATTAGTAAATATCTATATTGAGTATAGGATATAGATTTACCAGTATTCCCATAATTAATCAAATTACATTAAAATTAAACATCATATGTAAAAATGGTATAAAATTTATGAAATAATCATATCCATGATGAAAATAATATTTATATTAAATAATAATATAATTTTTAATTATAAATTATCACAACAAAGGGATTTTTTTAATTTATTATTAACAAAAAAAATATTTGAGAATGTATAATAATTTTTTCCTCTTTGATAACATTTAAATTTTAACCCATTTAAAAATAAACATTAAAATAAACATTAATCATAATTAATAAAATATTTATTTATGATAAATTCATCAAAGGGTTAGTATATACCACATAATATCTAATAACTATATATTTACAAATACGTCTCATTAAAATCGAAATGGAAATGAAATCCCTTTTCAATTAATAGCATTCAAGTAAAATACCCTTAGATGAAATAATTAATATTGAAGCTTAAAATATGATGCATTATAATGGATTCCTGATATAACATTTAATATTGGTAGTATTTTCACCACATAAATGAAATTGGATGCTCAACTATAATATATGCCTCAATAAATGGAAATTGAGATGAAGTTCCTTACCACATACATCATATTTGTTAAGTGTGCTTCAACATCCTATGTAATTGGTTTTAAGAATTTATTAATTTATCAAATAACAATATTATTATTTATAATATTATATATAATCCTATTGTAACATTTTACCAACTTTTTGATAATAATATTTCATTATTTTAATTATTTATGGGGTTTATTTCAATGGTTTGTCTTGAGTGTTTTACCCTAAAACATTATGTCCGCTCTAAATGTAAGCACAATGGACATATCAAGGATGACTGTCCAAATCTCAAGTATAAAAAGCGATATGAGGACAAGGAAGAGAAGAATAAAAATGCAATGAAAGCAACCTGGAGTGCTTCTGAGAATAGTTCAAGCGACTCAAAAACATCACATGATGAAAAAACTAAAAAAGCCAATATGTGTTTTATGACAAACACATATAAGGTAACACTAGACTCTACTGTACATAATTCATACTATTCTAAAGATGAGAGTGACTATGAAAATATGACTAATGAAGAAATGTTTTAATACTGTAACATGATTTAAGAAACATGCAATGAATTAAAATACAAATATAAATCATTAAATAAATAATATACTCTTACTTTGACTGTTAAATCTGAACTCACAACTGAAAAAGAGAAAAATTCTCAACTGCTCAAAGAGAACAACAAATTAAAAAGGTCTAATTATAAATTGAAGAATGGACTAGAAATGATTAGCAATGGAAAAAATACACTTACTCAAATTCTAGGTAAACAAATTGCCCGTAAATATAACACTGGCATTGGTTATCAAACAGGAAAAAGAAATATTAGTAGAAAAAATTTTGTTTCTAAATCTAGGATATATAGTTTTGCTCTCAGTTCAAGACACAAATAAACTAATTCAATTTAAGATACACATTCTACTGTTTTAGGTTTTTCTGGACCAAATAGAGTGTACTTTTCAAATACTTTACTTAATAATTATAGGAAACCTATGAGGCAGATATGGGTTCCAAAAGAACTCATTACAAATATTACTGGACCCAAACAAGTATGGGTAGCAGAATCTATTTTTTCGTAATCATTTTATAGGAAAGCTTCTTAAAGAGTTCCTATAAATTTTTATGGTACTTAGACAGTGGATGTTCATGACAGAAGATAGGAGACTACTCATGCTTCAAGAACCTAACAAAAATATATTGAGGATATGTCACATTTGGTGACAATGCTAAAGGAAAGATTATTGGCCTTAGCCAAATCGGTAACTCTAACTCAATTTTAATTTCTAAAGTTCTGTTTTTTGATGGATTAAAATATAATCTTCTTAGTATCACATAGTTATGTGATGATGGATTTCATGTTAGATTTTAAAATGATGCTTACAATGTCTTTAATTCTAAAGAATAGTTAATATTTTCTACATTAACAAATGAAAAAGTTTACTCTGTTAACATAGATTCCTTATCTTCTCAAAATTATTCATGCTTAAGTGTATTAAATATAGAGTCTTGGCTCTAGAATAGGATACTAGGACACTATAATATCCACACCCTTATAAATCTGACTTGAAAAAGATTAGATAAAACTTACCCAAACTTGAGTTTCCAAATGAATAAGTGTTTAATTCCGGTCAAAATGGAAAACACCAAAAAATTTCCTTCAAACCAAAAAAAGAAGTGTCAACTTCTCAACCTCTCGAACTGGTTCACATGGATTTTTTTTGGCTAATCTAGAGTTTCTAGTTTAAATGGGAAGCACCATGTTTATGTTATTGTAGATGACTTTCTTAGATATACTTCGACCTTATTTATGGCTCACAAAAGTGAATCCTTCTCTTATTTTACTAAATATACCAAGTCTATGGAAAATATTAGTGGACTAAGAATTAAATACATAAGATGTGATCATGGCTGTGAGTTTGAAAATCAAGAGTTTGAATCCTTGTGCTCACAAAATGGTTATAGTCACAATTTCTCTTCCCCTAGAACACCTCAACAAAATGGAGTTGTAGAAAAAATAAATAGAACCCTGTAAGAGATTTCTAGAACAATGCTTAGTGAATATAACCTAGTTATTTATTTTTGGGCTGAAGTTGTCAATACAGTATGCTACATAATCAATATACTTTTGATCAAACCTATTCTTATGAGGACTTCTTATGAGTTATGGAACCATCTAAAACCCAAGGTTTACTACTTCAATGTTTTTGGTTGCAAAGTCTATATTCTTAATACTGAGGAAAATCATGAAAAAATTACAACGAAGAGAGATGAATCTATCTTTTTATGATATTCCATGACTAGTAAAGCCTATCAAGTGTTCAACAAAAGAACTAAATGTGTGGAAGAATTTTTCCATGTCAAATTTGATGAAGCAGATCTACATGATTCTAGAACCATTCTAGAAAACCTATACAATGATGTATCAAATCTGAACATTAATTCAAAAGCCTCAAACCGTTATATGAAAGAATCTGTGAAAACTTCCAGTTTTGGAAATTCCTTAGACTGAAGTCATAATGAACCTGAACCTATTGATGAACCCGAAATCACTAGTCCCTCATTTTCTTGATATGTTTGAACTCTTAAGAACCATCCTTTAGATACTGTTGTAGGAGACCTAGACAAAGGAACTCTAACTATATCTTTTCTTAGACATCAGGATGAACATCAAGTTTTCTTGTCACAACTTGAACCTAAAAATATTAATGATGCTATCAATGATGAATTTTGGGTGATGGATATTAAAGATGAATTTAATTAGTTTGAAATGAACAATGTTTGGAAACTTGTTGAAATACCTAAGGACACATTCACCATAGGCACTACATGGGTGTTTTGAAATAAGGTAGATGAAGCTGGTAACATAGTTAGAAACATGGCTAGATTGGTTTCATAAGGCTATAGTCAAGAAGAAGGAAATGACTATTAGGAGACCTTTTCACCAGTAGCTAGACTTGAATCCATCAGAATCATTCTTGCTTATGTCACACATCTGAATTTAAAACTATATCAAATGGATGTTAAGAGTGCATTCTTAAATGGGTAAATAAGTGAGGATTTCATTTCCGAACAACCCCTGGCTTTACAAACCCCCATTTTCCAAATCATATTTTTAAATTTTCAAAATCTTTGTATGGTTTAAAACAAGCTTTAGTAGCTTGGTATGATAGGTTGTGTACTTTTCTTATTTCCAAAGGTTTTACAAAAGGGATAGATGATCCTACACTATTTATAAAAGAAATTTCTGATGATGTTTTAGTTGTTCAAATCTATGTAGATGACATTATATTTGGATCCTCCAGAAATTCTTTATGTGATGATTTTTCTAAAATTATGAAAAATGAATTTGAAATGAGTGTAATGGGTGAACTAAAATTCTTTCTCAGATTTAAAATCATTCAAAATAAGGATGGTATTATTTTAACTCAATGTAAATATACTGGAGATCTTCTAAAATGTTTTGTATTAGAAAGCACTAAAAGTAGTGACAATCCCATGAGTACCACTTGTAATTTGAATCTTGATGAAGATGGAAAATATGTTGATCAAACCACTTATAGAGGAAAGATTGAAAGTTTAGTCTACTTAATTGTTAGTCGACCTGACATTATGTATAGTGTGTTTATGTGTGCTCATTTTCAAGAAAATCCTAAGGAATCTCATTTAAATGTTGTAAAAAGAATTTTCAAATACCTCAATAATACACCCAATCAATAACTATTATATACTAGAGGAAAATCACTTGAATTAGTTAGTTATTCTAATGCTGAATTCAGTGGATGTAAGTTTTAGAGAACAAGAACCTCTGGAACATGTCACTTTTTATGCAGGTCACTAGTATCATGGTGTAGTGAGAAACAAAATTCCATCGCATTATCAATTGCAGAAGCAGAATATATAGCTACTGGCAGTTGTTGTGCAGAAATATTGTGGATGAAACACACATTACTAGATTATGGATATGAATTCCTACATATACCTATAAATTATGACAACACAAGTGCTATTAACATCTCGAAAAATCCTGTTTCACATTCTAGGACAATGCATATTGATGTAAGACATCACTTTTTGAGTGATAATTTTCAAAAAGGTGATGTCACTTTAGAATTCATTGGTACTGAGTATCATCATGCTAATATATTTACCAAACCATTAAATTCTGAAAGAATAGACTACATCATACATGAATTAGTCATGATAAATCTTAAGTAAATATCTTACTGTTTTATGTCTTACTATTTTATATCTTACTGTTTCATGTTTATGGTATCAAAATTAGTTTTTGTGATTACTGTAAGGATCACTCACTGTCTCACTGTAAGGATCACTCACTGTCTCACTGTAAGGGTCAGTCACTGTCTCACCATAAAGATCAGTCACTATTTAACCATAAAATTAATTCATTGTCTCACCGTAATGACCTGATATGGCCTCACCATAACGTTTTTTTATGATTTTTATTTACAAATTAAAAACTGCATCACAATAATTATTCATTTCACATTTTTATTTTCTCGTGATTTTACTTTTGCGACATTTGGTATTCCAAAATGATAAAATAAAACAAGTGTCACTTTTCCTTCAATCGAGCTTTCTTCAATTCACTCAATTTGTAAACCTTCTTGAATCCTTCAACCCTTATCTCTATCGAACCTTTGGTGAATGCCTAGAATGAAACACCCTTCATCATCGACTCCTATGAAACGTAGCTCAAAGAAGACGAAGATCACACCTAAGCTGGCACCCGAAGGTCCTCTAAATCCAAATATGGTGAACCGAGGAGTAGTACCGGAGAAAGAGATATGCCCTAAGTGGATTCTGTCAAGTAAGACTCTGGTTTTGAAAGTTATAATATTGAAAGGCTGGTTAGAATGGTTTTCAAAGAAAGTTAGAACTATCTACTGTAACACCCCAAGCTTCCACGGTACGCTTTCCTTTGAATAATACAGTAGTGTGTGTTGTACGCAACTTTGAGTTCTAACAAACACACCACAACCAATCAAACTAGCCGTTATGAATAGTAATACCCACTTTTTTAAATTTTAAAAATTTTATCTTTCAAAATGCACTTCATTTTTGGATTCATAATATAGAAATTATCCTAGGGTGAAATTTTGGTATTTTTCTGAAAACTTTCAATTTTTGATGAATACTGAAAAAACACTGAGTTATAGTTGAAAACTGAATTTTTATTTAAATAATTATTTATTTTATTGAAATTTAATTAAGGTCAAAATAGATACATAATAACTATATATGTTCAATTTAATTCATTGGAGTTATTTTAGAATGATTATAGATATATAAAAATTTTATTGAACTTCTCACCGTCTTTTACCCACCTCATAGGAGAATTTGGAAATTCACATAAAACGTAATTTTACCTCTTCTGTGAGTGGAATTTTGAAAATCCGAGAGACATAGTTAATATCAAGGACTAAAATGTGGTCCATTGAGATGAAAAATATTTTTGGTGAATAGTAACTTTTTACTTTTATTTACCACGGTTAAAAGTAAATAGGGTAAGTAAGGGTAAAAATGATATTAATATTACCATAACACATGTCCTAATTCTATTGGACAACTTTATCTCGACCAAAAAAATCCTTAGGAATAAAATATTATCATTTAGGTCCACTTGGATTAGATTAGGACATTAATTATTATTTAATTCAGAGAAGAGTTAAAAGAGTTATAATAAAAGTTTATTTACTAATAAATTTTTAATATAGGATTATACATAAGATAAATTATATTGTAAATATTAATTAGAAATCTAAAAATATTTCCTACATAATGGTATTTTATTTATAATTTTTAGACATTAAATAATATAATTTATTTATGACACAATGGTGATTCAGTAATTACCTAGTTAATGAAATATTAATATAATAGATATTATAAATATCAAAATAAATGTAATTTGAGACTTTTTTTGAATTAAAATAATTTAATAGGTTAATATGACATATTAGGATTGATTATATAATTTTTTTTCGAAGTAATAATGCTATTATGAATTTATCAAAAACAAAACACCCAATAGTGTCAAAATTGACATAAACGAGTTTTTAAAACAAATATTATATTATTAATTTATAATCAATTCCTAAAAATATATGGTTCATCCAGGAGACTTATATCATGATAGGTGTATCATTAATGGACCACTTTGGGGTCTCTTGTATGTATATAGTATGTTTATTAACTATATAATATAAAAATACAAAGTGAAATGGTAAGTGTCAAACTAATTAACTAAGAGTTAAAACTAAAAGATAAGGTTAATATAATGACCCAAACCTGTATAAATTCTATTGGATGAGTGGTTTTAGACCCATACTCACCTTAAACTTTAAATAATCCACTTTGGATCCATTAGAAACTGAATATGAATTTATTATAAAATAATATTTCTAGCTTTTCCAAAGGTTCTCCTCACCCCTCTTATAAAAGATCACTCCGCCTTATCACTAAGTCACACATTCAAAGCCTTTTGGCTTGGCCAAACCCTGACCAAATACTCTCTCAACTTACATCACTACAACCTAGAGTAATTTGTTTGATCAGAAATCCAACCTAAGGAGCCATTTTGATCAAATAAAAAGGAAGAACCCGAAGAAGAGGTAATGTTTTCACCACCCTCTTTCAAGTTCCTTTCATCTTCAACTTCTTCTTTCTTTGTTATTCACTTTATAAAATAATAAATCCAGTATATAATATATATTGTGATGTTATTATAAATATGGTACAACCATATTCAGTATTCTATCCATCCTTTGAATGACATGTCACCATACGTGCGTACGTACGGCTTACCGTCTCCATGTCGTGGTGTAATTGTTATTCAATAAATTATTATTTGGATGGGTATAATAATGATGTGTATTTAATGTAAATAATTAATATAACATGATAATGATTCTGTATATATGATATAACATCCAATTATATATTATTTTAATATCAAGAGAATGATATTGTCGTTCGTGCGTACGTACGGACTACCGTCTCCCCGAACGCGATGAGATTCATTCTCCATCGTATCCATTCAAGTATAATTATCATTTGATGATTTAAAAATAATGTTTAAGGACTTAATATAATTATGGATATGAATAAGATACATCCTATCCATGAAAAACATGGCTTATGTAACAAAACATATAAAATAAAATGAGTAAGTTAACACCCGAAACAACGATAATACTAAGATATTATTAACAATCAATGTTAAAAGATCATATATGATATCATATTAATGTATATGATTATTGTATAATTTAATAACAATTATTTCACCATTATAAAAGAGGTTAACCTACTCTCAACCAAAGAAAAGTACAAGGTAATGGTTTATTTTACAATCTCTTCATTATCTGAGGTTGTTTATACGTAATTATCTACTGGGACTTCTTTATCATCCACATCCATGTTTCTTAAAAATGTATTTCAAAACATTTTTACTATTTACTAGAATATGTGTTAATGTCATTTATACCCTTGTTTGAATTTTTATAATAGGTTTATAAAGGAATCTTTCCATCGTTTTCCAAACAAGGTCATTTTTCACCTTTTCGGTAGAATTAAGGTAAGAATGTTTTTTTAACTTATACGGTGGGTGCGGCTATTTTCCGCTTTTATAAAATCGTCGAAGCTTCCTTTACAAGCTTATAAAAATATTTTCAATGAAAATGTTTTATTTTATAAATATATGACTCTTAAATGATTTCTAAATAGAAAGATATATTTCTCTAAAAAGATTTTTTATTTCATCTATGTCAACATCCTTTGATGGATTTTATGTTTATTTGGAGTTGATTTATTATGATACAAAACTTCCATATTGTATTGATGGTTTTGTGATATTTTTGACTGAGGATGTGTTATTTTTATACCATTCATGGTTTATGAAGAATGTATTGACACTTCGTATGCTAGTTTTAATACGAATGTTTATGTTATGTTTAAACCTGTTCATATGAGGAATGCATTATACATAATAATTGACAGGTGGAGCCCACTATATCTCCTCAATGCATCAGTAGGCCTCATGAGACAAACTAGTGTCTTGGAATAAGGCCTTGAAAAAATCTTATTTGTAGTCTTGGCATGAGGCCTTGGCTATGTGGTTATGATAGTCTGGCATTATGAATTCCATCATTATGAAAGTGTTTATTGATATTGCATGTGATTATTAGACTAGTAGAATATCCATGTGAATAATTAAATGGCATTATTTCATTTTATATTTTCCATATTATGCTGAAGTTCATGTTTAAAAGTCTTTTGTTTTAGTTATACATTTCTTTAATTGTTTATGCTCATTTATGAAAGTTTCTGCTATATTGTTATCCTTACTGAGCATCTGAGCTCACCCATTTCAATGTTTTATTTTTCCCATGATGTGAAGAAATAATTTATGAATGACCTGTAGGGACAGTATGATGGGATATGAAGAAAATAGGTTTTTGTAGTTTTTTGAGTTTATGATGTAATATAAGACTTATTAATATATCCAGTGCTTCCAAAACTACTAAACTAATTGGTCTTTCGAGACTTGATCTTTCTTGTGATCATGCCAATGTTAAGTAATAATGCACCGACTCTAGGTAACTGGGGTTGGGGCATTACAGTTGGTATCAGAGGAAGTTTAGTACAAACCTTGGAAGCTAGATTTAGATAAACTCTGATTAGATCACATATATTTAAGATGGACTTTGAGGATTAGTATAGAAGAACTTCCTACAATTTTGGTACTGTAGAGATTTTGTGAGTTTTCCGAGTAATACATCCCTATTTGGATACGAGCAGGTAGAGGCGGATCTGGAACAGATGTACCTAGGGGTACAACCCGAAAACACCACTTTGAGCTAGACTCAAACGAGAACTGGTGCACGACAATGTGCCTTGTTGCACTCTTGGTTACGACACTCCCGAGACATATGCTTAGGATAACTCTCATTTTCTTTACAAATCATTATGAAGGGTTTATGAGTATATACGTCCTCAAAGAAGACATTTTTATGATTATGGATTATATCCATAAATAGTTCAATTTATGTTAAGTGTTTTATAAGTTTGGAATGATGTATTTTGATTCATAAACTGATCTAGTTTATGCCATTGTTTAGAAATAGCTCCTAGTGGAAGAAATGGAAACTGTATCAATGAAAACACTCCTTGTAGGGATTTCCCTCCTACTCAAGATAATTATAGTGGAGCTGGTGATGTAACTGGTGCTGATCAATTAATCACCATACTGGGACAACTCACTCCGGTTGTGAATAATAACCTTACCCATATGGAGCACCCTGATCCACAACGTGGAGGATCAATGTTAGATCTCTTAATGAGGCAAAAACCACCAAATTTCAATGGGAGTACAAATCCATTGGTAGCTGAGCAATGGATAAGTTTCATAGAGAATATATTTCAGGCTTTGGGGAGTAGTGAAAGGGAAAAAGTTGTCATGGAAGTTTATCAGCTCACTGGAGATATTGATCAATGGTGGTCATTGATTCAGAACACGAAGGAATATGATGAAGTATCAAATATGTAATGGAGGGAGTTCAAAGATATATTTTTAAAAAATACTTTCCTCGGGACCATCGAGCAGATATGGAAAGGAAATTTCTGAGTCTGGGACAAAATGAGGATGAGAATGTCACAAAGTATGAGGCTAACTTTACGAGGTTAGAAAGGTATGCTGGAGATTATATACGTAACCCAATAAGTAATATTGATCGTTTCTTTGATGGGTTAAAACCATTTCTCTACCGAGAATTAGTCTCACAATCCTTCTCTTCATACGAAGACATTGCCTTATGTGCTATCAAGACAGAAAAGGAATTCTCTAAGACATATGACTTTAAAGAAAAGCAAGATAAGAAGAGATCTGCTGATCAATATGGGAATGGAAGTAAGGGGAAGAAGGGAAAAGTTTAATATCCATCCTATATTAAATGCGGGAAGAAATACCCTGGTACTTGCTTAAAAGGAATGAGAGTCTGTTACAAGTGTGGTGAAAAAGGCCACCAAGCTCGTGATTGCAAGGGGAAAAAGGAAGCTACTGATGTTCAATGCTACAATTGCAGGGAGATGGGACATTATGCAAATGAATGTCCTAAGAGTCATGGGAACTTACCTCAAAAAAGGACAAGGGATTAAGGGCAAGCTTATGCTATCACTACTACTGAGGTAGAAGCTCCGAAAGACATGGTGGCAGGTAATTTAATGGTTTCCTCAAGTTTAGAAACTGCATTATTTGATTCTGGATCATCACATTGTTTCATATCTTCCCGGTTTTCTAAGAAAATTAGATATTTCCAATTTTATTTAACAAGGAAGTTGTCAGTTAAAACTCCTAAGGGAATTATCATTGCAATAAAGTTTTGTGAATCAGTCCCCATTAGAGCACATAAATGTTCTTTATCTACTGATCTCATTGTCATACCTATGATTGAGTTTGATATAATCCTAGGTATGGATTGGATTTCAGACCATGATGCAAATATTTATTATAAGAGGAAGGAGGTTACGGTTTTTGATGATGATGATAAGGAAACACCTTATCTTTAGAGAAGAATCGTCACCACCTAATTCTTTTCTAGTTCCACCTCAGTAGCTCAACTAAATTCAACTATTGGGGAGGAAGAGAATGAAATGTTTGAGGGTGAGGAAAGGAATGTTCCAATAGAGGATATACCTATTGTGAAAGAATATGTAGATGTGTTTCTGGAAGATTTACCAGGACATCCTCCAGAATGAGAAGTTGAGTTTTCCATTGATTTAATTCCAGGATCAAGGCCTATATCGACGACCCTTATATAATTACCAATGTGGAATTAGTTGAACTAAAGAAACAAATAGAGGAATTGAGTAATAAAGGATTTATTCACCCTAGTGTTTCTCCATGGGGATCCCCTGTTCTTTTTGTTAAAAAGAAAGATGGATATATGAGGTTATGTATCGACTACAGGGAGATCAATGCTATAACAATAAAGAAAAAGCATCCCCTAACTCACATTGATGATTTATTTGATCAACTGCATGGAGCTCAATACTATTCAAAAATTGACCTTCGATTTGGATACCATCAATTGTGTGTGAAGAAGGAATACATTCCGAAGACAACATTTCGAACAAGGTACGGGCATTACGAGTTTACGGTAATGCCTTTTGGGATGAATAATGCTCCCTCTGTATTCATGGATCTAAGGAATAGAGTTTTCAAGGAATATCTCGATGATTTTGTGGTGGTATTTATTGATGATATCTTGGTATACTCCAAAACCTACAAAGATCAGGAATATCACTTTCACACTATCCTGAAGACTCTGAAAAGACATGAATTATATGTTCGGTTTAGCAAGTGTGAATTCTGGCTTCCAGAGATTTCTTTTCTTGGCCATATTGTCTCTAAATATGGAATCTCTATTGATCCTTCTAAGACCAAGGAAATACAAGAATGGCCAGCACCTACGAGTATAACTGAGGTATGCAGTTTTATTGGTTTAGCAGGTTATTATCGACGTTTCGTCCAGAATTTTTCCCGATTGGCTAACCCATTAAAAAAGCTCACACGTAAGGGGGTTAAATTTGTTTGGAAAAAAGAGTGTGAAGGATGTTTTGAAGAACTGAAGAGAATATTAGTCAGTGATCCTATATTGACTCTACCATCGGGGAATGATGGGTTCGTTATTTATAGTGATGCATCGAAGAAAGTACTTGGTTGTGTCCTTATGAAGAATGATAGTGTTATTAACTATGCATCACGGAAGTTGAAAATTCATGAGAAAAATTATCTTACTCATGATATTGAGTTAGAACCTATGATCATTGCTTTGAGGATATAGAGGAACTACCTCTGTGGTGAAAAATGTGAGATTTATACTGATCACAAGAGTTTGAAGTATATTTTCTCACAAAAAGAACTCAACATGAGGCAAAGGAGATGGCTTGAATTACTCAAGGATTATGATTTTACGATACAATACCACCCAGGGAAGGAAAATAAGGTGGAATATGCTTTGAGAAGAAAAGATCATGGAGTTTTGAATAATATGAGAACTGAAAGGGATCCAATTTTCATGGATCTAGTGAAGATGGACATGGGAATAACCATGGAAGGTGAAACATCAGTGCTTTTTCAAATTGTTGCCAAACCATATTTACTAGAAAGGATTAAGAGTTCTCAGACTGATGATGAATAATTTGAAAAGAAGATTAAAGTTGTGAATTATGGGAGATTGAATTACTTTGGGTATGAAGATGGAAACTTGAAATTTGGGAAGAGACTTTGTGTGCCCAATATACCTGATCTAAAAATGGAATTGTTGGATGATGCTCATAGTTCCAATTTCTATATACACCCTGAGAGCACCAAAATTTATAGAGACTTGCAGGATCATTTTTGGTGGGAAAACATGAAGAGGGATATTGATGATTTTGTATCAAGATGTATGGTTTTTCAATAAGTGAAAGCTTCAAGGAAACATCCTGGAGGAGTCATGCGACCTCTTCCCATACCGGAGTGGAAATGGGACAATATTACGATGGACTTTGTCATGGGGCTACCAAAGACTCCTAGAAGGAATGATGTAATATGGGTTATTTTTGATCGTCTTACCAAGTCATCACATTTTATTTCTATAAGAGAAGATCTACCACTGGAATGTCTAGCAAGACTATATATTAATGAAGTGGTGAGATTTCATGGAGTACCCCTATCGATTGTTTCTGATCGTGATCCCTGTTTTACTTCAGGATTCTGGAAGAGTCTTTAGAAAGCCCTGGATACTGAACATAGTGTGAGCACTGCCTACCACCCTCAAACAGATGGACAATCAGAACAGACTATTCAAACCTTAGAAGACATGTTGAGGTCCTTCTCGCTTGACTTTCACGGTATGTGGGATCAATATTTACCTCTGGTATAATTTTCCAATAACAATAGCTTCCATTCTAGTATTCACATGGCACCATATGAAGCGTTATATGGAAAGAGATGTCGTACACCAACCTGTTGGGATGAAATTGGTGAACAAAAACTTTTATGCCCAGAACTAGTGGAGGAAACAATGGAAAAGGTAAAGGTAATCCAAAACCACATCAAAGCAGCTCAAAGTAGGCAAAAGAGCTATGCCGATAACTGAAGAAAAAATTAGGAATTTTAGGTGGGAGATCATGTTTTCTTGAAGGAATATCCATGAAAGGGAGTTATACATTTTGAAAATAATGGTAAATTGAGTTTTAGGTACATCAGACCTTTCGAAATTCTTGAACGAATTGGGGTTGTAGCTTACCGTTTGGAAATACCGCCAAGTCTCTCCAAAGTTCACGATGTGTTCCACGTATCACTGTTAAGGAAATACATGCCTGACCCAACGCATGTACTCACCTATGAGGAATTAGAACTGGAACCCGATCTGTCTTATTGCGAGAGCCCGTCAGGATTCTTGATATGAGAGAACATGTACTGAGAAACCGGACGACTCGTTTGGTAAAAGTTTTGTGGAGAAACCATAAGATGGAAGAGGCAACATGGGAACCCGAGGAACTTATGATGAAGAACCACCCGAGTCTTTTCATGTGGTAGTATTCTAGAAATTTCGAGGACGAAATTATTTGGAGGATGGGAGAATGTAACACCCCAAGCTTCCACGGTATGCTTTCCTTTGAATAATATAGTAGCATGTGTTGTACGCAACTTCGAGTTCTAATAAACACACCACAACCAATAAAACTAGCCGTTATGAATAGTAATACCCACTTGTTAAATTTTTTAAAATTTTATCTTTCAAAATGGACTTCATTTTTGGATTCGGAATATCGAAATTAGCCTAGGGTGAAGTTTTGGTATTTTTCTGAAACATTCAATTTTTGATGAATAGTGAAAAAACACTGAGCTATAGTTTAAAACCGAATTTTTATTTAAATAATTATTTATTTTATTTAAATTTAATTAAGGTAAAAATAGATACATAATACCTATATAAGTTTAATGTAATTCAATGAAGTTAGTTTAGAATGATTATAGATATATAAAAATTTTATTGAACTTTTCACTGTCTTTTACCCACCTCCTAGGAGAATTTGGAAATTCACATAAAACATAATTTTACCGCTTCTGTGAGTGGAATTTAAAAAATCTGCGAGACACGGTTAATATAAAGGAGTAAAATGTGGTCCATTGAGATGAAAATAATTTTTGATGAATAGTAACTTTTTTACTTTTATTTACCACGGTTAAAAGTAAATATGGTAATTAAGGGTAAAAATGATATTAATATTATCTTAACACATGTCAAAATTCTATTGTACAAGTGTATCTCGACCAAAAACAACCTTAGTAATAAAATATTATCATTTAGGTCCACTTGGATTAGATTAGGACATTTATTATTATTTAATTCAAAGAAGAGTTAAAGGAGTTAAAATCAAAGTTTATTTACTAAAACATTTTTAATATAGGGATATACATAAGATAAATTTGATTTTAAATATTCATTAGAAAGCTAAAAAATGTTCGTACATAATGGTATTTTATTTATAATTTTTAGACATTAAATAATTTAATTTATTTATGACACAATGGTGATAAAGTAATTACCTAATTAATGAAATATTATAATAATTGATATTATAAATATCAAAATAAATGTAATTTGAGACTTTTTATGAATTACACTAATTTTATAGGTCAATATGACATATTAGGATTGATTATATAAATATTTATTGAAGGAATAATGCTGTTATGAATTTATTGAAAACAACATACCCAATAGTGTCAAAATTGACATAAAAGAGTTTTTAAAACAAATATTATATTATTAATTTATATTCAATTCCTAAAAATCTAAGGTTAGGCCAAGAGACATATATCATGATAGGTGTATCATTAATGGACAACTTGGGGGTCTCTTGGAATTATATAGTAAGTTTATTAACTATATAATATAAAAATACAAAGTGACATGGTAAGTGTCAAACTAATTAACTAAGAGTTAAAACTAAAAGATAAGGGTAATATAATGACCCAAACCTGTATAAATTCTATTGGCTGGGTGGTTTTCGACCCATCCCAACCATAACCTTTAAATAATCCACTTTTTAGCAATTAGAAACCGAATATGAATTTATTATAAAATAATATTTCTCACTTTTACAAAGGTGCCCCTCAACCCTCTTATAAAATGGCACTCCCCCTTATCACTAATTCACACATTCAAATCCTTTTGGCTCGGCCAAAACCTACCCAAATACACCCTCAACTTCCCTAACTACAACCTAGAGGCCTTAGTTTGACCAGAAAGCCAACCCAAGGAGCCCTTTTGATCAAATAAAAAGTAATAACCCGAAGAAGAGGTAATGTTTTCACCAACCTCTTTCATGTTCCTTTCTTCTTCAACTTCTTATTTCTTTGTTATTACCTTTCTCAAATAATAAATCTAGTATATATATATACTGTGATGTTATTATAAATATGTTACAACCATATTCAGTATTCTATCCATCCTTTGAATGACATGTCACCATACGTGTGTACGTACAATTTGCCGTCTCCACGTCGTGGTGTAATTGTTATTCAATAAATTATTATTTGGATGTGTATAATAATGATGTGTAATTCATTTAAATAATAAATATAACATAATAATGATTATTTATATATGATATACCATCCAATTATATATTATTTTAATATCAAAAGAATGATATTGGCGCTCGTGCGTACGTATGAACTACCGTCTCCACGAACGCGATGAGATTCATTATCCATCATATCCATTCAAGTATAATTATCATTTGATGATTTAAAAAAAATGTTTAAGGACTTAATATCATTATGGATATTAATAAGATACAACCTATCCATGAATAACATGGCTTACTTAACAAAACATATAAAAGAAAACGAGTAAGTTAACACACGAAACAACAATAATAAAAAGATATTATTAACAATAAATGTTAAAAGATCATATATGATATCATATTAATGTATATGATTATTGTATAATTTAATAAAAATTATTTCACCATTTTATAGGAGGTTAACCCACCCTCAACCAAAGTTAAGTACAAGGTAAGGGTTTATTTTACCATCTTTTCATTATCCGAGGTTGTTTATACGTAATTATCTACTGGGACTTCTTTATCATCCACATCCATGTTTCTTAAAAATGTATTTCAAAACATTTTTACTATTTACTAGAATATGGGTTAAATTTATTTATACCCTTGTTTGAATTTTTATAAGAGGTTTATAAAGGAATCTTTCCATCGTTTTCCAAAAAAGGTCCTTTTTAACCTTTTCGACAGAATTCAGGTAAGAATGTTTTTTTAACATATACGGCGGGTGCAACTATTTTTCGCCATTATAAAATCATCAAAGCTTCCCTTACAAGCTTATAAGAATATTTTCAAAGAAAATGTTTTTCTTTATAAATATATGACTCTTAAATTATTTGAAAATAGAAAGAGATATTTCTCTAAAAAGAGATTTGATTTCATCTATGTCAAAATCCTTTGATGGATTTTAAGTTTATTTGGTGTTGATTTATTATGATACAAAACTTCCATATTGTATTGATGGTTTTGTGATATGTTTGTCTGAGGATGTGTTATTTTTATACCATTCATGGTTTATTAAGAAATTATTGAAATTTCGTATGCTAGTTCTAATACGAATGTTTATGTTATGTTTAAACCTGTTCATATGAGGAATGAATTGGACTTAATAAGTGATGGGTGGAGCCTGCTATAGCTCCTCGATGAATCGGTAGGTCTCATGAGACAAACTAGTGTCTTGGAACATGGACTTGACAAAATCTTATTTGTAGTCTTGGTACGAGGCCTTGGCTATGTGGCTATGATAGTCTGGCATTATGCATTCCATCATTATGAAAGTGGTTATTGATATTGACTGTGATTATTCGACTAGTAGAATATCCATGTGAATAGGTAAATGAAATTATTTCATTTTATATTTTCCATATTATGCTGAAGTTCAAGTTTAAAAGGCTTTTGTTTTAGTTATACATTTCCTTAAATGTTTATGCTTATTTATGAATGTTTCCACTATATTGTTATTCCTTACTGAGCATCCGAGCTCACCCCTTTCAATGTTTTATTTTTCCCAGGATGTGAAGAAGTAATTTATGAATGATCTGTAGGGACAGTATGATGAGATATGAAGAGAAGATGTTGTTGTAGTTTTTTGAGTTTATGATGTAATGTAAGACTGATGAATATATCTAGTGCTTCCAAGACTACTAAACTAATCAGTCTTTCGATACTTGATCTTTATTGTGATCATGCCAATGTTAAGTAATAATGCACCAACTCTGGGTAACTGGGGTCGGGGCGTTACATCTACCCTAATCTTGTGGCATAATTTTATCAGTATGTTCAGTTCTCCTTTGACTCTGAAGATAGTTATACTATGAGAAGCTGGATAAATTGCCATAAATGATCCTTCTATTCAAGGTTATGGGCTGTGTGCCTTAGGATAACTCATGAAGGCATAAGTGAGGACGATCATAGAGGACCTCCACCTTCTAGTGAATTCTTTGCTTTGGAAGATTCTCTGAAAAGTTTAACTTGAAATGGAATCAAGAGGAGAGCCATTAATACAGAACTGGATAGAGAATCTAGACTTTTATTTAAGTTTATATAGAACTTGACTAGCCCCAGAAAAGGAGATTTTTCTATAATAAAATATCAGAATGTTTTTCTAATTCATCTTATGAAAAATGTTCATAAGATCAACCTTTATAAGTATGTCATACACCATATATGTGAGATGATCAAAACCAAATCCAAGTCAACCTCCCTATTATATTCTTGTTTTATCCCAACCATTATTCATACCAAAGGTATGGTTGGACCTAATGAAGAAGTTATCAAGGATTGTGAGTTCTTCCTTTCAAAAGTCATTATCAAGAGGCTGAAAATAAATTGGAATCCTTGGAAAATAGCATGGGTGGAAGACAGTGATAAGATTTATAAAATGTTCAATCCAATGGAACATCCTTCAAGACCAAAAGATATTACTAATCCTGGTTTGGAACCAGATGAAGATTTTGAGTATTCTGAAGAATAAGAATAAGAGGCGGCTGTGCCTCCCCGGGGAACTGTTTCTGATAAGGAAGACAATACTCCTATCCCTCATGTAGTAAGTGAAAATAAATTCCCTACTTCTAATGATTTTGTTAATATGGAAGATCAAACAAAAGTTGAAATAGAATTTATTATCAAAGAAACTGAAAAGAATGTTGTGGAAGATATTATAGAAGTAGAATTACCTATTATACAAGAAGCTGACCTTAAGGAACTCATAGTGGAACAATCTATTCATGATGTCCTTCCTTCAGTTGAGGAAAGTCTGGAGCTATATTTTTAGTTGGCTAGACTGGAAATGAGATTTGAAATAAGAGATAAATTGGTGGAAATCGATTAATCCCCTAAGCCTATCATTCCTGAGAAGTATACAACTGTTGAGGGGTAGAAACCCCCAAATCTGGAATCTATTGAAGTACCAAACCCGATTGATCCGAGCCCTGTAGACACATGGTATAAATTCCCCAGATTTTATGATATGAATGACTCCCAGGAAGTCTCAGTAAAAGGCATTGACCTTTCCACTTTGTCCCAATTGAAATCTATCAATTATCTTGCCCTTGAAAAAGAACTTGAGCTTGTATCGGTCCCCATCTCTAAACCTTCACTAGAATAACCATCCTCGGTGAGTAAAGATGATCTGAAAGAATTTTGAGCTACCCTTTTGGATGGAGTTGAAAAAACTTTTGAATACCCAACCAGCTCCTATAACAAATCTAAGTGAGAGAGATGCCTCACTATTGTTGGAAAAAGTTATTTGTAAAATTCAACCCAAAAAGCATCATGAGATTCAGGAAGTTAGAGTTGAAAATAGACTGCTTAGTGAATAAGTGAAGTCTCTAAGAGGTATGATTAAAGATATGCAGAAAGTGATGAATTCGAGATCAGAGCTTGCTTCTCATCCTATGGATCCTGTTGTTCCTCAAAACCCACAGAATTTTGCCTCATAGATTCAATCTCATTTAGTTTCCTTAGCAGAAAAAGTGGCAGAAATAAACAAACAGATTGTGAACGAAATGTGAGAGCTTGTGGTTAATATTAACAAGATCACTGATGAGTATATGGGGTGCCTTAAAAAAGTGCTAAATCAATAGAAATATCTCACCTCAGCTGTCACTACTTCTAATACATCTGGACAATCATCTCAATATTCATTAGACAGTGACCTTCTTAGAATAGTGGTCAAAGAAGAACTTCAGACTGTGCATAGTGGTTTCAAGAAAGATTCTCTATCTGAGGTTATCAAGAACAATGACACAGTTCTTTATCTGGTCCAAATCCATTCAAAAATTACTAATGATGCTCAGTAATAAATTTCCAAGAAAGTGGATTTCTACTTCAATAGAATCTTTTCAAAGACTGACATGACCAATCATTTTAAATATCTTGTAGAAAATATGAGGATTCCTCCTATTAATCATGCTTTCAAGACTCAATTCCAAAAGCTCACAGAGTTCACTTGTCTGTTGGACAAGTTTATGGAAAACAAAGAAGACTTTGAGAAAGCTATGCAATATGGTGGAGAGATCATTATGGATTTTATTAATCTTATGAGGCCCTATATTCATGTACAGAGTACAACCATTTTTGATCCTACGGCTGCACCTCTATGGCCTGGTCTTCCTACATTCACCTCTTCCCTAGAATCCACTTCTATGTCTGTCAGTTAGTCACTAAGTCAGATGAGACCTGTGATTATTGATCAACAACTGCCTCAGTCTTCTATTGAACCTACTATGGATCCCTCTGTCTTTGAAGGTCTTCCTTTACCTTCTCTATCAACCAGCTCACTCCCTTCTTCTACCTCAACATTTTCTCTCATGGATTCCTCTTCTATTACTGCTACTAAGGGAAAAGAGAAGACTAGCCGATGAAGAAAGACATTGATTACTATTGTTTGATTGGAATCTTGTTAATTTTGTTTTAATTTTTGTAATGAACTTCTTTTTATCTAATACATTATACCCTTTTCTTGTCTCTTTTGTCTTTCGTTTTCTTGCTACTTTTTGATAATACCTAAAGGGGGAGAAATATAAGATACATATAAGAGAAGACATATATGGGAAGAGAACACTCACTATATATATGTTATATGCACATTCTAACTATGTTGTTAGAACAAATATACACTCTAAATATACATGATTTGTGATCATCAAAAAGGGGGAGATTGTTGGACTCCTCTTGTATTAATCATGTTTTAATGATCACAAATCATATTCAGTCTATAGACCATGTTAATATTATGTAATCTATCTCACATAAAATGCATAGTTTTTTTAGTAAAATCTATCCAAAGCTCTTAAGTGCTATACACTCAGTTTGGTCACTATACCCTATATTTTGGTTCAGGTTATAATGATTTATCTGAAAAATGATTAAGTTTAATTCATTCTATAAATATCACTACTTATGTCTGAATATAGATATTTTCCTAAGTGAAAGACACCGTGAACAAGCAGACACCGTGAAAAGAAGACACCGTGAACAAGACACAATGACATCAAGACACCGTGACAACCAGGCACCGTAAACAAGACACCATGAACAAGACACCATGAACAAGACACTGTGAACAAGACATCGTGTCATCAAGACACAGTGAACCAGACCCCGTGACCACAAGACACCGTGACCAATCTAGACACCGTGTGAAGGATACATCGTTTCCATGACATACTGTTGCATCGTTTCTTAAAATGTTTTGTCGTATTTTAATTTATTGTATAATAGTCATATTTGAAGATTTTAAATGCACTGACATAATTAATATTTCTCTGTAGACATGTCATCGGACAATATAAGGTATGAGGTGAAGAATACATGCAACCTGTTAGCTCAAACACGTGCACTCCAAGATAAAAGAGTAATGCGGCCCAAGAAAAATTATAAGTGTGGAACGATACTAAAAATAAAAACAAGTGGGTGGGCATGAGTACGACAACAGAATACACAAAGATAATTCTTAACAAAATTATTGTCTCATGCAACTCAATGCTGATGGAAAACACACAAAGTTCAATTGAATCACAGAATCGAGAACATCTTTGCACTGTCAAACAACACGAAGAACACAAGATGGATCAATCTGACTTGAGACACTCTGTTTTCCATACGAGGACTTTATTTCTACATCTTCTTCATCACAGAAGTCTAGAGCTGCAAAGACCAACATTCAGAGCATTTCTAAACCTATCTCAATATTTCTACTCTGTTGTGTATAATTTTACTATCTTTTGAGAAGTGTGTGTATTTATATAACAACAAACTCTACCTCCTATATAAAACCGAAGGATACAAGATATCCTTAATCAAACATATTTTTATATTTGTATACCAACTGATAAGTGTGGAAGAGGTCCATGTGTGTCCTGGTTGTTTGTTCCCATGAATAACTATGGAAGAGGTCCATGTGTGACCTAGAGAGTCCTGTGTACTATTGTTTATCCCTGATCTTGGGTGTGGATCAAGTTTATTTATATAATCTTCTTGGTGGCAGGTGATCACCAAGTGGATTGGATTAGGTCTCAGCTTGAGACTGAACCACTTGTTTCATATCTGTTGTTCTGCTTAATTTAGTCTTCTCCGTTTAACTAGTTTACTGTATAATTTAGATATCACTAAATAAACTTTGATAGTTAATCTTAGAAATAAGTTATAATTGTCTTCTCTTAGTAGAATAACTTCAAAAGTAATATTAATAATTGACATTAATATTACTGAGAACTAATCAATCTTCTAAGAAGTTATTTAAATAGTCAAACTCTTATAACAGTATAAACTTGATTCACTGGGCTGTATTTAACCTTTTGGAGAAACCTTTTTAAGAATAATTTTTAACCAAATACTTTTTTAGATACTCAATTCACCCCCCCTGAGTAATATACTCTGACCAACACTAATTATATCAGTTTGTGAGGCATTATTCTGTCATACACATGATCGATAGTTTTATTTCCCATTTGATGGAAGTGTGTCTGGATATAGGTCTTTAAATTAATATAATGAAATTTATTTATATTTATTATACTGAGATTTTTATGTAATCATTTATTAATAATATTTTAATGAGGTTGTAGAAGAAAAAAATGAAAATAATTATTCAAGAAAATTACAAATGCTTTGGAGAACATCATATGTTTTACACAAAAATTCATCCCAGGATGGAATTATGATAAATACTAGGTCTCTTGGATGTTTTTAAAGGATTAAGTAAATAAATTTTTGGGTTTTTTTAGAATCAAATTCCATTCGATATAGAAGAGGAGAGGAGATTGGGTGGACTTTTATAAGTGGGGGAGAGGACACACATGGGATTTTTGAGAAGATTCATTTAAATAATATTTAAATCAATCCAAAAGACTAATAAATGTAAAATTATCAATCAATATAGGTGATAATCTATAAATATTTCCTAAAAATTAGTTTTGGATAAGTTTTAGGTCATTTTTTATCCATTTTCATCTTAGTTTAACCCCCCAAGTATACCCGTTTTTACTATTTTTCTATTTATAACGGTCAAAAATTAATTCCCTTTATTATAAAATATAATTCATGATGATCAAAATTATTGAATAAATCTTCTCATATTAAATACACATAAGTGTTAGAATCAAATTTAATAGTACACCCACAAACATGATAAAAAAGATGGTTTCCAAAGATAAAATTCTCATTAGTATAGAAGGTTTTAATATAAAAATTCAATATGGAATATATTATAATGACAAAAATTAGTTAAATAATTATAATCTTTAAATAATTTTTACTTTAAAACCAATTTAAAATATAATTTATCATTATAATTTTTTAATGAAATTGTAGTTTTCATTAAAAAAATGTATTTTCAATATTCCTCAAGAAATGATACATTTTAGAAAAATACCAAAAATTTGAATAAACAAAAATTTTATATACTGATTTCAAAATTGATATTAATTTTATTAAATGAATTTTCTAAATATGATAAAAATTAATTTTAAATTATATTCTCAATGTGTGACATAACAGTCTTGTAGAAAAGTACAATTTTCTAGAATTTTTTTATTCAAATAATTATTATTTTATTTATAATAAATAGATAACCATTACTTTCATAATTTATTTTGTACTATTAATACACACCTATTTAATGACTAACTTAAATTGATATATTTTATTAATATTCATTTAGACTCAGCGTTGCATGTTCCAAAAAATATTAAATATATTGAATTTATTTTAAATGAAATATATAATTATGTTTTGGGGTGTTACATTCTCAAATAAGCTCAGTGTTTTGTGTCATATAAGCTATCTAACCTGTATTTAATTTAAAATATCAGGGTTCTATAGTATGGTGTTATAGACATTGAAATGGGAGGGAATATGGGATTTTGGGTAGATTTTTGGGAGAAAAAATTATATACGCCTCTATAAAGGAAAAATCTAATCCCTTTTTATAGTAAACATCCATGAGGTTTTAGAAAATATTCAGTCTTCGAGGTTCATGAATGTCATTTAAAAAAATAAAAGGCCTAAAAATGAAAAATTGGTGAAGTTATAGACCATTTTCATTCCCACATGTCCCATGATAACATCATTATGATTATTTAAATAACTATAAAGTCATTTTTGATATTAAATAATATTTAAATCATTTTTCTAGGATACATTAATATTTTGAATTTAATAGCATCTCAATAACCATGGAATAAAAATTTAACCATTCAAATTACATATTAAATTCCATTTTTATACATAAATTTCAACAATGTATTCAATTCATCGAAGTAATATCAATTTTAATAATTTTATAACCTTTTACATTGAATTTTCCCAAGATAAACTATCATTGTATCGATGAAACCTAATTTTTTTTGAGAAATCTATTTTTATTTAAAGTGTAAATTTAAATTAATAATTTAATTAAAATTTACTAATAATTAATTTTATCTTATAAAACCATTTATAATTTTATTTAATTCATATAATTTTCATAACACTATTTTAATGATAATTTTTAAAAGTGGTGAGATTTCTATATATATTAATTTTATATTATAGAAAAAAAATTATATTAAAAATAATTTTATCCAAAATTTAAATATATTGAAAATATATAAGGATATGTAGATAAATTTTATGTTCACTAAATTAATGAAAGTGTTTTTCTATATTTTAAGGACTCAACCCTTGATTTAAAACTTTTACACTATACTAGCATTTATAGTGCTGGTCATATTTTTCTATTGTAAAGAATATTTTTGATAAAAATGAGATTGAAATTATTACATATTTTTAAATATATGATTGAAATTTGAAAATAAAATTTAAATGATTCAATTTATATAGGTGATAAAAAATAATTGTACTAAAATAATGCTAAATCCCATAAAAGTAGTTTTTAGATTAATGAATATTACATAAAAAATTCACACCAAAATAAATTCACAATATACTAAGTTTTACATTATGAATAAAAATAAAATTTCAATTTATCAGATTAGTACTTTAATTTTTTTAACATTAGTTATTAAATATATCCATATAATGCGTGGTAAACACATCATTTATTATAAATTATATTTAGTTTGAAATAAAAAATATATCATGATTTCATACCATGATAAATATATTTTTAAAAATAAATATGAATATTTTTTATAGATTTAACTTGAATATAAATCTATATGTGATTTGATAATTAAATAAATATTTTAATAGTTCAAAATCAGAAATTATTTTATATAAACTGACATAACATTCAAATAAATCATCCATAATGATTCAAAGAAAATATAATAATTTGAAAAATATTATAAATAGCCAATTAATTATATAAAATCATTTGTGACATGATGTAAACATATATAATCCTTTAGAAAACACACACAAATATGATCCTGGAGATTAATATGCCATAAAATTGAGTTCTCATTAAAAATTCATGGGTTATAAAATTATAAGACTTAATAAAATTGGGTCCTCTTATTATTTTCTTATGTCTAATGAGAATAGTTTTATGATGTTTTGAAATAATGTAAATTTTTTTGAAGTACCTTTAAAAGGGTAAAATATGACTTAAATCATTATAATATTCAATTCATTCCTTCTTTCATCACCCTTAAGAAAAGTATATTTATAGATAATAAATTCGGATTAGATGAAAAATAAATATGTTGAACAAGAATGAAAATCTATTTTATTTTTTTAAGTGTAATTTAGGGAAATAAAAAAAAGATATAACATTTATTGATGAATAAAGAATACATAAAATATGAATTATTCAAGTAGGAATACATATTTATCTTTTAAAACATGCAAACATCTGAGTAAATAATGGATATAGGCCCAAATGAGATGATTAGTCAAGATAGGGGTGGAAATAATTCTTGAAAACATCAAAATAAATCATCAATGAAAAATAACAGTACATGAAAATGTTATTTCCCTATAGAGAAAAAAAATATAATCCAAACAAAATTATTTTAGAATATACATATTATAGAAAACATAGTAAATGAATAAATATTATGACTCAAGGAAACGTGATTGAGTCATGAATTTCCATTTTCATTTTTTTGTGTGAATTATTAATCGAGAATAGAGGATTCTAAACCATTGAGTTTTTCAAATATTAATAAAAAGTATTAAATTGTATATTTTTATATTTTGAAAATATTATAGGAATTAAAAATATATCCTATATTATTTTTTAAACCATGTACACACTTTTATAAGGCTCAGACAATTGAATGATTTTTTAAGGAATAACTTAATAGCTGAATGATGTTTTATATATAGGACTTGATATATTTATCATCAATTTTATTTAATAGAATAAATTATTTTACTATCAAAATAGAGAATATGAAAATATATTGTTAAATTATTCCATTAAATTTCTTTATGTATAATATACTCTTTGAGTTGTGTTCTTTGAATAATTTTCTCATCCATTTCCTTTCACATTCCAAACAATAAATATAAAAGAATAATTTTTTTTGTATAAATCATTGAAATAAACACATACTAGATCATGATATCTATTAACATATAATAATAATAATTTAATAAAGTTTATTTTCATACAATCTTATTCATCTATTTTTAATCAAATTTATAAAAAATGATAATAAGTATTAATGATAATATCGAATGAAAAATGAATAAACCATTCTATGAATAAGAAATACCTTAATATCAAAACCTATAATCTTAAAATAAATATACTACATTAACATAAAATTTTCCATATATAACAAAACACTAAAACTACTCAACAGGAACTTGACCAAATTAAAATCCCAAATATCATTAAAAACACTTATAATAAATTATTCCAAAATTATCCTAACTTATATCCCCATAAAACATAAAGTCTCTCAAAATTTCACCAAAAAATATTTATATTCCATAATCAAATTTTTTCCAAAAAATATATTATATTTTTCGAAATATTTGTTAACCCATCATCTCAATTAATCATGTTAACCTAATCATCAAATCACATTCCAATTCAAAGGGTTATATAAACCTCAATTTGGTATTATTCATATGATATAATAAAAATATCTCGAAATTTCATTTATCACCTGATAAAAATGCATCAAAACGTGTATTTATAAAATTTAATTTGTGATTATAATCAAAATTAACAACATATAATAGTATCCAAAATTCTTAAAATATATACATTAGACAACTTATTAATTTTTAACGTTTTCTAAACCTTTCTATGATACAAAATGTGATACTCTAGACTTGTACCCAAAGATCCAAGGATAAAAACTTATTCTTTAAATATTGTTTATGATTCCAACTAAAATGAACCATATTTCATGATCCCTAATTAAAACATGAATTTTGAAATCCCAAACCCTCACTCATCGATCCAATATAGAAAAGAACTGCATTGTGCAGATTCAATATAACAAATGGGAACCAGTTGTAGTCATTCATAATTAAAATATCATTAATAAATTTAATTTCAGATATAATCCAAAGTCCTTTTAATTTTATTGATATTTAGAGTCAATAAAAAAAATAAAAAAACTCTAATATTTCTAACTAAATTAGAAATTTTATCACTATAAAAATTATTTCTTATTCAATATAACATTTTTAACCTCTCAGAATTTTTTTTCTTTATATAAAAGTATTCAATAAATATCATTCATATTAACATAATTAAAAACCTAGAGAAGTATAAACATAATACGAGGTGAGATGGAATACTCAGTAAGGGATATCTTATAATGGACCCTATCATTGAATAATCAGGACATGATAAATATGGAAGGTATAAAAAATAATCAAATAATATATAATATAATAAATAATAAATATATCCACATATATTATAATAATTTATATAATAACATGGTAATAAATAATTGGTTTGAGGTATAAGGATTTCATAATTTATTAAATATTACACTTACAGTTAAGGCCCCATGCCATGAAATTTTAAATAAATAGTTACGGAATATAAAAATTCTCATAAATCATTTTTTATGATCCCTACCGTTGCATTGTATAGATTTATAATTTTTGGCTCCACCTATAACTAAAAATTTTCATGGAATTTATAATGTGAAAGTAATGAATAAAAAATACACAATAATCATTCTATATTAATCAGTAATCAACCAAATTCAAATTAAATTTTTCTGTATTATCAATATTTTTCCACACACTAAATAGAAACACATTTTTTTAAACATCATTAAATTTTTCATTTTTCTACATCATATAGAGTAAATAATATTCGGTTATGTCAATAATGTAAAAAATTTGGAATACATCCATGAAATTAATGAATATGGACATGAATGAGAATGATAATTATAATAAAGAGATAAATAATGATAAAGAGAAATACTATGTGAGGTATAAACAATAAATCCATAATCTAGGAAATAAGGAGATAAATTCTTCTGAAATAAGGGTTTTATTTCAAGGTAATAATTAATTAGTATGAAATACATCATTATTACATAGTATATTAACTACCACATGGGAAGGAAATATTTTCTCTAAATAAATCATTGAGATATTTTTCTATGCCATCCAAAAAGTGGAGTTGGATGGCATCATTAAAATATATACCTATAATAGTGTGTGAATAATTAAAATATGTTCAATATATGTAAAATTTATTTTATAAAAATATGGGTAACATAACATATTTGAGTGTTGTTACATAATATGACATCAATAGTTTTATCATTTGATACCACAAGATCAATTGTTTGCAAAGATTCATTTGAAATATACAATACTTATAGCCATGAAGTGTTAAACAATTTTTATAGATAATTCCAGTTATTTTTCATTGAGAAAAGATTGGGTTAACACCCATTAATATTTACTTAGGTTTGTTACAATAAGGTGAATCCATATAAAATCATATGTCAATAGGTTTAATTCATCAAATGGATGTCATTTCTAGGAATCTACATAATTTATATGATACAAGAATATGTGGATGTTATCCTATATCAATATTTATTCCTATAGATTAAAATAATTTATTATTATCATATCTCACAATTATAATTATATACTGGAATGATATATAGTTAATGATAAGTTGAGTGGCATAAAAAATACAGATAAGTGAAATGAAATCCCTTTTCAAAGCTATTAAAAAAGGAATATCATTTTCTATTGAAAAATTAATCAAACATTAATAATATTAATTATATATGAAAAAACATTAATATATAGAGAAGATGTTAAATAATTAAAAATGGATTTGATTTTGGGAAAAGTTGTTCATGTGAAAATTGATAAAATAGTTTTTTTTTCAAACTTCTCTAATGGAAGTGAAAAACTAATTATAAAAAAATATGAAAAATATTCATACTAAAATATTAAATATATTTTCCATGCTAAAAAAATTGATCATTTCAAATCATCATATAATTTATATAATTCTCGAAGCAAAATAAATTATATGAATAAACATATTGTTGAACAAAAGTTAGAAATTATGTATTTGATTCTTATAAGAACTATTTTAAAATATCAGGGTTACAATGATAGATAAAACTGAAAGAATGTCACACCCTCCTATTTTACATTAATTATTTTATCATTTTTCTTCTTGGTATCATAGCGTCTGGGTGAAACCCGACATAAATTTTTGAATTCTTATTTAGAAACACACTTTTTTTTCCTTTACATTGTCCAGTGTGCCGCTGTCGAAACCATGTGACCTTACTTGGGTCACTGCGTAGCCTCACTCGGTTCTCCACATGCCTTATTGGTGTGCAACTAATTTATTAAAAATAATCATTGATAAAGAAATAATTTAATTAGATAAATAAGGTTGTTATCGCAAGATAAAATGGGAAGAACAAAATGAATTATGAGTTCTAATAATAATAATAAGAAGAATAAGATTATTAAGATTCTTCTTATTATTATTATTCTTTTTATTAATGTTTTAACTAAGTTATTTAGAATATTATTAAAATTGTTATTATTATTGGTTTTGAGTTTGTTTTTAGTTTTTATCTATTTTTCTTTTTATTTTATTTTTTTCTTTATTTTTCCCCCTCCCTTGTTTCTCCCAATTTCCGTCATATCTCCCTTGTGTGAAAAACCCTAGCGCACCCCTTCCCATTCCCTCCTCTCCTTGCCGCATCGCACCCCCTCTCCCTCATACCCTATCGGACTATCCGTCACCGGGCCGACGCCTCCCCTGCTCCCCCTCGGCCCGTCGCAGCCCCCTTGTGTTGGTACCCAGCTCACGCCATACCCTCGCAACCGGCCTCCTTGTCCGGAAAAATTTCAGTCGGCACCCTCTTCCTCCCTCTACTGTGTCTCCCGACCCATGACGGCGCTGCCTCCTTTTTTTCCTGCGACCCCGCCAACCAGTCATCCCCGCACCGGACACCCCACACCCCTTCGCACCACCGGACAACTGCCCCGTACCCCTTCGCGCCGCCGGAAAGCCGCCCTGCACCCCCAGTTGCCCTCCGGATTGCCCAGCCGAAGTCTCACACCTCCGTCCTCTATCGGACAGCCTTCTGGAACCCCCTGAGTGTCCCTTTGATGACCTCGCGCTAACCACCTTTCCTCGTGCGACTCTGCTGCAGGTGCGATCTACCATCGGGTAGGGCTTGGTCTCTTCTTTTTGGGGGTTTAATATTCCAGCGGGTATAGTTAGAATTTTAGGGTATAATTTTAGGTCTTTTGGTTTGATCTTCTTGTTTTAGGGATCAATTTGGTCTCTTGGTAATGCGATTGAATCGCTAATGGGATTCTCTTCGTTGTCATATGTTTGTACACATCGAGGTAGGTGGTTCCACTCATAATTATTGTTTGATGAATTTATTTGTGTGTTTAATTAACTCACCGTATTATTTAGTTAGTTTTCATGGTGCGAAGTGGTTTTATTTTATTCTCTTGGGAACTTATATGCATTGATTTGTTATTAATGTGTTTATGTGATATTAGTGTGATTTTCTGGAAACCCATGTCAAGTTTTTTTTTAGTGTTTTATAACTGTGAAATTTTTAATTAAATGATATTTATGGTGTAAATCATGTTTTCATACGATTACGTCGTGTGTTTGGTTCTAAAGTGGAATTTTAAATAAAACCAAATTTATCGTTAGTGAAAACATTATTGCATCATTTTTTAGCTCTTGTGTTAAACTACTCAAATGGTTTTTTAATTTTTATTGGTTTAAGTGGTGTGGATTGAACTCTTTATGTGGCGTTGTGTGTGTTTGGTTACGAAAGAGGGTTGGGTTGGTTTTGTGTGTAAATTCATTCTCTACTCTTCAAAATTTGTTTATTTAAAATCTTAAATGTCTTATTAAATAGTTATTAAGGATGAAAGTTGTTTTAATTGGTTTCGTAAGAAATACAGATTGAGTTTTGAAATATTATAGTGTGCATACTATTTAAAATGGCTTTTGTGTGTGGAAATGGTGGTTTTGGTGTGTGTGATGTATTTCTTCGTTTGAGCATGTGATTGTGGAATAAAACTAGAACTCTGAACTACTTGAGCATGAACAGGAAGCCTTGGTACTAGGTGGGCGGACTAGGACTAGTGCACTAGTGATTCAGAAGTGGCTTCGGCCTGAATTCACTTAGCTGGATTGACGACTACAACACTAACTAAACTTTTGGATGATGTTGGAGACCACTAGGTTATGGATGTGTTTCCCTACCAGTGGATCGTACAAGAGAACGTATATTGTTGTGTTCCTGTACCATTGTTCATCGTGACACGAGGTTCTAGGGTCCCACTTCTCACAAGTATCTTTAGGGCCTCTCCCATGTATTGTGCTCTTCTTTTCTTTCTACCCACTATCGGCACACAATTTGACGTTGGGGTTACCAAGAAAATTGTGTGTGCGTGCGTATGTGTGTGCGTGTGTGTGTGTGTGCGTGTGTCTGGGTGTGCGGGTGTGCATGTGTAAGTTAATTTAAGTTTTTTTCCTTTTAGAGAAGTTTTCCCTAAAAAAAACATTTTCATTTAAATTATTTAAGCACTTTTTTTATTCTGTTAAATTACAAATGTATTTGTCTTTCAATAATTATGTTTGGAACCTTTTCTCGGTTTCATCCTACTGGGATTTTAGCTCACACCCTACATACACCCTTGGGTGTATGTAGATTATGTTTCTTCTACTTCCCAGGTTGTGACTTCATGCTCAATGATGGTGGTTCAGGTTCCAGTTGGTCTTCCCATGCATAGTGGTGTTGTTGTGGCCTCTCTTTTTCCAGATGGTTTGAGTTAGAGTTTTAGTTTCTGCTGTCGTCTTTTCTTTTTAGTTATTGGTTCGAGTTATAGACTTTAAACCTTTTTATAGTTTAAAGGGGTGTTTGGTTGTCTATTTATAGTTTCAGTTTATTTATCTTGTTAGTTGATTTTTGCCTTTTATTTTGGGTAAACTGTTCACGCATGTTACTCTTGATACCCGGACACTTGTGTTAGCCCGTTGGGATCAGGAACGCCTTTTAGGCCATGTCACAGACCGGGTCGGGCGCCAGGTCGGATGGAGACCCGGCCTGGTTCGTGAAAAAATGGTATAAGAGGAGGCTTACTCCTTGGGTCGTGTTCTTTTGGGTTAGGGTCATGGTAGATTGGGGTTAAGGTTGTCGGGACTCGATGTCTTGGCTACGAGTAAGGTGTTTGGCCAGTACACCTCGTGGCGGGACTCGAGTTATTGAAGTAAGCAGAGTTTTGTCTAAACCTTTGGTCGGTGTGGTTAATTTCGTTCTGGGGAAATGAAAAAGGAGTAGGGTCAATTTTCCCAGTGATCTCGCAGGGTCTGGCAAGCCATGCGGAGCCGGGGATGCTATCCTAGAATACACTCCGTGGCAGTGGCATGATTGGCATATGGCCGCCAACCATATGTTCCATTCACCCACTAACACTAGTTTTCTCTTGCATCGTTCCTCA
This sequence comes from Viscum album, assembly GCA_963277665.1. NCBI lineage: Eukaryota > Viridiplantae > Streptophyta > Magnoliopsida > Santalales > Viscaceae > Viscum > Viscum album. The sequence continues at coordinate 261,372,304 of OY728164.1, read as the reverse complement.
TTTCTTTGTTTTGGAATTGTGGAAATTTGGTTCATAAGTAAAAATGATTTGGTCTTGGAGGATGTTTTGTAAAAATGTTTTGAAATGAATCACCTTAAAAAGAAAATGAGGTATGGGGTTTGAAAAGTGTGGATTGAAAATCTGGTTTTCAAAAAAAATGGAAAGGTTTGGTTTTGATCCTTGGTGTTCTCATGGGAAACCACATGCATGAGTGTATATAGAAATAGGAAGTGTTAATGGCATGAGGAGATGAATTTCTGGATTGACATGAGGTGGGTGATGGTGCCTCACGAGAACATTCATGTGCGAGGCTCATGGGACACCATTGGTGTTTGTGAAACCCACTATCTTGACTTATTTTCAAAATGTTTTGTTAAATAAAGAATTTGGTGTTTTAGTAAATGGTGTTTGTGTGGCATGTCCTTGTGTTTTGGAAATGTCAGAGGTGAGGAATTTTGACCCGGTGATCCTTTTTGAATGATTTGTGTTTTGAGTTTGAATTCTTATTTGTAAGTTGGTATACAGGCGTGTGGTTTGTGAATTCTTTTGAAGAGTACATCAGGGATCCCTTGCAGTGGTTCCCCCTGCACGTTTGGTGTTTGCTTGTGGTATGCTTTGACCATTAGACCAGTTTGGTTAGGTCCATGGTTTTTTTTCATGACTAGTGTCTGCCCTCCATAATGCGTTGACATGTGATTGAAGTGCGGCCATAGGAAAATCGTCGTTGGTTGACCCTCTAGTTGATCAGAGGAATCTCTTCTTGAATTCTAGAATTGAACCCACATACCCATTTTACAACTAAGAGGATCCTCTCGCAATGGGATGATAGATGCGATGGGAGTTGAAGGGAGTTTTGGTCTTTTGAGCTTCTTGACTCATCGGTATGAAGTTTGACATCATCGTGTTAGAAGGTTTCCCCTGGAAATGGCGAAAGTAAATCCAGTTGGGAAGGGTGAAGGAGGTTCGGAATTTTCAGTGTTGACCAGAGTCTTGATGGGCTTTGTAGTATTTTCATCGGTTGTAAGGGTCATTTTTGGTGACGTCTTTCATTGTGAGTTCTCTTTGATTGTCAAGGGTGATGTTTGACCTCATTAATATGAAAGTTCTGTTTGGAAATGGTGAAGGAGATTCTAGTGGGGAAAATGTGGAAGAAACCAAGAATGGTTGGTGCAGGCCACTGTTCTAAATGACTTTTGGTCCTTTGTTGGTTTCGTTTAAGAAAGGGTCTATGTTAGGCAACTAGTGTGGTAGACCCAGTCACATGGGGATTCTACGGTCAATTGTTGGAATCATGTGCCATTTAAGACTCAATTTGAAGTTCGTCTCTGTATAATGTTCCTCTCGACAGCAATAGTCATGTTCAAGTGAAAATTTGTGGTGTCTTATTTTCATCCAGTGTGACAAAGGGTGATTCCCATGCACCATTTCAGCTCTTGTGTTGGTAAATGTTCTATGTATGATCTATTGGATGTCGTAATGTGTTGTGTTTTCTGGTGTTTTCTCGGTTGCAGTGTGGTTGCATGTGACACCAAAAGGAGAAGCTCCGTTCGAGAGTCTTCCATGCCTAATTGTGAGGCCGAAGATGCTTCAAACATCAGGGCTCAATCCATAGGCCTCAGAGTGAAGCTGGAACGTGGTCAGGAACCCCGTGAGTGTATGGGACCCCGACATTATTTCTGTCATCAGTGTTGAAAGTGAAAGCATCGTAAATGGTTATCTATGGCTGTTCCGTTTCGAACGAACCGTCTGGTTGCATAAGGATTCAATGAATATGCGGAGGCATGTTCACCTTTATGCCTTAAAGTCTTGGGGAGTAGCGTCCCATCAAATTTAATCACTTTTAGTGGTCCTTGAGAGTCTTTTGAAAAAAAAATCAGTCCCAAAATTGTATAATGCTCATCCCGGGATGTGGATGTGTTGGTCGGGTCTTAGGTCGTGGTTTTGACGCCCGGGTGGTCGGGCCCCTCCCTCCCTGCCCCTTGTGGTGGGGTGTTTGTTCACCATAGAGATTTTTTCAAAGTTTGGTATCATTTGTTCATTCTAATTAAGATGAGACCCACAATGGGTCTCACACAAAGGTCTCTGGAATAAATTGGTGTTGGCCTTTCCTGAATGGTGGGGAGTCCGTCCGGACCTCCCCATGTTGGTTTTCTAGTCTCGCCTTCGGCATTGGTAGGTTCTTAAGGGTGGGGAGACCCACATTGGGTCTCACACTATTGTCTCTAGAATGAATCAGTGCTGGAATTCTCTTTAATGGTGGGGAGTCTGCTTGAAACTCTCCGTGTCAGTTTTCCAGTCTTGTTTCGAGCGTCAGTGACTTCATAATGGTGGGGAGCACCTCGAGCCTCCCCATGTTGATCTTTTTCTTCTTTTTTTAAATATGGCTTGGTGATAAGTGATAAGAGTGTTCTAAGGACGTGGGTTGACCTTATTTGTTCATTCTAGCCAAATGGTGTGGTTTTAGATTGATAGTGCTTGAGGTGTTTCGGCTTGTGAAGTTGGTTCCCGTGGGTGCGAGAGTTCCCTTCCTAGATCAGTCAACTGGAGGAATTATATCTCTTCAGGGCGGGCGACACATATCAGAAAGTCTTTATATAAGTTTCTAGAATTTGTCTTTGAGTCACTTTCTCTGAGCAAAATAATTTTCCCTCTCTTTGCTTGGTATTTATGGGGGTTCCCTTTGAACCTTAAGGGAGTGTGGTTTTCTGGTTTGGGGTTCGGCTCTAGTTGTGGATTTCCGGGGACGGAAAGCTTTATGGTGCGGAGAATTGTCACACCCGCCTCTTTTACATTAATTATTTTATCATTTTCTTTCTTGGAATTGGGGAGTCTGGGTGAAACCCAACATAAATTTTTGAATTCTTATTTAGAAACACACTATTTTTTGGCCTTTACATCGTCCAGTTTGCCGCTGTCGAAACTGCACGACCTTGCTTGGGTCACCGCGCAGCCTCACTCGGTTCTCTGCACGACTTCTTGGCATGAAACTAATTAATTAAATATAATCATTGAAAAAGAAATAATTTAATTAGATAAATAAAGTAGTTAGCACAAGATAAAATGGGAAGAACAAAATGAATTATGAGTTCCAATAATAATAATAATAATAATAATATTAATATTAAGATTTATTATTATTATTATTATTATTATTAATGTTTTAATTAATTTATTTAGAATATTATTAAATTTTTTATTATTATTGGTTTTGGGTTTTTTATGTTTTTATTTAGTTCTCTTTTTATTTTATTATTTTTTCATTATTTTCCCCCTCCCTTGTTTCTCCCTATTCCCGTCGGATCTCCCTTGTGGGAAAAACCCTAGCGCACCCCCTCCTATTTCCCTCCTCTCCCGGACGCATCACACCCCCTCTCCCTGGTACACCTTCGGACCGGCCGTCACCCGACCGAAGCCTCCCCGGCTCCCCCTCTGCTCATCGCATCCCCCTTCCATTGGTACTCAGCTCACACCACACCCTCGCAAGCAGCCTCCTTATCTGGAAAATTTTTGGCCAGCACCCTCTTCTTCCCTACTCCGTATCTCCCGACCCCTGCTGGTTCTGCCTTCTTTTTTTCCGGAGACCCCACCGACCGTCCAGCCCCGCATCGGCCGCCCATACCCCTTCGTGCCGCCAAACAGCCTCCCCATACCCCTTCGTACTACCAGACAGCCGCCCCACACCACCCTGTTTCCTTCCGGATTTTCCAGCCGACGTCACACACCTCCTTCCCCCATTGGACAGTCTTCAGGCACCCCCAGAGACCTTCCGACGACCTCGCGCTGACCACCTTTCCTCGTGCGACTCTTCGGTAGGTACGATCTACAATCAGGTATGGCTTGGTCTCTTCTTTTTGGGGTTTTGAGATTCTAGTGGGTATAGTTATAATTTTAGGGTTTAATTTTAGGTCTTTTGGTTTGATCTTCTTGTTTTAGGGATCAATTTGGTCTCTTGGTGATGTTATTGAAGCACGAATGGGGTTCTCTTCGTTGTCAGATGTTTGTACACGTCGAGATAGGTGGTTCCGCTCATAATTATTGTTTTATGAATTTATTTGTGTGTTTAATTAATTACGCATATTATTTAGTTAGTTTTCATGGTGCGAAGTAGTTTTATTTTATTCTCTTGAGAACTTATATGCATTTATTTGTTATTAATGTGTTTATGTGATATTAGTGTGATTTTCTGGAAACCCATGTCATGTTGGTTTTTAGTGTTTTATAATTGTGAAATTTTTAATTAAATGATATTTGTGGTGAAAATCATGTTTTGATAAGATTACATTGTGTGTTTGGTTCTAAAGTGGAATTTTAAATAAAACCAAATTTATCGTTAGTGAAAAAATTATCGCATCATTTGTTAGCACTTGTGTTAAACTACTCAAATGGTTTTTTTATTTTTATTGGTGTAAGTGTTGTGGATTGAACTCTTGATGTGGCGTTGAGTGTGTTTGGTTACGAAAGAGAGTTGGGTTGGTTTTGTGTGTAAATTCATGCTCTGCTCTTCAAAATTTGTATATTTAAAATCTTAAATGTCTTATTAAATAGTTATTAAGGATGCAAGTTGTTTTAATTGGTTGTGTAAGAAATGAAGATTGAGTTTTGAAATATTTTAGTGTGCATACTATTTCAAATGGCTTTTGTGTTTGCAAATGGTGGTTTTGGTGTGCATGCTATCTTGCTTGGTTTGAGTATGTGATTATGGAATAAAAATAGAACTCTGAACTACTTGAGCACGAACAGGAAGCCTGGGTACTAGGTGGCCAGACTAGGACTAGTTCACTAGTGATTCAGAAGTGGCTTCAGCCCAGATTCACTTTGATAGATTGACGACTACAACACTAACTAAACTTTTGGATGATGTTGGAGACCACTAGGTTATCGATGTGTTCCCTTACTAGTGGCTCGTGTTCGAGAACATATATTTTTGTGTTCTTGTACTATTGTTCATCGAGACATGAGTTTCTAGGGTCCCACTTCTCACTAGTATCTTTAGGGCCTCTCCCATGTATTCTGCTCTTCTTTTATTTCTCCTCACTATCAGAACATAGTGTGACATTGGGGTTTCCAAGAAAAGTGTGTGTGCATGCATATGTGTGTGTGTGTGTGTAAGTTAATTTAAGTTGTTTTCCTTTTAGAGAAGTTTCCCCTAAAAAAATCATTTTCATTAAAATTCTTTAAGCTCTTATTTTTTTTATTCTGTTAAATTGAAAATGTATTTGTCTTTCAATAATTATGCATGGAACCTTTTATCGGTGGATCCTACTGGGATTTTGGCTCACACCCTACATACACCCTTGGGTGTATGTAGATTATGTTTCTTATGCTTTCCAGGTTGTGACTTCATTCTCAGTGATGGTGGTTCAGGTTGCAATTAGTCTTCCCATGCAGAGTGGTGTTGTTGTGGCCTCTCTTTTTCCGAAAGGTTTGAGTCAGAGTTTTAGTTTCTGCTGTCATCTTTTATTTTTAGTTATTGGTTCAATTTGTAGACTTTAAACATGTTTATAGTTTAAAGGCGTGTTTTCTTGTCTATTTCCTGTTTCAGTTTATTTATCTTGTTAGTTGTTTTTCTATCTTTTATTTAAGGTAAACCGTTCTCGCACGTTACTCTTAATACCCGGGCACTTGTGCTGGCCCGTGGGGATCTGGAATGCCCTTCGGGCCATGTCGCAGACCGGGTTAGGCACCTGGTCGGATGGCGACCCGACCTGGTTTGTGAAAAATAATACTATGACATCATAGAAATAATCATAGAAGATGAAAATATATAGGATTTAGCTGACTGAGAATATAAGATCTACCATAATGTAAATTTAATCAATAATAATCCTCATAAATATGTGAGTAGAAAATATAGCCGTATGGGTTTCAAAACTGATTAATAAAAAGCACCATAAAGTGATAATTTTAAATGGAACATAAATAACCATTATTTATGGGATTATAATGAAATATTATGTTTCAATGAGAAAGAATGCACACTATATAATTAAAATAGGTACTTTATGAAAAATATATTTCAAAGAAGAATTTTGAAACTAGTAATTGTTACATTCAATCCTCACATACTTATACATACATTTACATATGATAAAATAAACTAAGATTAATTAATAATATATTTTTGAATCATATTCATTTTTATTAACTTTTATATTAATTTTTTTATAACATAGTTATCACTTTTTTCTGAAAAATATTGACTATTGCTTTCTTTTTCTTTCAACCGTTATTTCTATAATATAGTGAAATGGTTCTGGTATTGATTTTATATACATGAAATATTCATATAATCAAATTTTATTAAGATATATAATATCTTATTGATATAATTATTGTGATCCATGGTCACTCGATAGAGGTTATGGTGATTATTTTTGTGGAAAAATCTAAAATCACATTATTTAAGAGACATGATTTCGTAAAAATAATTGACTTTATTAGAGAATAAAAATATTTATATAAACAATAAAGAAACTTATTGTTTTTATAAATATCAAATAATTTAATTTAATTATTTTTTACAGCTTTCCATTTCTACTATGGATAAGAAATAAAACATGTTGTTTTTGGAGGCAATTGTCTGCATTTATACATTGGAAACAATTTCATTTGCAAAATAATTAGAGGGAAGAAATATAGATAATAAATTATATTTATATAATAATTATTCTTTCAAAAATATTAAATTTATTTAATAAATACTTCATTTATAACAATAAATGTATAATAGAGATGAAAGATGAGTTGCGTCGTCCATTCTGGTAGTAGTATAAACATAACTTGGGTGATGAAACCTTCATTTATTAAATTTTAATTGGATGTTATATGATTAGACTACCATTACCAAAATAGAATTATAGTACATTATTTATAAAATTTTAGTCATATTTCAGTTGGTATGATATATTTTAATTATGTATAATAATATAAATAAAAATGAGAAAAGAAATTAAAATATCTCACATTGCATTATAGCAAGGAACCATTATAATCTGGTTTAGGCCTTACAAGAGTATTCCTTTGATGACAAAAATAGTTCTACATTGTGGATAATAGATTTTGGGAGGTTTTTTTATATATTTATTGTATAATTTGATCAATTTGTGTGAATAATTTTTAGGGTGAAGGGAACCATTTATAAGTGCGAGGGGTGGCACTTTTGTAAATACTCTTAAAATTAAAATATTTTAAATTTAATTTTAGTTGTTAAGTAGAACCAAGTAGTCTAATTCTAAATTATATATTTTTTTATTAAAACTAACTATGAAATCATGTTTCATCACATTTTGGGGAAATTTTAAGCATTATCCCTCTGATTAACCACCTTATTAACCGCTTTTACCCTTACAATGTTGAAAACTTTTAATTAAGGTAACATAATTTTGTGATTGAAAATGAAATAGTGAATTTTATATAATTTAAATATTATTATTCCAAATATATAATCTATTTATCAAGAGTCAACCTCAAGTGGTTGTGAAGTTTTATTTTAATCATAAAGCATATATCGCCTAAAAAAAGTAGAAAAAATATCCTTAATAATTAAAATAATTTTTTTAAGATTAAATTACTAGAAACAACCATTATATTATTTTTAATATATTTAATAGAATATAATGTCAATAAATTCAAAAAAAATTATTAATCAATACTGATTAATTGACTTATTTATATAATATATTTTTCACTCATAATAATAGTTTTCTAAAAAGAATAAGTCTTTAAATAAGAAATGATTTCATACTAATTTCCAATAGATTGATAATAAATTTATAGACTAAAATTCATGTGTTTAAAATTACATTAAAAATTCCATAATATAATGTCTCTAAATAAGAGAAATTTAGTTTTTTTTAAAATTTATATATTAAAATAATTTTTATTTACCCTGAATAATTAGACTAATACTTAAAATTACCAAAACAATTTATGAATGTTATAAATTTATTTCACTAATCACTTCATGAATTTTACCAATTCATTATATTGTTATCATTCCCTCCATATTACTAAATTAAAAATGAGATTATTGAAAACAATTTCTCTTGTATTAATATTACTTTCCTAAGTGATATAAAAACTATTTAATTTAAAAAAATAAATTATTATGTAAATATTGTTATATTTAACTATCATATTATGTTATAATTAATCGTTGTTCACTCTATTTCATTGTATTTTGTATTGAAAGCTTTTATATATAAATATATTTTTTGAAATTTGAATTCAAATTGAAATATCATTGTGCTACATTCCCCACCATAAGAATATTGTATGGTAACATTTATAATTGATCCTATACAAATGAATATATTTTTGAAAAAAGTAAAATCCTAGATGTAGATTTTATCATAATATGTAGTTTGTATGTTATACAAGGAATATTATATACCATTATGAAGAACTAATTCTGAATTATTTTATAAAAAATCATTAATAGTAGAGTGATATTACTTGAAAGATCCATCTTTATTGTTATTTATGAAATATTTGACAATCAAGATATAAAATATGAGAAAATATACATAGATCATTTATTTATATTCTCTAATCATAATTTAATCCTTTGGTTTTTTCTATCATTATTCTTCTGATAGATTATCTCACTTTCTAAACAAAGAATGATTATAAATATTTTTTTATCTTGATGGAAAAAATCATCATTTTAACCTATAAAATTTTTCCCAAAATATTGAAACTTTATTCCCCATTTATTGAGATATTTACTAAAATAAATTTGGTTGGAAGAAATTAATATAATAATCACTATGAATAAACCTTCATATACCAACAAGCTTGTATCTGAGTGGTAAGGGCTCCTACATGGCATCTAAGAGTCCCCAGTTTGAAACTGGGTGTAGGTGAATTTTTGGGTACTATAACATGCACTGTAGAAAGCACTATTCAGTACTGTAGCTTCCTGAACAATTCACCCGATTTGGGTCTTGGGGCCACCGGTTTGGGCCTACAGGTATCAGGGCCTTCAGGTCATCAAAGGCCTTCGGGACATAGGACTTTCAGGCCATAAAGACCATGGATTTTCCCATTTAACATATAGAAGGCCCCAGAAGAGGATCAGAGAAAAGAGTAGTAGTCACTAGAAGCAAAGCTAACCAGATTTGAAGAATGAGAGGGTATGGAAACCACCATCGGGACCAGACACTGTACAGCTTTGTACAGGGCCACACTAGCCCATTAGTAATGCAAGGTGAGGAGATAAGCGATCAATAATGAAAAATATGGGGAGGGGCAGTTCTAGTGGATTAGGCCTACGGGTCATGTAATAAGAAGAGTATGCCTCTAGGCCTTTGGGTCATGTATTGGTCTTCAGGTCATGTCTGGCCTTGTACCTTGGGCCTACGGGTTATGTTAAGGTTCCCCTTCAACCCTTAAAAGTGGGATTATCAATAATAAAAAAAATAAGGCCTTATGTCCATTCAATCCAATAAAACATAATATGAAGTAATAATACAATAATCTCTAAAAACCAAATAAAAAAACATTCAACTAAAATCATTCTGCAAATTAAAAACAACTATGTTTTTTAAAATATTATATGGTATTACAAAAACCTAAAGAAATTAGTTATTTAATCACATTTATTCCATATTCTACTTACAATTCAACTAAAATATTATTTAACTATAATAATCATTAAAAATATTTCTTACAATTTTCTAAACCCAATATTCTTGGAAGTCTAGGACCTTGAAGTATATTATTCCACTCAAAATGATCTAAATCATCCAAACATTAACTTACCCTTTCATCAATAGGGATATTAAATTTTTTAACCTATTATCCAATTAAACTTTATCGATTCACATATTAAAAAATGATAATATATTCCTTAATCAAGTATTCCTATTAAAAACCAATAATATCTTCAATATATAATTTTTGACATTAAAATCAATTCACATAAGATTCTGTAGTTTTATTTTCATTTAAAAATAGCAATACTTGATAGTATTTTTTAATATTAAATTATTTTTAATACATAAAATCCTAATCATTAATGTTATCCAAAATATACTCTAAAACCAAAAACATTAACCTGAATCTTCACTAATAGATCTGATGGTGAATGCACTAATATTACATAGTGTATTAAATACCAATTTATGTGACCCAAATATAGTGATAAATCATTATAAAATGAATAATAAATATTGTGTGACATATATACACAATTCCTTTACGCTTTAGATATTTGGACAAATAGAAAAATATATACTTTATAAAACCCATTTCATTCTCATCCAGTGGTCTTATTCCAACAATACCAAGATTATATTATTCGGAGAAAAGTTTTCATAATCTACCACATGAGTATATAGAAATAGTACAAACCTAGAAGTATTATTCATATGAATCATATTCACAACCTATGTAAATGTAAGCATATGAAAAAGGGAGACTAAATTCTCATAATTAGATAGCTTATAGTAAAAGATATCAGGGAATACCGACGGCATGATAAACCTGTTATGAATTTTTTAAAAATATAAAATTTTAATAATAAATTATGAATGAACTATATTAATAGAAAAATATAGAAATGTAAATAATACAATTTAGATAAATTATAAAACTACATAATTATTGACTTCATATTGTAATACATCAGTATATTACCATCAATATAACTTTCTATGATATTTTAAATAAAAAGTTATGAAATATGATGATTACCAAGACTATCTTTTCTCATGATACATATATATTAATCATTTTTTATATACTTTTGGACCCCACCAATCAAGAAATAAGTCCAATTCATCCATCATGTGAGGGGAATGAATAAAAAATACATAATCACCAATCCTTTCAAATTAATTGTTAATAGTATTTAAATAACAGGTATACAAATAATCAATAATTACCCAGTAAATAAATGGAACTATATTATTATTTAACCCCCTTTAATTAGTAAGGCGTTCACAAAATATAGTTTGATGGATATATAGAAATTTAAATAATGTAATTAGTATAAAATAAATCCAATGGATTAATGAGAATGAACATGAAAGATCTAAATAAATTAAATAGAGATATGGGAGATATAGTGAACATAAACGATATGAAATATGAGATTAATTAAGAATAAATTAACATGTGAGTAAATAAGACCAATTATTCCTCATAAATGAGGGTAATACTGTAGGGTAAGAATTAACTAATATTAAATAATTCATAATTCGATCATATATTCAATTAATTATGGGAATTAAATGGGTTTAATAAAAACACATCACAAAATTATATTAATAAAACCAAAGAAATGATATGGATGGATTCATTTGAACATATAACCATCGATGCATAATATTCTTTAAATGGTACTAAAATAAGTGATTTTTTTAATGAAATTATGAGTCCCTTACTACATTCTAATGGTTTCACATTAGATGATATCTAGAGTATGATCATTTTATTATACAATCCCTATGATTCGCAATAAAGCATGTGAAATATCCAAAGAATATTAGTAGGGAGTGTAAAACTAGGTGATCAGTTTGGATCACTAGATATACAAAATGTGAGGATATAATTTAACACCCAACAAACATTTTTAAGGTTATTACCCCTAGGTTTATCTATGAAATAACCTATAATCACATGTTTGTATACAGACAGGGAAACAATTTCTAGGAAAACAGATTCTTTTAACTTTACCAAAATTTAATGATGTTAGTATATATTTATATTTATCCTTAGGGATTCTAATAATGTATTCTAGCTATAATTCCTAATTTAAATTTTACTATGAAATGAAATAATTTAAAATCCATGAAATGTGGAGTACAATATAAAAATATACAATAGTGGTATGAAATCCATTTTTAAGTGTTTTAATAAGATAAAACAATTTTATTTTTTAAAATTCACAAAATAATAGGAATTAATATTTCTTTCAAAATCCAAAAAATATTATAAAATAACCTAAATAATGAATAATGGATATGATGGTGGAAAAATACCAGCATGCACAAAATGTTATAAATAATCAATTAGAACATTCATAATTAATTTCAAAATAATTTACATAGGAAATGATAAATATTTTAAAATAAGTATTTTAAATAGAAGGGCAATGTTAAAAGATACTAAAAATTAGAAATAATTGAAATAGAAAAAATAAAATTCAAGAAATAACATAAAGAAAATAGACATGGAAGAAAAAAGTTTCCAACCATAAATAAAAAAATCATTTCAACTATTCTTATAAACATTATTTTAATTATTAGAGATCAATTGAGAGATAAAATGGAATAAAATCATTAAATCAAATGAAGTAATTTGATGGAAATTGAGGGTCACCAAATGGGAGTCAAAAAATCAATAAGGTAATAAATATCAGATGTATGGGTATTATTTCCTCCACAAATTGGAGGAAGGGATATTGGACAGAACATACGAATAGTGTAACCATCATAAGGACAGAAAATTTCATGAACATATAAAGTTCATATGAATGGTTCATGTTCATCACATGATATAATAGTAATCATGTAGAGCCCCTTTTACAAGACTCATTGTTCTTGAAAATGTGTCAAAGACACTCACTGATAATGTGAAGACCGTTAGCCGAGTTCATCTGAGTCACATGACTTTCAAACTAGCAGGTGCCTAAAAATCATTCAAAACCCTCATTAAATAATGGATTAAAATATACAAATGATGGAAGTATCTTTTGATATTTTATATTCATGGAAGAAACTCATTCAATCCACAAGACCTCTTGAAGTCCTTGGAGATATATCCACATCAATACGCATGAGCCCGCTGACAAGTCACCATTATCCCGAGTAGGGTTTCAGACATGTTCATTTGATTCCAGACTACCCATTAAGATCCATGGAAAACAAATGGGTTGTCTATTACAATTTTAAAACATCACCATAAGACCCATTATCAGTTACTTGATGTATCACATGATGGGAGTGTGATTGTTTTAAAAAATACTTGCAAAACATCATGATATCCCTAGCCCTTTCAAAAATTATGGAAATAAAATGTAAAAGGTGTAGTCATCTTGTGGTGTGAAGATATGATAATCATCACATGAAAGAGGTCATATTATCTGAGAGATCATGATCAATCATGTATGTTTCCCCTAAAAAGTCATTATAGTGCTTTATAAACCCTCTGGTTACGAAATATGATATCATGAAGGCCCCCTTGAAAGAAACCATTCTATCATGGAAGACCCCAGACAATACAACTTCAGTCATGTGAAAAAATTTCCAAAGTATTTTTGATCAATCTAAGGCCTCTAGACATTTCAGATTGACTATTTGGAATCCCCTTGACATGTCCACATAGTTAGAAGAAATCTCATTGATTGGATTGGGTTCTATAAAAATGAAAAAGGCATAATTTTATCAATTTTGTCGAATATCACGTGACACTATAGATGACATATGGAATGATCTTGTGATTTCTGTGATAAACTATCCATCCACCAACTCTAGAAAAAATCTATGAGATACGCACTGCATAAAGTGGTTTATAATTGGGGTGTCAAGGATAATAAATACACCCCCTTAGGAAAAAAATCATTGATGATCGATCTAACATCTGCTAAAGGAGAAGAATTCTGGGAGAGGACAATCATGTTATCATTAAGGTTTTCATCCAAGTAAAATCTAAGAAACAACTAAATGATTACAGGCCATCTATTGGAACTTCACGTGATCATTTTAGATCACACCAAGGACTTATGGTATATTAGTCATATTATGCGAAGGAAGATCCAAAAGATTCTTGGGTCACATGAAATGTAAAAAATAAGCACACACTACAAAAAATCGAGGCACATATGAAATAAAGTCAGAAAAAAAACAAATAGATGGGAGACTTGTTCAAAGTACATATATACTGATCCTTCTACACATAACATGGATCATCCATGTCATGAGGAAACACAGAGACATGTCACAAAAATCATGATACCCTCCCTCAATATAATATTTAGTTTATGTGATTTCCCTTATACATGACAAAGAATGCCAAATGATTTCATATAAGAACACCACTAATGTATTGTGATGTCCTCTAGTATGGACATCCAAATATTTTGATTTCCTTTAAAAATGTCTCCCAAGTTCTATGGTGACTCTTGTAAAATTCAACTAGGATGTGCATAGGTATAATTAAAATTCACCTAGGAAATGTGGAACCCTCCAAACATGTCATAGTTCATCTTTCAATATCCAATGGACCTTTAAAGGAAGTTTAATGATGACATGGGGAATACTACGCAAATCTTGGGAAGTTTTCTAGTCTTGTTTGCTAAATCATAAAATGTCCTCTAGAAATGTCACCCAAGTTATGTGAAGTCCTGAGGATAGGTTTACTAAATCTCATGATGAAACAATGACATGTCAGCCTGAATCATGTGATTTCCTTGAGAACTATTACCTTGGTTCATGCAATGTCCACCATACATGTCAGCCTTGATCGTGCGACATCCTCCAGACATAACATCCTTGATATCATGACATCTTCTAGAAAATACATCAAGGTCCCACCGAACCCTCTAGACATATTATACTTATAGAGACCCTACTTTTTATACATTAATTTTACATAATTTTAATGATAAACTACATAAAATCATTACATAATGTGGATTGAAAGGTTTAGTGTCTTGTGAAAACTAGGACTATACATAACATTTACAACATAAAGAAAAAAAAATTATTTCATTACTTATTCCCCAGATTCATATCAGTGCTTTTTTACTCCTTAGTAAATGTATTCACATGAGGATATAAATCAAAAAGGGGTGAGGTAAAATCCCATTAAGTAGAAAGATAAGAACACGAAACAATGTAATATGCGGTGAGCATAATCATAACACCATTTATATTATAACATGGAAAGAGAAAATGCATAAAAATGAAACATCATGTCTTATTGGTTAACTACCACAAATAGTTATAGAAAAATATATCACCATGTTCACACATCATTTCACTTTAACAAATGATATTCATTACTTTTACGAATTCATTGGAGTTCTTTATAATTCCAGATGTGCCCATGGTATCATAACATTTACATTATCAATCATGCCACATAGAAAATATGTCAAAATTGAATATAGAAAAAACCAGGGAAAGAAATGGTATTCACATCACAAATAATACATTCATAAACACTTAGTTCCAAAAATAAATAGGGAATATCATTATTGACATAGAACCATTAACCTTGAGTGAAGAGTGAAACAATCTTTGATAAGTAAAAAGGGAGCGTTTAGTGGAAATAAGAGTTCTTTTTGAAAAAATTAGATTTTTCTAAAAATAAATTAAAGAAATTTTGTATCTTTGAAAAGGTAAGATAATTATGAATAAATTATTTTTTTGTTTATCCATACTGAAAATGGGTTGAAGATGGAAAACCCAAAGAAAGAGAGTTGGTTTCGATAATTTCTCCATACCTTATGTCCGAATGATTTCTTCACATTAAAATATTTTATAAAGAAATTAGATTTATTAAATAAAAAATTAATATATATTAATATAATAAATTTATTCATTATGATTTTATTAAGTTCTTTTATTGTCCTTTGGATGAGTTATAGATCTTAAATTTGTTGTTTCACAATGTAAATTTTCTTAGCTTTTATGAATGGTTCACTAGTATTCCTGAATGGATGTACATTTGAAATGTGGTTAAACATAAATAATTGTTAATATATATTATTAGGTAAATTAAATAGATTTAAATTATCTTATAATTAATATTTTTATATACCGTGATGATGAATCATTACATAAAATTTTAATGATAAACACTTGGATTAATTTCGCAGTTTTGCTCACAATAAATTTGTTTTGTATTATTATTTTATATCATGAGTGTATAAGGATTATAGAACATCACATAAGATTATAAAAATATATTATTATATGGTTAAACCATTAAAATGGATTCATGACCAATCTCTATGATGGTAATGAAAATTGAAAACCCCTCATCCTTGAATGAGATAAGTTAACACATATGAGACAATGTTTTCATTTATAGTATAAAAGAAGAAGGAATGTGAGATTATGATGAACTATACCATTAGAATAATATAATTATAGAACATTTTTTTATGGGAGTTAACATACCATTTGGGTGAAATTAACTTTGGAAATAAAAATAATAAAATGGAACATGAAATAAAATAAAATAATCAGAAATCAGAATTTACATCTTGAGTTTATCTACTTTCTAAGCCCCTATACAGGATATGAGTTGGTCTCCTAAGGAGACCAAGAGATAAATTATTCAAGTAAGGATCCTGGGGGGATATTTAGGTATAATTTAGTACATAATTGAATCTTGAGAGGTGTGAATAAATGAGGGTGTGAGGGGTGGTATTTATAGTGGAGGGGAGGTGGGTTTTCTTAATATTATATTCATTAATTTATTATTTTCCCCAAGATAAGAAATAGTGAGTAATATTGAAACAAAAAATAGTAATAAGTGAATGTTAGTTCGAACCAATGACCATTTACATCGTCCATGACTCAATAATGATGCATAAAATCATTTATTTACCATATTTTTTAAATTATCGAATTTTACTATTCACCAAAAATCAATGAATTTCAGAAAAATCTGAAAAATTAACCCTAACCATTTTCAACCTGTATAATAAAGAAATGAAATCCATTTTTTAAAAATAATTATCTAAATATGAACAATTTAATTTTTAAATAAAATTATAATTTACTTGAAAAAATAGAGATTTAAAAATTAAAATTGGTTTTATAATGCTTTCAAAAATAACATAAGTTCTTTTAAAATTATCGTAAAAATATAAGAAATAAAATTTTAAATGTATTAACACATTTTAGTAAAATAAAATTTCTTTTAAATTTATTAATTAATTATAAATAATAATTTATGACTTACAAAAATACATACTTTTACACTGTCAGCCATTCGTCGTCTCTCTTGTCCCTGGCAGAGGCTCTCTCTATCTCACAGTGTGCCTCCCCTTCCTGGGTTCCTTCTTAAAGTTCAGTGACTCTATCCCCTAAGTCGTTATTTGATCCTGATGCTCCGGGGTTTTCCTATCCAGGCTCGCCCTCACCCCCTTCCCAGGTGCCCCTCCTCCTTTAGTTGTCCCCGCAGGCTGTTCTTCCCGCCCCTCCTATCCTTCATTCAAGTACACCCTTTGTGACACCCCTCTTCCTAGTTTCTGCTTCCCTGTAGTCCCGAAGCAGGCTCAGGTCTCCAGGGTGGGTCGGTGTGTCTCGCAAGATTTTCCCAAGTCGTCTTTTGTGGATGCGCAATCATGCCTATGTTGGACTTTGGTATCCCTCTTTGGTGCCTCCATACCTCTACTATCTATTTTCCAATTCTTTTTTCACTCTTTGGGGCTCAGTCCTTAGGTTCTAGTGTCACCACTTCACATGAATTCTTTCAGTTTAGTGTTTCCTTGTGAGGAGGCCTTCATTCATGCTTAGTGCACAGCTCTCCGTTCTTTTGACCGCTGACGCATTAGTTTATCCCATTTGTCGTTGGAGGCTCACAATGGTAAAGAAAGTACAGTATCTGTTGTCTGGATCCACCTCCCTAGGTTTCCACTTCCCTTATAGAATTAGGGCTTCCTTAAATCTTCTAGGGACTCTCCCGGGGGGGGGGGGGTTTCTCTATTCAGATGCTCTTTCAGGGAGCGGCTCTCCCTCCTCGGTGGCTTGCCATTGTGTGGAATTGGATGTATCATGCCCAGTGCCCGATCAAATTAAACTCAAAGTGGAGAACTTGTTCAGTTGGATCCAGGATATCCACTACCCTATTTTCCTAGTTTACTGCCAACACTATCTCCTTCAGGGTCACTCTAGGTAGGTTTTTTGTCGCAGGCACCAGGGTGGGAGAAGTGGGTATCTAGTGACGAAAGGGGGGAGATCTTCACCATCAGGATCCCGACCTCCTGGAGCGGCCTCTATATTGGGTCTAGCCTCTTGTGCATCTCATGTGAATCCTGATCCTATGACAGAACTTATGGTATACCCCGGCCCCCCTCAAGGGGAGGTTGCAGCAACCTTCTAAGGCTTAGTACCCACTGTTCCAAGGTACTTTTCACCAATCCAAATCTCTCCTTCCCATCATATTGCCTCTATTCTCTTCCAATACCTCAAAGTTAGCATGTATATGGAAGTTAATTCTCTATTCCCTATCACTTTGGGTCTTTTGGCCTTAGCTATTCTAGGTCAAGCTTCCCCTGATAGCGGTACTAATACCACTGTAAGGGCTCTAGACCCCGCTCCTATAACACTTAACTCTCCTCAGGATCTTTTCCCCCATCGACCATCCTTGGACCTACTTTTGGACCAGTAATCCATTCACCCTAGGAGGTTATTTTCAACAGGGATGGTGCTTCTTCCCTCCCTGGTAAACAGAGGGCTCCCAGTGACTTTTATCCCGATAAGCCTCCTTCTCCAGCAGTTTTCTCTTCCAATGCATATGGAGTACGTACAAGATCCAAATCGAGGAATTAAGAAGAGATATATTCATATCATTTTTTCAAGGCTATGAGTTCTGGAGAAAAACCTAGGACACTCTTCTATAAATGACTCATCTCCTCATTTGGAATTCCCGGGGGGTTGGATCTCGGGTTAAGTCGAACTTCCTGGCATCCGAAATTTCAAAACACAAAGCCACAGTTATGTCCATTATCGAGCACAAATAGAATCCCCAAAGGATCAAAGATTTCTACATAAAGATTAGGTTACAAGGTTTTATGAATGTAGACCCTGTCAACTGACATATCTAGATCTTTTGGAACAGGCGCTACAAGGTGGACCTGATCCAGGTCGGAGATCAGTTCATTACTACCAAGGTGTCCAGTGACTTGCACTATTTTTTGTCTCATTAATTCATGGGATCTGTGATCATGGTATTAGAGAGGGTCTCTAGAAATACCTTAATGGGTTCGATCCTGGTTCGGAGCCATGGCTGGTAGGGGTTATTTTAATGTTTTTGAGGATTCGATGGAATGCAAGGGCAGGGGGCTGTTTTCTCAGAAGGCTAGCCTTGAATTCAATCTCTTCATGGAAGGGAAAGGTCTCTCGGACATTGGATACATGGGACACCAGTTTATCTGGTGTAATAACCAAAGGGGGAATCATCGCTCATGGTGCCAGCTGTATAGGTTCCTGGGTAACATGCATTCCATCTCTATCTTCTCCATCTCAAAGGTTACTCATCTGGTTTGTGGTATTTCAGACCACTCCCCCATTCTGATATCTCTGGACTCTACACAAGCTCAACATGACTGCTTCCACTTTAGTCAGATTTGGACAAGTAAAATAGGGTACCGAGAACTGGTTCGGGACTCCTGGAATTTGTAGACCCAATGGATTACATGGATTGTGTTTCCTAATAAAATAAAAATATTAAAACAGAGTCATTAATCTTTGTCAAAAGATATCCACCCAGTGGATGATGAGTTAGAGATCATCATTAGGCCTGTTTAAGTCCTTGAGAGGAGCCTGGCAGCTAAGTGGGATGAATGTATTTTCAATGAACTCTTGGGGAAAAAAGAAATTTTAGTGAACATGCTCTTGAAACAAGAACGAATGGTTAGGGAGGTGGTAAGGATCAATTGGCTTAAAGAGGGAGATAAAAATACTGCATTTTTCAAAGCTTGTATCAAGGAGAAGAGATGCGTGATCAAACCAAATATTCTCCTAGAATATGGCTCCTACATAGATGATCAGAATGTGGTGGGAGGCCTGGTCAGTGCCTTTTTCAAAGACTTTCTTATTGGTCCCAACGAACACATGCCAAATGGATACCCTATAGAGGAAACATACATATTTGATATTATTCCCTCCTCCGTATCAACTAGGGACAATGAATGTATGTGTGCTATACCGTGGGAGGAAGAGATTCAGACCGCCCTAATGCATTTGAACCCTGAGGGTGTTGTGGGGCCCTATGGTTTTCCTATTCCCTTCTACCGATATTCATGGGACATTGTGAAAGAGGACTTAGTGTTGGCAGTATAAGAATTCATTCGAGGTGAGAGCTTACCTTGGGTCGCCAGTGCCACTATGTTGCTGCTTCTTCCTAAATCTAAGAACCCATCCTCTATCACTCATTACTGACCCCTAAGAATGTTCAATGTAACCTATAAAATCTTGGAAACCATTATTAACTCTAGGTTAGAGATTCACATACCTCAGTGGGTGTCTTTGGAATAACACAGTTTCGTCAAGGGATGATCCATTCAAGAAGCCATATCCCTTGCTCAAGAGATACTTTGTGATCATAACTTCAAAGCTCATAGGTCTAATATAGAAATAAAACTCGACATGAACAAGGCCTATGATCGGGTGGAGTGGAGTTTCATCAAAAAGCTTCTTACAGGTATGGGTTTTTTCTCCTAAATACATTGATATCATCTTCCATTATGTTAGGTCCTCCTGGTTTTCTATTACATTCATGGGGAAATCACACGGATTCTTCAAGGCTGCTCGCAGGTTGTGGCAGGGTGATCCAATTTCTCTGAGCCTATTCATTTTAGTCCAGGATGTACTTAGTTCTCTCATTCACCCGAGTATTACCACTGGTGGGATTCATTCATACCATATAAAATGGAGGCTCCCTATAGTGTCTCATCTTATATTTGCGGACGATACCATCATTTTTATAAATGCCTCAAGCAGATCCCTTGGTGGGCTGAAAAAGGTGTTGGAGGAGTATAGTCACTGAAGTGGGCAGGTCATCAACAAAAACAAGAGAAACTTCTATATTTTGAATAGGTGAACCTCCATGCAAGGTTCTTCTGTGAGCGTCAAATTGGACATGCAGAGAGGTACTCTCCCCATGGAGTACCTGGGCGCCCCCATTTCGACGGGAAGAATTCAGATCTGTGACTTCGATCACCTCCTCACCAAGATTACCAACCGGGTGCTGAATTAGAAGAACATGTACCTGTCCTTTGGGGGATGGATTGCGTTGGTTAGTAGCATACTCCAAGAGACTCTTTTTCCTGGTCATTGAGCTGTCAAGGTCTCAAAATGAGATATTAAAAACATCGATTAAATCCTTGAAATATTTGTCTGGGACCCACTTGCTATAGGGAAGAAGCACTGGTCCTCATGGAGTAAGATGGAAAGGCTGGTCTATGAAATAGGTATTAAACTATGTAGCATGGAATACACTGTTAACTGTATTCATGTAGGAATGACATGGGTCATCCTGGAACAATGCACTTTATGGGGGATGATCGTCCACAGCTATTCCTCGGGTCACCAGGCTTCAGCAGAAGGCCATGTATCAACCATCTACTCGGTGATTGGACATCTTCTTTCTACCCTCCGTCCGCAGCTATGCTAGCTCATTGGGGGAGGTGATTTATCCTTTTGGAACAAAAACTGGTGTTGTAGCATCATCGGTTTTCCAGGGTGTCCTGCAACCAACATCACCTTCTAAGAGGCTCGATCCTTTCTATCCTTCACCACAGTGGTTCTATCAAGGGAGAAACATGAGCTTTTCAACCTCATCGATATGTCTTCCGACCCAGATATTTGTGTCTTCACCCCATCCTCCTCAAGATCCTTCACGACAAAGGACTTCTGGCGGGTTTCCAGAACAAAAGTTCAAGCTAACGCAGACACTTGTGATGAGGCTCTATGGGTTAAATATATTCCTAAAAAACATAATTTTCTCACTTTGAGGATTCAGAACAAATCTATACCGACTGATGAGAACATCATGTGGTGTGGGTTTAGCATGGCCTCTAGATGCGTGTGCTGTAAAACTCACAGTGAAGAAAGCATGAACCACCTATTTTTTCAAAGAAAATGGGCGAAGGGGGTTTGGACCTGTTTTGGTGGTTCCAATGCGCTTTTAACCCTCTGCATGGACGGTCTCTATTTTTTGGATCGTTGGTACCATGGTTATGAAAACAGCGGTCCTGAAAGATTTGTGCGTACAGTGGTGTTGCATGTGGGGTGTTGGTGTCTCTGGATGGTGAGGAACAAGGTGAGACATGAGAGTACCAACACATCTCCTTGAGCTGTTATTTTCTGGATGAAAAATTTCTTAAGTGACTTGGCTATAGTGGTTTGCAACTGGAGGGAGGCACCGTCTCTCATACGGTTTCAAGAAAGGGCATTAGAGGTGCCCACGATCTATGAGTAAAGGGGTAACTGGGTTCGTTGGAACACTCCATCTAGAGGGTTAAAACTGAACACCGATGGCTCATGCGTTCAGGGTAATATACGAGGAAGTAGGGTTGTGCGAGACAACAATGGGTCAGTGTAGAGAACCAAACCTTGAAATACATGTAAATTACATTACTTTTGAGAAATACTTAATACATGACAAAAAATACACCCACCGACCATAATAGTTTAGTGTCTTTGGAAGCATGGAACATAATATTCTAATCATGGTAAAAGATCTTCAACATCTCCCATAAAGATATTCACCTTTTGTTTTCTTACCTAAAACCTTCCATTATATCCTTGGGAAAAGAAAACATATAAAGTGTGAGTTCAAATTCTCAATAATGGTAAGCATGGAGAAAATAAAACAATCCATATACATTTGAACATAAAAACATGAACATAAAATTTAAACATCAAAATGTTGAGTTGTGAAATAAATATTGGCAGTACGTAAGGAATAGATCATAATGGAACATCAATCATAATAAAATATCATGGGAATAAAACATGTAATTATGGAAAACCATTAAGCACATGATATGATTTTTATAGTATCCAAGGCATTGCTGCCAAGACCATCTTAGTGGACAAAGTACATTACTGAACCGGGTTTACATGTCGTTCCAGCCCTGTATTACTGAACAAGATTTAGTTTCTATTCAAGTAATGTCTATCTCATGAGATATAAATCTTTATCCAATTCATTGGAGGGATATATGTGTCCCAACCATCTCATATTGAAATCATTCTTACATGTTCCACAAAACAATCATAAATCATTCATCATAACCCAATGAATAAAATGGGTTTCATAAAAATCATCGCATCATAACATAATCCATATAAAACAAATGGATATATTTTCATCATCAAACCATATAAATAATAGATACATCATACTAAATAATGTCATCTTATATGGAAAATTGTTTTGATAAAACCCTTGAAATTAATTCTTGAGAAAAATTTCCTTTTGTTCTTCAAAATCATTTTATTTTCACAAAATGTCAAGAAATTTTAAAATAAAAGGATTTTTTTGAAAATATTCATCAAATATTTTAGATGAATCTTCATGAAAATAAGTCTTTATGAAACCCTAAAAATATGTTCATGATGTATATGTTAAAAAAAATTCCCCTCATACTTTTTCTACAAAAGTCAAAAAATACCTTATGTGGTAAACAAAAGAAATATTCCTTCCATGCAATGTGGTAAAAGTCAAAAAAGGGCAAACATGACTTTTAACATACATGGAAGAATAGTAAACACTTTATTAAAACTTTTTTATAAAACATGGACATGGATGATAAATATAACCCCAGTAAATACTTACGAATAAACAATCTCGGATAAGAATGAGATTGGAATAATTATCCCTTACCTTATGTCTAATTTCTTCTGTATGTGTCCAAGACTCCTGTATAGTGGGTTTCAACATATTATTAACTTGTAACATAACCATAATAATATTTATGATATCATATATGATTCACTTACGGCTTTATATTACCCGTTCATTTGTCAATTCCGTGTTAAGGCATCATTTTGGATAAAATCGTTACATTTATCGTGCGTGTTTTGACTTGTAATTATTAATATGATTAATTAAATCAGGATTACATACATCCATAATGTAAAACATGATTTATATATAATATATATTCATAATTTAATATATATATATATATATAATATGAATAAATGGGATGAAATACACCGTTCATGGAGACGGTAGGTCGTACGTACACATGGACGCTGTTTCTTTTCCATATTAAATTAAATGGAAGTAAGTAAATAAAATATAAAAAGATCAAGTATCATTATTATGTCATATATTTCATTATTATTTATTATATATACTTTCTAATAATTCTAGAATGGTTAACATTAATAATGAATCTCATCGCGTAGTGGAGACTGTAATCCGTACGTTCACTGGAGCGATGATATCATTCCCATAATTACTGAATGGAATTGGAGTGGAATATGTAATATCTCAGAATATTCATGATGTTATAATAATCATATATAGTTATTATTCCCACAATTATATCCATTCATGTATGGTGGTGGTGGAAAAATAGATTACACCAAAAGCGAGGAGACGGTAAGCCGTACGTACGCACACACAATGATTTCATTTTTCGTAGGATGGATATAAGATGAAATGTGGTTGTTTCATATTTATAATAATATATCAGTATATTAGTGATACTTATTTTATTAATTACAATGAAAAAAAATAAGAGGAAGTAGAAGAGGAAAGAAACTTGAATGAATCGGTAGAAGAGATTACCTCTTCCTCGACGTGCCTCTTTTAAACTTTCACTTAGGGTACTAGAGTAGGCCTTTTCAGAAGACTAGAACCTCTATAATGTAACTAGAGAGGATAATAACAGGAATTTTTAGGGGTTGGATGAGCTTTAAGGCTTAAAATGGAGTGAAGATAAGAGGGATGATGTGCCCCTTTATAAGAGAGGAGAGGGGCACATTTGGAAACCTCAAAAATATTAATTTCTAATAAACTCAAATCCCACATAAAAACATCCAAAATGACTCCAATTATAATATGAGATGAAATAAGGTTGTAATATAATCAGCTAATAAAATTTATACATGCTGGGAAAATATTTTAGACCTTATCAACTTGATTTATCCTTACTTAATATATTTAATCTTATTTGTGGTAATAATTTTCTAAAATTTAAATTGTTATAAATACTTACTTATGTTTTTTGAATTGTCCATAATTGGATATTTATGACATTAAAGACCATATAAATTTTAATTTATAATTTTTATATATTTTTGTGATTTTTATACAATTTAATAAAATGTTATTTTTATAAAATATCAATAGTGTCAATTTTGAAACTATTCATTTATTTGAATTTAAATTAAATCCCCAAAAAATATATGTTCTAACAAAAATATTTAATAGATTAATAATAAGTCATTTTTAACTATAAAATTATTTTAGCACAATAATTAGTTCATCTAATATTTATTTCAATATTTTTAAAACCATTTATTAGATATTTTTCTTAATAAAATAATTACTACAACATTTTTGTATGATTATTTAATATACTGATTTGTAGCAAAAAATTAAAAATAAAATAATGTGATTAAGATAAATCTAATATATTTCATAAAAATACTTTTAGTATAATTTATCTTATAAAGAAACCTACTTTTAAAATTTTATCTTTATTAAAGTATGAATGTGACAACTTTGACATCATTTAAAATAATATCATATAAATGTCCTAATCTATTTTATAAGGCTCCAAATGGTCCAAAAGACTACAATTTGATGATTTTGGTGTATATATACTCGACCAATAAGTTTTTGTCAAGTTTTTTGGTCTTTTTATGGGTATTAGTATTTTAATAAAAACTATATTATTGATTTTTCACTAAATAAATAATTTCTACATCATTAATGTATAGGCTATTATGGTAAATAAATATTTCTTAAAAATTACAAATAA
The DNA here is from genome assembly GCA_963277665.1 of Viscum album. Classification (NCBI taxonomy): domain Eukaryota; kingdom Viridiplantae; phylum Streptophyta; class Magnoliopsida; order Santalales; family Viscaceae; genus Viscum; species Viscum album. The sequence continues at coordinate 261,346,617 of OY728164.1, read as the reverse complement.
ATTACCATAACAAATACAAACATTTTATATTTCAAATGAGTATTTATAATTTAATATATATTCTTTATAACTATATATTAAAAATATTTTAATTATTAACGTTTGAGTGAGACATATTTCACTTTCTTTAAATAAAATAAATTTAAGGTCTTAATCACATCAAAATAGGTTTCAATAGATTCCATTTATACCCAAGTATGTTTTAGGGAAAAATATAATCATCCAATTATATTAATACAAGTGTTATAAGAATTTTATAATATTATATTTACCCTTAATTACCCAATTTACCTTTAACTATGGTAAATAAAATTTACCGTAGTTACTTTTCAGAATGCCTAAAAATAAAAAATAGAGTATTAAAATAATTTGGACCTAATGATTCCAAATATGGAATCCATTTTTACTAATTCAATACACATAAGTGCTAGTATTTAATTTAAAATTAATCCCACTGTTGAGAAAACTGGTTGTAAAAGTTAAAACATTGCAAAAGATTGAAATATATTTACCTATAAATTAAATGTAAAATTAATGATAATGGCATACATAATTTTAAATGTTAAAAATATTTTCTATTTATAATTTAAAACAATTAAATATTATAATTTAAACATATAAATTATCCTAATGAAAAAACTTGTTTTTAATTAAAATTTTGCGTATTTTTACTATTCATCCAAATATGAAAGTTAACCGAAAAATATTAAAAAATTATCTAATGTTAATTTTTATATCCTTATTAAAATAAATAAATTTATTTTGTCAAATTAAAGTTATAAACGTGTCAAAACTATATTTAACGTGGGTGCGCCATCAAAAGGCGGTAAAACTGTATTTTTTTGAAAAATACTTATTTTACCAGAAAATTTTATCTTGTTCTCATACCATGTATGATGAATGATATTGTTATAAAATTAAAAATGTGTTTAATACTATTCATAATGTCTATTTCATAATATATCATTGTTTAGTGAAACTCCGTATTGCATACAACTCATGATATTGAGGAAGGTCGATCTTGCTTGCAACACACGCAAAGAATAGTGTTTGCATATACAAAAAGCAAATACGGTGTTGCGTATAGCGCCAGAAAATCTTGGTGTAGTGTACAACACAAGACATAAAAGTAATTAAAAAGAATATTTCTCATAAAATCTTGGGTTTTTACAGTCTACCCCACTTAAAATGAATTTCTCCCTCAAAATTTGTCGGGGTTATAAATCATCTACTACTTAAAAGAAACCCAAATCATAAAAAGGAATACTAAAACTTAATTTTAAAAACTAAAGTATGAAACTTAATGGTTACCAAAATTAACTCATCATTGGGTTTCCACATATGAGAACATAGGTGAAAATATGGATATGAAGGAGAAATATAACCGTCATGTTCTAATAGAGAGTGGTAGAGAACATGGTTATGAAAATGCCAAAAATCACAAAGCCATAAATTTGTGATGATCTAAGGTACCATCTAATTCATCGGATATGAGGGTACTAGGAAAACGTTTTTTGTTTTCAAGATCATTTCCCTAAAGTTGAAAAATTTGAATTAGAAGAATTACTTACTTGATTTTTAGTACAATCTCACCGTTGGTCGTTCCATGAACAATTTCCACTTCATATACTAAAGAAATGAAGTTCAATTTGTCATTTATAAAGTGTTAGCAGATTATGTGATAGAATGATGGGTCATTCCATCTGTCTCAAAAAAAAGGTTAGAAAAAGTTATTAAATATATATAAGTCCATCTATGGTGAGATTAACCATATATGATTCCAAAAATGGACTTATACTTCATCTATCATACAGATTAATAAAATAAAACTAATTTCTACTAAACATGGACTTCATGTAGGCCAGTGGTAGGCGATAAAGTCATGTAGCACTTCAGTTGTGGGTTCAATTCCGACAGCCTTGTCCGACATGACGGGTTTTCGCACCATCTTTTGGGTTGTCCTTTTTCTAAAATTACACCATTATAAAATTCTAGAAATAATATCAAAAAAATGTTCAAGACATTAAGAATACTATATGATTTCCAACTTAATCCATTCCAACCTTTAGTCTTATCCAGAATACTTCTATCCAAACTCATTGTATAAATAAAATGATTACTAGAAAGGTCATATAACAAGAATGTGAATACCATCATTTATCCCGCATATATCATAACACATATCTTATTGGTAACATTAAAAACATGTGAATAACTTAATCCTGTATTCTTGGAACATGAATTACCATAGAACCTTACTGAAAAAATTAATATTGTCAAAAGTTATCTCTTTCCACACACCAAAATCCCAAAAATTCAATATACTCAAATCATGATATCACTTTGTCCTTATATCAGTCAGGAGCTCATTAATAATATCCAACATATTATTTTCTCTTTATCCCATCATTATGTGCTTATCATCTACTTGCCAAAAATATCTGAATAACCTTTCATGGTTATCAGTACCATTCATCATATACATTCAAATACTTTAGGAAAAAAATAGTGTAACAATCCTCAGATGTTTTTTATTCCATAGTACAATTAAATTACCTATACAACATTACTCTTTATAAACATACAATCATTTCACTTCCTTCTTAAACCATTTACCTAGCTTCATCAGTTTATTCCTCAACACTTCTTTCATCTCATATATCATTTGTAGTCTCTTCATCATCATCAACATAAATACTACCCATATAACCATGTGGATTCTCTTCATGAGATTTTCCCTTAGGTAATTGGTTTGTATAATTCCCGTATATTACACATTTAAAACATTTAACCATTGTTGATGTCTTAGAAATACCATTATCCTAGTCCATTGTGTTAACTGAACCCTTTCCTTTGTAGTTACGGGATTTGTGTCCTCTTTTTCCACACCCAAATCATCTTTCAGTTACTTTGAATCATTCTCCTTGATGACTCTTACCACATGATTTAAATGAGGAAAATTGAACTTTATTTCCTCTATGACCATCATGAAACTCCATCGTTCTCTTATTGCGGAGTAAAGAAACTTATCAAAGTTGATACTATTGATCATATTATGATATTTCTAATTAGGAATAATAATGATGTTTCGCCTTCCAAATCCCATTTCATTTGATTGATCATGAAGTATATCATTCCATTGTACATCATATTCTTCATTAACACGAATCTTCTTGTTTCCAACAATTTTTTAAAACCCAAAAAGAATAGTGTGAGAGGAAAAAATCATACTAGGAAAACAACATAATCAAGGGGGAGTATGTTCAATCTCTAACATCTTAGGTTTAATCCTTGTTATTTATGATCATTGTCCGAAATAAAGGATTGTAACCTATACTTTAAAATTAACCTTACATACATCCCTAGACATACCTTAGAAATATCTATAGGGATATCACTAATGTTTTGACATCATAGTTTCCAAAGGTTAACTAAACCTTTCCTCTAATACCAACTATAGAGACCCAAATATTGACATACGTGGATATTACATTAATTTTGAAAAATACTTAATACATAACAAAAAAGACACGCAAGTACCGTAATAGTTTTGTATATTTGGAAACATGGAACATAATCTTCTAATAATAGTGAAAGATCTTCAACATATTACATAAAGATATTCCCATTTTTATTTCTTACATAAAACATTTATTTATATCCTGGGGAAAAGAAAACATATAATGGGTGAGCTCAAATTCTCAGTAAGGGTAAGCATGGAGAAAATTTAACAAAACATATACATTTGAACATAAAAACATGAACATAATGTTTAAACATCAAAATCTTGAGTTGTAAAATAAATATGGTAGTACATAAGGTATAAATCATAATGGAACATCAATAATGATAAAATAGCATGGTAATAAAACATTTAATTGTGGAAAACCATTAAGCAGAATATATTATTTCCATAGTGTCCAAGGCATTTCTTCCAAGACCATCATAATGGAAAAATTCAATTACTGAATCGGGTTTACATACCGTTCCAGCCCTGTATTACTGAACCATATGTACTTTTCGTTCGATCCATGTATATCTCATGAGGTATAAATCTTTACCCAATGCATTGGAGGGAGATATAGGTCCCACACATCTCATATTGAAATCATTCTCACGCGTGCCACAAAACAATCATAAATCATTCATTGTAACCCACGGAATAAAAATGGGTTTCATAAAAATCATCCCATCATAAAATAATCCAAATAAAAAAATGGATATCATTTCATCATCAAACCATGTAAATAATAGAGACATCATACTAAATAATTTCATCTTAGATGGAAAATAGTTTTGATAAAACACTTGAAATGAATTCTTGAGAACAATATCCTTTCTTCTTCAAAATCATTTTATTTTCACAAAATGTCATGCAATTTTAAAAGAAAAGGATTTTGTTGAAAATAGTCATGAAATATTATAGAGTAAGATTCATGAAAATAAGGAGTTATGAAATCGTAAAAATCTGTTCATGACGTATAAGTTAAAAAAAACATTCCCCTCATAATTTTTCTAGAAAAGTCAAAAAGTACCTTGTATGGTAAACAAAAGAAAGAGTCCTTTCATACAATTTGGTAAAAGTCAAAAATGGGTAAAAATGACTTTGAACACACATGGAAGAATAGTAAAAACTTTATGAAAACATATTGTTAAAGCATGGACATGGATGATAAATATAATCCCAGTAAATACTTACGAATAAACAATCTCAGATAAGAATGAGATTGGAATAATTATCCCTACCTTATGTCCAATTTCTTCTGTATGTGTACAAGACTCTTATATAGTGGGTTTAAACATATTATTAACTTGTAACAGAACCATAATAGTATTTATGATATCATATATGATTCACATATGACTTTATATTACCCGTTCATTTGTCAATTCCATGTTAAAGCATCATCTTGGGTAAAATCGTTTCATTTATCATACATGTTTTGAATTTTAATTATTTATATGATTAAATAGTTCAAGATTACTTACTTCTAGAATGTAAAACATGATTTATATATAATATATATTCATTATGTAATATATAAATAATAGATGGATAAATGGTATGAAATACACCGTTCATGGAGACGGTAGGTCGTACGTACACATGAACGCTGTTTTAGTTTCCTTATTAAATTGAATGGAAGTAAGTAAATAAAAAATACATAGATATAGTATCATTATTATGTAATATATTTTATGATTATTTATTATATATACTTTATAATCATTCTGTAATGGTTAACATTGGGAATGAATCTCATCGTGTCGTGGAGACGGTAATCCGTATGTTCGCACGAGCGATGATATCGTTCCCATAATTTCTGAATGGAATTGAAGTGGATGATATAATATATTAGAATAAGTATGATTTTATAATAATAATATATAGTTATCATTCCCAAAATTATATCCATCCATGTATGGTGGTGGTGGAAAAACAGATCACACCTTGTCGTGGAGACGGTAATCCATACGTACGCACGCGTGGTGATTTCATTTTTCGTAGGATGGATATAAGGTGAAATATTGTTGGTTCATATTTATAATAACATATCAGTATATTAGTGATACTGATTTTATTACTTTATAATGAAACAACTAAATAAGAGGAAGTAGAAGAAGAATTAAACTTGAAAGAATCGGTAGAAGAGATTTCCTCTTCCTCGACGTGCCTCTTTTAAACTTCCACTTAGGGCACTAGAGGTGTAACTTTGAGAAGTTAAAAACCTATATAATGTAAATAGAGAGGCTAAGAAGAGGAATTGGCAGGGGATGGACGAGATTTAAGGCTTAAAATGGAGTGAAGAAAAGATAGAGGAGGTTCCCTTTTTTAAGAAAGGAGTGGGGCACTTTTGGAAACCTCAAAAATATTCATATATAATAAACTGAAACCCCACTTAAAAACTTTTAAAATGACTCAAATTAGAATATGAGATGAGATAGGGTTTTAATCTCATCATAAAATAAAATTTATACATGTTGGAAAATTATTTTTAACCTTATCAATTTGATTTATCCTTATTTAATATATTTAATCTTATTTGTGGTAATAATTTCCTAAATTTGAATTTTTTATAAATACTTACTTCTGTTTTTTGAATTGTCCATAATAGGATAATTTATGACATTTTTGACCATATGAATATAAATTTATAATTTTTAAATATTTTTGTGAATTTTAAGCAATTTAATAATATGTTATTTTTATAAAATATCACTAGTGTCAATTTTGAAAATATTTATTTATTTTAATTTAAATTAAATCTCCACAGAAGATATTTTCGAACCAAAATATTTAATATATATCTAAAAAGTTATATTCAAGTAGAAAATTCGTGGAGCACATTAATTAGTTCATATAATATTTATTTTAATATTTTTAAAACGATTTATTTGGTATTTATCTTAATAAAATAATAACTACAACATTTTCATATGATTATTTAATATACTGATTTGTTGCCTAAAAATTAAAAATAAAATAATATGATTAAGATAAATCTAATAGATTTCATAAGAATACTTTTAGTTGAATTTATCTTCTAAGGAAATGGACTTTTAAAATTTTATCTTTATTAAAGTATGAAGGTGACAACTTTTACATCATTTAAAATAATATAATATAATTGTCCTAATCTATTTTATAAGGCTCCAAATGGTCCACAAGTCGACAATTGGATGATTTGGGTGTATATATACTCGACTAATAATATTTTTCAAAGTCTTTGGGTCTTTTAATGGGTATTATTATTTTAATAAAAACTATATTATTGATTTTTTACTAAATAAATAATTTCTGCATCATTAATGTAGAATCTATTACTGTAATTAAATATATCTTAAAAATTAAAAATAAATAAAAATAAAAATAAAAACATTTTAGCTTTCAAATGAGTAATTATAATTGAATTTATATTCTGTATAACCTTATATTTAAATACTTTAATTATTAATGTTTGAGTGAGACATATTTCACTTTCTTCAAATAAATTAAATTAAAGGTCTTAATCACATCCAAGTGGGTTCCAATAGAATACATTTCGACCTAAGTATTCTTTAGGGAAAAATATAACCATCCAATTTTATTAATACAAGTGTTAAAGGAATTTTATAATATTATATTTACCCTTAATTACCCTTTTTACCTTTAACTATGGTAACTAAAATTGACCGTAGTTACTATTCATAATGCCTAAAAATAAAAAGTAGCCTATTAGCATAATTTGGAACTACTGATTAAAAACATGGAATCCATTATTTAAAATTAAATACATAGAGGTGGCAGTATTTAATTTAAAATTAATGCTGCTGTTGAGAAAACGGGTTCTAAAAGTTAAAACATTGCAAAAGATTGAAATGTTTTTACCTAGGAATTAAATGTAAAATTAATGATAATGACATAAATAATATTAAATGATAAAAATATATTCAATTTATAATTTAAAACCGTTAAATATTAAAATTTTACCATATAAATTATCTTGATGAAAAAAGTTGTTTTTAATTAAAATTTAGCGTATTTTTACTATTCATCATAATATGAATGTTAACAGAAAAATATTAAAAAATTATCCAAAGTTAATTTTTATATCCTTATTGAAATAAATAAGTTTATTTTGTCAAATTGAACTTATAAATGTGTCAAATACTAGATTAGAAGTGGGTGTGCCATCAAAAGGCGGCAAAACTACATTTTTTGAAAAATACTTATTTTACCCGGAAAATTTATTTTATTCTCATACCATGTAAGATGAATGATATTGTTATAAAATTAAAAATGTGGTTAATACTATTCATAACAGCTAGTTCATAATATATCATTGTTTAGTGAAACTCATTATTTTGTACAACACACACTATTGAGGAAGGTTGCTCTTGCATGCAACACATGCCAAGAATAGTGTTTGCATATACTACAAGCTAATACGGTGTTGCATAGAGCGCAAGCTAAAATTAGTGTAGCGTACAACACAAGACATCAAAATAATTAAAAATAATATTTCTCATAAAATCTTAGGGTGGTACAGTCAGTGTATCGTGCCTTTATGGTTAATCTGGATCATGACTCATCCTTACAGGTTGTGGCCCTCACGTTTTTCTACAGGCTCTTCATATACAGCCGGAGGAATCTGATCATCATAGAAGATGAAAATAACTCATCACTACTGCACAAGTCCCTCCTGGAGCATGGAATATCCCCTTGGTCTATCACCTATGTCATTAGTAAAATTCAGCATTTACTCAACAACAACATCAAAGTGGGTCACACTTGGCGGGAGGGTAACAAGGTTGCTGACCACCTAGCATCCCACATCATTTCGGGCCCAGAGGATTTTTTTCAATAATTTTCTAGTTTTAAACCTAAGTTTTTCAACATGATTAGAGGGGATGCCAATGGTTTTCACTATTTCATACCTCCTTAGCTCTCGGCTTCGGGGGTAGGAGGTCAGGGGGCAGCTTTGTGTTGTTTTGTGTGTGTTTTCCGTTTTCATTAATAAAATTCACATGAAGACGATGATGACTAAATTTTATTTATGCCTTAATGAGCGAGGTTACTATTATTTGGGATTTCTTAATAATAATAATGTTCATATTAATATTTTTAATGGTAGGATACAATTCATAAGGGTAGGTTACTATTCACTAAAAATTTAGTTTATCCTATTGGATTCAAAACATCTTACTGATAAAAAATGTGTCTGGAAGATTTTTAAAATTCAAAAACCAGAAGTGGAGAATTTATGTTTAATGGTCACATAGTTGTTCATTTCAGCATGATGTGGCATTGTGTTTACTAATGTGATTTATATGATTAGGAAATTACTAGAAGAAGGGAGAAATTTCATTGATAAAAGTTTAGGTCATTACAATTTCCACCTTTTAAAATTTCACAATCAGAATTTTGTTTTACATAAAAGGTGAGGATACTTATCCTTCATCGCATCCTCTAGTTCCCAAGTTTCTTCTTCAAACTTATCGTTCCTCCACAACAATTTGACAAGGTGGGTTGTCATGTTGCATAGAACCTTATCTATCCAGTACAGAATCTTTATTGGCTTCTCCTCATAAGAGAGATCATATTCTATCTATACCACCTCTGAGTTTAGTACATGTGAGGAATATCGTATGTACTTCCATAAGAGTGATAGGTAAAACACGTCATGAACTTGATCCATATTCAGTGGAAGTAAAAGCTGATATGCCATGGCTCTTATGCGGTCAAGGGTTTAAAAGGGGCCAATGTACCTTAGTATTAGCTTCCCTTTCATTCCAAACCACATGACTCTATTACATGGCGATATTCAAAGGAATAATTTATCTCCAACATAGAACTCCAATCCCCTTTAATGGTTGTTAGTATAGATATTTTCCCAACTCTATGCAGCATTGATATGTTTTTGGATGACTTGGAAATTCTCTGTCACCTATTGCACAAGATCAGGTCCATTTAGCTTTATTTCCCCAACTTCATCCCAACAGTTTAGAGTTCTACATCAATTTCCATATAGTGCTTCATATAGATCCATCTGAATACTTGAGTGGAAGTTATTGTTGAATGGGAACTCAACCAATGGAAGATGCTTATCCCATCAACCTTTTAATTCTAAATATTAGGCTCTTAGTATATATTCGAGCATCAAAATAGTCCTTTCAAATTGGAAAATAGTTTGAGGATGATAGGCTATGCGGAAATTTAATTCATTACTCAAAGAATATTAGAGACTCCTCTACAATTTAGATGTGAACCTTGAGTCATGATCAAAGGAAATCAAGAGTGGAACCCCATATTTTCTCACCACTTCCTTCAAATATATCTTTGCAAGTTGTTCAAGTGAGATATCTTCCCGAACAGAGATAATGTGGGTAGTCTTGGTGAGTCGGTGAACCACAACCCAGATCAAATTATTTCCCCTAGGTGTCTTTGGGAGACCCGTGAAAAAGTCCACAGTGACATTCTACCATTTCCACAGGGGTATAGGAAATATATTCATCACCCCTTTGGACTTTTATCTCTCTAATTTATCTTTATAACATATCATGAACCTTGAGATATATTCAGAAATAATTTTCTTCACATTGTCCTAATAGAAGTGTTCTTGGAGATCACAATACATCTTGGTGATACCAATATGGATAGATAAAGGTGAGATATGTCCATTATCAAATAGATTCTTCTTTATCCTAGGTAATTAAGGTATAAAAATCCACTTTCCATCCCAAAAAACACCATCATCATTGATATAAAACTTTATAAGATTTCCTCCCTTTACTGCATTCACCTTTTTTGTAGCTCCAGATCACCCCTTTGTGAATCCTTAATCTTATATAGGGTAGATGGTTTTTCAATAATTTGGGAAAGGTAATATGTATTCTCTATCGTTATGAATTTGAAATCCTTCGTTTTCATATCCATGAAGATAGGGTTTTTCTCAATCCACAACTTGGATAGAGTACAAGGTTCTTTTCTACTTTGCGAATAATCTACCTTGTTCTCCTTTCCAAGATGATAGTGAATAGAGAAATCATATCGATTATTAGCTATAATCATCTCCTTTTATTTATATTGAGATAGTTTAGTGTGAATATATACTTTAGACTCTTGTGATCGGTGTATACAGAAAACTTCTTACCGTAGAGGATGTGCCTCAATATTTTCAAGGAAACAATCACAACTGCTAGCTCTAGATCATGCGTTAGGTAATTTTGATCATAGATCTTCAAATACCGTGAGGCGTAGGCTATCAAATTATGATTTTTCATGAGTACACAACCCAATCCTTTATTTTAAGTATCACCATATATCAAAAAACTTTCTCCAATATTTGGTAATGTGAGTACATGTGTAGTGATCGACCTTCTCTTTATCTCCTTGAAGATTCCCTCACATTCTTTTGTCCAGACATACTTTGACCATTTCCTTGTTAATTTTGTTATCGGGCTTAAAAATCAAGAAATTTTTTCACAAAACAAATATAGTACCCATCGAATAAAAGAAAACAATGGATATCTATAACCCTAGAGGGTATGGGACATTCCTCAATCAACTTTGTTTTTGAAGGGTCCATAAAAAGTTTCTCCCTTGTAATCACATGTCCCAAGAACATGACTTGCTTCATCCAAAATTCATACTTTCTAAACATGGAATACAACTTATCCTTACTTAATGTCGCAAATATAAGTCTTATATGTTTTTCATGTTCCTCATTTCTCTTATAGTAGATGATAATATAATCGATAAACACTACCAATTTTTTTCAAGGTAATGTATAAAGTCTCAATTCATCAAATCTATGAAGATTGAAGGGGAATTAGTAAGTCCTAAGGGAATCACCAGAAACTCATAGTGAACATACCTTATACAAAAGGATATCTTATGTATTTATTTCTTTATTCCCATTTAGTTAATGATATCTAGAATACAGATCCACCTTTGAGAAGTACTAATCTCTTCATAGATGATAGAACAATTTTTCAGTCTTTTAGATAGGATACTTGTTCATTATGGTGATCTTTATGAGTTCTGGAAAATCAATACATATCTTCCTGGATATATCCTTCTTCTTCATAAAGAGAATGGGTTCATCTCAAGGTGATTAACTAGGGAATATGAACCCTTTGCCCAAATTCTCTTTTAGTTGCTTCTTTAACTGCTCCAGTTCGATAGGATCCATCCTATAGGGACACATTGATATAGGAGTCGCTCTTGGTATGAGTTCTATAGAGAACTCTACCTCACAATCAGAGGGATGTCTGGGTAACTGTTCAAGAAATAAATCACCATATTCCCTCATAATGGTCATTTTCTATAGGTTGATAATTTCTTTTGGCTTAACCATTTGAGCGAGGTATGCCTCTTTTTAGGGAATCAACACCCACAACGTCGTAACATTTTTCGGAGGAGAGTCTTGATCTTTCTTGAATTTTTATAGGATCATGGGATGGTTCATAATATGAAAAGATATTTTATTTTCCCAATAGTTGATATGTTCTCTATATAACAAGATCCAATCCACTGCTATTGTAGCATTTAATTCCAACAAGGGAAGTATCATAAGATTCACCTGAAGAATATTCCAACATATGCCAACATGAAAATATTACAAATCTTGGGTTGCAATGATTTCACTACTAGGTGATTTTATGAATATTTCTACTTCACGGTTTTGGGGTTTCAATTCCATAGTTATAGAAAACATACAAGATATAATGGAATGCTTATAACTTGAATCAAATAAGACTTTTTCCATTCTTGAGTGAATAATAAGTGTACCCTGTATGACTTCATTTTCTTGCCCAACATCCGTAGTAGTGATGGAATAATACTTCCATTATTACTTTGTATTTGGTGTTTTCTAAACCTGATTACCCTCGAGGGATCAAGGATTAATGCATTGGCTTATATAGTTCCCTTTCTCCCTATAGTTGAAGCATTGGGCAGTGAGTGGTGCTTTCCTTTTTTCTAGAACATTATCCTGCCTTCTTATGTCTTTTAGATTTTAAATAGCTAGGTGGAATTCTCTACCACAATTGAAACATTTTCCCATCTCTTTGAGGAAATTCCCATAATTCTTCTTCTCACATTTTTGGCATGTGGGCAGTTATGTTTTCTTCCCTCATTTATAATTATATCCTCTGGGTTTAAAAACCACTTTTATTTTCTTATCACCATATCCATGGGACCGTTATCCAAACTACATATTTACTTTGATAGCACATCCAAAAACTTATTCACAACTCTCAAATTCATGAATCACAAGAGGATTTTGATGGTGTGTATTTAACCTACTAAAAAATAAATCAATTTTGATACCATTGTTGATAAAAAACCCAAATCATACCTTGAAAGCCTTTTGAAATTGACTTCGTAGGTCATGATATATTATCCTTAATTTTTCATGATATATATGGATTATCTTTCCATATTTTTATGAATATTTATTAAGAAATACTTGTTAAGAAACATGATCTAAAAGTCTTCCTATTCTATATCTTCCATTTTGTCACCCAAATGTTCTTAATCAAAGACCACCATTGATCGGCCTCTCCATCTAGATGATAAATGACCAGAATCAACTTTTTCATCTCAAAATATTGAAGTACAAAAAATATATTCTCCATGGAGTTGACCAACTGTTCCACAACTAGTGGATCAGAAGATCCACTAAACATTGGTGTTCATTGCCGCATGAAACACTCGAAAGAATGTTGCTCCCTATTAGGTGAAGGGGGAAATCATACATTATTCAGGTTATTATTCATAACCTGAGACAACTAGGTAAGAATATCCATGATGTTTTGAACTCCACCTCCCAAAGCTTTGGGGATATTTTTTTGGGAAATCATTGCATTGTCTCTTGCACATGTTTTTGGCCACGTTTCAACTAGTTCCCACTATTATGTAAAATATAAAAGGATAAAAAAACATAAATCAACGATTAATGAATAAATAACTTATTCATTTGTAAAATTTACACTAAAATCATATCTTATGTGTTCTTTATGTGTAGAAAATATTTTTATGTGCATATTTGTACTTAGTCTCATACTATAGGTTTTCTCAAGGGTTTACTAATCCGTATAAAAAAATTAACTAAACCTTTCCTCCAATACCAACATTATAAACCCAATAATTCTAACATTACTTTTACATAATTTTAATGATAAAAAATATAAAAAAATAACACAATGGGTATCCAAAGGTTTAGTGTCTTTGGAAAAATAAAACCATACATAAAATCTACCACATAAAGCATAAAAATTTATTTAATTCCTTCTTCTCTAGCATATTATCGGCCCTCGTGTACTCATTAGTACATGTAGTAACTAGAGGATATACATAAAAAAGGGGTGATCTAAAATCCAAATAAGAGGAAAGATAATAACATGAAATACTGTAACATGGGGTTAGCCTAATCAAAACATCATTTATATAATAACATAGAATATGTAAATGCATAAAAATGAAACATCATGTAATAGTGGTTAACTACCACATATAGTTGTGAACAAATATAGAATCATGTTCACACATCATTTCACATAGCACTATATAATTCCGGGTGCACCCGTCACATCATAACATTTACATTATATTTCATGCCACATTGAAAATATGTAAAACTTGAACATAAAGTAAACCATGTAAAGAAATGGGATTCAAATAATAAATAATACATTAATAAACATATGTTTCCCTAAATAAATAGGAAATATAATTATTGATATACAACCATTAACCTTGAGTGAAGAGTGAAACAATCTTCTAGATGTAAAAAGGGAGTGTTTATTAGAAAGAGAAGTTCTTTTGGAAAACATTGAATTTATTGTAAAATAAAATAGAGAAAATTTACATCTTATAAAAGGTAATATAATCATGAATAAATTACTTTTAAGTCATATCCATACTAAAAATGTGTTGAAGAGGGAAAACCCAAAGAAAGAGAGTTGGGTTCTAGAATTTCCCCTTACCTTGTGTTCGAACACTTTTTTTCACTTTAATGTCTGGTATAATGAAATTATATTCATTAATTAACAATTACATAAAATTTAGTACATGAAATTTATTCATTATGGTTTTATTAAATTCTTTTATGGACCTTTAGATTAGTTATAGAGATTTAATTCATTGTTCAAGAGTGTTAATTTTCATAGCTTTTATGAACGGTTCACTTATATTCATGAATGGATGTTCATTTGAAACATGGTTAATCATAAATAATTGTTAATATATATTATAAGTTAAATTATAGAGATATTAATGAACTTATAATAATTTTTTTATATACCATGAGGATAAATCATTAGATTAAATGTTAATAATAAAAGCTTGGATTAATTTGGTGGTTTTTCTCAAAATGAACTTATTTTGTATATTTATTTTATATCATGAGTGTATAAAGATTATTGAACATCACATAAGATAAAATAAATATATTATGATCAGGATAAACCATTAAAATGATTTCATGACCATTCTCTATGATGGAAAAGAAAATTGAATACCCGTCGTCCTTGAATGTGATAAATTGACACATCTAAGACAGTGTTTTCATTTATTTTATAAAATGAGAGGGAAGGTGAGATTATGACGAAAAATCGCATTATCATAATTTAATTCTATTACATGTATGTTACTGGAGCTTTAATACCATTTGGGTCAAAGTATGCGACGAATGAAAAAGAGAAGAAATGAACTTGAAATAAAATAAATGAATCAGAAAGAAGAATTTACCTATTGAGTTTATCTCCAATTAGAGCCTCATTTGGGGAAAGGGTTTGGTCTTCTGAGGAGACCAAGAGATTCAAGATGTGGGTAAGGATCACGGGGGAATATTTGGGCAGAATTTAGTTAAGGATTGAATATTGAGAGGTGTGAAGAAATGAGTGTGTGAGGCGTAGTATTTATAGTGTTGAGGAGGAGGGTTTTCTTAATATTATATTCAATAATTTATTATTTATCCACAAGATAAGAAATAATAAGGATTATTGTGACAAAAAATAGTAATAAGTGAATGTGAGTTTGAAATAATGGGCATTTAAACCAGACATGACTAGATAATGACGTATAAATTCATTTATTTAGCATATTTTGTAAATTATCTAATTTCACTATTCCCAAAACATTTAAGTATTTCAGAAAAATCCCAAAAATTCACCCTAACCATTTTTCAACATGTAGAATAAAAAATGATCTACATTTTTTCAAAATGGTTCTCTAAATATGAATAATTTAATTTTTAATTAAAATCATAATTTTCTTGAAAAATAAAAACTGATTTAATAATGCTTTTAAAAATTACATAAGGTCTTATAAAATTGTCATAAAACTAGAAGAAATAAAATTGTTAATTTATGGAAAAAAATTAGGCCAATAGATTTTATTTTAAATTAATTATTTAATTATAATTAATTATTTTGGACATACAAATATACCAATAATTTTACTATTGTCATATTGTCACATATAAGATGCCTAAACATTATTTATACATTCTTGGGTGAGGTTACTATTATTTTGGATGATTTACTTTTCATATGGGTTGTATTAATATTCATAAGGTTAGGTTACTATTCCCAAGGGTAGGTTACTATTCACAAAAAATTTTGTTTGTCCTACTCGACTCCAAACATCTCACTAATTGCAACCATGTAAGTCTGATTTTCACAATTCCAAACAAGAAAGTGGAAAATCTATTTTTAATGATAGCATGATAGTTTATTTAATAAGGATGTAGCATTGTGTTTCCTAGTGTTATTTTATATGATTATAAAATTACTATAATAAGGGAGAAATTTCATTGATAAATGTTTGGGTCATTAAAATCCTGGTTCATGAAAAATCCTCTGGATATGTAAGATAAACCTTGTATCACCCTATAGGAATGTCTGGAATGAGCATGCAATTTCATCCATACAAGTCATCCTTGATCATGAAATAGTATCAAGAAATATCATTCAGATTATACGACATCATCCAAACAAGTTAATTGGATCATGTGATTGTATTTAGGCATGTCTATTGGGGAAGTATTGCACGTACAAAAAACATCAGTCATGTTAGGATGAAAAGTAGAACATGCTAAGAAGACAACCAGACCATGTTAAACAAATTTCCCCAAACATTATAACCTTGGATAGTGGATATATAAGGGAATCCATAGTGTGTAAGCCCCAATTAACTAAAATACTATAACTCAAATTCCTACCATAACCCAGATACATATGATCCCTTCTTAAGTCCCTATCATGAATGGGAATCCTTCTCAATATGAGTCCAACCATGTATCAAACATTTCTACTATCTAGACCCAATCTATCCCATGGGCTGATCACTATGCTTCATCCACCAGTATATTGAGATATAAACTAAACTACAACCACAATTATTAATTCCATAACCATGATATGTAGGACTCCTTATAAAATGGGCTCTGTATTAAACATCCCAAGGGATATACTTGCACATAAGTCCCATATATATATATATAAATATATATACCTGCGGTGATATTGATAACTTTATATCCATTGTTTCTCTTAATGATCATGGATCACATTGGATTATGGATTTTCAATGATCATATTTTTCCAATCATGAATCTCTACCAATTAAGGAATCCATAGTGGGTAAGCTCTGATCAATGTCATGATATAACTATTCCCATATAAGGGTATCTACCATGGGGTAAGTACAAATGAAGTGACTATAGTATGATTACTCTAATTTTAGCAATAATGAAGAAACGTATGATGCCTCCTCGAGGCTTGATATCAACACCAAATTCTTCTATTAACTCATATACACCATTTACAAATGATGTGAAATTGTAAAACTCTAAAAAACTATGTTGGTTCTAATTCCTCTTACAAATTAGATACATATGACACCTTATAAAAGTTCAATCCCATCCTAGAGATATTAATCACCTCCTTGGATGGAAGTAAAATCCAAAGTTCGTAGTTAAATGGATTTTAAATATAACCATCTACCCATTAAGGGTAAATTGATAGAGAACCTTGAGTATATATAGATAGAATCAATAATAGGCCCTCTACAAATTGATGTATTTGATACTTGATAGTTTTGGTAGGGTTACCGATCCCATATCGAGATTGGGAAGATATTCATGAACATATCATAAATCTATAAGGGAGTCCCAGAGTAGGTAAAAATTTCCCCCAAAAGGGGGAGATCAACCAAACCTCCCATCCTCTCGACCAATGAGAGTTTCAAAGTGCCATTGGGTCTAAAACCCCAATTGAACACCTGCCTTTGGAAACAAGACATGTGTACCCAATTATTGATGTCTGAACCATTGAGATTTTTAGTAGAAGATAAACATGAATGGGGATCCTGGCATGAATTATAGTACAGACGTAAAACCTCTAAAATCAAGGCATCAAAGCTTTTTTACCCCAACAATGTGTGTGATCTTTCTCATGAAACAAAAATTGAGTACCCTATGCATGATCAATAAGCTATGGTATCTCCGTCACATGATAAAAGGATAGACTACCTAATTCACATCAAATAATTTTGTTCCTATAAAATTGTTTATCAATATATCCTTTCAGAATGAAACAAAAATGGTTAACTTGACATGAATATCTAAAATATATAAATGATTGGTTTACTATGAATTTGGAAATTTTGTTTTCATATTCTATGAAACAAAATGGTGCACCAGAGATGAATATTTCAAATGATGAGATTTATCTACTGATCCTCTATATCTAGGGTTATCATGAAATAATTCCATCCTCTTCGTGACAATTAAATGCGAGTAGAATGGTTGGAAAAATAATAAGTAAGGAAAATTGTTTTACCCTTGAATATCTGATTGAGCATGTATCATGAATGTGGTGATGCGTTGATCGGTGACATTTTTTCTTATTGTCATTGTGAATAAAATTAAACCTGTCACAAAAAAACCTATCCCGAGATAATGTATTCATCAAATGAACGTTATGGATAATTATATATGGATGAAAACCTTGCGGGTCACTGGAGGACCACACCCACCCCACCACTCCACCATCAGGTGGTGAATGGGATGATATGAGAATACCAAAGATGTACTAAAATATAAACACTTTATGCTACACAATAGAGTCTATAAACACTGAAATAGAAGAGTTCACATCATCCATTGAATGTTATAGTAAATCTAGTGGTTCTCATTTACACCACCAACATCTTCTGAATATTATCTTCGAAGAACAAACATCAGGTCATTCATTATTTGATTATGTTGGATCAAGGATTCAAACTACTAATCCATTATAGTATAAAATGTATTGATGAGGGATCCAATAAAATGTTTCACAAGAACCATCCCTTTAGTTCCATTCATCCAATTCATTAGGGTACCACTCGACACACTTCCACCTCAGACACCCTTTAATTTGAAACATGGAAGACATATCAAGTGCAGAAATATATTGATAACTTGGAGTTTCATCATATCCCTAATCTAGCTAAAATTTCCCACCGACATATTATTGTAGTTTCTTAAGAGGAGTATGATATCCTTGATCACTCAGAACAAATGTATGGGAACATTCCTACAACAAGCATGGGGGGGGGGGGGGGGTGCATATTCCTTCCCCCATGTCTAAATCTCATTAGCATATTCCGATGAAAAAGGGGGATAAAAGTGGGATCATATCCCCGCTTCAATTAAAGATATATAATAATATAGTGGATAAATAAAATGTGTACTCTTAAATTTCTATGGAAACTTTTCTAAAGATCTATTACATTATAGAAACTGATGAGGAACTCCACTGATATATTCTGGAATTGGTAAATATAAAACGACAAGAGAATATTCTTATCCCTATTTACAAGGTAGAACAACAGTATGATCTACATGAGAATGTGGCTTCTATGTTTGAAGAACACATTCTTTATCCATCCAGGTGGATTTTCGACATATTTGGGTAATTCTAGAGGCACTAAAACAGTCTTCGATTCCAATTCCAACTGATGATCACCAAGTTAAAGAAACATATTCCACAGGACATGGGTCAATTCCTATCAAAGAATACTATTGGGATACTTAAAATTCACATGATCATCCTTGTATCCCTGATTTTTATAGGTCTCACCAAGTGTTAGTGAGAGATGCCTTGGGATATTCTCATATTCCAGTAAAAAAAGACAGGAGGAATACTCCAAAGGATCAGGATCTGGGTCATATACCTTTTATGAACAAGGCCCACCAGGTGAAAGTGTCAAACTCCCCAGGACATGCTCATACTCATGTCCATGATGATTCTTGTAATATTATAGTACCTCAAGAAATCCAGGAACATAACCCAACTTTTTCCAATAAAGATCTTCATCAGCATCCTTCAGAGGCTATACATGATGTAATGAACTAGTGTTTTATCAGTTGAATTCCCTTCATAGAAATATTTATTACTGTAGAATTACATAATATTACTTATATAACACAATACAAGCCTTACAAATGAAGAATGAGTGAAATAAAAGTTATCTCTAGACGTTAAGGAACACATACCAATGAAAGAGTAACATGACCTATGGAATAATAATGCAACACATATGAATAGTAAACCGACCAATTGAATAGTATCCTCAATATGGAAAGTATACATAAATTTTTTCCATATAATAAGTGACAATATGAAATAATTATATAATAGTATAAGTAAATATTTTAAAAATTATATATTATGTGTTGGTATTTTTGTAATTCATGCATATCTAATTACAATTTTATATTTAATTTCATAAATTAAATGAAAATTTATTTTCATAAATTTAATACATAAATTATTATTTTTAGTTCATATAATTATAAGATAATTTTATGAGACATTGTTTAATTTTTATAATTGTTATAAAATAAGTTTTAATTTTTAATTTTTTAAGAAATTTTTTATTTTAAATAAAAATTAATTTTCACATATCTAGAAACTTATTGTCATAAAATGAGTTCCTTTTTTAATTCTACTTGTCAAAAAATGCTTGGGGTGAATTTTTTGGGATTTTTTTGAAATACATGATTTTTATGAATATTAAAATACAGTAATATGTGACAAATGCTAAAACCTGAATTTATGCATCATTATTGAGTCATGAATGATGTAAATAGACATTGGTTCGAACTCAGATGTTATCTTCACTATTTTGGTTTCTTTTATTTTCATTCAAGTTCCTTTATTTCTTTTTATTTCCTCACCACCTTTCACAAAAATGTTTTGATAACTCTATAATCTTACATGTACTAGAATTTTTATTATTATAATGGAATATTTCATCATCCTCTCTCATTTTCCCTCATTTTATACTAGAAATGAAAACACCATCTCAGATGTATTAATTTATCACATTAAAGGACTATGAGTTTTCAATTTCTATTACCTTCTTCAGTTCTAGTCATGAAACTATTTCGATGGTTTAACAGCACTATAATATATGTATTTTGTCTAATGTATATTTATGTAATTTTTTTGTACACATGATATTAATTTATAAAGAAAACTGTGTTTGATGTGATAAAAAAACCACCAATTAACAAAAATAGTTTTCATTAAAGTTTTATATAATGATTCATCTTCACTTAAAATAAAAAAATGAATTTTACCACCAAGTAATATAATATATGATCACTAATAACATATAACTACAATTCTGTAAAACCATTCTGATATTACATGTTTATCCTCACATGCATATAAGTAAACCAATCATGAAAACCAAGGAAACAAACGATCCCAAACCATAAAATTGAACCTCTTAACCCATAAAAAAGGTCATGGGTGAACTTAATAAGGTTATAGTAAATCAATTACATGAATAAAAGTTTCTAGAAATAATAATTCATGAATTTAATATGATTATCCTGGACATTAAGATCGAGTGAAGGAAACCATCCGACTTAAAGTAAGGGATTCTACTCGAACCACCATTATTCCTTATGGTTGATTTATTTTTCTTTTCCCCCAAATGATGTTATATATTATTTTTATTTACATTTTCTAAATGTTGTGTACATTATCAAACTCAGGTATCACATTCCATTCATCATTCTCTTTTAGGGATATACATGTTTTAAGTGGTTCCATCCTCAACACTCCCTGATAAGCAAACCTATTTAAGGGGACTTCCAAAATTCATACTCAATTTCAAGTGCACTCTATCATATATTTTTAATCCAAAATTATATTTATAAAATCAGTCTTTTAATTATGAGAACCTTATTAGCTCACATGTGGTTTTATATAAAATATTATTCCCTTTTCTATTTTAAATTCTCTTTAGTATTTTCTTTACAACATCACTAGAATGTTTTAATGCGAAAATTTCCTAAATAATATTCTTACATGTTGTCGCTTTTGTTTTAAATCACTTACCATGATTTATAAATACCTTACCTTATAAATATCCATGTATTTTTAATTATGTTTTCTTTCATGGACCCATGTATGGTACACCCATTTATTATGCATCATGACCTGATTATGATACCCATTTATTTTCATGGGTACCCTTATGTTTATGTATGATTAATTATGTAAGATTCAATAAGTGCAAAGAATATTCATGAACATGTTATAATTGGTGTGCCTAGATATCACTCCAATTCATTAGGTAAATTTTATTCTCATGAGATTTTATGTGAAACGGTCTTGGAAGTTAACCTTGACTTGTGCTACCATATGCAACAGTCATGGTGGTTAACCTTGACATGTGATTATATATGTGCAATAAACCTTGAATCATGATAAATTCATGTTTTATTTTTCTACCAAATTTATAGTACTCCGTGTTTATATGATCCCAAGTTTATATTATATGATTCCAATTTTTTCATTCCTTTTTATATCATTATCTCATTCATTCCAAACCATGGACTAAAATATTATTTTTTATGTTTGTTAGCTTACTAGGATTTTAGCTCATCCCATTTTTCATGTTACCCCCAGTTTATCCTATGAAGATGTATGTGTACAAATAATGTCAAATGATCTTTATTAAGAATAAATTAAGAAATGGTTTATTTAGTCCCATGTTTTAATTTTTATGTACTTAGTCTTCCAAGACACTAGATTTTATGATCCTTGGTTGGTAATATGATGTTTCATTATTTATAAAACCATTTATTGATATATTTAAAATTTTAGACATTCTATAGTATGTATAAAGAGGATGGTATAATTATTTTCATAGATTATGAATATAGAACTTTATTAATAACCTTAAGGATGAGACTAAATATAAAAAAACATCCCTAAACATTGGTAAGTATAGACTAAGTGTTTTACCAAGAATATAAATCATGTTCTGGATATGAACAAGTGGATTTAGATCTAGCACAGATGTATCAAGGGGTAAAACCTGAAAACACTGCTTTGATCTGGATTCTAATGGGAAATGGTGCACAACAATGGGCCTTGCTCCACTCCAGGTTTTAAACTCCTTGGGATATGATTTGGTAAATTCATGAGATTAGTTAAAACTATTATTAAGGGATTAAAAAAAGATCACATAAGGATATAAGCTATGAAATAGATGAAGGATAATCTTTATTTAAACCAAGGTAATCACAAGTTAGGATATAATTATCCTTAACACATGTATATTTTTATTTTCACAGTTTATTTTATGCTTATTAGATAAGTATTCAAGCCTCCAAATTATATGTTCTTTTTCTTAGTTAATGTAGGGAAATAGAAGAACACATGCCAACAATAATTGTGATAGATAATGTGAAGATTTCCCTATTGATATGCCAACTATGATGGGAATGGTTGCTTAAAACTTTAGAGAAGTACTTTCTCAGTTGGATCATGTTATTAATAATAACTTGAATCATGTGGAACACCCTCCTCCTCCATGTTAAGAGAAAATTCCCTTTGAATACTTCATGTGAAAACTACCCCCCATGTTTTTTGGATCTTCCTATCCCCTCTTCATGGAACAGTGGATTAACTTCATTGAAAATATATTCACTATCTTCCACTACTTAGAAGAAGAGAAAGTCATAATGGTGGTCTATCACATTAATGGGAAAGCTAATCAGTGGTGGTAACTGATCAAGAATACAAAGTCCTAGGAGGTAGTTGATTCCATGGATAGGGAGGAATACAAGAAATTGTTTTCCAACAAATATTTTCCCTAAACCCTCTATCCCAAGATTGAATGAGATTTCCTCAAACTTAAGAAGTTGGAATATGAGTCTATTAGGGTGTATGAATAAAAATTTACAAGTCCTACAAGATATTCCTTGAGATTTTTCATGAACACCGAAAGCAAGGTGGAAAAATTCTTTAAAGGACCAAATCGAAGTCTATGTAAATATTTAGAAATTTGTGACTTTGGAAGTTATGACAACATTGTATGTTGTGACCTCAAGGTTAAAATAGAGATCATAGACCCTCAATGGTTATTTGGTCCTGGTGAAAAAAAGCAGAAAATGAAGTCTATAATGGGTGGTTTGGAAAATTAATCCCATGATGGGAAAAATATCGAACATCTCACGTGTCAAAATTGTGGGAAGAAGCATCTTGTGAACTATATAAAGAGAACTAGGAATTGCTTAAAATGTGGTATAATGGGGAATCTAGATAAAAACTGAAAATTGTAAATGAAGAATACCTTTAACGTGGATGAAGAAATGAAGGTTCAGATCAACAATCATCGTATAATGCAATGTTACAACTGTAATGGTCATGGAAATTATGTGAACAATTTCCAAAAGACAAATATTTTTTGAGGAAATCCACAAAAACCTCCAAGAAAACAAGGAAGGGATTATGTTATCACTACTACTGAGGTGGATCTATAAAATGATGTGGTGACATGTATAGTAGTTATTTATTCAGGAATAGAGAACATACTATTTGATTCTGGTTCTATGAATTCTTTCATATCCTACATGTTCACTAGAACTATTCAAATACCACCACAAAAATTGGATGTAAAGTTATCTATGAGAACATAAAATGGGAAAATTACTACATCCAAAGTATATATATCCACACTGGTAAATGTTTGTAGACTGAAACTATCAAAAAAATAGTCATACTTCCTTTAGTGTAGTTAGAAGTTATATTGGGCATGGATTGAATATATTTATATGAATCCAACATCAACTGTTGGGAAAGGGAGATCACTCTTCACATCCCAAATCATCTTCTAATTATTTTAATGTGTAAGGAGGATGATGAATCTTATTTAGAATCATTGTCTCAAATGTGGATATTACTGACTTATCAGCAAGAATATCAAGCTCAAATTATTTAGACAATGAAGAGAATCATACTCGAAGATATTCCCATCATGAAGGATTACACTGATGTATTTTATGAAAAATTTCATGGTCTTCCTCTTGATCGAGAGGTTGAGATATCCTTTTTACTTATTCTTGGCTCCCTACCTATATCAAAGAAACCTAATATAATGGGAACCATTGAGCTGAAAGAGCTGAAGAAGCAGTTAGAATAAAATCTGAAGAAGGGTTTTATATGCCCATGTTCTTAACCATCGGGTGTACCGATCCTCTTTGTTAAGAAGAAGGATGGATCAATTTTCCTCTGCATTGATTATGATGAGATAAATAATATCATGATAATGAAAAGGTGTCCCTACCTCCGATATATGATTTTTTCGATCTACTACGTGGGGCCATTTATTTCTCTAAGGTGGACCTTCAGTCAAGATATAACCAATTAAAGTTGAGGAAGGAATATATTATCAATAATTTCTTTTAAATGAGGTTTTGAAACAATGAGTTCATAGTTATTACCTTAAGACTCACTAATACTCCATAATTATTCATGGATTTAATTAATATATTATTTAGAGTTTACCTCAATTTTTTTTTCTATTATTTATCGATGATATTCTGATATACACTAAGAGAAAGGAGGAACATGAGGAGAATTTGAATACTATGACAATGACATTGTGAAGGGAGAAACTCCAGGAAAAGTAAATTAAGTGTGAGTTATGGAATAATTAAGTATCATTTTTATGGAATGTTATCACCTACAAAGGAATATCTACAGACCCATCTAAAACAAAGGCAATTGAGTAGTGGCCTGTGCCAAAATCTGTAACAGAGATCCATTGATTTATGGGTCTAGCTGGTTATTATCGACGATTTTTTATGAAATTATCAAAATTTTCAAACCCAATGAAAAAGCTGACATGGAAGGGGTTGAAGTTTTTCTGGACTCAAGAATGCGATGAAAGAATTAAGGAGCTCAAAAAGAGGCTTATCACTACATCAGTACTCACACTCTCAACAAGTAGAGAAATCTTTGTGGTGTAAAATGATGCTTACAAGAAGGGATTAGTTTGTGTACTGATAAAAAATAATAAAGTGATATCCTATACCTAAAGATAGATGAAAATCCATGAGCAAAAATATCCCACACATGATCTGGAGTTGGCAGCTATGATCTTTGTGTTGAAAATATGGTAGCATTATCTCTATGGGGAGAAGTGGTAGAGATATACTGATCAAAAGAGTCTCAAATATATATTCACATAGAAATATATTAATATGCACCAACAAATATAGTTATATCTCATCAAGGATTATGACTTCTCAATCTACTACTATCTTAGTAAGGCAAAATAGGAGGCTTATGCTCTAAGTAGAAATGATCCTGCATCTTTATCAACGATGATAATTGAAAAGGATCCAATATTCTTAGATTTGAAGATGATGGACATGAGGATAATTTACAGAGGAAAATAATCAATCATTTTTCAAATTGTTGCTCAACCATCCATCATGGAGAAAATAAAGGATTCTTAAAGAAAATATGTGGAAATTTTGAAAAGGGAGGAAGCTATTAGAAATGGGGAATCCCCCGAGTTCAAGAATGATGAAAGATTTTTATGATTTGGGTCATCATTATTTTTACCATATAATCCAATGATAAATAATGTGCTTTTTAATGACACACATAGCTCAACCTTCACTATTCACCCAAGAAGCACAAATTTGTGTCAAGATCTCTAAGAGATATTTTAGTGGGAAAATACGAAGAATGGGATTTTTGAATATACATCAAAGTGCCTGTTATGTCAACAAGTGAAGGCTGAAAGATATAATTCTAAGGGTATAATAAAACCACTACCCATACCAACATATAAGTGGGAGAACATCACCATGGACTATGGCACAGGACTTCCAAGGACATCCAAAGGAAACAATGCTATGGGGGTCATTGTGGATCATCTTAAAAAGATATCTCACTTTAACGCAATTCGAGATGACATATCATTGGATAAACTTTCACAAACACACACACACACATACCAAAGAGTTGGTAAGGCTACATTAAGTGCCACTATCTATTGTATATGATAGAGATCCAAGATTAACCTTGATGTTTTGAATAGGTCTCCAACATGCTATAAGCATAGAACTAAAATTCATTATGGCCAATCATCCTCAAAATGATGGTCAATCTGAGTAAACTATTAAGACATTGGAAAACATGTTGATACTGTGTTCTATGGATTTCAATGGAGGATTAGACCAACATCTTCCACTAGTTTAATTCTCTCATAACAACAGCTTCCAATCCCAAATCTGAATGACACAATATGAATCCCTTTATGGGAAAAGGTGAAAAACACCATAATGTTGGGATGAAGTTAGTGAGCATAAGCTACTAGGACCAGAAATGGTGGATGAAATGGTGGAGAAGGTGAAAACCATTCACCAGCACATCAAGGTAGCCTAATGTCGATAGAAGATTTATGCAGACAATTATCGATGAAACCTTGAGATCAAAGTTGGAGATGGTATTCCTCCACATATCTCCATGGAATAAGTTCATGAGGTTTGGTAAGAAAGTAAAGATAAGTACAAGGCACATTTACCCCTTTGATATTCTTGATAATATTGGAGTTGTGGCCTATTGACTAGCACTTCCACCTACCATGTCTAAAGTACACAATGTATTCTACATATCCCTCTTAAGGAAGTACATACAAAAACCTTCACGTGTACTCTCTTAAGAGGTGTTACAGTTGGGGAATGAACTTTCTTACGAGGAGCATCTAGTGAAGATCTTAGACCATAAAGATAATATTCTATGAAACAAGAAAACTAATTTAGTTTAAATACTATGGTGGAACCATAAGTATGAAGAGGAAACATGGGAATTGAAGGAATCAATGAAGGAAAATTAGACCACCTATTTATGGTTTATAATATAAAACAAAATTTTGAGGGAGAAATTTTATTATGGGGAAGAATCTAATAACTCAATGTTTTATTATGGGAATTCCCTTATTATAAATATTTCTTATAGTATAATAACATTAAAGTACTTATAGAACAAAATAAAAACCTTATAAATGAGGGATGAGTAAAATAAAAGGTTTCTCTAGAAGTTAAGGAACACATATGAATAAAACAGTAACTTGACCATTGGAATAGTAATGTGACCCTTATAAATAGTGAGATAACCTATTGAATAGTAAACTCAATAATTTAATTATAAATAAAATTTATCCATCTTAGAAGTGGAAATATGATATAATTATATAATAGTGTAATTAAGTAAATATTTTAGAAATTATTAACTAAGTGTTGATATTTTTTATAATTCATGTTTATTTAATTTCCATTTTAAAATTAATTTAATAAATTAAAAGAAATTTTATTTTCATAAAATAAATTCATAAATTATTATTTTTATGTATTCTAATCATAAAATAATTTTACGAGATTTTAATTAATTTTTTAAATGTGTTAGAAAAGTAGATTAAATTTTAAAATTTGTATTTTTCATGAAAAATATGATTTTAATTAAAAATTAAAATTTTCATATTTAGATAACTATTTTAATATAATGGATTTCATTTTTCAATTTGAAACATTGAAAAATGGTTGGGGTGAATATTTGGGATTTTTCTGAAGTACTTGAATTTTTTATAAATAGTAAAATACGATAATTTATGATAAATGCTAAAACCTGAATTGCTTTATCATTATTGGGTCATAGATGACATAAATGGACATTGGATTGAACTCACATGATTAATTTACTTGTTTTATCATAAAAAACAAGACTATCCATAGTTTCGAGCTAAAATATTAAACTTGTGATTAAAATAATTTGAAACCCCTGCTCTCGTCCACTATAAATACCACCCCTCTTTACCTCTTCTCTTAATTACTCTAAATCCTTGTGACTAGTTGGAATTCTTATAAAATATATACCTAATACTCTCTACTAAGTCCACCATCCCTTTATATCTTCAGAAGACCAAATAATCTCTCCTAAAGAGGTTCTCAAGATAGACATATTCTGGAGGTAAATTCCTCTGCTCATTTCTTTTATTTTTCTTTCATGTTCCTTTATTTCCATTTCTTTCCTCACCCCCTCTCATTAAAATTTTATGAAAAATCTAGTAACATTAATTTAATTTAATTTTGGTATGATAATTTAATATTTCATCATCATATCTCCTTTCCCCTCATTTTATATTAGAAATTAAAACCCCCTCTGAGATGTGTTAATTTATCACATTCAAAGACGATGGGTTTTCTATTTCTATTATCCTATTCAATTATAGTCATGATACCATATTGATGGTTGAACCAGACTATAAAATTTATAATATTTTAAA
This sequence comes from Viscum album, assembly GCA_963277665.1. Taxonomy (NCBI): domain Eukaryota; kingdom Viridiplantae; phylum Streptophyta; class Magnoliopsida; order Santalales; family Viscaceae; genus Viscum; species Viscum album. The sequence continues at coordinate 261,317,480 of OY728164.1, read as the reverse complement.
TTTAAGGTTTTATAATTTTTTGTACACATTATATTAATCTATAATGAAAAATGTGTTCAATGTGATAAAAAACCCCGCCAATTAACCAAAATGGTAATCATTGAAGTTTTATATAACGATTCATCATCACTCCAAATAACCAAATGAATTTTATTTCAGGTAATATATTTTATGATCAATAATAATATATAACTATAATTCTTGAAAACCATTCTTATATTACATGTTTTTCCTCACATGAATATATGTAAACCAATTATGAAAACCAATAAAAAAACACTCCCAAACAACGAAATTGAACCTATTAACCCATCAAAAATGTCACAAATGAAAATAATAATTTTATAATAAGAAAATTACATGAAGAATATGTTCTTTAAATACTAATTAATGAATTTACTTTTATTATCCAATACATTATGATCATTTTAAGGACACCATTATAATTAAGGTAAGGGATTATACTCAAACATCCATTATTCCATTGGGTTGCTCTATCCTTCTTTCTAAAAAAATGTTGTTATAAGGCCCCAACCTTAAACCTTACTTAATCTTGAGTTATTACAAGATTACACATTGAGGATCTTTTCGGTTTTAGAGTTTTAGAGAATTAGATCATAAAACTTTCATTAAATTGCACGTAAAAACAAAGTGATTACATAAAGATAGTATTCTTCTTTCCCATCAATGGAAACATATTTAAAATAAAACATTGATTCTTTCTTGACACTTCCTTGACACTATCATCATATCATGTACCTTTCCCTTGACCTGTGAAAAACATTTCAAAAAAACATGGGATGAGCATAAAAAGCTCAGTAAGGGATATAAAAATATGGAAAGGAAACATGGGTACACATATACATAAGAATGAAATCATACTTTACCCACAAAACATATGCACTTTAACATACCTCATCAAATCATGAATAAATCATAGAAATCACAATACATAAAGCTAACTTGAGGCATTCATAACATTCTTACGTAGGGAGTAACCCTCTTGGTTACGTTTGGAATACCCATCACATTATATTCCCCAATTCTCTTCGGAGAAACCTTAACGTTTCACTCCTTCGCGTTACCCAACACATTGGAGAGGAATATAGGGATCACCCACCCTTAGTTTATCATAGAACCACCCGTATTCATAATAATGCCCAAGAACCTCAACATAATCGTATGACATAAAATATGCATAAAGGAAACATAACATTTCCACCTTTCAATCGCAAGATATCAATACAACACATTGATATAAAAACATTATGAAAACCATTTTCAATACCAAAATATAAGAAAATTAAAACATGGTATTTATTTTTCTTTTAAAAAGAAGGTATGTCTTGTAGGGGAAGCCGAAACTCAAATAACGGTCACGGCGGCGGAGAAGTCGTTGTCACCACATACGTACGAAAAAAACATTCCCTTTTGTCGTTTAGTAAAACACTTCGTATAAAAAATATTCCTTTTGGATAAACGTAAAAGTAAAAGGGGTTTATACACTCTATAAAAGAAGATTTTGTATAAAACAAAATATGCCTCAATGAAAGGAGATTGAGACGAAGTCCCATACCTCGGGTCCGACTTGACTCGATCATTCTTTAATGTCCTGAATAATAAACATGAGTTAATTTCTACTTGCTTAAGAACCTTTTTCAAGTTCATTATTCCTTTTATATCACTTATTACCATGTCATGAACACTATGTAATTATTTAAGTTAATAACGATCATTTTAACGATCATTGGAACTTGAGTCAAAAATAAACCCTTTATAATTACAAGTTGTTCATGTATCCATTATATCCAGAATGGAATTTATGATGTAGATATAATATATTTCATATATATCCAGTACATTCATGCATTTATAATATTACATAATCATTTAGAGGTAAAAAATGAAATGCACCGTTCATGGAGACGGTAAGCCGTACGTACGCATGAACACTACATTCATTTCTATTTCGTATTTTATAGAATGGAATCATAATTATATAAAGGTATATTATAATTCCAGTATAATATCATATATAATATCATAGTTCCATCCTTTATACGTCCAACATATGGTATTTAACGAATCAACTCACTTTGAGGGGGCGGTAGTCCGCACTTTCTTAAATGAAGATATCGCGTTTACCCATAATGGAAACCATAAAGGTATACCCAAAATGAAAAATACAGAAGCTTAAGAAAAACAAAAACATATTATATATCATATATAAATATAGTGACATCTTAATGGCCACCTTTTAAGGTGTTAAAAGAATGTTGAACAATCATCATTTCGGGAGGCATAAATTCGCCATCCACGGAAACAGTATGTTCGTTAACCATTAGATGTAGGTGTGTGTAAGTGTAGCTAGAATCCTTATTATAACAAAATACTAGTATATTGAGTATACTGTATTTTTTACAAAAGAAAATAATAAAAAGAGTTTATGGGGTTGGAGAAGCACAATAAAACCAAAGGACTCAAAAGAAGACATTACCTTAAAATCGGGTAACTCCCTTTGGTTTGAGCTCAAAAGCATCCTTGGGAAGACTTATGCCCAAATTGAGGTTTCAAGGAGTAATAGAGGGAATTGTAGAGACAAAATGGGCAGGGGTTGGCCGATCCAAAGGCTTTGGAAGTGTGGGTAAGGAGGTAGAGGTGGGGGCCTTTTATAAGAGGAGAGGAGGGGCACTCTTGGAAGGTAAAGAAAAGTCACTTTATTTTAAAATGGTATTCGGATTTAAGAGGTCCCACATTGATGTGTTTCGAGGATAAGGTGATAAGGGTTCGAAATCCACCCATCCAATAGGTTTTTTCCATTTGTAGGTCTTAGATTTTACATTATCTTTCCATTTTATTTAAATCGTTAAATAATGAGGTCATCGCTGCATCATCATGATGTCATAAATAATTTAATTTATTTAATGTCTAAAAATTATAAAAAAACTATCATGATGTAGGAAATATTTTTATATTTCTAATTAATATTTATAGTCAAAAATCTGACTTGTATAACCCCATGTAAAAATTGTCTTAGTAAAACATCTCATGTTTGTGTCATTTTTACTTTTACATTAAATAAAAAGTTATTTATGTCATTTCTCAACCAAAGTGGCTCCATGGGTTCCCCAAGTTGACCCATGGATTTTCTTGGTCGGCCATGACACATCCAATGAGGGTAGGACATGTTTCAAGCTCATCTCATTTTATTAAAGCATTATTTTTACCTTAAACTACACTAATTACCTCTAATCGCGATTAATAACTTAAAAGATACTATTCACCAAAAATTATTTTAATCTCATTGTACCACATTTTACTTCTTAATGAAAACCATGTATGTCGGATTTTTGAAAATAAAATCACAGAAGTGGAAAAGTTTCATTTAAACGAAAAATCAGTTTCTTTAACTACCACTTAGTGGTTTCACTATTCATCAAAAATTGAAGTTTTTCAGAAAAATACCAAAAATTCACCCTAAGCTATATTTAATACTCCGAATTCAAAAATTATGTCTATTTTACAAAATTAAAATCATATAAGTTACATTAATTAATTTAATAAATAATTCCCACTGTCATGATAAATAGCGTGTTTTTATGAAACAATAAGTATCAAAAGATTGACACTAGTTTAAGTCCAATTTCAAAGTGAAACTGATTACAACGACCACCATTGGATTAAATGGTAATAATATATATTCTAATTTCACTTTAAAACAAATTCAAAATATAATCTAATCATATAAATAAATTAGATTAAAGAACAGTTTTGATGTAAAATGCAGTATTTTTCACTATTCATTAAAAAATGAACATTGTCAGAAAAATACCAAAAATTCACACAAAGTAAATTTTGATGTCCCAATCATAAAGAATAAGTTTATTTTGTCAAACATAGCTTTTAAAATTGTCAAAAGATAGATTTAAAAATGGTTTGCCATTAAAAGGCAGTAAAACAATCTTTTAAAAAATATTAGTGTATTCCATGCTTAAGATTGTATTTATTTTAATTTTAAGCCTCTAAAAAACTATCTAATTAATTAATAGACATAGATAAAAATATCTATTATTAATTACTTACTTGGGATGTTATACCCTTCCCCCCTTTAGAAAATTGCGTCCCCGCAATTTATTTACTTATCAAATAAATGGGGGTACTTATCCCTCATTGAATTTTCAGATTCCCATGTTGCCTCTTCCATCATTTGGTTTTTCCACAAAACATTTACCTAATTAATCACCTTATTCTGTAACACTTTCTCCCTGTGGTCAAGAATCTGGACCGGTTGTTCCTCATAAGATAGGTTCTCTTCCAGCTGAACTACCTCTGGACTCAAAACATGAGATGGATCTGGCATATACTTTCTCAACATCGAAACGTGAAAAACATTGTGTACCTGAGATAAACTCGGAGGTAAAGTCACTCGGTATGCAACTGATCAAACTCTCTACAGAATTTCATATGGTCCAATGAACCTTGGAATCTACTTTCCCTTCTTACCAAATCGCATCACACTTCTCCATTGTGAGACTTTGAGAAAAACATGATCACCTACCTCAAAAGTTAGATCCTTCCTCCTATTGTCTGCATAACTCTTCTGCCTACTCTGAGCTGTTCTCATGTGCTTCTGAATCAACTAAACTTTTTCTGCCATCTCTTCTACCAATTCTGATCCCATCATCTTCCTTTCACCCACTTCATCCCAGAATGCTGGAGTTCGATACCGCTTCCCATATAATGCCTGAAATGGTGCAATCTGTATACTGGAATGAAAACTGTTATTATATGAAAATTCAACCAAAGAAAGATGTTGGTCCCAACTTCCCTGATAATCCATAGAACAAGCTCGTAGCATATCCTCCAAGGTCTGAATTGTTCGTTCTGACTGCCCATATGATTGAGGATGAAATGTTGTATTAAAATTTAATTCAGTACCCAACGACTTCTGAAGGCCTTTCCAAAAGTTCGAAGTAAACCTGGGATCACGATTAGATACAATGGAGAGAGGAACACTATGTAACCTGACTATCTCTTTAAGATACAAATGGGAAAGTTGATCTAGGGAGAAAGTATCTCGTATAGCAAGGAAATGAGCAAATTTGGTCAAGCGATCAACAATAACCCAGATTTCATTATTACCTCGAGATGTCTTTGGTAATCCCACAACAAAGTCCATGGATATATTCTCTCATTTCCACTCTGGCACTGGTAAAGGCTGAAGCATCCCTTTTGGTAACTGCCACTCTTCTTTAACCTGCTGACAAGTCAAACACTTCACAGTAAAATCAGCAATATCTCTTTTCATTCCATCCCACCAGTAATACTCCCAAAGATCTCTGTACATCTTAGTACTACCAGGATGAACTGAAAACGAAGAACTATGAGCTTCACATAACAACTCTCTCTTCAACTATGAATCACAAGGCACACACAATCTCTTCCCAAATCTCAAAACACAATCACTATCAATGTTGAATTCAGGAAACTTACCTTTCTGAACCAGCTCTACCTTTTTCTGAAACTCACTGTCTTGCTTCTGTGCTTGCTTGATTCTATCTGATAGAGATGATCTCACTGATACCTGAAACAAAACAGAAGAACTTCTTGCACCAACAACTTCTATGCCAAAGTTCATCAAATCCTTAACCAAAGGATCACGTTCCAAACACAACATTGCTAATGAATCATTACTTTTTCGACTCAAAGCATCAGCCACTTTATTTGCTTTTCCCGGATGGTAATGAATTGTACAATCATAATCCTTGATTAATTCTAGCCATATCCTTTGTCTCATGTTCAATTCTTTCTGAGTGAATATATTCTTTAAACTTTTGTGATCGGTATATATTTCACACTTTACTCTATACAAATGATTCCTCCAAATTTTTAAAGCAAAAACAACAGCAGCTAATTTCAAATCATGTGTAGGGTAATTTACCTCATGAGTTTTCAACTGTCATGAAGCATAAGCAATTACCTGATCATTCTGCATTAGGACGCAACCATGTCCTTTCAATGAAGAATCACTGTAGATAACAAACTCACCATTCCTGGAAGGTAGTGCCAAAACTGGAGCATTCACCAATCTTCTTTTCAATTCCTAAAAACAATCATCACATTCATTTGTCCAGATAAACATAACACCCTTCCGAGTTAGCTTAGTCATTGGACTAGATAACCGTGAAACATTTCTATCAAACCTTCGGTAATAGCCTACCAAACCAAGGAAGCTACGAATCTCAGTTACATTTGTCGGTCTTGGCCAGTCTTCCACAACTTTTGTTTTTGCAGGATCAACAGTTATCCCATCTTTAAAAACAATGTGACCAAGGAAAGAAATATGTTGCAACCAAAACTCACACTTGCTGAATTTCTCATACAATTTCTTTTCTTTTAAGGTTTGCAAGATAACCCTTAAATGTCTTTCATGCTCCTCTTTACTTTTAGAAAACACCAAAATATCATCAATGAAAACCACCACAATCTTATCCAAGAACTCACGGAAAATTCTATTCATTAAGTCCATGAATACAGCAGGGGCATTGGTTAGCCCAAAAGGCATTACTACAAATTCATAATGTCCATATCTTGTACAAAACGCAGTCTTCGGAACATCTGCTTCCTTTACCTTCAGCTGATGGTACCCCGATCTCAGGTCAATCTTTGAAAAATACTGATCTCCCTAGAGCTGGTCAAACAAATCATCGATATGAGGCAAAGGATATTTGTTCTTAATAGTGATATTATTCAAGGCTCTATAATCAATGCATAGTCTCATAGAACCATATTTATTTTTAACAAATAAAACAGGAGAACCCCATGGTGATGTTCTAGGTCGAATGAAACCTTTCTCTAATAAATCTTGCAATTGCTCCTTCAACTCTAAAAGTTCAATTTGAGCCATTAGATAAGGGGGTTTTGAAATTTCCTTAGCATCAGGAACTAAGTCAACAGTAAACTCAACTTCCCGAACTGGTATTATTCCAGGAAACTCATCAGGAAAAACATCAGGATACTCATTTACCACTGGCACATCATTAATCTGAATAGTTCCTTTATTTTCAATGATGTGTGCAAGGTAACATTCATTTCCATCTTTTCCAAGTTTCTCGGCCTCTTGATATGTTATCACAAGTAAGGGTTCATTCTTGTAAACAAACTGAAATTCTTTCTGAAAAGAAACTTCTTTAGCTCTATAGTCAATCTTAGAATGGTAAATAGAGAGCCAATCCATACCCAGGATAACATCAAACTCTACTAGAGGTAGAACAATAAGGTTTTCAAGTAGGTTCTTTCCACAGATAAGGATAGGAAGAATCTAATAAATTCTTTTTGCCTCAAAATTTCCCCCATGTTTCTTTACCACAAGTTCAAGAGTCATTTCTTGAGATGGTATTCCCATTTTACTAGAAAAGTGTTCAGAGATGAAAGAATGTGTAGACCCCGAATCAAACAACACACTGGCATAATCTGAAAAAACAAACAAAGTACCTAATACAACTTCATTTGACGGCCCGACATCTGCTGAAGTAGTTGAAAAGGATTTCACCACCCCTTTCTGCTTGTAGTCTAACTTCTTCCCATCACCCAAGCTTTTTGTCGGACACTCATTTGCATAGTGACCCATCTCATTGCACTTATAACATTTCACTAACTGTAAATCAAATTTGGTCTTACCATCACCCTGATATTTTTCAGTGCAATCATGAGCCTTATGTCCCATATTACAACAATAGTAGCACTTTCCAGAATTCAGAAGACATTCCCCAGCATGCCTTTTGCCACATTTATCACAAACTGGAAACTTAGATTTCTTACCATCAGACTTTTTTGAATAATTCTTACCTTTCTCCTGCCACCTCGGTCTCTTCTTCTGTTGGTTTTTATAGAACACTTGGTCATTGGAAAACTCCATTTCCACCTTCTCAGCACATCGAACAAGCTTTTCATAACTTTTAAACTCATGAGAAGCTAATGCTCTTCGATATTTTCTCTTTAATCCTGAGTCAAAATGATTGATTTTACTATCAAGGTATCAGATAAAATTTGGAGCATACCTTGCTAATCGAGTGAACCTTTCTTAATAGGTAGCCACTGAGTCTTCCTCTTACCTCAATTAAAAGAATTTATTTTCCATCCTAAGTCAAATAGCCTTAGGAAAATACTTCTCAAGAAACATACCTTTGAATTCATCCCAGTTGAGAGCATCAATATCATCAGTATCCCTGATATTTTTAACCATCGACCACCACTAATCTGCTTCACCCTCCAAATGGTAAATAGAAAGACTAACCTTTTGATTGTCTGAACACCCCATGACATCGAAAATCTTCTCTAGTGCTTTAATCAACCCTTCAGCTAACACAGGGTCAGATGATCCTCTGAATGATGTGGGATTTTGCCTCATGAAATGTTCCACCACTGACATGTTCCTCTGCAGTTGATCTGGATGATCTCGTGCATGGATACCACCACCATTTATTTCTTGAGTCAACTGCGCCATTACTGCAACAAACTGTTCAGTTCCAATTCCGACCATCTCAGGATGCTGATTCGGAAGTTTATTTCCTTATGCATGCCTTCCTAGCACTGCTTCCCTGTTTCCTCTACGGAAAAACATTCTGAACAAACATCTCTTAGATGAAGCAACATGGTAATATTCAAATACTATATCACTTCAATTTGACCATAAAAAAATATTTTTGGATAATCATTTAATAGAATTCTAACTCCTAAAGTTATCTAAACCGACCTCTGATACCAACTATAAGGACCCATCCTTAAACCTTAATTAATCTTGAGTTATTACAAGATTACACATTGAGGATATTTTCAGGAATAGAGTTTTAGAGAATTAGATCATAAAACTTTCATTACATTCCACGTAAAAACAAAGTGATTACATAAAGATAGTATTCTTCTTTCCCATCAATGGAAACATATTTAAAATAAAACATGGATTCTTTCTTGACACTTCCTTGACACTATCATCATATCATGTACCTTTCCCTTGACCTGTGAAAAACATTTCAAAAAAACTTGGGATGAGCATAAAAATATTAGTAAGGGATATAAAAATATGGAAAGGAAACATGGGTAAATATATACATAAGAATGAAATCATACTTTAACCATAAAACATATGCACTTTAACATACCTCATCAAATCATGAATAAATCATAGAAATCATAATACATAAAGGTAACTTGAGGCATTCATAACATTCTTACGTAGGGAGTAACCCTATTGGTTACGTTTGGAATACCCATCACAGTATCTTCCCTAAATCTCTTCGAAGAAACCTTAATGTTTCACTCCTTCACGTTACCCAATGCATTGGAGAGCTATATCGGGCTCACCCGCCCTTAGTTTATCACGGAACCACCCGTATTCATAATAATTCCCCAGAACCTCAACATAATCGTATGACATAAAACATGCATAAAGGAAACATAACATTTCCACCTTTCAATCGCAAGATATCAATACAACACATTGATATAAAAACATTATGAAAACCATTTTCAATACCAAAATATAAGAAAATTAAAACATGGTATTTATTTTTCTTTTAAAAAGAAGGTATAGCTTGAAGAGGAAGACAAAACTCAAATAACGGTCACGGCGGCGGAGAAGTCGTTGTCGCCGCATACGTACGACAAAAACATTCCCTTTTGTCATTTAGAAAAACACTTCATATAAAAAATCTTCCTTTTGGGTAAACGTAAAAGTCAAAGGGGTTTATACACCGTATAAAAGAAGGTTGTGTATAAAACAAAATATGCCTCAATGAAAGGAGATTGAGACGAAGTCCCATACCTCGGGTCCAACTTGACTCGATCGTTCTTTAATGTCCTGAATAATAAACTTGAGTTAATTTATACTTGCTTAAGAACCTTTTTCAAGTTCATTATTCCTTTTATATCACTTATTACCATGTCATGAACACTATGTAATTATTTAAGTTAATAACGGTCATTTTAACGATCATTGGTACTTGAGTCAAAAATAAACCCTTTATAATTACAAGTTGTTCATGTATCCATTATATCCAGAATGGTATTCATGATGTAGATATCATATATGTCATATATATCCAGTACATTCATGCATTTATAATATTACATAATCATTTATAGGTAAGAAATGAAATGCACCGTTCATGGAGACGGTAAGCCGTACGTACGCATGAACGCTACTTTCATTTCTATTTCATATTTTATATAATGGAATCATAATGATATAAAGGTATATTATAATTCCAGTATAATATAATATATAATATCATAGTTCCATCCTTTATATGTCCCACATATGGTATTTAACGAATCAACTCACTTTGAGGGGGCGGTTGTCCACACTTTCTTAAATGAAGATATCGCGTTTACCCATAATGGAAACCATAAAGGTATACCCAAAATGAAAAATACAGAAGCTTAAGGAAAACATAAAAATATTATATATCATATATAAATATAGTGACATCTTAATGTCCACCTTTGAAGGTGTTAAAAAAATGTTGAACAATCATCGTTTCAGGAGGCATAAATTCGCCATCCACAGAAATTGTATGTTCGTTAACCATTAGATGTAGGTGTGTGTAAGTGTAGCTCAAATACTTATTATAACAACATCCTAGTATATTTAGGATATTGGAGTTGTTACAAAAGAAAAGAATAAAAAGATTTTAGGGGGTTGGAGAAGCAAAATAAAACAAAAGGACTCAAAAGAAGACATTACCTTAAAATCAGGTAACTCCCTTTGGTTTGATCTCAAAGGCTTCCTTGGGAAGACTTCTGCCAAAAGTGAGGCTTCCAGGAGTAAGATAGGGAAGTCTAGAAACAAAATGGTCAGGGTTTCGCCGAGCCAAAGGCTTTGGATGTGTGGGTAAGGAGGTAGGGGTGGGGGCCTTTTATAAGAGGAGAGGAGGGGCACTCTTGGAAGGTAAAGAAAAGTCACATTATTTTAAAATGGTATTCAGATTTAAGAGGTACCAAATTGATGGGTTTCTAGGATAAGGTGATAAGAGTTCTAAATACACCCATCCAATATGTTTTGGCCATGTTTAGGTCTTATATTTTACATTATCATTCCATTTTATTTAAATCGTTAAATAATGAGGTCATCGCTGCATCATCATGATGTCATAAATAATTTAATTTATTTAATGTTTAAAAATTATAAAACAAATATCATGATGTAGGAAATATTTATAGATTTCTAATTAATATTTATAGTCAAAAATATGACTTGTATAACCCCATGTAAAAATTGTTTTAGTAAAACATTTCATGTTTGTGTCATTTTTACTTTTACATTAAATAAAAACTTATTTATGTCATTTCCCAACCAAAGTGGCTCCATGGGGTCCCCAAGTTGACCCATGGATTGTATTGGTCATAAATTACACATCAAATGAGGGTAGGACATGTGTCAAGCTCATCTCATTTTATTAAAGCATTATTTTTACATTAAACTACACTAATTACCTCTAATTGCGATTAAGAACTTAAAAGTTACTATTCACCAAAAATTATTTTAATCTCATTGAACCACATTTTACTTCTTAATGACAACCATGTATGTCAGATTTTTGAAAATAAAATCACAGAAGTGGCAAAGTTTCATTTAAACGAGAAATCAGTTTCTTTAACTACCACTTAGTGGTTTCACTATTCATCAAAAATTGAAGTTTTTCAGAAAAATACCAAAAATTCACCCTAAGCTATATTTGATACTCCAAATTCAAAAATAATGCCTATTTTACAAAATTAAAATCATAAAAGTTACATTAATTAATTTAATAAATAATTTCCGCTGTCATGACAAATAGCGTGTTTTTATGAAACAATAAGTATCAAAAGATTGACACTAGTTTAAGTCCAATTTCAAAGTGAAATTGATTCCAAAGACCACCATTGGATTAAATGGTAAAAATATATTCTAATTTCAATTTAAAACAAATTCAAAATATAATCTAATCATATAAATAAATTATATTAAAAAGCAGTTTTGATGTAAAATGCAGTATTTTTCACTATTCATTAAAAATGAACATTGTCAGAAAAATACCAAAAATTCACACAAAGTAAATTTTGATGTCCCAATCATAAAGAATAAGTTTATTTTGACAAAAATATCTTATAAAATTGTCAAAAGATATATTTAAAAATGGTTTTCCATCAAAAGGCAGTAAAACAATCTTTTAAAAAATATTAGCGTATTCAATGCTTAAGATTGTATTTATTTTCATTTTAAGCCTCTAAAAAAATATCTAATTAATTAATAGACATAGATAAAAATATCTATTATTCATTACTTACTTGGGATGTTACAGTTGTTATATTTTATTTTTATTTAAATATTATAAATTTTTTAAATTTTTTAAATAATTTATAAAGGTCTATTAATCCTTTTATTTTTGTAATATACATGTTTTTAAGTGGTTCTCTCCTTAATACTTCCTCATAAGCAAACTCGTTTAAGGGAACTTCATAAATTCTTACTAAATTTAAAGTGCATTATATCATATTTTTTTAATCCAAAATTATTTTTATAAAATTACTCTTGGTATTATGAAAACCATCTTGGTTCACTTGTGGGTTTATATAAAATATTATCCCCTTTTCAATTTAAAATTCTCTTTATTATTTTCCTTAAAACACACTAAAATGTTTTGATTCAAAAATCTATTAAATATTATTCCTACATGTTGTAACTTATGTTTTAAATCAATTACCATGATATATAAATAATTTTCCATATGATTTTCCGTGGAATTTTTAATTACTTTCTTTTATGAACACCTGTATGATACACCCACTTATTATGTTTTATGACATGATTATCATACACATTTGTTTCAATGGGTTCCCTTATGTTTACGCATGATTGATTATATAAGATTCTATATGTGGAAATAATATTAACGAACATGTTATAATTGGTGTGCCCAGATAGCACTCTAATTCATTGGGTAAAGTTTAGTCTCATGAGATGTTATGTGAAACAGTCTTGGAAGTTAGCCTTGACTCGTTCTACCATGTGCAACGATCATGGTGGTTAACCTTGACTTGTGATCCTATATGTACAATAATCTTTGACTCATGATAAATTCATGTTTTATGTTGGTACCACATTTCTAGTACTCCATTTTTATATTATCCCATGTTTATATGTTATGATTCCATATTTCCCATTCCTTTTTATGTCATTATGTCATGCCTTGAAACCCATATGCTAAAGCTTTATTCTTATGTTTATTCCCTTAATGAGTTTTTACTTCATCCCTTTGTTCATGTTATCCCCAATTTATCCTATGAGGTTGTATTAGAAAAATAGAAGTTATGATATATGTATGAATAATTAATAAATAAATGATTTATTTAGTCACAAGTTTTATGTTTTATGTACCTAGTCTTCCAAGACACTAGAATTTACGATCCTTGGATTGCAATATGATTTTTTATTATGATTAAAATCATGTAATGATATGTGTAAAAGATATGGTTGATATAAAAGAGGAGGATTATATACCTTCTCCCATTCTAGAGGGTTGTCATCATATTCCCACATGGGATGCATATTTAGATCAGTCTCATATTCCCATTCCAATCGGGGCTCAACAAGTGAGAGAAGTACATGCCTCATGGAAGTCTCATATTCCTATCGAAAAATAATAGCAACATACTCAACTTGTTCATGATTTGTATCATATCCATTGTGTGACCAAGGATCAGCATTTAAGAGTGTAACATTCTTTGATAAAGGCTAAAATTCCCATCAAAGTATCTCATTGGCATACTTCAATAGCATCTTACTAGTGGGCTCAAAATCTCTATCACAATATTGTTATTAACATATTCTAGAAGCCATCATATGAAAGTCTCATATGCCTAAAAAATTATAATATTCAGGTCAAAATATTATATCAATGGTGCATAACGAGGATCATATATCTAATATGGTAAATGCTGTGTATTTGGGGTTGTTCAAGACACATTGTCAACAATCAAGGGGTCCTAAAGCTCTTCTATCAAAGTAGAAGTTGGTCATTAACATGATATCATTCTTCAAGGTATTATGGATATGGATCACATGGAATTCACTATTAACATCAATCTTGGTCAAAATCTCCATGGTGATATCACCCACAAATTAGGAAATCATCCCTTTTCCCAGATACCTCTATATTGAGACGTTTTCCAAACTCAAATGCCTTTGTATAGGGAGGTTCTCAAAAAATGGCAGTCGAATGTATATAGTTCTTGAAAAACATCTAGAAACACTCCACTCCAGTTATCAAGGGACCCTAAGAAGCACCTTTTGTTGTTTGAAATAATTAAATTTTGTGATTCAGATGATGTGGAAGAAGATAGTGATATAATTAGAGTTATCCAGAAAAAAACTCCCCCCTTTGGTCTAGCCCCATTCCACTTCTCACTCTGAGATCATAGAAGATATAGAGAAGGAGTTCATGAATTATCTATGATAAAATTTGTGTAAAAATCCTTATTAATTGAATTTTAGATACCATTCTTATATAGGATTTGAGGTCCACCATCATACAACCATGACACTATAATTTTATCTAGACATGTATGCAATCACCATGGACTTTGACCCAAAACCAAAAAAGAACATTGCAAATCTATAACATGCTCTATACCATTACATAATGAATCATCATAAACTAAGCACAAAAGTATCTTATTGTATCTATATTTTAGGATTAGGAATGTATGGAGAATTACACTTCAACCGCTAGAATAATAGAACTCCATTGACATGGAGTCCTATAATGTCATAACCTTTGGTAAGATTAGGGGTCAATGTGACAATCTAACTAGTTATTCACTACAACAGAATTTACCCAGTTGAATGGTCTTGAGACATCCCAAAAATAGGGATAGGATAACCGACATATCTTTTAACTAAGACCCTTAATTAAACTAGGTAACATTTCAGACACAAAAACCTATGTTACTATCAACCTGAAAACTTGTTCTAGAAATAAATATAATCACGAGCTTCCATTGTGACCAACTTGTTTATAAGAACATCTGTGTGAAATCAAGTGAATCATAGTGGTAGATTATATAGTAGCCATCCTATAGAAAACCCCACACATTGGAATATGAGAATATCTACCACCACCTACACCCATTAGATCGTCAATTCTTGAAGGGAATCATGAAATATCGACATGAAATGAAAATAAACCCCATCCCACTAGTATGGGGGAGTTAATATGACAATATCCATCACCAGGTTCATCCTCCCTAAAGAGGGCCCTGGGGAAATCCATGATGGTTCTATATCCACCCCAACTTCAAGGATGGTGGTATTTTATATAAAAATTTCATCAGTGGAATCATCAAATCCTCCACTAGAATCATCCTATTCTCAAAAATGTGATAAAAAAAATTCCAATTTCATCATTGAATAGTCCCCATACTAGAGGAAAGGTGGAATTTTCATGATCATTACCATCACAATGGGAAGAAGTTTTCTCCACATTGGGAGGTAAACATAGATGGTCAAAATCGCATCTGTTACTCCCTCTTACATAATACCCACAATTATTAAGGCCATGTTTAGTAAAAACTATCCAAACTCCCTTAAGGTAACAATTCACACACCAGGATGGGAGGAACTTATCGTTAAGGAAATAAACACCTTCTATGTTTTTAAGCCAAAAAGATCAAATTTGATAAGTGGTTCAATAAATGAAATTGAAGAAGGCGGTACCGAATTATCATGTTGGGTTGAGAATAATGGGACAACTATAATGACCCGATACCCCTCATTTAAGGTCATTACTAACAAAAAAAATTGATAACGTGGATGAAGTAATGAATGTTGAGGGATTAAATATGGAAAATATACCCAGAGAGAAGGACTCATATGGACCCACTAAGGCTACATGTACACATAACCAAAGGAGACTCAAAAACCTAGCACCTTCGAGTATCTAGTTTCCATATCGACAGTAGAACACTGGAAAGGATTAAGGGAAAGAAGTGTTAATACACTAATTGTCACCCAAAGAATCCTAAACTCCTTGTATTGAGAACCATATAGAATATTATGATAATGTTACACATACTCTCAGAAAAATAAATAAGGAGATACTAAGGGGAAATATTCCCCCTGGGTATCTTCTTCATATAGATGAAAATATTTACCCTCCCATATATCATTAAAGAACTGATCTAACTAAAAAATTGGAATATGAGTGTCAAACCATCTCTGAATATTTAAATTAGATATAAGGAAGTTTAAAACCATCATGAAATCCATACTTTACAATGACATCCTCTCCCTCACCAGGGTGACCATTCAGTGTTCTCACAAATCAAGAATCAAAAAGAGGAAAAAATACGGCCACCTCACCAAACACCAGCCAACACTTGTAGATGAGAGGAAGATCAAAAAACCGTACCTCTAGAATATATTATTGACATCTAGTCCCTAGAAACATACATGGAAGATGTGGATGGTAAATTTATACTAATGAATCCTAAGAGAAACTTATATTCTACGTGAGTTGATGTAACTATCCCCCACCAAATTTTTTCAATTCTACCTTCTCCACCTTTGATAGTGTTGGAGACCTATAACAAATTCTCACAAAATTAGTATCATGATGTTGTCCAATGATAGGACTCCTAGATCAGCAGGAGGAGACTATGCTGGGGTGTTTTATATATTCTCTAATAGTGATATCCTTATTTTAGTACATCTATCTTCTAGATGGATCTTTTGTAAGATGGTAAGACCTTTGTTATCAATTAATTTACCAATTAAACTCTATTTTAAGATAAATGAAAATTAACGACTTGATGAACTAAAAGTAGTGTGTAAGATAAAGGTTTTATGACTTCATTCCTAGAAGGAAGGGTTTGACCTATTTACTCCACATCCCTCTCTCACCGAAGAAATTTCTAGGGATCTTTGCTTAAAATATCAAGGATAAGATATAGACTCCTCTGATCCCAAAGAAATATCAAGGTGGATACCAAGAGTTTTTAGAAATTGTACAACATCTGGAAGACCCCATTCAACATTCCTGAGCTAACACTCAACTCATTCCCACAGTATAAGTGAAAAGGATCAGTAATATAGAGAAATACATTGTTTCTCTAAAACTAGTAGCAGTGCGGAACCAATTAGGTAGGATGGTCTTGATCCTCCCAATACATTCTATGGATCACCAAAAACAATAAAATCTTCATCTTTTAGAGGAAAAAATAGTTCAAGGTCACCTAGGATTTAAGGAACAGATGAATAAAACATACTACTCATGAAATGGATAAGTCCTGGGTAATTTCTTTAAAGAGATGGGAAATAAAATTCTCAACAATACACTACTCAGGAAGTCCAATGGTGTCAAACTCACTTATTTTCTTTCCTAATTTCCTTTACATTTATTTTTGGGTTACAACATCTAGGATTTATTCTTCTACAATGACTTCCTCGAAAGCATGGCTGATTCTGGAAAGTTGATGTTGGAAAAATCCCATCATAGATGAATTTCATAAACAATTACAAGTTAGAATAAGAAGGTGATTGGATGAAAGTTCAATCTAGACATGGAAATATGGTCAACATTTGGATAACTTGAAATAAATTTTACCGAGCTCATGAAATCGAGAAAGAACAAATTCATAGACTATTTAAATTTCCTTCACCTAGGGAGGTTACATAAAATATTCCCCCTAAAGGTGGAAGAAATCATTGAACATAGGAAAATATAAAACTTGAAGAGTCATATTTTACTATGATATAGTCTCTGACTCATGCATACTTCTTCCCTACAACATGAGAAGCACGGGAACCGCCCGACCAAATGGAACCCTCACCAAATCAAGAACTCATATCTTGTTATGTTAATGTGCTATACATCAGATACCCCTTCTAAAATGATTAATATTCTCTTATGTATGTGTTCCATATAACTGACTAGAGAATAAGAGGCTTCATGTGTAGAAATCGACGATATAAAGGGTATTGTAGTCATATCCGAACCCAATATTTCGATCACATCCCCATAGAAGACAAATATACAATTGATACACATGGAAAACCACTCCAAAAAGCCCCAAAGAGACATGGAGGAGTTCTAGAATCCTCCATGGGTCATCTTTTCCCAGTCATCTTACATGATAGACTTGTATTGGTGCGATTGTTTGATTAGCATAGATAACAGGGAAGGTTTCTAGAACCAATGAAACTATAAGATTCCTCCTCAACCTCTTCATAAAAACCAGAATCATATACATTTGATTTCCTAGATCTTGAACCACATAAGAGGGTGAAACCCAACTATGGGGAGCATAAAACTCTAGAATAAAGTATGAGATTCTAAAATACATGGTAGTTATCCTTGACAATATCTCAATCTTGAATACAGTTGATATTTCAAAAGAACTTAACTAAGCATTGTTCAGTGCCCTCCAAAGACTATGGTAATTTGAGATAGAAGTCACTACATATAGGGATTAATGAGTGGATACCATGCCATAATAATGTAGTGTTGCCATTGAAATCATAGAATAATATCCCTAAGAGGTCATCTAGGGACATATCATACCCCTGTATGTTTCAAGATGACTTAATAATTTTGACATCCAAAGGGGTTTGATTTACAATGGTTCTGAGATCAATCTCATCCCAATTCGGGACCCATGATATTTAGGATATATCAAAGGAAGCTTATCTCCCATAGATATAACCATGCAAATGTATTATAAGCATGAAAAATGTACTTTCATAAAGACCAAAGTAAATGATCTATTTTATGATCTCACATATAAAACAATTTTCATGGTTATCCAGCGAGACATTGCATAGAGTGACCAACTCAGAAGGCCTTGGCTCAAAAATCATGTGGTAATACCTTTGAAAATCCATCATTCATTGAAATACCCATTTGATGTAAAGTTAGGCATATTACATGGTGATAATACCCACTTTGAGACACGTGATGCAACAAATTTGGAGGAATGATTCAATAAAAGGGAATTTAGAAAACCAATGGTGGATGACCATATACATGTTTATGCCCCTAATGGTTTGGGTACCACCTTTGAAAATCAATTCATTATGATCAATAATGATTATGTTCTACCCATAAATTTTATTTAGGTAATAGACCAAATCCTAGATATCCAATCTCTTTCTATCCATAGTGACAGTGTAAAATAAAATCAACCCTATATTCTCTATTAAACATCCCTGGTAGTAGGAAATGATATTATTTCATCCCACTATCTCTCTCACCCAGATACTGATAGATATTCCTTTTTATATCCAACTCCATCTGAAAATTACTCTACATAATAAGAGGTGGAAGAATTAGATGATGACATTTGGACCTATACCCATATTTTTAGAAAGCACCTCCACCACCACTGGTGAGATCAGGTGAGTAAACCTGGATACCTATGAAGACCCACTACCTACACGGACTAGGGTTTCAATGAATCTTGAGGACAAATAGATGTATATTTTATTTATAAGGATAAATAGAGGTGTTTTTCATCGAATTATACACAAATTACTATATTAAATCTAGATGTGGCTATGCACCATATTGTTTTACACAATGAACACAGTTGTTTCAAGTAGGCAGCCAGAAGGATTCAACCCCCTCATGATACTAATGTAGAGCCCATGGTAGAAAAATTGAACAAATCTAAATTGTTTTGAGAAGTGAAAGACAAAAAATGACTTACCAAAATGGTACCTATCAGGAAAAAGAATGGATAGATTTGGGTTTGCATCGATTCAAGAGACCTTAATAGACACTATTGAAAGCACAATGCCCCATTTCCATTCATAAAACTCTTGATCGATGAAACTAAAAGCTTACATGACCTTTCCTTCATGGATGGGTACTCATGGTACAATAAGATAAGAATTGTACTTCAATATGAGAAATACACCGACATCCAAGCACCATAAGAGATATTTCTCTATTAGGAAATTAACTTTTGATTAAATAACACTGGTGATAATTATCAATACTCTGCATCATATCTCTATACCCTTATTGTGATGAAAAAATTAATGTTACGTTAACAACCAAGTGGTTAAATATAAACAAATATGTGATCACTTCACCGATCTTCAAATAGTCTTCGACAATTTAGAGCATCAAAATTTGAAGATGAATCTATTGAAATGTGCTTTGGAGAAATATCAATTAAGTTCCTTGGATTTTTGTTAATCCATCGTTACATTGAGGTATACATTGAAAATTCCAGTGCATTCCTAGATATTTCACCCCCTTGAAATCTTGAATAAATAAGATGATATAAGGGAACATTTCATATATTCAATGTTTCATAGTTAACCTGGATGAAAAATCTCTCCCATTAACCATTCTAATGAAGAAGATAATTTCTTATCCATGGAATTTGGACTACCAAGATTCCTTTAAGAATCTTAAGAATGTCCTATTTAACCAACTGATCATGAAACCACTAGTGGAAAGAAAGACACTCATATTATATGTGGTGACCATAGAATGATCATTTGGTGCTCTCCTCAGACAAAAAATGACATGTGTAATAAAAAAAAGACTATACTGCTTAAAAAAATGATTCTAGGAACTAAAAAATGATATTCTAATGTTGAGAATAACTTTCTCAAGTACATCATTATAGTGAAAAATTTCTGGCATTACATGTAGTATCACAAATTCCACTTGGCCTCTCATATAGAACCACTCAAGTACAACCTTGGATACCCCATGTTGACTGGGTGTTTGGACAGATGGGGGATCATTATGAAAGACTATGAAATTAAGTTCATGTAACATAAGTCAGTTAAAGAGAAGTTATAAGATGATTTCTTTCCAGAACATCCCTCTTGAGAAATCACATTTATGGATACAAAGCATCTAGTTGTAGTGGGTTTTTAATGTCCATTACAATCCCTAGACCCGAGAGATGTATTTTTATGTTTCACCTAAAGCAATATCGTTAAGAGACCAAAAAACCAGAAACAAAATCCTTTTTTTCTTGGAAATTTATTTGTTTTTCCTAATAAAAAAGGTTTTCCTAACTCTTTCACACTATCTTAGGGCTTCAAAAATAATATGGTAGAATACAAATCCCTCATCGCTAGCTTGGAATTATATCTGAAATAGAAAATATCCTACCTAAAAATTAGAAGGGATTCCAAAAACATTAGATAGTAGATCAGTGGTTAATATGAATTCAAAAAAGAAGAACATCCCCCATTATTGAATATATTAAAGAAATGATGGTAGAGTTCACTTTTGAGCGCACATTTCATCATGTTCCCTAATCTTTGATCGCTCATGCTAATTCATTGAAAAATGCTTCCATAGTCCTAGTTGACCCTGATTAGGAGGAATATATCTTCTTTATCACACATTGAAGGATGGTCTCTTCAATCATCGCATGAGACATGGAATAAATCAATTATGTCAACATTGCCTCAGGTCTTGATGAACCTATATCCACCCCTAGAGATATTTATCCCATAATTAACTACATCCAAAATGAGGACCTACAAATAGACTGAGCAATAAGGGAATATATTCGATGTCAATAAACCAAATTTACCCACCATAATAGTAAAACTTAGAAAAAGAAATCCATCAATATGTAAGGCTTCGATGAAATCATCCTTATATGAATTGAGATTCCCACCATCATACAAGAAGTCCATACAGTATCTGATAATGCTCATCAGTCCGAAACCGGTCTATACTACCAAATAAAAAAGGAAATGTTACTACTAGAAATCCATGATACAGGACTATGTGGAATTTACAAAGAAGTTTCATGAGTTTTAGATTTATGAAAAATTCTTCCCTCAACCCTTTTGAATTCTACATACAAGTAAATATTCTAGTCCATTATTCGTATGGGGAAAGGATGTGTGGGTAAATATCTCCCTGTAAAGACCCAAAAGTCAATAAATGAAATTTAGCTTATTATAATTATTTCATATATTATAAATAACATAAAATCACTTAGATAGCACAATAAAAACTTTATAAATTAATAAGGAAATATATAAGAGGCATTTCTATATGTTCAGGATCCTATATCAGTGGAATAGTTACTAGACAATTGTAATAGTAATGTGACCCTTATAAACAGTATACCAACCAATATAATATTAACCTCACCAATTAATATATAAATAAAATTTATCCATCCTATAAATTAAATGATGATATCATTATATCATACTTTAAGTATATACATGTTGTAAAAATGACAAATGAAGTGTTTATTTTTATAAGTTGAAAAAAAATTATTTACAATTTTATAATAAATATAATGATTTTAAAGAAAATTTATTTTCATTTAATAGGATCATATATTAAAATTTTGTTTTATTATGATTAAATGATAATTTTATGTGACCCTAGTTGATTTTTGAAAGTGTCAAAAAATCAATTATAATATTAAAATTAGTATTTTCTGAATAAATGATGATTTTAGTTAAAATTTTATTAATAATATTTAGAAAATTATTTTCATAAATTAATGTCCATATTTTAGTTATACATTTTGATAAATGGTTCGGATGAATATTTGGGATTTTTCTAAGATACATGATTTGTTTTGTGAATAGTAAAATATAATAATTTTTTATAAATTCTATATACATGAATTATTGGGTTATAGATGATGTATGGATGATTTAAGCTCATAATCTCAAAATATCCTTAATTATTAAAATTTATTTGGTTATAATTGTCAAACTATTCATAGTATTGAGCAAAAATAATAAACAATGAATCAAATTACTCAAGAAACATCCCACTCCTCTACTATAAATACCACCCCTCACAACCACTTCTCCCCAAACAATACAAGATTTGATATTTTTCCAATTTATTTATAATACTCTTAACTAGAATCTCACCCAAGTCCATGATCCCTTGGTCTCACTAATATATCAAACTGTTTCTCAAAAGGAGGTTTCAAATAGAAGAAATTCTATAATTAAAATCCTGTATGTTTTATTTTATTTTATTTTCAATTTGATTTATTTTATTATACTATAATAACCTCCACCTACCCTAGAGGAATGAAAATTAAATTAAAATTTATATACTGAAATTTTATTATGTTAAAGTAATAAATCATCTTCTAATATCTTCCCTCTCTCTTTTATTCTAAAAATGAAAATATCATCCATGGGGTGTCCATTTACCGCCACCAGGGACGATGATTTTTCATTTTTCACTACCATATTCAAGGATGGTCCTAAAACCATCATTTTTGTTCAATAATATTGTATTATACATATTATAATTCAATTAGTTTTATGGATCCTGTATATATACATGATATTAATTAATGAAACAAAAGTAGTTTGTAATGATTGAACAACCGCCAAAGTAATCTAAACGATTATCATTATTCACTTATAAATTGATTCATCCTCACCCCATAAAACCAATTTTTTATATAAAAATTTAATATTATATTATTTATTTAATAAAATTTAACTTCTATTTTGGGTATATTTTCCCATTTTACATGAACATCCATACTCATATACTTGTAAACCTATTAGGAAATCCAAAGAAAAGAACACATCCAAAAAACAGAATTAAACCCTATAACTAATAAAAATACCATAAATGAACTTAATAAAATAATATTAAATCAAATAAATATAATAATGGTTCTGAATTAATTGATTAATTCATTTCATTTCATTATCTAGGATATTATGTACAAGTGTATAACACTTTCAAACACAAGGTAAAGGTTTCTTCCTGAACATTCTTTTTTATTCAGGTTATGTTTCCCCCCTATTTTCACCAATTTAATTATTCACTATTTTTATATAATTCCTATAAACTATATTTACATGTTTTAAAATCATTTATCAAGATCTGTTCTTATTTATTTTATGAGAAAATATATATTTTTTATGTTTTCCTTTTCAATTCCCCCCAACAAGCCAGCCCAATTAAAGGGAACATCTCATTTTCTTACCCATTTTCAAGTATCATTGGTAATCTATTTTAAGACAAAATTATTTTTAAAAAAATTAATAAAATAATGAAAAATTATATTTGTTCATTTCTTATTTTATACAAACAATTATAATAAATACAAATTATTTTTCTGAAATAACACTTCTTTGGGAAGTAAAAAGGGTATTTCTCTAAAGAATTCCTCAAAGATTTGATTTGAGTATTTCAATAAATTTTAACCCCTCTAATAAATATTATGGATTATTAAGACTAATATATTATAATTATCATATAACATTTTTATTAAATGGTTTATTATCAATTTGACTGTGTATGTGCTACTTTGATACCATTCAACATATTATTCAGAATGGTTAGTGATTATGTTTATTGATTTGGGGATGTTATTTAAATTATATATATATATATATATATATATATTCTCTATGGTTAACCCAATTCATATTAAAAATTCATTGTACTTAGTATGTGATGGTTGGGACCTCTATATACCCTTTATCTATCAGTAAGTCTAATGAGACAAAATAAAAATGGATTTTAATGGAGGCCTTAACCATTAATTTTTATATAACATGCATGAGGACTGGAAATTTGGTTTTTGATGTCATGTATTATGAATTACCTCATTGTGATATTATTAAATCATAGATCATGTGATTATTAGACTAGTAGAATATCTACAGTTATGTTTCATGTGAATATTTAATTGTAATTACTTATTCAGTTTGCATTCTTGAAATTTCATGATAAATATTATGTTCTAATGGAATGTTTTTTAGTCAATCACCATTCATTATTGTTTATATTTTCCTCCACTATATTATATACCATTACTGAGAATCTGAGATCACCCTTTTCTTTGGTTTTATTTTCCCTCCAGGATGCGAAGGTGTATATTATGAATGAATTCCAGGGACAATCTAGCAGTTTCGATGTTTCCAATACAGTTTCTATGTTTTTTTTGTTTCAATATTTAATTTAATGTTCATGTAGGTAATATTGATTTCAGAACATCTAAAATATTTAGTCCTTCGGGATGATAATTCCTTTTTTGTTATACCATTGCAATAAAGATAGGCCCCAAATTCTAGAAACTGGGGTTGGAGTCTTTGTTGTTCGTATCAAGGGATGTTTAACAGGAACATCAAAAACAATATTTAGAAAAAAATTGTTATGAAACATAAACCTAATATAGACTATTAGGATTAGAATAGAAGAAAATCCTAGAATTTTGGTAAGGTAGAGATTATGTGGGTATTCCTAGGAATACATCCCTATCTAGATACTACTAGTGGATGTGGTTCTGGAATATATGTATGTTCATGTATCAACTTTGACAAGGTATCCCGGGCCTGACTTAGGGTAACTTGGTACAAGAAAATGAGAATTACTTCACATCTAGTTTGGCACTCCTAGAAGATATTATTTGGAAAATTAAAATTTTATTTATATATAATTATAAATTATTTAAAAGTAAATAAGAACCTAAAGAGACCATGATTAGGATTATGAGATTAGCTATATGTAAAAATTCAATTTATGTTAATTTTTTTCTAGTTCATTATTATGAATTATGAGTCATAACCTAATTTATTGTATTCTATTATTTAGAAATGTATCCTAGTTTAAGGAATGGAAATTGTATCAATGCATGTATCTCATGTATGGATTTCCATAATATACAAGATAATGATGATGGTACTAGAGATGTGACTAGTTCTAAGGAACAGAAAACAATACTGGCACAACTAACTTAGGTTATAAAAAATAACCTTGCCCATATGGAGCATCCTGATCCACAACGTAGAGGAGAAATGTTTGAATGATTTATGGAACAATAGCCCCCATCAATCAATGGGAATACCAATCCATTCATAAAGAAACAATGGATAAGTTCCTTAGAGAAGATATTTATCTCTTTGGGAAGTAATGAAAGGGACAAGATTAACGTGGTAGTTGACCCCCTCTCAGTATATGATAATCAATGGTGGTCATTGAATCAAAATACAAAGTAGGAGGAATAAATTTCAAATATTGAATGGTATTATTTTAATAAAATTATCCCCAAAAAAATATTTTTATCACTAACAACGAGAAGATATGGAGAGGAAATTATTTTTTCTAAAACCAAAATAGGATGAAAACATTGGGAACCATGAATCCAACATTACAATATAGAAATGATATTTCATAGACTACATAGGTAATCCAAGATGTAATATTGATCCATTCTTTGATGGTTAAAACCATTTCTCCGATGGGAATTAGTCTACCAAAATTTAATATCATATAATTATATAGTCTAATGTACTATAAATAGAAAGAAATAATTCTCTATGTCTAATTACATTAATGGAAAAAAGATAATAAGAGGTTGGTAGAGGAGATAATGTATAAATGCAAGAATACAAAAAGGTAATTTTATAATGTGCTATATTTGTGGAAGAAAACACCCTAGTGACCGATTAAAAGGAAAAGGATTCTATTACAAGGGTAGAGAAAAAGGAATCCCAACCCGTGATTGCAAGGGAAAGAAATAATCTAACAATTTTCAAGGCTACAATTTTAGGGAGATGGGACACTAAAAAATAGTTTTCCTAAGCATCAAGGAAACTGACCCTTGAAAATGACAAGGGAGGAAGGCTAAGATTATGTGATCACAACTGCAGAGGTTGAAGTTCCTAATGGTGTGGTGGAATATACTTGAATTGTTTTCTCAAACATAGCCTATTCTTTATTTTATTATGTATCACCTCATTATTTTATATCGTCCTATCTTTCTAAGAAAATTAAATATTTCAATTTTTATTTAATAATGGATTTGTAAGTTAAAACTAATAAGGGAAATATCATTTCATTAAATATGTGTTGTTCAGTCCCCTTTGGGACACATAAATGTTCTTTAGTTTCAAACCATATCATAGTAAATATGATTAATTTTTATATAATTCTAGTTATAGACTCTATTTCAATATATGATGGGAAAATATATTGTAAGAAGAAGGAAGTTACAATTTGTTAGGATGATGTAGAATACATTATCTATAGAGAAGAAACGTAATAATCTGCTTTTTATCTAGATCCACCTATAGTAGCTCTTATAAATGAAATTATTTGGGATAAAGAAGAAAAACCATCTATAGATGAGGAATCAAAATGTAAAATTAAAGATGTAACTTTTGTGAAAGAATGTATTGATGTATTTCCAGAGGATTTACTTGGACATCCTCTAGAGTGAGAAGTTTAGTTCTTTATTGATTTAATTCATGTTATGAGACCTATATCAAAGACTCCCTATAGATTGGCCACTATGGAATTAGTGGAGTTGAAGAAAAAACTAGAAGAATTGATTGAAAAGGGAATTATTCTCCCTAGTGTCTCCCCATGAAGAACCCCTATTATATTTTTCAAGAAGAAGGATAGATCCATGAGGTGGTGAATTGACTCTAGAGAAATCAATTATATTAAAATAAAGAACAAGTATCCCTTACCTAACATTGATGATTTATTTGATCAACTTAACAGAGCTCAATATTTTTCGAAAATTGAACTTCAATAAGGATATCATCAGTTGTGTATGAGGAAAAAAGATATTCCAAAGGAAAAATTTCAAACTAGGTATGGAAATTATGAGTTTACAGTAATTTCATTTGGACTAACTACTGAACCCTCTATTTTTATGTATCTAATAAATAGATTATTCGAATAATATATTGAAGAATTTTTTGTTGTATTTATTGATAATATTTTTATATATTCTAAAAGCTATGTGGACCGTGAGAACTACTTGTGGGTTATTCGAAAGACTCTTAGAATAAAAGAGTAATATGGGATGTTTAGAAAGTATACATTCTATTTTATAATAGTTTATTTTCATGGCTATATTGTCTCTAATAATGTAATCTCTGTTAATCATGTAAAGAAAAAGGCATTACAAGAATGGAATAAACCAACGAACATGACTTAGGTACATAGATTCATTGGTGTAGCAGGTTACTTTCAACATTTCTTTCATATTTTTTCCCTATTAACTAACCCTTCAACCAAACAAACTCGTAATAAGGTTATGTTTGTATGGACAAAAGGATTTGATGAACATTTTGAGTAAATAAATATGAGTCAAGTAAAAGATCCAATATTGACTCTACCATCATGAAATGGTGGATTTGTGATTTATAGTTAAACATCCTAGAAATAGGTTTGGTGTTTCCTTATGTAGAATGGTAGAGTTATTGCCTATGCATCAAGGTAGTTAAAAATGAATAGAACAATAGCACTCCTGATATTGAGTTAGTAGCCATAATATTTTCTCAAAAAATATAAATACACTATCTTTGTGGTGAAAGATGTGAGATATATATAGAAAAAAAAATCTTAAGAAAATCTTATCATTAAATGAAATCAACCTGAGGAAAAGGATATGTCTCATACTGCTCAAGGATTATGATTTTTTAATACACTATATCCTAGGGAAGTTGAATAATGTAGATTATTAATTGTGTAAAAAGGATCATGGAGTTCTAAAAAAATGAGTATTGACAAGGATCATGTATACGTGGATCTAGAAAAAATGGAAATGGATATTATTAAGGAAGGTGAAACATCACTACCCTATCCATTGGTTTCCCATCCAAATTTATTTTAAAGGTTTAAAAGTTTTTTAGTATGATGATGAAAATATTTAAAAGAAAATTAATGTTATGAATGAAGGGAAGTTGGAAGAATTCATGTATAAGGATGAAATTATGAAATTTTGGAAGAGGATTTTTGTTCCCTGCATACCTAATATAAAATGGTAGTTATTAGATGATTAACATATATATAATTTCTATATACACTATAGTATCACTAAGATGTATTGATATTTGAAGGATCATGTATGGTGGGATAATATGAAGTGGGAAATTGTTGATTACATATGAATATTTTTTGTATTTTAATAGGTGAAGGCTGAGTGACAACATCCTAGATGAGTCATGAAACCTATTCCAATTCTTATATGGATATGGGATGCCATAACTATGGATTTTGTTTTTGGATTTCCAAGGACAATAATAAATACTGATGTAAGATGGATACTTGTTAATCGGCATACCAAATATGCACATTTCCTCACTAGAAGGAAACATTTCACACGTGACCGCCATACCCGATGCAATATTAATAAAGTTGTAAGACATCATGGTGCACCAATTTCAATTATTTATGATCTTTATCCATGATTCACATCAATATTCTGGAAATTTCATTAGAGCTCTTTGGATAATGAGCTTCATTTGAGTACTTCTTATCACCCTCAAGCTAACGCTAAACCTGAAAGGACCATTCGAACAATAGAAAAAATGTTGATATCATTATCACTTGAATTTCAAGGAATTTGGGATTATTATTTACATTTGGAAGAGTTTTCCTACAATAATAGTTTCCATTAAAGTATTCAAATGGAACCATTTTAATCCTTGTATAGAAAGATATTTCCAATACCATATTTTTGGGATGATATTGATGAAATGAGGATTTTAGGCCCATAGTTTATAGAGGAGACAATGAAAAACCTAAATACTACCCATAAAATATGAAATCAATACAAAGTAAGAAAAATATATATGTTGATAACCATAGGAATGACATAGAGTTTCAAGTGGTAGGTCATGTTTTTATGAAAGTATATATATGGAAGGGAGTTATAAGGTTCAATAAGAAAGGGAAAATGAGGTCCAGCTACATCATACCTATTGAAATTGTGTTGGGATTTGGAGATATTCATTATAATTTATTAATAACACCTAGCATTTCCAAAGAACATAATGTGTTCCATATCTCTTTTTTAAGGAAGTACATGTCATCCCAACACATATCCTCACTTCTAAAAGAATAGAATTGGATCCTAATTTATCTTACTGTGAAGAGCCTATCTGGATTTTGGAAACTAGAGAACATGTATAGAGGAATCAGATGAATCATATAGTAATGTTACTTTCAAAAAATCATAAAATTTAAGAGGCTATTTGAGAATTAGAGGATGTTATGATGAAGAGCTATCAAAATCTTTCTATGAGGTGATAGTCTGGAAATCTTGAGGATGAATTTTTTGTAGGAAGGGAGAATGTAACATCCAAGAAATATATTAATTAAATATCCCTTCTTATAATTATTTTATATAGTATAAACCACATAAAATCACATAGATAAGACAATAGAAGCTTTATAAAACAAGAATGAATGAAATAATAGGTATTTATATAAGTTAAGAATCATATACCAATGGAACAATAACATGACCATTGTTATAGTAATGTGACCCTTATGAATAGTAAATAATCCAATAGAATATTAGCCTCAAAAATATAAGTATAAAAAAATTTATCTATCCTATAATTAAAAATATGATATAATTATATCATAGTTTATGTAAAATAATGTTTGAAAAATTATAAATTAAGTATTGGTATTTTTGTAAGTTATAAATATTTAACTATAATTTTATTATTAATAAAATGGTTTAAATAAAATTTATTTTTGTAAAATATATTCATCTTTTTATATTTTTTTGTATTCTGATTATTGGATAAATTTATAAAACCTTTGTTAAATTTTTATAGTGTTATAAAATCAATTATAATATTAATATTTGTATTTTTCAAATAAATGATGATTTTAATTAAATATTAATTTTCACAAGTTTAGATTTTTTTTCATAAAAAGGTGACCATTTAGGAATTCTAAACATATGAAAATGTTTAAGATTAATTTTTATATCTTTCTAAAATACTTGACTTTTTAGCAAAAAATAAAAAATGATAATTTATTATAAATGATAGATAAATTAATTTTTGAGTCATATATGATGTATAGATTATGTAATCCCATAATATCAAACTATCTGTCCTTAGTTAAATATATTTTGTGATAATTCTCAAACTATTAATAGTATTGATCCAAAATAACAGACAAATGAATAAAATATTTAAAAAACACCCCTATGATCCACTATAAATACCACCCCTTCTCCTAACCCCATCCAAGATTTGATCCTGGTACAATTTATTCAAAATAATATTCCATATATTCTTCCTAATTTCTAGTTTCTCTTGGTCTCATCAAAATACTATACTCTTTTCTATAAGGAGGTCCTTAATGAGGAGAAATTGAAGAGGTAAAATCCTCTTTCTTTTATTTTATTTTATTTTCAATTTCATTTATTTTCATATAATCTCCTCACCTCCACATATACAATAGAAATGATAACTCTATTATCTTACATATACATTAATTTTATTATGTTTATGGAATAATTTATCTTCTAATCTATTTTGAATCCCTTTTATTCAATGAATGAAAATATTATATGTGGTGTGTTGATTTACTACCACTGGGGTCGATGCTTTATCATTTTCAAAAACTCCATAAATCCAAGTCATGAAACTATAATTATGGTTAAATGATGTTTTATTTTAAATATTATATGTCATTTAGTCTTTTGTAACCAATATAAAAAGATGATATTAATTAATGAATCAAAAATAGTTTGTGATGATCGAAGAACCATCAAAAAAATCTAATTGGTTATCACTATTATCTTATCAAATGATACATCCTCACCCCACATAACCAAAATAATTTTATATAAATTTAAGCTTTGGGATGCTATTTAATAACATATAACTTCAATTCTGGATATCATTTCCCATTTTACCTGAACTTTTATACTCATATAATAGTAAACTAATCACGAAAACCAAGGAAAAGAACACTCTTGAATAACCAAATTAAATCTTATAAATAATAAAAAGAAAATAAATGAAAATAATAAAATTATAATAAATAAAATTCATGTTGTAAATGTTATTAATGAATTAATTAATGGATTTAATTTATTTATTTAGTACACTAATTACTAATGCATAACACTTTCATACATAAGGTAGAAATTTCTTCTAAAACCTCTATTTCAATTCAGGTTTTGTTTTATCATTATTTAAATAAATTTATTTCTTTATTATATTTTTATATTTATAATAAATTATTTTTATATGTTCCAAACTCATGTATCCTGATAATTTCATCTTTTTTTATTGGGAAATACAAATTTTATCTGTTTTCCATTACAATTCCTTAAAACAAAGAGGCCCGATTAAAGGGGAAATCTTGGTTTTTTACCCACATTCAAGTACCATCCATATTATATTTTCAAACAACAATATTTTTCTAAAATTATTAATTTTTCCATGAAAAAAAATATTTGGTCACTTCTGATTTTGTGAAAAAATTGGGACAAAAACAAATGATTTTATTCAAAAGAACTCTTTTTTGCAAAGTAAAAACAGGTTATTTCACACAAGATTTCATTGATGATTTTATTTGATTATTTCCATCTTTTTAAATATCTACGTTGAATATTATGAATTATTTAAACTAATATATTATTATTACCATATACCATATTTTATTAAATGGTTTATGATCTGTTTGACTGTGGATGTGTTTTAGGTCCAAAAGGGGCCTAGATATCCTGAGGGGGGGGGGGCTGAATCACGCTATGAGTATTTTCTAAATTATTATTTCCATAATATATATTGTCATATTTATTATAAGGGTCACTTTATTTACACTTAAGTGTTGATTATGATCTTATTATTACCTTCTTTATATAATTATAATACTTTTAATGAAACACAGAAATGAAATCATAAGAAAACATCAATTTTTACTTGGTTCACACTCACTGGGCTACATCAAAGGATCATACAACAAAAATGTGCTGATTTGAAAAAATACACTACGTATCACTACCAATAATAGTTGTTTGGGAAAGATATAATCTATACTCAGGATCACATCCTTTACAATGTTGAGGTTCTGCTCACTACATTCCCCAGGGTCCCTCCCTATGTCTCTTTCTCTGGCTCCCTGTCGGTGGAAACGATCATTGTCTTCCTCTTCCTTTTCTCACTGATCTTGGAAGGGATTAAAAAATAGTTTATGGACCTTTATGTCCCTTCATTAACTCCAATTAATACTTCCTCATTTATAAATGAATTCTATTTTGATTCCCACTTTCATTTATTGATGAATACTAATTTACTGCAGATTTACTGGGAAATGCCTTTTGAACAAATTTCATGATGCTCACTACCTTTGAAAAGATATACTTTTTTGAAGCTAAAATATCCTTCATGAATCTCCTAACATTAATGAAATCCACTTATCCTTCATGAATCACACATATTTCATGAATCTCAACTAGCCTCCGGAACATCCTTCCTTTCAGAAAGCATACTTTGCCTGTACAAATTTCATATTTTTCACAATGCTCAGAAAAATCGATTGGATTTTATAACACTCATATATTTCTTCAAATGAAACTCCTTCACAAACAACCATTTTGATCCACCATCATGATTCTAGAGCCTTAATATTTTCTTTAGGTATTTCTACTTTTCTTAATGTGGAAGATGCCTATTTATAGGTGTTCCCACAGATTCAAGAACCTTCCAACCATGCCATCACCATTTCACAATGTTCACACTTTTCGACTATGATGATCCGTTCTTTTCAAAGCTCCATGAAAATTTCCTTTTTGTTTTTCTCTTTGTAATCAAGAATATTACTATCAGACTATTAGTTCCACCACAATGCTCAACTCGTGATGCTCCCAACTTCACAAAACTCAATTGTAACGCCCCGAACCCAGCTACCCAGAGTCGGTGCATTACTTCATAATATTAGCATGATCACAAAAGATCGAGTCTCGAAAGACCGATTAGTTTAGTAGCCTTGGAAACACTAGATACATTCATAAGTCTTACATTACATCATAAAGTGAAAAACTAATAACAAAGTCTTCATAGACCACACTCATATCTTCTTCTGACTATCCTTGCAGGTCATTCATAAAATACTTCTTCACATCCTAGAAAATATTAAAACATTGAAAGGGGTGAGCTCAGATGCTCAGTAAGGATAACAATATTGCGGAATCTTTCATAAATAAACATAAACATTTAAGGCAATGTATGACTAAAACAAAAGCCTTTTAAACTTGAACATAAACATAATATGGCAAAATTAAAATGAGATAATGCCATTTACATCTTCACATGGATATTATACTGGTCGAATAATCACATGCAATATCAATAACCACTTTCATAATGAGGGAATGTATAATGCCAGACATTCTGAAACATTTTGTCAAGGCCTCGGCCAAGACGTCTAAAATGATTAAGGCCTCGGCCAAAACCATAAATAAAATTGGGAAAGGGCCTCAGCCAATTCCACGTCTAGTTGTCTCATGAGACCTACTGATGCATCGAGGAGCTATAGCGGGCTCCACCCGTCACTTATTAAGTCCAATACATTCCTCATATGAATAGGTTTAACATAACATAAATATTCGTATAAAAACTAGCATACGAAATGTCAATAATTTCTCCATAAACTATGGATGGTATAAAAATAACACATCCACAGTCAAATATTTAACAAAATGTTCAATGGAAGTTTTGTATCATAAATCAATTTCAATTAAACTTAAAACCCATCAAAGGATGTGGACATGGATGAAATCAAAGCTATTTGAGAGAAATATCTCTCTTTTATTGAAATCATTTAAAAGTCCCATAATTATAAAATAATAAATTTACTTTGAAAATATTATTATAAGATTGTAAGGGAAGCTTCGACGAAGTTATAATGGCGGAAAATAGCCGCACCCGCCGTATAAGTTAAAAAAACATTCTTACCTTAAATTTGTCAAAAAGGTCAAAAAGTACATTGTTTGGAAAACGACGGTAAGATTCCTTTCAAAAATGTATAAGGGTATAAATGAATTTAACCCATTTTCCATTTAATAGTAAAAATGTTTTGGAAGACATTTTTAAGAAACATGGGTGTGGATGATAACGTGGTCCCAGTAGATAATTATGTATAAACAACCTTGGATAATGAAGAGGTTGTGAAGTAAACCCTTACCTTGCGTCCTGTCCTGACTCGACCATTCTTTAACCTCCTGAATAATAAACTAGAGTTAATTCCTATTTACTTAAGAACCTTTTTCATGTTCATTATTACTTTTACATCCCTTATTACCATGTTATGAACATTATGTAATTATTTAAGTTTATAACGGTCATTTTGTCGATCTTAGGTACTTGAGTCAAAAATAACATTCTTATAATTACAAGTTGTTCATGTGGTGATATATCCATTATATCAAGAATTATATTCATGATATAGATATCATATATCTCATATATATCTAGTATATACATGCATTTATATTATTACATAACATTTAGAGGTAAGAAATGAAATTCACCGTTCATGGAGACGGTAAGCCGTACGTACGCATGAATGCTACTTTCATTTCTATTTCATATTTAATGGAATGAAATCATAATTATATAAAGGTATAATATAGTTCCAGTATAATATCATATATAATATCATTTACTCCATCCTTTATACATCCCACATATGGCATTAACGATTCACATCACTTTGAGGGGGCGGTAGTCCGCTCTTCCTAAAATGAAATTATCGCGTTTACCCATAATGGAAATCATAAAGTATGCCATAAATGAGAAATACAGAAGCATAAGTAAAACATAAAAATATTATATATACTATATAAATATAGTGACATCTTAATGGCCACCTTTGAAAGTGTTATATGAGTGTTGAACAATCATCGTTTCGTGAGACAGAAATTCGCCATCCATAGAAACCGTATGTTCTTTAACAATTAGATGTAGGTGTGTGTAAGTGTAGCTCGAAAAATTCTTATAAAAACATCCTAGTATATTGATGATACTGGTTTTGTTACAAAAGAAATGAATAAAAAGTGTTTAGGGGGTTGGAGAAGAAAAATAAAACAAAACAACATTAGAGAAGACATTACCTTAAAATCGGGTAACTCTTTTTGATTTGAGCCAAAGGCTTTCTTGGGAAAAGTTCTGCCCAAAGTGAGGCTTCTAGGAGTAACAGGGGGAAGTTGGGAGAGTATTTGGGCATAGGTTGGCCGAGCCAAATGGATTGAAAGTGTGAATGAGGTGGTAGAGGTGGGGGCCTTTTATAAGAGGAGAGGAGGGGGACTCTTGGAAAGTAAGGAAAAGTCACTTTATTATAAAATGAGTTTCGGATTTTAGAGGTCCCACACTTATATAATACGAGGGTAAGGTGATAAAGGTTCGATATCTACTCATAAAATAGGTTTTTGACAAGTTTAAGCCTTGGATTGTACATTTTCTTTTCATTTTATTAAAATCTTTAAATAATGAGGTCATCACTGCATCATAATGATGTCATAAATAATTTAATTTATTTAAGGTCTAAAAATTATAAAAAAATTCTATAATATAGTAAATCGTTTTATCTTTCCAATGACTATTTATAGTAAAAAATATGACTTGTATAACCCCATGTAAAAACTATTTTAGTAAAACATTTCATGTTTGTGTCATTTTTTACTTTAACATTAAATAAAAGGTATTTATGTCATTTTCCAAATAAAGTGGCTCCATGGGGTCCCCAAGTTGACACATGGATTGTCTTGTTCGGACATGGCACATACAATGAGGGTAGGACATGTGTCAAGATCATCTCATATTATTAAAACATTATTTTTACCTTAAACTACACTAATTACCTCTAATCGCGATTAAGAACTTGAAAGTTACTATTCACCAAAAATTATTTTAATCTCATTGAACCACATTTTATTTATTAATGACAACCATGTATGTTGGATTTTTGAAATTCAAAACACAGAAGTGGTAAAATTTCATTTAAACGAAAAATCAGTTTTCATAAATACAACTTAGTGGTTTCACTATTCATCAAAAATTGAAGTTTTTCAGAAAAATCCCAAAAATTCACCCTAAGATATATTTGATATTCCGATTTAAAAAATGATGTCTATTTTAAAAAATTCCAAACATATAAGTTGAATTAATTAATTTTATAATTAATTCCTGCTGTCACAACAAATAGCGTGTTTTTAAGAAACAATTTATATCAAAAGATTGACAATTGTTCATACCCAATTTCAATGTTAAATTAATTCTAATGACCACCATTGGATAAAATGGTAAAAAAATATTCTAATTATACTTTAAAACCACTAAATAGTATAATTTATCCCAATAAATTATTTTGATTAAAAAAGTTGTTTTAAGTATTTTTCACTATTCATAAAAAATTAGAAGTTCTCAGAAAAATACCAAAAATTCAACATAGGCTAATTTCGATATTCCGAATCCAAAAATTAAGTCCATTTTGAAATATAAAATTTCTATAATTTTAAAAAGTGGTTATTACTATTCATAACGTCTACTTTGATTAGTCGCGGTGTTTTATAACTCGAAGTTGCGTACAATGCATGCTATTGCATTATTGAATGAGAAGCATATTGTGGAAGTTCGGCGTGTTACATTCTCCCCTCCTTTAATAAATTGCGTCCTCGCAATTTGAAATTTTTCTTGGAAAATAAAAGGTTGAAAATAGAAAATACCTTTGTGGAAAACCCACATCAGAAATAAGATTAATAAAATTTAGCCTTAATTAGAGGGAAAGGGAAATGAAAAAGTCACCACCCAATTATGATCTCGATTAGGAGAAAATTGGTGGCAATTAGAGACATATAATTGGAGGAAAAACGTAAATATTTGTAGGGAGTGATTGAGGTCATCAATCACAATCAACTGTCAAATTGAGGGCCTCAAAGCCTTCAATCTATGTTGATTTAAAATATCATCAGTTCAAAAAGACATAAGGTATTAGGATAACACATTTTTTTGTTTTAATATCCCTTTACTAAAGTTTAAGAATTAATTTATTCATTGAATAAGAGATAGATATATATATATATATATATTTATGCTTGAAAATTAGAGTTTCAACCTTCAACTCATCTTTCACTCCAAAAGATAATAGAACTCAAAAATATTATACTTATCCTAATTGTATAAGGTTAAAAATGTTAACACATACCATTTAGATTAGTAAAATTATTTTGTAATAACCAGGGACTTCCTGTAGGCTAGTGGTAGGAAATAAAGGCATGTTGCACTATGGTTGTGGGTTCGATTCCTGCAGCTTTGTCCGACGTGACGGGTTATGCCCCACCCTGCAGGTTGTCCTTTTCCTAAAACTATAGTATTATAATATTCCAAAAATAATCTTCATAAATTTTTTAAACTTTAACAATACTATCCAAAGATCAACTTAATCCACTCCAACCTTTATATTTATCCACAATACCTCTATCCAGCCTTTCTCTAAAAGGCCTCTTAATTCCAAAATCAATTTATCAGATTTCCCAAACAAAGTAAAGTTTATCTTATTGTCACATACTAAAAATATGATTACCTTCATCATATTAAAACCTTACTGAAACAACAAGTACTGCCGTACAATCCTTATATATATATCACATTATTCTAATAACCAGAATATAATCCATGAGTCCAAAAGCACCAATACATTAATTATTCCGCTTCAACTGTAGTAACAGCATAATATTGTCCTTGATCCCTTGGCCTTTTCTGAGGTAAGTTTCCCTGACGCTTAGGACATTGATTTTCATAATGCCCCATTTCCCTGCAATTGTAGCATTCAACATTGATAACATCTTTCTTTCCCTTGCAATCACGCACCTGGTGACCTTTTTCTCCACATTTATAACAAACTCCCATTCCTTTTAGGCAAGTACTAGGGTGATTCTTCCCACAATTATCACATAATGTAAAATCCTTATTTCCCTTTTTCCCTTTATCTGTCTCTTGTTCCACCATTCTCTTCTTCTCATGCTTTACTTTGTTGTCATAAGACTTAGAGAATTCCTTTTCTGTCTTGATAGCACATGAGACAATATCTTCGTATGTTGAGAAAGATTGTGATACTAAAGCTCTACGGAGAAATGGTTTTAACCCATCAAAGAAACGATCAATCTTACCTCTTGGGTTAAGTATACAATCTGCAGCATACCTCGCCAACCTTGTAAAGTTGGCCTCATACTTTACGACATTCTCATACTCCTTTTGTCTCAGACTCATAAATTTCCTTTCCATATCTGCTCGATGGTCATGAGGAAAGTATTTTTCTAAGAAAAGCTCTTTGAACTCCCTCCATTCCATATTCGATACGTCATCATCTTCCTTTGTATTTTGAATCAATGACCACCATTGATCGGCATCTCCAGTGAGGCGGTAAACTACCATGATAACCTTCTCCCTTTCGCTACTCCCCAAGGCGTAGAATATTTTCTCTAAGGAGTTTATCCATTGCTCAGCTACTAACGGATTTGTACCACCATTAAATGTTGGTGGTTTTTTCCTCATGAATCGGTCTAACATTGATCCTCCACGTTGCGGATTAGGGTGCTCCATACGAGTAAGGTTATTATTCATAACCTGAGTGAGTTGTCCCAGTATGGTAATAAGTTGATCAACACCAGTTGTATCTCCAGATCCACAATAATTATCTTGAGAAGGAGGGCAATCCCTACACGGAGTGCGTGCATTGATACGGTTTCCATTCCTTCCACTAGGCACCATTTCTAAACAATGGCATATACTAGATTAGATTATGAATTAAAATACATAATTCCATATTTGTAAAACACTTTACATAAATTGAACTATTTATGGATATAATCCATAATCATAAAAAGTAATGTTTTCTTTGAGGAAGTATATAATCATAACCCTTCATAGTGGTTTGTAAAGAAAATGAGAATTATCCTAAGCATATCCCCTGGGAGTGTCGTAACCAAGAGTGCAGCAAGGCCTGTTGTCGTGCACCAATCCCCGTTCAAGTGTAGCTGAAAGCGGTGTTTTCGGGTTTTACCCCTAGGTACAACTGTGCCAGAGCCGCCTCTACCTGCTCGTATCCAGTCAGGGATGTATTTCTCAGAAAACTCACAAAATCTCTATAATACCAAAATTCTTGGAAGTTCTTCTATACTAATACTTAAAGTCTATATTGGGGCTATGTGCTCTAATCAGAGTTTAACTAAATATAGCTTCCAAGGTTAGTACTAAACTGCCTTTGATACCAACGGTAATGCCCCGACCCCAGCTACCCAGAGTCGGTGCATTACATCGTAATATTGGCATGACCACAAAATATCAAGTCTCGAAATACTGATTAGTTTAGTAGCCTTGGAAACACTATATACATTCATAAGTCTTACATTACATCATAAAGTGAAAAACTGATAACAAAGTCTTCATAGACCACACTCATATCCTCTTCTGACTATCCCTGCAGGTCATTCATAAAATACTTCTTCACATCCTGGAAAATATTAAAACATTGAAAGGGGTGAGCTCAAATTCTCAGTAAGGATAACAATATTTCGGAAGCTTTCATAAAGAAACATAAACATTTAAGGCAATGAATGAATAAAACAAAATCCTTTTAAACTTGAACATAAACATAATATGGAAAAATTAAAATGATATAATGCCATTTACTTCTTCACATGGATATTATACTAGTCAAATAATCACATCCAATATCAATAACCACTTTCATAATGAAGGAATGTATAATGCCAGACATTCTGAAACATTTTTTCAAGGCCTCGGCCAAGACGTCTAAAATGATTAAGGCCTCGGCCAAAACCATAAATCAAATTGGGAAAGTGCCTCGGCCAATTACACGTCTAGTTGTCTCATGAGACCTACCGATGCATCGAGGAGCTATAGCGGGCTCCACCTGTCACTTATTAAGTCCAATACATTCCTCATATGAATAGGTTTAACATAACATAAATATTTATATTAAAGCTGGCATACGAAATGTCAAAAATTTCTCCATAAACTATGGATGGTATAAAAATAACACATCCACAGTCAAATATTTCAAAAAATGTTCAATTGATGTTTTTTTATCATAAATCAATTTCAATTAAAATTAAAACCCATCAAAGGATGTTGACATGGATGAAATCAAAGCTATTTGAGAGAAATATATCTCTTTTTAAGAAATCATTTAAAAGTCCCATAATTATAAAATAATACATTTACTTTGAAAATATTCTTATAAGCTTGTAAGGGAAGCTTCGACGAAGTTATAATGGCGGATAATAGCCGCACCCACCGTATAAGTTAAAAAAACATTCTTACCTTAAATTTGTCAAAAGGTCAAAAAGTACATGGTTTGGAAAACGACGGTAAGATTCCTTTAAAAAACGTATATGGGTATAAATGACTTTAACTCATTTTCCATTTAATAGTAAAAATGTTTTGGAAGACATTTTTAAGAAACATGGGTGTGGATGATAACGAGGTCCCAGTAGATAATTATGTATAAACAACCTTGGATAATGAAGAGGTTGTGAAGTAAACCCTTACCTTGCGTCCTGTCCTGACCCGACCGTTCTTTAACCTCCTGAATAATAAACTAGAGTTAATTCATATTTACTTAAGAACCCTTTTCATGTTCATTATTCCTTTTATATCCCTTATTACCATGTTATGAACATTATGTAATTATTTAAGTTTATAACGGTCATTTTGTCGATCTTAGGTACTTGAGTCAAAAATAACATTCTTATAATTACAAGTTGTTCATGTGGTGATATATCCATTATATCCAGAATTATATTCATGATATAGATATCATATATCTCATATATATCCAGTATATACATGCATTTATATTATTACATAACATTTAGAGGTAAGAAATGAAATTCACCGTTCATGGAGACGGTAAGCCGTACGTACGCATGAACGCTACTTTCATTTCTATTTCGTATTTAATGGAATGAAATCATAATTATATAAAGTTATAATATAGTTCCAGTATAATATCATATATAATATCATTTACTCCATCCTTTATACATCCCACATATGGCATTAACGATTCACATCACTTTGAGGGGGCGGTAGTCCGCTCTTCCTAAAATGAAATTATCGCGTTTACCCATAATGGAAATCATAAAGTATGCCATAAATGAGAAATACAGAAGAATAAGTAAAACATAAACATATTATATATCCTATATAAATATAGTGACATCTTAATGTCCACCTTTGAAGGTGTTATATGAGTGTTGAACAATCATCGTTTCGTGAGGCAGAAATTCGCCATCCACAGAAACCGTATGTTCTTTAACCATTAGATGTAGGTGTGTGTAAGTGTAGCTCGAATCCTTCTTATAAAAAAATCCTAGTATATTGAGGATAATGTTGTTGTTACAAAAGAAATGAATAAAAAGTTTTTAGGGGGTTGGAGAAGAAAAATAAAACAAAACAACATTAGAGAAGACATTACCTTAAAATCGGGTAACTCTTTTTGATTTGAGCCAAAGGCTTCCTTGGGAAGAGTTCTGCCCAAAGTGAGGCTTCTAGGAGTAAGAGGGGGAATTTGGGAGAGTATTTGGGCATAGGTTGGCCAAGCCAAATGGCTTTAAAGTGTGAATGAGGTGGTAGAGGTGGGGGCCTTTTATAAGAGGAGAGGAGGGGCACTCTTGGAAAGTAAGGAAAAGTCACTTTATTATAAAATGAGTTTCGGATTTTAGAGGTCCCACACTTATATAATTCGAGGGTAAGGTGATAAGGGTTCTCGATCTACTCATCCAATAGGTTTTTGACAAGTGTAAGCCTTGTATTGTACATTATCTTTTCATTTTATTAAAAACGTTAAATAATGAGGTCATCGCTGCATCATAATGATGTCATAAATAATTTAATTTATTTAATGTCTAAAAATTTAAATAAAAATACTATGATATAGGAAATAGTTGTATCTTTCCAATGACTACTTATAGTCAAAAATATGACTTGTATACCCCCATGTAAAAATTGTTTTAGTAAAACATTTCATGTTTGTGTCATTTTTTACTTTAACATTAAATAAAAGGTATTTATGTCATTTTCCAACTAAAGTGGCTCCATGGGGTCCCCAAGTTTACCCATGGATTGTCTTGGTCGGACATGACACATCCAATGAGGGTAGGACATGTGTCAAGCACATCTCATATTATTAAAACATTATTTTTACCTTAAACTACACTAATTACCTCTAATCGCGATTAAGAACTTAAAAGTTACTATTCACAAAAAATTATTTTAATCTCATTGAACCACATTTTACTTCTTAATGACAACCATGTATGTCGGATTTTTGAAATTCAAAACAAAGAAGTGGTAAAATTTCATTTAAACGAAAAATTAGTTTTTATAAATACCACTTAGTGGTTTCACTATTAATCAAAAATTGAAGTTTTCCAGACAAATCCAAAAAACTCACCCTAAGATATATTTGATATTCCGATTTCAAAAATGATGTCTATTTTACAAAATTCCAAACATATAAGTTTCATTAATTAATTTTATAATTAATTCCCGCTGTCACAACAAATAGCGTGTTTTTAAGAAACAATTTATATCAAAAGATTGACAATTGTTTATGCCCAATTTCAATGTTAAAATAATTCTAATGACCAGCATTGGATAAAATGGTAAAAATATATTCT
The DNA here is from genome assembly GCA_963277665.1 of Viscum album. Classification (NCBI taxonomy): domain Eukaryota; kingdom Viridiplantae; phylum Streptophyta; class Magnoliopsida; order Santalales; family Viscaceae; genus Viscum; species Viscum album. The sequence goes on along the minus strand of OY728164.1, from coordinate 261,273,980 downwards.
AATTATACTGTAAAACCACTAAATAGTATAATTTATTACAATAAATTATTTTGATTAAAAAAGTTGTTTTAAGTATTTTTCATTATTCATAAAAAATTAGAAGTTCTCAGAAAAATACCAAAAATTCAACATAGGCTAATTTCGATATTCCGAATCCAAAAATGAAGTCCATTTTGAAATATAAAATTTCTATAATTTTAAAAAGTGGTTTTTACTATTCATAACGGCTACTTTGATTAGTCGCGGTGTTTTAGAACTCGAAGTTGCGTACATGCATGCTATTGAATTATTGAATGAGAAGCGTATTGTGGAAGCTCAGGGTGTTACATCAATCCATTTCCATATTTTCATAAATACTTCAACGAAATAATATTTTCACATTTCTATACAAACAGAAAATTTTGGACCCCAAAAAGTTGGCAAACACTGAGAATCAATGTCACATGATGTATGTCATTTCTTGAACCACTTCCATGGAAACCATTACAATGTCTTGGATATTTTTCAACATTCCTAGTAAAAAATATATAGACACTATAACTATCCTTGGAAACCTAATTTTTTGGCAAACACAATCATCCAAAAAACACAGTATTGTAACCTTGAGGTATTTTTTCCCAATAATGTGCTACTTGGTACCATTCACCATAATAATCAGAATTGTTAGTGATTATATTTATGATTGGGGAAGTTATTTACATTTCATATGTATATTTTTTTATGTTTTTTCCTACTCATACGGGGAATGAATTGGACATATTAAGTGTTTGGTGGGGCCTACTATGGCCCATTAATGCATCTGTATGACTTATGAGACAAACAGAAATGGATTTTTGGTCGAGGCCATAACAATTTATTATCAGATGTCATGGTCGAGGCCCCGATAATATATTTATGATGTCCAACATTATTAATTCCCTCATTATGAGATTATTAATTAATAAATCAGGTAATCAATTTATTTGTATAATATCCATGTATATGTTTCATGTGATTATTTATATGGGACTATTTTTTCATCTTTTTTTCTTGAAATTTTCTTCTCCAGATTATGTTTTAATGGAATGTGTTTTTAGTCATTCACCATTGCTTATTTTTTATGTTAGCTTATACTATATTACGTACCCTTACTGGGCATTTGATCTCACCCCCTTTTTATGTTTTATTTTTACAAATGATAGATTATATATATTATAAATGACATGAATGGATAATAAAGGGGTTATAGATGTTATCAATGGAGTTTATATGTTGATTTTCATTTCATGTTGTAATGTAAAGTTCATGTATGAAATATAGCTTCCATAACTACTATACTATTTGGTACTTTGGGATGTGACCACCATTTTTATTATACTAATGTAGTAATGTAAGATACTATATCTAGGAAACAAGGGTTAGGGTCTTTACACCCTCACCCACAACTAAACTATTCAAGTACATCCGCACTACCACTGGATTCTTTTCCAAATGGGTTAGGGAGATACATAACAAGGAATTCAATAAATTAATATCAAAAAATTTGTGAAGTCTAATAAAATCACCTGGTTTAGAGTCCCTTACACAATATTGAAGGAAAATTCGACAAACTCTATTCTACAGAGTTGACCAAATTGTATTAAGAGTAAAATATTGATTCTAATAACTTATCTCACTATATAGCAGCATCGAACAGAAAAATAGAGGACTAAAATAATAATATATTGAACATACTTAAGATGATGGGGAATAAGGATAAGAAGTCATCGTTGGACAATCTATTTCATGATTTATGGGCTTGTATATCACAACTTGTACTGCTAAAAAAGAAAATATATATTCACTAGTGTACATAATAGAGGCAGTTTCTCTTATAGAAGTTCATTTTCCCTCAATTGGAATATCAATTTGCAGATAAATATCAAATTATGAGAAATAAAAATAACAGTTGGATGAATTTGAACTAATTGACGAGAACAAGTTTTGTACATTGCATAACCTTGTTGTCTATGAGAATCAGATTGAATTAACCTTTAATAAAAAAAATCCACCATTCATTCCTTTGATGATTACACGAATTGTCTCTTATAACCCAATGATACCAATAAATAAGCCACCAAAGTGGTAACCCAAATGGTAAGGGACTCATGTCATTCATGTGGTATATCACAATAGTTATTACTCTCTGGCTATAGTGGATGGTGATCTTGTTACACCCTCCACTAATGTGATGTTTATTAAAAAGTTATTTGCATTGTTTTCATCAAGAATTATAGTCATCCTGAACTCAGGAGGTCAAAAATTATAGAATTCATCCTGACCTCATGAAATTAGATATTAAGTAATTATTCATCACCTCATGATTTTAAACTTTATAGAAGTTATCCTAATCCAATGATGTAAATATATATGTAATTCATCATATTTTTAGTAAGTCTAACTATATAAATTCATCATAACAACTTGATGTTAAACTATACAAAAATGGACTTGGTAGAAAGAAGACAAACTGAACCACATACCACATCCTCACTGGATGAAATTAACCTAAAATAGACATTTACTTACCATATTTTTTTAACCTAATGTAAAAATTCCACACCTCATTACATAAAACTAGATGTACCAATAACATATCTCTTATTTCATGTCTAGTTTCCTTTGTCCTTACTACATGACATTTAACTACATGGATGATGTCCTTGCTTCATGACACTAAACTGCTTGGGTTTTCCAAAACAATGCACATGCTTGATTCTCATTGTAATGATATATATAGAGATTACTATATCCTATATCTTGGACTAGCATTCACATGATATAAAATTCCCCTATCCTTATTGTAATTGCCTCCATATCAGTAGGGTAACCTCTTCCATTCCTTATTACTACACCAGTCATAGTGCATATTATCTAAGGAATTTTGGAAGGGGATGCTCCACATGATTGAGACATTCATATTGTCATAGGGAATAGTGTTCCTTAAAAATGGCCTTAAAATACACACCATGAGTCCTCGTTGTTTGACATTAAACTACATAGTTGCTGTATTTTTCATAATTTTTTTTCATCATTTTGGACCTGTTCTGAGAGGACCACAATCAATAATTTTGATCTCCCGTCGTACCTCCATTCAAGAACTCGGTATGGCTTGATTCCTCTCATGATAGGACATGTAGTGACTCACTAATATCTCATCCCTTGGCCAACTATAAAAATAATCTAGAAACAATTACCCCCTCTATATATGGGTTAGAAATTTGTAGAGAGTTTCCCATTCATTAACCACAGGTGGATAGATTACTATCATTATATGATACATAGAGATTCTTGGATCTCCAATCATGGGTCTGTATACATTAATAAACAAGAAAAATTTCCCCCTCTATGTATGTTCCAGACCCATGTAGAGAGTTTCCCAATCAAGAGATACATGTGGATTGATTCATATTACAACAAGATATGTAATCACACCTGGATCTCAAATCCTATGTTCATTTAAAACAATTACCATGAACTATTTCCCCCATATGTGTATTGGTCATACTTGAGTAGAGATTTTACTATTTATGAACTATGTGTGGATTGATTTCGTTCATTATAGGATACATGGTGAAACTAGGATATCCAATCCTTGGTCTAGCTCCAACCACCAATTGAAATAATTAACCCCTCTATTTATGGGTCATAACTACGTAGTGAATTTCATATCAAAAAAATATGTATGTAATGATTACTACCATCAAAGGATACTTAATGATGCCTGAATCTACAATCATGGCTCCATGAATAATAAAAAATGGAAAAAATTACCCCCTTTGTGTATGGGTCAGACCTATATAGTGAGTTTCTAATTCGTGACCTTTTTTTGGTTTGATTACTATTATCATAAGATATGTAGTTATGCCCAAATCATAGAATATTGGGACAATATGTGACCAAAAATATATATCTTCCCATACTTATTTATGGGTCAAACCTATGTAGGTAAAACATAAAAAAACATTGTGTTTCCTAATTCCATCCATTATAGGATTTATAGTGATGCCCAAATATTCAATTCAAGGTATAGATAAAACCATTAATGAAAAATATGAACCCTTAACTACATATGGTCGATATCTATGCATTTAATTTCATAACCTAATGAAATTAAAATCAATCATAAAAATAGTATATACCTCTTTTCATGAAGGATTCAAGTCATATGAACTCATTTTTCCTACGTACGATTCATATCTACATATAGTTTTATTGGACATGTTGTATATCTATGAAAAAGGGATCCGGGATTCAGATACCCTTGAATGAACATATACATGGATAAAATATGTACCGTGCATCTAAATTCCACCGACCAGTGAAATGTGTCACCATAGACACGTTGCAATTTTTTGTTAGTTCCGAAATCCTTACCAGTTGATGTTAAGATGCAATGAAAAAAAATACATCCTCACTACATGACATTAAATTGGATGGAAAATTTACAGGCCACATGGCTTTAAAATAACGTGATAAATACATCCCCACTATATGATTCTTAAACTTAAAGTCCATCATCCCTCATTTTTTCTTATCAAAGGACCACAAGATCCTAAGCACTAGTTAACCATAAAATAGTGTTCTTCTATCAAAATTTAATCCCCAGGACCTATAAATAACTCTTCATGTCTAGAGCACTATGGGCTGCTGAAAGCCTTTCATAGCACATGAAATGTAAAATAGACCACCCTATTTGACCTTTGTATTGATGCATAAGGGCTCATAAATACCAAACATAGACAAGATGGCCCTATATAAAGGGATTCCAGATTATTAGGATACTCACATTGTCATGGAATAACCCACCACCCAAGGGTGTTCTAGGCCATCCTCAAAATTATTTCAACATATTATTACTCATTACCTAATAACCACTAGCCCAGATTTACAACATTTTCAACCCCCACTCATAAGGGTGTTCGAGCAATCTTGACCTTAGGTATCCTATTTAGGATATTTTCTAACATTTTACTCATATTAAGTACATGTTCATCCAGACCTAAAACTATATAAACTATAGCCAATAAGGAAATAAATTAAACTTCACCCTAACATGTTTCAAATAAAAAGACACTAAAATTCTAGTGAAAGAGACACAAAAAACATCTTGGTCAAAACCTACAAAGGGAGTCATGAGAAAAAGTCAGGTATCCCCTTATTAAAATCTTAATCTCTAAATTTTAGGGAAAATTTAAAGCACAAAGAAATAAGTCATAATGATTATAAGTTCCACATTATAGATCTAGTTAAAGAAAACATATTCTCACTTGGTCGTTGGGTTTAGGAAAATGTTAGAGTAATGAGTTTTTACATATCCTCACTATAAAAACATTTTCTCTAGGTAGTGAAAAACTTTTAGGGTGCTCAAACCTTTATTTAATGTTAGAAATTTCCTAAACAAAATATATGCCTTTGAATACTGATATAAGAAAACATTCTCCTCGAGTCAATACCATTATCTTAGAACCCCATAGACCTTGGGCTTCTTTTCCCTTGAAAATTACCCATAACAGATGGGTAATAGTGTATAGCTCCTCAAAACATTCCTTCAAATCCAAGTAAGTCCCCCATTAAACCCAAGAGTTATTGACCTAACTGTGTGGAACATTAGAGGCTCACCCCATTACCAATGGTTGACATGTACCAACCAGTACCCACCTCCAATTTATTCATATTTTCCTAGACCATGATTTTTAATTCCTTTAACCAAACAATTAAATAGGATTCAACATCATCAATGTTACATAACCTTGTATTTTACCATTTTTCAAAGAAAGAATGAGACACTCCATTCTTGATCATTTTGATGTCCAAAACCACATGACATGAAACCACATGGCCTAGAGATCGAGCCTCCAAATAAAAAATAATGTTCCCTGTGCAATCAGAACCCTTCCTAAGGAGATTTTTCTATATACCCAAAATCATTATCTAGATATTTGAGACATCAAAAATATTTTATAGACCTTGTAATTGAGTAGGGATAAACTATTCTTGACCATGAATGTAATTCCTATTGACTCGAACATAATTTATTTGACCTACCAATTAATCGAATCTCCTCCTTATATGAGTGTGACTCCTATCCTATTGATCCCAAAATACACAGTGGTAGAAATCAGAAACATAGTCTGTTTTGGGGTTCCCTCGATATGTATGCCACATTACATGATTTACTGATTCAATATCATGAAAACATGATTTACAAAACCCATATTCCTACTATCCTGATGTAATCATCTTACTTAGTATTTTTTCCAAAAACCAATATTACCCCAATTAATCTTCCATGGACCATGGAAAAGAGTAGAGACACATCTATTTTAATATTCTATTGAAACATAAGGGATTTGAACCACTAACCAGAGGCATCTCCTCCTTATATAAAATATGATCTAATCCTCATGATCCCTTGGAACACCACAATAGAACTCTAAACCTTATTGTGTTTTGGGTTAGCCCTTCCATGTCTGACCCATATTTCATTTTCTTCAATCAGGTCCGAGATGGACGAACCTAAACTATAATAATATATGGTCTGAGATAAATGACCCAATACAACACCAATAAAAGTTCTGATCAAGAGGTCCCTAAACTACAATAATAGAAGGTCCAAGCCAGATGACCTAAAAAATATAGTAGTAAAAGTTCGAGCTAAAAGACCCTAAAGTATAAAAAAATAAGGTCTGATACAGAAGAACCTAAAATAAGTAAATATATTTTCCAAGATAAAATACCTGAAACCATAGAAACGTAATATCTAATCCAAAATTCCATAAACTACAGAAACACAAGGTCTGAACTAAATGACCTTAAATTATCCAAATAAAATACCTAAGATAAAATAACTTAAACTACAGTAATAGAAGGACTGATCCAAAATAACACAAGCTACAACGACATAGGGTCTGATCTATATGACCTTAAACAACAATATAACAAAAAATTAATTTTCAAGACAAAAAATCACAAAACCTGTTACACCAAAAAACCTATAACAGGGTGTCTTGAGAAAAATCAGAGTCAGTGCCTGATAAGACTTACCATATGAAAATATTGAAAAAAAATTAGGGAATTATGAATAAAATGATACTAAGGTTTTATAATCCATCAAATGACTATAGGAAATATAATTATACACTCATTATGTCCACAGACTTCAGCCAATGATATATTAATCATCCTATAGGACATATATTCTACCAAAATTATCATTTTTTTTCTCAATAAAGTAATCTCATGATAGTTGGATAAGATATATCAATAATAAATATATTATTAATGGGTACTCAAGGAAATATATAAATAAAAATAATTTATGTTTTAGGCATTTAAATATAGGAATTATGGTTTACGTGATATTATATGAATAATGGGTAGAATTGACAATATATGAATCATTAGATTAAAGAAATTTCATGCACATCAAAAATTAAGGAAAATTAGACAAAAGTATATAAAATCCATAAGATATATTAATTTATTGGTTGAAAAATGATGAATCTAAAATTTTTAGATTCTCTCAAAAAAGTTCACTAAAAAGAACATTATTTATTATCAGACTATATAAAGATTCAATTGGATGAATTTTCTAAATTTTCAAGAGTCTGACAAGAAGCGTCAATTGAGCTCTAAAGTGCGAGTCACCCCACTTCATCCCCTAATTATAGGTGTATAAGAGTATAAAAAAGAGTATATATCTCATTAACTCATTTACGAGTAGTTTCTAATGAATAGGATGACTCTAAAAGATCAGACATTTATCGGGATATGATATACACATTTCTCTCTAACAGTGTAGTCAAGATGTCCACTTGGGCTTGTAGCTTAGATATTATCTATTGAATATATTACAATGCCTCTAAAACATCACTCATTATCTCCTATAAGGGGTCCCATAATTTAAATCAAACAATCCTTCCCACTAGTATCCAACATTTTCCACATCATGATGAAATTTTACAAGAATTTATACAATGGATAGTGGTAAATGTTCCTCTATCATAGACCATGAAATGGATGGTGAAGTTGTTCTAGTTGGTCAAAAAATATTTCTATTGGATTTATAGTGGTCATGGTTGTAATAAACCACAAGATAATCCCATTTTATGACTAATCCTCATCAAATGTATGAGTAGATGTGTAAATAGGTGGAACAACCAACTGAATTGATGGAGAAGAAAGGGGGAATCCACATATACTGTTCTCTCAAAATCTAAATTATCAAAAGGTCTATCTTGAAAGAAAAAATATTCTACAATAATTGGATAGTTTTCACTATGATGGTTACTCTTCCTTGAATACATACTAGAAACATGTATAAGATCCATTTTTTCACAAAGAAAAGTGTTAATTTATGGCATCCCACAATTATATTACATAACTTTTCATTACATTTTACAAATAGAGGACCTTTATCGTCTAGTTTCTTAGAAATCAAGAACATAAAACATGAAAACAAAATAAAAAATTATTCTAATCCACTTTTAAGGATTCATAATAAGTTCTTCCTATGTAAAATTATTTCATCTTTTATCTTGGAGACATACATCAAAGGAAAGGGTGAGCAGAAGGGCCAGTAAGGGTAAACAAGGGAGTCAGTTTACTTGTGATATCAATTAGATCTTGATGAAAAATATGAAGACATGAGAAAGGAAAAAAATAGGAATTTCATAGTAAAAATAACATGAATCATAACGTGAATATGTGTCCACAACATTTCATTTATAAATTAATGAACATATCACCAAGGTTTATTCCCATTGTGTCCTAAAAATATTACCAAGGTTATTCACCAATGTATCTTGAAACTTATCATCTCTAGAGATTAATTATTTACCCAATGCATTGGAGAGCTATCAGAGAACACCCTTAATATGTATTTATTTTCATGTGAGACACATATATCATAATCAAACATTTCATAAATAACCCAAATAGAATCAATGAAATGGGTTTCATGTCAAAATCCTAATGTTGAAAAAAATTACATAAAATAAGATCATTATGTCATTTATAACCCATAGAAAGGGAGTAAGAGTTATATGTATGTCAATTATAGAATTAAATATATCAATTTTATGTATTGATTAATACCCCTAGAAATGAAATTAGATTTGGGTATCCACATAAATAATACAGGATAATTTCTTGAGAAAAAAGAGAGAGATTTTGAGATGAAAATTCTACAGCATAACGGCTACATAACATCATTTTAGAAAACATTAAAAAGGGAGGTGAAAAGGTTCAACAACTCATAAATAATTCATAATACAGTATGGGTAAATATCATGGTATGGATATTTTAATGACATACCACAGGAAAATAAAACATTAAAGAAAAGAGAAGACACTATTTCTTTTACGAAAAATTTAGCAGCCAAACGACATCCCTAGAAAATCACAAAATAAATTGATGAGAGAGGAAAGGGTATATCATCAATGGTACATGAAATAGAAAGTAATAAGAATATATAATAACGTACCTCCACATAAGAATATGGAAAGTAGAAGACATAACATAAACGAAATCACGACTATAAAGAGGAGGGCGAAAGGTTCCCTTACCTTGAAGAGTATCTTTGAATGCTCAAAGGTTGTGACCATGGGGGGCTTGTGGGTAACTTGGAAGGACTATATGGGAGGAATAAAGATCAGAGCGTTGTTTAGGAGGATTTTGGAAATAAATGAATGAGGGAATGGATTGGTATTTATAGGAAAAGTGAGGGAATATTTAATTAATTTCCAAGGGACACCTCATCAGTGGTATTTGCAAAACCATGTGCTTTACCATGGTATTTTTCCATGGTATTGGCCACTTGGGACACCTCATAATATATATTACTATTAAAAAGTCATCCATAATGATTAAATCATGATTACATCATTAATGATGTCATTAAACACCCGAAACTCAAAACTATATTTTTACTATTCCCTGAAAATTGAAATGTTTCAGAAAAATCCCAAAAAATCATACTAATCTAATAACGAGGATCTGAATTCAAAAATGAACTCCATTTTATGAAAATAATTTTCTAAATAATTTTAATTTAATTTTTAAATAAAATCATTATTTATTCAAAAAAAACTCTAAAACTATAACTTATTTTGTAACACCTTGAAAAAGTAATCAAGGTACTATCAAATTATCGTATAACCATAAGACAATAAAGTAACAATGTATGATTAAATTTTATGAAAATACATTTTTATTTTAAACTAATAAATTAATTATAAAATTTTAATTAAAATATTTATGACATACAAAAATACCAATACTTATATTATGACAATTTTTTCACTTATAAGATGTCTAAATTATATTTATACATTCATGGTTAATGTTTTTATTTTTTGGCCGATTTACTATTCATTTCTATTCATAAGGGTATATTACTATTCATAATTTACTATTCACAAAAAATTAAGTTGATCTTATTAGACTCTAAATTTATTTGTGGTCATAATTTTAGAAGGCCATTTTCTGAAGATCATTTCACATTATTAATTATTTATCATTTACAAAAAAATTTAAATACCCATTTTTCCAAAATTCATCAATAATTTGGAACTTCATCTTACATTTATCCGGGCATTTGAAATTCAAAAATTTAACATAATAATAAATAAAAATTTTATTTATACTAAATGATTACACAACCTAACTAAGGTATTATTACAAAGCCCCTAATAACACATGCATAGGACCTAAGTGTAAGGTGTGGTATGATGATAAAATATTAGGGTGGATCAGACAACATTGTTCAAGTGGTGATTTTTATCAGCTTGAAATTATCCCTTATGCGATTCAATTCAAGCTTCATATGTTGAAGCTCATCTTGGGATTGGTCCAGAGCAATGCCTAGAGATTCTACCTCCTTCCCAAGCTCTAACAGATGGGCTTTGTATGGATCAAGTCTACTGGATGAGGCCATCATATCTTATTTCTGTATTAATTAACCAAGATCACATTTATCTAAAAACAATAATTATAATGTTAAGAGTCTAGTTTCCAACGGTCATATTGACCAACAATCATGTTGACCAACATGTATATAACAGTTGAAACCCCAAGATCTCATTTAATTATAATCACAGAATTTATTAAAGGATATAATTTTTTTGAGTATAAAATTACACATAAATTTCGAAAATAAATATTATTAAATATTTTGGGTCGTTTCATTCTTCCCCCCTTAAGAAATTTCTTCCCTGAAATTTTAACTCGTACCCTAAGAAGAAAAAAGGTGTGGGTACTTCTGCCACATAGACTACTCTGGTTCCCACATGGCTTCACATTTGTGGTTCCTCTACAACACCTTAACAAGGTGGATAGTCTTGTTGCATAGAACCTTTTCTCTATGATCCAAGATCTCCACCGGTTAATCTTCATAAGAGAGGTCATGTTCCACTTGTACAACCTCTAGATTTAGAAAATGTGAAGGGCCAGGTATGTACTTTATCTAGAGGGATACGTGGAAGACATCATGAACTTGTGATGTATTTGGAGGAAATGAAAGACAATAGGCCACTGATCCTACACAATCAAGTACTTAATAGGGGACAATGTACTTAGGGATGAGCTTCCATTTTTTCCAAAACCTCATGACTCTCTTCCGAGGTAAAATTTGAGGATAGACTTTGTTACCAACCCGAAACTCCATGTCCCTTACACAGTTGTCGACATAGCTCTTTTTCTGACTTTGAGCATCCTTAATGTGTTGTTGGATGGCATGGAATTTTTCTTTCATCTCATGAAAAAAATCCAACCCATGAAGCTTTCTGTCACCAGCTTCATGCCAATAAGTTGGATTTCTACATCACATACCATATAAAGCTTCATTGGGTTCTATTTGAATGGTCAACTAGAAGATTTTGTTTTAAAAGAACTCAACTAAAGGAAGATGTTGATCCCATCCACCTTTAAATTCCATTGAGCATGTTCTCAGCATATCGTCGAGTGTTTGAACAGTCCTTTCAGATTGGCCATCTTCTTGGGGGTGATAGGCCATACAGAAATTCAATTCAGAGCTCAGATTATGTTGAATAATTATTTAGAATATTGATGTGAACCTTGGATCATGACCAGATATGATAGAAAGTGGAACTCCATGCAGCCTTACCACATCTTTCATGTAAATCTTGGCAAGTTGATCAAGAGATAAATCTTCCTAAATAGAGATAAAATGGGCAGTCTTGGTGTGATGGTCCACAATAACCCATATCCCACTGTTTCCTTTGGATGTTCTCAGGAGACCAGTGACGAAGTCCATAGTAATATTTTTCTACTTCCATGCTGGTATGGGTAGCGGTTTCAATACCCCTTTAGGAGGTTTTCACACTACCTTTACTTGCTGACATACTAGGCACCTTGAAGTGTAGTCATAAATCTCTATTTTCATATTATCCCACTAATAATGATCACGAAGGTCCCTATACATTTTTGTGCTTCTAAGATGTATATAGAAAGTAGAGATATGAGATTCATCCATAAGATCCTTATTTATTTCTGGAATAGATGAAACACATAGTATTGTTTGAAATTTCAGTACACCTTCTCGATCAATATTGACCTTAGGAAACTTCCCATCTTTCACAGCCTCAAACTTATTCTATAACAAATGATCTTCTTTATGAGATTTCTTGATTTTCTATAGTAATGATGGTTGAGAAATCATATGTGTGAGTGTTGATGGTGTCCCTTACCTTATAATTCCCATGTCAATCTTGACTAGGTCATTGATAAAAGGATCTTTATGAATCCTCATCATGGAAAGAACAACTGGGTCTTTCCTTCTTAATGCATCAACGACTTTGTTTGCTCTTCCGGGATGATAATGAAATGAACAATAATAGTATTTGAGATGTTCCAACCATCTCCTCTGCCTCATGTTGAATTCATTTTGTGTGAAAACATACTTATAACTTTGATGTTCTATGTATATATCACATTTCTACCCATAATAATAGTGCCTCCATATATTCAGAGCAAAAATGACTATATCTAGCTCCAGATCATGCATAGGATATTTCTGCTCATGATTCTTCAACAATCGAGATGCATAAACAATGACTTTGTTATTTTTCATGAGGACTCTCCCAAGCCCTTTCATAGATGCATTACTAAAAATAACGAATCCTTCTCCACTTGAGGGTAGAGTTAACATGTGTGTAGTAACCAATCTCTTCGTTAGATTTTAGAAACATTCCTCACACTTATTTTATCCAGATAAACTTGACCCATTTTCAAGTTAACTAGAATAATGGATTAGAAAGTCATCAAAAGTTCTTCCCAAACCTCGTATAATATCCCGCTAAACCAAGGAAACTACGAATCTCAGTTAATGTAGTAGGATGAGGCCACTCCTCTAAAAATATTTTCTTTGTAGGGTCAATTGTGATTCCTTTATTGGTAACAATGTGCCCTAAGAAAGCAACTTGTTGCAACCAGAATTCATATTTTTTGAACATTCCAAAAATCCTTTCCTTCCTTAAAGTTTTAAAAATACCCCTTATATGATCCTAATGATCCTTGTGACTTTGGGAATATATCATAATATCATTAATAAAAACTACCACAAAGTTATCAAGGTAGTCCTTAAAGACTCTATTCATCAAATCCATAAAAATAGCAGGTAAATTAGTCAGTATGAAGGGCATAAAAACAAACTCATAATGCCCATATCTTGATCGAAAGGCAGTTTTTGGAATATATTCTATCTTCACCCTCAATTTATGATAACCAAATCGAAGATCAATCTTAGAGAATAATTGAGCCCCACGAATTTGGTCAAATAACTCATCAATTCTAGGAAGAGGGTAATTTTTCTTCACTATGATCCCGTTTAGTTCTCTATAATCAATTCATAGCCACATCAATCCATCCTTCTTCTTCACAAAGAGAGCAGGTGCTCCCCTAGGAGACACACTCGGTCGGATGAACTCCTTCTCTAATAGATCTTGGATTTGTTTCTTTAATTATTCTAGATCCACATTTTCCACCCTATACGGGGTCTTAAATATCAGATGAGACCCAGGTATGTGTTCAATAGAGAACTCCACCTCTCTTTCTTGGCTCCATTGATCTTTTCTTGTCATCGAATTTATGAGACCATTTAATCTCACCAAACTACAGTTCTATTTTCATTGCACTTTGAACGAACTTCTCATAGCTATCATAATCTCGATTGTCTAGATTCTTCCACATATGAGGTGTCAGTCCACCGGAGGATCTATCAAACTTAACATTTGGATCCATGAAAAAGATAGATGTGTAACATGAAATCCTTTTTAAGTTCATCTTGTAGCTTTCCACAGATTTATTCTCTTTCTGCATTAGCTCGAGAAACTCTTTCTTCATTATTGTTCTCATCGATTGAGGGAAATACTTGTTGAAGGAGATCCCTATGAACTCTTACCACTCTATAGATTCAACCTCCAATCTTGGACTCATGTTTATAATCAGTTACCACCACTAATAATCTTCTCCCTCTAAGTGATAGACAGCCAGGGTGGCATTCTCTTGCTCTGAATAGCAGAGCACAGAAAAGATCTTCTCTATAGAGCTAATCCACTATTTAGAAATCAATGGGTCGGTAGATCCACTGAAGGATGGTGGTTGTTGACGCATAAAGGATTGAAAAAAAGTTCTTCCCTTCATGGTGATATCGGTCTCTCATCTTGATTCAAGTTATTTCCCATAACTTGAGTCAGTTGGTTCATCATTTACATGAAAGATTTCATTAAGGCTTCCATCAGAGGGTCATCAACGCATGGTCCATTGTAGTCACCATTTGCATGGTTCCTCATATTTCCCACAATTTTACAAAAGAATAAAACCTTAGTGACAAACATATTTTATTTACGAATCTTTTGTCCATAATAAATTTTATGTCTTAAAACTTAATGCTTTAATCAATTACATTTCTCTATAAATCCTTCATAATGATTCATAAAATGATTTTGATTAAACAAACATATCCCCCAGGAGTTTCATAACCAAGAGTGCTGCAAGGACCATTTTCATGTACCAAGATACCCCAGGTCAAGCCCAAAACTTCTTGTCATAGTTTTCAATCCTAGGTACATATGTTTAGAAGCCGCCTCTACATGGTCATATCCAGACAGGGAGGTATTTTCTTGGTAAACCACTTACTCAATACTCACCAAAATAACAGAAGGTTTTCCTATATTTAAACCATCATATAAGATTATTACAAAAGTATTCATAGCCTAATTTCTATAAATAACTAAACTTTCCTTTGATACCAACTATGTAATCCCTCATTTATATTACATAACTTTTCATTACATTTTACAAACAGAGGATTTTTAAAGTCTCATGTCTTGGAAATCCAGAACATAAAAAATGAAAAGAATATAAAAAATTATTATAATAAACATGTAGGGGATCATCATAAGTTCTTCCTAAGTACAATTATTTCATCTCATAACCTGGAGACATACATCAAAGGAAAGGGTGAGCATAAGTCCCAATAAGGGTAAACAATGTAGTCAGTTTACTTGTGAAATCAATAAGAACATGAGGAAAAATATAAAGACCTATGAAATGAAAAATAGGCATATAATAATAAAAAGAAAATGAATCATAACATGAATATATGGATACAACATTTCATTTAGACATTCAGGAACATATCACCAAGGTTCAACCCAAGGTGTCATAAAAACATGACCGAGTTTATTCACCAAGGTATCATGAAACTTGTCGTCTCTAGAGATTAATTCTTTACCCAATGAATTGAAGAGATATCAGGGCACAAATTTATTATTTCTTTATATTCATGTGATCCAAATACATCATAATAAAAAATTTAATTAATAACCGAAATAGAATCAAATAAATGGGTTTCATGTCAAAATCATGATGTTTAAAAAAAGTACTTAAAAACAAGATCATTATGTCATTTATAACCCATGGAAAGGGAGTGAGGGTTATATGTATTTAAATTACAGAATAAAATAGATCAATTTTACATATTGAAAAATCCCCCTAGAAATGAGAATATATTTGGGTATCCACATAAATGATACAAAATAATTTTTTGAGAAAAAGATAGAGATTTTGAGATGAAAATTATGCAGCATAACGGCTACATTGCATTGTTTTAGAAAACATTAAAAAGAGAGGGGACAAGAGTCAACCACTCATAAATAATTCATAATACATTATGGGTACATAATAAGATCATGTTATGGATATTTTAATGACATATCACATGAAAATAAAACATGAAAGAAAAGAGAAGATGCTCTTTCTTTTAGGAAAAATTTGGCATCCTAACAGCGTTGCTAAAAAATTCAGAAAATAAATTGATGAGAGCGGAAAATATCTATCATCATTTCGAAATGAAATGGAATGTAATAAGAATATATAATAAAATAACCACACATAAGAAAATGGAATATATAATACATAACATAAAAAAAGTCATGACTAAAAAGAGGAGGGTGAAAGGTTCCCTTACCCAGAAAAGAATCTTCGAAAGCTCGAAGTTTGGGAGCCTGGAAGGATTTCAGGAACCTTGGGAGAACTCATTGGGAGGTAGAAAGACCAGAGATTATTTTAGGAGAATTTTGGAATGAATTGAATGAGGGAATGGCTTGGTATTTATAGGAAAAGTGAGGGAATATTTAATTAATTTCCAAGGGACACCTCATCAGTGGTATTTGAAAAATCATGGGCTTGGCCATTGTATTTGCCCATGGTATAGGCCACATGGGACAACTAATAACATATAATACTATTAAATAGTCTACCAGAATTATTACATCTTTATTACATCATTAATGATGTCATTAAACACCCGAAACTCAAAACTGTATTTTTACTATTCACCGAAAATTCAACTGTTTCTGAAAAATCCCAAAAATTCAAACTAACCTTATATCAATGCTAGGAATTAAAAAATTAACACCATTTTATGAAAATAATTTTCTAAATATTTTTAATTTAATTTTTAATTAAAATCAATTTTAATCAAAAAAACAACTCTAAAACTATAACATATTTTTTTAACACCATGAAAAAGCAATCAAGGTCCCATAAAATTATTGTATGAACAGAAGACAATAAAGTAACAATTTATGATTACATTTTATAAAAATAAATTATTATTTTAAATTATTAAATTAATTATAAAATTTTAATTAATATATTTATGACATACAAAAATACCAATACTTATATTAGGACTATTTTTTCACTTTTATGATGTCTAAGTTATAATCATACATTAATGGGTGATGTTTCAATTTTTTTGGCCAATTTTCTATTCAATACTGTTCATTACTATTCATAAGTGTATATTACTATTCATACTTTACTATTCACCTAAAATAAAGATGATCTTATTAGACTCTAAATTTTTTTCTGGTCACAATTGTAGAATACCGTTTTCTGAAAATCATTTCACATTATTAATTATTTAATGTTTACAAAAATATTTTAAAATACTCCTTTTTCCAAAATTCCTCAATAATATGTAACTTAATCCCACATTCATCCGGACATTTGAAATTCACAAATTCAACATAATCGGAAATAACTACTTTATTTATACAAAAATATTACACAACGTAACTAAGGTCTCATTACATAGTCCCTAATAAAACCTGCATAGGATCTAAGTGTAAGGTGTTCTATAGTGATAGAATCTTGGTGCGGCTCAGACAACATTTCCTGAGTGGCAATTTCCATCATCTTTAACTTCTCCCTTAGGTGATTCCATTCGAACTTCACATATTGAAGCTTCGATTGGGCTTGGTCCAGAGAAAATCCAAGAGATGCTTCCTCCTTCCCAAGCTCTAAGAGATGGGCTTCGTATGACCCAAGTCTACTGGATGAGGCCGTCGACTCTTCTTTCTATATTAATTAACCAAGATCACTTTTATTTATAAACAAGTAATTGTAACATTAAGAGTTTAGTTTCCCATGGTCATATTGACCAACAAACATATAATAGTTGAATCCCAATGGTCACATTCAATTATACTCACTTCTTAAATTAAAGGATATAGTTTTGTTAAGTATAAAATGAAACACAAATTTAGAAAATAAATATTATTAAAAAATTTGGGTCCTTACATGATGAGTCACATGGACTATCTACTTGACAGACCAGTCAGTTCAAAAAACCACCTAGGTACGATTCCACCCAAGCATGGGAATATTCATATGACAGATAGAATAAAATTCCACTCGGAAGAAAGTTAATCTCATCATTTTTGTCTTTAGGCACCAATATAATCCCAGATTGGTGGATAATCCTTAGATGTAATGCTCCTCGTACACCAACTGAGTGTAGGGTAGAATCAATATATATGTGACCAAATTTCTGAGAAAATTGATAAGGTCTGTACAAAAAAAATATAATAATCTTTTACACCTCATCCACTTGAACCCCATCACAAAGAGAAATCTTGAATGACCATTCATATAAAGAATTGCCGCCATTATTGACAAATTGGACTAGATGGTGCGGTATAAGGCATGAAATTGAAAATATTAGATGAGATTATCATTTCAAGGACCTCATAAGGGCCTATTGGATTTGAATAAACTCTAGAGATGTCCAGAAGCATGGGGTGGAACAATGCACCAGGGTTCTTGGTAGCATTGGGGTATCTATAACAGTGGAAATTGTACCCTATCCACACAAATAAAA
Source organism: Viscum album (assembly GCA_963277665.1). NCBI lineage: Eukaryota > Viridiplantae > Streptophyta > Magnoliopsida > Santalales > Viscaceae > Viscum > Viscum album. The sequence continues at coordinate 261,255,270 of OY728164.1, read as the reverse complement.
CATGGAACATACCAACAACTATATATGGGATTTTCATTGTTGAATATGGCAAGAAGATGGTAATTTTTTCCAAGAATTGTTAAATACTTATTTAGAGTCTTTCCATCTTCTAATCATGCTACAATCTCCAGTGTGCTAACCTGGATTCTTAAGTGTGCATCACCAGTTGGGAAAAGTCTATAAATTTAAAACATATCAATAAAACATGTCGAAATTTGGCATGGGGATATCTATGACCCCATTAGGTATCCCCATGTGTTATAGTCTCCATCTTCCATAATTTCCAATTTATTATAGAAAGTTCATAAAATTCCTAGGAAGGGCACTGCTGAGGGAATATAGGAGTCAGTTGAGGTCTACTACAGTTGAGAAATTTTTTTATCTGGTATTTAAAAGGGATAAGTGAGTGTATATTCAGATCCTTCATGAACATTTAATTTACAATTTTGATCATATACCATTAGAAAACTATATATTTTCAATGACATCCCATCTATAAGCAGTAGTGAGAAACTCATCATTCATTTTCCCAAGGTGGGAGGGGTTCCCACTAAGTCGGTAGATGTCCCAATGTAACGACCCGAAATTTGGAATAAATCTTGTTTCCTAATTTTGTGTGTTATTTCATTTTTTTTATACTCAAGAAAAATGTTTCATTTGATAACATGAGTATAATTAAAATGAGACCGTTGGGTTTTTGACTGTTATATGACCATTGGTCAATATGACCGTTGGAAACTAAACGTTTTGATTATTGTCTCTAAATACAAGTAATCTTGGTTAATTAATATAGAAAGAAGATTCGATGGCCTCACCCAGTAGTCTTAGACCAATCGAAGCCCATATAATAGAACTTGGGAAGGAGGTAGCACCACTGGGCTTTGCTCTGGACCAAACCCAAGCCGAACTTCATCGTGTGAAGTTAGAATGGAATCGCCTTCACGAGAAGTTCAAACTGATAGAAATTAGTACTCACGCGATGTTGGCTGAGCCTCCCTCAGATTCTCTCACCTTAGCACACCTTACACTTAGGTCCTATGCTGGTGTGATAAGGGGCTATGTAAGGATACCGTAACTGCTTTGTGTAATCCTTTGTTTTAAATAAAAATTGGGATTTCTTCTTATGATGAAGTTTATGAATTTTTAAATGACCGGATAAATATATTTTGCATATTTCTGATGAATTTTAGAAAAAGAAGATTTTAAAAATGTCTATGTAAACCTTAAATAATTAAAAATGTGTAATGATTTTCAAAAAATGGTCTTCTACAATTATGTTCAGTACAAAATATAGAGTATAATAAGATCTACTTGATTATTCATGAATAGTAAATTATGAATAGTGATTTTATACTTAGGATTAGTAATGTGACTAAATGGATTAGTAATCTCACTTAAATAAAGCATTAATATAATCTAGGCACCTTGATTAAGTAATGTGATTCAATAAAATGGTTAAATAACGGTTTCATAAATTATTAGTCAAGTATTAGTTTTTTTAGGTGAATAGTGTTTTTTAATTAAAAATTTAATGAAAAATATTTATAAAAATATTTTTATAAAATGGATTTCATTTTTGAACTCAGAGCGTCGATATTATGTAATGGTAATTTTTGGGGATTTTTCTGAAAAAATGAATTTTCGGTGAATAGTGTATTTATTTAAAAACTAAATTAAAAATATTTAGAGAATTATTTTTATAAAATGGAGTTCATATTTGTAATTAGAGCATCAGTATTTGGTTAAGGTAAAATTTTGGGATTTTTCTGAGAAAGTTGAATTTTCAGTGAATAGTAAAAATAAAGTTTTAGGGTTTCAGTCTGTTTAATGACATGATAACTGTGTCATGATGATGTCATGAGATATTATAAGGGTTGGCCGACCAAAGGTGATGAATTATTGTATTGGGGGCCCCATGTGGCCTAACTCAATGGTAAATGCCATGGGAGAGCACATGGTTTTGAGAAAAGCACTTGTGAGGTGTCCCTTGGCCATTAATGTCGTGTCCCCTCACTTTCCCTATAAATACCCACCCTTTACACCTTTAGTTTTCACTCCCAACTCTCCCCCAACGAAGCTCTGGTCTCATTACCTCTCTAGGAGTCCTCCCAAGGTTCCATAAAGCCTTTCAAGGTCCCAACCATTGAGTTTTAAGAGTTACATTTAAGGTAAGGGATCCGACCTCTCTTTTTTTTGAAGTAATCTCTTTTATGTCATTTCTTTTATACTCCATGTTATTATGTTGGAGGATATTCTTATATATTCATATTACTTCCCTTTTCATGTTCATATTATGTGAGACCCCATCTTTATCTCATCAATTCGTTTTAAGAATGTTTAAGTGACACCGTTAGGCTGTCGAATTTTTAAGGGGATTCTTTCACCCTTCTAATTCTTTTAAAAATTATTCTTTCATGTCAAGTCTTTCAAGTTATTTTTTTTTATTATGTTGGGGTATGATCTCTATATATATCATACTGAACTCTTATTTTCACATGATGAGAGACCCTATTTTATCTTTTCAAATCATTTTGTTGAAGTTTAAGTGATGCCGTTAGGCTGCCGAATTTTCATAAGAGAAATCTTATTGTTGTCTTCCTTCCGTGTTTTTCATTTCAAATGGTATGTCCTTAAAATTTCATTACCGTGTTCATATATCCTTCTTATTCTATCCCTATACTGTTTTATGTGTCATTTATGAATGTTTGAACCATGTCCCCTCTCCTTTCAATGTATTCTAAAACCCCGAAACATAGCCGTTATGCTGTAGAATTTTTGTCTCAAAATGCCTCTCTCTTTTCTCAAAATTATTTTCTGTTATAAAGTTAATACTCAAAGCTCTTATTTAAAAAAGTGTATTTAAATATATATCAAAATGTTCTATTTTATATTCTGGGATTTACATACATGAGACCCGCTTTCCCTTTCCGTGGGTTTAAAGTGACATTAAGATCATGTCTTTAAAGCAGTTTTTAAAACGTTATGATTATGGAATGAAACCCATTTATTTTATGCTATATGGTTTATTTATGAAATGTTTGATGATGATATATGTGGCTCACATGATAATAAAGGAAAATTTAAGGGTGCGCCCAGATAGCGCTCCAATTCATTGGGTAATGATGTAACCACTAGAGATTACAATTTTCACGATATCTTGGTGAATAACCTTGGTAATTTTCAAATGAAACCTTGGGGATGGACCTTGGTGATATGTTCATGATTGTCTATGTTAAATGATGTAGCCACATCCTAAAGTTATGAAAAATTTTATTTTTTTAATGATATATCTCATGATCTCTTTCTCATGCCTTAAAGTTCTTTTTCATGACATTGTTGATGTATCTCAAGTTCACATGCAAATGTTTCCACTTGTTTCCCTTACTGGGCCTTCTGCTCACCCTTTCTTTTGATGTATGTCCCTAGGTTATGAGATGCAGTAATGAACTTAGGAGGAACATAAGGAGAAGCCTTTCAAGTGTTTAATACGAATGTTTTATGTTTTTAGGTTTTAAGTTCCTGGTTTCCAAGACACTAAACCTTAAAGATCCTCTATTTTGTAAAATGTAATGAAAGTTTATGTGTTAAAAAGGTAGGATGTTATTATTGGTATCAAAGGATGGTTTAGTTATTTGTGTAAATTAGGATACGAAAAATTTAGAAAGAACCCTATAGAAAAGTTTTAATATAGGAAATTTTCCTGGTATTTTGGTGAGTATTGAGTAAGGGGTTTCCAAGAAAATACATCCCTTTCTGGATACGAGCAGGTAGAGGTGGCTCTGGCACAAATGCACATAGGGGTAAAACCCGAAAACACCAATTTGAGCTAGACTCGAACGGGAACTGGTACACGACAATAGGCCTTGCTGCACTCTTGGTTATGACACTCATGGGGGATATGCTTTGGTAAATTCATAAGCTTAGTATAAACCATTATTAAAGGAACAAAGATAAAATAAAATAATGATTCACATAAGGATATATGATCATGGATAACCTAGTTTGAAACCTAGGGGATCACAAGTTAGGGTATAATTTTCTTCTACAAGTTTATCCTTTTAATGTTATGTTTCCTTTTCATGGTTATTGGATAAGTATTTAAGCCCCCTAATTATACGTTCTTTTATTAGTTAATGGCGGGAAATGGAAGAGCATGTCCCAACAACCAATGTGATAGGAAATTTGACTATTGCCCTATTAATGTGACAAAGATGATGAGAGATCAAGTTGAACATATTATGATTATGCCAAACCATCTTTCAAAAATCACAATTAATAATTGGTTCCTAGTTGAATGCCCAAATTCATGAAGGAAGAATAAGACAAAGTATCGAGGATGTTCATATGATAAAGTTGATAAGGGAAAGAAGACCCAATTTCTTTTTTGCAATGAGTGTGGGAAGAGGCACCAAGGAGAATGTCACAAAGGAACTGGGAGATGTTTTGAGTGTGGGAAGATAGGGCATAAAGTATCCAATTGCTTTAAAAAAATGGATAATGTGATGAATGTAGATAAGGTTCGATCTAATGTACCTTATACATTTCGATGTCATAAATGTGGAGAAGTTAGAAATTATTCAAGGCAATGCTCTCTTGGAATGGGTGAGAAGCATGATGAGCATCAACAATCTTTGAGGACAAGGGAACAATGCAAGTCTTATGCTGAGATGGATCATGATGACTAAAGTACATGTAACTTCTTCGCAATAATTGTCTATGTCATGTTGTATTTTAGTTCGTGCTCTATGAGCATATCTTTTATGTTTTTTAAGATCATCGAGTCACTACCTAAGATGATTTTATATCATTAAGGAAGACATCTATTGTTATGTTCCACATGTTTATATAGTGAAGTTGTTCTTGTTAAAAAAAGGTGATTAGGGGATTAAAAGATTATTATTTTGGAAGACGTTCACTATTTTGGGAACCCTATTTGATCGAGGTAAATAGATTACTATTGTGTTTTATTTGAGGAGTAATGGCTGACTTATATTTTGAGGAATAAATGAATTTAAGGTGAACTTATGGTATTATAGGTTACTTATGGAAATGATTGACCTATCTTTTGGAAAATATGTTTAGGTTAGTTACTCTTGTTATAAGATGTTAGGAGTGGTTTATGTTATTTGGAGATGAATGATGAAGTTTAGTTTGGATGACTATGTTATAAAGTATTTGGGTTTCAATCTTAGTTTGGGTTATTTTGACGAATTTTAAGGACAATTATTTATGGAATGGTCTATGATGAACTCTGGGTAATACCGTGGAAATTTAAAGATTTAAAAGTAGTTTCCCTTCCTATGGGATTCCGTCTTTTTGAAGAGTTGTTTTGTCTTACCCTTTCTATTTTTGGGATAATGTTTAAAGATAGAAGAAATTGATAGTTAATATTTTTTGGATTACGTGACTCTATAGAAGATGATTCTTGTGCTTTTGATGAGACCAAGTGTTTTTGAATTCTCATCATTTGGAGAAAATATTAGTTTTGGTATAGACTTATTAATGGATTAAACTCTACTTGAAGGTAGGTGTATTTTCTTATGTTTATGTTCTATATAGTAAATGAGTTCCTCAAAATTATTAAAATGAACATAAAACAAAAACATTGTTAGTTTACATTTCCTACTAGGTAATCAAAGACCGTTTACACACATCATAAGTTTGGGATTTTCTTATGGTTAACTTTCTCCTAATCATGTTTTCTATCATTCTCCCTCAGAACTTGACCCTTTGTTTTATCCTCTATAACCATGTTTTCCTATATGGAATCCTAGTGTGGGTTAACTCGGGTGACCTTTGTACTTCCCTTTCGTTCTTTTAAAGTAATAGTTTTACTGACTCCTTTTCCGATGTGGGACTTTCAATGAAATTTCAAAACCCAATTTTAAAAATTGCGAGGATGCAATTTCTTAAGGGGGGAAGATTGTAACGACCCGAAATTTGGAATAAATCTTGTTTCTTAATTTTGTGTGTTATTTTATTTTTTTTATACTCAACAAAATTTTTTCATTTGATAACATGAGTATAATTAAAATGGGATTGTTGTGTTTTTTACTGTTACATGACCATTGGTCAATATGACCGCTGGAAAATAAACATTTTGATTATTGTCTCTAAATACAAGTAATATTGGTTAATTAATATAGAAAGAAGATTTGATGGCCTCACCTAGTAGTCTTGGACCAATCGAAGCCCATCTAACAGAACTTGGGAAGGAGGTAGCACCACTGGGCTTTTCTCTGGACCAAACCCAAGCCGAACTTCATCGTGTGATGTTAGAACAGAATCTCCTTCGCGAGAAGTTCAAACTTATAGAAATTACTACTCGTGCGATGTTGGCCGAGCCTCCCTCGGATTCTATCACCTTAGAAAACCTTACACTTAGGTCCTATGATGGTGTGATAAGGGGCTATGTAAGGAGACCGTAACTGCCTTGTGTAATCCTTTGTTTTAAATAAAAATTGGGATTTCTTCTTATGATGAAGTTTATGAATTTTCAAATGATCGGATAAATATAGTATGCATATTATTGATGAATTTTAGAAAAAGGAGATTTTTAAAATGTTAATGTAAACCTTAAATAATAAAAAATGTGTAATGATTTTAAAATAATGTTCTTCTACAATTATGTTTAGTATGAAATTTAGTGTCTAATAAGATCAACTTGATTTTTGATGAATAATAAATTATGAATAGTGATTTTATGCTTAGGATTAGTATTGTGACTAAATGGATTAGTAATCTCACTTAAATAAAGCATTAATATAATCTAGGAACCTTGATTAAGTAATGTGATTCAATAAAATGGTTAAATAACGGTTTCATAAATTATGAGTCAAGTATTAGTTTTTTCGGGCGAATAGTGTTTTTAATTAAAACTTTTATTAAACATATTTATAAAATTATTTATATAAAATGGATTTCATTTTTGATCTCAGAGCGTCGATATTATGTTATGGTAATTTTTGGGGATTTTTCTGAAAAAATGAATTTTCGATGAATAGTGTATTTATTTAAAAATTAAATTAAAAATATTTAGAAAATTATTTTTATAAAATGGAGTTCATATTTGTAATTAGAGCATCGATATTTGGTTAAGGTGAAATTTTGGGATTTTTCTGAGAAAGTTGAATTTTCAGTGAATAGTAAAAATACAGTTTTAGGGTTTCGGTATGTTTAATGACATCATAACTGTGTCATGATGATGTCATGAGATATTTTAAGGTTTTTCCGACCAAAGGTGATGAATTATTGTATTGGGGGCCCCATGTGGCCTAACTCCATGGTAAATTACATGGGAGAGAACATGGTTTTGAGAAAAGCACTTGTGAGGTGTCCCTTGGCCATTAATGTCGTGTCCCCTCACTTTCCCTATAAATACCCACCCTTTCCTCCTTTAGTTTTCACTCCCAACTCTCCCCCAAGGAAGCTCTGGTCTCATTACCTCTCTAGGAGTCCTCCCAATGTTCCCTCAATCCTCTCAAGGTCCCAACCTTTGAGTTTTAAGAGTTACATTTAAGGTAAGCGATCCGACCACTCTCTTTCTTTTCAAGTAATCTTATTTATGTCATTTCTTTTATACTGCATGTTATTATGTTGGAGGATGTTCTTCTATATTCATATTACTTTCCTTTTCATGTTCATATTATGAGAGAACCCATCTTTCTCTCGTCAATTCGTTTTAAGAATGTTTAAGTGACACCGTTAGGCTGCCAATTTTTTAAGGGGATTATTTCACCCTTTCAATTCTTTTCAAAATTCTAATTTCATGTCAAGTCTTTCAAGTTCTTTTTTTATTATTTTGGGGTATGATATCTATATATATCATGCTGAACTCTTATATTCACATGATGAGAGACCCTATTTTATCTTTTCAAATCATTTTTTGAAGTTTAAGTGACGCCGTTACGCTGCCGAATTTGCATAAGAGAAATCTAATTTTTGTCTTCCTTCCATGTTTTTCATTTCAAATGGTATGCCCTTAAAATTTCATTACCATGTTAACATATCCTTCTTATTCTGTCCCTCTACTGTTTTATGGGTCATTTATGAATTTTTGACCCATGTCCCCTCTCCTTTCAATGTTTTCTAAAACCCTGAAACATAGCCATTATGCTGCAGAATTTTCGTCTCAAAATGCCTCTCCCTTTTCTCAAAATTATTTTATGTTATAAAGTGAATAATAAAATCTCTTATTTATAAAATGTTATTCACATATATATCAATGTGTTCTATTTTAAAATCTGGTATTTACATACATGAGACCCGCTTTCCCTTTCCGTGGGTTTAAAGTGACATTATGATCATGTCTTTAAAGTAGTTTTTAAAACGTTATGATTATGAAATGAAACCGATTTATTTTATGATATATGGGTTATTTATGAATTTTTTGATGATGATATATGTGGATCACATGATAATAAAGTCAAATTTAAGGGTTCTCCCTGATAGCGCTCCAATGCATTGGGTAATGATGTAACCACTAGAGATTACGATTTTCACGATATCTTGGTGAATAACCTTGGTAATTTTCAAATGACACCTTGGGGATGGTCCTTGGTGATATCTTCATGATTTTCAATGTTAAATGATGTAGCCACATCCTAAAGTTATGAAAAATGTTATTTTTATTATGATATATCTCATGATCTCTTTCTCACGCCTTAAAGTTCTTTTTCAAGACATTGTTGATGTATCTCAAGTTCAAATGTGAATGTTTCCCCTTGTTTCCCTTACTGGGCCTTCTGCTCACCCTTTCTTTTGATGTATGTCCCCAGGTTATGAGATGCAGTAATGAACCTAGGACAAACATAAGGATAATTCTTTCATGTGTTTAAGAATAATGTTTTATGTTTTTAGGTTTTAAGTTCCTGGTTTCCAAGACACTAATCCTTAAAGATCCTCGGTTTTGTAAAATGTAATGAAAGTTTATGTGTTAAAAAGGCGGGATGTTATACCCAATGTTTATTCCAAATTCACTGTGAGACAAATGGAATGAATTAGTTCCAGGGTACCGATGGATATTCAGTTACCAGAGAAGATTCGTCTAATAATAGGTGATGAACTGAGATACCATTACTTCTTCATAAATATGGATAAACACGTACTTGAATAGAAAATTATAAGAATATTTTTCTGATAAAAAATTAACACGAAAATTCCTTGAGAAAATTTGCACCAGGTCACAGAACCCATTTTGAGCTGTATCCACCACCCCATTCATTCAAAGAAGAGGATAATGTTCTTGAATATCCTTGAGTAATGGGCTAGTGGGCAAAATAATAGTCTTTCGGACTGAGAGGAGAGTTTCCCAGATATAAAGAAACCCCTCTAACCATTATACACCCAGTTGGAAATACTCAAAACCCATAATATAAATAATATCATGGAAAGATGACACCCAACTAGATGAAATATTATAATCAGCAAAGATAATGACAACATTATCCAGAAAACCAAATACATAGAGAGGAGAATGGTGAGATAAAGGATCTTTTTGATGTTTGGATGAGATAAGCCTATTCAAAACATCATTTTTAGAATGCATACAATATCAAGGGTTAGAGTTATAGTTACCAAAAATCAAGGCCATATTGATAGTCAAAGTGGAAGAAATATCAAAGTCAAAATCCATATTCATAAAAAAAATCCAAAAAACAATGAAATCTCATCAAAATGTATGAATAACTTCAGAAGAATCATTCACATCTCATGAAACATGAAGGGGATTCAATGTCACATGATCTAATATAATTTATGTAGGCCAGATGACCCGAGTTTATCTTCCAGACCATAAAACCCATAGGGAATTTTATGATTTACTGACCAGTGATGAGAATAACAATTTTGAGACCCTAAAATGGTCACACAGTCAATATAATATTTGAGTGGTCATGCATCCAAAAGAGAGATTGTGAATCCTTCAAAACATAAATACTGGCACATCTAAAGAAATTATGGAAGATATATTTTCCGTAGATAAGAATGTGTTCTAATGTAATGTAAGTCTAATTAAAAGATATCGTTAAAAATTACCATGCCATAGTCTCACAAAATAGGCCCTGTGATCAATTCTCATAGAGAGGTATCATGATCTGTTGTTACGAAAGGTCTAGCGATGGGGTCATGCAATGGAATAAGATTTCAAAATCTCTAATGAGTTTAGGTATCTAGTTAATAAGAAACCCTATGATCCCAATTTTATATGGAATTATATTGAATAATGAGAGTCACCTTAATGACCAAAAATTTCCTAGGACACTGATTAGAAACAACCCCAAAGACTCTAGTAATCATTTACAATCATCAAATCCAATACCTTTCCCCCATAAGCGTCTCTCTTGAGGGGGTAGGGGGGATTATTGATGCCTACCAAATGAGCATCATAAAATCTACATGTGAAGAAATATCTTAATCATGGTTATTATTTTTTTCACAAAACAATGGTAGATAAGTTGTCCAAAACACATGGATTAGGTAAGCTTCAAAAGGAATTCAATTGCATGGCCACTGGAATGTCATGTGAACAGGTCATTTGGAGCTTATGAAATACTATATATAAAAAATATCCCATTTAAAAATCCTTTTTATTCTTATGAAGGTGTCTAATACACTCATCGATCATGAAAAGGTTTCCATAAAAGATCCTCTAAGTCAAAAAATGTGTGAACTAGAGAGTGCATATGAATCATCCCAAACAATCATAAAATAAAGGATTAAAATATAAAAAGTATTGAATCGTGTTTAAGACATTTATATTCATGTAAAGTTTTCATACAATTCAAAAGACCATACAATGTCCTTTGTGACATGTCTAACTCATTACGTAAGAGCATATTCACATTTCACTTTCACCATATGAATGGTTTCACACATGTCTATTTGAGTATGTGCTTCCCCTTCAGATCCATATATGAACAATTGGGTTTTACATGTAGATTATCTCATGCCACCAATAAACATTATTGGATATGCGATGCCTCACCCTCAGAAAGTGTGATTGTTTTCGATAACACCTTCACAACTTTATGAGATAAAAAAACCTTTTAAAATAAATAAGAAGTCAAAGTGGAAAAACATGAAGCTTCTTAGGGGTCAAAGATACACTAATCATCACATGAAAGGGGCCATATACCCCGACCATCAACATTTATAATGTAAGGCCCATCATATACATGTCAGCGTAATCCCACTGAAGCCATATGGAAAAGAATACTAATCCCATGAAGCCCCCCTTAGAAGACCTCCTTTGTCTTCCGAAAGGCCCCATATATGTATCCTTAAATCACTCAAACTCCTTTCCTAAATTAGTATGATCTCATGAATTCCCCTAGACATGTTATCCTAATCTTTTGGAATCCCCATGACATGTCCACCTATTTAGGAGAAATATGGTTAATCATCTTATGTCCAATAAAAAATTAAAAGGTATCACATTCTCACAGTTAATGAATATCACACAACATAATGAATGACCTATGGAAGGAAATTGTGAAGTGAATGAAACCAAAATACCTCTAAAAATCCATCTCAAATCTATGAGATAAACACCATTGAAGGAAGCGTATAACTTGGGTGAAGATTATTATTAATACCACCCCCACAGTATAAAATATTTTCCAATGATTTATCTCACATGGGAGAATAGGGGCAGACTTCCCGGGGTACCCAATCATGCAGTCACAAAGTTTTTAATCTAGGTAAAATATGGGGAACAACTTAAGGGATCATGATGCATGAATATATAGTTCAGATGGTCACTACAAATCTTGTGAATGTATTCTATCATATCATTCAGATTATGATAAGGAATCCCAGGATGTCAGTTGGTTTCCAAGAAACCTAAAAAATAAGATAAAACTGAAAAAACATGAGGCACATATGAAATAAATTCTATAACAAAGACTAATATATTTGAGACTTATGTGTAGAATGTATAAATTAATCCCCATGTGCTTCTCACGACTCATCCAAATCATGTGGTAGTATCGGTAAATGTTGCTCAATTCATGTGATGATACCTCAATACACTATTTGGATCATGAAATGTCCCTTAGACATGTTAAATATATTCACACGATACCATATAATAAATAAACCAAGACTTGTGAAGACCTCTGGACATTCCATCTATGTATTGGGATGTCCTCTAGACATGTGTCCCTAGTTATGAGGTGACACCATGACAAGATAGTTGGGTCTCACATTGACATTAAGAAAAGGTAGGCAGGTCATGCTAGAGCCAATAAATATTTCATCCATGATAATGTAATATTCCAATGAAATTTCAAGGAATTAACATGATGGACTCTGATAATTCTACCCAAGTCTTGAGAAGTATTATGGGCTTTCCAAAAAACTATTTTTTTGTCCTCGAGACACATTGAACAAGATATGTAGTGACACCCGGGAAGGTAAACTAAGTATCAACATTATTCTAAGACACATCATCCTAGATCATGCGATGTCCCCCAAATGTGTCAGCTTGGGTCATGTGATGTCCTCCAATCATGTCATACCAGATCATGCGACATCCTATAGACATTTCAGCCTTGACCTCATGACATCCTCCGAATAATTTATCTAGGTCATATGAAACCCTCTAGAAAAGTTAGCCTGAGTCATGCGACATCCTACGGACCAGTCATCTAGACCATGTAGAACCCTCCAGACATGCCTACCTCAATTATGTATTGTCTTTTAGATTAGTTAACCTTGATCATTTAATGTTGACTAAAAATTTCATTCAGGTTATGTGATGTCCTCTAGAAAAGTCAATTGGATAATCGTATTTTCTTTAATCATGTTTGCTGACAACTAGTGCACGTACGAACATCCTTATAAATTTCATGAAGACAGTTGTAAAATTTCAAGAAGACAATCAAACCATGTCAGGAAGACGTCTCGTTTCATGATAACCTTTTCTGGTAGATATATATGGTAAACCTCTCTATAAAATCCCAAATCAACTGTGAAATATGATTCCTTCCATAACTATAATACATAATAATACCTTTTAAATCTCGAACATAAATGGAAATACACCTGTATGTTAGTCAAACCACATCTCTAACATTTCAACATCAGGACCCATTCTATCCTATGCACAGTTCATTCTGCCTCATCCACCAATTGATTTATAAATAAACTCATATACGATTACTCTGATTATTACCAAAACCAATATTCTTATGACACCTTCTTAATGATCGATATCTATATTTAACATCCAAAGGTATACCCTAACACATAATTCCCACATCTATATACAATGAAACTTGTTAACTATTTTACCTTGTTTCTCACACCAATCAAGGATCTTGTGGGCTTAGGGATTTTCAATGAACATATCATTCGTGTCATGAATCTACACCATCTAGGGATATCTCATTGTGTAAGACCATATCCATTTCCTAACATTATTACTAAGATATATGGGTATATTCTTCGGGGAATATCCTAAGGGTGTGACTAAACTAAGATGACTCTAACTCCTGCTATCACTAGGATTCCTCCTTAAGGCATGAGATCAACACTTGGGGCCTAAGTTCATCGAAATTAAAATACACAGGTCTAATTAAATACATGGGTTTTCTTCTTGTTTTAAAAAGGATATATAGGATACCTCATAATGGTTCAATCCCATCCTCAAGATATTAATCCACTCCTTAGGTGATGGAAAACTCTGAAGACCCTAGATATATGGATTCAAAATATAAGTTTCTTGCAATTATTGGAAAATACATATATATCCTCGAATACATATAATTGGTCTCATAAATATGACCTCATTCACACATGGAAGGATTAAATACATGGTAATTTTTTGGCTACAATCCTATATTGGGATTATGAAGAGACTCTCAAACATATAATAAATTTATAAGATAGTCTTTGAGTAGAAAATAATTCCCTAAAAAAGTTTGTGATGAGACTGAAATTCCATCCTCTTAACCAATGTGAGTTCTTAAATTTCATTTGGTATGCAACCCCAATTGACCAACTACCAGTGGAAAGCAGGTCTGTTCCAAGTTATGGGTGTGGGAACCATTGGGAGTTTCTATGGAAGAAAAATATTAAGTATTTACCCAACATTAATGACTATAGAGACTAATGTTTTTCCCCAACCATGCATGTGATATTTCCAACAAAAAAATGGTGAACCCATCACAAGTTCATTTAATTATGACATCTCCTTCAGAGGATAAAAATGATAGATTTACCATTTATTTTGAGATAATTTTTCTCTGAAAAAATGCGTGATCATCACATATTTTAAGGATAAAATAGCGAAAATAATATATATTGGGTTTCAGAGAGAAATAACATATGATTTCCCCTAATTACTATTCAATCAAAAAACATCCTCACAAAATTGGGATTATAAAATATATCCATATGGATTTTATAACTCAAGAATAAAAAACAATTGAAATGGATAATTTTAAATAGAAAACTAAATAAATTATTTATGGTTGGATCATGATATATTATTTTAATAGAAGTTATCATGTATACAATATAATAGAAATAGGTGCACATTTTAAAACATGTCATAAATAAGGAATATTGAGATAACAAACCCTTACCATCAATTTCCATGTTCTTGAGAATACATTAATAACATGTATTGTAAAATAATACACATTAATTAATTATTTTACCCCCTTATTAATTTTAATTGAGTTTCAATTTAATATTTTATATTTCTTTATTCAAAAATTATTACTTATTTTATGTAAATATTGTTCATCTGTTGTTAGTAGTTTAATCATTACTTCTTCGCCTCAGTGTAATGGCGTAGGAATTAGTTAATGTCATTGAGTTCCAAATGTCTTAATTTTTTTATTAATGTATACAATATATTTTTTGATTAGTTTCAGTGACCTAATACTACTTCAATAAACTAATGGTGTCGTTTTTACCTAAAATATTATTAATCTATATTTGTTGGAATCATTATTTCCTGAAATAATTTTATTTTATCAGAAAATAATATTATGAACATAAGCCTTAAAAATTTAATAATGTTATAAATTTCATATTAATTCATTAAACACCTTTTATGAACCATTCATTATTTGAAGTGAATAAAAATGAGATAAATCCTATATAGAGCTTTAAGTATATATATTCACACATTCAACATTTTAATTTTATAATGACTATTAGAGAAGGAAGGTATATAATTATTTATCAATATAGAATAAATATAATTTCATAAATTTATTATTGAATTCCATAATTCATTTCCTTTTACACTTTATTAAAGTAGATAATTAAAACTGAAGTATTTTTTCCATTAGTGTGTTAGTTGACACATAACTAGAGTGGCATTTCCTTTATTTTAGAAAAGGTAGGAGGAAGGTAGATAATGGTTATACCACTAACATAATAAATTTTATGTACATTAACTAAAATATATATGTTCTATTTGAATTGGTAGGATTGATATTATGTAGCTGGATAAATAAAATAGAAATAGTAAAATTAAACAAAATTCCATAATATTATTCTTGGTTGGGATCCATTATTGCATTGTTTATGGCTTAAATGAGCGATCCTATAATGAGATAAGAAGATATATGATGTGAATAAGACTATTCTGAAGACATTTAGAAGAGTTTTTTATTTATGTTTCTCATATTATTTTTTTAAGTGAGAGGGTGAAGAGTTCTATTTGTAAGGGAGTGGTGTTGTTATTTTGTAAATACCCTCAGCCATAAAATAATATAAATGTAGCTATCATAGTTATGTGGAAGTTAGTGGAAAATTTTATAATATAGTAGGAGGGATACAATAAATTTAATTATAAAATAATACGTAGTATTGTTTTATATATAATTGAAGCCTTATCCCTTAGTTTAGGTATCTAATTAACCCCTTTTACCATTATATGTTTGCAAAATTTTTCTATTGTAAAACACTTCAATGATGAAAAATTAAATAGAACTAATTACATAATTAAATATTGATATTCCAAATATGAAATCAATTTTAGAGGATTTATTTTTTATAATTGGTAAATGATATTTATTATTATTGAAGACAAACTATATATATAGTTATTTAAAAAAAGAATAATAAAAATGAAATTATTGAAATTAAATTACTAATAACAACAATTATATGATTATTAATTTTTTTTAAAACATTATAAATAAATTTCATATAAATAATTTATCAAAATATATTAATTAATTAATTTTTGATAAAGTATGTCGCATTCCTACAAAAAATTAAAAATAATAACTCTTTTACTATTAGAATATTTAATCATCATTTATAACAAATTAATAATAAGTTTGTGAATGATAATTAATGTTTTTTTAAAATTTAAAATGTTTTCAAATAAATATAACACTCTCAATATGGGAAAAATTTTATTTATATAAAAAATATAATATATTTTTTTAACCATAAATTATTAGACTATAAATTCATAATAAAGAATAATAATTTTATAGAATATATTTATTTTTTATACTAATCAATTTTTCAATATTATCAATTCATTTCACTGATAATATTTCTTAAATATCAATAAGTTATTAAAATAACATTTCTCATAAAAATAGTTTCCATTGAATTAATTACATTTTCCTAGATGAAATACAACCCTTTTAATTTTACAGAACCATTTATTTTTTAAATTTTTTATACTTTAAATAAAATATTATATTATGTAAAAAAAATTCATAGTAGTTTGCTTATGTGTAAATCAAGATATATCACAAATAATGGTTATATTAAATAAATAATAAATAATTAAATTACATGTTGTTATATGAATGACCAACATTGATTCATTTAAATCACTGAGACCATATATGTTTAGAGTTTTTGAGATTTAGAACCTAACATTGAACTATAAGGACTCACATTTTTCTTATATAAGTGGATTTATTTTCCACTACACTCAGATCATACTATTTCTATATTAGTTATTATAATCCAATAAAAAATTCCCCACACATTTTAACCTTTAAGATAAATCAAATATAACATTATTCTATTTAATATGGATAAATGTTTCATAATATTGATGATATCAAATGCTCATAAAAGGGAGACATATATTTTAACAAACCAAAATCATAAGTGAGCATAAGTTTGTCATGGGGGAATGATAATTTAATCATGGCTCATGTAACACCCCCATTTTCATGTAAGTGACTCTTTATTTATTTATTTAATGTATGTAAAGTGTTTGGGTTATTTATTGGAAGTATTAGAGGTATTATAATTTTTTAGTCCATTCTAGAGGTTAATTGTTTGAGAATGGTTTATAGAAAACATGAAACTCCTACATTAAACTGTTCAATGTGAAATAGAGGCTACTGGGTAGGCGCACAGTTAAGTGAATAGTTTTTCCAAATTATACGACCACGTAGTATTATCTGTTATTTTTGGAACATATATAAAAACATTGATCAGTCAATATTTTTATAACAGAATTATCCAACACTAGAAATTGTGTTTGGAGGTAGTGGATGTTGCACGACATGCCTAACTGTGTGACCCAACCATGCATGGTTATTTTTTAGATCCTGAAAAGTTGATCTCACCCTCCTAAAACTCTATTTTATCACTTATTTGAACCCTAAATAGGTTTTACCTCATCCCGAAGGTTGTGGAGACTCTCCCCTTATATCCATGGGAGATCTGTTTTCAAATCATAGTGATTTGAAAGTCAGATTGTTTGTAAATCTCCATTCATGCTGGTATTCCTTAGATATATTATTATTCCCTCTAATGGATTCATTAATCTAGTATTTTTGGGATATACATATGATAGTTTATGCAAAAAAGGATGATATTTGGCTATATTGGTGTTAGAGAACAAGAAATATGGTGGTTTTTTGAGATTCAACACGATTTTGTTGAAGAATTTGTGTTGTTCTTCATTTCTACTATAATTTCTGAGGTTAGTGGATTAAATATTGACTACTATTTTTATAAATTTATTGATTGGAATCAAAATGATTTAATTTCATGAAATTGATCATGAAATTGATGGGAAAATAAGGGTAGAAACCCTATTTTGTGATGGTTTAGGGATTTTTGGAATTGGTTATTGTGAAATTTTTTTATTTATAGATTTTAAAATAATGATTTCAAAATTTGAATTTATTTTTGATTTATGTACAGGGTTTTTTGGAAAGGCTTTCAAAAAAAATATTTTTTTATTGATATGGTTTGACATAATTGGTTTGGCATGGTTCTGGCGTAAAAGTATAGCATGTGTTTATTTTTATTGTTGTGACCCTATGGAAGGGTCATGTTCCATTGGGGCACTGGTATATGGTTACGTTGTGAGATCTTGGTAGATTGATTAGAGACCACTCATGAGTATGGAACTATCACATTGGCATGCATGTTTGAATGTTTGGATTATAATTGGTTTTAAAAAATGAATTTGTTAAATATTTTGAAACACTAGTTTTTTTCCCATGGAAACTATTTTGCTGAGAAACTTCTCAACTTTAACATAAATAATAAAAAATGTTTTAAACTGTTTTATATGAAGTGTTTTATGTAATTGTGATAAAATTTTCAATACTAGTGCCATGAGTAGGGAATTCATTTGTGGAAAACCTATTGACTTTCATCACTCATTCCATACTTTGGAACCTTGAAAATTTTGTAGATATTGTTTATTACGACATAGGTAAATGAAATGTGGATCATTTCTTAAGTGAAGCTACATGATAATTAGGAATTTATTATGGGGTTGGATCTTGGAGAAAATTGGGATTTTTTGTGTTGGTGTCTTTAGAGCCTTTGATATTTGTTCATTTTTTACTTCTACTTTGTATTTTGATATTGTTCTTGGTTTTCACTTGGTACTCTAATATTGTTTTTTATTATATGTTGATTGGCATTATGTTTTTATCATTAATTATATACTTGTTTTTTGGTTATGGTATACTAGGTTGTGTTTGGTTTATTTTAATGAAAAAATATTCCCCAACTGTATTGAGGCCCTTGGAATCTATTGTTAGGATTTGGTGTCATGGGGATATTGCCAATGAAAAAATAAAAATTATTCCTCAACTCATGCCAATGAGGAAGGGTGGGATGTTACAATTGATATCAGTTTTGTTCAGTCCATATTTTATTTTTGCACAAATGGAATTGGTTTGTCCCTCTTGGAGTTCAAAATTCATTCTAGTTACTCATTGAGTTGGGATGGTATAATGGAGTTTGATTACTAGAACAAGAAATATAGAGCATAAAAATGAGTAGATAACCTATTTATGAAAAACATCAAGTTACCAGAGAGATGGGTACATAATTTTTTTGGAGACACATATAAGTGTTTTAATCTCATTTTCATGGGTTTATCAAATGAGAAATGTATGACTTGTATTGATAGAATTGAATACCCAGAAAGAGTTCATATTTAATTTTGTTAAATGATTTATTATTTGGTGAATAAATGATGATTTTGAAATTTTTTAATGTTGTTTCAAATATGATATTTTGAAAAGCAAAAGGTTGTAGTATTTTGAAAATATACTGATTTTTAAAAGCATGATGAATTTTCAAAAACAGGTTGAAAAAATAAATTGATGATTTATGAAAATCCTTTTTATGATATTTTTTATATGTTAATTTAAATTTATATGATTTTATTTTCTATAGTGTGGGACTTAGGTATTTTTTTTATAGAAAAAAAAACCCAGTAGGCATTGTAGTAACTAATTAGATGTGGCTATTGAGAATTTGGTTGTACCTAAGCCACATGTGAACCAATAGCTAGTTCAGATTATTGTACAAGATTTTAAAGATGTTGATAGCGGGAATATAAGGGATGAACCAAGGAAAGTGGATCTCCCTATTTAGTTCGAAATTAGAATCCACCCAATAGTTATGGTAATTCATAATTAGAGAAGGAAGTGGTGTGGCTGAATATGATGAATCAAATTTTTGATTTTCTTGTCACACCAATTGAGTTGAAATTCAATGAAGTAATTTATACACAAGAGGATATTTCATGCCAATGGTTGTATTTATATGTTCATGATAAATTATAAAAATTAATTTAATGAGTGAATTTTGAATAATTGTTTATCAAAATTTTTAATCCTCACATATTTAGAATTTCATGAATGATCGAAATATTCTTCTTAAAGTAGGAGATCATATGATTGAGATAATATACTACTATATTTATTAATTTATTCCATTTACAAAAAATGTTTCTTCTAATACTT
The DNA here is from genome assembly GCA_963277665.1 of Viscum album. NCBI lineage: Eukaryota > Viridiplantae > Streptophyta > Magnoliopsida > Santalales > Viscaceae > Viscum > Viscum album. Next base: position 261,235,051 of record OY728164.1, on the reverse strand, counting down.
CTTTAAAGGCATGAATTTCTGAATAGATGATGCGGTAATAGATTCTCTTGAAGATAGTTGTCATTTATATAATGTATTATATGTAGATGGTCAATAGGTCTATAGTGAAAGAACGTGACATCTATAGAGCTACCAGTGAAAGGATCATGTTGATACCTATGAGAAATAGTGGGAACTTCAATTCTATGAATAAGAGGAATAAGGACACCAATTTCCATGCTAGTGGAATGAATCAAAATTATATGGTTGGATCTATAAATCTTCCTTCATGAACCAAGAGAAATGATAGATGTTTTTATGTGTCTTGTTGAAGCACATGAATAAAGATTATATGGTACCCCCTAGAGTATTGCATAATTAAACCAGATGGGGTATATTCAGCGCTATTGTCCCAGTGCTCCATGGTCAGGTTCTAGGGTCACAAAACATGATTCATAGACATCGTATGGTTTCACAAGATAAGGGAAGTAGATAATTCTTTTAAGAAGAACCGAGCTACCCATGATGATTCTAGGAACACCATGGCTCCTTAGGTAGTGAAATATCAATAGAGAAATAATTAAAGAAGTGAAACAAGTAACATGTTATATGGAGCTGGGAAAGTGTTTGTTGATGATCAATCTAGACCATTAACTGTGGGAGGTATGATTCATTTGAATTATACCATGATATATGAATTTTTTGATATGGGTGAATACTATTATTTTTTTCATTCTATTTCTATTTATTTGAAGTGTTTTCATGTTGAAATGATGCCTTCCTATTTGAAACTTCTAACTCCTCTTGGTAAAAGATAATATTGGGAATTTATTTCTAAATCATGTTTTATAAATTTCAATAGAGAATAGTTGATATGGGGATTATATATGCATGGTTTGGGTGTCTATAACATAATATTGGGTATGGATTGGTTGACAATATTCATGTCTCACATCAATTTTTATATGTGAAAGGTTAGTTTTATGACTGATGATGTTATTGATCATCTCTATAAAGGAGACCAGAATGTGAAGGTAGGTGAAATGGGATTTTTGGCACTAGAAGTTGAAATGATATCATACTTGTTGGATGATTTTACTTTGGAATCGACAGAAGATATTTGCAATTTCATTTTTATAGCCATTTTGACCAGTCTCTGGATGTTTTTCCAAATAATTTCTCATAGTTTCCACCCACAAGGGAAATGGATTTTATGATTTATATGATTATGGGAACTAGTAAAATTTTCATTATATCTTATCTAATGGAACCAATAGAATTTAGGGAACAAAATGTATGGTTTGAAGAGTTGTAAAGAAAAGTGTTCATTTGACCTAACACATCTCTATTGGTAACACCAGTCTTGTTTGTAAAAAATGTAGAATGAACACTTCAATTTTGTGTGGAATATTATATGTTTAACCATTTTTTGATTACAAATAATTATCCAATTCCTAGAATTGATGATCTATTAGATCAAATGAGGGGATACTAGAGGTTCTCTAAAATTGAATTTTGATCGAGAGATCATCAATTATGGTTTCAAAAGGAGGATATTATGAAGAAAAATTTCAATAGTAGATATGGAAATTAAAAGTACATGGTTATGCCTTTTGGTCATAAAAATACACCAAAAATCATTATGGAATTGATGAATTAGATATTTTCAAGATATCTAGATTCTTATGTGGTGGGTTTTGGGGATGAAATTTTGGTGTATTTGAGGAAAAGGGTCAAGCATAAGAAACACTTGGTGATAGTATTTGGAATTTTATGCGATCATCATATTTTTGGGAAATTATCATATTGTGATTTTTGGATAGAAGTGGTACATTTACTTGGACATGTAATCTATGAAATTGGTGTTTCTGTGGATTCATAAAATATAGACTCAATTATCTATTGGAAAACTATGAGGAATGTATATGAGATATATAGTTTCATTGGTTTTACTGGTTATTATAGACTCTTTGTTCATGATTTTTCAAAAATGGATTCACCAATTAAATATTTGACATGAAATGTTTTACATTACAATTGAAATTAGAATGTGAGAAGTATTCTCAATGGAATAAAGTTCTACTTACATTAGAAAAAATCACGATTTTTTAGAATCAGGACAAGGGTACATATGGTATTGTCATGATTCAAGATCTGGGTTGTGATGTCTTCTCATGCAGGGAGATCATGAAATTTCTAATGTCTCATGATAGTTAAAGTATCATGAGAATAATATCCCCACACATGATTTGAAGTTACCTGTGATTGTCCATTCATTGAATACATGGAATCATTACATCTTTGGTAAGAAATTTAGGGTTCTTATGCATTATAAGAGCAACAAAAACATTTTCTAAAAAATGGATTTGAACATGAGATAATAAAGATAAATTAAGTATCTCAAAATTTCTTGAATTTTACTTGATGTATACACCAAGTAATGGAAATTAGGTAGAAGATGCATTAAGTAGAAATTCATTCACTCGGTTGAAAAAGAACCAATTAGGTCACTGGTTATTTTTGTCGATGATAAACATCACACACTTATATTGTGAAGAGTTATGTAGTTCCGTAGTTTTATTTCCAATTTATTTGTTTCTTGAATTGATGAATATGCTTAAAGAGGTATATACATCAGACTATGAATGTAAAGAAATGAGTTAAAAACAAAATACTGGGGAGATAACTGAGAGATAAAAGCTATATGGAAATTTAGTTTTATGGTTTTGAGATCAGATGGTAATACCTATTTCCTATCATGGAATGTTTATTCATTCTTACCAAAATTTGATATTGGTTGTTCATCTAGGAATACAAAATATTTATAATAAATTGGAAGTAACGTTTTGGTGGTTCATCATGAAAAGAAAGGTGTACGAGTTTTTTTCATGATGGTTAACCTATTAGTAAGTTAAGGCAGAGAATATAAAACTAGAAGGTATATTCCAATATTTACCTATTCCAATTTGGATGTGGGAGTAGATAGATATGGATTTTTTAATAAGTCTCCCAAGAACTGTTTGGAAACACCATTCTATATAGGTGATAGGGGATCGACTCACAAATTTACCCCATATAATTACAATTCAAAAATCTCATACTTGAGATTATTTTCCTATGATAAATATATAAGAAGTGGTAAAGAGGTATGACGTACTAATTTTTCTATTTTCAGACCAAAATATGAGGTTTACACATTTTTTTGGAAATCCATAATGTAAGACCCTGGGACTCATGTAACTATGAGTAAAATTTATAATACCAATATGGATGGACTATCTGAGAGGATGATAAAAACATTATAAGATATGATTCGGGCTAGTGTAATTGTTTTTAGTGGTATGTGGGAGGATAACATACTATTAGTGGATTTATCATATAACAAAAATTATCAATCCTCAGTACATATGGATCCTTTTGAAGAATTTCATGGGAATCCTTTTTGTTCTCCACTTTTTTTGGTGGAAATAGGTGATACCTCACTAGTTGGATTGAGCCTTGTCTATGATATAATAGAGAAGTTTCAGTTGACCAGGAAAGAGATGGAGATGGAACCAAGTCATCATAAATCATATGTGGATCATCATTAGTGGGCATTGTCATTCTAGGTTAGTGGTTATGTTTTCTTCAGAATCTCTCCAAGGTCAGGGAATCATAATTTTGGGAAGAATTCCATGTTTTATCCTCAATATGTAGGCACTTTTAATATGCATGAATAGGCTCATGAGGTGGAATATTAGTAGGCATTTACACATCAGTTTAGTTCAGTTTATAATTTGTTTCATGTATCTATGTGGAAAAAAATTATCATCCTAATCATGACAATGTGATTTGATGGGATCTTGTTGACCTTGAGCCAGATTATTTGTGTTTAGATGTGCCAGTCTTGATTTTGGAAAGGTAAGAGAAACATTTTTTTAGGAACAAATTCACTATATTGTATATTTTTTGGAAGTATAGTCAGATTAATGAACAAAAATTGTAAAGGGAGAAGGAAATGGTAGAGCAATGACACTAGATATTTCTTGGAAATGCAGGTCTTATAATTTATTGGGGGAAAAAGGAAAATTTTGAGGAGAATTCAGTACCCCTGATTTCTTTTAAATAACGCTTTCTTCATGAATTTTTTGTATGTAATGTTTTTGGGGGAAGTTTATATGATTTTAGAGGACTTTTGAAATGTATTTTTTGGATTTTTCTAGAGGTTTTCATTTTTTTAATGGTTAGTAGAAATCATGAAACTCTTACATGAAACTATGAAAAATAAAACGCATGATATTAGGTAGGTGCACAGTAAGATACACAGTTTTCCCAAACTGTGTGAAAACCTAGGAGTAATTTTTCTTTTTGGAACTGATGAAAAAACAAGTGTTTTTCATGATATGTAGAATAGTGTGAGCTAACCATGCCAAGATTATTGGGAGGTAGAAGATGTTACATGGTTTGCAGATAGTTTTTTTAACCGTGTGTGTAACGGCTCAAAAATTCATTAATGAAAATTCCTCTTGGTCTATTTAAATGTATATTTATGGTTATGTTAAACTTATGAACTTATGTGGTTTTATGTTTTGGATTTTAAAATACCGTTAAGAATTGTGACCATTTATAATATACATGTTTACTAGTTATCACATTATTTGTATAAATATAGGTCTTTAGAAAATCCAATTTACTCAAAAAAAAAGAGATGGCCTTATCCAGTTAACTTTCCCCATACGAAGCCCATTTTTCAGAGCCCAAAAAAGAGGTGGTGTCATTTGGATTTCCTTTTGACAAATCCCAAGATGAGCTTGAATACGTTAAGCTCGAGCAGAACCGCCAATGAGAGAAGTGGAAGTTGAGAGAGATTACCACTTGAGCAATGCTATCCGAGCCACCCCAGGAGTTTGTCAGCATCACACACCTTACCCTAAGGCCTTATGTGGGTTTTTAAGGGGTTATGTAACAATACCCTAGTAATATTATTATGTATATTATTCTTGTATAGAGAATATACATTACTTTTTATTATTGTTACTTTGTAAATAGTTTTAAAATCACAAATAGTATTTTTAGTTTATATTCAAATAATAAATCTATTTTTATGAATTAATGGATTTTTGAATTAAATAATATTTTAATAAAATATTATTATTATTATTAAATTACTTTTTATTAAATATAAATTATCATATAATGTTATGAATGCAATTATTATTTTTAATAAGGTTTGAAAGCTATTTTTTTCAAAATCCATTAATTTTCAATAAATGACAGTTTTTATTTTAAAATTAAAAATTCACATATTTAAAAATTATTTAGATAAAATTAATAATATTTTTGTAATTAGGATGCTGAAATTATCCAACTATCAATTTTTCATAATTTTCTGAGACAGTCAAATCTTTGGGTAAAAATTAAATACCCTTTAAAAATATAATGTGTTTTATGACATCATAATGACACAATAGTGTTGTAATAAAATACTCTAAACAATATGTTCAAGAAATATATGTTTTACCATTAAAATAATCTGATTTTGGGGTTTGTTTGATTTATTTTACAAAGCTTTAGTGGACCCTTCAAGGTTTATAAATCATTTTTTCTTTTTAAATTGTTTTTCTTGAGAGTGTGACTCACCTCTACATAATCAACCATATTATTTTAATAATTTCGGAAATTGGCCTTATAAAATTTTGATTTCTACCCCCCTTTGTCAAAAACCATGGAAAAAACCATTGTCTGGTTTGTGGTTTTGATTAGTTTAATGTTCAGTGTCCCAAATATAAATAATAACGAACCCCCCTTCCTTTATAAACCCACCCAAGATCCCACTTCCTCTTTACTCAATGCCTTTGGAGTTCATACAACATCTTCCCTCCTCTCTCTAGAATCATCCCAAATCACCCCAAACTCCCAATAAGCCTCTCTCAAGCCACTTCGAAGCCTTTGGGATCACACTTTCAAGTAAGGGATTTCTACCTTTCTCTTTTTATCCAAGTTTATTAATATTGTTATGCCATTTTAATTTCAATTGTAAATGTTGGGGTATGATTTTAAAGCTCTCATATACTATCCTCTTGATTTTTTAATTTTGAGAGACCAATTTCTCTCTCATTTATGCCTTCCATGTATACCCCTTACCATGACGAAATACCGTAAGGAATTTCTCTCTTCTCATTTACATTCAATAAATTCTTTGGAATTATAAATCTAAATTTCATTAAATTTGTTGGGAAATGTATTTATATGAACTACTTAATTTAAATTTCATGTAAATTTGATGATACACCCATTTTCTCTCATCAAACATTTTTATGAATTCTTATGACACGCAGTTATGCTGCCGAAATTGCACCACGATTTTCCAAGCTAAAGTTATTGTGTAGTGAATACCATGCCCACTACTCTATCAAAGGAATTCACCTTTACACACATATACTTATTGATTATAGAGATTAATGTATTTATTCCACATTCCTTTATCATGGAATAAATGATTATGGTTAATGAATCCATGTTTTATAGACCAAGTGGCGCCCTTATACATGAAATGAAATGTTTAAGAAGGGTGCGCCCTGATAGCGCTTCAATACATTGGGTAATGTATAGTATCATGATACATCATATGGAATGGGTGTTGACTAATTCTAATTCAAGTACAATGAGGGTTTACTCATTCTTCATGTGAAATGAGTATTTACTCATGCTCTATGTGAAATGAGCTTTTTCTCATGCTAATTCCATGTTAAGTGTTTTTGCCACATCTCCATGTGATGATTACCATGATTCATCATGTATTTATGTTCATGTTTATCTTGTGATACATTGATATTAATATTGTCTAACATGTATTGAATTACCTATGTTATTCTATGTTTATTATCTTACTGGGGTTTATAACTGACCTTTTTTTTTGCATATCCTTAGGTTATCCCATGCGATGCTAAGTACGAGGGAATGTAGTAGTCATGTAAAAACTGTTTTCAATAAAGATGTTTTGTTATATGATTTAAGTTGTTATTTAATGTTCCTAATACCCAAAGACACTATAACTATCAATATTCCATGTTTAATCATGTAAATATTTTATGTAATAAATCATGTTTAAGTGTGTAATAAAGACCAGGGTTGTTATAGTTGGTATCAAAGGATAAGTTTAGTTTGTTTGGGATTAGGATTAGAAAACCCTAGAGAAGCCTTATAGAAAAGGATAAGTATAATAAAAAATATCCCTATGTTTTGGTGAGTATTGAGTAATTGGTTTATCAAGAAAATACATCCCTATCTGGATACGAGCAGGTAGAGGTGGCTCTGGAAAAGATGTGCCTAGGAGTGAAAACTCTGACATGGGGTTTCAGGCATGACCTAGGGTATCCTAGTACACAACAACATGCCTTGCTGCTCCTTTGGTTATGAAAATCCATGGGGATATGCTTTGGTAAAATAAAAAGATTATTATGAACCATTATTAAGGGAATTTAAAAAAATGCCCTTAAGAATATATGTTAGAATGTAGATCATGGATAATATAGATTGAAGCATATATATTCATAAGTTAAGGAAATAAAACTATTTATAGGTCATCCATTTGTGTCCTTGGATTACCCATTACGTGTTACCCCTAACTTTTCTTTCATTCTAGCCAATGGATGGTAATAGGAGGACTTGGGATAACAACCGATGTGAAGACCAATGTGATGACTGTGCTAATGAGATGCATAATCTGATGGGAGCGAGAATCAAAAACGTTTTCATGATTATCTCTTAGTTAACTCATTATTTTAATAGAAAAAAGGGTAAAGAGGATCTTTCAACCCCCTTAAGAAAGAAAAACTCGCTATCAAAAGCTTCATGAGACAATGGCCTCCTACTTTTAATGGATCATCTAATCCCTCAATCGATAAACAATGGATAAAATTTATTGAAAAGATTTTCTTCATCTTTCAATGTTCTGAACAAGAGAAGGTTCTCCTGGCTGCTTATCGTATAGAGGGTGAAGCTGATCAATGGTAGAAATTGATCAAAAATACAAATCCCGAGGAGGTGATCTAGGCATTGGAATGGTAGGATTTCTAGAAGATTTGTTTTGATAAATATTTTTTGCGTACCCTTCATCTTAAGTTGGAAAGGGACTTCCTTTACCTCAAGAAAAAAAGATGACAAATCTATCCAACCGTACAAGTAAAACTTAAAAAGTCTTGCTTGATACACCTACAGCTTTGTCTTTACCCTCGAATGCAAGGATTGCTGCTTCTTTGGTGGGATAAAACCTAGCCTCTGGAAAGCTCTCGTGATCCGTGACATCGATAGATATGAAGAAATTGTCTGATGAGCACTGGAGGTCAAAATATAGATCAATGAATCTCAGGGGTATCATGGGGATAATAAGTGTATGGTGGGTTTCAATTCTAGTGGTCAGATGGATAAATACAATGGTGCTAAGAAGATCCAAAACTCCACTTTCTAGTGGTGTGGAAAGAAGCACCCTAGAAATTGCTTGAAGGGGATGAGAAAATACTTTATGTGTGGAAGAGAAGCACACTTAGATATTAACTGCCGACAAGAAAAACCCACAGATTCAATAGAAGAGAGTAATAATCTATTCAACTCCCAACACATTGTTCATGGCTCCAACTACAAAGAACTAGGGAATCGTGAAAATTAGTTCCTTAAAACAAGAGTTTTTGGGGGAAACCAACAACCTCCAAGGCAGTAAGGGCGAGCTTTTCCCATCACAATTGCTGAATTGAACCCCGAAAATGAAGTGATGATAGGTATTCTAGTTATTAAATGAATAATTGTAAATTTACTTTTTGATTCAGGTTCTACACATTATTTTATATCCTGAAATTTTAGTATAACATTCCTAACACCACCAAAAATCATGGAAGTAAAGATGTTGGTGAGTACAGAAAATGGAGAAATCATTACATCCCATGAATATAACTCATCCCCTATTATAATTTGTGGATTGACATTCCGGGATAACCTTATAATACTCCCTATGGTGTAATTTGATGCAATTATTGATATGGATTGGCTTTCCCTATACAGAGCCAACATGAATTGCTATGAGAGGGAAATCACTCTCCATGTAGAGAATCAACCCTCGATTCTATACAAGTGCAAGGAGGAAGATGAATCTTATTTAGATCGATCATCTAAAGCATGGATATTAATTCCCTATGAGCATGCGTATCTGGCTCAGATGATTGAATCTAAGGAGGCAACTATCCATGAAGACATGCGTATTGTGATGGAATTATCTAAAGTGATTCATGAGGAATTCCCTGATCTTCCTTCTAGAAGAGATGTTGAATTATCAATGGATCTTACACCTAGGGAATTTACAATATCCAAGACTATATATAGAATGGCTATTTTGGAGCTTGTGGAGATGAAGAAACAATTATAGGAGAATCTGGATAAAGGGTTTATACGTCCAAGTACTTCACCATGGGGTGCACCAGTCCTCTTCATTAAGAAGAAGGATGCGTCAATATGCCTTTGCATCGATTATCATGAGCTTAACAAAATCATGATAAAGAACAAGTATCCTCTCCCCTGAATTGATGACTTGTTCGATCAGCTACATGGAGAAAAATACTTTTCCAAGGTAGATTTGCGGTTTTCATATTATCAAGTAAGGGTGAAGAAGGAAGATATCCCCAAGACTACATTTTGTACAAGATACAGGCACTATAAATTCTTAATAATTCCTTTCAGACTCACTAATGCTCTATAAATATTCATGGACTTGGTGAATAGAGTCTTTATAGACTACCTTGAAAATTATTTGGTAGTCTTTATAGATGATATTCTAATATACTCCAAAACAAAATAAGGAGCATGAGGAGAATCTAATCATTATAGTAGAAACTATGGGAAAGGAGAAGCTCTATGCAAAGTACAACAGGTGTGGGTTCTGGTTGAAGGAGGTATCATTATTGGGACATATCATCATAAGCAATGGGATATGCGTGGATCCCTCTAAGATAGATGCAATAGAAGGATGACCAAGGGAAACATCGGTAATGGATATCTGTAGATTTTTTGGGTTATCTAGATATTATCGACAATTTGTGAGAAAATTGTCAAGATTGTCTAACCCACTTAGCAAGCTAAATTTGAAGGGAGTAATGTTTTCTTGGAGTGATGAATGCGAAGAAAGCATTAGGGAGATGAAAAATAGGATTATCATTGTGCCCATGCTCACTTTACCCACAAGTGGATAATTTTTTGTAGTATTCAGTGATGCTTCGAAGAAGGTATTAGGCTTTGTGTTGATTCAAAATGAAAAAAATCATAACCTATGCTTCAATTCAATTGAAATTTCATGAGTAGAATTATCCAACACATGATCTGGAGATGGCTGCGGTGATCTTCACATTAAAAATTTGGCATCATTATCTTTTTGGGGCGATGGGTGAAATATATACGGACCACAAAAGCATCAATTATATATTCACACAGAATGAGTTAAACATACAAAAATGAAGATGGTTAGGGATGATCAAAGACTATGAATGCTCAATCCATTAACAACCTCGGAAAACGAACATGGTGGAATATGCTCTAAGTAGAATGGTTCCAAAAATTCTCTCATTGATGAGAATTGAGAAGGATCCAATCTTCTTAGATTTGATAAAGATGGACATGGGAATCATAAAGAAGGGAACATCATCAATTATTTTACAAATGAATTCTGAACCATCTCTTTTGGAAAGGTTAAAGGATTCTCAAAAGGATGATGTGGAAATTTAGAAGAAAGTGGAAGCTATCAGGAAAGGGAAATCATCAGAGTTATATGTTAATGAAGAGGGAATTGTGAGATTTTGGAAAATAATATGTGTTCTATCAAGTCTATAGTTGAAGAAGGAAATTTTGGATGATGCACACAGTTCAAATTTATCTATTCACTGAGGAAACAAAAAGATGTATCGAGATCTCTGAGAGAAATATTGGTGGGATAATATGAAGAAGGAGATCGCTATGTAAACATCAAAGTGCCTAATGTGTCATCAAGTGAAGGCAAAGAGGAAGAAGTCCAAGGAAATGATGAAACCATTTCCCATACCATCATGGAAACGGAAGAACATCACCATGGACTTTGTCATCGGACTTCCGAAGACATCTAAAGGAAATAATGCAATCTGGGTTTTTTTCAATCTTCTTACAAAGTCGGCACACTTCATTATGATTTGTGAGGACTTCTCATTGGATCAACTGGCACAAATATATATTAGCTAAGTGGTAAGGCTGTATGGATTACGTATAACTCTTTTATCTGATTGAGATCCAAGATTCACCTCTCTGTTTTGGAAGTCTTCAACATGATCTGGATACTGAACTAAACTTAAGTATGGCCTATCATCCTCAAAATTATGGCCAATCCAAGAGAACTATTCTGAAATTGGAACAAATGTTAATATCATGTTCAATGGACTTTAAAAGAGGATGAGATTAATATCTTCCTATGGTTGAATTATTCTATAATAATAGTTTCCAATCGAGCATCCGAATGGCACCATATGAAGCCCTGTATGGGAAGAGGTGCAGAATACTAACATGTTGGGATGAAGTCGGTGAGATTAATCTACTAGGACTAGAAATTGTCAATGAAATGGTAGAGAAGGTGAAAACCATTCAACAACATATCAAGGAAGCCTAGAGTCGATAGAAGAATTATGCAGATAACTATCGACGCAACCTTGAGTTTAAAGCTAGAGACATGGTATTTCTACACATATCTCTACGGAAGGAGTTCATGATGGTTGGAAAGAAGGGGAAGTTAATTCCAAGGTACATTATCCCCATCGCGATTCATGATCGTGTCGGGGCTGTGGCATATCAACTAGCACTTACACCCACCATGGCCAAAGTACATGATGTCTTTCACGTATTCTTCTTAAGGAAGTACATACCATACCCTTCACACATACTCTCTTCAGAGGTAGTATATCTAGAGGATGATCTTTTTTATGAGGAGTAACCAGTGAAGATCTTATATCATAGAGAAAAAGTTATACGAAATAAGACAATGCCCATCATCACGGTGTTGTGAAAAAACCACAAGTTTGAAGAAGCGATGTGGGAATTAGAATAAGTGATGAAGAACAGTTTCCCATATATATTTTAGTGAGGAGAAAAATAAATTTCAAGGATGAAATTTATTAATGGTGGATGATTGTATTGACCCAAAAATTCATTAATGAAAATTACTCTTGGTCTATTTAAATGTATTCTTATGGTTATGTAAAATGTATGAACTGATGTGGTTTTATGTTTTGGATTTTAAAATACCATTACAAATTTTGACCGTTTCTAATATATCTTTTGAACACTGAGCAACTGATTAGTATAAATATAAGGCTTTAAAAAATCCAATTTACTCAGAAAAAGGAAGCGACGACCTCATCCAGTAGACTTAACCCATACGTAGCCCATTTTTCAGAGCTCTAATAGGTGGTGGCGTCATTGGGATTCGATCTTGACCAATCCCAATCTGAGATAGAATATGTTAAGCTCAAGTGGAACTGCGTACAAGAGAATTGGAAGTTGATAGAAATTACCACTCGAGCAATGCTATCCGAGCCACCCCAAGAGTCTGTCACCATCGCCCACCTTACCCTAAGGTCTTATGCCTGTGTTTTAAGGTGTTATGTAATAAGAACCTAGTGCTAATATTATGTACATTATTCTTGTATAGAGAAAATACATTCTTTTTATTATTGTTACTTTGTAAATAGTTTTAAAAGCACAAATTGTATTTTTAGTTAATATTCGACTAAGAAATCTATTTTAATGAGTTAATAATTTTTTGAATTAAATAATATTTTAATAAAATATTATTATTATTAAATTACTTTTTATTAAATAAAAAATATCATATAAATTTTTGAATGCAATTGTAATTTTTATTAAAGATTGAAAGCTGTTTTGGTCAAAACCCCTGAATTTTCGATAAATATTATTTTTTATTTTAAAAGTTAATTTTCACATATTTAGAAAATTATTTAGATAAAATTAATAATATTTGGAGAATCAGGATGTCAAAATTATCCAATGGTGAATTTTTCATAATTTTCTGAGATAGTCAAATTAAAGGGTAAAAATTAAATACTGTTTAAATATATAATGTGTTTTATGACATTATAATGTCTCAATAGTGATGTAATAAATTACTATAAACATTATTTTCGGCCAATATATGTTTTAAAATTAAAATAATGTGATTTTGGGGTTTTTTTGATTTATTTTACAAAGCTTTAGTGGACCCTTCAAGGCTTATAAAACATTTGGTCTTTTTAATTAGATTTCCTTAAGAGTGTGACTCAACTCCACATAAGCAACCCTATTATTTTAAGAATTTCATCAATTAGAATTATAAAATATTGTTTTCTACTACCCTTTGAAAAAAAACATCGGAAAAAACCATGGGATGGTTTGTGGTTTTGATTAGTTTAATGTGTGATGTCCCAAACCAAAATAATAAAGAATATTCTCTCCTTTCCTATATAAACCCACCCAAGCTCCCACATACTTTTCACTAAAAGACTTTGGAATTCATCCAAAATATCCCCTCCTCTCTCTGGAATCCTTCCAAGGAACCCCAATCTCCTAATAAGCCTCTCTCCAGCCTCTCTGAAGCCTTTGGGACAACACATCCAGGTAAGGGATTCCTACCGTTCTCTTTTTATTCAAGTTTCTTAATATTTTTATGACCTTTTATTATAAATTATAAATGTTGGGGTATGATTTAGAACCTCTCCTATAATATTATATTAATGTTTGAATTATTAGTGACCCATTTCTCTCTCATTTATTCCTTCAATGTATACCCGTTTCTATGACGAAATTCCATTAAATTTCCTGGACATGTATATATTTGAACCCCATACTGTAAATTTCATGTACATATTATGAGACACCAATTTATCTCTCGTCAAAAGTTTTTATGAATTCCAATGTCACGCCGTTATGCTTCCGAAATTGCATTGTGATTCTCGAAGATAAGGTTATTGTGCAGTGAATACCAAACCCACTTCTATATCAAGGGTATTTATCTTTACACCCATATACTTATTGATTATAGAGTTTCATGTATGTATTACACATTAATTTATATTATAATAAATGATTAAGTTTAATGAATCCATGTTTTATGATCCATGTGGCACACTTACACATGAAATGAAATTTTTAAGAAGGGTGTGCCCTAATAGCGCTCCAATGCATTTGGTAATGTATAGTATCATGATACGTCATGTGAAATTTGTTTTGACTCATTAAAATTAAATTTCAATGAGGGTTTACTCATGCTTCAAGTGTAATGAGAATTTACTAATGCTCCATTTGCAATGAGCCTTGGATCATGCTAAATCCATGCTAAGTGTTGTTGCCACATCCCCATGTTATGATTATCATGCTTTATCATGCCATTATGTTCATGTTTATCTAGTGATCCATTGATATTACTAGTGTCTAACGTTTATTTTTTTCCTCATGTTATTACATATTTATTCCCATACTGGGCTTTATATCTCACCCTGTTCTTATGCGTGTCCTCATGTTATCCAATACAATGCTATGTATGATGGAATGTCGTGGTCATGTAAATAATGTTTTCAATAAATATGTTGTGTTATATGATTTAAGTTGTTATGTAATGTTCATAAGCCCCAATGAAACTAGACCTCTTAGTCTTCCATGTTGTATCAAGTGAATATTTTATATAATAAATCACGATTAAGTGTGTAATAATTAGCATGGTTGTTATAGTGTGACCCAATATTGCTTGGTTAATTTTTAGATCCTAAAAAAGATGATATCACCAAAATTTAATTATAAACCTATCTCTTTCACTTATTTTGACCCGAACATAGCTTCTCTACCCCCAAATGTAGTGGAGACTCTCCCCTTAGATATAGGAGTGATCTGTTGGAAAATCATGGGGCGTTGAAGGATGAGATTCATGGAAAGTATTAGTTATTAGTGGTTTTCTTTAGACCTATTATTCATACCTCTTTTGGATACATAAATATAGTCCATTGGGGGTATGTATATGAAACTAAATTATAATAATGATGATATTTGGCTGTTTTGATGTAAGGGAAGAAGATCTAAGGCTGGTTTTTCCAGATTTAACCCGGTTTGGTGGAAGAATTTATGCAGTTCTTCATTTACACCATACTTTCTGAGGTATGTTGATTCAATATTGACTCCTATTATTAGAATTTTATTTATTAGTTTCAATTTGATTTAATTTCATGAAATGGACTATGGAATTGATGTGAAAATCATGGAATAAACAATATTTAGTGATGGTTTGTAGATTTGTGAATTTTTGTTGTTGTGTAATGTGCTTGGTTTATGGATTTTTAAATGATGATTTTAAAATATAATATTTTTGATTCAGGGAAAAAAGGATTTGTGGAATGGTTTTCATTAAAAATATTGTTTTATTGATATGGTTTGACATAATTGGTCAAGCTTGGTTTAGACATCATTGGTTGGTGTGTGTTCATATTAATTGACCTAACCCAATGGAATGGGTGTGCGCAATTGGGGAACAATTATATGGTTACCATGCGATTACATTGTTGATCAATGAGAGACCACCCATGAGTGTGGAACAGTCACCTAGGCATGCATGTTTGGATGTGTGGATTGGAATTGGTTATGTGAAATGGATGTCTGATATGGTTTGAAAGACTTCTTTAGTTATTTTCTATATAAACTGTTTTGGAGAGAAACCTTTGGGAGTTTATATAAATAGTGAAAAAATGGTTTAAAATGTTTTATATAATTTTTTATATATGCGTTAAAACAATTTTTCTCCTAGTGGCATGATTTGGGAATATATTAAGGTAAAACTTACTGATTATCATTACGCAAACCCTATTTTAGCAGTTTAGTGATTTTTTAGATATTTTTTATCGTGAAAAAGTTAAAGGCGTGGTATATTAGTTATTTAGTGATTTTATGTTATAATTGGGCATGGATTATATATTTGGAGCTTGGTTAATGTTGGGAGTTACTATAATGGTGTCTTTGGAGTCTTCGATCTCTATTGGTTTCGTTTTTCGCTTTGTATTTTGGTATTGGTCTTGGTTTTCAATTGGCAATATGATATATTATGGTTTGGTTTTTTATACATTGAGTAGTATTATGTTGTTATCATGCATCATATAGTTATTTTTTGGTTATCGTGTACTTGTTTGTGGTAGTTTTATTTTAAAATGGAAAATTGTCCCCCCAGCTATATTCGAGTGCTAGGGATTTATTTCCATCCTTTGGCATCTTTTGGATTTTGCATAAGGATAAGTAGCAATTCCACCTCCACTCAGGCCAACAACGAGAGGCAGGATATTACATTTTATGAACATATTATAAGGAAATCATGCACAAAAAATATAGATCATAAATCATGTTTCATAACATGATGAATGAAAAAAGGAATAAGTAAATTGAGTGTTAAAGTGTCTATAAATGTTTTTGAAAACCATGATTTATGATCTATTTTATAGAAATTTTTATTTTTATTATCTAGATTATTACAAAAAATCGAACCAATAGTTATATTTTCTTTATGTTTTACTTAATTTAGTATTATTAATTAAAATTTAACTACAATTCTTGTTATAAAATTTGATTACCATGCTAAATGAAACTTTTTATGCTTTTCATACTATAAAATAATAAGTAAAAAAAGTTTTTTTTGTTGAATAATTATAACCGAATTATTTACAAAATTATATTTATGTACATATATTTTATATTTATTAATTTATATTTATAATATGATATACTAATTTTTTTAATATTACTAAATTATTAAATTAATAATCAATATATATCTGTATATATATTAATTATAATTAAATTAGAAATTTTAAATATTAAATATTATTTTTATATTTTATATTCTTAATTGGTAATATTATTCGATATTAATTATTTTTATTATAAATTAGTAATTATTAATTATTAATGATAAAATTGATATTTTTTATTTACTACATAGTATGGATAACAAGATTTAATACAGATTTTTTCTTATTAATTTTGGTTTTTAATTAGTTATTTTTTCTTAATTTTTCTATTTCTATTATATAATAGAAGGATATATATTTTTATGATATTTTCAAATATTTTATTTTTCCGAAATTAGAATATTTAAGACAAAAAAATAATTAAACTAGTAGAAAACTACATATGTAATATACATTGGTAAAGAAAGTTGTTTGTTTATGATTAATTTTTTGGCTATGAAGCTATAATACACTGACTTGAATTGCCATATTTTATTCATAGTGCTACATGACCTGATGCACTCCTCCCCATATAAAAGATGTTGATGGCAAGTGGTGAGGGTTCAAATAGTGTAGTGCGGATACTACACCTCATATAAAAGATAAACACCAAAAATATAGAAACAAGATAAATAACTAGAAATAAAAATACATAAGAAGTTAAAAGAGAAGAAAAATTCTAAAACATATCCATGTTAGTCATAATTAAAACAATGCGACACCCTAAAATGTTGCAACTAAAAAAAGTGATTGAAATGTTATAAAAATAATTTGTGTCACTGTAACATATATCAAACGTTTTCCATAATGTTGCCTCTGACTCTATTCTCTTCCACCGCTACAAACTACTTTTCAGACAATTCCATTATCTAGACCCCGGATAATGAATTCATAATGAACATTATGATTCCCATAATGGTTGTTCTTATAAAACACATTATGATACCACCAATGTATCCTAAACACAAGTAAATTTAAATATAGGGTGCATGTCACAACATTAATGTGATGCTCATGTAAGAAATCAATTATTCATGGGTCAGGTCGTCATACACTAAGTGATCTTCAATGAAACCCAATCCCACATTTCTTGACACTATGTCTGTAATGATTCTTGTATAATTCATTACATGTCTCAGAACAAGCCACAAGATCCAGGCAACAAATTATCACCCAATTATCATAAATCATATTTCCATATTCCACCATTTTTGAACACCTCATTCCCAACACCAATTTAGTTGGCTTTCCTTTCCTGATGGTAGATCCAACATACATGTGTAAAAAATTGGACTGAAATCACTGTTTTATTAAATTATTTAATTTACTATCAATGGTCTAAAATGTGATGGGGTGGTTATTGGAGAATTGTTAGTGGTTCGGTTTATTGAATTGGATTTTAATCTTTTGAAATTATCTAAGTAAAATATGATGATTGTTTAAATGGATCTTCAACATCAAAGATATTTTAAAAAGGGATTTAATGAAGTGAATAATGATTTTAAAAAGGGAATAAAAACTTCTTTGGGTGTAGAATATATTAAAATAAGTCATTGAAAAAAGTATCCATATTTTTTTCAGGGGGTATTTGTTTGAAGACATTGGTTTGGTATGGAATATTTCACTTAATCATATTTATAACTATTTGATATGGAAAAAATAGATCCCACCATGGACACCCAATGAGGTCAGGATATCCAAATATGGGAACTACCAAGTGAATGGGCCTCCATGATGGTTGGAGGTTAAAAATTGACTGAATGGTCGGGTGGAGGTTCACACTAATGAGTAAGGGTCTATAGTGGAACATAGGGTGTGCATGTGTCACTCAAGGGGGTGAGTGAGTCAGATCATCCCATTTGGTTTGTGAGAGTTTTTAGGGTTCCAAGACCTACTATAGGCTTAAGAGGCTTGTAACACATGATAAATTATTAAGAAATCTTCAATGGAATAATGATATTATTTTCTAAAAACCATCTTTTAAATGATTTATCCATCCTAAAATGTTACATATATATTATGTTTATCATGATGACACTTATTATGGTCGTTTGATCAGCTACCATGTTTTCCTCCAACCTACTTGCACTCATGGGATCTTTTTCATGCATTTCTTCAACTATTATCCTTCAACTTTGAATATAAAATCATTATATTTATAGAGTCTATCATTATATCATGTTTTATAAAATGATTTTTTAATTTATTAAATCATTATATCTTTAAATCATGCACATGGGATATCCCAAGTTATATGCACACATGTAAAATTATAATGATTCAATGAAGCTTGAACCAATATGTTCTTAGAGGAAATATTAGGACATTATGAACTTTTCAAATAATTTTTTTTGATATTTCTTTTAAAATAATATATGAGGTGACATATTTTTGACTTTTCATGGTGAAACATAATTCCAAAAATCCTTTTGGTGTTTAAAGATGTGATTTTGAGAATTCCACATTTTATCATTTTTTTCTCTATGGATTTTTCTAAATTAACAAAATAATGGATTTCAGGATTCTATAGAATTAATATATAGTATATCAAATTGAACAATGGTTGACTTTAATTTTACAAAAGGAAAAGTTCAATCAACACAAGGAAACTCTATTTTAAATGATATTGAACTGTATTCATTTAGTTGATTTTTTGTAGCTTTATAAAATGAGAGGGTGTTTAAATGTGAAACAATTCATATGAACCAAAGTGAGTAATGATTATTATAATTTATTAATCAATTTGGGATGTGTCAATTATCTAGTAGAATTAGTTGTTCCATAGAAATGTGGACTTGAATGATGCTAAACCATAATGATTTAGTATCCATGAATGATATTTTTTATAAGGATTTACATCAATAAATGATATTTAAATTCCATGTGAAAAAATATATGATGTTCAAGAATAAAAATTACTAAGCAAATATATATAAGAGAAAACTGAGAAACAGTAAATAGATTTTATTGAGAACCATTTTCTACCTTGAATCAGAGAATTTCCATAATTCAAATACAGAGATATTTGAATGCGATTAATGAGAATATAAATATGTACTACTGGTGGAGAAAATTTTAGAGATTAATTGATAGATATATTAGGGAACTTAACAAATTAATGTATAAAATAATTTATTTAAGAAGAAGACAAGAGTTTATGACTATTTTATGTTTTAGGATGATCGTATCATTCACGAACTGAGAAGTGTTTCAAGGCCAACATACCTAAGTCATGTTGTTGTTGAAGGCCTTAGAAGAACTATGAACAAAAAAGTCATTCCATTGTAAAGGAAGACAAAAAGATAATCCTATAGTGGGTCATTGAGAAATGGAAGGACCTTTTGACTAGAGGGTATAACTTGTTACTAAAAAATATCTAGGAGAAAAAAATATTGGGGTATAACAAGATGTTGTAGATGATTTGGATTACCGGGGAGGAGGTATAACTAGAATCAATAGGAGGATCGATTACTATGGAGTATAACTAGTTTCTTCCTAATGTGAAATACTTCATATTAAGATCATAGTGTATAATACACATTGGGGATTATAAAAAACCTAACACGGAGTAGGTCCTTGTATTTAATGTTGATTTTTTTTTGGTTTCTCTGTCTATTATTACTAGTAAAAATTAGGCTATCTTGAGATATATCAAAAAATTTATCTATAACCATATTATATTCAAGAGGTTGAGTTTAAAAGTATATGAATTCATAAAATGTCTGTACCATTGATTTACTCCTCCTCTCAGTGGAACATAATCCAGCACGGGGCTCTATAATCACCTCAGAATGGTCTTTCTCCAATATCAGTATTCCTACCCATTGGATACACATCACCCATGAACTTTCTACTCCCTCATTGAGTGAACTTGTTTTTGATATCCGACTAATTACATTAATGAAGAATAAATCCTTGACCTTTATCAAAACATTAACTCTATCCCATCAATGATCCCTTATATCAAATTATAAGCAACTTAACAATCTTGAATCCAGCATCTGTGTTTCACATGTTATTAAACACCCAAAAATAAAGTCATATCATTTGAAGAAAAATGAGTCAAATCAATCATGGTTCTCACAAGGATAGAATTAAAGACACTAGAAACACAAACCAACTATGTTTCTCAATGCACTCAAGAAAATATCATCATAACATTCCAATAATGATATATATATCAACAATTGTTGTATTTAGTTTCCAACATCATATGGGTTTACGATAAATGTCAATATCCACTAAAGTCATCACTCAAATAATTCTAGCCCTCTAATAGTCCCTATATCCAATCCCAATTCATGAAAAAATGTATTTTATTAATTTTTTGAGAGTAATTAAATCAAAATCAATTTATCTACATTAGTATTTTCCAATAATATCTATCCCCAATGGTGAATCTAGATCCATTTAAGAGAGTGGGAGTGATTATTTGAAGATTTATTCTTGAATCCATAAAAGATATAATAATTCTCCATTAGAGTTCATAAGAACTACTATATCTAGTCATAAATTCGTAGATCTGTGATTCAACCTAAGAGAAAGAGGAATGACTTTGAAAGATTAAGAATAATCTAGAATAATAATCACAATACTTGATTTCACATTTCATATAACCACCACAGAAATATGAGTTTAAACATATTATAATCACTTAAAAATACCACTAGTGTGTCTAGGTTTGGGATCCATAGAAATACAAGGAAGGATTACAAGTTTTTTAGAGGTTATAGTTTTAATGTTTTCTTTCATATTTTTTAAAACATTGTGTACTTTTTCATCAAAAGTTGTACAAAATTATGAACCAAATATACAAGGATTAAATTCTCCCCAAGGAATCTATATTGTTTGTCCACACGATTAGTAAAACTTTCTCAAAACCGTACATTTTCTCCAAATTGAGTGACCTAGTTTTTAGTTAATGTCCCGCAGTTATCACTTACCCTAAAAAAACAATATAATTTCAACTATACCTTTCCAATAAAACATAAATATTTTCTTGGTAAGAACCACATAGTATCCATTAACCATTTCAAAATTATGATCCCAATTAAAGTCTTACAAACCCTCCAAAATCATCTATAAACTATGA
Organism: Viscum album; assembly: GCA_963277665.1. Taxonomy (NCBI): domain Eukaryota; kingdom Viridiplantae; phylum Streptophyta; class Magnoliopsida; order Santalales; family Viscaceae; genus Viscum; species Viscum album. The sequence goes on along the minus strand of OY728164.1, from coordinate 261,213,184 downwards.
ATTACTTAACTTATGAAATAATAACTCAATGATCCTCAATACAGGTAATAATTCAAGGATTATAGTTCTCATAATTTCCATGACATTTTAATATCCACCACTTTAGACTTATCCTCCTTGATAAATGCCTGTAGATTTCATTCTAAAAAAACTAATGACATTGTAATCATATATCCTATTTACACACTTATGTCTCTTCATAAATACATCCATGCTACTATAGAACCAAAAAAATATTTACCATATTTACCCTTAATAATTTCACACCAGGGTATAGTATCCTAACTAGCTACACCCCAAATGATGCATCTTGTTCCCACTAAACTTCCTGGTAGATGATCACTTGCACAAGATTGGGTGCAAACCTAAAAAGGTAAGAGACATATAACATGTCACGAATAAATTGAAATCATGGAGGAGGAATAAAATGGTAGGAAAATTTTATAATATTATGGTCCCACAAACCATACTTCATTATACATTTTCCTCCCCAAATAAAAATTTCCCTAATGGGGTGATATATACAAGAAAATATTATCACCAACAGGGAACTCCAACAATTATATCCACTAGTAAACATATGATCAAGGACTATTATATATATTAATTAAATTATTTTGAATATATTACACCCTTTAATGTTTTGTTTCACTATTATCAGCCCAATTCCATCTGATTGAACCATCTCAAGCCAATATAGTGGTTAGCGAGACGATTGACCATATTATAACACCCCATGATTTTACAATATGTGTCCTCTTAAATAAATTCAATTCATTCTATGGATTAAACATTAAAAAATTATTTCATATAGTATATATAATATAGAAACACATATATTACACAAAATAAAAGTTATACATGAAGTATCAATGAAATAAGGGGATTTTTATTGAAATTAAGTAACATATACCAATGAAATAGTATCTTAACAGCTGGAATAGTTTTGTGACTAGTAGGAACAAAAATTCAGGCAATAGAATAGTAATCTATCCTAGGAATGTATAAATAAAATTTAGGGTTATTATAAATGAAAATATGATATAATTAAATCATTATATAAGTAAATAAATATTTCTAAAATGATAATTAAGTGTTGTTAATTTTATAAAACCTGAAATTTTATTAACAATTTAAAAATTAACAAAATAATTTAAAAAAATATTTGTCATAGAATATAATATTAAATTAATATAAACATTTCTTATGATTTAATAAGATAATTTTATGAGAATGTAAATAATTTTTAAAAGAGTTATAAAATTAGTTGTAATTTAAAAATATTAATTTTTTAAGTAAATGAAGATTTTAATTAAAAAAATAAATTTCTCATATGTAGAAAATCATTTTAATAAAATGAAGTAAAATTTTTAATTATACACATTAAAAAATGGTGAGTCATATTTTTTATTGTTTTTTATAAAATAGTTGAATTTTTTATGAAGAGTGAAATATGATAGTTTATGTTATTGTACATTTTAATTTAAATACATGAACTCAAACATCATGTAAGAAACCATAATTTCAAATCACATGCAGTAATTACTGTATTTAGTCATTAAAATTCAATCTATTCATTGTATTGAGCCATAATGATAAAGAAATGAATAAATTATTCAAAAAACACACCTCAACTCTACTATAAATTGCACTCCAGACCATCTCTTAACCACATGAGTTCAAATCCTTGATGCTTGTACAATTTCTACCCAATACTCATACCAGGTCTCTCCCTCACAACCATGAGACTTTTTTTCTATAAAGGACCAAATAAAAAGTTTAATATGGAGGTTCTCAAGGATAACAATTCAAGAGGTAGAACTTTTTATCATTATCTTTCAATTTCATTCAATTTCATTTATTTTTTATCCTTACAGAAACTACTCTATCAAAAAATGAATGATAACCACAGTGTCTTATATATACATTAATTTTATTTTTTAATGTATAATCCACCACAAAACCCCTTCCCCTTTCCCTTTTATTCTAAAAATGAAAATATCATTTGTGATGTGCTGATTTACCGCCATCCTGGACTGTATATTTTCATTTTCTATTACCGCCTTCAGGTCCAGTCATAAAATCATTATTATGGTTATATAATATTATATTATACATATTTTATGTCATATAATGTTCCCGAACTAGAATATATGCATAATATTTATTAAATAAACAAAACATGTTAATGATAATTGAAAATTGACCAAAATAAACTAACACTGATCATTAATGTTTTATATAATTAATCATACTAATATCTAAAAAAGTAAATATAACACCAATTATTATTTTTTATGTTCATTAATAACATATAATTTCGATTATGTAGAATTAATACCATTTTTAAACAAACTTCTATACATGTATATAGGTGAACCTGTCAAGAAAACCAAGGAAACGAACAATCTCAAATAACGAAAATGAATCTTATAACGAATCCAAAAGGCCATAAATGAACTTAATCAAATTACACTAAATTATATATATTTATAAGTGGTTATGAATTAAATTATTAATGAATATAATTTAAATTTATATGAAATTATGTGAAATTGCAGAACACTTTTAGACATATGGTAAGGGATTCTCCATAAACATTCATTTCTTAACTCTGGGGAACACTTTATCTCTCTTTACCCAAATTTAATTTTGAATTCCTCTTATTTACTCCTCATAAATTCTTATGTGTATTTTAAAAATATATTTTCCCTTATCAATTCTTCTTTATTTTTTGGAAAATACATTTTCATAAGGATCCCTTTTCAATTATTCTTGATAATCAAGACCGATTAAATGGAACTTCCCAGTTCCAAAAAATTTTTTATGTGCCATACATAATATATTTCAATACAACAATATTTTTATGACATATCTAATTTTATATTTTTTTATTTTCTTGTTTTATACAAACAATTGTGCCATTTTTCTCATTTTAATGTCTCTTTAGTATTTCCCCATAAATCTCACTAAAGAGGCTCATTTATAATATTTATTAAATAGCCATTTTACATGTTTTCACTCCAATTGGACTTAATTTATCACGATCTATATCTATTTTCCTTTATAATGTATATGTATGTTTTAAATGAACACTTTCATGGACACCACTATGATATTATGTTTGGTTATTCCCCATTCACCACTACTTCCTTGTGTGTGTTTTTCGTATACTTCCCTCTCAGTAGTAGACATCACACATTGAATATTTAATTAAATATCCACATTTATTGAATCATTGAAATTTTTATTTCCTAATCAATATTCCATTTTTACATATGACGTTTTCTTTTAATGTTGTTTTAATTGGGAAAATATTTATGATTATATATCCTCTAATCAATACAAATTATTTGATATATAATGAATTATATCTTTATGTGATGAATGACTTGGACTGGAAGTGATGTGTGGGGCCTAGTTATAGATATCCCCTTGATGCATAGATAGGTCTCAAGAGACAAAATAATTTCTGACAAACCCTTCATTTTTGTTTACAAGATGAATCAGATGGGTTTTTACCCACAGAATAAAACTGTCTTTATAGTATAATGGTTCATGGGATAGATACATGAAGTCTTATTAATAATAATTTTATTCATTCATTATTAAATTATTAATTTCCATAAGGACTTCATTATGATAAAAATTATGGTTGCATTTTATACTTAGTGTGTTGATGGAATGTGTTTTCATATTATTTACCTTAACATAATTTTTATTCCTTATAGTATATTCGTCACTTATTATATTTTCATATAACCCTTAATATGAATTTTAGATCACTCATTTATTTTTTTCCCTTCCACATGATGTGAAGATGAATTATTTGAATAAGTTATAAGAATATGTTTCTTTGTTTTGTTATGTTATATGTTTATTTTCTAATGTAATAAAGGAAGCATGTACGTATCTATTTTTTCAAGACTACTAAACTAATCTATCCTTGGTGATTTTATCTCTTGTATCTATTCTATTATAATAAAATGGCTGTAAACTATGGTCTACTCGGGTCAATGTTGTAATTCTTATTTCTGAGAATGTTTTGTAAAAACTATGGGAACTAGGTGTTAAATAAACATGTAAATAATAATAAATCCTTATAGTGAGTTATTTAATACTCAAGATGATTATTAGATAACTTAGTGTGTGCCATTATTTAGTGATGGAACATAATATAAGGAATGGAATCAATACCTGTGGACAATTTAGAGATTTCCCCATTGATAAGTGAACAAAACTAGTGTTGGATATGAGCAGATCAAGAATATATTAGGATGTATTACATAGGTTGTTAAAAATAAAAACACTATAACTATGCTTGATTTTTTCATATAGATGAAGCCCCTAAATTTTAGTTGGATCACTAATCTAGTGGTAGTTGAGCAGTGGATCAAATCCCTTAAAATGTTATTTCTAGCATTAGGATGTAATGATAAGGAAAAATAAGTGAAATATTTATATCATCTCAAGGGAGAAACTGATAAATTGTGGTCGTTGATCTAGAATACTAAAGAGGAATAAGAAATATATGACATGTAATAGATATCTTTTAAGGATAAATTCTTTAACAAATACTTCCATCGTGAGCAACAAACTGAAATGAATAAAAATTTAACTAACATAAAAATTGGAAGAAGATAGTGTTATAGAGTATGAGGATACCTACCTAATAATATCTAGGTATGCTACAGATTACATACATAATTTCTAAGACAATATTGATAATTTACATGAAGGTCTTAAGCCATGTATCTATAGGGAACATGATTCTCAACCATTTTTATAATATGATTAAATATTATTATATTCCATTAAAGTAGAGAATGAATTTTCTATATCTTATATGTTCATGGGAAGTAAATTGAAAAGTATTTCTTTTGATAAAAATAGAAAATGTAAAGAATGACATAAGAATAAGGTAATGAATAAATTTCAATTTCACAGAAATATTGGAAAAAATCATCCAAGGAAATTTTTAAAAGGCACAAGAGTTTGTTATATGTGAGGAGTAAAGGGTCACCAATCTAATTAATGGAAGGGGAATAAACTAATTAGTGATGTTAAATGATTAATTTCATATACAAGACATATTTGAAAGGTATTTTTTTCATTTAATTTACATCCTTGCTTTGTTTTGGGGGTTTACCTATGTTTTAGGGAGGAATAGATGAGTATTCATGAATTGGGCCAAACTGTGAGCCCAATTTCAGATTAAAAAATAAATTTTGTATCTTCTATAACTTTTTCATTTTTCAACATTTTTCATCCATTCAGATTCCCACTTTACCTCCCCTAACCTATTAACACCACCAAGGTAATTTGGAGCTTATAGAAATCCATAACCAGGGTTTATTTGGGTTTTTATCTAAGGGGTTGGGCCTGCCCGAAATCCCAATTCCTGTTTTAAAAATAAATTTTGATTATGTTATATATTATTCATTTTTTGGGATTGTTCAGTGATTCTAAGTGGAGGCCAATCCCACTAAACCCATACGCGCGACCCTTCTCTCTCCCCCCTCTTAGGAGCTCTGGTTTATCACAATTTGGTTCCGCACTTCATAGGATCCCTCAAATCGTCCAGATTTGAAGAGGTAAGTTCATTCCTTCATATCTCTCTCAATTTTTACTCTTTTCCCCCCATTAAAATTACTAAATGATATCCATATCCTTTTTCGAAACTCCCTTAAATGTTTGAGTATTTTTAAAATCAGATACTGGTATTTTTTGGGGAGATTTCTACAAGATTTGTTAAGTAAGTTGTTCTCTTTCTTTCTTCTTTCAATTTGTTTAGGGTTACATCCAATTTACTTAGGGTTTATTCTATTATCATTGAGGTTACTAATGTCCAGGGATTAGGGTTTAAAAATTAGGGTTTTATCTTGTGTTTCATTGTCTGAAATTCTGGTTTTGGGTCTGGTTTACCTTCCTTGAGGTGTGGCGGTGGTGCATTTGAGTTTTCGCACAAAGTGTTCAAGGGTTTCCTTGGTTTTGGTAGGTGATTCCATTTTGTGTGAAATTTTTGTGAATTAGCTTACTGTTTTCATGGAACCCTAATGTTTATTTCCCTTTAATGTTTCTGTAAAAAATGGTTTTAGTTGCATTTATAATGAAAATAAATTTTAAGTTCCAATTTTTGGTGAAATTGGGGGTTTTTCATTCAAATCTTTCATTGGTTCATTTTGGGATGAACTATAATTACATAGTTGATTTTATTTAACTGTATTGTGACTGAAAATCATGTTTTTAATGTTTATTCTTTTTTTTTTTTGCTATGAAAGTTTGCTTAAATGGTGTTCGAGAAGCAAATGGGCTTTAAGTGCAATGTTTGTGTGAAAATGGTGGTTTTTAAAATATATAACTTCTTGGTTCACATTGGGCTGCCCCATAACTGAATTGTTGGTTTCATTAAAGGGTATTGAACTGAAATTTTGTTTTAATGAATTAAAATTGTTCACATAGTGTGCAAAGTGGATACCTTAAAGAGCTTTGGGTGCAAAACAATGTGATGTTTTGAGAGGTTGTTTTATTGAAAATAAAATTATTTTATTGTGTGTTTTAAATGGTAGAAAATGTGTGTAGATACTGTACTATTTGTTTTTGACCAGTAGTGACATTTTATATGCAAATGTATGTGTGTTGTTTTCTGAAATTGTTTGAGCACAAAAGGGGAAGCCCGGGTACCTAGGTGGGGCGGATTTGTACTAGTACAGCTAGTGGATTGGATGGGTTTTTCCCTATTCCACTTAGAATTTGGATAATGAAAACTCTAACTAAAATATGTGGATGATGATTGGGTACCACTAGGTTATGGGTATGTTCCCTACTAGTGTCTCGTGCATGAGAACAGATTTTTGTATGGTTACTCTACACTGAGGTACGAGGTACATAGGGCCCGAGACAACCTAGTGCTTAGGGGTGTTCCCGATTTTGATGCTCATTGGATTTGTGGTATTTACCCTTGTTGTGGAGTGTTTTGGTAGTACTTTACAGTAGATCACATGTCTATTTAATGTGTTAACATACTGTAATTATTGGATTGAAAACTGTTTTCATTTGAAAGTTGCATTTCTTTGAATTTTTACACGGATTCACCTTGTGTATTAAAATTTCTTGTTTTGTTCACATTGTATTGCATGCTCTTTGGAATCATATGGTGGTATCCTATTGGGCTTAGGCTCACACCATACTTACACCCCTTGGGTGTATGTAGAGCTTCTTATGCTTGACTCAGGTAAAGGGAAGGCTAAGGGTGATGGTGGTTCAGGGTGTTAGTCCCCATCGTTGGGGTGGAGTTGCGGAGAAGGCTTGCGGGTGATGACCCCCTTGTCATGTGGAGTCCATGGGGATGTCTTTATGTTGTCATTATTTGTTTTTAGACCACTTTTAGTGTCTTTAAAAATATGTATTCAGTTCTGGTTTTTGTTTAAACATATTTTTTCTTTACATTTTTCAGATTCAGTTTATTGATTGTTTTTAATGGTTTATGCCTTTATATTCGGGTAAATCGTTCCCAAAAAAAATAAATGATACCCAGGAACTTGTACCATCCCATGGGGATAGGGAACACCCCTCAGGTCATGTCACGAGCTAGGTTTGGTGCCGGTTTTGGCGGCGACTAGATTCGGTTCGTGACAAAATGGTATCAGAGGAGGTTCGCTCCTTGGGTCATGTTATTTGGGGAAGAGTCAGCATAGTCTGGAGATAGGATTTTTGGGACTTGAAATTTTAGTCATGGGTAGTGTGCCTGGCCAGCACACCTCATGACGGGATTCAAGTAACCATGGGTAGTATGGATTTATCTGAGTCCTTTGGTTTTCTTGGTTTAATGATGACTATGGGAAATGAAAAGAGAGTTGGGAGAATAATCTCAGTGAGCTTACAGGGCCTGGAAAGTCATGCGGAGCCATGTATATTTCCCTAGAATACTCTCTATGATGGTGAAGTGATTGGAATATGGCTGCCAACTATATGTACAAGTCACCCACCGAAACTAGTTTCCTCTCACATTGTCTTGTGTCTCTTTGTTTTGGAATCTTGGAAACTTGTTTTTTTAAGAAAAAAAAATGACTTCACTTTAAGGAGTGTGAATTTTTGTGAAGTTATTTTCTAGTAAATTGAAAATGGTTTTATGTTTTTTTAATTCCTATAAATGAAATTTCAGAATTATTTCAAAAGGGTTAATCATGTGTTTACACCTCTTTTGAAAGTATGAACTATGTTAATTGAGGTTTTGAAAATATGTTTCTAATGGAATTTCTTTTAAACTTTGGAAAAGTGTTTTGGATTTAATTAAGTGTTCTATAATTTTTGTGTGGGGGGTTGAAGATGGATTTTGGGTTTGGTGACTATTGAACAAAAAAAATTATGAACGTTTATAACCTTTTCATGAAATGAGAAGAGTTGAGTTCTTAATTAAATGGAGATTTAGGAAATGGTGTTTTTCATGAAATTAGAAGTGTTTTGAAATGGGTTGAAATGATTTGAAACAATTGTGAAAGGCATGAATATGTGCTTTTATTGAATTATGCGTTCTTTTCTAAATTGGTTTGTGAGATGAAAAATTGGGTATTGATATTATGGTTAATGTTTTTGAGAAAGGAAAATTGTGGTTAAAGTTTTTATTTTAAAAAGAGGAAAAGTTTGATTTTTGGTAATTGGTACTCTCAAGGGTAACCACATGCATAGGTTTATTTGGGAATATGGATGGATATGAGGTGGGTTCCCAGTGTGGCATGTAAACATTAATGTGTGAGGCTCATGAGATACCATTGGTAAATGTGCAACCCACCAGCACTGTTTTTTTAAAATAATTTTTTTGAAGGAAAGTATTGTGTTTTGATAATGTATGGTTGGGAGGTATGGATTATGTGTTTTCAGGATTATTATTGTGGGATGTTTCGGGTTCAATAACCCCTCTTGTTTGAATGATGTTTTGGTTTGGTGTTTCATTGATAAGTTGGAATGAAGTGTTGCTCAGTGGTCTCTTTTGAAGAAATGTTTGGGAGGCCAATGTGGTGGCTCCCATCATGTGTTTGGTTGAGGTTTGTGGTCTTTTGTGACCAAATGACCAGATTGTTTGGGTCCTTGGGTTTTCTTGTAGGCCAGGGTATGCCCCCGTAAAGTGTTAATGTATGATTCATGTTTGGCCTATGGTGATTCACCGTTGGATGATCCTCCAGTTGATCTACATAAGGACTTTATTCTTGAGGTTTGGAGATTGTGTTTACCCCTCTTCTTTTTCAATTATGCGGATCCCCCTATAGTGGGAGAGTGTTTGTGGGAGGTTGAAATAGACCTTAGTTTCTTATATTTCCTCAGTTGTCTAAGGTCAATGAAGTTCAGGGTTGTCAGTGTAGAATGATGTTTTAAAGGGCCCCTGGGTCTTTCGTTAGTCTCATTGAAGCAAGAGTTCATGTTAGGCCACAAGTGTGCAAGATCTGGCCAAGAGTGGCTATTATGGACACTTGCTGGAATCATGTGCTATTTTGGACTTAGTTCAATTTAGAGACCCGTGTCTTGACGTACATGGACATTACATTACTTTTTCAGAATACTTAGTACATAAAAAAACACACACACAAGGACCGTAATAGTTTAGTGTCTTTGGAAACTCAGAATATAATCTTCTAATCGTGGTGAAAGATCATCAATATCTCCCATAAAGATCATCCTTTTTTTTACCAGAAACCTTTCTTTATATCCTGGGGAAAAGAAAACATAAAATGGTGAGATCAAATGCTCAGTAAGGGTAAACAAAAGAAATATCAATCACATCATATTCATAAGAACATAACATTTTGGAAATCGTAACCTGCAAAAGAGATCATAATTTCATAACATGGAATAAATCATGGCAGTGAAATGTAATCACCATAATCATAACATAAAACATGAAACTTTGTGGCATACACACATAATCATAGAGAATCGTTTCTTGTTAGTCAAGACTCATTGCCAAGACTATCTTAGTGGATAAAGTCCATTTCTGAACCGAGTCACCCTCGTTTCAGTCCTATTTCACTGAACCAGTATAACCTACCGTTCCAGCCATATCTATCTCATGAGATATAAAATCTTTACCCAATGCATTGGAGGTATATATAGGTCCCACCCATCTCATAATGATACCATTCTTATGTGTGACACAAAATCATAAATCATACATCATTGCATAACCCATGTAATACAAACGAGAATCTTAAACATCATGACATCATAAAACAATTCATATAAGATAAAGGAATTCATAAAAATAATTCCATCACAACATAATAAAATCAATTTAATAATAGGGATAAAAACAGAACCCTTTTATTATCTTAGATGGAAAATAATTTTGATAAAACACTTGAACTCCATTCTTGAGGAAAATATCCTTTCTTCTTCAAAAACATTTTTCCTTTCATAACATGTCATACAACTTTAAACTAAAAAAAGTTGATTAAAAATAAACTTGAAAACTTATAAAGGAAGCTTCTTGGAAATAATGTTTTAGAAATCCATTCATGGCGTATAAGTTTAAAAAAACATTCTTCTCGTACTTTTGTCGGAAAAGTCAAAAAGTACCTCGTACGAAAAATGACAAAAGATTACTTTCATATCCTTTACTAAAAACTCACCGAAGGGTAAAATTGGATTTAAAAAATTGTAGGTGGATGGAAATAATATTACACATTGAGGAAACATGGATGTGGATGATAAAATACACCCCAGTAAATACTAAAGTATAAACAATCTCGGATAAAAAATGAGATTGTGATATTTCCCTTACCTTAGGTCCGATTTGCTTCGTAAGTGTCCGAACCTCCTGTATAATGATTTAAATAATGTCATTGACTTATTACATAATCATATTCATTGTTATTATATCATATACGGTTCACTTATGACTTTATATTACCCGTTCTTTTGTAAATTCATGTTAAAGTAGTGTTTTGGGTAAAATCGTCTCATTTGTCGTTTGCGTTTTAACTTGTAATTATTCATATGATTACATAGATAATTATTAATTAATTATAGAATATAAAACATTATTTATATATAATATATATTCAGAATATACATATATATAATGGATCGATAAATGGAAAGAAATACACCATTCATGGAGACGGTAGGCCGTACGTACACATGAACACTGTTTTCTTTTCGTTATTGAATTGAGTGGAATTAAGTAGATGACATACATATATATACACATAAATCCAGTAGCTTTATAATGTCATATATTTCATTATTATTTCTTATATATACTTTATAATCATTCTTAAATGGTTAACATGGAGAATGAATCTCATCGCGTCGTGGAGACGGTAGTCCGTACGTACGCACGAACGATGATATGATTTCCATAATTATTGAATTGAATTGGAGTGGATGATATAATATATAATAATCAATATGATGTTTTAATAACTATGTATAGTTATTCTTTACACCATTATACCCATCCATGTAAGGTGGTGGTGGAAAATAGATTACACCACGGAGTGGAGACGGTATTCCGTACGTACGCACTCGCGGTGATTTCTTTTTTCGTAGGATGGATAGATGGTGAAATATGGTTGTTTCATACTTATAATAACATATCAGTATATGAGTGATACTGATGTTATTACTTCATAATGAAACAACCTAAGAAGAAGAAGTGGAAGAAGAAATAAAGATGAAAGAATCGGTAACAGACATTACCTCTTCTTTGAAGTGCTTCTTTGAGACCTCCTTTTAGGGCACTAAAATGGGTCTTTGAAGAAGAACAGAACCTCTAGGATGATACTAGGGAAGTGGAGAAGAGATTTTGGAAGGGTTTGGCCGATCTTGAATGCTCAAATTGGTGTGAGGAGGAGAGGGAGGAGGTTCCCTTTTATAAGGGAGGAGAGGGGCACCTTTGAAATAACTAAAAATTTATTTTATTATAAAGTCAATTTCGGTGTTAAATAGCTCCAAATTGATTTATTTAGTGGATAAGGTGGGGATGGGTCGAAATACTCTCATCAAATAGAATTTAGACATGTTTAGGTTCCTATTTTAACCTTATCATTTAGATTTAACATTAAGTTAAATAATTTTACTTTTACCGTGTCTTCTTGTGTTCTTACACTATAAGGTTAATAAACTTACTATAAGAAGCCAAAATAACCCCAAATTGTTTATTATTAATATATATATCCTTATCTAAGTCATTTTGCAGATCCTTAGATTTTTAGGAATAAATTAAAAATTAATAATATAATATTTGTTTTAAAAACTATTTTATGTCAGTTTTGACACTATTTAGTAATTGATTTTTGTGAAAATTATAACAGAATGATAAGTTCGAAAAAAGTTAATTAAATCAATAATAAAATTTCATATTAACCTAGAAAATTAGTGGAATTCATAAAAAGTCTTAAATTACATTTAGTTTGGTATTTATAACATCAATTATGTAAATATTTCATTAATAAGATAATTACTGCATCATCTTTGTGTCATAAAGAAATTAATTTATTTGATGTCTAAAAATTACAAATAAAATACCATTATGTAGGAAATCTTTTTAGCTTTCTAATGAATATTTAAAATAGAATTTATCGTATGTATAAACCTATATTAAAAATGTTTTAGTAAATAAACTTTGATTTTAACTCTTTTAACCCTTCTTTAAATAAATTAATAATAAATGTCCTAATCTAATCCAAGTGGGCCTAAATGGTCATATTTTATTCCTAAGTTTGTTTTTGGTCGAATTACACTTATCCAATAGAATTAGGGCATGTGTTAGGGTAATAATAATATCATTTCTACCCTTAGTTACCCTATTTACTTTTAACCGTGGTTAAAAAAGTAAAAAGTTACTATTCACCAAAAAATTATTTTCATCTCATTGAACCACATTTTACTTACTGAAATCAATCGTGTCTCTCGGATTTTTGAAATTCGACTCACAGAAGTGGTGAAATTATGTTTTATAAAAATTCAGTTTTTTAACTACCACTTAGTAGTTTCACTATTCATCAAAAATTGAAAGTTTTCAGAAAAATACCAAAAATTAGGCCTAAGCTATATTTGATATTATGAACTCAAAAATGATTTCTATTTTACCAAATTCAAAACATATCAGTTGCATTAATTAATTTAAAAATTAATTCCCGTCCTCAAAACAAATAGCGTGTTCTTAAGAGATAATAACTATCAAAAGATTGACACTTGTTTATGTCTGGGTTAAATGTGAAATTACATCCAATGAACATCATTGTATTAAATTGTAAAAATATATTCTAAATATACTTTAAAACCACTCAAATTAATAATTTATCACTATTAATTATTTCAATTGAAAAATTTGTTTTTAATTAAAATTTAGTAATTTGCACTATTCATCAAAATATGAAAGTTATCTGAAAATCACCAAAATTTCACCCTAAGTTAATTTCGATATTACGAATCCAAAAATGAATTCCATTTTGAAAAATAAAATTTTCAAAATTTCAAAAAGTGGTTATTACTATTCATAAGGGCTAGTTTTAATAATATTTTAATAGCATATTGTTGTTTAGTGAAACTTGTTATTGCGTACTACACACGCTATCGAGGAAGCTCGCGATTGCGTGTAATGCAAGGCATGTCAAGGATGCGTGTTGTGCAAGCTCCTTTTGGTGTAGCATACAACACAAGACATTAATGAAATTAAAAAGAATATTTTTCATAAAATGTTGGGGTGTTACATTCTACCCCCCTTAAAATGAATTTCGCCCTCGAAATTCGTCGGGGTTATAAATGGTTTACTATTTGAAAGTTTCTTTAATGGAAACTCACATCATAAAAAGGAATACCAAAACCAATCTTTTAAAATGAAAGAATGAAACGTAACGGTTACCCAAATAAACTAATCACTGGGTTTCCACATAGGTGAAAATATGGATATGGAAGACAAATCTAACCATCATGTTCTGATGGAGATTGGTAGAGAACATGGCTATGGAAAAGCCAACAATCACAAATCCATAAATTTGTGATGATCTAAGGTACCATCTGATTAATCAGATATAAGAGCACTAGGACAACATTTTTGGTTTTCAAGATCATTTCCCTAAAGTTAAAGAATTTGAATTAGAATAAATACTTACTCTATTTTGGTACAATCTCACTGTTGTTCATGCCTTGAACAATTTCCACTTCATCTCTTAAATAAATGAAGTTGAATTTGTTATTCGTGAAGTGTTAGCAGATCATGTGATAGAATGACGGGTCATTCCATCTGTCTCAAACAAAAGGTTAACAAAAGTTATTAAATATACATAAGTCATTCTATAGTGAGATTAATCATATATGGTACCTAAAATGGACTTATACTTCATATATCATACTGCTTAATATAATAAAACTAGTTTCTACTAAACTTGGACTTCCTGTAGGCCAGTGGTAGGTGATAAAGGCCAGTCGCACTTCGGTTGTCGGTTCGATTCCCACAGCCTTGTCCGACGCGATGGGCTGTCACCCATCCTGCAGGTTGTCCTTTTTCTAAAGCTATATTACTATAATATCCCATCAATAATATCGAAAAACGTTTTATCCTAACTTATGTCCAACATAATCCATTCTAATCTTTAGGCTTATCTAAAATACTTCGGTCCAAGCTCTTAGTATAAAGAAAATGATTACTTGAAATATCACAGAATAATCACGTGAATGCCATCATTTATCCCCCATATATCATAAGATATGTCAAATTACAAACATGTGAATACCTTAATCATGGATTCTCTTGAAAAATGAATACCCATTGAACCTTAGTGAAAACATGAATGCAGTTAAATGTTAACACTTCCCACATACCAAAATCCTCAAAATTCTATATACTCAAACGATGATACTTAGTCCTTATATCAATCATGAGCTCATGAATACAATAAAACATCTCATTATCTTCTTATCCCTTTATTATGCTCATATCATCTGTTTACAAAAAATGTCTCAATCACTTTTCATGGTTACCGGTACCATAAAATTATTGAAAACCACAACAGACCAAAACATAAATATTCCAATATTCCACGATACTATATACAACAATATTTTGGAATCCCATTACATAAACACTTAATTATTCAACCACATCATTGTCATATTCAACATCACCAATAGTGATCGCATGTGACTTCCCTTTGTCCTTTTCCTTAAGTGGTTGCTCATGTTGATCATCACTAACCCTTGGATTAGGGAATTTATTAGCATAATGCCCCATTTCCTTGCACTTGAAGCATTGAAGTGTTGGTGGTGCGTTCTCTGCAGTGTTTGATTTATTCACATCATTAGAAACCCTTTTTCCGTTACCTCAATACTCAGCTGCTCGATGACCTTCTTTTCCACACTTAAAACATTTTCTAGTCCCTTTAAGACAATCTCCACCATGCTTCTTTCCACACTTTGAGCATAAGGAAACATTCATCTTCTTTTCACCATTATTCTGAGATTTCTCCTTGTACTCCATCTTTCATTTCTTGTCAAAACCATGAGATGGATATGTAACACCATCTTCCATTTCTACCTTGATATCAAAATGCACTATTTCTTCATAGCTACTGAAGTCTCTTATAGCTAATGCCCTTCTAAGACTTGGTTTTATGCCATTGAAAAATCGATCAACTTTACATTCAGGTTGGATGATAATGCCAGATGCATACCTTGCAAGTCTTGTAAAATTTGCTTCGTATATACCAAAAGATTCATCATCCTTTTGCTTTAGTTCAAGAAACTCCTTCTCCATCTTTGTTTGAAGAATACGAAGGAAGTACTTACTGAAAAATAAGTTCTTGAACTCGTCCCATTCCATGGACTCAATTTCATCCCTTTGCCTCGTATTCTTAATAAGATTCCACCATTGATCAGCATCACCTTCCAAACGATACACTGCTAAGATGACTATATCATGTTCAGAACATTGAAGAACTGAAAATATCTTTTCAGTGGTACTGATCCATTGTTCAGTAACAAGTGGATCAGAAGACCCACTGAAAGAAGGTGGACGTTGCCTCATGAAGGACTTAATAGAATATTGTTCCCTTCTCTGCTCATTTGGAAGTCCATAATGATTCATAGCTTGTGTAAGTATAGCAATAAGATTTTTCACTCTATCTCCCATAACATTTGTTTGTTCAGGAGGAAAATCATTGCATTGTCCATTGCATTGATCAACACGGTTCCTTCGGGTTCCAGCCATCGTCCAAAACCCAAAAAGAATAGTGTGAGAGGCAAAAATCATGATAGGGAAAACAACATAATAAAGGGGGAATACCTTCAATATCTAACATCTTAGGTTAAATTCTAAGATCGTTAGTGCAATTATAGGACTATAACCTATACGTATACTTAACCTTAGAGACATCTCTAGACATACCTTAGAAATATCTCTAGGAATCTCAATAAAGTCCTCGCATCCTAGTTTCCAAAGGTGGACTAAACCTTTCCTCTGATACCAACTGTACAGACCCATATCTTGATGTACATGGACATTACATTACTTTTGCGGAATACTTAGTACATAACAAAAACACACACACAAGGACCGTAATAGTTTAGTGTCTTTGGAAACTCAGAATATAATCTTCTAATCGTGGTGAAAGATCTTCAATATCTCCCATAAAGATCTTCCTTTTTTTACCTAAAACCTTTATTTATATCCTGGGGAAAAGAAAACATAAAAGGGTGAGCTCAAATGCTCAGTAAGGGTAAACAAAAGAAATATCAATCACATCATATTCATAAGAACATAACATTTTGGAAATCTTAACCTGCAAAAGAGATCATAATTTCATAACATGGAATAAATCATGGCAGTGAAATGTAATCACCATAATCATAACATAAAACATGAAACTTTGTGGCATACACACATAATCATAGAGAATCATTTCTTGTTAGTCAAGACTCATTGCCAAGACTATCTTGGTGGATAAAGCCCATTTCTGAACCGAGTCACCCTCATTTCAGTCCTGTTTCACTGAACCGGTATAACCTACCATTCCAGCCATGTATATCTCATGAGATATAAAATCTTTACCCAATGCATTCGAGGGAGATATAGGTCCCACCCATCTCATAATTATTCCATTCTTATGTGTGCCACAAAATCATAAATCATACATCATTGCATAACCCATGTAATACAAATGGGAATCTTAAACATGATGACATCATAAAACAATTCATATAAGATAAAGGAATTCATAAAAATAATTCCATCACAACATAATCAAATCAATTTAATAATAAGGATAAAAACATAAACCTTTATTATCTTAGATGGAAAATGATTTTGATAAAACACTTGAACTCCATTCTTGAGGAAAATATCCTTTCTTCTTCAAAAACATTTTTCCTTTCTTAACATGTCATACAACATTAAACTAAAAGAAGTTGAATAAAAATAAACTTGAAAACTTGTAAAGTATGCTTCTTGGAAATAATGTTTTAAAAATCCATTCATGCTGTATAAGTTAAAAAAACATTATTCTCGTACTTTTCTCAGAAAAGTCAAAAAGTACCTCGTACGAAAAATGACAAAAGATTACTTTCATATACTTTACTAAAAACTAACCGAAGATTAAAATTGGATTTAAACAATTGTATGTGGATGGAAATAATATTACATATTGAGGAAACATGGATGTGGATGATAAAATACACCCCAGTAAATACTAAAGTATAAACAATCTCGAATAAAAATGAGATTGTGATATTTCCCTTACCTTAGGTCCGATTTTCTTCGTAAGTGTCCGAACCTCCTGTATAATGATTTAAATAAGGTCATTGACATATTACAGAATCATATTCATTGTTATTATATCATATACGGTTCACTTATGACTTTATATTACCCATTCTTTTGTAAATTCATGTTAAAGTAGCGTTTTGGGTAAAATCGTCTCATTTGTCGTTTGTGTTTTAACTTGTAATTATTCATATGATTACTTAGATCATTATTACTTAATTATAGAATATAAAACATGATTTATATATAATATATATTCAGAATATACATATATATAATGGATCGATAAATGGAAAGAAATACACCGTTCATGGAGACGGTAGGCCATACGTACGCATGAACGCTGTTTTCTTTTCGTTATTAAATTGAGTGGAATTAAGTAGATGACATACATATATATACACATAAATCCAGTAGCTTTATAATGTCATATATTTCATTATTATTGCTTATATATACTTTATAATCATTCTTAAATGGTTAACATGGAGAATGAATCTCATCAGGTCGTGGAGACGGTAGTCCTTACGTATGCACGAGCGATGATATCATTTCCATAATTATGGAATTGAATTGAAGTGGATGATACAATATATCAGAATCAATATGATTTTCTAATAACTATGTATAGTTATTCTTTACACCATTATACCCATCCATGTAAGGTGGTGGTGGAAAATAGATTACACCATGGCGTGGAGACGGTATTCCGTACGTACGCACGCGCGGTGATTTCTTTTTTCCATAGGATGGATAGATGGTGAAATAGGGTTGTTTCATACATATAATAACATATCAGTATATGAGTGATACTGATGTTATTACTTCATAATGAAACAACCTAAGAAGAAGAAGTGGAAGAATAAATAAAGATGAAAGAATCGGTAACGGACATTACCTCTTCTTTGAAGTGGTTCTTTGAGACCTCCTTTTAGGACACTAAAATGGGTCTTTGAAGAAGACCAGAACCTATAGGATGATACTAGGGAAGTGGAGAAGAGATTTTGGCAGGGGTTGTCCGAGCTTGAATGCTCAAATTGGTGTGAGGAGGAGAGGGAGGAGGTGCCCTTTTATAAGGGAGGAGAGGGGCACCTTTGAAATAACTAAAAATATTATTTTATTATAAAGTCAAGTTTGGTGTTAAATAGCTCCAAATTGATTTATTTAGTGGCTAATGTGGGGATGGGTCTAAATCCTGTCATCCAATAGAATTTATACAAGTTTAGGTTCCTATTTTAACCTTATCATTTAGATTTAACATTAAGTTAAATAATTTTACTTTTACCATGTCTTCTTGTGTTCTTACACTATAAGGTTAATAAACTTACTATAAGAATCCAAAAGAACCCCAAATTGTTTATTATTAATATATATAACCTTATCTAAATCATTTGGCCTATCCTTAGATTTTTAGGAATAAAATAACAATTAATAATATAATATTTGTTTTAAAAACTATTTTATGTCAATTTTGACACTATTTAGTAAATGATTTTTGTGAAAATCATAACAGAATGATAAGTTCGAACAAAGTTAATTAAATCAATAATAACATGTCATATTAACCTATAAAATTAGTGTAATTCATAAAAAGTCTTAAATTACATTTATTTTGGTATTTATAACATCAATTATGTCAATATTTCATTAATAAGATAATTACTGCATCATCTTTGTGTCATAAAGAAATTAAATTATTTGATGTCTAAAAATTACAAATAAAATACCATTATGTAGGAAATATTTTTAGATTTCTAATGAATATTTAAAATAGAATTTATCTTATGTATAAACCTCTATTAAAAATGTTTTAGTAAATAAACTTTGATTTTAACTCTTTTAACCCTTCTTTAAATAAATTAATAATAAATGTCCTAATCTAATCCAAGTGGGCCTAAATGGTCATATTTTATTCCTAAGTTTGTTTTTGGTCGAATTAGACTTGTCCAATAGAATTAGGACATGTTTTAGGGTAATAATAATATCATATCTACCCTTAATTACCCTATTTACTTTTAACCGTGGTAAAAAAAAGTAAAAAGTTACTATTCACCAAAAAATTATTTTCATCTCATTGAACCACATTTTACTTACTGACATCAACCGTGTCTCTTGGATTTTTTAAATTCCACTCACAGAAGCGGTGAAATTATGTTTTATGAAAAATTCTGTTTTTTTAACTACCACTTAGTGGTTTCACTATTCCTCAAAAATTGAAAGTTTTCAGAAAAATACCAAAAATTAGGCCTAAGCTATATTTGATATTATGAACTCAAAAATGATTTTATTTTACCAAATTCAAAACATATCAGTTGCATTATTTAATTTAAAAATTAATTCCCGTCATCAAAACAAATAGCGTGTTCTTAAGAGATAATAACTATCAAAAGATTGACACTTGTTTATGTATGGTTTAAATGTGAAATTACATCCAATAACCATCATTGTATTAAATTGTAAAAATATATTCTAAATATACTTTAAAACCACTCAAATTAATAATTTATCACTATTAATTATTTCGATTGAAAAAGTTGTTTTTAATTAAAATTTAGTAATTTTCACTATTCATCAAAATATGAAAGTTATCCGAAAATCACCAAAATTTCACCCTAAGCTAATTTCGATATTACGAATCCAAAAATGAATTCCATTTTGAAAAATAAAATTTTCAAAATTTCAAAAAGTGGTTATTACTATTCATAATGGCTAGTTTTAATAATATTTTAATAGCATATTGTTGTTTAGTCAAACTCGTTATTGCGTACTACACACGCTATCGAGGAAGGTCGCGATTGCGTGTAATGCAAGGCAAGTCAAGGATGCATGTTGTGCATGCTCATTTTGGTGTAGCATACAACACAAGACATTAGTGAAATTAAAAAGAATATTTTTCAAAAGATCTTGGGATGTTATATACAAGGTCCCTCTCTTTTTGTTTTAATTTATCCACAATGGTTATGTTCGGTGATGCCTTGCGATGTCATGTGTTCATTTGACTATTAGGGTGATGATTGTGAAATCTTATGAGAGTCACTATTTTTTTTGTTGGATGTGTGTCTCCCTATAGGAAATTCTAAATCCTATGTTCTAGAGTAATGTGTTTCTATATGTCCTTTCATTCCGATATTTATCATCCGAAGAAAAAAATGGGCGATGTGTGTGCATCCTCTATGTTCTTGTTTTGGTAAAATAATGGGTTGGGGAAAAGAGGGTTTGAAGTGTTTCATGTCTCAATGAGACCATCTGAGATTACAGTATAATTGTTTTTGGAACTGGAAGACGATTTTCAGTTTAGTGGTTTCCAAATCCTAACTGTGAGGCCGAAGATGCTTCAATCCATTGAGCTCCAGCCATAGGCCCCGGAGAGAAGTTGGCGCGTAGTTAGGGGAAATCCTAGAGTCGTTCAATCTTTTGGTCAAGGTCATATCGTCAATATGAAAGATAGGAATAGTTTAAACCTCTGGTGTCATCGTCTTGTTACAATTTCTCACATTTGGTGGAAATAGCTGTGAGTACCTTGTTCCCATGTCGTACCTTGAGTTGTTTTTTCCCCCTTTGGGGTCCCTTGTGTTTCTGGAGAAAAGTTTAAAATTTGGGTTAGGCAGGTTGAAGTGCATAGTTTGTACGTAGTTATAAGTAACCATGTGCCATCCCAGGGGACCGTGCAGAGACAGTAGCTACTGCATGGCCTCCGTACATCCATGATCCTTGGCCAATGAAACTGCGTGAAGTTTCCTCTTTGGACAGAATGATCCGCACAGTTAACTCACAGTTTCCCAAACCGTGTGAACCAACTGTGCAGCCATGCCAGCTCCTTAAAATTATGTTGTTTTGTTGTTGTTATCCCATAATATTTAGTTAAGATGGTTGGGTTTTGTTTTGGGTATACCAACAATGGGACTCATTAAAGTTTCATTGGAATAATTCTGATTTTAATCTACCCCTAATGCTGAGAATTCCGTTCGAGGCCCCCTGTTAGTGTCTTGATTTTGTCTTAAGGAAAGTTGTGTTCATTATTATGGTGGGGAGACCCATCGTGGGTATCGTGTATGTTCTATTGGAAATGGAATAATTTTAGTTTAATCCTTATGATGGGGATACCGTTCGTTCCTTCCCCAATTGTTATCCTTATTCTATCTAAGAAAATTGAGTTGTCCCTGGTGGTGGGATGTCCAGATTGGGTCACCCCGTACTAGTGACTCGGTTTTCTCCTTGGTGTATTCTAGGTAGGAGTTAGTATCATTCAAGTATATCTATCCAAAAATTTGTTACTTGGGTAATTTTGGGGTTGGACAACACCCAATGGTTTTGTTTACGTAATGTTGTGGTAGCGTTATCCGAGTTTGTTGTTCGTTTCAAGTGGATTGCTTGAGCGTCGTCTTGTAGTGTTTGATGTGTTTTGTTTTGGGATGTGTTTTTAATGTTTTTCATAATTTTATGTAAGTGGGGTACCTTTTGGTTGGTGAGAGTATTATCTTCCTTCGTTTGATCAACTGGAGATGTTCGTTCTTTTTGAAGCAGGTGAAAACATGGCAAGGAAGTTTGTCTTGGTCTATCGTTTGGGATTTTCTTTTGCATCTGGTCTTGTTGTGGCATTCAGGGGGCAGAATACTTTATGGTGGGGAGAATTTTCACATACAAGACATATTTTAAAGGTATTTTTTTCATTTAATTTACATCCTTGCTTTGTTTTTGGGTTTTACCTAGGTTTTAGGGAGGAATAGATGAGTATTCATGAATTGGGCCAAACCGTGAGCCCAATTTCAGATTAAAAAATAAATTTTGTATCTTCTATAAAATTTTCGAATTTAAACATTTTTCATCCATTCAAATTCCTACTTTACCTCCCCTAACTTATTAATACCACCAAGGTAATTTGGTGCTTTTATAAATCCATAACCAGGGTTTATTTGGGTTTTTATCTAAGGGGTTAGGCCTGCCCGAAAGCCCAATTCCTGTTTTATAAATAAATTTTTATTATGTTATATCTTATTCATTTTTTGGGATTGTTCGGTGATTCCAAATGGATCCCAAGCCCAATGAACCCAGACGCGTGACCCTTCTCTCTCCCCCATCTTTGGAGCTCTGGTTTATCGTGATTTGGTTCCTAACTTCATAGGATTCCTCAAATCGTCTAGATTTGAAGAGGTAAGTTCATTCCTTCACATATCTCTCAATTTTTACTCTTTTTCCCCCATTAAAATTCCTAAATGATCTCCATATCCTTGTTCTAACCTCCCTTAAAGGTTTGAGTATTTTTAAAATAATATACTAGTATTTTTGGGGGAGATTTCTAAATGATATTTTAAGTAAGTTGTTCGCCTTCTTTCTTCTTTCAATTTGTTTAGGGATACATCCAATTTACTTAGGGTTTATTCCATTATCATTGAGGTTCCTAATTTCCAGAGATTAGGGTTTAAAAATTAGGGTTTTATCTTGTGTTTCATTGTCTGAAATTCTGGTTTTAGGTCTGGTTTACCTTCCTTGAGGTGCGGTGGTGGTGCGTTTGAGTTTTCGCACAAAGGGTTCAAGGGTTTCCTTGGTTTTAGTAGGTGATTCCATTTTGTGTGCAATTTTTGTGAATTATCTTGCTATTATCATGGTACCCTAACAATTATTTCCCTTCAATGTTTCTGTAAAAATTGGTTTTAGTTTCATTTATAATGAAAATGAATTTTAAGTTCCATTTTTGGTGAAATTGGGGGTTTTTCATTCAAATCTTTCATTGGTTCATTTTGGGATGACCTATAATTACTTAGTTCATTTTATTTAAAATATATTATGACTGAAAATCATGTTTTTAATTTTTATTGTTTTTTGTTGTTGCTGTGAAAGTTTTCTTAAATGGTGTTAGGGAAGCAAATGGGCTTTAAGTGCCATGTTTGTGTGAAAATGGTGGTTTTTAAAAGATATAACTTCTTGGTTCACATTGGGCTGCCCCATAACTGAATTGTTGGTTTCATTAAAGGGTATTGAACTGAAATTTTGTTTTAATGACTTAAAAGTGTTCACATTGTGTGAAAAGTGGATACCTTAAAGAGCTTTGGGTGAAAAGCAATGTGATGTTTTGAGAGGTAGTTTTATTGAAAATAAAATTATTTTGTTGTGTGTTTTAAATGGTATAAAATGTGTGTAGCTACTGTACTATTTGTTTGTGACCAGTAGTGACATTTTATATGAAAAAGGATGTGTGTTGTTTTCTGAAATTGTTTGAGCACAAAAGGGGAAGCCTGGGTACCTAGGTGGGGCAGATTTGCACTAGTACAGCTAGTGGATCAGATGGGTTTTGTCCCTGTTCCACATAGCATTTGGATAACAACAACTCTAAATAAAATATGTTGATGATGATTGGGAACCAATAGGTTATGGGTATGTTCCCTACTATTGGCTCGTGCATGAGAACATACTTTTCTATGGTTACTCTACACTGAGGTACGAGGTACATAGGGCCCGAGACAACCTAGTGCTTAGGGGTGTTCCCGATTTTCATTCTCATTGGATTTGTGGTATTTACCGATGTTGTGGGGTGTTTTGGCAGTACTTTATAGTAGATCACATGTATATTTAATGTGTTAACATACTGGAATTATTGGATTGAAAACTGTTTTCATTTGAAAGTTGCATTTCTTTGAATTTTAACACTGTTTCACCTTATGTATTAAAATTGCTTGTTTTGTTCACATTGTATTGCATGCTCTTTGGAATCATCTGGTGGTATCCTATTGGACTTAGGCTCACACCCTACTTACACCCCTTTGGTGTAAGTATACCTTCTTATGCTTGACTCAGGTAAAGGGAAGGCTAAGGGTGATGGTGGTTCAGGGTGTTAGTCCCCATCGTTGGGGCAGAGTTGCAAAGAAGGCTTGCGGGTGATGACCCCCTTGGTGTGTGGAGTCCATGGGGATGTATTTATGTTGTCATTATTTGTCTTTAGACCACTTTTAGTGTCTTTAAAAATATGTATTCAGTTCTGGTTTTTGTTTAAACATGTTTTTTCTTTACATTTTTCAGATTCAGTTTATTGATTGTTTTTAATGTTATATGCCTTTATATTCGGGTAAATCGTTCCCAAACAAAAATAAATGATACCCGAGAACTTGTGCCAGCCCATGGGGATAGGGAACGCCCTTCGGGTCATGTCACAGGATAGGTTTAGTGCCGGTTTTGGCGGCAACCAGATTCGGTTCGTGACAATTAAAATGAATTTAAATGGGTAATTTTTCAAACTAATATACCAATCATTATTGGAATCTACCACTGAAGAGGACATTGGGAGATGGCCAAGATTTTGCGGTCACTACAACTGAAGTATATGTACTTATTGATTTAGTGAATGGTACTTTAATCCCATTTTAAAATATATCCAACACCTTTTTAGATTATAGATCACAAAATACTTTTATATCTACCAAATTTACCATGAAAAATCGATATTTCCCTTTTGATTGAATAAGGCAGTTGTTTGTTAAACCCCTTAAGGTAACTCCCATTATATGAAAAATATGTTTTCTTGACCCCTTTATAACACATAAATGGGATTTAGTTGTTGAAATTATCATCATACCCATGGTCTCTATTTCCATAATCCTTGGTATGTACTAGATTTTGAAAATATGATGCAAAACGTTATTGTAAGAACAATGAAATTGCTATTTTTGGGGGAATATGTATAATCACTTATCTTTATAGTAGAAACTTCATCATCTGATTCTTTTCTAGATCCACAAATAATATTTCTATTGAATGCAATTATTGGGGAGGAAGAGAAAACTTCATCTAGGGATGAGTAAATCTATCTTCAAATTGAATATATACCCATTGTATGAGAATAAATTTATTTATTTCCCAAGGAAATACCTGGACACCCCTTACAGTGTGAAGTTGAGTTTACCTTTGAAATAATCACTGATGTGTGACCAATATTAAAGAATCCTTATAAAAGGTCAACTATAGAATTAGTGGGGCTAAAGAAAAAAAATATAGGAGATGAGTAATACGGGATTTATTATCCCTAGTGTTTCTCCATTGGGAGCCCATATTATCTTTTTTAAGATGAGATATAAACCCTTGAGGCTGTTTTGTATCCATAGAGAAATCATTGCAATGATAATAAATAAAAAGCATCATCTTCCTCACATTGATGATTTATTTGATCTAATTCATAGAGATAAATATTTCTCAAAGATTTACCTTCATTTTTAGTATCATTAGTTGTGAGTAAATAAGGATGATATTATGAAGATAGTTGTTTGGACACGGTATGGAAATTATGGGTTCACAATAATTCCATTTGTATTGACTAATGAACCCTATGTTTTCATGGATATAATGAATAGAGTATTCAGATAATATCTTATAATTTTTTATATAGTCTTCAATGATCGTATTCTAGTGTATTCTAAAATCTTCAAAGACCATGAGAATCACTTGTGGCTCATTTTTAAATCCCTGAGAAGGAAAGAGTTATATGGTAAATATAGAAAGTGTGAATTTTGAAATTAGGAATTTATTTTCTTAGAAATATTTTTCTCTAAGGATATAATCTTAGTTGATCCTATAAAGATAAATACTTTCCATGAATGGCTTACACCAAGGATAATAACTGAGGTTAATAGTTTTATTTGTTTAGCAGGTTACTATAGGTGTTTCATTCATAATTTTTTACTGATCAGCTAACCCATTAAACAAGATCACATGTAAAGGGTTATGTTCATATGGATAAAATAATTAGTAGAATTATTTGAATAATTAATGAGAATAATATTCAATTCTCATATTTTTTACTCTACTATCAAGAAATGATGGGTTTGTGATACATTGTGATGCATCAAAGAAAGAACTTAGTTGTGACCTTATGAGAAATTATAATGTTATTGCATATGCATCAAGGAAGTTAACGAATCAAGAACAAAATTATCTTACTCATTATCATTAGTTAAAATCCTAATCTTTTCTATGAAAATATGTACAAACTATATTTTGGGTATAGTATATAAGATATATATGGATCAAAAGAGTTTTAAATACATCATTACATTTAATGAAGTCAATATGAGAAAATAAAAAGTCTCAAATTACTCAAAGATTATAATTTTTCAACACACTTCCATATAGGAAAAGAAAATTATGTAGAAGATGCATTATGTAGGAATGATCATCGAATCTTAACCCAAATTATGATTAAAAAATATATTATATTCATGGATTTATTAAATATGAATACACACATTTTTAAAGAAGGGGAAACAACAATCCATTTTCAAATGATTGCAACTCCATCTTTACGGGATAATATAAAATCCATCACCGAAATGATGAGTATTTTCAAAATAAAATCAAATTCGTTATGGATTAAATATTGGGATAATTCATGAATGAGGATAAAATTCTAAAATTTGGAAAGAGTTAATGTGTTTTATCAACACATGATCCAAAAATGGAACTATTAGATGATCCTTATATCTCAAAATTCTCTATATACCGTGGTAGTAAAAAGATGTAGAGATAAATGAGGGAACATATTTTTTGGGATAATATGATGAGGGAAATTGTTGACTATATGTTATGATTCCAAGTTTGTCAACAAGTGATGGATGAGAGAAAATATCCTAGAGTTGTCACGAAAAATATACCTATTCATTTGTGAAAGTGATAAGACATTATGATGGAAATTTTCATAGGACTACTAGAGAAACCTAGAATGAATGATGGAATATGGGTTATTGTTGAATATCTTACAAAATAGATACATTTTTTTACTGTTGGAGAAGCTTTTCCACTTGAATTAATAGAATTAATCTATATTAATAATGTTGTAAGACTTCATTCTGAACCTCTATCGATTGTGATGGATTTAGATCCACAATTTACATAAAAATTATACACGAGTCATCAAATTAATTTTAATATGAAGATTAATTTGATTATTTCTTGGCATCCTCAAACTGATGGATAGTCTTAATGAACTATTCAAACAATGAAAGACATGTTGAGATCATACTCTCTTGACATTTAAGGTATGTGGGATTAGTATTTAACTTTGGTGGAATTTTCGTATAATAATAGTTTAAATTCTATTATTTACATGGCTTCATATGAAGAATTATATCGAATGAGATTTCAAAATCCAACTTATTGGGATGAAGTTTGTGAGAGGAAACATATAGGCCTAAAACATATTGACGATACAACAAAAAAAGGTGAATACTATTCAATATTATTTTAATGAAGCTAAAATTAGAAAAATGAGAAATGCTAATAACCAGAGAGAGGATTTGGAATTTCAAGTGGGATATCATGCCTTTATTATTTTATCTCTATGGATAGGTATCTTAAGGATCAGTATGAAAGGGGAACAAATTCCCATGTACATCTGGCCATTTGAAGTTCAAGAAAGAATCAGATATTTAGCTTACTGATTAGAAATCTCACCAATTTATCTCCAAAATCAATGATGTGTTCTACATATCATTATTAATGAAGTATGTGCTAGACCTAATTCATGTACACACATGTGATGCAATATAAACAAAATCATATTTTTCTTACTGTGAAGAGACTATCGAGATTCCTGACATCAATGATCAAGTATTGAGAAATCAAATGAGTTTACTGGTAAAGTTTATTTGGAGGAACCATAAAATGGGACAATAAATGTGGGATCCTTAAGATGTTTTGAGAAAGAACCACCCTCATATGTTTAGAAGGAAATGTTAATGAAAAATTTTGAGTACAAAAATTCTAAAGGGGGTAATAATATAACACCCTAAGATTTTATAGTATGAATCCTCTTAATTAAATTAAATTAAATTGATATCTTACATTTCACACACAATTATTTAATATAGTATAAATCATAAAAAATCCATTATATAACACAAAAAAACTTTATAAATTACGAATGAATGAAATAATAGGATTCTTCTAGAAATTAATGAACATATACAAATGAAATAGTAACTTGTCCTTTGGAATGTTAATGTGATCATTTGGAATAGTAATTAGGACAATAGAAAAGTAAACTCACATATAAATGTATAAATAAAATTTAGTAATCATATAAATGAAAATATGATATAATTACATCCTTTTATTAGTAAATAAATTTTTTGAAAATGATAAATTATGTGTTGGTATTTTTCTAACACAAAAATGTTTCTTTAAATTTTATAATTAATATATTTATTTAAAATAAAATCAATTTTCATAAAATATAATCATAAATTAGTATTTCTTTCTTATGATTATAAGATAATTTTATGTGAGATTAATTAATTTTTGAATATTTTATAAAATCACTTATAATTTTAAATTTATTATTCTTTGAGTAAATGTGAATTTAAATAATAACTAAAGGACTAATGTATAGATTTTTTTCTATAAAATGGATTCCTTTTTGAATTATACACATCAGAATATGGTTACGGTGAATTTTTGGGATTTTTCTAAAATAGTTGATTTATTTATGAAAAGTGAAGTACGATAATTTATGGTATTTAACATTTTAAGAAAAATAAATCAATTAAAACCTCATGTATATATTAATTAGTTATAAATAACATAAAATAACTGATTTATTTAGTCACAATAATAAAAACTATTTATATTCTTAAGCCAAAATAATAATCAAATTAAAAAATTATTAAAAAACACCCCTCTCCTCCACTATAAATAGCACCCTCACCACCTGTTTTCCTGACACCTCAAAAGCCATGAGGCCTATACAATTTAAACCCAATCCTCTTCCAATGTCTCCCCTATATACAAGATTATATTGTCTTAATAAATTACAAAACACAAGGAATATAATGAGGTTCTCAAGGAGAATATTTCAAGAGGTAAAGCCCTTAATCCATCTCTTTCAATTTCTTTATATTTTGTTTCTTTTCGTATTCTTCCCAAGACTAATCTATAAAGAATGAGTGATATATAAAATATCTAATATATACTATAATTTTAGTTTTTAATGTAAAACCATCATCAACCCCATTCTCATCCCCCTTTTATTCTAAAAATGAAAATATCATTCGTGATGTGTTGAATTACCACTATCATGGACTATGCATTTTAACATTCCATTATTGCCATCAAGTATGGTCATAATACAATATTTATCATTAAATAATATATTATTATACATATTACAAGTCATATAATTTTTTATGGAAGTATATATACATAATATTAATAAATAAAACAATACTAGTTCGTGACAATAAAAGATTCACTAAAATAAACTAACATTCATCATTAAACTTTTATCTAATGAATAATGCCTATATCTAATGAAATGGTATATAATACCATATAATAATTTATAATTTCATTAATAACATATAATTTCAATTTAAGTGAATTAATTCTATTTTACATGAACTTCCACACATGTATATAAGTGAACGAATCATGAAAACCAAGGAAACAAACACACCCAAAAGACAAAAATGAATCATATAACCCATAAAAAATTCCTTAAATAAACTTAATAAAATTATACTAAATTAGATACATGTTTATATGTTTTAATTAAATTATTAATAAATGTAATTTCATTTTATAGTACATTAAGTGCTAGTATAGAACACTTTCAAACATAAGGTAGGGGATTCTCCATAAACCTCTGTTTTCCCCTCAAGTTACGGATTATCTCTGTTTACCAAAATGTTATTATTAATTTTTATTATGTAATCCTCCTCTATTATTATTTATTTTCCAAATATATCTACCTATATCAATTATTCATTCCTTGATGATAAATAGATGTTTTATAAGGATACATTTTCAAAGCATCCTAATAACCAGGCTGGATAAAACAAAATATCCCAATTTCTTGCCAATATTAAATTACCATCCATATTTTATTTTATGCTACCATTATTTTTCTAAAATAACACATTTTATCATAAAAAACTATTTATTTTATTATTTATTTTATAAAATAATTATTCCTTTTTCTATTTTAAAGTATATTTAGTATTTATCTTTAATTAGTACTATAAAATGGCTCATTAATAATGTTTTTGGAACCCTCATTTTGTATGTTTTCAATTTTTTCAGATATAATATATCATGATATTTGACTATTTTACATTGTGAATGTTTATTGAT
Source organism: Viscum album (assembly GCA_963277665.1). Taxonomy (NCBI): domain Eukaryota; kingdom Viridiplantae; phylum Streptophyta; class Magnoliopsida; order Santalales; family Viscaceae; genus Viscum; species Viscum album. The sequence goes on along the minus strand of OY728164.1, from coordinate 261,182,319 downwards.
GATTTAAATCTGTTATTTCAGGGAAACCATCATGATATTCCCTTTATTTATGCCTTATTCACCACTGATTATTTGTGTGTGGTGTATGTGTACTTACCTTTCATTTGTGATCATAATTCATGGAATATTTCATTAAATATAAATATTTATTATATTTTTAATATTATTTATTCTGTATCCACGTACCATTTTTATATATAGTGTTTTAATTTAATACATTTTTAATTGAGTAAATATTGATGAATCTATATCCTCTACCCGATATAGATTGTTTTATAAGTCATAAATTGAATATATGTATTTATAATTATTTTTAATTTTAGTTATAGGTGGGGACCTATTATAGATATCCCCTCGATTCATTAACAGGTCTCATGAGACCAAAAATTTTGTGAAAAAACCTAAATGTTTATTTCCTAGAAGAATCAAGAAGGGTTTAACCAAAACACATAAACCATCTTGATGATATAATGGTTCTTGGGCTAGATACATGACATCCAATATATAATCATTTTCAATATTTAGTATTCAGTTACTATATTCCGTGAGGGTTCCCTGTGAAAAAACATATAGTATCATTTTCGTTCTTACTATATTTATACCATTTTTTTGGATTATTTACCTTTTCCTTAATGACTATGCCTTTTTGACTTTTCATTACTTATTATTATTTCATATAACGATTACAGAGTTTTCCAGATCAAAATTTTATTTTTTCCCTTCTATAGGTTGTGAATAAGAAATATTTAAATTATTGACAATTATTAGTTTCTTTTTGTATGTTCTATGTTTATTTAAAAATCTAATATGGGAACCATGAATGTTTATAGTTCATAAAGACTACTAAACTGATTGATCTTGGTGATGTGATATCTCATATAAATTCCATTGGAATAAAATTAACACCAAATTTGGGATAACGGGGTGAGGGTTGATACACAAAAATTTCGTGGAAAGGTTCAATCTATATTAAATCCTAAATTTTGTCATTATATATTAAATTTAACAAGGATAGGTGATAATACAAGGATCTACTAAAGTATTATACACATTCCTAAAGCATATACCACAAGATTAGGGTTTCCCTCTTTAACTAATATAGGTCCGTAGAAGATATTCAATACATAATATTAACTATTTATCTAAATCCTTCTACAATACAATGCAAAACCATGGTGTAAAATATGAATGTTCATAAGATATGATACTAGAAGAACCTCCATAATTTTATATTGTCTTGTAGTCATAATTATTTACCAACAAATCTAATGACTGAGTTCCTCAGTTTTGTATGATGTTTGTGAAATTATTAGCTGAACAACTATCACACATATATCATCACAACTTCTTAGGGTCCTAGGAAACCCCATTAATATTTATATATCCACCTTTCCCACTTATGAATGTGACTGATATGCGGCTAGAGTAACCATCCTGGTTAATAATTCTTCACCTTAATCCTCTATCTAGTCATGAAATGAGAGATAAAGCATAAATTGTTTGTCTTTATTCATGGCCACTAGAAACATGTACATATATTAGAATACAACTGTTTCAAAAATGGTTAATTATTCACTAGGAGGAATGGTATTACCTTATAAAATCATCTCTCATGGATTCTGGAAAATAATCTCCAAAGGAAAATGATCATTTTATCACTATAAACTAACCATTATGGATCTCATTCACTACCTGCCTTCTTTTTACACATAACATATAATTTTGGGATCCAATTCATAGTTGGCCATCAACTACTCATCCAACATTAATGTGTTAACAAATGGAGAGAATGTAATTACACCTTAGTCCCTAAATACATCCAACAACCATTCAACCAACAAGATCATTAGTTTACATTCCTCCACTAAAGGTTTCTCTCCATGGTTCATTGATATCTTTTTAAATAAATGTAAAATGATATTACCTTTACATTAAGAAAAATTTAACAATAAATAAACCATATGCAGATAATACACCCAATACATCTTTTGAATAATATTGTATTACTAAGAGAATGTGTAATAAAATATATTGTGTCCTTTGTATATATTAAATATCTCACACAAGTGATGATGGTGCCAACATTTTAGATCTTTGATCACAACATGAAACTCCAAAACAATCATCGGGTAGCTCAACTCATGAGGTATTATCAAATAATACCATTATGAAAATTAATGGTCCATATGCCTTAACAAAACTCCATAACAAACAGTTATTCGATCACAGTAAACCATATATCCAATCCTAGGATTCAAAAATGTTTGGATCATAATTTTCATTAATATTATCTTCAACACTAGGAAAACCTCTTCACTCTCTTAAGTTCATTCAAATATCAAACAATTTTTTTAAGACCATTCATCAGCGTATAAAAATATAAGATCTCATGAATAAACCAATTGTAGTATCCCACCATACTAAAGAAACTCATATTATCAAATAAGATATTAGGTTTTCCCATGAAATGAAAATACCTACCTTTTAAGGTTCCATAAAAATTCAGTCCTTAGAGATTAAATTACAAATAAAATATACCTAAACAATCATGTAGTCACACATATAGAGATTGACGCATTGATGATTTTCACGAAGTGTACCGAAAAAAATCTCATGTTTTTAAGTGTGTATCACTATGTTGTAAGGTTTTATGAGGATATCATGAATAAATACTACAAAAAATGATTCTTGATATGTATGGAAGATCATATTCAAAGGATCGATGGACCCCATAAGTTAATTTTTAAATCTTAAAGGCATGAAATGATATTCATGCAGCCTATATATACTCTTGAATGTTGATTAAGTAATGTTCTCGTATTTGAATCAAATATTGTTTTAAACTAATCATTGGGAATTTCTGTATAATCACAAGAATCCAAAAAGAATATCAAAAATACCCTCAACCTAAGATAATGGGTATTTATTTTTCAATTTCACATGATTCCACTTTCTGTATTCCAAACACAACCAAAAATTACTATATTCCTTTTTTAAAAACAACATCGGGGAACCATAAGGTGATATGCTCTATTTGATAAAACCTCTTTCCACCAAATATAAATGATTCACCTTTTATTACATTTACTTTATTGTTTCCATATGATATTGGGGAATTTATATTGTTTGAACTCCAAGAATGAGTTTTATTTGAAAAATCAATTCCAATGTAAAAAAAGTATCTCTTGATATTTTTTTGGAAAAATATCCAAACAAATCTACACTACATGAGGAAATATGGATAGTTCTATACCTAACCTTACACACGAAACATTCCAACATTATGTGATGTAATATTTCCTAATTGAGTCAGACCAGTCCAATTCATCCTTCCCTAACATCCCATTCATGTTCAAAACAAACTTCCCCCTTAGGCATTTTAAAGGATGTTCATTTTTGTTGTAGTCAATGTGTGCATGATAACTAGTCAAATTTTCTATGTAATAATCTTCAAAAATACTTGTTATCATTAGATTCATGAGTGAAAATAGATTGTTTCATCTTAAAATGACATTAGGAAATTTTTGGTCCCTCTGGAGATGATTCTATTTCTTCCCCAGTGGTGTATCTTGAGTGAAAAACATAGAATTAAAAATGAAAAATAAATCTTCTATGAAAAAATAGACAAAATATATAAATAATTTTGAGGATATGGCATAAAATATATCATAATATGTTTTTGATTTAATAAACATCATACCTCTAACAATATATTATCCCTATCCTCCTAATATGGATGTATGGTCCAACAAATGCATGATTCATGTATTAGGTCCAGGCCTTAACCCTAAGGCTAATGGCTCATATCAGTAATCTATGAATGATGACTTTTCATCATATATTTATGTCTTAAACTTTCATACTATCAAGACCTAATTTATATCATCCCTGAACCCCTTGAAGAAAACATTGTATATGGACCACCAATCCACATTGGTGAAATTCCACATGCATTATCCCAAAAGACTTACAGAGGTGAGAACTCTCCCCATATATGAAGAAACTGATGGAACCACTTCATGAAGAGGGAGTTAATGAAATTTTACTATTTTTGGTATTCCTATTACCTCCTAATACTAACTCTACTACTATTTTGATAGAGAATTATACATGACATTAAGTGTTCCTCCATATACAAAAGTGATCATCAACTAGAAGATAGGGATAAAATGATTCAATTTGGAGACTATAACCTCAATAAAATCCATAAAAAACAAACATATAATAAAATAAATACTAATAAAAAAGAGTAAAATGGAAGGTAAAAGATAAGAACCATAGTAAAACACATGGAATGTAAGTCATACATCTAATTATAAAAAACCCAAAAATTTGGAAATTAAACACAATGTGAAATAATTATAAGTTTAATAAATAATGAAATTAATTTATCTAGATTGTGTCTTCCTAGTACTAAATTTCACTCCAAGAATTATCTCGTTAGTAACAAGCTGCATGTACCTTTCCCATTTCCAATTCCCTAATCAAAATGTCTACACATTAATCAATATTCTTTTGCATACTGTGGGTATAAAACCTAGTTGGACTTCAAAAATGGTCCATTAACACAACATCATGTAAATATAAGGTGTATTAAACAACATGAAATTAATGAATAACAAATAATAAACCACTCAACTATTGATTCATCATCCAAAAAAAAAATATTCCACAAAACCGAGTCCCTAAAATTTAAAAACTATAATGATAAGGATGCCAATATCAGTTACCACATGGATCAGAACATTCCAAAACATCCAATTTTCAATTTAAAACTCTTGTCCCAATGGACATATTTCGACATTTGTACATTAATGAATACTCCATGCTCTAACCAAGGGTGTTTATTTTACCTTTTAGATTCTTTCTTCCGACTTACATGAGTAATGAAATATATAATAATCACAACTGCATGGTATTTCATCAATGACACAATTCAGAATCATTTTATTAAATTCACCTATGCATGGTCTACTCTCACATTGACTGAACATGTATCTGATATCTAACTAATACGACCAGCTGAGAACAAGTCTATGTATTTTTTGAAATATTCAAAATAACCCTCAAATAGGATGTCTAGACAACTTTTAGTACCTCAATTATTTTATAACCAAAGTCAATGTTTCATATGTTATTGAATACCCTAAAAAATTCATATCATTACAAGAATACATGGTCAAATGATGTATGTTTCTTTTAAGGATATAATAAATTACAATAGAAACATGAATCATGAATGAGACTTATTACACATAATAACATGCACTCATACCATCATAATAACTACATACAAGCCCCTATGAGGTATCGAGATTCCAACCCCAAGCATGTTTTTCCAAGCATTAATATCAAAAAAGATCCATCCACCAAATAAATCATGTATTCCATTAATAATTACATAAAATACCAATTAATCACAAAATGTATTCAAGGGAAAAATCATAAATAATAACATGATAAAGTAACCAATTCATTTAAACTTACCCAATTTGATCTATAGCCAATGATGGATCTAGATCTATTCAAGAGGGAGGAAACAATTTTCAAAATATCTAGGATCCAATGCTTTATCGATGGATAAATTGTACATAATATCACATAGAAATACATAGATCAATCTAAAATAGATTATATCCATGAAACATCTTAAATAAATAGTAAAGATTAAGAAATATAATGAATAATAGAGAAAAATGATTACATACCCTAAATTATTATACCCCAAAACCTATATATTCACCAATATTAGCATATATAAGAGACCTAGGCATAAGGTTATGAATGGGGTGTTCCAGGGAGGATTTATATTTAAAACAAAATTTTAGGTTTAATTAATACACCATCAATGGCTTGGGTATATGTTTTACTAATCTATGTGTCATCTATATGAGGCTTACTAAAACTTATTTGAAATTTGATGGTTTTTCCACATGGTTTTCTAAACTATGCACCCATCATATTTTTTTACTCTATCCCACATCAAATGGGGTTTTGGGGAAGTATTCATGGCTATAAATAACAATTTACAAATAGTGTACCACCAACTATACCTCTCAAAAAAGTCACATGTTCCTAGGTAAAACCTCATGGTTATACCTAATAGTGCACTAACTGTATACCCCCATAGAGGCTTATAAAACCCTCCAAAACCATCCAAAATATATCTAATACCTCACTAAATAAATTAATTAAAATAAAACACCAAATTATGGTATAATAGTAAGGTTTAAGAAAACTAACAATTTAAAGGCATTACAATCTCCCACTCTAAGGACAAATAATCCATGACAGGTTAATCTAGAGTTATTACTGAAGCAACATTGGACCTTGGACTCATACATAAAATTCATTATGTGAAATCTTATTTTCGATTCATCATTGATTCCAAACTACCCACACAAGTGGTATTGTGTTTCCCCTTATTACTATCTTTTTTTGTTCAATAATTTTAACCAGAATTATTAAAAATGTTTATTTTTGAAAAAGAAGGCTCGTGAAAAAGCATGTTTAGCCCCACAAATTTAAATAAAAAAGTAAATATAAGGTAGTAAAAATATCCAGTGGGAAACAACCCAAAGAAAAATACTACACCTTAAAAGGATCAACAACACTACCATAACCAAAATCAGAACCCGCTCCAACATATATAGACTCCCATCCAGACTCCAAATCTTATTGTTTATTGAAGAGAACCAAATACATGTCCCTGAGTCTTTGTTTCCCCAAAGTATATTGACCACTCGAAGAAAACATATCAGACCAACCTCATATGGTATAATTAGACTTATTTTTAAAGTCCTTATTAGATGCCCTAGTAGCAATGGGCTTTGTAAAAGTGGAGTAATCCTTCCATTTCATCCTCTTTGTGGGAGAAGATATGAAACCCTCAGGTAAATTATTTTTCCCATGTAACATTCCATCACTGGCCGTGCTCAAGGACTCAGTTTTTCAACCACCATCGTTGTTGTAATATTCAATAACAACCTCCCATATTATATGATTAAGATTAAAATTTTTTCCTTTATTTCAATGATCCCTATCACTTGGATCACTAGACTGCACATAGTCACTTCCCATGAAGTGTATCTACACATTGTTGTCCCCTGGGGCCATATACCGCAGATCCAGATGGCAAGGGTTTTTTTTAATGATTCTTCTTCATGATCCCCCAAGTCCAAATTCATGTAATAAGAATCCATATTTAGTTAGTCAAATTCGTTATGGTATGTTTATCCCTAATCCATTAGGTTGTCTACATACCAAATACCCAACTGTTGTTCCCCACTATCAGATAAATCAACCAAGATCTATCACCTTTCTTCATACACATCAATAGAATTCTGGCTCAACTGCTGTCCAACCTACCCAACAATGGGGATCAACTTTAAGGCCTAAACCTCACTATCTACATACCCCACACAATTAATCATTGGAAAACAATGTTATTCATTAATATAAAATCAGGTTTACACAAATACTCAGAACTCAAATCTACCTCATGATGGAAAGAAATCCTAGATTAGACCTCAACTTATTAAAGACAATAGAAACCAATGGGTTATGTGATGTAACATATGGTAGATTTTGTGTAATATTGAAAGCCTCATCTAGGATCCCATGATGAGGACTTTTAGCATGGACTCCTTCACTGACCTCTAACTCATGCTTCCTACCCTCACTCCTAGAGCCATTATTAAGAGCCAAATGCCTTCCCTCATTCCCTGTATAGACAATCTGGTCCGACTAATTTTCCTCATACCTAGTTCTCACCACCTCCAACACCTCCCTCATGTCACAATGAGAAGTATAATTTGTTAAAATCGAATTAGATACACCCAAAGAGTTCTTCAACTACAGATCAACATTACCCGATACAGTAGTAGGAGATGCCATATGTGCGAAGTCTAAGACTTCTTAAGAAATATAACTAGTATGACCGACTCAACCCAATGAGACTACAAGAGGATCATTTTCCATGGAAGTGGTTTTAAAAATAGATGCATTCAGCCGCCTTATTACACACTTTTCCATTACCGATATGTACCCTAACTAGTTGCATGATGAACAAAAATAACATCATGACTCGAAAAAAACTAATTGTTTATAAAAAAATTTATCATTTACCAAAATCCTTAGAGAATCAACCTATGGTTTTTTCACATCGACCTCAACATAGATTCTGGGTGAGATTGGAAGGAAAATAACGTAGGTCCTGTTGTCGGAGTTGAGATATCATTCAACAAGGTTCCCTAACATATGTAGAATATAATCATTCGGAAACATAAGATGGAGTTTAGGGAAACTCACCCAAATCACAATCGTTGACTTATTCAGATTCATATGAAAATCAAAGGACCATTTAAAAATGAAGATTCTTGATCTATTAAATCGACAAGATACAGACGACTAGGTCAAAATCAAGTCCTCCTCTGAAGAAAATCAAATCATAAAATGGTTGCAGTTAGGGATCCCTATAATTGCACAATCTTATAACCCCAATTAATTAAAAATATGCCAATCAAAGAGATACCCTGAGGGTCGGTGAATCTTAAATGTCACAATCAGGGTTACATTTAGAAAAGATGATGCAAAAGTGAATTCATATTCGGGGATTTAATACTACGGAGAATCCATAAACCATTAATGCATATTTAGATTTAGGGTAATCTGAGTGAAAAAAGGAATACAATCAGGAAAAGAGAAAGGAATAAAGTTAGGAGGCTTTGACAAGGAAGGTTGGCCCCTCCCTACCATGGGGGTGGGTAGATGCGGTGTATATCACCACGCTTCCTAGGAAGGGTGAAGTGCCAATCCATCACCACAAAAGATTTAAGATCATGTAAGAGAAATCTATTCTAAATTCATTAAAAATGTTTCATTTAGTTTAAACAAAAAATCCTCAAAGTCTATAACATGGATAGGATCTGGATCAATCCTCCAATGCTAAGACATAAGGACCAGAACATACATACCATGATATGATGGGGTAATAAAAAATGGCATGACACCTAATGTTCCTAATAAAATGAATTGGTCCCATTAACCATGGTGAAACCTTCCCATACCTCTGAAAATGATGATTCCTTGAACGAGGTTACACCAGAAAGAATAACCATTCACCCCTACAAAACTACAAAGGACCTATCCTTTGAATAATATATGATCATTGGCTACTCTAAGATGAAACAAAATTATTCAGAATAAACTTCACTCTCCCAAAGTTCTATTCAATTATACTCATTCCATTTATAGCTATCTCAACCCCTTTATTCCAAAAAACATTGACTGACATGGTCAACCATAATGTGCATCTAATGGTTCCATCAAAATAAATTCATTGAAGTTAATATTTTTGATGAACTTAACCAAGTCCAGGTGATCATATCATGATTTAATAAAGTCTAGACCGTATTCCAGAATCATGCACTCATTTATATAGATCTTACACTACAACTATTCATTGATATATGGATGATATATCCTTAATATATTAAAAATATTCTCCATATAATTTTAAACAAATTTACAAAACACTAATTTAAAATGTGAGTATCTATAATATTTTTTTTATAATTCAATACATGATGTCATACAATCTCTCACAAAAAAATTCCCAATTCATATGTTGAGGAAGCCGATGGGATCCACAAGAAATTTTATAATTTTATCATTCGATCATCTACCACCCAAAAACCATCTATAATTTTTTTGGTTCTAAGAAACACATTCAGGAATTTAATCATCACCACTTCCCAATTACACAAATTCATGAGATGTTTCTATTGTTATCTTACTAGACACTAATATCCACATCAATCCTCTAAGACGTCATGAAATGAGAGATGAAGCTTGTTATGTACCTATTTTATCAATAACACCATAAATGTTGCATGTTATCATGATACATATTCATTGAACCAAGTTTAACTACCCATTAATATTCATGAGAGTCCCTCCTAAACTCTCCCACGTGGAAGAAATAACCAAAACTCTCCCATGGACAATTATTACATCATCACAATCCATCGTCCTTTTAGGAATTGAATCACATACTATCAATTTTTTCTCCATCTACAATAATATGTTTTACATGAGGTTAACCAAGATAAAAATTAAATGAATAATATATTAGTCCCATGATTCAAATAATACATCTCACAACCATTCACACAACCGATAAACCAAAAGTTTTAGTGACTTGGTGATTAAAAATATCAAAATTTTTATTTACTACACATTTATTAATTTATCTATAATCATGATCCTATAGAAACTTTCTAATATAATTTATATGATATTACAATCTTCATAACCTTGGGAATGGAAACATAATAAAAGGGTGAGCTCAAACTTTCAATAAAGGAAATATATTATAGTCTTAGATTTTAAACATGATATAGTATATGAAACATAATTAATATATCTTAATAAGAGATTATTTGACCATAGATGATAATCCTATATAATAATAAATATATATAAGATCATAATTGTAATTTTAAGGATCTATAAAAGTTATTAATAGGATCAAAATACATATGAATGACAAAAAAATGTGATAATGACAAAAAATTATGGAACACATTAAAAATAAGGTGTAATCATAAAAAATGGAATAAAATTTTAAGAAACTTATAGATGTCCCACATTATAAAAATGTGATTTCTTTTCATTTTGTACATTGAGATCCACTAGCCCATTAAATTCTATAACTATGAGTAGAGATAAATATTTTCACATTTATCCTTTTTAAACCATGATACTCGCTAACGCTTCCCATAATTTTTTTATCATGAGATATAATCCATTTTCCAATGATTTATATGGATATATTTGTCCCAAAAATTTTATAATCCATACATTTTTCTTACACATGGAAATAAATCACTCATTATCTACCAAAGAATCCATGGAAAATGGGGTTTTTAACCCTTTAAAAAACATCACATTTCCTAAAGTGAAGAAATAATAATAAATAATATTATCGATTTTCTTAATGGAATAATATCATAATAGAATATATAATTTTTGATAAAAAACATAAATTAATTAAAGGAAAACCATGGAGGGTAAATTAATATGAAAATAAAAGATTCTTCAAAAATTATTTATAAAAAATGATGTGAAAATTAAATTGAAGAAAATTGAGGGGAAAGATATGGAATTTGAAAACTTTAATATAAATGGTTTAAAAATAAAACAAGTTATAAAAGATATAAATTTTATCAAAAATTATAACTTAAAATACATTTAAAAATTATACATTAAAAATAATCATTAATAATTGAGACGTGAATAGGGCATAAATTATTCCAATAAAGGTATGTTAAAAACATTGAAAATTTTTACTATTAAAATAATATTTTATATAAGATAATTGAGAAAGACACAATGTTTTAAAGAATGGATTTAGAAATAAATTGATTGAATTACATTTAAACCAAAAGACATTAATAATATATCCTTGAAATATATATAAATGTTTTCAAAATAATGTTTTGAGGGGATGATAAATATTTTTCATTTTCAATGGATGGAAAAACATTTTCATAATTTTGAAATAACATTGTTAAAAAAGCAAGATAAATAAAAAGTATAATGAAAGATTTTATTATAAATGAATTAATCCAAATAAAAGGCTCTATGGATATAAAAACCATTTGAGTTTAAATTAAGGACATAATATCCCTAATGTAATTTAAAAATATTTACATAGAAGAGAAATACATGAAAAATAATGGTATTATTCAATAATAAAATTGAATTTTAATTAAACATTATAATCCTCATGGAAGAGTATGTTGGTGTGACACCAGATTTCACCAGAAAATACCTAAAATTATCATAGGTTATAATATATCAATCATCAATGAAAACATAAAATGAGGTATGATTGTGACACACAGAAATTATTCATGTCCAAAAAACCCCTTACATCCTTTATAAATATTGAATCGAAACCTCATGTGGAGTATAAAATTAATAAAAAATATTTCATATTCTAATTTATAAGAGGATCATGATAAAAAACGAAAATAGGGATGTATATAAACTATTGAAAATGAAACATGATGTGTAAAGTAAAATTTTCTTAAGGGATTAAAATTCATGAAAATAAAATATTATTGCTTTAGTAATTCTTTGATAAAGAGTCATTGGAATCATGAAAATAATATGGTTCAAAATATCCAATGAACTAAATTATGTTGTATAACAAAATAATTTTTTGGAATTTATATAAACCCTAGATATAATAATATCTACATAGCATTAAAAAATTTCTCAATAAAGGCAAATTGAGATTGAGAAAACATCACAGATTAAGAAACATTCTAATAAAACACCCATCAAAGAAAGGGATATTGAATGTTTTTTTTCCAAAACCATGAATAATAACAATACATGACTTTAAAAACCAAATGGGTAGTATACACACCATTTAAATTAAATTTTGTGAATTAAAGAATATGTATCTCAAAGAAGGATATTTTGAGATGAAACCGTTACCTTTTTCTGAATGTGTTCTACCCTTGAACATATCTTCCAGAATAATTAAATTACATTCATCCGATATATAAAAAATAACCACAGTCCACTATATATAAATTTATATGGTATTTTAATTATATTTTGGTACTTATTTTTAATATAGTTTCCACTTACAAATGTCACTTGGAGTTTTTTTGGAAATTTCATCATAATAATTTCACATTGTTGATATTGGAAAAATATTATATAAATTAAATTTTTAAAAACCATATTTTTGGTGTTTTATTTCATTTATAATTCCATTATAATAGTACCTATATAGTCTAAAATGGTATACTAAAAATATCTAAATCACGAGAGGTTCTTCATTAATCCCATTTAAGGTAGTGGAGTTTAATATAACCATTTATTATTTAAATTACATATATATGTATTATATTCTTGTTATATAATATTAATAAATAAAAATATATCATTTATAAACACTAAATTCAAATTTTAATTCTATCAATGGTAGGCGTTCTGGAAAAAACATGTCGTCACATGGATCTAATAGTCTGTACAACACACGATTAGTTTTTCCATTTTTCAACGAGTGAGATAGATGATGTTGGATAGTAAGGTTCCATTTAATATTTTTATATAAATATTCTATATCACATTTTCAGTAATTCCATCATTAATAATTCCAATGATAGGTGATGACGAATAAATGAAAGTGTTAGTTTGTGGTGGCTGAAATATGTACACACACTAAAAAAGATTATTGTTTTTTATTGGATTGAAGGGAATAAATAATATTTATACAAAAATAATAATAACTTATAAACAAACTTATGATTCTGATTTTGTTATTATACTATTGTTATGGTTGGATTATAGTGTAAATAATAATAAATAAATGTTAAGGGGGATGTGATACCTACATTGACAACTTTAAATTCCTCTGGATAAAGCCCTTAAATTTGATTGACATAGGAAATTTTTTTGTGAACATGGGAATTATTGAATTTAAAAGACATAAATGGGGGAGTTTGGTTAGGCATTCGAGGAAATTTTGAAATATTATTATAGTATTTAAACAATCTAAATACCCCTTATATAAGTAAAGAAGATGGAATTCTCCAAGGAAATGAATGTTATCAAAGGGGTATGGATGTAATGGTATGAAATTTAGGTGTGTTAGATGATATATTTTTGTTAATATTTGTTTGTAAGAAATTAAAACCTGAAAACATCTCTCTATATGGTATTAATGTCATGAAGAGTTATTAAAATTTTAACCACATTAAAATATTCAATTAAATATTTATTACATTGAATTAAATATTAACCTTGTCAATTATATTGTTAATAAATTTTTAATTAGTCCTTTATTACCAAATGTTTACCTAGTTATTACAAATTTGTGCCCTTTCTAACCTAAATCACATAAGAAATTTAAAAAAGATGATTTCAAAATTTAAAAAATAACATATTTCTTTTTCAAAAATAAGAGAGTGTTTTTTATCATAAAATTATTTGTACAATAAATTTTTTAGGGTTACTAATTTTCTTGATCATAATTAATTTTTAATAATAAAAATTAAAGGTATGTGGCTTTAAAATAAATCCCATATCGATTTTTAAAACGAAAATATTTAACTATTTTTTTAAAAAATTATTCTCTTTTTTCTTCTTATGTTATAAAATAAATGGAATTTGTCAGTTCAAAATAATATTTTTAATTTCATATTTTACCCTTTATATATATTTTTTTTAATTGAAATATTTTATAAAAGTTTAGGCCCTTCACACATACTAATAAATAGACAAAAGCCACTATTTTAGAAAAAAATGTAATTTTCAATATTCAACTAAAAATACATTATTTTAAAAAATTTACATTTATTAATTTTAAGATAATATTACAAATATAAATCCAAAAATGATGTTATTTATTTACAATTCCCATTCTAAAATTTATATATTTAACAATAAAATCATAAATTGTTATAAGAAATAGCTTTTAGGGAATTTTTATATATATTAACTATTCTACAATAATTTTTATTATTAAAAAATATATCAAATATAGAAAAATATCCATTTTATATAATTCATTTTAAGAATAAAAAATGAATTTATTAGTTATTTATCTTTATTAATTGAGTTCTATGTTTAAAAAAAAATTTATTTTCTTGGTTCTTATATGTATATATCATTATTTTTAACTTATTTTATACCTATAAATTACATTAAACCCTTATTGTGGTATACATATTTTTGTATTTTAGGGTTTTGTGGGGAGAAAATCATAGGATATAGTTGAATTATAAATATAAAATCATAGGTTGTTACATTCTCCCCCATTAATAAAATTTTTACTAAATAATTTTAAAAATCTCATGATGAGATCAATTTATATAGGGAGATCCCAATTGACCATGAACTAATAGTCTATCATGCATTAATTAATGATACGATGTGATATTTTCCTAAAATACATTTCTTATAAGACCTTGAATAATGTGATAATTTACTCCTAAATGAAACTTAATATATGAAGTGGTGATCAGACTCTAATGCAAAAATTTTATCAAACCTTAAAAGATGTTTTATTTACCATAGATATAATATTTATATCAAATTTTTTTATTTATAAATACATAAAAATTGAAATAATACAATAGATAAGAAATAAATATGTATAATGTAAAAAATTTATATTTATATCGACATAAGTTGTTGTATTGGATTTTCCTTTTTCCAATCACCTTGGACCTCCACATTAACACTTTTATTGGTGCACTTCATTGCACAGTTAATAACTTACTCAATTATAAATCATTTAATTAGTTTTTAATACTCAAAAAATATAATTATCTCTATTAATTGTATCTAATGTTTCCTCATGAAAAAATTTCTCTTGATATTCTCCATTACCATAGGTAATGAATCTTCCAGTCCCCTTGCGGAAATTAAATTTTTTATTCTTCCCACATTTTGACATATAAGTGGATGGAAATAATTTATTTTATCATCATAATTCTAGAATTTTTTTTATTTTCCATCCACCCATTCATTGGGGAATATGGGAATTCAACTACTGTAACATTGGTAATAATTTTTCATAATAATTTGACTCTCAAAATAGGTAAATTTATCATCCTATCACCCAATTTAATGGGTTAATTATTGTGTTAATAATCTAATTTAACTTAATATCCATGTGAAACTTTGTTCCAACTAGATAATTATATGACTAAAAAAGTTGTTTAATGTGAGTGATAAACTATTATAATTATAAGAATAACATTATTGATTTATAAAGAAAAATTTAAACTAATGATTATTTATGTTATTATAAAATCATCTTGTACTATAATTAAATTATTTCATGTCATATACCTAATGTTTAAACAATATCATTAATAATTAAACCTACATCATTATTAGATATATATAGTTCCTGGTTCAACAAATATAATTCATGATTCAACCTAGATTAAATTATGTTGTGTTCCCTTATACATCATATCCTAGTCCCCTAAAGAGAGTAGAAAATAAATAATTAATATTGGTTCACAAAGATAATATTAGTAACCAAACCAAAAACCCAGATGGTTTTTAACTAGGGGTGTAAATATTCTTCTTTTTTGTGTACTAGATGACTAATGAGTTAATAAAACACAAACTATTTTCATGTTTGATACCCCTAGGAACATCTATACACTATCCTTCATCTAAATGTATTATCGTTAAAGGGATTTATTTCTATAAAAACCCATCATAAAATGAAATTACTAATATTTCAAGAAATCAATATATATTTAGACTCATCTATATGGAATTCACCTTTGTTACTCAAACTAGTAGAAAAAAAAATAACTAAACTACACTCAAAATTTTCTAATCCCTACTTTGATTATATATTTTTACCCAAGAAAAACATGACATAAATAATAAAATAATATCATTATTTAAATTTTACATCTCACAAATAGATTCATAACCCAAATGAAATTTGTTTTATTATTTTAGATACTAGGTACATAAACATATTAATTCAATAAAATTTTAAAAATTTATCTATAATAATTATCCTCTTAACCCTTTTATACATATGTCACATTATATAGAGATCTTTATGACCTCAGGATTGGATATATAAGTATGGGGTAATCATAGATTCTCTATATGGGAAAAACATATCATTAAATCTTATCTAAAAATAAAAATGTAATAATTAGAACAACATAAATATAATAATATGTTCTCAAAAGAACAGATATAATAAACATATAACATGATAAAGAAACAAAAGAATATTTCTATAATGTTAAGTATGTTTATATGTTATTAATATTCTTAAAATACATATCAATAACAAAAAACATGCGAGCATGATATAAAAGTGGAAAATAAATTAATAATATAGTGTAATCAATTTTTTTTTCATAACATGGTAAAATAGATGAAAATTTTATGCAACCATATACATGAAATTTATTATTATCATAAACAAGGATACCCTTGAACTCATTCCCTAATAAAATTAGAAGTGCAATTAAATTACATTACACTCACCTTTTGGGATCTAAGAAACATGTTGATCTGCTCACCTAAAATTTCTATCTCATGAGATAAAATCATTTATACAATATACTGGAAGGCTTTATAGGTCCCACCCATATTATAATCCAAACCATTTTAATTATATTAAGATTAAAAAATTTAATATCTCATAAATAATCCCCATAAAAACAATGGGTTTCATAATTCATTCAAAAGCATCACATATTAAGAATTTACGAAATAATAAAATAAGAGACATATCATTTTTTATAATGAATAATATTATAATATATATTTAAAAATAGAGTGATAAAAACATCAATTCAAGGAAAATAAAACATATAGGGTAAATAAATTTTAAAATAAAATATTTTTCCGAAGACCTTTTAAAATAACAAGATAAAAAACAACATTAAAAATAATTTCTCTGAATGGAATGGGAAGAAATTTCATAACATTAAAAAAATGATTTACTAAACAAATCATCCATGAAAATTAAAATATTCTATTAAAACGTAGAAGTAAAAATACATTAAAACTTAAACATTTAAAATAGTCCATTATAATGGATAGTTGAAATAACATAAATTCATTAAAAAGGGAGGTGGAAACACTTTGAAAGAAAGTACTTTTAAAAGTATATTTTTTAACAGGGAATTGAAAAATTAAAAAATATTTTAATAATAGAAGTGAGTATACTTTGAAATATTATAATTCTGAAAACAATATTTAATAATGGATTTTTTAAAAATGCATAAAATTAAAAAAAATAAATATTTTAGGGAATGATAAAACATATTAATTTGAATGATAGAAAATCTAATTTAAAATTTATACATAAAATTGTTTGAAAACCACAAAATTAAAAAAGATACACAATATTTTTAAATTAAATCAGATAAAGGGAATTATAAAATCATTATATATAGAAAAAATTCAACATTCCATTATAGAAATGAAAATATTAGTGTGAGGGAAAAACATAGACTTGAATGAAAAATCCATTAAATATAATGGGAATTATTCTTAATAGTAATTCATTAGATCAAAACATTAAAATAATCAAGGAAGAAAATATTTGTTTGAAACATCATTAAAATAGAAAATAATTGTTAATGCATCCTAAAATAAAAATAATATATAATAGATCAATAATTAATGAAAATAGATAATGAAGTGTGGTTATGAACCAAAGGGAATATTTGAGTCATGAAAACCACTTAAATCCATTAAAACATTTCAATTAAAACCCCATGGGAAGTATAACATTATATATAACATTCAATATGAGGTAGTATAAGGGGGTAATGATGCAAAATTAATATAGGGTTTTATTTAGTTAATCTAAAATGAAGCATGGTGTGAAATGTAATCATATCTCAATAGATTAAAATTTGAGACTAAGAAACCATTAATTATTAAATAATATTTTAAACAAAATTCAATGGAAGAATGAAATTTATAGTGTTATTTAAATCCCATGAAATTAATAAAACAATATTTCATGAGAAAATATTGGTATGTATATATAATTTATAAATAATAAATCTCTGTATAAGATTAACACATGTCTCAATGAAGTGGAATTGAGATGGAAAAACCATCACAGGTTAATAAAAATTCTAATAAAAAGGATTGAAAGAAAAATGGTTTATTTTTCAAGTTATAATTACATGAAAAAGACTAATACATTAAATTTAATATCCAATTCTTAGTATATACACATTTTAATTTAAATTAGGTTTATAAAAGAAGATGTTTCTCAAAAAAGAATTCTTTAGATGAAACCATTACAAATGTCAGAATGAATTATTTACATGAAATTCACGTTATTAATAACTAACTTGATTTTATTATAAATATATATATCCATTAAATTTTTTAATGTATATTTAATTGTATATATATTTATTTATAATTTTATTGTTCTTATTTTCAATATTGTTTCTACTTATATTGGAAACTTTGGGTTTTTTTAGTTAATTTCTTTATAATAATTTCAATTTGTTGAATATGAACTATGGTGCTGTAAAATAATATATCATTATCTATAATTATGTAGTTTTATTTCCTTAATTATACCATTATTAAAACACTTATTCCACTTCAAATATTATCCGATATGGCACCAAATTAAATGTGGCGACTTTTGAAGTCATTTTAAGGTTGTTAATGTTACTATAACCATTTATTATTTTTATTACTTATATTTTGTCAAATATTATCCTTAAAAAATATTAATAATTTAAAAAAAATTAAATTTGAAATACCAAATACATATTTAATGTGATATATATTATGTGGAAAATAAAAACAATAAGATTCTTGAAGGTGGTAGTCCAGACAATACATGATTTGCGTTTTGGTTTCTTAATGAATGAGAGGATTACGGTGGATAGTTAGTGATAATTTAAGAACAATAGAAATTTTTTTGAATAATAATTAATAAAAAATTACATCATTATGTCCATCCATGAGAGGTGGTGATGAAAAACCAAATGTGTCACATCGTGGAGGCTGTAAAACACACACACTCACACTAATGACTATTCTTGGTTTTTTTTGTAGATGAAAGAGAATAAATAAAAATATACCATTATTAAAATATAGTTAAAACCTAATACTTATTCTTAAGATTTCATTATATAAGGTTAATGGTTTGTTGTGAATAGAATGAATTAGAAACAAATGTTATGAAGGTTGTGATACTTACATTGAGACCTTGTACCTGCTCTTGATGAAAGACTTCAATTTTAGAGAATTAGACTAATTTTTTATGACCAAGGTATTTATAGAGGATTATGTAATTCAAAGAGAGTAAATTTTTGTTAGGGTTCATGTTAATTTTTAAATATTTTTGTGTTATTTAACATGCGGAAGAGATTATCCTCGTACAAGTAAAGAATAGGGACATTTACATTGAAAAGATTGTTATGTAATGAGTAAGAATGGAATAGAAATATTGATTTATGAGTTATGTGGGAAAATTTTGGAAAGGAATATATATAATAATATTTATAATACTAAATAATTTCTAGAAGGTCTAATAGAAATGTTAGATTAATGAAATTCCATCCACCATAAATAAGACATTTAAACACAAATTAGTTTTAATTGAATATTAATTATGGATTTATAGTATTATTGGAAATATAAGTAGGTCATTAATATAAAATTTTTACATAGTGACTCTGAATTTGGGGCATTTATCCTTCATCATTTTATATACATGAGAAAATTTTATATTAAATAAACACCCATACCCCATAAAAAGTGTTTTAAAATAAAAGATTGTTTTTAAAAATTTTATTTAAGTAGAAGATATTTTTTATTGTTAATAATACTCATTATAGTAATTGATTTTTTATAATAAAATTAAATTAAATTTTCTTTGAAAGACTTATATAACCTAATTATACGATGAAAATATTTAACTAAATGAAAACAATTTTTATACTCTAATATATTTTTTCTTATGTTTTAGAATATCAAAAATAGAATTTATAAGTTAAAAATAATATTTTATATTTTATAATTATAACTATAAAATATATTATGGTTCAATAAAAATATTTCATAAACTTTTAAACCCTACAAATATTCTAGTAATTTGTTAAGAGTCACAATTTTGGAAAATCAATTTTTTTTTCCCAAATCACTTCAAATTTAATTATTTTTTAAAATTTTCATAGTATACTCTTAAGATAATATGATAATGATATATCAAAAAATCATATTAATTTATAAAACTTTAAACTTTACATATTAAAATTGATAACATTGACTTTAAAGTAAATCAACCAAGCATTAGGAGAATACATTTTTTGGGAATCATTTTTTTTACATTAAATTTTATTCTAAAATTATTGATATTCATAAATATATCGAAAATATAAAAATATTAATTTTCCCATACTAATTTTAAGAATAAAAATGTGATTTTTTTTATTTTTTAGTTACCGATATGTAATAATTGAGTTTAATGTTTTGAGATAATTTTAGTTTTTTATTATTATATATATGTATATCATAGGATATTGATGGAGAGTTTCTCTCTCATAAAATGAGATCCTCTCTCTCTACTTCAAGGGGATTTTTCTGGAAATATTAATGGTGTGTTGCGGCTCCGTTCAAGTGGACGTGAGGAGGTGGTAGTTGTCCACTTTGAGCTATTTGTTGTGTGCGGCAGAATACATGCTATGTCGCTGCATGCTTGCAGCAATGGGCATCATCCACAGCCGATCTCTGTGGAACTGTTGGAGGTGGAAGATAGTGCTGGTGGCTTGACCACTGAAGACAATATCATTACGACGGATGATGTTTCTTGGATAGCAGAAGTGATGAAGGCGGTTAGCGACGGTGAATTGATGGCGGTGGTGGAAGATAGCACCCCGATGGGAGTGGTTATTGAATTAAATGTGCAGGGCCAAGGATGGCTTGGTTCAGGCAAACCGTGTTTTCGGGGGCTGATGAATGAAGATCCACCTCGATGGAATATGTGGCTATAGAGGCTGTGCAAGATGAATATAGAAGGGGATGATCTGGTTAGTCGGAAATCCGGGCTAGCGATGTCGACGGTAGGTGGTTCTTCTCTGTTGGGGGCATGTGACGGAAGCTTAGGCATGGTGGGTGGAGGAAACGGCGGTGGCCCTTTGATGTTTGAACGATGGGGTCGGGACGATCTTCGATCCGCAGGGATCTGGGATCTAGGTGGGGTGACGGATTCCCTCCATTGGTGGGGTAGTGCTCGGGATCACTGGTGTGGTTGGTGTGAAGGCCAGGAGGCGTCATATTGTCTTTCCGGTTCCAGCGATCTTGGGTTACAGGCAGGATGGGTGATGGATGTTCTCTAGCATTCGGTGTTGCAGGGTTTCTATAGTAGACTTTTGGCCAAAAAATCTACTCTCGAGGATGATGGGAAGGACGACGTCAGCGAACTGGCTATGACGTCAGCTGTTATGGGGTTTTGGATTCTAGCGGGATGCTAGATCTGTTGTGCACGTGCGTGGGAGTTGGGTACCCACGATTTGGTCCACTGCTCGATGCGCTCTCGATCTCAGGTTTGGTGTCGGCGTCAGACCGGAAGCTCCGACGAGGGGATGCAAGCCCTGAGGTGGGATTTTTTCAGCAATGGCGACCGAGCTGGGTTGCAGGTGCACATGACGAAGATGATGGGGATGGCCTCATTGAGGTGTGATTGGCGGGGACATTGGGTATTGAGTCCACGTGATAGGATGTATGGCGTGTTTGGTGGGTGTGTTTGGACCACGGGTCAGATCCCAGTGGATTGCATTCTTGGCTGGTGATAGTAGTGTGTCTTGTATGAAATGTTTGCGTATTTTGGTTCTTACGATCATTTTTTGTTGGATGGCTGTTTTTCCATTTCTCTGTTCGGTTCTTCTGCATTTTAATTTTCAATAAAAATTTTAGGGCTAGGTACGCTTAGCCCTGAACTTTCCTTGTATATATGTATATCATAATTATAATACCTCTATTTGTACCTTATAATTATAAAATTCCTTATGATGGTCTACTGTATTTTGGTTTTTTGTGTTGTGTGTGATGAAATCCACATGAGATTGTTTTTATTTATTGATAAGAACTCGGTTCATTACAATCTCACTAATAGATTCTCTTTACCCAGATCACCACCATAAACATGATAAATAAGGTAGAAGATATCATTACCTCGGTGTCCTTAGATGTATACTCCAACCATTCCTAAAATATACTCATCAACCGATATTATTTATTGAATGGATCTCTAAAAGGTCATAAGTTTTCCTCATAAGAGAAATTATGATGATATTTCATATCCTTGGATTATAATCCATTTAAAAATCAGAAGTTTACAGATACTCCACCCAACACCTCTAAAAAAGATTCAATAATCATGAAAAGGTGATGTAAGACATGACTTGTGGACTATGTGTATGATAAATCTCTCAAAAAAGAGATTATGGTGCTAACATAGCACAACATGGACATAAAATACCTACAAAAACTCATGTGTTGGGTATTTTTTCTCATGGGGTGGTAGATGGAGATACCCATAATGAACTATCTAATCCCCATAAATTATTATAGCCTATAAACCAACACCTAATCTATTATATAAAACCTCATATCGAATTCCAGGATTTGGAAAATTCATTATAAGAGTTGTCTTCAGTATCACCAATATATCCAAGATGTCCTTTTTGATATATTTAGCTTATTCAAACTTCAACCCTTCATTGTATGACTATTTATTAGAATAGGGTAACAGGATAAGTCTTTAACGAATAATCAATACTATCCCACTAACCCACAGAAACTATTGATATCAGTAAAAAATCATGGTCATTACTATGAAATCACAACATCTACCTTTATATGGTCCACATAAATTCGAACCTTTTAGATCACATATTTATGAAAATATACCTCCTTTATCTAAATCTAAGAAATTTATATCATTGGAAAAAGTTGATTTTATCAAATTATCTTAAAAAATTACAAGGTTTCTTACACGAATCTCTGAGTTCCAATAGTATGTTAGGATATCCTCAATAAAAAAACATTGTATGAGTCAATATATAGATAGAAAATAAAATTCATTGGATCTATAAGAAATAATGGTGAATTTCTCAACATGAAAGGAATCGTAATATAATCATAGCATCTTTATCTTCTTTTAATGTTTTGATTATAATTTACCTCTATAACATAAAGCTAGTGATAGCCTTATATTAGGTATATTATAATGATCAATCAATCTAAAAAATTATTATCAAATAATTTATCGATCCTTAAAATAAAATATTTATTTATCATAGTAAGCTTAATTGAATTCTTTTATTCGATACACAACGAATGGTTATTTTATGGAATCTTTGTAAACAATACCAGGGAAATTTAGTGAGATGTTATTGGTCTAATAAATCCATTCACCTCTAAATATTTGATTTTCACGTTGAGTTCCTTCAACTAAACCATCAAGACAAATCATTAGAGAATTAAAATATTTTAAACCACTATAGTGTGTTAAATATAAAAATAAATTCATGTATAAAAATTATTTTTAAATAATTTGTTTGAAAACACACTATTAGAAATATCCACTACATGAAAAAAAGTAGAGGGATTTACTACCTAACATAGAACAAGATCTATGATTGCTGCTTTTACTCTTATAGATCTAAACGAAATCATCCATATACCGATTCCTATTTCTCTAATAGCTCATTACCCATTAAAAAAATATTCCCTCATTTTTCATATTAATGGATACTCATCTATTAAAAATGTTGATAAGATCCAGATAATGGATCAACCAAACCATCATTAAAATCACATCAACAATGGTCATCAAAATAATTATGAAATGCAACAGATTCCTATAACCAGAAATGAATACATGAAATTTAAAACAACATTGGATATTATCATGTTCCTTACCTAAGAATGTATCAAGGCATAACAACACAAAATATTACTTAATTGGAATTTCTAGTCTACAATTGACATAAATAGATATAAATGAACTAAGAAACTTATGTATCAAACAACATATAAGATAACATAGTTGTAATCGTGATCATACCTTGAAGAGTAGGAGTTCCCTCTCTACCATCTTCATGTGTATGATATATTTTATAATCTCAGACTTCTTTAGGTCTAATTCCACTACACATATTCCCTTGCCTCACATGAGTCATAATTATATATGGTGTTTGTGTACTCTACTGAGTTTCTACAGAACCAATCTAGTATGATATTCTAAAACTCATATATGATATTATTAAATAAAATCATTAGAGATATACCACCATTTGATATCAATTCCACTCAAGATGCATTTTTAAACAAGTATTACTAATTTTCCATGAATTCACACATATCATTGGGTGTGGAAAAATATACTATTTATAATTTTCCATGTGCTTCACTATGGATATCTAGGATCATCTCACTTGAGGATAATCATAGTTATTCACTCAATAATTTCCATTAATTTTAACTACCCATTTTTGTGTTTTCAGTATTTTATGAATACTATAAAAATTCTAAAATAATATACTACGAAAAAATGTGGAAAAATAATATACTTGGCCCATGTTTTGGTTTCAGTTTCCCTCATCATTTATCATTATTGTTTATATATATAATTTTATTGTTAAATTTGGAATTCTTAATCAAGAACGACTATCCTTTACTTTATTAAGTGTTAAATAACTAATTATAATTAAAAATAAATTCCTCCTCCTATAATCATTCTTAATGATGTAGCATGGTGGAGGGCACATAACCTTCCAGGACTTACATCCAGCATATTTCATTTCATCCATTGAATAACTCAATTAAATCATGTGATGAACATTCATTCAATGTAAATGAGGGAAATGATATAAATAAAAGAAAATAACTAAAATAGAGATTCTTGACATAGTGTACAATAAAAAAACCCATATATTTCACCTAGATTATCCAAAAAAATTTGATACATTTACTAATTATATGTTTAGAATACCTGAACAGTAGATCGACCTTATGGACTACCCTTGGGTAAGTCACTCAATTTCGACTCTAGGAGGTCATGGTGGAAGAATGATTGAGATAATATAAAATGAGACATGAATAGTGAAATATAACTATAGGGAAAAAGTGTGGAAGACATAAATTAGATTTAGTAGACATGAATTATAAAAAAATGAAACTAAATTTTATTCTATAGTATAATGAAAACATATCAACTATAGTTTCCCAGTCTAGTATCTGTTTCCCTAATTTTTTATTCAAATTTTAATGCCCCTATATTTCTAGAGGGATTAAATCCATATTTATCTTCATTTGAAATTTCAGTATCATTTCTCTCAATTTATATGGTTAATGTTTTTTTTGGGTTTTTGATAATGGTCAAAAATATCCAAAAAATATCAATCTTTCCAAGTTCTATTATGGACTCACACTACGAAGTGGGATGATAAATTATAGAATATTATTCATCACTTGTAAATGGATATTTTTAGGGTACATTAAAACAATATTCCAACACAATTGTATATCCTTTTTAATTAATTTTTCAAAAACTGATCCACTACAATATTTCATATCACCATGGCGCATGAAGATTCCTATAGTGATGCTCTACAAGGACAAAATTCGTGACAAAAATACACCAATTTCAATATGTGTAAATCCAAAATGCATGAGAAAATCCACATTCCACCCATGAAATATAATTTATTCCATTTATAGGTCATCAATGCAATCAATCATCCATTGAAACATCCTTTTTCTTATAAGAAAACCATGCACATGTGAAATTGGACTCCTCCACCCCATTTCTCATCTTCCACGATATAGATAAGTCTTATATGGTGAGTGAAAATTACATCGATATGAACTATGGGGTGGGTATTTTCATCATTTCATATGGCCCTCACAATGGTCAAATAGAGCTTCTCATCATCATTCATTACTCTTTTATAATCCAATCAGTCCTATGGTAGTTATTCATAGCTTCAATGGGAATCAATGGTGGTTTTAGACCTCTGTAGTTGATATAAACTCATGATCAAGCTTCCATGGTAGTAATAACTGTGTTCTTTGGTGAAAGCATGTGGTGGTCAAATTATGTTGAGCATGGTAGGTAGAAGGTGAGAAGTGAAAGGAAATGATTGAGTTGACAGGGAGACATTATTAATTTTCTTCTAATGGTGAATAGTACCCACTCATCGCTTTTCCCATATCGGTTTCTCATGTGGTAGATAAATTACATAAATAATAATCAACGACATAAGATCCCCATAATACCAATATGAAAGGGTATCAGTTCATTCCAACAATATATACACACACTTAATTTTCATTTTCCAAATTGCATAGTCATATGCATGCTTTGTCACACACTCTACAACATCAAATCCTCCCTAAAAATCTCACAATGTTTTTTCACTTAGAGGGACCTCCTCATATGTTCTCGTGGCTGAACAGACTATCATGTGTTGGAAAAGTTTCTTTTATGAATTGGGATAGGGTTTCCTAATTTTTTTTATTTTTTTTACATCTTAAACATTTAAAACACATAGAAAAATTATAACATAATATCATTAAGAATATCAAATATCAAATTAAAAAAAATATTCATTTTAAAGCACATTAATTGTGTAATTATTAACAACCAATATTTTAATAAATCATTTATTTAGTTATGGATATTCGTAAAATTAAATTTTGAATCATCAAAACTTGTTTATAAAATCGTGTGAAAAATTATTGGCCAACATACCCATACACATGAAATATATTTTACCTCAATCATTAAATGTCAACATTTTATTAAATAGAAATGTAAGGTCACTATTGTAAAAATCCCATAGAATAAAAAAATTATTATCAATGTGAAATAAAATTTTCATGTTACATAATAAATCCTATTTAATAATTATTATTTTTAAAGATAATCAGTACATGTATTTGAATTTATCCCTTTTGAATTTTTTGGAATATCTCTATTCATTCGTTCAAAATTTTTAATTCATTATTATCAATTATTCCATGTCATGATCTACCCCACTTTTAATTTGTTTCTCTCATCACTCATGATAAAAATTCAAGTAGAGTAATGATCATATCAATAAAATTGGGAATTTTTTCCCTAGGCTTGAAAAGAGACTAATTTTTCTAAATTTTAAGGAACAAAGTTACCCAAAATCACGAGGATATAGAAAACATGGTTATAATGGTAATTAGGCTTAAGGATGCTAAGAACTGCTATGAAAAACATTAAGGCTCAAAATATGACATTTATATCTAATGAAAAAAAGCATAAAATGGAAAGTAAAAGTTTAATAAGAATTTACCCTTAAATGTGATCACTTATACAACCCAAGATATAAGTAAGGTCTAGAATAACAAAAATTATATTGAATGGAAAGAACCTTCTTGATTTTTTTATTTTTAAATTATCTAATATTTTGAAACTATTTTTTCATAACAATTTCCAATTTTTTAAATTAATATTTGGAATAAATTTCACCTCACCCACATAACCACATATGATAAAAATAATTGGTTCAGTAATGGTGATTTTTTATTTTACCATGTGAAAACCAACTATTTTTTACATTATATCTTATTAGTTATTTCGTTTTTTTAATAATGAGTAAATAATAAACATATAATGGACGAATCAATAACATTTACCAACAACCAAGATAAAACCCCCACGCTTTTTACATACAATTTTGTATATCCTTACACCATGAATTCTTTCACCACACACATAAACATTAAAATATAATGAAAAATACTAATAGGAGGTTATGAGTAGATATAAAGGGAAATAAATTTGGATTATTACAAAAAAGTAGACTAATGATCTATATAGGGGAATAATAATTGATGTAAAGGATAGTATCAATGGTAATGTATTGTCAATAAAAATTAATCAATCATTTTATTTTTTTTTTCACAATCCTAGAGTTGAAAAGTTCCATATTATGTTCTTTTAGGTGGAATTCCCCGTAGACACTAAAGAACTATTATAAAGATATAATAGAAAGTTTTAGATCAATATATCTTCTTAGGAATGGATAATATAGTGTTGGGATAATAAATCATATAATGAAATAATAACAAAAAATCAACTAAAATGTTTTTTTAATTATTCTATGTTTGAAAATGTATTGGTAAAATTCATGTACATTAATAACCCAATTCACTAAAATTACAATTCATAAAATTATTATCCATTCTTCACTTTAATCAATCAAGTCTTCATTTTACACATTAAATCCCGTTACCAATGAAATATGAAACCTGAAATCATAGTGTTATTAATAATCTCATATATACTATAAATGTATACTAAATTAATAAATTTCAATTACAGGCATAGAATCACAAGTTGTAAATCTTCAAAAAATTCAAAAAAATGTTCGGAGTTAAAAAAACATTGTTAAGAATAAGATCCCTTTTCCCATGATCTGTAAGACTTATCTTATTATATATTTGGGGGAAGCCTTATTATATCATAGACCTACAGAATAATATAAATAATTTAAAAGACAAGGACAATGTTATTAATTTTCAAAAAGAGAAAGTAAATGGGAAGCATCCTAAACTATATCCTATGAATAAATTTGAAGGACCTAAAAAGAAAGTAAAGTGTTATGTCTTGGTGTGACCCCCCCAATTGATTTTTACTTCATCCAAACCAAATGTAATAGCTGTTATATATAACCTATTTGGGGTGGAGATTATTGAATTTTAACAACCACAAGACCCTCTTACTATCTTTCATATCCCCTTTGTTTTTGATGAGGAGTGTATTGACAGAGTATAATAGATCAATGTCATTCTGAATAATAATTTAATCCATGGAGGAGATAAGATTATGCTTGGATCCTCCTATTTCTTGGTAGATACTTAGAAACCTCTTATTGACTATCCAATGATTTCCCTACACTGGATTCAATAATAGTCTCAGAAAAGAGAGGGTTAGAAGGCAATTTCAACTGAATAGAATTTAAAAATTAAGAATAAATAGGTAAATTATCCTTTTCATGGTGAGATTATTTTTTATATTTTTTCTTTGGAATTTTCCCTAGTATCTCCTCATGGATTTCCTCTAATGCGTATTGAATATGTTTTGGAATAAAGAATGCCTCTTTATAAGGAGAATGGGTTTCTTCTTCTTCTCCCTCCAAGGGAAAATGATAATTCAAATACGAAAATTAATAATATTGTAATAAATTATAAATTTAGATTGAATAAAATTATATGAATAGATGTTGATAATGGATCAAATCACTTATTTGGCCCATATTAAATATATTCCTTCATTGTAAGTTCCTATTGAATTTACTTCTCACTGGATAAAGGAATGTTATCAAACTGCTCCATGTTTTCTTCAAAATATACCAAATGGGTATCTTATTCATCTTATAATGCTAAAGAGATATGAAATAAAGCTTTCTACTATACATTTTAGATGATAGTGAGATTATTTTTTAATGTATACATATTTTATAAATTTTATATTCCTTATTGATGCCCCACATGTATCTTCACAGATTAGTCTTTAATATCATTAACCACCTATAGCACTCCATGATCAGGTTGAATATTATATATAGGATGGTTGGACTGTGGATAGCCTTCTAATGTTGCCACAACCTTTTGGAGGTCTTTAGAAAAATTGGTAATATCCAATGGTTATTTCCTTGTGGCCTTTAGTAATTGATAATCAGTTTGTACAATATTTAGTTTCTCTTTCAACTATTGACGTGAAAGTCCTATCTCAAGGAAAAATGACATTATCTTGAATGGTACTATAAGAAAAAAATAAAATTATTATAGGTAATACTTGTAATGACCTACCAATTCTCATTACATTGAGAGTACAATGAGTCATTACTAGGCCCTAAGAGACATCCCATAACGTGAAAGGGTGACAATAAATGCCGAAGGGTTTCAAATACAAGTATGGAATGACTTACCCTTTAAGAAATAAACTAACAAACCTACCAACCATAAACAACATTCAAAATATAAGGCATGAAAAAACAAAAGACAACTCAAAAACTTCATTTATCTCAAAACCAAATCAATATAAGCAACAACAAAACAATAACCTTGTATCAAAGTACCAAGTGAATAAACTACACAGGAATCTATCAAGACTCCATGCTCCACAAGCTCCAAGATCCAAAATCCTCGAACAGCCTAAACATCATGAGGTAGTGTTAAAAACGTTTGAAATATTACCTTTTCACTTGTCCTGAAAGATAGCATCTGCAAAAGTTTCAAAGTGCCAAATGAGGGGTGAGTATAAAACTCAGTAGGTTTTCACCAATTAATTCCTTACACATGATACTAGGATAAAAGAGTTATAAACAATTATATAAAAAATTTTATATAAAAATATTTCTAAATTACATTTTATAACTAAATATAAACAAGTTTCCAAAACCATTCATTTATAATGCATACATGTGTAATTGGAACCAATTTTTCCCATCAAGATATTTTTCTAGAAAAATAACTAAATAATCTTTACAGCCATTCCAAAATATCCCTTTATTATCATACCCAACCATTCCTCAAACCCATGAAACCAACCATGAATTCTACGTTATGACAGTTCCATACTCACGAGTGGTTTCTCATCGATCTACCAAGGTTTCATAAGGTAATTGTTCCCCATGTACCATTAACACTTTGGCACCAAGAACAAGGTCATATTTCAACCAAGCCTCGTGTATGAAATTCCCATGTGTTATTAAACCTTTGGCACTGAGCAGAAGGTCATATTTCAGCCAAGCCCCATATATGAAACATGAAAAAACACCACATATTACCAAAAATCATGCCAAAACAACCCTTTTAATAAAAAAAATTTAAATGAAAACCATTTCCATAAAAACCATTTCAATGCCAAACCATTTCAATTCCAATCTATTTCAATAAAACTCCATTTTTTATGGAAAACCATTTCAATTTGAAATATCTTTTACATCAACCATTTAGCAGTTTTATAAAATTCATAATTTAAAATCTTCATTTTAAATTCATGAAACTAAACCCACTTTTCCCAATTATTCACCAAGATCACGCAATTTCACAATATTTATTAGTCATCAAAAATGAAGATTTTTCCATGAATTTCAAAATGAATAAAAAAACATGAATCTATAGAAACAATTATACCAAGTAGAGTTGATTGATAATCCACTTAACACGAAGATTTTGACAAAACATAGATAATAGATGAAGAACGCACAAGAAAGCAGGTCAATTCTCTAAGAGCGACCTTAGTTATTTTATCCCAAAATTGAATTATTTGTCATCCAGAAACTTAGATCTACCCACTATAGGTTCAGATGTGAGAAAGTATGAATATTAGAGAAGTATATCTAAGCATATCTAAGAAAACATGAAAAATCCGTAAAGAATGGTGACATACCTCAAGAATCTAACACGAAATCACTATGGGAAGACTCTGGGTTGACTCCAACTCATGTGGGGAAGGTTATCTAGCCTTCTATGGAGAGTAATATCGAAATAGGGGCTTTTTTAAGACAAAAAAATATATAGAAAATAAATGATTAATCTCCTAGAAAATAGTATTTAATATTTGACCTCTAAGCAAGGTTTGACCACAAGGTTTGGGACAACCATGTATAGATCGTGCGACCTTACTTTTGGTCCCAACACTCCTTATAAAACCCCCAAACTCTCCCATAATTCACTTTTACCATTTTTATGGAAACACATTTTTATGGAAACATACCACTTTATGGAAATACCCCACTTTATGGAAACACCCCACTTTATGGAAATAATAAACTTTATGGAAACTCTTCATTTGTAATAAACCTCCAATTCTCATGGGCTTTAGAGTACAACGAGTCATTACTAGGCCTTAAGAAACATCCCCAAGATGCCAAAGGCTAGTAATAAATTCCAAAGGGTTTCAAATACAAGTGGGGTATGATTTACCCTTTATGAAATATAACAATAAACCAACCAACCATAACCAACATTTACTGTATGATGCATGAAAAAAAAGACAACTCATCATTTTAAATGTATCTCAAAACCACATCAATTTAAACAACAAATGAAGAATAAACAAGTATAAAAGTACATAACGGAAAAACTACACAAGAATCTCTCAAGACTCTATGATCCACAAGCTCCGATCTCCAAAATATCTGAATAACCGAAACATCATGAGGTAGTGCTAAACACTTGTGAAACAATAACTTTTCCCTTGTCCCGGGAGAAAACATCTGCAAAACCACCAAAGTGACAAAGCAGGGGTGAGTATAAAACTCAGTAGGTTTTTCCCAATGACTTCCCTACTCACGCCACTAGGATAGAAGAGTTAGAAAAAATTATATAAAATAGTTTATATAAAACAATTTCTCAAAAATATTTTCTAACTAAATAT
Source organism: Viscum album (assembly GCA_963277665.1). NCBI lineage: Eukaryota > Viridiplantae > Streptophyta > Magnoliopsida > Santalales > Viscaceae > Viscum > Viscum album. The sequence goes on along the minus strand of OY728164.1, from coordinate 261,149,327 downwards.
AAATATGTTTCCAAAAACATTCATTACCAATTCATACAAGTTCAATTGAAACCAATTTTTACCATCAAGATATTTTTCCAGAAAAATAACTAAATAATCATTACAACCATTCCAAAATATCCCTTTATCGATATACCCAACCGTTCCTCATACCCATGAAACCAACCATGCATGCTACATTATGACAGTTCCATTCTCATGAGCGGGTTATCATCAATCGAACATGTCAGAAAAATGTAATTGTTCTCCATGTTCCATTAACCCTTTGGCATCGACCACAAGGACATATTTCAACCAAGACTCATGTATAAAATTCCCATGTGCCATTAAACCTTTGGCACTAAGAACAAGGTAATATTTCAACCAAGACCCATATAGGAAACATGAACACTTGCCAAATATTACCAAAAATCATACCAAAACAACCCTTTCAATAAAACACCTTTTTATTGAAAACCATTTTCATAAAAACCATTTCAATGCTAGTCTATTTCAATTCAAAACCATTTCATTAAAACTCAATTTTTTTTATTGAAAAAAATTTCTTTTAAAAATATATTTTTCATCAACCATTTATTCATTCCATAAAAATCATCGTTTTAAATAATCATTTTAAATTCATGAAACTAAACCCCCTTTTGTACAATTATTCACCAAGATCACGCAATTTCGAAAAAACCAAAAATCATCACAAATGAAAATTTTCCATGAATTTTATAATCAATAAACCAATTTAAATCTAAGAAAAAAAATTATATCAAGAGCATTTGAGAGAGAATCCACCCACCTCAATGGTTTTGATGAAACATTGATAAAAAATGAAGAATGCACAAGAAAGCGGGTTGATTCTCCAAGAATGACTTTAGTTCTCTTATCCTAGCAAGATCACAACCCAAATTGAATTATTTGGAATTAAAAACTTAGATATACCCAACATAGGTTCATATATGAGAATTAATGGAGATCCGAGGAGTAGATCTAAGAATATCTAAGAAAAAAATGACAAATCTGGAAAGAACGGTAACATGCCACAAGAATCGGACTCGAAATCACCAAAGGAAGGCTCTGGGTTGGCTCCAACTCGTGTGAGGAGGGTTATCAAACCTCATAGGGAGAGTAATATCTATATAAGGGCGTTTTAAATCCAAACTGAAATATATAGAGCAAAAACGAGTAAGATCCTAGAAAATAGAATCTTGATTTGACCTATGAACAAGGTTTGACCACACGGTTTGGGCTAACTGTGTATGGATTATCTAACCACCCTTTTAGTCCCAAAACTCCAAATAAAACCCCTAAACTCTCCCATACTTCACCTTTACCCTTTTTATGGAAACACATTTTTTATTGAAACATCCCATTTTATGGAAACACCCCACTTTATTGAAACACCCCACTTTATGGAAACAACCAACTTTATGGAAACAACCGACATTATCAAAACACCAAACATAATGGAAACTCTCTATATTATGGAAAATCTATATTGTATGGAAACTCTCTATATTATGGAAAATCTATATTTTATGGAAACTCCCTATTTTGTGGAAACTATATATTTTATGGAAACTCTCAATTTTTTTGGAATCTCTCTATTTTATACACCCCAATTTAAAAAAACATGAGGAAATGGGTTATGTACCCGAAACAGTGGGGGTACTAAAATCCTTGTCATTTTGATATACTTTTACTTATTCTTACACATATGAGTAATTATTCAATTAATAATAATAATAATTCAAAAAAATCAATAAAAAATAATTTTTAAGATTAATTATAAAAGTTATGAAAAACAATCAATAATTTTTTAAAAGAAAATGTAATTAAAGAATAATGTTTCCCTTGAAAATGGAATAAATTTTTTATTTCACACTTGAAATAGGTTGTGGAAAAAGATACTATTAATTTTTTTATTAGGGGATCACAATAACTGACAAGGGTTATCTAGTTTGAAGATCATTATAACTATTCCCTCACTAATTTCAATTCACCAAAATTTATTCTCTATTTTATATATCTTATGATAATAATGAAAATTCTAAACTCACATGTTATAAAAATAGAATGGGGTGAGGATATATTGTACTTTACTAATTTTTCGATTTAATTTATTTTATCATTCAACATTGATGTTTATAAATTTAGATTCATTGTTCAATTGTGAAATATCACTCTTTAACTACTATCATTTTATTTATTGTGAGTAAACTATTGAATTATAAGGGAATCTAAATTACACCACATCATATAAAATAATTTAATGAAAGAAGACAAATAAAAAGAGTAGAACCTTCGTGAACCAGAACACATCATAAAATGATTTATCTATTGAAAAGGGTAAATCCATTTTTAAAGATCATTCATTCAATGGATGGGAGGGAAATCATTTAAAAAAATAAATTATTTGAACATGAGATTCATGTAATGGTTGAATATCACATCTCCCATACACTTCACCCTTATTCACCAAATATATATTTTAAATATTTGAGAATTTATATTTGTAACTCAGGAGCACTGGATAATCCCCTAGGCCAAGCCTTAGGTCATTCCTTCATTGTCAATCACAAGAGGTCCCAATGGAACAATGAGATAGGGAGAGAAAAAAGTTTGATATATAGTGAATGGAAATATTGTATGAAAATAGGAGTGGAACACTTAAATTATAAATAGTAATCAGGAATTAAAATAAAAAAATAAAAAAAACTAAAAATAACTCTACAATAGAATAAAAATAGAGTCATATAAATTTTCTAATGTAGTTGTTGATACTCAGATGATTTCAACTATATCAATCCTCTCTATTTAAATAGGATGTAACCCCCACTTCATATTCTATTGAATCTTAAGTATCATTTATAATTTATTATATGGTAAACATGTCTTTTTTAAAAAATAATTTGTTTTAGATATATCTAAATTTTTTAGCATTTCTAAATTCTAGTGTAGACTCGTACTATTGAATGGGATGATAAATTACAACAAATTCATCTTAATTTGTTCATGTTTATGAATAGGATATGATATATCCATGTTCCTCCATATCAATAGCTCATTTTTCAGTTTCTTCCTAAATTTTGAGCCACCTCTACCTTTTGTATCTCCACAGTGCAGGAAGCATCCTATGTTGAAAATCATTGAATAATGAATTAACTATAAAAATATCCCAATTACAATTTTATTACCTCAAATATGATTGAAAACCTTCATGGTACAAAACATAACACTAATTTCTTCCTTCTGTTGGGATTTTTCACTATCGACCCTACATGACTATAGCCTTCTCCTTGTGTGAAAACCATGCTTCTGCCAAATTGGACACCTCCACACAATTTCTCATATTATATAGTAAATATGAGTCCTCTTGGGTTATCACAAATCATATCAGGATGAACTACAGTTTAAGTGTTTTAATCAATCTATCCAAACCTCACAGTGGTTTGATAGAGCTTTTTTTATCATCATGGAAAGATCTTGTATCTTATGATCAGTCCCATGGTAGTCATCCCAGGCCCCAAAGGTGGCCCAAATTGGAATGGGACCCTAGTAGGGAAGATAATATCATGCTTGATTATCTTTATAAGTAGAAAATATTTAATCTAATGAGTGAAGGTGGTGGTTTGGTGATGGTGAGTGCGATAGGTGGCATCGAGCGGTGGATGAAAATTCCTTAGGTGGGAGGTAGCGCGACTGAGACTGAACATAATTTTTTTTCTTAATACTAAATAGTACCCACTACTTTCTTATCCTATATCTATTTTTAATGTGTTATATAACTATAATAAATTACAATTTATTCCATACGATGCGTAGAAGGCCAAACTGGTTGGGGATTAGCTCTAACACACACTATGATCCAAATAAATGGTCTTATGTGGACATGTATAGGTATACACAGGATTTGGGACACACATTACAATGCAGCTCCTATGAGTATGGATCTCACCTCCTTACATGGGGAAGGACTTCATCTTGGTCTTACATGGCTGACTGGCCGATCATGGCGTGATTAGGTGGCTTACTGAATTTTAGTTGTGGGCTAGCTGAGTTGGCTTGTTTTCTACATATTAAATATTAAACAACATATAAAAATTAAATCATAATATCATAAATAATACAAATATTTAAATTTTAAAATATTATTTTTATTACAAATTAATTACTTAATTATTAATTATCTATATTTTAATTTAATTTTTAATTACATTGGATAATCAATTAAAATCAAATTAAAATCATCAAAAATTGTTTAAAAATTCAGACAAAATGATTTCATCATATAAAACCACACATAAACTATGAATGTCTGTAAGAGTAAAATATCAATATTGAATTAAAGGGAAATAATTTTTTCCACCATATAAATATCAATTAAATAAAAAAGTTTATAGTTATGGTTAAATTAGATTTTCAAATCCCATAATCAATCTAAGAAACTTCCCATATTTTCAAAAGATCAATATATCCAATTATTTTACATTCACAATTATTAAAATAGTGGAACTAATAATATCATTCAATTTTTTCTTCTGAATTTATTATTATCAATAATTGCATCCCATGAACAATTTCACAATGAATTTTTTTCTCTAATCACACAGATAAAAATACATGTACAGTTTTTCATATATAATGATAACATGAAACATTTCTATATGATTGTAATGGGAAAACGTTTTACACCTTATAAAGAGAATATGTCACATGAAGTCAATAGGACATTGAAATCAGGGTTTTAATGAATCCATGGAATATGGTTTCTAGGAATTTATGTGAATAACATTAAGGATCAAAATCAGAGTTTAATCTTTATGGCCTAAATTATGATATCAAATGTAAACGTTTGACAAATATTTCCCTATCAATGTGATGGATACCACTTATAATTATAAACATATGGTAATTAAAAATAATTATCTGTACTCCCCACACCATACCTCCTCCTCGAATGAACTAGGAAATGGATGCATCACCATCTCTTATCCTCATCCCTTCTCAGACCTGTGGGGGATGGAGAGTCCTACACCTATTCTATAACCTACTCACTCGTCATCCTTCATTCCATTCTCAAATATTCTTTTTTAAACCTAGATTCCCCATAAATTGAGGTTATATCCAAAGTCCAATCATGCATTGATAGAGTTTATACAGTCATTATTTATTACCTAGAGTTCACGAAGGCCTCTGTGATGTTGTATCTTTCACTCGTAGTCCGCTTTGATAAGAGATGTCCTTCCGTTGACATCTTTGATAGATTCATCTACAACAAGTTTATGTTGCAAGAATGGGAGACCATATGGATTTTAGATTCAAGACATTTCATGGTTCATTTATCATCAGAATAAGACTTAATATCTTCTTGGGATAATGCATCATGCATTATATCAAGATCATATTTTTTCTTTATTTCAATGGTCATTAAATATTCACTTGAAGTGGGATCCCCCCTTCACAGTGATATGGATCTCACTTCTTGGTCATCCGCTACAATTTCAAAACACAACTATTCTGCATTTGATTAGAAATATGGGGGATCACATCCTCAATTCAAAGAATCATACCTACATCATCTGTCATACAATTACTCTAAGGATTACTATGGAAGTTGAAAAATACAAGAAACTGATGGATAATATTAGTATTGATATTGAAGGTTAGATGTAGTAGTATAAATGTATTTTCTATGAAATGTTCACCCAATTTTTTTCAACTTTTTCTCATCTTGGAAATGATTTCCTCAGTTCCAGGAAATAAAATTATACGATATCATGGGAATCCATTCCTTAATTTATCATGGGTGAGGAACATACTTTGTAGGTTATTGTGAAGTGTGGAAAAATACTTCAGATTCTTACACACTATGAAATAATCTTGAGTTAGAGAATTCAGGAACCTGTGAGGTAAGACTTCCTCCTCCTATACATACAGATGTCATATCAATGCTTTCAGAACCTAAGATAAGTGATGTTTATGAGAATTTGAGGAATGTTTTGGGGGAAAATTTTAGTATGTATGGGGACCAAGGGAACATTGAGAAGTAACTTTTCTCTATCACCATTTGTAGAGGTTGTGATTACAAAAGGTGGTGCTACTCAGGTAAAAGTGTCATATGAGGGTGGTGAAATTATTTAGAACTAGGAACTGGAAGTTCATGGAAACAATTGATGTTCAAGGGGCTTGGTTGAATCCGGTTAGTAGGTTATGTTAAATAAGTACAAATGACACAATTAAATTAGTGAACTGTTTTGAAGGTATTGAAGTTGAGGGTTAGAATAAAGAACATAGAGATATAGTAGAAGATAATCATCCCAATGGGGAGAAATATTCATAGTGGGTAGAATCAAATGAAGTGAGTGATAAATATATATCAATAAATAGTGTTTAGGGAAGATATAACATAATAATTAAAACCCCCAGAAGAATGATTGGATAGAATGGGAACCAAGACTCTAGAAGTTTCATTCTAACTAAAGGGAAGAAGTAAAAACAATGAAATTCTAATCCTATTTTCCTAAACTGATAGAGACTAGACCCCTATGAAAGTTGAACTCAAGGAAACAGATGGAGATACTGGAAAACATGGAAAGTCATGATAAAAAATCATTTCATTTGAGTTAAAAATGTTCTATGACGTCATAATGGATAAGACCCCTGAGAAGATACAAATAAAATAGTTGAGAGATTGTTTTGAATGGATGTTAATGATGAATAGAGGTGGTGGGTAAACAGGAAAGAACTCATTTTGATTAGAGGATTTAATAAAATGGAAATAAATGTGGAAGGATTTATTCATACATGATACATTTAGGTTTCCCACCTCTAATACATCAATAAGAAGAACCCAAGAATGAAGGTTTATAAACATCACTGAAAATTATTTTTGGAAAAGACATCTAATATACCAATTTTATAATTTAATGGTTATTTGAGCTCTTATAGTGGGTGAAACATGTGGCTAATGCATGTAAGACATGTGATGTTGTTAGTTTGTGAGGGTTCCAAATTTACCCCTAAAAGTGTCTTTTTGAAATTACAATTTTCTTTTAGAGTTGTAAGGTTGTGAATAATAAAATCATGTTGAATTAATTTTATCTTATTGAATATTTTCCCTTCATATTACATTTTAATATTTTTTTCACAATACTTAATCCAATTTTTTTTACATTTCTCAAATTTCTTGCTTTGAATAACATCACATCCACCACATAACAAAATATGATAAAAATAATTTGTATAGAAATAGAGATTTTTTTCCAAGTCAAAAAGAATTCTATTAAGATTTTATTATTATTTTTGGACGGGAATATATTAAAAGTATAATTAATGAATCATTATAAATTCTTATCATGGAAGATAGTTCCCCCACACTATTTATAGACAATTTAGTACATCCTTCCACCATGAAGTCTCTCACCCCCACACTTCAAATATGAAATATCATTACAAATACTCAGTGGAGGGTATGAATGGATATAGAAGGCTTAAAATGTGGCTCATTTTTAAAAAGTTCATTTATGGTATAAATGGACCATATGTAGACTGATGTAAAATGTGGTATCAAGGATAAGGCCTTGTCAATAAAAATGCCTCAATATATTTAAATGTATTTTTTATATTCATATAATATATAAGTTATAATAAATTTTATAGTATGTTAAATTCCCAAATATCAGCCAAGGAATATACTCGAGATATAATATAAAGTATTGGGTCTTTTAATCCTCTTGAGGTTTGGAAAAATACTTTTTTGGAAAACAAACCATGGAATGAAATAATAAAAAACAATTTAGAGAAATTTAAAAATTCAAACTATAAAAAATGATAAAGAAATTTTAGCTACATGAATCAACCAAGTCCCACGAATTACGATTCATCAAATTAACATCCATGATTCAGTATAATCATTAAATTATTAATATTAATAATTAAATTTCATTATAATTATAATATAAAACATTGAATCATAGGGTTCCTATGAAACTCACACCTCCTTGGTAATTTTAGTAATTAAAAGAAGTTCAATCATGTGTATGCAATCTCTATTTTTAATTAATGATGAGGAATTTATGAAAAATACATGAAAGTAAAAAAATAAGAATTTAACTATGAAACCCCATTTATCATGATGTTTTAATCAAATCATTTTGTATTTTTTTGGGGTTACCGTGTGACAATATGGAATTATTAAATAAAATCAACCATTTAAAATAAAACAACCATGACATTAAACTATAAAAAAATGAGGGACTCAAATGCATCCTAAACTAATTCATATACATAAATTCAAAATTCCAAGATAGAATGTAAAGAGATATGTATTAGAATGATACCCCATGTGAGCCCCAAAATTTTACTTCCTTAAGATGGGTAGTACTATCTATTATAAATAATCAATTAGTGCGTGGAGATTCATTAATTTGATCCACCAGATGATCATTTTCCCAGATCTCACTTCTATTTTTTATGGAATAGGGGTATATAAAAAAAGTTCACTAAATCCACCATTATTATAATAATTTATAACATTCTTGGTTTGTTAAGGTTGAAGTATAGATCCTCTTATTTCTTGGTTTCTACTTTCCATCCTCATCTTTATTATCTAGTGCTTTGTCTATGTGGGATGCATGAATTGTATGATAAAAGGGAGAGTTGGAAGGTAAAATTACACAAACCAAATTAAAACATGAATAATTAATACAAAAATTTTCTCTTCCATTGAGATAAACATTTTTCTATATTACTGTGTCAATGTTCACCAGAATATACTCATTCACTTCCTCTAATACATTTTCAATATGAACTTAAATCATTGTGTGTTTCTCAATTGCTGCATGTTTTACTTATTTATCATACTATAAGGAACAAATAACATTAGAATAATATGAAAATTCAAAATAGTGGGAGAAAATTATCAATTAATATTGATAAAATTGGATGAGATACAGTATAATAATGGATCAACTCCCTATTATAGATTAGATTTAGTCTCTTATATAGTGGTAAGTTCCCCTTGATGTTTGATCTCACTGGATAAAAGAAGGTAGTCAAACTCCTCCATACTTCCTTCAAACACCTCCATGTGGGTGGATTCATCATATTCCGATTATATTTAGAGTTGAAAGGGTGATGTCACTTATACTTTGTAGGTATTTGGATAACATGTTCCCCTTGATACCCATTCCAAAAAATTTCCACATCTTGTTAATCCTCGACACGTATCTCACTTCCAAATTCTAACTCAACAAGAGTCCACTTTATCACTTCATTTTCAGTTCAAAACTAAATTATAAGATGGTTAGACTATTGAGATTACCTAATTGAAGCAAAAAAAATATTGGACCTATTATAAAAATTATAACCATTTGGTGGTGCTTCCATTGTGGTCTTCAGTCCTTGATATCCAGTTTATACTTTATTGACCATCACTATCAATTATTGAAATAAAATACATGTTTCAAGTCCATGTGAAATCGTCTTGACTAGTACTATGACACCATAATCCCTATATTGGATGATCTTCTCAGCATTATGAACCACTTTCTCTTGGTCATACACCTCTGAGTAATTATTCTTGGTATAATAATATTCATTAATAATCATCATGGTAGAAGAGTGTTTTTAGATTTTTTTAAAATTTGATGAAAAAATATACAAATCTTGAATAGAAAATGTTTCTGAACAACTTCTTTTAGCTCTGAAAATGGCTCTAGGTTTATATTTCACAAATTTCTCATGGTGTGCCAAAATATAATATTTATATTATTCCTAGTGTATCACAATGGATGTTTATTTCCATCTCACTTGAGATGCATAACATTTATTCACTCACTAGTTTCAATTTCCCTAAATCACATCTCATTTATTATTATATTATAGGAAAAATAAAATTACAATCTTACACGAATAGAAAATTGAATGGGTTAATTAAAGAATATACATGAACCAAGGTTTAATTTTGGCTTCCGTCATTATTCATTTATGTTTTTTATAAATTCAGTTTCATAATAGAATCATGATATCTCATTCATTCACTACTATCATTTAATTACTGCATTTGAATTATTGAATGTAAAGTAAAGAAAATTACAACTCCTACTAAAATCAAGGTTAATTCAAAACCTCAATGAATAGTATGGAACCTTCTAGGACTTGGCTCCATCGAATGATGTTTCATCTATTATATAACATAACTCCATCATCTAGACAATTCATCCAATGTAAGGGACATAAAATAGATAAATAAATAATAAAAGTGAACTTTAGATTCATGTTATAGTGGAATATCACCACACCTGTAAGCAATACCCTTATTCTACAAAAATAGATTCTAAATATTTAATAATTTTATGTTTATAATTTAGGAACATAAGATACTCCCCTAAGTATATTCTTTGGGCCCATAAATTATTCTCATTATTAATAGTTCTAGGTGTATGATTGGGAGAGTGAAAAAAAGAGAGAAAGCGAGTGAAGAAAAATAGTGGAATAAAATAGAGTGGAACACTTGAATTATAAAAATTATGCAAGAATTACCAATTAAAAATAAAAGAAACAAAAAAATAATCTACATAATAATTGAAACAATGTTTTTGTATTTTAGTTTTTAAATATTCACATTAGTAAATCATTTTGAACAACAACAAGTCCCTCTATTTATAATGTTATTACTTCCCTTTTCATCTACATTTGAATTATCAATAAAATTTATCTTTAATTATGTGTTCAAATATATTTTTCCATTTTCGAAATCATATGTAGATATATATAAATATATATACCTTTCAATATTACATCATGGACTCATATTATTGTGTGGACTGATAAATTATGAAATAGTCATATTTAATTCGGAAAAACTATGCACGATCCAAGCTGTTTCCAAGTTCCTCTATAGTCGTAACTCATTTTTCACTTAATTATTAAGAACTAATCCACTAAAATATTATATATCTCCATGGTTAATGATTCATCATAAAATATATCCCCCTAAAGAAAAAACTATCCAAATAAATTATACAAATTCCCATCAATGTACCTTCACAATGCATGAAAATCTCCAAAGTATAGCAATCAACTAGTGTTTATTCCTTCTACAGGACATGGAAGAAACTATTAAACCATGTTTTTAGCCTAATACTTGTGTGAAAACCATTATAGTACCAAATTGGGTAACTAAACACCACATCTCATTGTCCACAGTGCATCTGATTCCTCTATGATAAGCCCACATCACTTCAAAAATATCTAAAATGTAATGTTTCTATCAATCAATATGGAATTTCATAGTGGTCATATAAAGAATATCATCATCCTCAATGGATCTCATACCTTATGTTCAGTCCCATAGTAGAAATAGTTGTCTCCAAAGGTGATACATGATGTCTCAGGTCCTCAGATGTGGACATAATCTCATGCTCTATCTTCCAGGGTAGTGGAAATGGGGTTCCCCAAGGATTGTGAGTGGTGGTCTAGTGATGTTAAGCATGGAAGGATGCATTGAGTAGTGGAGATAAATTTCAATGAAGGGATGTGTCATGACTGAGGTTTAGCATCACCATTTTTATTAATGATGAAAAGATCCCACTCCTATCTCTCCCTAACTTGATTTTTCATGTGGTAAAACAATTTCATTAATAAAAAGATATGAAATATAATGCTCAGAATGCCAATGATACAATGAATCAACACCATCACACACTAAGTGATCACTAAATTGGATAGTTCCAACAAGAATTGTACCCTGTAGGATTTTCCCAAACTATTCTTTGGTGCCTACTCTATATGTTCCCCACACTCTCCGGCTGTTGGGTGACCCATCCACTTGGGATTTTATGGCTAGTCGACCCTTCATGGTTGAGTTATGTGGCATTCATCCTTTGAGTTGGCTTATTTTTTCCCTATAATATATTTGAAAAAAATAAAAAAAATCACCAAACATGAACGAATAATATTGATCTTAAAATTTCAAAAATTTTATTTATTTGAATAAAAATTAATTCTTTAACTGTTAATTACCAATATTTTAATAAATCATGCAATTAAATAGTATTATTGATAAAAATACAATTATATTAATTAAAAAATGTTTAATATTTTTCATGAATAATTATTGAATCAAATACACACACACATGAACTATGATTTCCCTCAAGCATTATATATTATTAATGAACAAAATAGAAACACTAGATTTTCAATATTTAAATATCAAATTAATAAAACCAAATAATTATCAATATCAAATCAAAATTTCATATTCCATAAGAAATATCCATTCAACTTTAAATTTTTCAAAATATAAATAAATCAATGTATTTTAATTTATACCTTTTTAAAATAGAGACACTTTTACCTTCATTCATTAAATCTTATAAATTTATTTTTATCAAGATTTATAAGTCATGATTAACCACAATTTTAATTTTTTATCTCATCACCCATTAAACAAATTAATGTAGAATATTTTTCATTTCATTATAATAAGAAACATTTATAGATTATAATGTAGGGAACATTTTTTCACCTTCTAAAGTTAAAATTCACATGAATCAAAGAATACATTTTAATTAAGGCTATATAGATGCTGAGTATTTTTTTTGTTGGAATTGATGTAAAAATCATTAAGCCTAAAAATTGGAGGTTTATTTCTAAAAAATAAATCATTATATAAAAAGAAATATTGTAATAAAAATTTCCCATTAAAAGTTAGGAATCCCACTTACCAATCTCACAGTAAGGTCACGAATACTAAAATCATAGTGAATAACATGCACTATGTAGAATTTTTTCTTCCATACTAAATATTTTCTTTATTTTTTTATCTACTTTTTCTTATTTTCTGTCTTTTTCAAAATTAATTCTTTGAATTAACATAACAGCCACTACTTAAACAAATAAAAAAATCATCAACCTTATAGTGATGATTTATGAATTTTCCCATGTCCAAAATCATTCATTTTACACTTTTATGTTTTATATAATTTATTTTCTAAAAGGAGGTAAAATAATTAATATATAATGAATGAATTAACAACCTTTCATGATTCCCAAGATATCGCCACATAGTTTATGTATATAATTTAGTATTTCCTTTCACCATGACTTACCTCACCCTATACCTCAAAATTAAAGTATAATAGAAAATACTAATAGGCTCACAGAAATGGGTATAAACGTCTTGAAATATTGTTCATTGCTAACAAGGTCTTCCATAGTATCTATATAAAAATAGAATGGATGTAAAAGGTAGTCTCAATGATAAGGTATTTTCAATAAGAATACATATCAATTGATTTTTTACATATTTTTAGATTCCTTATGTTATAATGAAATTTCTAGTAGGTGAAATTAGATAAGATCATATAGGAAAAATTCTCAAGATATAATTTAATGTGTTTGGTCTAAAAATTATATCAATAATGGTACATATATTTTTAATAAAATAACTAATTTAATGAAATATTAATAAATATAAATTTATATTTATTATATAAATTAAATATAAGGGAAATGGTTGGGATATTTATTCTACATTAATCAATCAACAACCTCAAATTATGATTCATAAAATTAAAATCCAAGATTTACTATATTCATTAAATTATCCATTTTAAACATTTTATATCATTATCAATAGTGTATAAAAATTGGACATTAGGGTTCTTAATAACCTCATTTATCTCACACAAGTGATGTAATGTGTTAAAGATCATGTATGGTCATGAAATATTCAGTTGTAAATCTAAAAACATAATTTATGAAAAATAATGGGAAGTGAGAGAATAAGAATGTAAGAATATAATCCATTTTTTCATGAAGATTTATTCATATCATATTGGATATTTTGGGGATTCATTGTTCCATCATGGAACTAAAAAAGATAATAAATCATTTAAAACTAAAGGAAAATATCAATGATATAAAAAAACAAAAAAAATAATTAAGATTAATCCTAAACTAACTCCTAGGAATGAATTCAAAATTCATAGAAATAAGTTAAAGAGATTAGGATTTGTTGAATCTCACATGTGGACCCTGTGTTTTTACTTCCTCGATATGGTATGTACCATCGGTTATACAAAAACCATTTATTGGTATATATTCATAAATTTGAACTACCTCGTAATCTTTTTTCCAACATAAACTTATCATTTTTAGATGATAACGAGTTCATAGAAAGAGTGCACTAGAACCAACCCATTAAAAAATAAGTTAAATATTTCATAGAATGATATGATTATATATGGATCATCCTCTTTACCATTTTCTACTTGTTTAACCTTATCTTTCCAATCTAGAGTTTTCCCCATGGGGGATTCATAAATTTTATGATAATAAAGAGAGTTATAAGGTAATTTCTGTTGAAAAAAATTTAATCATGAAAAATATTTATCAAAATTGTCCCTTTAATGATGAGAAACTATTTTCTTGTTTTCCTTTGGATGTTTCACTTATATATCATCATGGACTTCCTGTAATGGATGTTTAATAAGAGATTCATGCTCCTTGTTTTCCAAAAAAGGTGTATATTTCTCTTTTTTATATTCATCAATGGAAAAAAATAATTGAGTGAATTTAAAAATTCAAAACATCATGGGTTAATTATCCCTTTAATGAAGATAAACTATCTTCTTATTTTCCTTAAGATGTTTCACTTATATATCATCACGGACTTTCTATAATGATAAATAGGACACTTCTTCATGATCAAGTTGAATTTAATTAAATATATTGTGGGATAGTGGATATTATTAATGAGTGACCTCATCCCTTTGTCCCTATTCGACACAATTGAAAAGATCCAGTAATTATTCCATTATGTACTTCAATTTATGACTTTCAATTTGGAAATTGTGGACATTATCTATAAATTTAGTAACTAAAATTCATGTGTCACAAACACTTCATGATTGTATAACTGGTACAATGAGACAATAAACCCTATGTTTTTGGTCCTCCTCAAAATTGTGAAACAATTTATCTTGGTCTCGCACATATGATTAATTATTTCATTTAAAATAATAATTATTAAAAAACAGAATGGTAACATAATTTTTATACCTTTTTTCAAAATCAATAAAAAAATTTCTATATTGTGGGAAATGAAAAAACAATTGAAAAAATTATTATCTTTCTGGAAACAAAATTGAGTCTTGAATTCACACCTGTTACAAGGTGTGATAAAAGATACTATTTATATTTTCCATATTACAAAACAATTACTTTATAGGGCTATTTCAATTGAATAGAATTAAAATTATTCACTGAATAATAGTATAGAATCAATTGAAGATAATAAATTCACCTAAAATATGTTTTTTATATTTTTTATTTCATGAAAAAATGAAAATTCTAAAAGAACATGTCTTGAAAACTGAATGGGATTAGATAATAATGTACTTGGTAGGAGGATTTTTTCCCTCATTTTTATTATTTTATTTATAAATCCATTTTATTGTCCTATCATGAAATATCAATCTTGAAAAACAATCCTTTTATTTATACAATGTGAAATATTGAATTCCATGGAAAACTAAGATTAACCTCCTCTAATATGAAATGTTAATGGCTCATGTCAAGAGAGAATGTGGAACCTTTTAGGACCCTACTCCATTGTATGTTGTTTCATTCAATTAACTTCTAAATGAAATCATGTGATAAGAATTATTGAATTGAAGTGCGTTAATAAATATAAATAAAATAGAATAATTTAACACAATATTCATGTCATGGTGGAAAGTTTCCATGCCCGTAAAATTCACCATCATTCACCAAAAATTGATTCTAATCATTTAAAAAATTTAGGCTTAGAATTTTGGAACACTAGATCCTCCCCCAATGCCAAGCCTCAAGTAATTCACTCATTGTTGACTGTATAAAGTCAGAGTAGAAGAATGAGAGATATAGAGAACAAAAATATAGAAATTTTATTAAATAAATTAGATGAAGAAAAGAGATTTTAACACTTATATCTTAAAATGAATGAGTGAATTAGAAAATCAAAATAAAGGAAAATAAAAACTATACTATAATAGAATAAAAATATAGTAGTAGTAATTTACTAGACTAGTAGATGATCCTCTAATTGTTTTTTATATCACCTAGAATTTCTATTTATAGAGTGGTAAATTCCCTATGTAGCCTTTTTTAAATATTTATTATCATTTATCTCCCTCTATTTGGTCAAAGTATATATTTTTATGTTTCAATTTGTGGCCACATATATCTACAAATATATTATGATTTCAAAATTCCATTGAAGACTCATCCTTCAGTTAGGGATAAAGAATTATGGTGTAGTATTGTTCACTTATTAATGGATATGCATGGTTTTACAGGAATCCATGTTTCTCTGTGACCGTAGAACATTTTACACTTACTTATTCAAAAATTACACACTTCCAAATTTTATATCTCTATAAACCATGAATCATCATACACTGCAGCTCCCCAAAGACCAAATTTGAAAAAAAAATCCAATACAAATTTTAGTACCTCTATAAAACATTCAATCCCAAATGGTGAATCACTTAACATTAATTTCTTCAATATATAGGGCTATAGTAGATCCGTTTATTTACATACCCAACTATCTAATTATGTGAATTTCATGCTTCCTTAAAACTGGAAACATCCCTATCACAACTCATCTTCACGTTGTAGTTATAACCTCCAGGCGGAACCCATGATACATTGGAATGAACTATGGCCTAAGGATTTTTAGAAATCTATATAGCCTTCATACTAGTGGGATAAAGGGTTTAATCATCATGCTTGTCTTATATATGTTTTGATTTGTCCCATGGTAGTCATTTAAGGATCTAATAGTGATCCATGGTTGTAAAAGACCTTGACTGTAGAGATAAAATGGTTCTTGATCACCCGTGGTAGTGGGAATGTTGTTATAAAGTGGTGGCCTAATGATGTTGGGAACGACATGAAGTATCAACTGTTATGGCGTAATTTTCTAGGTAAGATGTGGCATGTTTATGTATGAACATCACTATTTCAGTCAATGATTATCTATACCAACTTCTCTTTTTTCCCAAATTAGTTTTTTCATATGGTTAAACACTTTTATAAATTATAATACATGACATATGATGAAAAAAATTCCAAAGAGACCCTAGAGTGGAACTTGAAAAATATATTACCACACTCAATGGGCCCATTCTAACATGCACGTACCCACACAATATTTAGCCCACACTATTTTGCACTGGTCCCTCCCTATGTGGAACACAATCTATTACTACTATTCATGACTTCCTCTTGGGATCACCTGGATGACTAACCCTTCATTAGATAACTAAGTGGACTTTAGACTATGAGTTTAGGGATAACCTATATGGAATATTTTTTTTTTCATATAAAATATTTAAAACACATTGAAAAAATACTCTATAATATCATAGATTATATAAAACATCAAATTTGAACATTTTTATTATTTTAAAGAAAATTTACTATTTAATTTTTAATTAATCATATTTTAATAAATAATTTCATTAAATGGTAATATTGATTATAATCTATTTAAGAAATGAATTTCTTTGAAAAAATTCATGAAAAATGAGGGCATTATTCTCTCTATACCTTTTGTAGAAGTACCTGATGAATCCACGTCAAACAATGGGAGATGATGTAATCCTAATATGATTCATCTGCATATTACCATCCTTGAATGAATCATATACCTCTCCCTTAATAAAATTAGAATTGGTTACCATAACATCACTTGGGAATCCTATAATCTGTCTTCGAAAACATAATTGAATTACCATGCTTATATCCTCTTCTAGACTCTTCCCAAAGGATAGGGACTTATAAATCCTTGTTGTTTAAATAATTATGTAAAACAACATGACCTAAATAATAATTTATAGTCAAAGGACAATCCCAAACATTCATACCCTCTTGGGCTCATTTCTATCCATGAGGGGAGAAATTGAAGATACTCAATCAATAAATAGAGTAATAATTCTTTGAAATCAATCCTTATTAAAGCTATGATGTATCTAGAGTAAGGATAATAATCAATGTGTCTAAAAATAACTATAGAATTATGATATCCTTGATGGTCACCATTGTATGATCATAATGATTATCGACCCATCTCATAATAACCCCACTGTCTCCTAGTGGGTCTTTATGTATGAATATTGGAAACATTTAATGTTGATCCTCCAATTTCATGACATTGTAGAATATCCCCCAATGGTGGAGATCTAGTCCCCAACATTCTAAAGAGTAAGGGTTAATGAAATGTGATTCTTATTTTACAATGAAAATTTTTGTGTAAGGGGTAAATACCATCCATTATTCAGATCATGAATAAATACATATATGAGAATTATTTTTATGAAGGGAACCTATTTAAAAATTATGAATGGATAATGATGACTTGATATTTTTCCATGGAAGAATCATGGTTCCTAATTCTACAAGGGATGTTTTTATGAGTTAAACTCATTCTTCTCAGTGGTGGTTCAGCCAGGTTTGATAAAGTTATATCTAGATATTAAGAGAGGGTTCTCATGTCCAATAAAGAAAAGATGTATAATAGAATTTGCCTCTCATTTCCAAACCTATTGGAGGATCAATGTGGAGAATCGTTTACCATGAGATTTACATGAACCACTACATGATTCTATTTGCAAGATGAATGCGTTTATGATTGAAATATTAATGCGGTGACATAGTATTGTAAAAAATATAGATTCTCTTTGGTTGATAGAAGATCAACTAAAAAATGTATAATATTTAATTGTTATATGAAGTACTCACTCAGAAGATGAGTAAGTCATGATTTATATCTAATTAACTATAATACATCATGGATTAATATATAGTATTGTATAATAACTAGATGATATATTTATTTCATGGTTTTTGAATGTAATATAAAATTAGTTTGGAAATTAGATAATGAAGAGTATGAAATGTAATTTTAAAATCCATGTACAATCATAGGATACAATCTAGATATTGGAGGATATACTTCCGTAATGTTTCATATTATTCATTAGATCATGGAATGATCACCCAACCTTATTAATGTGTATATTATATAAAATCTCCCAGTATTTGATTCTTATAGATCAATTTGAGGCTCATTACAGTCAACCATGTCACTTGTTGGTGAGTTAGAATGAGGTCAGTAAGGCCACTTTCATTGGGATGAGTATTATAAATGAGACATCTAAGAGGTTTAAATTGATTGAGAAGAATTTTTTACCAATAATATAATACCAAGATCACATTACAATATGATAACATGATATTTGGATTTGTCTAGGATGATCGAGTTTTCTAATGGTTGTCACCTGGGTTTTGGAATCACTATTTGTAGAGGAAAATAATGTTATCAAGTGGTTTATGAGACCATGTAAGATTACTAAGTGTATCAAAATAATGACTTAAAATATTCATATTATCTCACGATATCAATATATGAATGAATAGTTCCATGGGTCCCATATTTATTGGTTTGATGTTGATATTATACATGAGATTGACTACGAGGACATTAGGTTGGAATTGGAAATACTATTTTTCAAGGAGGCGGTTCCGATTACAAACTAGAGTGAAAAAAAGTTGAGTGGAAGGAAACTAAAACTTATTTAGGTTCTATAAAACCCTAGATGAATTGAAGAGGTGATTTTGGAGTGGGAATATGATGATAAATATAAATATCTTAAAATTTTTGAGCATGAATTTTCGATAATCTTTTTGAGGAAGAGAATTCCATTGTGGGGTGATAATAACAACCCTGACATTTCTTGAACGTTTAAACCTTATTTTTAGTTCTTATTAGAGTGTTTTGTATTATATTTTATTTAAGAGATTTCATGGGTATATTATTAATGGTTTTTAAAGGGTCTTAGAAGACTTTATATGGGCTCACGGTATGTGAACAGTTATTAGGAACCACAAAGTTCACCCGAAGAGACTGGATGACTTGTTAGAGAGGTACAATGAATAGAACAAAAATTCCAATGATTAAGGATAATTAAGCAACATATAATTGAAAATAGTGTTTTTCATGACAGAGAGAAAAAAATATATTTGGTGCATAGGTTACAAAACCATGTGGAGAAATTATTCAGGTTCCTAAAATAATATTTAAACCTCGTGCGATAGGATAATGTTTAGTAAATCATGTGACTAAACCCTGCGTGCAGTCTTAATTATGAAAAAATTATTCTTAAAACAAAATTTTATGTTGTTCCTCCAATGCCTAAGTATATTAAACATCAAAACTCCTTTATTTGTTTTTAGAAATATCCTCCCATCAATCTCTAATTTAGATAAATCTAGAATCTTTTGTCCATGAGAATTAAAGGCATGTGATCATTATTCTCTATTCATCTTGATATCTCCTAAACATTCCTTGCTCTCTTAGGATGAATCTTAGATACAAGATGTTATAGATAGATCTAAGGATTACAATGTAATCTAATGGAAAGTTATTGAATTTTCAAATGATAAAAGCCTATATATATTGAGAATATCTTATACTCTCTTAAATGGATATTCACCCCCATTGGTGATAGAACAGGTTGGGTAATCCTAATTAAATAGAATCTTTGATCATGTTCTTCAACATTAATATTGTTCTTGAATATATTTTGTAATGAATGGGTATTGGTTCTAGTGAATTTTTGGCATAATATATTTATTTGATTGATGAATCTTTGAAGCTAGTTTTTTTATATAACATATTTTAGGTAGTAATCACCTCACATAATAGGTAATAGTATAATTTTATTTACCTGATATGATGGTATGTTTTTCTTTGAATTGAGATCCATACTTGATATGTGTTTTGTGTACATGTGTATGTGTGTATTTGGCCTTATGTGAACCATGATTGATTAAGCTTTATTTTTTAGATATTAAATGACTTCTTTATTGGTATTTTTTTTAATGTGATGTTTTTTATAGGAATTTCTATGGTTGAGTTCTTCATAATTGGCTATTTTTTCATTTGTGGGGTAGCATGAATGTTGTGATAATTTTCAAGGACTTGAGATCAATTGATTATATAAGTATGAAATCATAGATATATTTAGTCAAAATGGGAGTATAATTTATAAATATTATGTTTTTCAAATTATATAGAATGTTGACATGGGAAAAAGACCATGCATATTACAATTTGATCAAATTTGAAGGAAATTTTAGTTTCATTCACCAATAATAAAGGAAAAAATACCACCATAGGGTGGGTTATGTTGTTTTTACTATAAGGTTAAAATGAATATATTTCTAATGGGTGTAGGGTGATATATCGATATGCGGGCCTTATGGAGTGATCTAATACATACGAAGACTCACACATGAATCATTACAGAAATAGTGCTGAATTAAAAGGAATTATTGTTTATGGTATAATGGTTAATATAGGATGACTTATAGATCATTGACATTTTTTGGATGAATAAATTATATTCATGAAATTTCATACATTCTATATGTAAACACAACTGTGTTAATGATGAATTAGTTGTATGATAAATGATTTATACACAATCCCATAACATGAATCTCAATTAGAATAAAAACTTCATCAATAAGGATCTAAAAAAAGGCAAGGTACTAGCAACCAGATGCTGAGGAGATAGATCTCAGAGTCAGATAATATACTGGGATAGATTTTTGATAGATATTGTAGTGTATTTATTTATATGCATGTTTTTACATTGATAGTTGTTTCAATAATCATATATGGTGGCTTTGGACTATTTCATGTATGTCATACATTCAATATGTTTTAGAATTGTGGTAATGTTATAACTTTTTTTATGTTGTAGTGGGTTTTTATTTATATTTTTTATTTTTATTTAGTGTTTTTGTTTTATAGATTGAATAAGTACCAACACCACACTGTCTAGACCCTTGGCACAAATCAGTATCCTCTTATATATAGGTAGGGGAATTAAGTTAATCCCTATTCTGAATATTGTAGTATCCTCATTGAATGTTTTAATGTGGGTTAATGGTATTCACGAGACTGTTAAATATTCCTAGAAATCAATAAATACCATTGAGAATGGGTTTTCCTAAAAATATAACACTAGTGGATTCAAAAATTGTATAAATAAAAGAGAATTATAATTCTTAAATTTATCCAAATAGTGGAAGAAAAAATAATATAAGGAAAAACATTTTCTAAACAAAAATAAGAAAAAAAGGTACTTTAAAAGAAATAAAACACATATCCATTTTATATAGTGTTAATATCTCACTGTGTTCTAGCCAAACTCTCACACCGTTCTAACATGGGTTCATTCCTCCTCCAGGAGGTTCCCTTCCTCTTCCTAGGCATGTTGAAACATTATGTACACACTCCAAAATCTATCTATATTGTATGAGTAATTTATCCTTATAGGATTCCACAAATATTTTCATATGTATACGTAATAAGATAATCCGATGAGGCTAATATAAAAAAAATAATTTCATAAATAAATTTTCACAATTAAAACATAAACATGAAAATTAAAACTTCTAATGTAAATACCATAACCCTAGTATCCATGATCTGTTTATTACTATATTATAGTTTCAGTAGATATAATAAATCACATACCAAAGGACTAAATTGTTTATTAGTATTGAATAAATAGATACAAACATGATTTCCTTGAAACATTTGAAATCAAATATAAAAATATTGTGATTGTTAATATTTTTTATCACTGTACTCATTCAATTATTCCTTCATCACATCCTGGGGAATGGAAACAAAATAATGGTAATAAAAAATTCCAATTAAGAGTTATGTATAACGAAAGCTATCAAGAGTAAATAAGGAATAATTAATATTCCAATGTAAATAATTGAAAAACCCTAACATTGAATTTTTAATTTGAAAATTTAGAATAATATGGAAGGAATAAACGATGAATAAATAATTATATATAAATAGTAAAATGATCTTTAAACCTATCCATTTATATCATTAATATTCAAATAACTACATGGAAATAAATAAATTATTTTATAATGGTTGAATACATAATTATTGTCATAAACATAATATCGAGACCATGTACTATGAAATATTGCATAAGTGGGTAAGTAATTACCATAATACTCAAATATAGTTAGTATAATGAGATTTAACTATGTATATAGGGGCCAAAATGGGCCCAACCTATCACTTACTATGTCCAATGAATTATTCACATAGTCGATGATCATTTTAATTCTAAAGAAATATGCCTTATAAATAAATATTTGTATTTAGTAATTTATATGGAATATCAATATTTCTTAAGTAAAATAAATAAATGTTATATTAGAAAACTATATGTATAATTTTATATTGGTTAGAAATATATAATATCCATAGTAAAATTAAAATAGATATTTTAAAACAATATAATGACTAGTAAAATATGCTAAAAATAATGTTACTATTTTAAGAGAATGTTAATGAACAGAAAATTTATAAGTGATAAATGGTGTCTATCAATTCAACTGAAATATTAGATTTGTAAAAAATTAACATGTATTTGATAATAAATTAATATGGAAGTGAAAAGTGAAATATGTTTTCATTAAATATTTTTATTTCTAAAACAATTTAAATCATGTAAAATATGATAAATATCATCAAAATATTATGGTAACAAGAATGTATCTTAACAGCGTATAAGATAAAAAGAAACATTATATTAGACCATTTAAAATTAATGTTATGAAGGAAACTTTAGGAAAAAATTAAAATTATTACATTCATATATTGTAAAAAGTAAAGGATAACACAAAAAATATTTAATAAAAAGTTTGTGTAAATAAAAAGGACTCTGGAAAATATATTTTTAAAAAATATATTAAAATGGAAAAATAATATACCTGATCCAAAATAAAAATAAAATTAGTTTTTATTTCAAACATATATTACTTTATTAAAGTTAAAATTTGATGATAAGTAGGAATACAACATAGAAAATCCATAAATACAAAAAGGACATTAATATAGATGAATATTATGAAGGATAGATTATAATTTCCATTAAATGATAAATATATGTAATCCCAAGGAAAATGAGATTTTAAAATATATTCATACCACTTTGGTAACTTTTATGCTGTAAAAACTTGAATGTGTAAACATAATTAAATGGTTTTAAAAGTATTAATAACTATATATTAATTTTAAATACATTAAATGGGTTGTATATAAACCCGTAAAATCTAATTGGTGCATAATACCAAATATGTCTCAGTGTAGTGGAAATTCAAAGACATCCATTATTAAGACCATATCATTGATTTCAAAATTAACAAATGAGGAGATTATGTGTAAAAAATTTAAATCAAGAAAAATTAACATAAAATATAATAATATTCGAGGTCATTTCACACATAACAAGGGAATATGAAAATCAATTAATTTTAAGTATAACCTAATGATTGGAAATTTATAATAGAAATCTCTTAACACAAGTTTCTACTATTTTAAATAAATATTTAACATCCTATATATTTTTTAACTTGTTATTAGATTATTATAGAACCATATTCATAATTATAATATCATATATTATCCACTTATAACATTTCATCACCTATTAATTAATATTTCTTATAAAATCATTGTTTCCATTTGTTAGCAATTATTCTTTATAAATGAAGACTTCATGAGAATGATTTGGTCCTTGCACATTGATCTCAATTGAATAAAATTGCGAATTAAATTAATTATATAAAGATATTCTATATTTATTATGTAAATATTTATAATCATCCATGAAATGTAGAGATAGAAAAATGAATCACAATATTCATAGTGATGGTAGGTAATACGTACAAATAAATGATGTTTTCAGTTTTTAGTGGAATGAATGAAAGAATGGTAAATAACAATTCTCATTTAAATAATAATTATTATATATTAAATATCATATAAATTCATTAAATATCTCATTATTATCATTCAAGTAAATCTGAAATGGAAAAAAATCACATCGATTCCTAGAGTATGTAGTCCAAATGAACACAAGAATGACAAAATTATTTTCAAAAGATTTAAAGGTAAAGATGTTAGTGTTGTATTATATTTATAATATAATAAATATATACCAAATATAATTTATAAATATTATTTTCATATTTCTAACCATCTATATAAAATGGTGATGAAAAACGAGTTACACCACTATGTGGTGATGGTTAAGCATATGTATGTATGAGTGATGTATTTATTTTCCATAGGATGGAATATAAGTGGAAAATGGATTTCCATAATAAAAATAGAAACTCAATAAATTTATAAAACTGGAATTATTATTTTAATTTTGGTAAAATAGATTTACTTGATGTAGAATAAGAAAAGTATAGGTAAATATGATTTCCTCTTCCTTGGAAGATGTCCTTTAGATCCAATCTTAATGGTTTTTAGAATGTTATTTTAACCATAAATAACATTTAATTCATTTATTGGTAAAATTATAAGATAATTGGACTTCGTTTTGTTGATCTAAATGATTTAAAGGTGTGTAAAAAATGGAAAAGAGGCATGTCCTTCTTTAAGAGAGGAAAAAGGCACATATGTAATTGAAACATGATTTAAATTTAATGATTTATTTTTATATGAATGTGGAACTGTGTCACAAAAATTTAAAATTTTGGATAATATATGGATGAAATATCTATGTATAATAACATTTGGATAGGTTTATATGGTATTTTAAACAATAACAATTTGTTTTACACCATATTTAACCAATTTAACCTTAAAGTTGATAATTAATTTTTCAATAATAACAGTTAATAATTAGATAAAAAATCTACATGGGATTATTTTTTATAATATTTCACATCCTAATTGTACTTTTTTGTATTTTTATTATTTTTCAATAATTTTATAAAATATGAATTTTTCTTAAAATATCATTAACATCATTTTTATACTATATATTATGTATTACTTTAAAGTAATAAAGATAGATAATTAATTTGAATATATATTTTTTGAAAATAAATTATACATTATTATTAGTTAAAAAAATTAATTTACAATTTAATTCATAAAAAGTAATCTTATTGTTTTAAAAATCATTTAATTTGATTATTCTAATATATTAAAAATCTCTATATAAAAAATGTATATGAATTTAAAATAGTTATAGTATAACTAAAAATTATAAACAAAATACCATCATAAATATATAATAATTATTCTAAAAAACCCTTTAATACCCATTTATAATATTTTTTCACTACGTGAACATGAAACAAAAGTTTTAATGCATGAGAGTGTTTTTTTGTGTTTTTCAGGATATAAAATAATATATATGTCATTATTAAGAGTAAATTTTAACAAATTGAAAAATATTATAAATTTATATGTATATGGTCAAATTAATCTCATACAATAAAACAAGGTTATGTGTATGGTTGATTTTGTGAACTTCTACCATGGGTTTTATCTCTATATTACTCATTTTACCCTTACCTAGGGGGAAAACAATTTCTACTCTAACTGTCAATAATAACAAAAAATAGAAATTTTTACCAAATATTCACCTCCTAATTAATGATATTGAATCCATAATTTATGATTCAATCTCTATAAGTTTATGAAATATATTTTAATACAAATCTATAATGCATAATGAGAACCTTTTTTTAAAACATTACGCATACCAATTATCTTATATAAATTAAATTTATTTGATTATAAATATATATTATTTAAATTTATTACCATATATAAAATAAAATGATTGTTTTAAATTATATGATTTAATTAAAATTACTAATAGTAATTGAAAATTATACATTATTCTCTATTAAAAAAATTCTATCATTTCTGAAAAATCCTCAAATTTCAACACAAGATTATTTTTTTGTAAAATTTTATAAAATGATATTCATTTATGAATTTTTTTTATCCAATTTATATAAATTAATTATATTATATTATCAAAAAAATTATTAAAACCCCCTTTGAGGAAAAATTTATTTTTCAAGCATAATATCAATTCAATAAAAAACAAGTTATTATTTATTAAGAATAATTTTTTAATATGAACAATATTTATATATTTCATAATGTGGTTACACATATTAATAACCACCAATTAAGTTACTAGGTTATGATGGTCACATTAATATATATATATATATAATATATTTATTCACTTAAATCTCAATGTGGTGTGTTAAGAAAGCTTGAAATATTAATATAAATTTAAAAAAATTGGGTGTTAAAATCCCCACCCCACCATATATTTAATTGAGTACACATAATTTTATCTCGATCATCAATGGTTCTATATTTGGAAATAACTTTATTAAATCCCCACATCATATAGAGGAAAAAAAATTATTTTAATAATTGGGAAGTAGGAAGGATAATGTTTACCAAAAATAACACATAATATGGCACCCAGATATAGTGAACATTTTCTTCAATCTAAATTTTGGATATGGATGAGAAGAATTATTTCTAATGACTAATAGATAATGATAGGGAACATAGTCCTGATATATTTCAATAGCACAAAACCATAAATGAGTTAGGGATGAAAAGGCCATCAATCTATCAAAAATTAAGGTAAAGTGATAACATTTTTATTTCAACGTCATTTTCCTAAATTCATGGGATTGATTTAATATCATGTTAGAGACAAAAATAAAATATAATTAATTTTTTTATTCCATTTCATAAGTAAAATTTCATTCTTTTTTAGTAGATTAATTTCCAATTTGTATCTTACTCTATGAAGTGAATAGTCAAGAAGAATATTTCATGCATGAAGCAGTAAAATTAGCTACTAAAAGATCATATGAACCATAAAATAATGAAAATTCATACATTATTTGTCTAAATATTTAACAAAACTAAAATATTTATCACATGTGATCCACTATAGAAAAATATTCATGAAGTGAAATAGTACATTAATCTCTAAAACAATATGAATAACACAAAAAGTTCAACATAACCATTACACTCCACCAAAATATGTTTAACCAAAATGATGTCAAAAAAAATTTAAACTATTTGATAAAAAATTTATCCCCATGAAACATAGTGTTTATAATAATATCCCATACCAAACATGTGAATAGATTAATCATATATTTTCTTATAACATACTAATTTCTAGAATCATGAGAAAACCATTGAAAAAACATTTATTTTTCCTCACGTAAACTCAATCATTAGCTTTCAAATGATGTAAAATCTTAGGAAAAATATTATATTTACCTTAATACTATAATTATACCAAAAATTATAGTGAAATTATTCTAAACTAAATTTGATAATTTTATTCACCATATCAGTTTTGAATCCCATTATTATATATACGATAGACTATACCATCATAAATTGAAAAAATTATTAATTAATTCAATGTCAAAGATTATATTAACACTTAATGTTATAGAAATATTTATACTAACATTCAATGAAATTAATATGCATACCCTTATATTAGGCATCATTATATCAAATATTGATTGAATAATACTTATTTTTCCAAATATCATTTATAAATACCAATATAATTAAACATACAAAAATATATAGGAAAATTTCACTCAACTTCCACCACAATTTTTTAACCATTATTTTTTGACATAGTCCATAATACTTCCTTCTAGAAATTATAAATATGAATAATATCTCAAATTTCTTCATTATCAATCTAATTATAATTTATTTTCAGTGTAACAATATATATAATTAATACGTCTTATTTTTACCTGTATATTTTTCTTGTTCATCTATATAACATATAACATAGCTAATCCTTAATATATATAAGCTTTCTAATCCTTCTTCTGAACATCTATCTAATGGAAATTTCTTCACCCAGTTTGTTTCTCAATTCTCACTTTCTCCAAATTTAAAACAACTTCTTCATCATTTGTAACATTTCTAGATGTTCCACTTTTGAAATTGTTGACATATTGGATGCTGAATCCTTTTTATACAGTTGTTCTTATCAACTAAAATTTAATAAAACTCCAGATATCACTTATTTGATATCATATAAAATATAATTTGTTTTAAATTTTTAATCATGATATGAGATAACAGATTTGGAATATTTACAAAATTTCACCTTATACATTCAGTTTCATTTGGTTTCTAATGATGAAAATAATCTTATTTGCCATAAAATTTAGTATTAAAATATTTCCATTATGTTATATACATTTAATTAAACAAAAAGAAATAGTATGAATAAAAATAATCACAATGGGAGGCCACTAATTCATGGAAAACGTTTATAGGATGTCTTGATCATGATACCTTATGTTATTTCAAGGAAACCATTGGGTTGATCTTGTTCATCCATGGTTATAATAAATTAAAATATTTCCTAATAACTCATAATGAAAATATGAGTTATCAAAAGAATATATCTTGGTAGTGTCAAGCCTAGTGTTCAATAATAAAACACTAACTATATATCGGAATGATGGTCGATGTATACTTGACCAACACATTTCAGTGATATTACCCCAAGATGCATATGTTCCAAAAATAGAACCAATTGTAGTATATAGATTGGGATGTGTTTACAATAAAATAAAATAAAATCTCTATCTTAAAAACATTAGGATGTTATCATATACTAAGTAATATCTTCAAAGACTATAATATGATTATGTTCTTTAATCTACGTTTACGAAAAGATAGTTCCTAAGATTATCATCTTGACTTTCTTGGATTCTAACTTCTAAAACAATAAACCAAGTATACCATTGTTGATGGTTCGTTTATTATATTGTAACTACATAAAAGTTCTCATATCCCAAAGGACTAAATAATTTATTATTATTGATGTTATAGATACAAACATTCTTCCAATATTACATTTGAAATAAAATATAAAAACATAGTGAAAGTATATATTATACATCCTTATACTCATTCTAAAATCCATTCTATGTAACATAAGGAATGGAAAAAAAATAAATTTGATCTCAAAGTATATATATCTGTTATATACAACAAAGGATATCAATATTATATAAGTAATATTAAAATTTTAATGGTAAACAACTTAAAACCCATAAAATTTAATCAAAACATTTAATAAGGAGAATATATTTTTTTAGAATAGATGATAATAAAAAAATTCTATATAAATAGTCAACAAGATTCAAAATTTTCACGGTATATCATAATTATTTAAATAATCACATGGGCATTAATAAATGACTTAATATTGATGCAATATTCAATTTCAGACACATTCAATATTCCAATGGGGCCTCAGGCCAAGACATTATACATAAATGTGTAAGGCCTTAGCCAAATACCAAAAATATTTTGTCTGATGTGTCCTACAAATTCATCTAGTGGTAATAATGGTCCACACAAATAACTTTCTATGGCCAATGTATTTATCTTATATTAAATGATTAATTTATTTTACAAACAATTTACTTTTTTAATAAATATACATATTAAGTGAATTATATGGAATATCATGATTTTCCATGTCAGTCAAATAAATTTTATAGTAATCAATTTTATATAAAAAATTTATATGGTTTAGGTGATTATCAAATAACTGATAAAATAATTATGGATAATTAAAAGAAAATTAATTTCTAGTGAATCTTGATCAGAAGAGTGATGGAGTTTCAAGAGAATTTTAATTATCAAATAATATATAAGAGATAAAATATGAATATCAATTCACCATAAATATAGGATTTTTGATTCATTGATGTATTTTATATAATAAAATAAAATGTAGGAAAAATATTAAGATATATTTTCCTTAAATATGTTAATTATAAAAACCATTTAAAACTATTAAAACAAGATTAATATAATTAATTTGTTTTATCAGAGAGAATCTACATTAACATCTTATATCTTATAAAAAACATTTATTTTTTTATTTTTTTTAAAGAAAATTGAAAATGTATCTTCAAGAAAAATTAAAAATATTACTTTAATGAATTTTAAAAACTATAGGATAACATTATATTTCCTTCATAAATAATTTCATTAAATAAAAATAAAATTTTTAAAAGAAATTTGAAAATATATACGAGAAATAAAAATCTAATCCATTAAAATGATAAATAATGTCATATTTTTTTAAAATAATTATTTGATTTATTCATGTCCAAAAGAGTGGAAAATCTTATATGAAACATGGAAACATTATAAATATTCATAATAAATAAAATATATTAATATTTTACTAGTAATATAATATTATTTTCATTCAATGAAAAATATAATCAATCCCGATAAAAAATGATATTCTAAAATAAATTCTTATCACTTGGGTAAATTTTAAATTGAATCTCATTGAAACTAAAAAGTTGAATTTATAATTTTATCATTGTGAATAATTAATTATTCATTTCAAACACATAAAAGTGGAAGTATATACAGTAAAAAAAATAAATTTTTGTATAAAACCTATTATGTATCAATGGAGTGTCAATTAAGATGATGTCCCATATAAACATCATATCCCCAAACTGGGAATTATAAAGTGAAGTTATTATGTGTAATAATGGAATTATACCCAAAAAAATTTAAATAAAACCTAATAAAATTATAGGTAACATTACATATAATCATTACATAACACAATCAAGGTTGAATAAGTAATACCCAATGAATGTAAATTGATTTAAGAAACCCTTGACCTCATTCTTCAACATTAATAATCATTACACAACCACATACATAATAGTTTTATACATTTTATTAGTTTATAAAAGAAACATATTCATATTTTTAATATCATATATAATTCTATTTTAAAAATATATTATCTATTAATTATTAATTCTATGGGAATCATAATTATTAATAGTTTTATACATTTTATTGGTTTATTTTTTTGATCTAAATGACTCAATGTGGTTTAATGAAGAGAAATTTGGAGATTCCTTTTATAAATGATGGAAAGGATACATGTGAAATTAATAACATGATTTAAAAATAATAAAATCACATTTTTTTGTATGTGGCCCCAATGTGGACAATATTTGAAAATTAATATATTCTTGGGTTAAAACCCATTAAATTATAAAATTTTGACCTACTTAAGTGGTATTTTATATCTTATATTTTGGGTATACCCCTTAGTAAATCAATTTAAATATTTACACTGATAAAGATTTTATAAATCCTAATGGGTTATTATTTTACTTAATAAATTCATATTGGATAATAAAAAACCAAGGATAACATTTTAAACCATTTATAATCATAATTTTCCAATTTCAATTTTTTTTGAATTTTTAATTTTTTTAATAAAATATTAATTTTCATAAAACATCAGTAATGTTATTTATACACTATTCATTTAATTTAGCATTAAAGGAATCATGGTAAATAATTACTTAGAATATAAAACATTTACAATAAATTAAACATTATTATTAACCATAAAATTTTTATTTCACCATAATTATTCCATTAAATGTTAAATTTGATTAGAGTAAAAACATTTACATTAACTGTTTTACAACTTTCGCATGAACTTTGTCAGCACTGTATAAGAGTTCAAGGTAAATATATATCAACTAAAAATCTAATTAAATTAACAGTAGTTATTTAATTTAATTATACTCACAATGACCTATAAATTCATTCATAACTTATTTTTATCCCTATTTGAATATATAAAATATTTTTAAGGGCTAGAGAGCGAGACATCATATTTTTTATTAATTTAAATAATATAAATGTAACTGTCAAGGGAAAAATAGAAAAAAGTTAAATATATTATAATTTGGTTAGTATATCATAGAATTAATATCATAAGATAATATAAGGAGATGTTTTATATTGATTTTGAGACATTCTTTCATGGTTTTAACTCTTTTTTACACATTTTCACTTTTCAAGGGGACATGTTTCTACCACAATTTCTATTTATAATGATTAAATATAATTTGGTCCTATATAGAAAATTTTAACCTAATGATGTCAATTCTCATTTTCCTTTTTTGAGATCTAGTCTCTATAAGTGGTATGAATAAATTTTAATATATGTGTTATATGAAATGATTTTTTAGAGAAATTTGTATTAAACATAAATATTAACTATTTTAAAAATCATTAATAATATTTATTAAAGTATAATTTAATCTAATAAGTTGATCATATGTTACATTATAAAAAACCCATAATAAAATGGAAATTTCAAGTAACTAATTTTTTTGAAAATAATTGGTAGTTTTTGAAAAATCGGTATTTTTCACTATTCTCTTAAAAATCAATCATTTCTCAAAAATGACATATTTAACCATATGTTAAATTGTATTTTATGATTTAAAAAATTATTTTATGTTTATAAAATAAAATTCATATAATTAGTTTTATTTTATATATTTTTTATTTTTTCACAAAAAAATAAAACCCATTTTTGTAGAAAAATGTATTCTTGAAACATTAAATAACATTAAAAATTGATTTTTTCTTCCCTAAAAATAGATTTTTATTATACAAGAGAATTATAAATATATTGAGTTTTGTGGATACTGATATTTGTAACCTCCAATTAATTGTAATGGTTATATTAATTAAATCTATATAATAATATTTTTATAATTTATCCCAATCATCTTAATGTTTGGTGTTCTATTTTTAACAGGCTATAAAAAATAATATTATTTTGAAATATATTTTAATGGTTTTACAATAAAATTAAAAATAAATTCTTAATAGGATAATATTCAAAGAATATTTTGTGAGATAATTTCCATTCAAATAATTACAATTAATTAAAACATTTAAAATATAAGACTTGTGATTAAACATTCATTTCTAAAAGAGAAATATCATAGAAACAAAATAAAATAATATAATAGTTATAGGATATGAAGGATTATCACATCATATATATGATAAAATTATTCTTTGAGTTATAAATATAATTGTGAAATAAGAATAGGATTAGGATTTTACTCCTATAAGTGTTTCATAGCCTCAAAAAATATGTAGCTAGTGTTATAAATGTTTTTCCATTAAAGATAGAACATATCACATATAGCGTGTTTTCCACAGTTCTATAACTATCCTAATTACCCCAGGTCTACATGTGCCACACCACACCCATAAGGAATTCTCATCTTCCTTTTAAATAAAGTCATGAATTACACTATATACAACATGGGGAAGTAAAATTCCACAATTCAAACCAATTTCATTCTATGAAATAAATCACATAAAAAATAGTTATTTAAAAATAAACATTATTTTGTAATGAAAAGGTATAAAATATAATTTATTCAAAATAACTTAAAATAAGAAAATTTAAGATTTATAAATCATTTCATTATGTAATTTAGAATATCGATATTAAATGAGAAAGTATACATAGTTATTATAACATAGTATATATACTAACCCACCAAACCAAAAATGATATGATTTTCAACACCCACTTGAGATCCAAAATGAAAGAATCATAAATTTATATAAAAAATGTTGATGGACCCGACACTAGGAATTTCTATATAAAAATTTTCTAATTCATAAAATTTTAAAATAGTGGAAATATGAGGAATCATATAACACAATGACTTAGGAAGAGAACACCCTAATGAAACATAATATAAAAAGACACCTATTTATATTATTGATCAACAAAAATTCAAATTCAATAATTAAAGAAGAAAATTAATTGGTTATAACATGCCTAATATAATATTACTTTTAAGAAAAAAGGAGGAAATCTAGAAATTTTTTGATAATGTAGAGGAACAGATCCACACATTAAGTTAAAAAGACATAAGGAAAATTAATATTTTGATGATTTTTTAAAAGTACTAGTATCCTAGAAATATCAATGAGGATCTTATATGGTTGATTTTCTAATATTTTAATGTAATATTTATGTTAATAAGGGGATTATATAGTCTTAAAATTATGTTTTTGATTAATTTTTTTCATTGGTTGACTATGCCACATGGTATGATGAACTATGCACCAACTATGGGTCCCATTATAGGTTTCAAGAGGAACCCCCAGTTTTTTTGTGGGATTACTAACCATGAACCGCCATTTGTGAATTCCTCTATACCATTTTTCGTGGTTTGAGGAGAAATCCATACAGTTTAGCATAATAGTGTGTAAACTGTTCCCCTCACTATGATAAAAAAATATGATCCACAATTACCTATTAATGTCGCACCATTTTCCATAACCATGCACCAACTATTCCCATTCATAGATAACTCCTCTAAAGTTGAAAAATGACTAACATAACTTGATAAGAATATGGAATAAAATCAAAAAAATTAACTACCAAATTGTGAAGTTCATGTGTTATAATTGTACTCACCATTACAATTTATATCAATAGAAAACTAATATTAATAAGGCTGATCAATGAAATGATGAGTTCACTACTCCATCATCATATTTTATCATTATGAAATATCATATGTGTCTGGTATATTATTCAATAATATCCAAACCAATGGAATATTTTTCCCACAAAATACTTTCTCCTAAGAATCACGAATTTGGAATGATTTCTCAATAATCAATACATCTAGTTCAAAAAAATGATCCTACAAATTAATATCGTTATAAGGGTCAAAATGATACAACATAAGATGCTCCACATGGAATAAATTATTAATAAAAGTCAACTATGATGGTAAATCCCACTTATAATCAACCTTTCAAATAAACTCAATAATCTCTATTGGTCGGAGTGAAATCTCAATAGGGGTGAATTGAGTTCCTGATTAAAATTTCTGTTGAAAATTTTATGATAATGATCCCCCAATTTTGAAATTCCCTTGTTAATTAATGCATTAGAGATATAAATGTTTAGTTGGTCAACAGTTTTCTCAAAGGGTGATTAGTCCTTAGCTGAATTAATGTAAAACACTCCTTCAACTTTTGAAATAAGCTAACTAACTTAAACACATACACACACTAACCAAAACCAACTATTAATGTCAATGAAAAACATTTTCCAGTTTTAGCAATTATAAGTAGAGAAAAATAGAAAAAATAGAGTATAAAAAATATATAGTGCACAATGGAGTTAAACAAGAGGTTTAGTCTCAAGTTGAGACTTAATCCTCTCCACTTGGTGATCACCTACCACCAAGATGTTTATATAAATGATAAACTTTATACAAAGCATATATCGGTCTTTAAAATAGTTTTCACAAACTGTCTAGGGTTTACACCCTCTACCATAGTTCTTCGTGGGAAAAAACAAACAATACAGACCACACACAGTCTCCTCTATAGTAATACATGGGAAACAAAATGTAATTGAAGTTTGATGTGGGTATTTTCAGTATCCTCCAGTTCAGTCATAGGAGACTGTGTGTGTAATAGACAAACACACACTTCTCAAATGTAAAATAAAATAAA
The DNA here is from genome assembly GCA_963277665.1 of Viscum album. Taxonomy (NCBI): domain Eukaryota; kingdom Viridiplantae; phylum Streptophyta; class Magnoliopsida; order Santalales; family Viscaceae; genus Viscum; species Viscum album. Next base: position 261,112,966 of record OY728164.1, on the reverse strand, counting down.
ACAGTAGATATAATTTTATGATATTGAGTTTAAAATTATCTATGTTTTTTTAGTCTAGATCATGACACCTTGGAGTGAAGAAATTTTAGTTGGAGTCATTATTAGGAAATCTTCCTCAAATAGAGTGTCGTAACTCTAGGTTCTAGCTTTCAGAAGTTGAGTGTTCTGCTTATTTTTTGATATAAAGTTGATAAATCTTAGAAGGAATCCAGAAAATTGGTCTCCCAAAATTACCATATTTATATTCTAGGGTTCACAGTGTAATAATCGAGTGGTTATTCCTTGTTCTCTTTGATCTAGCAAGTAAGCTCTTTCTAATTCATTCCTCTACACACTCACATGCCTTTTTGCACACACATATTTCCTTCCCTAGTCTCCTATTTTATATTTGAGGTCCGACAATCGGAATAAGTAAACAACGTGCAGTCCTCCTCGTACCTCATACCGTCCCCAGATAAAGTTTATTGATATGTCTATAATATGCAATAATTAAAGTCAGACACATTAAATTTACCAAATATAAGCATCATAAAAATTTTAAGAATTTGAAAAAGTATGGAAGGGTAAGTATCGGTAGTTTTGTAATGGTATCCGTCACAATTGTAGGCTTTAACAGTAGATGTGCCTCAGTAGCCTTCATTAGTGCCTGACATCAGTTACTTTCATCAGTGACCTTCTCAATGGTAGATTTCATTGGTAACCTTGCATCAGTGACCTTCATTAGTGACCTTTCATCAGTAGGCGTTTCATCAGTAACATTTTCATTATTAACCATTACATCGGTGACCTTTGCATCGGTATCCTTCGCATTAGTGACCTTTACATTGGTAACCTTTTCCTCGGTCACCTTTGCATCGGTAACCTTGCATCAGTAACCTTTGCATTGGTGACCTCTGTACTATAATCTTAAACAATAGAAAAGTGGGATTAATGAAACAATTGGTGTCACAGGAACATGATTATCACATTAATAAAACATATTTATTCTATAGTAGAAACATGATTATCACCTAAATGAATCTTGATTTCGGATTATTAAAATAGGTCAGTCCAACAATCTCTCCCTTTTTGATAATCACATATTATGTTATTATTTTGTAAATCAGGATTAAACAAATTTTCTAATAACTTTAGTGATGTATATAATTAAAACTAACCCATGGTTATGGTGGATAATAAAAATAGTGTATATATGAAAAAATTCTAGGTAACTTGAAAACTTTTTCCCCTTTTGGTAACTTTGGGGAACATAAAACTTCTCCTCTTTAGTATTAACAAAACAAATTGAAGACAAAAAGTGAAAAAGGGGATTTTATCAGTAAGGAAGCAATAATACAAGATAAAAAAGTGTATAAACGATCCCAATCATAAAAGACATCCCACATTCAATCCACATTAGAAATATCCAAGGGGGGATTTGGCTTTTGATGCTTAAGATTCAGGTTATGAAGATGGAGGGATAGTCCTAGGTATGGCAGTCATCGGGGTTGGAGGAGCTTCTATAGAGGCGTCATTAGACCTATAGTGAGTAGATATTTGAGGAATCATATGGGTCAAGCTTATGATGGCCTATGCAGGAGTCATCATTGGTGTAGTACTGGTAGATCCTGATGCAGCTGAGGAAGAAGGTAATGTCTGAGGAACAATGATAGGAGTTCAGTCCACATGGAGGAAGGGTAAAAGAAGATTTCTGAAATCCATAATAATACTACCTTCTCTTTCCATGGTTTAGATAATTTCATCCTTATTCTCCATGAATTTATCTAAGGGTGGAGTCATCTCTCTAAGACTTCTAACTTGATCTTTATACTCCTGAGTGACATGTGGGATCCTTATGTTCTCCAAAAATAGATTAAAGTGACCATCCATATGATGCTTAGTGTACACCCTTTTGTAATAGAAATAAACTTTCTATTTGATGGCATTCTAATATTGAACAACTCCCCTTAGATAATCTCCCACAAGTTTATGAATTTCCATGGTAGTAGAAATAACCTATGTCATAGACTGAAGGTTTGAGGTACTTGAACCAGATAATTTCTCCACTTCTTCTCTAACAACCAACCTAAAGGGTTCTAGATCAACAGGAGGAGCAACTGAAGAGGAAGCAGATGCACACATAGTTTCCATAGTGAAATCCACTGTTTATTTAAAAGATTTTTTCAGCCCACTGATTAACCTTTTCACATCATCATCCTAGCCACTCACATGTGTCTCCATGTTAAAGTCCTCAAACAGAGTTCCCATCTTCTGAACCACACTCTTAAAATATCTAAGATATCTGTCCACTTGAACCGTGGAGGACATATATGACTCTAATATGGAAATGGATTACTTCATATATTCCAAATACTTTTCTAAGGTTCTGATCTGATTCTGAAAATCCTTCACCTCATGTTGCAGATTGGAGTGAATGGTTGAAATAATTCATTCTAAAGAAAATACTACAACTTAGTGATTTAGGGACACAATTCTCTATATCAGAACATATTTCTCATGAAAATTTCTTTTCAAATATGACTTCAATGATTCCAAATCATCCATCTTCACATAGACTCGAGGTAAATGTACTACTGGCTGCACAATAATAGTGTCTATAATTGACGGAATTGGAGGACTTCTGATAGGCTGGTTATCATCAGAGTCTCCATAATCCCAGCCCTAGACCACAAATCAAGGGACTTCTGACCAATATTCTATTCCATGATCAATAAGAACTGAACACATGGTAACAGGTTCCCCCTTAATTGCATAATTCTCCTGAATAATTACATCTCACTAAACTATTCGTCTTTGATGTACTGCATTAACAGGAATGCACACTTCCACTTCTTCTATAGAATCTTCAACTAATTCCGTTGCAGTTCAAGCTTAAACCAAATTAGCTACCTCTTTATACACAATTTCTTTCATTTCTGTATATCCTATCAGAGGACTGAGACATTAAATTTTTATTCACTTTCACCAATAGCTGTCTCAAAGTCATCATGACTAGATTCAGTGTCATCTTCCTCCTATGAGGTCTCTCTAATTTCTCTAAAAACATTTTGATATCTATCTTCTTCACTGGGTTCCTCATCATCACTGTCCCTTAGGAAATTCTCTCTTTTAGGTAGTCTTTTTGGTGGGCAAGGCGCACCAAAAGTTACAAAATTGGATTGAGGAAGGTCAGTATCACTCCTGTCATCTATAGAAGAATCCTCTATAACTTTCATAACAGCAGCCTCTACTTCATCATCTGAGTATGCAGGATCCACTTCATTAGGCTTTAGACCAGGGTCTCTCTTATCATTAGGCCTTGCAGGATGTGTAACAGGGTTGAATTCCTCATATACCTTAGCCTCATCATTTACTCATCTTCTTTTCCAAGGGTTCCAACTGATCTTCTTAAACATGAATATTATCATGGTGATGCAGAAATTGTCTCTCACAACAACTGTTTGCTCCTTATTTCTAGCAACTCCTTTTACATTCAGCATTAAGTATATCAATCGTGCATGAAACAAGTCATTGGATTTATATTTGTTCTTTGTAATATCCTTTAATTGAATCATTAGAAACTTACACATATTTACCTTCTGTCAATGATTCAATAGATATAAAATAAATACATCTGGAAACTTCAAGGTAACAAAGTCCTATATCTTAGGACTCAAGACATTCTGAAAAAACATAAATATAAACATGTCATTTCCTTCCATTTATGTATTAATTACATTCCTAGGGATTGTATTACTTGATATTTTAGCTAAGGATTCTTCATATCATAAGAACTCACTAGTGGGAGGTACCACTTTTGAGTAGTGATCAAAAATCCCTTCTTGTGGAATTCTAAAACACTCAGCCCATTCAAGAGAGGAATATCACAAAATTATTCCATTTAACATTGAAGGCATTCTATTCTCATCCTCAGACTACTTTAATCATATAAATATATAAAATTCATTCACTAACTTTGGTTAGTAAGGTCCATTATTGTTAGCAATGCATTCGACCCATCCCTGAGCTTTATGTGCCTTTAGCACCAAAGACCTTCTCGACATTAGGCATTCCAAACATAGTTAATTATCAACCATGATTTCCATATTCAAAAAATCAGGGTTGATTAGCTTTTCTACTGCCTGGCTTCTACTACTCGACTCAACTTGAGGTCTCTTAGGATTTGGTGCATCTCTTTCATCACTGACCAACAATCGCTTCAACCTTCCCATTTCAATCTAGAGCAGTTCAAGGGTTTCAACAGAAGGATATGATCAAAGGTTAGGGTGAAATATGTTCAGGGGATGTTTTAAGTGGATTCAAATTTAGTGTGTTATTAATTTTTATCATTTAGGGATCAAAAAATAAGTCATGAAAAAAGAAATAAGTAACACAAAAAACATTTCATATTTCATAAGAGAAAACACTATGTCCTTGAAAAGTTCGACTATCGTTATGGTGACAACAATGAGGTTCCAATGGTGAGGTCCAATGGTGAAGTTCCAATGGTGAGGATCCAATGGTGAGGTTCCAACAGTGAGGTATAATAGAGAGATTCCAATGGTGAGGTTTTACGGTGAGGTCTAACGGTGAGGTCTAATGGTGAGGTTCCAATGCTGAGGTCTAACAGTGAGGTTCCAATGGAGAGTTATAATGGCGAGGTCTAATGGTGAGGTTCCAATGGTGAGGTCTAACAATGAGGTTCCAATGGTGATGTCTAACGACAAGGTCTAATGGTGAGGTTCTAATGGTGCGGTCTAACGATGAGGTTCATAACTATGAGGTCCAACAGTGAGGTTCCTAAACTAACAATTTATCATACATAACCCATGTTTGATGTAACATAACCTCTCATAATTGAAAGGAATTGTGAATATATTATCCAATTGATCTTTAGGGCCAATGAATTAAAGAGTGATATAAACTCTTTGATAACGGTCTCTCAAGAAGTGATGTCTCGCTTCAATGTGCTTTGTAATAGCATGATGTACATGAATTTTTGAAATGTTAATAGCAATTGTATTATCACGCTTTATAGAGATGTGTTTAAATTGATATCCATATTCTATTAAAGTGTGTTTCATCTACAGAATTTGAGCACAACAACTACTGGCAGCTATATATTCAGCTTCAGTAGTAGATAATGAAACATAATTATGTTTCTTACTACACCATGATACTAGTGACTTTCCAAAAATGTGGCATGTTCTAGAGGTGATATTTTTATATAACTTGCAACCAGGAAAGTCAGCATCCGAATAAATTATTATGTCAAATGATTGTCCTCTTGGATAAAATAGTCTTCTGTTTATAGAATACTAGAGATATTTAAAAATAATTTTAACAGTTGTTAAATGAGACTCTTCTGGATTGGCTTGAAAACGAGCACACAAGCATAAAATGAACATCATATTATGTATACTAGCAGTAAGATAGAGAAAACAATAGATCATACCTCTATAATTGGTTTGATCCACTGATTTAATAGTTTCTTTAGCATCCAATTTATAGGTGGTACTCATAGTTGTATCACTATCTTTATAACTATCCAAACCAAAATGTTTCAAAATATATTTAGTATATTTATCATAATTTGGAATAATAACATTTTTATTTTGAAAATTTTGAAATCAAAGGATAAATTTTTGTTCCCCCATTAATCTCATTTCAAATTCATCTGGAATCATTTTTGAAAAATCAGTACATAATGAATTTTTAGAGGATCCAAAAATAATTTCATCTATATAAATATGTACTATTAAAACATATTAGGAAATCCTTTTAATAGAAAGAGAATGATCCACTATTCCTTTATTAAAACCCTTTGAAACTAGAAAATAACTATGTCTGTCATACCAAGCTCTTGGAGATTATTATAGACTATATAGAGCTTTAGAAAGATTAAAAACATGATTTAAAAAATGGGGATTTTTAAAACCATGGGGTTGTTCAATAAATACATCCTCAACTATGTACCCATTTAGAAATTCACTTTTGACATCCATTTCATAAAGTTTGAAATTCAGAAGAGATGCATAGGAAAGTAGTATCCTAATGGATTCTAGTCAAGATACAGGTGTGAAGGTTTTCTCATAGTCTATTCCTTCTTCTTGACTATATCCTTGTTGAACTTGTCTATCCTTGTTTCTAACTATGTTTCCAGATTTCTCAACTTGATTTCTAAACATCCATTTAGTGCCAATAGTTAAGGTGTATTAAGTATTTCTACTAATTATCAAAATTTGTTTCTTTCCAACTGATTTAATTCTTCTTGAATAGATATCACCCAAAATTCATCATTGATATAATAATAAATATTTTTGGGTTAAATCTATGAAAGAAAAGCACGATGTTCAACCTTGTTTCTCAGAGAAGATCTTGTTTGTGTTCCTCTATTTAGATGACCTAATAAAACATCTAAAATATGATTCTTGAGAGTTCTAATACCTCTAGAAAGTGTTTAACTAGAATCCTCATGGTTGTATATAGGTTCATATTCACCAGTCACAGATTTTTGAAAATTTCCAAAACTATTTATTTTAACTAAGGGCTCACCATATTTATCATTGAGGTCCAGAATTGACATGTCATCCTAAATATGTTCAACAAAGGTTTTGGGTTCATGTGGATTAGTCTCATCAAAATTTACATGAACTTATTCTTCCAAACATTTGGTTCTCTTATTGAATACTCTTTAAGCTTTACTAGAGATTGAGTATCCTAGGAAAATTCCATCATCACTTTTAGAAGCAAATTTGTGAAGATTATCCTTTGTGTTAAGGATAAAGACTTTGCATCAAAAAACTCTAATGTAATTAACCATAGGCTTCCTATTATTCCAGAGCTCATAAGGGGTATTCTTAAGAAAAGTTTTAATTATGACTCTATTGATAATGTAACAAGCTGTATTAATAGGTTCAGCTAAAAAATAGATAGGTATATTATACTCATTTAGCATAGTTCGTGCAATCTATTGAAGTGTCATATTTCTTTTTTCTACAACTACATTTTTTAAGGTTTTCTAGGAGAAGAGAAATTGTGATTATAGCAATTATGTGAGAAAAAAGACTCAAATTCATGATTTTCAAACTCACATCCATGATCAATTCTCAAGTTCTTAATTCTCAGTCCACTAAGTTTATCTATAGACTTGGAATATTTAATGAAGTAAGAACAAGCTTTAATTTTGTGAGCAAGAAAGTATACCAAAGTATATCTAGAATAATTATCTACAAAAACATAAAAATAGTGATTCCCATTTAAACATGAAACTCTAGATGGTCTAGAAAAATCCATGTGAACCAACTCAAGCGGTTGAGAAGTAGAATTGTCTTTATTTTGTTTGAAAAAACATTGTGGTGTTTTCTCGTTTGAAAATTATTACAAACTTGGATATGTGGGAATTCCAATTTTGGTAAGTCTCTAACTAAACCTTTTTTAGTTAGTTTTCTATGTGAGTTCACATTTTAGTGTCCTAATCATCGATTCCATAACCTGGATTCCTTATGAAATTCATTTAAACAAGAAACATTTTTCTTAGCTAAAGAATTTAAATCAACAACAAATAAATATTCATTTATAAGAGAATTGAATATTAAATCATTCTTAGAATTAAAAACATTTCATGCATAATTTTCAAAATTAATTTTAAAACAATAATCACGCAACTAAGTGATACTATGTAAATTTTATTTCAACCCATCCATAAAAATTACTTTTGAAATTAAAATTGTATTACAGTTATCAATCTAGCCTAAGCCAACGATCTACCCTTTAGAATTATCACAAATGATACATGTCCACCATAAAATTTAATTAGGCTTTTGAAGCATGAATAGTCTCCTATCATATGTCTTGAACATCCACTATCCAAATACCATAGAGTTTTACAATAGCTCTTTAGAAAATTTACCTGTAAAAACGATCATGTGTAGGGTAACTTTTGTACCCAAATTTTCTTGGGTCCAGAGGGGTTAGAAAGTGAAGCTTTGGGAACCCATACTTGTCTCATAGGTTTCCTATAATCAACATCTTTGTTTTGAGTGATGAATAGATTTTTAGGTTCTTTATAAATTTTTTTTCAAAATATGGTCCAGAACTCGAGCTAGTAGTGAACTATTCAGATTGTGGAATAAACTTATTTCTAATAATCCTTCTCTGTCCTAGTTGATATCCTATAACAATTGTGTATTTTAGAGCAATCTATTTCCCTAGAAACTGAGTCAAGGTACCTCTATCTATAGTAAAATTCATTAGATCCCTTTTTAACAACTCATTTGATAATTTAGGTTTAGTGTGTTCATTTAATAGTTGAGAACATTTTTCTTTTTCAATTTCCAGATCATACATACAATTTGCATTTAAAGAATGTTGTATTTTTAATAATTTATATTTATTCTTGAATTCATTAAAGGTGTCCTCAATCATTAAACAATATTCAAATAGTTCATCCTTAGTCATATTCTCATCATTATTTGACATTCATTCCTAGAATAATAAGCACTAGGTATTGGGAAATTGGGTGTTACCTCAGATGTTTCTGTCATGAATCACAAGTTTTCATGTTTGTTCTTTTTAATATCAGAAGAGTCAGATCCACTAGATCTATCTTTTGAAGCACTCCATGTAGCGTTCATAGCATTTTTATATCCCTTTCCCTTGTCTATATATTTTTCTTAGATTTCATCATGGGGAAATCAGCCTTCACATGGCCTTTTCGTTTACACTCATAACAGACTGTCACATTTGTGTTGTTATTCCATTTTCTACCCTTTTTTCACTGTCCTTTATTATCATACCTTTCTTTATAGTTTGACTTTCTAAATAAGTTTTACTTACTGTAGAACTTTTTGAATCTCATAGAAAGATGAGCCATCTCATAATCACTGTCAGAAGTTGAGTCTTCACTGTTGGAATTTTCTACATGATATTGAATTTTTTATTTATCTTTTCTCTTTGAGGTTGCAGTCTTGAATGCTACAGATTTCATTCTTGTTTCTTTATCTTCTTATTTTATTTACCTCAATCTATTCTTTTTAGATCATAAGTCTTCCAATTATTATCTTCACTGGTAGCTTTTCCATGTCACGAGATTCTTAGATAGAAACATAAGTTCCTCTCCATATTTCTGGTAGGCATCGAAGCAATATCATGATCTGATCCTTACTATCCACTGGTTTTCCTAGAAGACTCATGATATTCACTATTTCATTGAACCTGAAATAAATTTTAGATATAAGTTCATTAGGATACATTTTAAAATTATCATATTTAACAGTATAATTATTTAATCACATTTCATTAACATTGGTTGTTCCCTCTTGAGAAATAACCAAAGTATCCCAAATTTCATATGCAATTTTATATGGAGATATTATATTGAATTTTTAATCACCTAGAGAACAGTAAAATCCATCAATTACTTTATAGTTATTATTATATGTATCTTTAGTGAAATGAGACAATGTGGCTCTTGTAGTAAGAGGAAATTCATGTTGTTCTTCAATTATGTCCCAGATTTCAGTACCCATGCTCTCTAGATAGATTTTCTTTTTTTATTCCCACTCAGCATAGATATTTCCATTAAAGGAAGATGTATTGTTAGTAGAATCACCCTCAACTCAATTATCCATAGTTATTTAGAATTTTAAAGAACTGAAAATTTAGATATAATAGAAATTTTAAGATCATTAATATACAAATAAAATCATAGTTGAAAATAATTTCACAACTTTCACAATAGTTCAGATATTAGTAATAAAAAAACCTATGATACCAAATTTTGGTCATAGTGGAATCTCAAGAGGGTGGTGAATTGAGTTCCTACATAAAATTTATGTTAAAAACATTATGATAAAGATCCTCCAATTTTGAAATGGCCTAGTTAATTAAGGAAGTAGTTATATGAATGTTTATTTGGTCAACTAGTTTCTCAAAGGGTGATTAGTCCCGACTTGAATTAGTGTAAAACACTAATTCTACTTTTTAAATAGGTTTCATTAATGAAACACATACACACACTAAAGAAAACTAACAATAAAATTAAATAAAAAATAGTTTTCTATTTTAGCAAACATAAGAAGTGGAAAATAGAAAAAACAGAGTATATCATAAATATTCTACATAGTAGAGTTAAACAAGAGGTTTAGTCTGAAGATGATACATAATCCTCTCCACTTGGAGATCACTTTCCACAATGCAATTTATATAAATGATAAACTTGATACAAATCCTGTATCGGGCATTACAAAAATTTTCAAAAACTATCTAGGGTTTACACCCTCTACCACAGTTCTTTGTGGAAAAATAAACAATACACACCACACATGGAATTTTCCACAATAATATGTTGGAAAAAATTTATGTGATGTTTTATGTGAGGATTTTTAGTATCCTACAATTCAAGCACATGAGACAGTGTGTGTAATAGAAAAACACACACTTCTCAAATTTAAAATAAAAGAACATATTATATCTAATTTTATGAGATTGAGTTTAGAAATCTCTATATTTTTTGAAATTTAGCTCTTGACTCCTTGGAGTGAAGAAATTGTACATTGATTCTTTCTCTAGAAGTTTTCCTCAAAACAGAGTGCTGTAACTCCACGTTCTAGCTTTCAGAAGGTGAGTGTTCTGCTTCTTGTTTAATAGAAATTGGAGGAATCATCCAAGGAATACTTGAAATTGTTCTCCTAAAATGATCTTCTTGAGATTATAGGGATTACAATGTAAGCATCGAGTGGTTCTTTCTTGTTATCTTTGATCTAGAAAGTAATCTCTTTCTCATGCATTCCTCTGCACTCTCACACACCTTTTCACACACACATCTTTCCTTCCTCAATATTCTTTTTTATATTTGAGGTCCGATAATTGGAATAAGTAAACAATGTGTGGTCCTCCTCACACCTCATAATATCCACAAACACTGTTTCTTGATATGTCTACAATCATCATTAATTAATGTCAGATGCATTAAATTTACCAAATATGAATGTTATAATAATATAAATACTTGAAAAAGTATGGAAGGGTAAGAATCGGTAGACTGGTGGTATCCTTCACAACAGTAGGCTTCAACTGTAGGTGTGCATCAGTATCCTTCATCGATATCCTGGCATCATTGACCTTATCAACGGTATCTTTCAGTGGTAACCTTGAATTGGTGACCTTCATCAGGGACCTTACATTGGTATCCTTTTCATCAGAAACCTTTACATCGGTAACCTTTGCATCAGTGACATTTGCATTAGTATCCTTTGCATCATTGACCTTTGCATTGGTAACCTTGGAAACCATAACCTTTTCATTGGTAACCTCTGCATCAGTGACCATTGTATTGTAAGCTTAAACAATAGAACAACGAGATTAAAGATACATAGGTATCACTGAAACATGATTATCATATTAAGGAAACATTATTTTTCTATAGTGTAAACATTATTATCACATAAATGATACATGATTTGGGATTATCAAAACTGGAGAGTCCAACAATCTCAAATAGTCCCACAAATCTCAAAAAGAGCTTCAAATGTCTTCCAAATAAATAGTGACTAATCTGAGGTGATATAATAAAAAAATCTTGATTACAAATAGATAATTCAATAGGAAATTATCGATGATCCACATACTATTTATACAAACTCTGAGAACTCAACAATGATATCCTTATAACCAAAACAATCTAGGATGTATCCCGAAAAATTCATTGTCTAATAACAGAACCCCCACCCAAAACGAACCAAATAGTTTTGATTTTAGGGGAATCCATAGAGTTCATTAATGGAAGAAATATTAATTGAAATATAACAACAATTGTGATATTAAATTTTAACTAGTACCATGTGTCAATCTTAGGAAACTCTAAATTCAATGATTTGATCAAAGTGCATGTTGTCCAAAATTATAATATCACGATCAATATATTTTTCAATCTGGGTATGTTACTCCATACTCAAAAAAACATTTGAACCCATCAAAACAATAGGCATCTCCAAAACTATGAGGTAAAATGGGGTTCCCTATATGAGAGAATAGAAAATGACACACCATGAAACAATAATATTTGTAACATATACAACTCTCTCAATTAAAAATCCACGGTGGTGTGATATATTAGAATGAAATTAGTGGAGTTGATTAAATAATCACTTAATAACTAATTGGAATTATTTCTGTGGATAATTTCATAATTTAGGTCAGATAGGGGAAGGGAAAGTTGTCTAGAGGGGGAGGGGTGAATAGAAAAGATTAAATATTTATAAAAATAGAATGATTTTTTTTAAAAAAATCAAGGTTCATTATTATTGTACATTAACAGTATAAATAATGATATTAACATAGATATTTCAATATTCATTTTGTCCAATTTGGACCTAGTTGCTTTTTATACCTCTCAACTCAACGGGAGAAAAATGTGCACTAATCAGATTTTGGGGGGGGGGGGGTTAAAAACCCTATTTCAAGATGCTTTTCTATTAGAGGGATAACCATTACACATAGAGTTCATCATGGGAAGTCACAACCCAATTATGACTTTGGTTTAGATGCTAGGAGTTTTCAACAACAAAATTGATGGATTTGGAATCTGAGAGTCATAACCCGATAAAGAGAGGATAAAATTCTTTTGTGTGTAAAAGAATAAACACAAAAAATTAGATTTGGAATGAAAGGTTGGAAGTAGTGTTACTGACTCAAGAATCAAAAAGAAGTACATACAAAAAGAATCATAAAATAGGAATTATTCCTTGAGAATTGGATCATCTCATCTCTTCACTGAAGTCGAAGTTGAAGTCGATGTAATTCAGCACATAAGAAATTCTCTAGGTGATGAAATAATGATCTTATGAGAATTTATTTATAGTACTTGATAAGTCCACAAATTCTATTCTCGAGGATAAATAGAGTGTCAAATAATGTAATATGATTCATCCTTGATGTGGATCCTAGAACCATTATTTATGATCTGTAAAAAACAAAAAAACAATCTCTTGTTAATAAACATGAAATTCAAAATTAGATAATTATCCATGAGAGAGAATTATAATATCCATAATAATAATTATAATATTTATTTTAATTAAATACCAAAATAAAAATTCAATCCTATTCTAAAAAATTATTTTATTATTTAGATATATTCTGTAACAATAGTTCTTACATAATTTCAAATAAACAATTCAAACTATTTTTGATAATTCCACAAATTTTTAATTTAATTAACTATTAACAAAAACTTGTGAAAATAATATTAATAAAAACATACAATATAAAAACATAATTTGTAAGGATTCAATACATTAATATATTTTAATAATATTTAACTATATTAATAAATCTTTTACAAAAAACTAAAAAAATAAATATAGGAAATAAAAGGTATGTTTCAAAAATGTTGTATCATTCCAAGAAAAATAAATGGCAATTTAAAACAGACATTATAAATATACATAATATTTTAAAATTACTTTTCATTAAATTAATATAAAATATCTGAGATCTATAAATTAATAAAACATTTATTATAATTATAATAAGAATTGAAATAATTAAAATTTTAAAAAATGATGAAAAATATATCATGGAAAATATTTTAGAATAAAAAAATTAACTAGAAGTAGCAAAAACTTTTAACTATTGGTAGCATAAAGTTAATAATGATAGCGGTAAAAATAATTTATACCACATGGAAGATAGAATCATATATTTTGCAGATCTACTATTAACTCACGTCGTCACAGTGCTATCGGTGAAGATCTACCATCATCGATCTACCATTACAATTTTAAAATAATTTCCATCAGAATTATGAGAAAAAATGTTTGTTGGGTTTAACATAGTGGTTTACCTTTAGTTTTAAAATAGTGATATACTATTATTTATATCCAAGCGATCTTCCATTATTTTTCAAAAATAATTAAGTAGTTAAACAAATTATACCCTTAGTTTAAAACAAATATAAAATTAGTTTAAAACCCAATATAACATTAGTTTAGAAACTAATAAACCAGTGCAATGGAATTGATGTACAATGGTAACTTTATTTATTAGTGATCTACAATTGATATCGCAAAGCTATGATACCATAGGGAGTCTATATCATCTATTGTTTCACTACCAACACATCTATAGTTGGTATAATATACCTACAACTGGGATAATGACATATATCATTTATATAGTATATATACCACTGAATGAGAGAGGAGGTATCTTGAATTATTTTTCTCTAAATAATAATCCTTGTAATAATAGTGGATGTACTCTTTATATAAATATTAGTTAATGTGAAACCTTGCTGATGTTTGGTAGAATCTACTATGATGAAACAAAAAATAAGAAGAAGTCCACAAAAAATGAATGTTGGTTTGTAGAATCTTGCATGTCATGATGTAGTTGAAAACACAGAAGTCTTGTAGAATACTGAGGTATGTGTTGATTAATAATTATTCATCATTTCATATAAAAGTTGAACACACAATCATTTGTGGATTTTCACAGTAGATAAATGATGAAAATTAGAATTTGGCCTAGTATACATAAATTAATATACATTCCTGATATTTCCAAAAATTAATGAATCTTTTAAATCTGAAAAGTATGTTAAAATATATGATGGAAAATTTTAGAAACATGTTTTGGAATCATTTAAAATTATTCTAGTACTTCAGTGTAAATTTGAGTCACCAAATAATATTTTGAAATTTTAATTTCCTTTAATGAAAAGTAAAAAATTATAATCTTTATAACCTAGAAAATGATGATATTTTCCCATGTGAATTGAATGTGATATCAATGAAAAAAATATCATTAATTTAGGAATTTACAGATTTATCAAATTTCTTAATACTCTCTGAACATTTTTTTAACCACATAATAAACATGTTTACACCTTCATTTATTCCAATAACATTTAGAAAAAGATTTTTCATCCAAATGGAACAATTTTCATAAGAATATTATTAGTATTTCTCATGTTATAATATAATAACTAAAGAAAACTCTTAAAATCTTTAAACTAAAAATAATTCGTGAATGACTAAGAAAGAATCATGTTTAGATCATAATTACAACATTCTAGAGATAGAATTAGAATTAATCATATTTGATCAAAATGAATAAATGCTTCATACAATTAATATGAAAATAGAAATTTAAAATTATGATAAATATTGCTGAAGTTGTAATAAAAATTCACAGATGAATTAGAAAGAGTTTTTAAAATTAAATTATTAGAGGGTTTTGGATAATACAGAAGCATAAATAACATGCAATCAAAAAAATACATGCATGCACATACACAAACATGTGGTTGTCAAAAAAAATCCATTGACACCTCATCCAACATCCATAGAGGAACATAATAAGATTTAATTACAAAATACTTTTTGGTTATCATCCTAGATTCATTAGCATGAATTTCAATGGGACTAAAAACCTGTTATCCATTAAATTATAACAAGACATTAGAACCAACCAACGTAAATCCCTATAGAGAATTTCTGATCACAAGATGATTGGGATAAGTGCTTTGGAATCTAGAACTATATTTGGAAATGGATTCAACAACAAATATGAAACCAAGAGAGACCACAATTTCTTAGATAAAAGAGAGTTAACATACTAAAAATGAATCTGATATTGGAAGAGAAATTATTACTAGGAAAAACATGAACCATATTGAAATTTGAAGAAAAACTACAGAAAAATAAATAAAACCCATATATATTTGTTACATCAGACAATATCAAACCACATCACTAAAAAACCACACACCCCCAAAAAAGGATAGTTTCATCCTTTTTGTGATTACATCCATATACCTACATCAAATATAAAAAGGTCTACACTTGACCACTCGTATTTTTTAGGTTGTGATAAATCAGGTCCAGTGGGATCCAACCAACTATTTTATATGAATAATTGTTAAGGAAAACTAGTTATTCTCAGTTAACAAAAATAAATATGTGAGTTATTTTTACAATTCATATCATAACATGAAAAAGTGACCCCATTATACATTTAAGTACACAGTTCACAATAAAACAATTCATAGAATATTTATTGAACCATTAACTTTCAAATACTTCATTAAATTAAAAGTAATCTCAAAATTTTCAATTATCATAATCATGAGAAAACAATAATTTACCAAATACAATAAACAATGAATCTAAATAATAAGATATAATATGTTTGACTTAGATGGGAACCTTAAACCATAACTCTAATCAAAGGCAACCTAGTGAACATATAACCATAAAAATGGTCTTATGGGGTAAGAGATAACTCCTAAGAGATTCTCTATACCTAAAAATTTGTTTAGTTACTATTGTAATCATTTATACAAGATAAAAAATACCATCCTTACCAATTAAGTTTGTACCAATTCTATCACCCTTTTAAATACCCCATATTCCCTTATTCCAAAATCCACACATGGGTTTTTCACTTTTTAATTTCATATCAATCCATTTTTTCACTACCTATAATGTTACACATTCTAATTTCACATTTATAACCAATTTCATTCAATCAAATAATTCATAAAAAAGCCCAGGGTTTTTTTAAAGAAAACATTTATTTAAAAAGTAATAGGCCTAATTACATTTTATAAAAGGAACAAAAAGATATTAAAAATAAATCATTATAAACATTTTCATTCACCAATTATAAAATCCATTTAATATAAGAAAAAAAATACTTAGATAATAAACTAAATAATATATAAAAACCCACTAACCTCCAAAAACACAGAATTTAAACATCTGTACAAGATCAAATTGCCTAGGGGAATTGAGGGATATAGGTAATGTGGAATAATCCTAAAATATTAATATTAATATTAGGAACCTTCAATACATAAATTTCATAAACAATTTAAATGAGGGGAATATCTTACCGAAAGGATTCCCAAAGAGGAAACCATGATGAATTATGATTTGAACAAAAAATACAATTCAATGAATGGTGTTTAGATGATGAAATAAATTATATCATAAAATAAAATCTTTAATATATGATTCTAATCATAAAAAGAGATCGGTTTTAGGAAATACATGATGAAGGATGAGAAAATTATTCATACTATGATTTTTCAAAATTTAATTCCAATTAATTCATGAGAATAAATATTAAAAATTGTAGTGATCTTTAAAATATCAATGATTTATCCCTATATTTGAGGAAATATGCTCTGGTTGGAATAATGAAGCCAACTAAGGATGCATAGGATCTTAAAATTAATTTTTAGAATTATTAATTTTCATCACATGGTTTCATTTCACATTATTTTGACTACACCTCCTCCTCTAGAATACCTTGATAAGTTTAACTATTACTTGGGAATTTTATATTGTTTTACCTAACAATGAGATAACTATCAACATTCATTAGAAAAAAATATCTCCAAACCTAGTCATAACACTAAAAAAAATTATTAAAACAATCATAGTCTAATCAAAATAATGTTTATACATAATAGTGGCCTCAAGGTGGGACACTTTTCACCACCATAAAACATTTTATCCCAATAAATTCAATATTTAAAAACCCGGTTAATGAAAAAAGGATTCAACTGCTTCCTCGTCATCATTTTTGAATACCATTTATAATTAGATTATATTCTAGGATTCAATTATAGTTATATTAATAGAATAGATTTATTAGAAATTAAATTCTCATAAGAATAAAAAGTCTAGTCCAGATTATTAATAATAGTCATATCCAATTACAATTATTGATCATAATAATTTATAACTTGGTAAGGGTCGGGATGATACTTATTAAACAAGAAAACATCGAATATATCATGGATATATGTGAAATAAATTGAAAAATATAACCAATAAGACACACTTCAAATATTTTTATTTGTATATGTTGTTACCACATGCCTTGTAACCAACATACAATATTTTCCAAGATGAGTCAAACCTATACATGTCAGGAATTTCAATTAATCATGTTAACATGTAACAGATAGTTAAGGATGACACTAAAGATCCATAAAAAAAATTTAGTGACTCTAATAATCCACTAACAATAGATGTATAACCTTAAAAATCACTAATATGTCCTATATAATTTTTAGTACAAAAACATATGCTTTACTAAGCTCAGACCAAAAAATGATATGATTCGAAACAATGACCGTAAGGAGCCCTAATAGAAATATTGTAATGGATGATTGATAACCACAATTATAGGAATACTAAACTAGTCCCTTGTTGTTATCATAAGAACCTATAATATATAGGATAAAAACACATTTAATATCCTCTAAAATCATAATACAATGATTTTTCTATCCATTCACCATAGGATGTTAATTTTTAATGAATAGAATTTAGAATATGTCACATCCTAGAGGACATTCTAGAAATTTAGAGGTACACCTACAGTCACTATACTAGATAACATCATAAGGAAATATGTGGAACCTTATGATCTCTTGAATGAAATTATTTAAAAAATCCTCAACCATGGTAGTGGCTTGAATCCGAATGTATTTGGAAGACTTTTTCACCCAATTTCTCACTACCCAAATGGGATTATTTCTTCATGGATACCTTGGTAATTAAATTTAAAAATCCATTTACACAACATACCACATAAACTTGGGAACATGTCATTTATTTAGCTAAATATACTGATTTTGGTGCCAAACCATGATTTTCTTGAACATGTCGAAATAAGATGCAAAATCAGCTATATCAAACTTCATACAAAGACACTATAACTAATCAGGTTCATACTACAATACTAAATGACCACATTAATTCATCCCCATATGAAATAGGATACTACATAGTAGAGAGGGTGAAAATAGTGGAGTGGGGAGACTATACCAATAATGAAATAAATAAACCAAAAATATATAACAAATATAAATACCAGGAATCAATACCACATCTAAAGGTAAAAGAAATTCACAATACCAAAAAATATGCCACACTTGTTATATATGTAATAATTCAAGACCGATATATGTGGAAGGTCAAACCATTGTGAAATAGACAATATAAATATAAATAAATACACTAAAACATCTCTCTAGAGTATATCATTGTACGACCTTTAACCTCCAGGATCTATCCCCAAATTAACATTCTCTTGAACCCTTTTTCTTTTATAGATGCCAAATCAATAATTCTTCTAATGGATCAAGATTCACCTTTTTTGTGAGATTAAAAATAATTATAGGGCACCACTGATGCATCATTTACACATGAACATAAAAATATTGTGTGTTTAACATAAGATGAACTAAATTATTAATAAAACAATCAACCACTCAACTATCATGTCATCATGAACTATACAAGATTCCATGAACCCCAAAACCACATACATTAACACTATACTTTCAAATATTATATACTTAGTCCATGTATGTCTCAAAACATGAAAGCTGGTCCAAACATTATTTTAGCACTCTTCTCTAATCAGTCGCATGTCCATGTTCCACTTTTATGTAACACCTCAATCTGCACCCTAAGGGAGTTATATGGACATTCCTGATATTATTTTCATATAACATTCCATGTGAATTCGATATCAATAATACTCATATGGTCTTTTTTCCATGTTGGTTTTATAACTAATTGGATATATTGTAACCCTTCATGGTCTACTCCAACATTGAATAAAATTATACATGATATAAGACTAACACCATCAAGAAAGGATAAGTGCAAGGATTGTTACAAAAATTTCACTTTTACCATCAAATAGGATGTTTATTAAATGAGGATAAACCCATACTTATTGATTCCTAAATACATGCATTACATTCTATGGAACACCTAAAAGAAATCCAAATCATAACAAGAATAACTAGTGAATTGTAGCATGATTCTTCTGATTCTTCACAAACCCACACCCACAAGAAACACATATCAATAATTGGTCACAATACACACAATTATATACCATCATATGTATAAAATAACCATATAAAATGATCTATTTTCTAAGGATCTTTCTACCCAATGTTTTTATGGGATTTCTTAATAATGATCAAGAGTCATCACCCAAATCAATTTCATGCTCTAATAATCTCTATAAAAAATCCAAATTCCTCAAAAGGGCTTATTAACATTATTAAATAAATAAAAATTATATGGGGATCAATTGGTTAGGTTTTACCAATATAAAAAATTTACCAATGGTGGATCTATATACATTCAAAAGTGTGTAAGTGATTATATATATAGTTAGGCTCCACTAATTCATCAATCCAATATTTCTCTATTATATCACATAACATAATATCTGGGATATATGATTTATCCCTCTAAGAAGAGTAAATAACTACTTCTATCAATAATAATATAAAAAAATAACATTCCTTGAATTCTCACAGCCCAAAGACTCTACAATCATCATATTTGTATTTTTAAGGAGGATAATCTTAGAAAACAATATATAGAGAACCTATGTTAGAGAACCCTAAGAGTATGAGGAAGGGTTAGATGTTTTGGGTGGTTTTGGGTTTTGAACAAAATTTCAGCATAATAAAATCATCATGCATGGTTTGGATGAATGATTTTCTAAATCATGTTCCATTGGTGGAAGTATTACTGCCTATATTGGGATCCCACAAGGTTTTACCACATGGTTCGGTAAACTATGTGCTAAATATTCATCTTTACTCTATCAAAAATCACAATTTTTTCTAGTGAATTTTACATGGTTATCCCTAACCATGATAAAATCATGCACCACCCCTTGTTTCTCTAAAATTAGAATAAATGTTTCCTAGGGTGAACATCATGGTTTCTCCTATCCATGTGAAAAATATAGACACCCCTAAGGAACCTGAAATCCTCAAAACCCAACTAGAAAGTATTTGAAACGTCACTCATGGAATTCCAAACTAAAAATAGTCAAATAAGGGTTTAATGTAAGGAATAAGTTACCTAAAATGTTTGTTCTATTAAAATATGATCTATTAACGATATACCATCCACAAGAAAATTCTATATGGTTATTTCTCAAATGACATAGGCCATTAAGAACATAAATCTCATTCTAACTACCAAGCC
This sequence comes from Viscum album, assembly GCA_963277665.1. Classification (NCBI taxonomy): domain Eukaryota; kingdom Viridiplantae; phylum Streptophyta; class Magnoliopsida; order Santalales; family Viscaceae; genus Viscum; species Viscum album. Next base: position 261,091,940 of record OY728164.1, on the reverse strand, counting down.
TCCAATCATATTTTTTATGCTACCATAGAACCACATCATGTGGTATTATCTTTCCTATAATAAAATTCATTATTTGGAACATAATTTTAATCAGATGCTCCCAAAATGACTCATCAAGTGAGAATTCAACATCCTCATTAAAAAATACATATATAGGATATATATCTTTCTTTTTTAGCAGAAAAACAAGGAACACATCACGAAATCCAAAATATATTGGATGAAGATAAAAATGGTAGTCACCAATTATGATAACCATACAAACCTCAATGTTTCACAAAAAATGTGGTGATAGATTCTCTTTACTCATGAAATGAAGATGATTCAACTGAGGTGAGACCCAAAAAACATTTAGTCACCCAAAAAGATTCCAAATGGTTGATACTCTATTCAGAATAGATTCACTATCTACATTTAGTAGGAACTAATTTATTATAAATCAACTGGTTACATACTAACCTAATTGACCACTAATATTTTATAAGGAACAATGGGACATATGGCCTTATGCACCCCTCCCTATACGCTATAGGCTGCTGACTAAAAGTGAGGGTGCAATTAGTTGAAATTATAGATATTATACACTCAATATCTGAGTTGTAAAATGGTATAAATAATATTAAATAACACAAAAAAGTAAATTAAGTAAAAAAATGTGAGATATAGTAGTATAATAATACTATAAACTAAATGTAAAAGTTGGAAAATCCAAATTTAAAATAGATTAATGAAAGTACTGATTATGAGACATAACCTAAGAATAGACATAAAAAAATATACGGTAGAGTACATTACATGAATAAATAAAATAAATAAAATAAAACCTCAATGAGTGATCTACATAAGAATCCCAAGATCTAGCTTTGTCCCATACTACTATCTCCCAAGTACTGGTTATGCAGAATAAGCAATCAATCATGTTACAAAAACTATAAGGTCTTCTCTAGTACCCCAGTGCAATGGATTATAGAAAAAGGTGTGAGATAATAATCTTAGTAAGGTCCCACCCATGGTGTCTATGACTAAATCCAGTCCATGAAATACAATGTAATGAAGTTGTTATGTATTAAAATAATGATAAAAATGAAGTATTGAATGAATAAACAAACACCTCCCTAGTTTCCTAAGGTACACCTGGAGGCTTTATCTACATAATCCCATAGAAAAATTATGTGTTTGATCAGTTTCCATACATATATAGTAATAATATATTTGTATATAATATAGTAATATATTGAATCCTCTAATATGAACCAAGTATGTGCGAACGTAAGTGGCCATATATCTAGAATAATAGTTGATGGATGGACTAGGGAATAACTTAGACATATATAACCAGTTTGAATGAGCTTATAATATTATGTAATAGGGTATATTACCAACCTCCCAAATAGATTGAGAGGTTTCATGAAACAACACTTGGTATGGTGAGTGAGCCTCCATGAAAACACTCTAATCTAGGAATGTGTGGTGTAAATACCATCACCCTTATATTATCAAAGGTGTGATATTCCATGAACTCAACACCTTATGTAAGGGATAGTGACAATTCCATTCTCAACATAACCCCTCCCATCATATACATCGTACGTAAAGGTATAATCAAATTTATAATAAACATCCATGAGGAAATACTTACCATGATTTTTATTTATCAATCACATATAAAGGAATCATGATATTTATAATACAATACATGAGGAAATACCTCTCATGAATTTCATATATCAAGCCCATATGAAGGAATCATCATAATTATAATATAAACCATGAGGGAATACCTCTCAAGCTATGTAATTTTGAAGACCATATAAAGGAACAATTTCATTTATAATAATTCATATAAGTCCTGCTTATTAAATTTTTATAAGATTTGTGGTTGTACCACCCTATTGAACATCATTTAAATTGACCCATTCAATACAATGAAAGAAACAAATCCATCATGGATAATTTATAGAAATTAAAAATTCCATTGAGTCTATCAAAACCTAGAAATTCAAATTAAAGGGTAAAATGGAACATAAAAGGAACCATGAAAGAATTGACATGTAATTACTTGGGAAAATCCCTTTATAAGTCAAACCAAGACCTTTAAAAAATCTTGGTTCAATAGTTATTTAGGCAGGATAGGGTACAAGACATGCACTTAGACAACACAATGGTTCAATAAACATTTATTATGGGAAACTCAATTTTCCAATTCAATTAAATCCCATGAACAAAAAACCCACAAATATAACAATAAAAATAATAAATAATTAAAAATAATTGTATAAATAACTAATAATTATTTTATAGATTTTAAGACATCACACCTAATCCATGGTTTTTTATTATAAAACATGAAATTGTTCATCAATAACTCATTTAAGCATAATTAAACATCCATTCCAAGGCATGTCTCAATTCACCAAATAAATATTTTTAATTTACTAAAAATATTGAAATTTAATTTATAGATGTTAAAATGGGAAAATAAATGTTCAATTATCATTTAGACTACTATATATGAAGGGAAACCATTTAAAGTCTAAATCCAATGCTTATAAGGTGTTCAAGGATTTTAATCAATTAATTTTAAGAGGATGAATTATGAAGGCACATTTAAGGGGTGTTCTTGGTAGTGTTTGGAAACCTCTAATTACTCAAAAATGTTCAATGGGTGTGATAGAAGAAAAAAACATCAATTAAATATAAAAGAACCACTTAAAAATCAACACATATAAATGGTAGACATTCTACACAACAGGAACATTTATAAATTGATGACATCTTTCGGAATATGTTATAGACCACCTACCTCATAATTTGGATTACCATGTCAACCAATATCGAGGTTTGATTCAATAAATTAAGAAATATAAAAAATTAAACCTTTCCTAGAAATTTTTTAAAATGAACTCACAAAAAAATAGCACAACCTAGATGAAATTAAATGAAGAATGATTCAAAAGGATTCTAGAGCATACCTATATGTATCTATAGAGCCTGATAGAGATTGAATCAGAAGAAGGATGGGTGAGATTCCTTGAACACATGTTTAAGGAGTTTGGGAACTCTACTAACATATAGAGTAGGCCACACAAGTAAGATAGGGGTAGAGTAAAAGATAGAAAGAAATTAAAATATTTATCAAGGGAATTTAGGTCATTTTAAATCAAAAAATATGTTGCACTGTTTGGTCATAAGGTTTAGAAAAATCAAGTTTCAATCATGATAGACCCCTAGCTTAAGAAATTATATTTCACTATTTGTGTTCCATGGTTACCCTGACTATGCGCCAACCATGTAATGAATAGTTCTTTTATACTACCCAAAATGGGAATATCATTGTGAGACATGCACACGGTTTGGGTAAACCATGTGCTTACCATGTAGGGAAATTTTTCTCCTTTTCGTCAGCTACATGGTTTTTTGCTGGGGCTACAAGATTTCAAAAAAACCATGTGCCACTTTTAGACCACCAAAACTATGATATTTTCATCCTTAGTGCTCTCAAAACTCGACGTGACACATGATAAACCACTGAAGATTCTACCAAATTCCCCCAGAACTCGCTAAAGTGTTCCAAATATCAAAATTTCCTTCCAAATACTAGTTTTCAATCTAACCTACCCACGAAATTCAAAAAGTTCAAAATTCATTGGATTTTCATCTAGTTCAAAAACATAGGTCATTACAACCTTCCATCCTTAGATCTTATTATACTATATAAGCCTTCAAGAACTATGAAAACAACACAAAACCTACAAGGGTCATGAATCTTTGTTAAAAATGTCATGTTTTATTTCAAATTCCCAATTCACCTCTTTGCATTCATTAAAGAACACAACACATAATCTATTAAAACACGATCCAACACTTATTTTCCAACTTGAGTGTAAAGACTATCCTTATCTGAGCCAGTTTAACTAGAGACTCTATCACATAATCATATTGTTAAACATATGGATAAAGGTGCTCCTTTCATTAAAATTTAACATTATAAAGGGTCCTATTCCTTTCAATGATACCTTCATTATCTGAATTTCCATACAAGGAACACCTCCAAGAATTCTAGAGACAATTAAAGAATTATTTATTTATTAGGAGATCCAAACTTATTTTTGAGGCCATAAGAGGAACCTCACTACATAGAGATGGTCAAATCTCAATCGACCTAACTGAAACCTATCACGCAATCTCTTTATAAATTATTTATCCAACCCTTTAACCCATACATTTCTTCATATGGAGACCTGTTTTTAAAATGATTCCATTCGATTGTGTACATTGAACAAGATAAAGAAACATGTAGAGACACTCCTTCCAAATTATCTAGAAAATTCTCGGCATAGATGACCATCACATTACCAATAAAAATGAAATTCCTTATTCCAAGGGATCAATATTCCACATAGACACATTCACCAAAGCTCATAACTGACTTTTGGTGATGTTACTTTGTCAAAAAAAACACCTGACCATTTAAATTTCATGCCTCTATATGAACAATTTTGTAATATAGATCCATTCCAATGGAATCTTTAACATGTTTAAACAATATATATGAGGCTGAACAGAAATCTTGGGCAATTTTAGATTCACCAAAATTAAATCCAAGGAACTAACCTAAGTAATCCACACTCTATGTTCATGAGTGAGACATTGGTATAATGACATGATGTCCAATTCATATCCTTGACTGAACCTAGAGTGGAATCCACCTAGAGTGAAAGTCAAGAGAAAAAAATAGTTTCCAAGAGTATGTCTAAGGTGTTCCTAATTGGAGACCCATGGGTCTCTCAAGAGTAACCAAGCCATGATAAGAACCATTTTTGCAATGTGAAACACTAATAAAACCACCAAAAAATCCAAAAAAACTTAAATATTTTCTATGGTGTAAGAAAGATGCTGTAGAGACCTGAAGCTTAACGTACATTGACATTACGTTACATTTGCGGAATACTTAGTACATAACAAAAACACACACATAAGGATCGTAATAGTTTAGTGTCTTTGGAAACTCGTAATATAATCTTCTAATCCTGGTGAACGATCTTCAACAACTCCCATAAAGATCTTCCTTTTTTTACCTAAAACCTTTCTTTATATCCTGGGGAAAAGAAAACATAAAAGGGTGAGCTCAAATACTCAGTAAGGGTAAACAAAAGAAATATCAATCACATCATATACATAAGCACATAACTTTTGGAAATCTTATCCTACAAAAGAGATTATAAATTTCATAACATGGGATAAATCATGGCAGTGAAATGTAATCACAATAATCATAACATAAAACATGAAACTTTGTGGCATTCACACATAATCATAGAGAATAATTTCTTGTTAATCAAGACTCATTGCCAAGACTATCTTAGTGGACAAAGTCCCTTTCTGAATCGAGTAACCCTCGTTTCAGTCCTGTTTCACTGAACCGGTATAACCTACCATTCCAGCCATGTCTATCTCATGAGATATAAAATCTTTACCCAATGCATTGGAGGGAGATATAGGTCCCACCCATCTTATAATGAATCCTTTCTTATGTGTGCCACATAATCATAAAACATACATCATCACATAACACATGTAACAAAAATGGGATTCTTGAAACATCATGACATCATAAATAAATTCATATAAGATAAAGGAATTCATAAAAATAATTCCATCACAACATGATCAAATCAATGTAATAATAGGGATAAAAATAGAACCCTTTATTATCTTAGATGGAAAATAATTTTGATAAAACACTTGAACTCCATTCTTGAGGAAAATATCCTTTCTTCGTCAAAAACATTTTTCCTTTCATAACATGTCATACAACTTTAAAATAAAAGAAGTTGATTAAAAATAAACCTGAAATCTTGTAAAGGAAGCTTCTTGGAAATAATGTTTTAAAAATCCATTCATGCCGTATAAGTTAAAAAAAACATTCTTCGTACTTTTGTCGGAAAAGTCAAAAAGTACCTCGTACGGAAAAACGACAAAAGATTCCTTTCATATTCTTTACTAAAAACTCACCTAAGGGTAAAATTGGATTTAAACTATTGCAAGTGGATGGAAAAAATATTACATATTGAGGGAACATGGATGTGGATGATAAAATACACCCCAGTAAATACTTATGAATAAACAATCTCGGATAAAAATGAGGTTGTGATATTTCCCTTACCGTAGGTCCGACTTGCTTTGTAAGTGTCCGAACCTCCTGTATAATGATTTAAATCATGTTATTGACTTATTCCAGAACAATATTCATTGTTATTATATCATATATGGGCCACATATGACTTTATATTACCCGTTCTTTTGAAAATTCATGTTAAAGTAGCGTTTTGGGTAAAATCGTCTCATTTGTCGTTCGTGTTTTTAACTTGTAATTATTCATATGATTACTTAGATCATGATTACTTAATTCCAGAATATAAAACATGATATATATATATATATATATATATATATTCATAAGATACATATATAATAAATCAGTAAATGGAAAGAAATACACCGTTCATGGAGACGGTAGTCCGTACGTACGCATGAATGCTGTTTTCGTTTCCTTATTGAATTGAATGGAATTAAGTAGATGACATACATATAAATATAAATAATTCCAGTATCATTATTAGGTCATATATTTCATTAGTACTTATTATATATACTTTATAATCATTCATGAATGGTTAATCATTGAGAATGAATCTCATCGCGTCGTGGAGACGGTAGTCCGTACGTACGCATGAACGCTGTTTTCGTTTCCTTATTGAATTGAATGGAATTAAGTAGATGACATACATATAAATATAAATAATTCCAGTATCATTATTAGGTCATATATTTCATTAGTACTTATTATATATACTTTATAATCATTCATGAATGGTTAATCATTGAGAATGAATCTCATCGCGTCGTGGAGACGGTAGTCCGTACGTACGCACGAGCGATGATATCGTTCCCATGGTCGTGGAATTGTGTTGAAGTGTATATATACTATTTCAATATCAATATCAATTTATAATAATAATATATAGTTACTCATTACACATTTATACCCATCCAATTAAGGTGGTGGCGGAAAATAGATTACACCACGGCGTGGAGATGGTATTCCGTACGTATGCACGCGCGGTGATTTCATTTTTTCGTAGGATGGATAGAAGGTGAATTAGGGTTGTTTCATATTTATAATAACATATCAGTATGTAAGTAATACTGATGTTATTACTTTATCATGAAACAACTAAAGAAGAAGAAGTTGAATAAGAAAGAAATTGAAAAGATCGGTAATGGATATTACCTCTTCTTTGAAACGCCTCTTTGAATCCTCCACTTAGGGAACTAAGATTGGTCTTTGAAGAAAACCAGGACCTCTAGGATTATTCTAGGGAAGTGGAGAAGGGATTTTGGCAGGGGTTGGCCGAGCTTGAGTGCTCAAATTGGTGTGAGGAGGAGGGGAAGGAGGTGCCCTTTTATAAGGGAGGAGAGGGGCACCTTAGGAATATCTCAAAATATTATTTTATATTAAAGTCAAAATCGGTTTATAATGGTTCCAAAGGGTCTTATTTCGAAGCTAAAGTGGGGATGGGTCGAACTCCTATCAACCAATATGATTTAGACAAGTTTAGGTTATTATTTTAACCTTATCAATTAGATTTAACTCTAAGTTAACTAATTTAACTTTTACCGTGTCTTTTTGTTTTCTTACACTATATGGTTAATACACTTACTATAACATGCCAAACGAACCCCAAATTGTTTATTATTAATATATATATCTTTATATAAGTCATTTGGCCGAACCTTAGATTTTTAGGAATAAAATAACAATTAATAATATAATAATTTATTTAAAAACTATTTTGTGTAAATTTTGACACTATTTGATATATGATTTTTGTGAAAGTCATAACAGAATTATATGTTCGAACCAAGTAGATTATATCAACACTAATATATCATAGTAACCTAGAAAATTAGTGTAATTCATTAAATGTCTCAAATTATATTTATTTTTGTATTTATAACATCAATTATGTCAATATTTCATTAATAAGATAATTACTACATCATCTTTGTGTCATAAATAAATTAAATTATATAATGTCTAAAAATTACAAATAAAATACCATTATGTAGGAAATCTTTTTATCTTTCTAATTAATATTTATAGTTGAATGTATCTTATGTATAACCCCATATTAAAAATGTTTTAGTAAATAAACTTTGATTTTAACTCTTTTAACCCTTATTTAAATAAATTAATAATAAATGTCCTAATCTAATCCAAGTGGGCCTAAATGGTCATATTTTATTCCTAAGTTTGTTTTTGGTCGAATTTCACTTATGCAATAGAATTATTACATGTGTTAGGGTAATAATAATATCATCTTTACCCTTAATTACCCTATTTACTTTTAACCGTGGTAAAAAAAGTAAAAAGTTACTATTCACCAAAAATTATTTTCATCTCATTGAACCACATTTTAGTCCTTGATATTAACCGTGTCTCTCGGATTTTCAAAATTCCACTCACAGAAGCGTTAAAATTAAGTTTTATGAAAAATTCAGTTTTTTTTAACTACCACTTAGTGGTTTCACTATTCATCGAAAATTGAAAGTTTTCAGAAAAATACCAAAAATTAGGCCTAAGATATATTTGATATTATGAACTCAAAAATGATGTCTATTTTACCAAATTCAAAACATATCAGTTGCATTAACTAATTTAAAAATTAATTCTCATCGTCAAAACAAATAGCGTGTTTTTAAGAGATAATAACTATCAAAAGATTGACACTAGTTTATAACTGGTTTAAATGTGAAATTACATCCAATGACCAACATTGTATTAAATTGTAAAAATATATTCTAAATATACTTTAAAACCACTAAAATTAATAATTTATCACTATTAATTATTTCTATTAAAAAAGTTATTTTTAATTAAAATTTAGTAATTTTCACTATTCATCAGAATATGAAAGTTATCCGAAAAGTACCAAAATTTTACCCTAAGCTAAATTCGATACTGCGAATCCATAAATGAAGTCCATTTTGAAAAATAAAATTTTCAAAATTTCAAAAAGTGGTTATTACTATTCATAACGGCTAGTTTTAATAATATCATAATAGCATATTGTTGTTTAGTGAAACTCGTTATTGCGTACTATACATGCCATTGACGAAGGTCGCGATTGCGTGTAATGCAAGGCAAGTCAAGGATGTATGTTGTGCAAGCTCCTTTTGGTGTAGCGTACAACACAAGACATTAATAAAATTAAAAAGAATATTTTTCATAAAATCTCGGGCTGTTACATTCTACCCCCCTTAAAATGAATTTCGCCCTCGAAATTCTTCGGGGTTATAAATGGTTTACTATTTGAAAGTTTCTTTAATCGAAACCCACATCATAAAAAGGAATTCCAAAACCAATCTGTAAAAACGAAAGTATGAAACGTAACGGTTACCCAAATAAACTAATCACTGGGTTTCCACATAGGTGAAAATATGGATATAGAAGAGAAATCTAACCATTATGTTCTGATGGAGAGTGGTAGAGAACATGGCTATGGAAAAGCCAGCAATCAAAAATCCATAAATTTGTGACGATCTAAGGTACCATCTGATTAATCAGATATAAGATCACTAGGACAACATTTTTGGTTTTCAAGATCGTTTCCCTAAAGTTGAAGAATTTTAATTAGAATAAATACTTACTTTATTTTGGTACAATCTCACTATTGTTCGTGCCTTGAACAATTTCTACTTCATATCTTAAATAAATGAAGTTTAATTTGTTATTCGTGAAGTGTTAGCAGATCATGTGATAGAATGACGGGTCATTCCATCTGTCTCAAACAAAATGATAGCAAAAGTTATTAAATATACATAAGTCATTCTATAGTGAGATTAATCATATATGGTTCCTAAAATGGACTTATACTTCATATATCATACTTCTTAATATAATAAAACTAGTTTCTACAAAACAGGGACTTCATGTAGGCCAGTGGTAGGCGATAAAGGCCAGTCGCACTTCGGTTGTGGGTTCGATTCCCACATCCTTGTCCGACGCGATGGGCTGTCGCCCGTCCTGCAGGTTGTCCTTTTTCTAAAACTATATTACTATAACATCCCATCAATAATATCGAAAAAAAACTTCTATCCATAAACAATACTAACTTATGGTTAACATAATCCATTCCGATATTTAGGCTTATCTAAAATACTTCGGTCCAAGCTCATAGTATAAATAAAACGATAACTTGAAATGTCATCAACCAAGCATGTGAATACCATCATTTATCCCCCATATATCTTGTTGGTCACATTCCAATCATGTGAATACCTTAATCTTTTATTCTCTTGAAGAATGAATACCCATTGAACCTTAGTGAAAACATTAATGCAGTTAAAAGTTAACACTTTCCATATACCAAAATCCTCAAAATTCTATATACTCAAACCATGATATCACTTAGTCCTTATATCAATCATGAGCTCATGAATACTGTTAAACATTTCATTTTCTCATTTTCCCTTCATTATGTGCATATCATCTTATTTCCAAAAATATCTCAATCACTTTGAATACCACATTAGACCAATACATAGATATTCCAATACTCCATGATATAACATTATTTTGGAATCCCATTACATAAACACTTAATCATTCCACCACATCGTTGTCATATTCAACATCGCCAATTGTGATCGCACGTGACTTCCCTTTGTCCTTTGCCTTAAGTTGTTGCTCATGTCGATCATCACTAACCCTTGGATTAGGGCATTTATTGGCATAATGTCCCATATCCTTGCACTTGAAGCATTGAAGTGTTGGTGGTGCGTTCTCTGCAGTGTTTGCTTTATTCACATCATTAGAAACCCTTTTTCCATTACTTCGACACTCAGCTGCTCGATGACCTTATTTTCCACACTTAAAAAATTTTCTAGTCCCTTTAAGACAATCTCCACCATGCTTCTTTCCACACTTTGTGCATAAGGAAACATTCATCTTCTTTTCACCATTATTCTGAGATTTCTCCTTGAACTCCATCTTTCGTTTCTTGTCAAAACCATGAGATGGATATGTAACACCAACTTCCATTTCTACCTTGATAGAACAACGCACAATTTCTTCATAGCTACTGAAGTCTCTTATAGCTAATGCCCTTCGAAGATTGGTTTTAAGCCACTGAAAAATCGATCAACTTTACTTTCAGGTTGGATGATAATGCCAGATGCATACCTTGCAAGTCTTGTAAAATTCGCTTCATATATACCAACAGATTCACCATCCTTCTGCTTCAGCTCAAGAAACTCCTTTTCCATCTTTGTTCGAAGAATACGAGGGAAGTACTTACTGAAAAACAAGTTCTTGAACTCGTCTCATTCCATGGACTCAATTTCATCTCTTGGCCTCGTATTCTTGATAAGATTCCACCATTGATCAGCTTCACCTTCCAAACGTTGTACTGCTAAGATGACTTTATCATGTTCAGAACATTGAAGAACTGAAAATATCTTTTCAGTGGTACTGATCCATTGTTCAGCAACAAGTGGATCAGAAGACCCATTGAAAGATGGTGGACGTTGCGTCATGAAGGACTCAATAGAATATTGTTCCCTTCTCTGCTCATTTGGAAGTCCAGAATGATTCATATCTTGTGTAATTATAGCAATAAGATTTTCCACTCCATCTCCCATAACATTTTTTTGTTCAGGAGGGCAATCATTGCATTGTCCATTGCATTGATCAACATGGTTCCTTCGGGTTCCAGCCATCGTCTAAAACCCAAAAAGAATAGTGTGAGAGGCAAAAAACATGATAAGGAAAACAACATAATAAAGGGGGAGTACCTTCAATATCCAACATCTTAGGTTTAATTCTATGATCGTTAGCGTAATTATAGTACTATAACCTATACGTATACTTAAGCATAGAGACATCCCTAGACACACCTTAGAAATATCTCTAGAGATCTCACTAAAGTTCTCGCATCCTAGTTTCCAAAGGTTGACTAAACCTTTCCTCTGATACCAACTGTAGAGACCCGAAGCTTAACGTACATTGACATTACGTTACATTTGAGGAATACTTAGTACATAACAAAAACACACACATAAGGATCGTAATAGTTTAGTGTCTTTGGAAACTCGGAATATAATCTTCTAATCCTGGTGAAAGATCTTCAACAACTCCCATAAAGATCTTCCTTTTTTTACCTAAAACCTTTCTTTATATCCTGGGGAAAAGAAAACATAAAAGGGTGAGCTCAAATGATCAGTAAGGGTAAACAAAAGAAATATCAATCACATCATATACATAAGCACATAACTTTTGGAAATCTTATCCTGCAAAAGAAATCATAAATTTCATAACATGGGATAAATCATGGCAGTGAAATGTAATCACAATAATCATAACATAAAACATGAAACTTTTTGGCATTCACACATAATCATAGAGAATCATTTCTTGTTAGTCAAGACTCATTTCCAAGACTATCTTAGTGGACAAAGTCCCTTTCTGAATCGAGTAACCCTCATTTCAGTCCTGTTTCACTGAACCGGTATAACCTACCATTCCAGCCATGTCTATCTCATGAGATATAAAATCTTTACCCAATGCATTGGAGGGAGATATAGGTCCCACCCATCTTATAATGAATCCTTTCTTATGTGTGCCAGATAATCATAAAACATACATCATCACATAACACATGTAACAAAAATGGGATTCTTGAAACATCATGACATCATAAATAAATTCATATAAGATAAATGAATTCATAAAAATAATTCCATCACAACATGATCAAATCAATGTAATAATAGGGATAAAAACAGAACCCTTTATTATCTTAGATGGAAAATAATTTTGATAAAACACTTGAACTCCATTCTTGAGGAAAATATCATTTCTTCATCAAAAACATTTTTCCTTTCATAACATGTCATACAACTTTAAAATAAAAGAAGTTGATTAAAAATAAACTTGAAAACTTGTAAAGGAATCTTCTTGGAAATAATGTTTTAAAAATCCATTCATGCCGTATAAGTTAAAAAAAACATTCTTCGTACTTTTGTCGGAAAAGTCAAAAAGTACCTCGTACGGAAAAACGACAAAAGATTCCTTTTATATTCTTTACTAAAAACTCACCTAAGGGTAAAATTGGATTTAAACTATTGCAAGTGGATGGAAACAATATTAAATATTGAGGGAACATGGATGTGGATGATAAAATACACCCCAGTAAATACTTACGAAGAAACAATCTCGGATAAAAATGAGGTTGTGATATTTCCCTTACCGTAGGTCCGACTTGCTTTGTAAGTGTCCAAACCTCCTGTATAATGATTTAAATCATGTTATTGACTTATTCCAGAACAATATTCATTGTTATTATATCATATATGGTCCACTTATGACTTTATATTACCCGTTCTTTTGTAAATTCATGTTAAAGTAGCGTTTTGGGTAAAATCGTCTCATTTGTCGTTCGTGTTTTTAACTTGTAATTATTCATATGATTACTTAGATCATGATTACTTAATTCCAGAATATAAAACATGATATATATATATATATATATTCATAAGATACATATATAATAAATCAGTAAATGGAAAGAAATACACCGTTCATGGAGACGGTAGTCCGTACGTACGCATGAATGCTGTTTTCGTTTCCTTATTGAATTGAATGGAATTAATTAGATGACATAAATATAAATATAAATAATTCCAGTATCATTATTAGGTCATATATTTCATTAGTACTTATTATATATACTTTATAATCATTCATGAATGGTTAATCATTGAGAATGAATCTCATCGCGTCGTGGAGACGGTAGTCCGTACGTACGCATGAACGCTGTTTTCGTTTCCTTATTGAATTTAATGGAATTAAGTAGATGACATACATATAAATATAAATAATTCCAGTATCATTATTAGGTCATATATTTCATTATTACTTATTATATATACTTTATAATCATTCATGAATGGTTAATCATTGAGAATGAATCTCATCGCGTCGTGGAGACGGTAGTCCGTACGTACGCACGAGCGATGATATCATTCCCATGGTCATGGAATTGTGTTGAAGTGTATGTATACTATTTCAGTATCAATATCAATTTATAATAATCCTATATAGTTACTCATTACACATTTATACCCATCCAATTAAGGTGGTGGCGGAAAATAGATTACACCACGGCGTGGAGACGGTATTCCGTACGTACGCACGCGCGGTGATTTCATTTTTCCGTAGGATGGATAGAAGATGAATTAGGGTTGTTTCATATTTATAATAACATATCAGTATGTAAGTAATACTGATGTTATTACTTTATCATGAAACAACTAAAGAAGAAGAAGTTGAATAAGAAAGAAATTGAAAAGATCGGTAATGGATATTACCTCTTCTTTGAAACGCCTCTTTGAATCCTCCACTTAGGGAACTAAGATTGGTCTTTGAAGAAGACCAGGACCTCTAGGATTATTCTAGGGAAGTGGAGAAGGGATTTTGGCAGGGGTTGTCCGAGCTTGAGTGCTCAAATTGGTGTGAGGAGGAGGGGAAGGAGGTGCCCTTTTATAAGGGAGGAGAGGGGCACCTTAGGAATATCTCAAAATATTATTTTATATTAAAGTCAAAATCGGTTTATAATGGTTCCAAAGGGTCTTATTTCGAAGCTAAAGTGGGGATGGGTCGAAATCCTATCAACCAATAGGATTTAGACAAGTTTAGGTTATTATTTTAACCATATCAATTAGATTTAACTCTAAGTTAACTAATTTAACTTTTACCGTGTCTTTTTGTTTTCTTACACTATATGGTTAATACACTTACTATAACATGCCAAACGAACCCCAAATTGTTTATTATTAATATATATATATCCTTATATAAGTCATTTGGCCGAAACTAATATTTTTAGGAATAAAATAACAATTAATAATATAATATTTGATTTAAAAACTATTTTGTGTCAATTTTGACACTATTTGATATATGATTTTTGTGAAAGTCATAACAGAATTATATGTTCGAAACAAGTAGACTAATCAACACTAATATATCATAGTAACCTAGAAAATTAGTGTAATTCATTAAAAGTCTCAAATTATATTTATTTTGGTATTTATAACATCAATTATGTCAATATTTCATTAATAAGATAATTACTGCATCATTTTTGTGTCATAAATAAATTAAATTATATAATGTCTAAAAATTACAAATAAAATACCATTATGTATGAAATCTTTTTATATTTCTAATGAATATTTATAGTTGAATTTATCTTATGTATAACCCCATATTAAAAATGTTTTAGTAAATAAACATTGATTTTAACTCTTTTAACCCTTCTTTAAATAAATTAATAATAAATGTCCTAATCTAATCCAAGTGGGCCTAAATGGTCATATGTTATTCCTAAGTTTTTTTTTGGTCGAATTTCACTTATCCAATAGAATTAGGACATGTGTTAGGGTAATAATAATATCATCTTTACCCTTAATTACCCTATTTACTTTTAACCGTGGTAAAAAAAGTAAAAAGT
Source organism: Viscum album (assembly GCA_963277665.1). Classification (NCBI taxonomy): domain Eukaryota; kingdom Viridiplantae; phylum Streptophyta; class Magnoliopsida; order Santalales; family Viscaceae; genus Viscum; species Viscum album. Next base: position 261,076,362 of record OY728164.1, on the reverse strand, counting down.
TACTATTCACCAAAAATTATTTTCATCTCATTGAACCACATTTTAGTCCTTGATATTAACCGTGTCTCTCGGATTTTCAAAATTCCACTCACAGAAGCATTAAAATTAAGTTTTATGAAAAATTCAGTTTTTTTTAACTACCACTTAGTGGTTTCACTATTCATCGAAAATTGAAAGTTTTCAGAAAAATACCAAAAACTAGGCCTAAGCTATATTTGATATTATGAACTCAAAAATGATGTCTATTTTACCAAATTCAAAACATATCAGTTGCATTAACTAATTTAAAAATTAATTCTCGTCGTCAAAACAAATAGCGTGTTTTTAAGAGATAATAACTATCAAAAGATTGACACTAGTTTATAACTGGTTTAAATGTGAAATTACATCCAATGACCAACATTGTATTAAATTGTAAAAATATATTCTAAATATACTTTAAAACCACTAAAATTAATAATTTATCACTATTAATTATTTCTATTAAAAAAGTTGTTTTTAATTAAAATTTAGTAATTTTCACTATTCATCAGAATATGAAAGTTATCCGAAAAGTACCAAAATTTCACCCTAAGCTAAATTCGATACTCCGAATCCATAAATGAAGTCCATTTTGAAAAATAAAATTTACAAAATTTCAAAAAGTGGTTATTACTATTCATAACGGCTAGTTTTAATAATATATTAATAGCATATTGTTGTTTAGTGAAACTCGTTATTGCATACTATACATGCCATTGACGAAGGTCGCTATTGCGTGTAATGCAAGGTAAGTCAAGGATGTGTGTTTTGCAAGCTCTTTTTGGTGTAGCGTACAACACAAGACATTAATAAAATTAAAAAGAATATTTTTCATAAAATCTCGGGCTGTTACAGATGCTCTCTTAGTATATCTTTAACAACATCATGATAATGGAAATGATTGCCTCAAAATAAAATACAAAAAGTGAATATTGAGGGAAAAAAGACCATTACAAAAACTATTGGTCAACTTTCTGTAAAATAATCTTGGCTTCACCTACAGATTCACTTACACAAACCGATGACCTAACTTCACCACCTGAGGCATCCTTTGATCATTCATGCTATCCCCTAAAGTCCATCCAAGACCAACTGTGTTTCTTAGGGGTTTCATACACAAAAACCCTATTATTGGAATGCTATCTGGAAAGCAACGACAAAATTCAAAACTCAGCAGAACCACGTAATTAAATAAAAACAAACCTTTTCCCTAAAATCCTCTTTTGTTGTGTTCCTTCTACATTAATGGAAACATTTACAGGATTCAAAGCAACTCTCCCCATCATAGGAGTTTAATAGCTATAAAAAGAAGAGATAAACCAACTGCTCACTAGTGAATTAGGTCATATTCACCATAAATGAACATGTGAATCTCCTCCAAGCGACACTCACATATGTCACAACATTTGGAATGAATGAAAAAACCAATTGAACATCATGTCAAAATAGACGATCCTCTTGAAAGTCAACTCGAGAATTGGGGTTAACTTGATTACATTTAACATCCAGGTCACCCTACTATAGAGATAACCATATAACATTATTAATAGAATAAATATCAACGACATCACTTAACCCAACCAATCGGTTGCATCATTTTGAAACTCAAAGGAAACAACATATGTGGACACATACTACCCCGATTTTTCAAGATCTAGTGGAAAATTCTGGATACTACACATAGGCTTATCATCCCTATGAAATCATCTATTATATGGCCTATATAGAAAATGGAACAAAAGCACATTATCTCACATGACTATAAAAGAGACTGATGACCCCTAAATCATCTAAGAAAAGAATAACAAGGTCACAAGACCATTTGAAGCGGACAAAACTGAGGCATTTCTAACCAGTTAAAACTAATAATTACCTGATTCTCAAGCCCATAACAAGTGTCAAGGATATCATGACCACCTATCCGATCAAGGGATTCATTTAAAAAATAGAATTCATACATGGGACATATATACCCAAAATTAACCAAACGCCAGAAAACTAATCAAATCAGCATGACACTAATGTTCTAAGGGTGATACCTACAATGGGCTAGCCCCTAATAAATAAAAAATGTCAATAATTTAACTAGGTAGCACCAATAGATCTCACTAGGCTAATGGGTCTATCGGTTAATCCATTTTTAAATGGATAACTGTTTAAGGAACACACTCATGTCTCCAGTCCAATGAAACTCAAAGTAAATGTAAATAACCATTACATGAGGTTTTAATCAAAGGAAATTAACTTAAGTTCCATTTTCAAGGACGTTACATTTATTCACATTTAATCTTTAAACATTTTGATGTTTCATATAAAACATAATATAAAATTTATAAACAGAAAACATAGTACCGGATTAAAAAATGTTGCATGGTATAATATGAATATTTTTTAAAAAATTATTTTTAAAAATTAACCATTTGTTGACATCTCATCATATTAGAAAATTTTAAAAATAAATTTATTTTTAATAGATAAGATGACATACAAGGGTCCCACTAAGATAATATGGGTTCATCAGAATCAAAACCAATATATTTTTTTATTTATAGAGACTAAAAACACCCAAATAGGCCATCTCATAAGAAAAATGCCCTAAATGACAGACATGGCTCCAATTTTTTATTTAAGAACATTACCAATTCATTTTAGATAAAATTTAAACCACACTACATTTCACGAAATTTCAAATATAACTTTGTCATATATAATTGTACAATCACATGGGTTATCACCATTACAATCTATAAAGATCCCATGATCATTGTAGACTAGATTACATCACCCATTTAATAGAAAACAATCCCATTTTAAATTATAACATGATTATATATAAATATTACTTCTGTTATATTGGTGGCCATCTACCAATCCATAAAGTGACCATACTCATTAATGTTTTCCATTTGACTCACTTTATTTAAAATCATTCACACATTATAATTTGAAAATTAGAATCATTTAAAATTTAACAAAAGTTTCAAAACATATATAGTGCTCAATGGTGGTTCAAATATAGGGGTCACATTTTCCCAATTATGAGGAAACCATATACATTAGCGCTAAAAAAACTGTTCCCATTTAATCAGAACCACTATATTTATTCTCTAAAACCTTTTATATTTGTCAAAAAGAACTAGCATGTAATATTAAGTTGTAAACATAGAGGAACATGATATATGCCTAGAAGCATGGTGTAAAGGGAAAACATGATAAAAATAGAAAACATTGCATAGAATAAAATAACCATGTCATTCAATTAGTCCGGATAAATAAAACAAGAGCGTGGCATAGAATATAACAAGCATACTAAGGAATTACATAAACATGTACAAAACTAAAAATGTTACTAAAATACATGGTATGTTACATAAAAAGCATACAGTCTAAAAAAATAATTTAATAGATTGAGAATGACATGTGAATAAATATATTCATATAATGATGAATGAAATGATAATTCTTCACCACATCCAACCAAGAAAAAAATAAAATAAAATTTAAAAGTCGGTATAGAGTGGAAAGTACCCCTGTCACTCAAGGTGAGATCATAACCAACTGTAACAAAAACAAATCATAAAAAACCATCCCAACCCTGGCCAGTTGGTCATTTCCCCATAGGTAGGGTGACCAGTTCCAGACACAACTATTTACCAAGTGCCAAAAAATTCCTAGTCTCTTATATACCAATCCAAAATAGAAATTAAAAGTTAAAACCCACTCTGATACCACTTTTGTAACTTTCCTAATTGACATACCACTAATACGGTATCCAAACCAGTGGGTCACATGTCTTCATGCACACCTACCCAATCTTCAGAGGCTAATGATTAACAGTGAGTGTATAAGGCGGTGATAATTGGGAGAATATATCATCATGATCAGAGTACCGCAATGGTATAACATATAATACATAACAGAAAATAACATAATTAGAAATAAATATAAGTTAGATTAACAAACTAGTAATAATATAATATAAATATAGAATATGGACAACACCACTATTCAATAAATGCATTCATTTCATAATTATAATACAGAAACATAATAAATACATACAAAAGTTAGTGATACAATATAGTACATGAATAAAGAAATGAAATAAAATGAAATCCCCAAGGGGAGATCTTCATGAGAATCCTAAGCATCAGATCAGTGACATTATCATAAATCCCAAGGACATGATAAAAAACAACAAATCAACCATGTTCCTTTTATATATATGGTCTACTCGGGTACCACCGTGTAATGGTGGCCCGATTAGGGTGTGATATAATAATACTAATAGGTTCCCACCCACGGTGTCTAACATTGAATCTAGTCTTTTAAATACAATGTAATGATGTGTGAAGGTATAAATAGAAAGATAAAAAATTAGTGGTAAAAAAATAAACAACAACCCGACCATGTTCCTATGGGACACCAGACGACTATACATGTTTCGATACATAGCCGTAATGTGTGTCTGATTAGCTAACAGACATATATAGTAATATATATGTAAAGTATTATTATATATTTTATCCATCTAAATAAACCATGTACATGTAGACATAAGTTCCATATATAATAAATAATAGTTGTTGGATGAATCATAGAATAAAAAAGACATATATAACTAGTCTAAATGAGACTATAAGCTCAAGGAATATAGTACATACCCTATATCCTAATTGTGTGAGGGAAAAATGACAAAAACCCTTGGGATCCACCATTTCAACACTCTAATTATGGAACATGACATGTGAGTCCTATCATCTATATAGTATCACTTGTGTGAGATTACATGAACTTAACACCCAATGTAAGTGAGCATGACACTACCATGCTCAACAGAACCCTTACAATTATATATATCCTATGTAAAGGCTTAATCAAATTTATTATAAATTAAAATGAAGAAGTATATCTCAAAGTTTACATTTATCAATCACATATAATGTCATCATCATATTTATAATACAATCCATGAGGAAATACCTCTCATTCTTTGCATTTATCAATCCCATAAAAATCCATAATCATATTTATAACACAATCTCTAAGGAAATTCCTATATTTAATTGCATTTATCAATCCCATATAAAGGAATCATTTCAGTTATAACAATTCATATAATCCATGATTATTAAATTATAAAAGAGGTGTGGTATTACCACCCTGTTCAACTTAATTTATATTTACCCATTCAATATAATGAAGGAAGGAAATCTATCATGAACAAGTTATAAAAATTAAACATTCCACTAATTCAATAAAAACATAGAAATTCAAATTAAATGTTCAAAAATCCACTTAGATGGAACTGTGAATAAATTGGAATTTAGATTATTGAAAAACCCCATTTATAATTCAAACCAAGGCATTATAAATAGCTTAGTTCAATAGTAATTTTGATAGGATATGGTCCAAGACATGAACTTATATGGTGAAATGGTTCTATAAATATTTAGAAAGGGAAATTTAATATTCTAATACCATTAAACACCATTAAACAACCATGAAATAAATATAAAAAAAAGAATAAGTATTCACAAAGTAAGGTATAAATAACTAATCATTAAATTTTAGATTAGATGATATCACACCTCATATGATGGGTTTCATTTTATGACATGACATTTTTCATTAGAAATTCATTAATGAAAATTTAATCATCCATTATAATTCATGTATCAATTCATAAAAATAAATATTATAAATTGACTAACAATAAGGAAATTAAATTTTATAGGTTCTAATAGAAGAAAAAGGGTTCAATTATCATTTAAACAACCACAAATGAGGGGAATCCACTTATAGTATAATATAAATGCATAAAATGTGTTACAAGATTTTAATCATTTAATTTTGAGAATATAATTAATCTCGAACACCCATGGGGTGTCTGTGATTGAGTTTGGAAACCACTATTTACTCAAAAACCATCAAAGGGTGTAATATGAGTCATGATTATAAATTTATTATAAATAAAACAATATAACAAGATTCATCGAAAAGGAGAGCATGAAACAAAATGGAAAGATTTATAATTTGATGAAAAAATCAGAATAATTCATATCCAACCTACCTCATTAATTGGATGACCTACCAATCAATTATTGTGGTCTGGTTCAATTTTTTCGGTATAAATCTATGAAATAGACATTTTACATGAAAATAGGGAAAATGAACTTACATAAAAATAGTGAAACCAAGAGGTGATCAATCAAAGAAGGATTCAATAGGACTTGAGAGATTATCGATATTGATCTATAGAGACAGATGAATCTTGAATTTGACAGTGCATGTGGAGATACATCGAATCCTTGGTGAAATATATTTGGAGATCCATTTGCATAGGGAGGATGCATCACATAGATTCTAATGGAATAGTAATGGAGAGAAATAAATTGAAAGTGAATTAAATGAATTTGGTCATTTTACCCCAAAAAACAGTTTTTGGTTTTGCCACATAGTTTGGCCATACTGTATACCAATGGAGCAGCGCCCCCTATATAAGCAACCATCTCCCACAGTTTTTGTCACACGGTTACCCTATCTATGCCCTAATAATGCGAAGAATAGTCCCTATGTACTTCAAAAAATGGAACTACTCATATGAGATAAATAATGTTTTTGTGAAACATCACCATTCCCATGAGTCGAATTTATGATCATTTTTTAAGGATGTGTGGTTTGTTGTTGGGGACCTCACAATTTTAGAAGAACAGTGCGACTATGTCAGAGCACCCAAACCTTGATATTTCTAGCCCTGATGCTCACAAAAATCTAAGACACACCCATGAATCCTTTCAAGCCGCTTCCCATGTCAAAAAACAACTTCTTGATGTGTTCTAGCACTTGGAATTGTGCTCCAAAACGTGATTATAAATCCGATAGTCTAGAAAATTACAAAATATCAAAATCCCATGGATTTTTTCCAATTCAAAAACACAAGCCATTATAATTTCCACCCTCTATAAGGTATCCTAAAAAATACATTACCCGTGTATTTATATATCACCCACCTCATTCCAATATAGTAGTGAGAAATATGAACTACCATAATGTTCCTCCAAAGGTTTCATGTGAATCAATACATGGAAGCTGTTATTGTATGAAAACAATACCATGTCTAGGTGATCATAACATTGCCTAATATTTCCAAGGATGCATGTATGATGTAGATTTTCTGATAATCAATTAGTCTATGGATCATATGTCATACATATCATTAAATAAGGTTGAAAATACTTATTTAATAATTTCCAAAACAACTACATAAACAGTCCCCTTATTTTGATATTATACGAGAAGGAACTCCATTCTATCATAAATAATCCTAAATATAAATAATGAAAAAATTATCTTCTAAATGAATTTATCAGATCATTATGAAATTTTAATCCTTAAAACATTGATCAAATATCATCCCAATAAAATTTATATATCATGGGTTACATGGAAAACTCAAAACAAATAACATCATCACCTTGTCCACTTCCACACAAGAATATAAATTATCTAGAGTAAAACATTTATCCACTTAATCTATATTTTGATCCTCTAATAGGTTATGATATGTGATAAGAAGGATATTATGTATGTTTTCATTCTTAAAAAAAATATAAATATTTCCAAATATCTAGATACATATTCTTCTAACATTTTTTTGCAACCTACTGAGAGTGATGATAGTACCTCATCAACTCTTAAATCATATAATAATTAACCAAAACTCTCCCATGAACAATAATCATTTGATAAAAGTCCACCAACCACTCTAGATCCAGGGCACTTCCTTCCATCTATTGTCTTATCACGTAGAATTCAAGATCTAACTCCAAGCTGCTATTTTCCCATTCCATTAACATCGATGAGATAACTAAAGGAGAAAATTATATAAAACCTCAGTACCTAAAATCATCCACCAACTATTCTATAAATACTTTCATCAACCATAACTCATATTCTTAAGGTCTCATTCTAATATAAATTGTTTTCTTAATGATATAATCTATAAGCATATTACATTTACATTAAGTAAAAGGTATCTCAAAAACAAAAGTATACTAATACTAAACAAAAAACCTCAAACTATGATTCATGTACTACTAGGAGTATATGTAAATCAACCACATCTATTCCTTGTATATGAAACATATCTCACCAAAGAGAAAATTGGATGACCAAATTAGATAATGGACCATGACATCCAAACCCAAATCACCCGTTGTGGTTTTTTTCTCATGGGGTCATATATTTTGATACCCAGAAGATACAACATGATCTATTTTAATCAATATATATCTTAAACAAACAGTAAATCCATCCTCATAAATTTCATATTCATTCTTAGTCTCTAGAAATTTTGGGATCTATGTTGTCTTCAATCACATATTTTTCTCTGGGAAATCATTTTTGAACTATTACAACCATTAAAACATCACCTACTTATTTTTATTCCATGTTATTAGATATTTTATATTAGATAGTTTTTAAAATAACAATCTATATAATACGAAAACCCACAAATATACACATAATTACATACAAATTTTGATGCCACTAATAAGATATCATAGCCTCAACCTTTTTAGGGTCATATTAAAAACTAGCCTCAGTGATGGATTATCTAAGAAAAAATGGATTCTTCATGCAGATGTGATATTTAGGGATATTGCAATAGAGCTGATGTGAAAAATGATTATTCAACACAATAATCAAGTGTCATGTTTAAATAATTAATGTCCATGAGTTTATGAGGATATCATAAAAAACAGAATAATTAATGAGTAGAAACATAGATGGATGATCCTATTCATATGTTCCTAGAAAATCATAGGTTCATTTTCAACCGAAAATACATGAAAATACACTCAATCATTTTATATCTACTCATGAATTATAACTTAAAATTGAAATATTATTTGCCATAATTCTTGTGGTATACTGATCATAGGTCAATCTTGGAGAACCCCAAAGCTTACATCAACTGATCAAAAAACTCATTTACCCTTTAAAATGTGCGTCTTTTCTTCATAGTCACCTAGTTCAGTTTCTTATTGCACATTCATAAGAAAGCAATATTTTCCATACTCTTTTATAATAACATAATATAACCCTAGTGATATGTGATCAGTATGATAAAACACATCACCTATAAATAAATGAGTTTCATCTTATACTTCTTCAAATTTTCCTATTTCATATATAACAGGGGTATTGATATAGGTTTCCATCCTCACATGATTTTTATCTCTAAATAAATTTATCATTAAGGTGTAATTTTTGATATTCTTTACTAAAAAATAATCCTAAAAATGGTTTACTATATTAGAAAAAGAAGATAGTGATATATCTATACCATCCAAATGTTACATTTCCATTACATTCACTTTAATGGAATAAAATGGAATAATGTCTAGAATCATTCTTCCTACTCCATAATCCAGTTCTATAGTCAAGAAAAACATATCACCTATAGGGGTATTAAAGGATACATGTCTGTTATAGTATTCAATCTGTGATTGAAAACTGGTTAGCCAATCCATGAAGAAAAACTAATCATATCTAGAATCATGAAATCCTAAAAAAATTTATAGATAAAAATAATTACATGATATTCTGAAAACATATATTGAAAATCCAATTTATTCTCCATGGGTGTATAAAGAGATGACATCACAGAAGATCACCTGCCTGGAAAGTCTAGTATAAAAATAATGTGATAAGATATTAATGATTGGAAAACTCTTATATAAAAATGTAGAATATAGTTAAGATATAATCAAGAAAATACATGAAATAATAATAGTTATTTATCTTCCATCTACAAGAATATTGTCTTGTGTATTCATCATTCCAATATTTGGTCTATGAAAATTCCATTAGGGCCCAAATCTCCCATGGGTTATCAATGTATATAGAATATGTATCTAATATTAAGGTCATCCAACCATATTCTAGACTAATCAACTAGAAATATTCTTTGGATTCCTCATAAAACACAAGATATGGAAAACGTGGTCGTATATGTGACACTCTATATGGGGTTCCCATGAATTGTTTAGATGTTTCTTCTCTACCCATAATTGAATCACCTAGTCAAACCACTTCCTATGAAAGAGTAGATGAAATATTTCTCATATTAATCTACCTATTAAAACCTAGGTGTTACTCCTCTACTTTACTCTTCCTACTATTTGAATATTTAGCCACACAAAAATTATGGAATCCACCAATCAGTCTAATAAATGATGAAATAAGACAAAACATTCTGTCCTATTATATACCTTTTCAATGTGTAGGTCCTTAAAATGCACTTCAAATTATATCATCAAGTCAAATCTACTGACTTGTTTCCCTAGTTCTAGTCAACGACTAATCTAAATCTTCTCTTCCTTTGGTGCTGTATTTCTTGTCAAGAGATGCGTGAAAAGAAACAACATTATTATGTGAGTAGAGTACGAAGGAAATGAAATTGATCCCTACTGATGTTCCATAAACTCTTGAGTGCAATATTTCTTTAGAAAGTCTCAAAAAATCCCTTGAAGGAAAGATAAAAGATGGTCTCTCAGGTAATACCCTTACACCTACAAGCCTATTTTTTTAAACACGACCATCACATGGATGGTCCATAAAACATGAATTCAGATAGCTTCACCCATTGATCCTCAAATATCTCGACTAAGTCTAATATTCACTCAATAATTTTGATCTAATACATAGCTTTACATAGAACTAGAATACTTTGGATGTCCAGTGGATATTCACACTGAATGTCCTAGGACTAATCTGTTATTGTCCTATGTTCCCATATTACTTGAACATGCACTAATAAAATGAATCCCTGATGTAACTCTTTAGTTTCCGAGACCACTACACCCATTCTAAGTGTATTTAGAAAATTATTGCCCTAAAAAAGTGACGGGGTTATATGTGAATCATATATATAGGTAATTTTATAGTTTTATTTGTAGTCCCATTAAACATATACTAGATATAATTTATTTATATTTCACGAAAATTCTCATTCCACATCTCATACAAACTCATGATCATTTTAAATTATATGTTTAATTATTGGATCCCTATATAAATTAATATACGTCAAATTGAGATAATAAATTTTATATACGAGGGTGGGGGATAATATATCACGCTAAGATCTTAATATATGAATTCTATTGAATAAGTCAATGTGTTAATAAGTTTTCTCCACACGTGACACTGAACGTGACAGAATAATGGATATATTTAGATAATATATTAACGTTTATGTTTTACCAGAAATACATATCCAATAAAATAATGAGAATGAATATGAGAAAATATTTTATTAAATTTATAAACTATAAAAACCATGAATACTTTTAATATGAATGAAATTGAATTAGGTTCTATAAAAAGATTCGTGATATCATTTATTATTTAGGAATGTAATCTTCTAAAAATTTTATTTTTACCCAATAATATTTTTAATTTTAAGTAAAAAAAATATTAATGAATATAAATTATATTTCATATTAATATTTGGTTAGCACCAATTTAGTTGTAAGTGATATAGAATAATAATAATAACAATAAATATTTTAATTATCTTTTTTAATGAAAAATGCTTTTCATTATATTTTATAATTTTCTTAAAAGATGGAATTTTAAAATTAATAAAATTATTACCATTTTCTATTACTCATATACATATTAAATTAGTACTAAATGATAACCATTTTTTAAAATGGTTGTTTTCTAGTAAAAAAATGTTGAATTTAGGAAAATTATAAATCCCATGATTTGATAACAAAGTAAGAATAACCTAGAAGATTTATAATCCAATAAAGTAAAAAAGTAAAAAATTATTTATTAAAATTAATCATTTTAACTTATTATTTTTATATAGAATATCATCCATAAAATTTAAGAACTATTGTAAAATTTTATTCGGAATAAAATATTATTTATGGTCTTCTCTATAAATCATGTAATTTCAAGGTATTTCATTATATTGGATTTAAATGGAAGACTAATACCTATTATTTAATATATATCAAATAAATATATGGATATAAATTTAGTACCAATGAAAAAATTGTAATATATATATATATATATATATATATAATTTAAAGCTTAATAACTTTATTTTTCATAAAAATTTGTGTATTTCAAATTTTAGTGTATACATTTTAAAATTAGCCTTCCATTACTATAGGAATTAATATTTATAAAATATTTTTCCAAATTGTTTCCAAATTATTAATATTATATGATTGGGTAAATTTTAATTTCTATAATTATTATTAATTACTATAGTTGTTTTTTTTGGAAAATTTATTAATAGGGGTAAATTAATTTTAGCATAGATTAAAAGACATAAAAATGTTAATAATCCATCCCTAAATTGAATTTATGATATTTTGATCGATGAATTCTTGTTCCCCCTAAAATATTTTCCATGTTAGTGCTTTGGTACCCAAAAAAAGAAAATGCGTTATTAAAAAATGCAAAGGTGTTTCGAGAAGATCCCGTAACTTCACTTAAAAAAATAACACAAATACCCATAAAAGATACATTTCTACTTATTATTAATAATAAAAAATATGATATTTTACTCCATATATAACCCTATCGCATGATAATAAAACCATTTTAACTCATTTTTATCCTAACCCCTTAAATTTCACAGATACTTCCAAGGAAAGATCATGTTTCAAATGTAATAATTATCACCGTCTTTTAATTTTAAGCTTACTCTTACAATGATATTGTCACCATAATGATATGATGTATCATGTGTCACTAATTTTCTATGTTTAATATAAATTAGTGGTATATACCATATTTTTTATTTCCATCATATTTCAAAAACAAAAAATTGTCAATCGTGCATGTTCACGAACTACTGGCTTGACATAAAAAAATTCTTTTATTTTTTTTATTAATTTTAAAAACATTATAAAATATGGTTCTTGAGAATAAATAGTAAAAATTGAATAATTGTGCTTCAATTTTAATGATATTATGTCTAAATAAACACCAAATTATTCATATTAACCCATCAAGATAAATCATGTTCATGTTTGGGTCAGATTAACCACTTACCTGAATGATTATATATAACAATATCAAGGATTAATATGTGTATACAAATATTAATTTTACTATATTATAATAATAAAATGTAGATTTTATGTGATTTTTGGATATATTTTATTGTTTTTAAATAGAATATTGAATTATTATCTTTGTTTTAAAAAAAACTCAAATAAGAAAATATTGAAACCATTTTCACAAAAAGTAAATAAAACACATTGAAATTATAAAAATTATTTTAAATAAATTAATTAAATATATTAGATTATCTAAAATGATATGTCAGTATTGAACATGTTATCAAATAATTTGTAAAGATATTATAATTATTAATCAAGAATAGAAACGTTACAGTTATTAATAACAGATTGAGTATGGTTTTTTAATAGGATATTATGTTAGTTATGTTTTTTACAAGAAGTTTTAGTTTGGAAAACAATGTATGGAAACAATATATGGGGTTTTATCTAAATTTCTCCCCTTTGATACATGTTTGGTATTATTATCCTAATTTACTTTATGTTGTGTATATTTTTTCTGATTTGAGATATTATATAATGTATTATATTTTAGTCATGGAATTTGATGTTCATCTAAGATAGATATTGTTTAGTTGGTTTTGATTAAATAGATACTCAACTTGCAACTTTTTTTCCTTGAATCAATTCTAATTCATCGAGACCTAATACTCATTATGCATCATGATTCCTTGGTATGGTGTATTTATGACCCATGTATATATTTATATCATAATACATTAATTTCATTGTATTTAATATCTAAATAAAGATCCCTTAATCAAGTTAAAATTGATTTTTTTGTTTCTCAAGTAGTATGTATTATATGTAACTCCACTTTTTTACATTAAGTTATGATCATTCTCATGAACATATATTTTTGGAACATTATAACTTCTTATTATTTAATTTTTTATTAAAGGAATATTTTTCGGAAATATACATTATTTCTATATAATCCCTTGACCAGAATATCTCACGTTTTGAGGCATTCTTTATAAAGGGCATTTGTAACCTAAATCTACTTCATTGAGTATTATAGTTTTAATGTGAACATTTTTATCTTTTTCATAGGTTCCCTCACCCAAATATTTTATGATACGGTATATTATAATACTCCCTATGAAAATGTGGTTTTAATTGAGATATGGTTTGGGCACAATTTCTATAATGTTTGTTTTGAAAATTGGTAATTTCTAATTTTTAACATTTCCATTTCATATTCAGATGTTTCTGATCCCCATTCCCTATAGAAAAAAGTATTTCATTTTCAGGCCTATATTATTGGAAATTAATTTTAAAGTAACATATTTAAATTATTTTTACCTCACCATTTTTAAAAATAGTTTCAAAAATACTTTGTAACATCTTATTATAAATCAATGACAAAAATATTTTCTTAAATATCTTTTATGATTTAGATTAAATTTTCATTTAATTTTAAAATTTATATCCCATAATAGGGTTTCTAGATCACTATTTATACTCTAATATATATATATATATATATATACCATTTTAGTGGGATAAGAACATGACAAAAAATAATCCAAATGATTATCCCCTCTTGGGTGGTAGCATTCAAGCATTATTTTGTGAGGGGTTTTTTCATTTATGTCAACAACCTTTTATGTTTACTTCTTTTTAATGGTTATCTTCTTCTAAAACCGTATGTAATCTTTATATATATGGTTTAAGATATTATTAACCATTTTATTGACATATGTAAAATTATTCACATTCTTGATGATTGTTCAATATTAATACAGGTTGATTATTCATGTCATGAACCAACCAACTGGGTCCTACCAGGGATGAATATAATATAATTGAGACATTCCAAGAAACCTCCAATAGGTTAGGTAATAGAGGGAAGAACAGTGTAGGAAAAAATTAAATGAGAGCTCTAAATATAATGTATCTTTACTCATGAATGCAACCAAATATATGAAATATTACGGAGATATAATTAAAAGATACGAAATATAGAAGTATTCAACGCATGAGTAGGCCTTTAGGAAATACATCAATGTACAGAAAGGTAGTAAAAATTGTATAAAGGTGGAAAATAAATTCTCTACAAGAAACGAGTTCCTAAGAATTGTGAAATGTTGAGATCTAAAAATAGCTTGACTCACATTCTGTCAATCTTACCATTATATAAAGAAGAACCTCCAAGATCTACTATTATTCTTGGATACCATGTCAACCAAAGTCATTTACAATCATTCTATCATTTAAAAAATACACAACATGTGTTTTAATCGACCTTGTAGGGCTGAGTATATACAACCATAATAGTGCACCAAAAAAACCAATTGGGATTAAATGGAATAAGTCAATCAACTCTAACCATAAGGAATCAGGGTAAAATAACCTGGTAGAAGATATTTAGAAAAAAAACCCAAGAGATGAGAGAATTATGACCAATATCATCGAAACTAGTTAAGAATAAAGAGTATGGCTGTATCTCCAAAAGACCCATCTTCTATCAAAGTATCACAAGTAACCCCTGGAGAATTAGTATAGACAATCCCTACCTCGCTAATGCATGGAGAAACTGAGGGATTAGTAACTCCATTGGAGGTCCCACTACCAGAAAATTCTCAATAAAATGGAGTTCCACTCTACAAATATAGTACTCATTTTCTCTGTAATTTGGTGGAGTTTTTTTATCTACATATATAAATTATTTGGGGGAGCCGCCTCCAAGAGAGATAGGGGAGTACATGCCCTATTTATTCTTGATGATCTATCATGAACATTGTCTCCATATAATAATCTCCAAATGAATCATCCTACTTACATTACCTCACCTCATAACTATAATTCTATAAATATTTCCACCATCTTGTAAAACATCTACATGTAATTAAAATAGTATACTCCAATGAAAACATTTATGTCTTGAAAAGGGAGATACACAAGGTATAATTTTCATGAAAAAGTACACGTTGTGTACATAGACTCACATGGTAAGAGATACATATTTTTGTTCTAAAACCTTTCTGTAATGAGAACCCATGATACATAATGTATATTAATCTAAGATACACAATTATTATTCACATTTATCACAAACATTTAAGCTTGCCATCACGTAGCCTCTATATCTTCCATTCACATCACTTCTATCACCATTTTTCTCACATGAAACTGATAAATCATATGGTTTTTAGCACTGGTATTTGTTTTATGGCCTCCAATATATATAAAATGGGATTCTAGTTATATTGTTGGTAACTAGAAGATAACGCCCCGAACCCACTCTTTCGGACTCGGTGCATAAAATGTTGTGTAATTTTTTTTATAAAAAGTGACACAATAATTACAAAACACTTTAAACAAACGAGGATCTTTTACCGGTCTAGGCTCTATAAGATTAGAAAAACCCTTACATTTATCATAGTTGAACAAAAATAAATCAATTTCCCTACTACGCTTCCGCGCGCGCTACAACAAAGATTACCAACTCTGGAATTCAAGGCAACCTATGAAAAACATTTAAAAAACGCAGGGTGAGCACAAAATATGCCCATTAAGGGGTTTTGGGAACCTTTGATAAATCACTTTTAAAAATATCATTTTGATAATAAATATTTAATATTCATTTGTAAATACATTTGTAAAACAACCTTTACAAAATAATATAATTCTTTTGAAAAATAATTATACTTTGAAAACACTTTTAAACTAATCCAGTGATTTTCCTTGGAAAATATTAAGAAAAATTAATTAAAACAAAACACCATTTTGTGTCAACTTAATACATTGAAGGCTGTCTTGGGCCTACCCACTTAGTGAAGGATGGGTTAACTCCCCAATGACCTTTTATTTTTACAACGCACAAGCGCCAATATTTTTCGAAAATGTTTAAAGTTTTTTTTACACACACACAGACATATATATTAGTATTGGCCACTGGAGTTTTTTCCTTTAACTTATCAATGCATTAAAATACACATGTATTTATAAATATAACATAATTAAATAAAGACTTCCATTTTTATCATCTATAGGTTTTGTTAGGACCAACATTTCCACTTTATGCACTTTACATGGTATATCCCAGTAATTAATCATTCTTTCTTGAATCCTCTTTGCTGCACATATGCACAGTTTAATTTAAATTAATTATAATAATTAATGAAGTTTTGTACATAAGATTATGAATAAATCATTATAAATGTGACATTCAATTTTCTAATGAAATTCATGTAATTGATGATTTCGAAAATAAACATTAATCTTTTAACATGTAATTATATGTTTTGCTTTAGCGCAATGAATGTAGATGATATACATAAGCACAAGGAAGTTAAATAGACATCCACGAACTGAAAATTTCATAGAAATATTTATTAAATTTCTTTTATGCATGAAGGTATAAACTGATCACAATAGTTAACATATAGTTATATCCTCTTAAAATCAATCAATAATAATGGATGTGTGCGCACAAAAATTAAAGCATAATTTCTTAAATAAAATAATCATTTTATATATACTTATGTTTCAAGGAACATGGATTTAATAAGTACATAGAAATATACATAAACATAGAACTGGAATTAGAAACCAATGATCTTGAATGTGAAATAAATTATATATTTATATATATGTTTGATTAGAATTTACACATGTATCTCAAACCCATAATTAGATACTTGTATGGTTTAAACAAAGTGTGAAAAATAACACTTCAATATAAATATATATATATACATATATTTATAAATATCATGAATAAACATGATAATTTTCATATGTTCATATAAATATATCTTGCATGAACAAAGATCAAACGTATTCAATTTGTGTGCTCAAAGAATAGATTTGGATTTCATATAATTATAACACATGTAATTAAAATATTTAAAAAATTAGAAACCACAAAATAGGTATTATAATTTTAAAGGAGAAAACTCTCCTACAAAACAATAGAACATATAAATTTGAATTCAATAATAAAAATTCCATTACTAAAATAAATATTTGAATAGAAATAAAATTATACATGAATCCTTATACACAAAACTAAATAGTTTTTGAATACCTTAGATAAAAAATGGAGAAAAACCCCATTTAAGTAAACTTTGAAATGTGAAGAAATCATATTTTAAATAAATAATTATCGCGGAATTATAATTTGGGTAGAAAATAATTTTGCATAATATATATAATAAATAAAATAGAGCAGCAGAGTCGTGTTTGAAAATAAAAAAGTCCCATACAAAATTATAATTTTAGGAAAGATGAATGAATTTCCAAATGAACTTTAAGAATTCCCTTACACCAAATTATATTAAACCTAATTTTTAGAAACTAAAAATAAACTTGAATGATTTCATTGAAGAAACATCTTACTCTAAATCAGAAAATCTATTTTATGATCATTTCAAAAAACAAGAAATCATAAAAACTATATTAATTTCTCAGAAGAAAATTAAATTAATATAAATGTTCCCTTAAATAGAACTAAATTTGAACATAATTTTGATAAAACAAACATAAACATGAAAGCTTTAATTGAATAAATCCTTAAAAATAAAAATAGAATTGTGTAAAATAAAATAGATAAAGGCCCCTTACTGAATTATAAATTCTTTTAATCTTATATTCTGCTTGTTTCTCGTACTCTCAGAACCAAAAACAACAGAACACAACTCGCAGAGGTGAATGGCCGTCTCACTTCCTTCCTCTATATATTTATACACAATAATAGGATAATATAAGTGAATAATTTATTTCAACTTGTGATGATAATTGATCCGATAAACATATAATATATCAAATTTTATAATATAATTAAAAATACAGATTGAGTTGATACATGTTGAGATACATATCATATATATCGATTTGATCAACTCTCAAGATAATAAGACATTAAATATGTACTCAGTGATTTGGAAATGAGATAATAGATTTAATGAATTATTTTTATGGAAATGTTGAAACAGACAAATGCATTTAAGTCAGATGTTAACAGGTTTGGTTTAGATATAATTTTTTTATTTCATTGATAAGTGCTGAATGGAATAGTCTAATTCGAGACACAAATTCATCTCAAAGTATTCGAAACCAAGCATAAATAAATGAAATCAAAAGATATTTGGATTGTTGGAACAATATCGCAAAAGAAATTCAGTTCAAATAACTCACGCATTTGTGAGGTTTCACATACCAACATGTACCACAAACATCAATGATAGAATCAAGAAGATGAAATTGACAAGTTCAGCACTGTTATGCCGATTTTTCAAAGGATTTGAAAAATATTAAGACATGAAATACCTAGCGTTCTATAAGGGAACAAAATAAAGAAGACCTATCCGACTTCAAAAAATCAATGCGACTCAAAACCAGTCATAGAAGTTTGATTTCAGACTTCTACATGTATATCTAGGGATTGAACCCCCCGATTTGAGTTTGGCCTCCCGAATTAAATACCTAAGAGTCGATTTTACCTCTTCCTTGAAATCAATCATAACATCTTAGTTTGAAAACAAAACTGAAGCCAACCTCTATCCAAGCATTTGATTGAATTCAAACCTATGCTTGCAACTTCTCCAACTTCGCAACCGCTTTCTTGTTCCGAATCTCATCCCTCGACCTCGATTTCTACAGCGCTTAACCTCAGCACGCTAAAATATTCCATGGATCTATCGGTTGATCTCGTTGATGTCACACAGCCTACAGAGGACTCGTGAAGCTCAGCTCGACTCAAATTGATATCTGAGGCCCTCGTGGATGGATACTTTTCCCCAGTCATCGGCTTTGTCTGCATTCACCCCAATCGAAGCCTCTGCTATACCCCGAGGTTTCCTTGGCTCAAAACCTGATTCACACTTCTTCAAAACCCTATCCCAAATAAATCACGATTCCCCTCTTTTTTTAACAGAATTTCTTCATATATTATTTTTTGTCAATTAAATCGGTCATATATATATAATACCATATAATATAAAAAGTATTGTTTGATTATATTTCAATGTTTTCTTAAAAATAACTCATTCAATTTCAAATATAAATATATATATTAACTTCCAAATAAATTGTTCTTAAATAAGTTCATTTTTTAATTTAAAAACTTATATTTACATAAGTATATAAAAAATGATTTCTTAAATACATCATTTTAAAAAATTATAAACACAATTTATAGTTATAAAAATAATTCATAAATATATACTATATTTAAAATATTATGGTTTTCTTACATTTATTATTAATTTTTATTATCTTTATGTATTATATAGTATCATGTCACGATACTATATTTCATAGAAGTATATTTAATATGTTATTAAAAGTTTCATTTTGGAAAAATATTATAATTCAAAGCATCAAACATTCAATTTAATTAAATGAAACCACATAAAAATATTCCATAACAATATTTATTTAAGATTATATTAATTACTAAAACTATATGGGATGTTACATTCTCCCCCCTTAGATGTATTTCACCCTCACAATTATTTTGTCGGACCTAAGAAAATCTTGAATTTTCATCTTTAGAATTAAATAATTTTTAAGGGGACAAAACTATCCAAAAAAATTCTAATGCATAGATAATATTTCCTCATAAGACAACATCTAATCACAAAATTGGTCTAGACTATTCCTATAATACAAATTATAACGCCCTGATCCCGCTCCTTCGGACTCGGTGCTTAAAAATGATATGTAATTTTTTTTATAAAAAGTGACATAATAATTACACAACACTTTAAACAAACGAGAATCTTTTACTATTCTAGGCTCTAGAGGATTAGACAAACCCTTAAATTTATCAGAGTTGAAAAAAATAAAACTATTTCCCTACTACGCTTCCGCGTGCGCTACAAAAAAAATTACCAACTCTGGAATTCAAGGAAACCTGTGAAAAACATTTAAAAACATAGGGTGAGAACAAAAGATGCCCAGTAAGGGGTTTTGGAAACCCTTGATAAATCA
This sequence comes from Viscum album, assembly GCA_963277665.1. Lineage (NCBI taxonomy): Eukaryota > Viridiplantae > Streptophyta > Magnoliopsida > Santalales > Viscaceae > Viscum > Viscum album. Next base: position 261,055,282 of record OY728164.1, on the reverse strand, counting down.
ATTTTAAAAATATAATTTCGACAATACATTTGAAATATTAATTTTTATATACATCTGTAAAAAAACCTTTACAAAATATTATAATGCTTTTGAAAAATAATTATTCTTTGAAAACACTTTTAAACTAATCCAGTGATTTTCCTAGGAAAATATTAAGCAAACTTCATTAAATAAAACATCATTTTGTGGCAACATAATTCGTCGAAGGCTGTCTTGGGCCTACCCACTTAGAAAAGGATGGGTTCACTCTCCAATGACCTTCTATTTTTACAACGAACAAGCGCCAATATTTTTAGAAAATGTTTAATGTTTTCTTTATATATATATATATAGACTAGTATTGGTCACTTGAGTTTTTTCCTTTAACTTATCAATGCATTAAAATAAACATGTATTTATAAATGTAACATAATTTAATAACGACTTCGATTTTTTATCATCTACAGGTTTCGTTACAACCAACATTTATACTACATGCACTTTACAAGGTATATCCCTATAATTAATCATTCTTTCTCAAATCCTCTTTGTTGCACATATGTGCAGTTTAATTTAAATTAATTATAACAATTAATGATGTTTTGTACATTAGATTATGAATAAAACATTATAAATGTGACATTCAATTTTCTGATGAAATTCATGTAATTGATGATTTTGAAAATAAACTTTACGTTTTTAACTTGTAATTATAAGTTTTCTTTTAGCGCAATGAACGTCGATGATATGTATAAACACATGGAAGTTAAATCGACATCCACGAAATGAAAATTTCAAAGAAATATTTATTAAATTTATTTTATGCATGAAGGTATAAAATGATCACAATAGTGAACATATATTTCTATATTCTTAAAATTAATCAATAATAATGGATGTGTGCGCACAAAAATTAAAGAAGAATTTCTTAAATAAATTCATCCTTTTATATACACTTAAGTTTCAAGTAACATAAATTTAAGAAGTACATAAAAATATACATAAACATAGAACTCGAATTTGAAACCAATGATCTTGAATGTTTAATAAATTATATATATATATATGTGTGTGTGTGTTTGATTAGAATTTACCCATGTATCTCACACCCATAATTAGATACTTGTATGGTTTAAACAAAGTGTGAAAAATAACACTTCAATATAAATATATATGTATATACATATATTTATATATATCATGAATAAACATGATAATTTACATATGTTCAAATAAATATATCATGCATGAACAAAGAACAAATGTATTCAATTTGTGCACTCAAAATATAGATTTGGATTTCATAGAATTATAACACATGGAATTAAAATATTTAAACAATTAGAAACCACAAAAATAAGGATTGTAATTTTAAAGGAGAAAACTCCCTTACACAACAATAGAACTTATAAATTTGAATTCAATAATAAAAATTCCCTTACTAAAATAATAATCCGAATCGAAATGAAATTATACAAAAATCCTTATACACAAAATTAAATAGTTTTTGAAGAACATAAATGAAAAATGGAGAAAAACTCCACTTAAATTAACTTTAAAATGAGAAGAAATCAGATTTGAAATAAATAATTATTGCGTAATTATAATTTGGGTAGAAAATAATTTTGTATAACAGATATAATAAATAAAATAATGTAGTTGTGTCGTATTTGAAAATAAATAAGTCCCTTACAAAATTATAATTTTAGGAATGAATAATTAATTTCCAAATGAACTTTAAGAATTCCCTTACACCAAATTAGATTTAAACCTAATTTTGATAAACTGAAAATAAACTTGAATTATTCCATTGACGAAAAATCTTACTCTAAATAAGAAAATATATTTTATAATCTTTGCACAAAACAATAAATCATAAAAACTGTATTAATTTATCAGAAGAAAAATAAAATAAAATAAACGTTCCCTTACATAGAACTATATTTGAACATAATTTTGATAAAACAAACATAAACATGAAATCTTTAATTGAAGAAATCCTCAAAAAATATAATTGTGTAAAATAAAACAGATAGAGGTCCCTTACCAAATTAGAAATTCCTTTACTCTTGTTTTCTGCTTGTTTCTCATACTCTCAAAACCAAAAACAACAGAACACAACTCACAGAGGTGAATGGCCCTCTCACTTACTTCCTCTCTCCATTTATATATAATCATAGGATAATATAAGTGAATAATGTATTTTAACTTGTGATGATAATTGAATGGATAAACATATAATATATCAAATTTTATAATAGAATTAAAAATACAGATTGAGTTGATGCATGTTGAGATACATATCATATATATCGGTTTGATCAACTCTCAAGATAATAAGACATTAAATATGTCCTCAAAGATTTGGAAACGAGACAAAATATTTAATGAATTATTTTTATGGAAATGTTGAAACATACAAATGCTTTTAAGTCGGATGTTAATAGGTTTGGTTTAGATATATATTTTTTAATTTCATTGATAGGTACTGAATAGAATAGTCTAATTCGAGACACAACTTCATTACAAAGCATTCAACACCAACCATAAATAAATTAAATCAGAATATATTTGGATTGTTGAAACAATATCCCAAAAGAAATGAAAATTAAATAACTCATGCATTTATGATGTTTGACATACCAACAGGGGCCACAAAAATCAATGATATAATCAAGAAGATGAAATTGACAAGTTCATCACTATTATGCCGATTTTCAAAGGATTCAAAAAATATTAAAACCTGAAATACCTACCGTTCTGCAAGAGAACAAAATAAAGAACACCTATCCAACTTCAAAAAATCAACGCGACTCAAAACGAGTCAAAGAAGCTTGATTTCAGACTTCTACATACAGATCTAGGGTTTGAACCCCTCGATTTGAGTTTGGCCTCCCCAAGTAAAAACCTAAGAGTCGATTTTACCTCTTCCTTGAAATCGATACTAAAATCTCAGTTTGAAAACAAAACCAAATCCAACCTTGATCCAAGCATTCGATTAAATTCAAACATATGCTTGAAACTTCTTCAACTCCGTAACCGCTTTCTTGTTCTGAATCTCATCCCCCGAACTTGATTTCTACAGCGCTTGACTTCAGAGCGCTAAAATCATCTATGGATCTATCAGTCGATCTCGTTGATGTCACACGACCTACAGAGGACTCCCGAAACTCAGCTTGACTCGAATTGGTACCTAAGGCGCTCACAGATGGATACTTATCCCCGGCCATCGGCTTTGTCTGCGTTCACCCCAATAGAAGCCTCCACCATACCCTCAGGTTTTCTCTCCTCGAAACCCGATTCACACTTCTTCGAAACCCTATCCCAAAAAAATCATGATGCCCCTCTTTTTTTAACAGAATTGAATCATATATTTTTTTAGCAGTTTAATCGGTCATATATATATAATACCATATAATATAAAAAGTATTGTTTGATTATATTTCCATGTTTTCTTAAAAATAACTCATTAAATTTCAAATATAAATATATATATTAACTTCCAAATAAATTGGTCTTAAATAAGTTCATTTTTTTATTTAAAACCTTATATTTACCTAAGTATATAAAAAAATGATTTCTCAAATACCTCATTTTAAAAAAATTCTAAACACAATTTATAGTTATAAAAATAATTCATAAATATATAATATATTGAAAATATTGTGGTTTTCTAATATTTAATATTAATTTTGATTATCTTTATCTATCAGAAAGTATAATGTCAAGATAATATATTTCATAAAAGAATATTTAATTTGTTGTTAAAAGTTACATTTTTGAAAAACATTATAATTCAAAGCATCAAACATTAAATTTAATTAAATGAAACCACATAAAAATATTTCATAAAATTATTTATTTAAGATTATATTAATTACTAAAACTATCTGGGATGTTACGTGGAAAGCCTATATTTGTCTTTTGAGTTCTTGGTCCATGACATCATCACCAAAATCAAATAAATCCATCTAAATCCTGCTAAGAAAAATTCATCACTATTTGATTTATACAACCATTATTAATTTGAGGGTTTCATCACATTCTAATCAAAACATACAATGTAGAAACGTTATCCATGTGGTATAATGACAATTAATAAGATGAATCATGTCGAGAAAGGTGAATTAATGAAGGGAGATAACTATTGGATGATGTTAACTTCAAAAATGAACATATAATATTGAAACAATTGAAAATTCAAGGGTTTTAATCTCAAAGAAATTAGTTCCAAGAATGATAATTACAAATAGGATCACGCGAAGAATAAAAATCACATACAATAAATGGACATGATATTAATTATTATTAATTAATTTTGTGGCTGGATATTCAAAAATTGAGTCCCCTACCTAAAAAAAATAAATTATATTTTGAATAACAAAACTATTAGCGATGATGATTAAGATCTTGTTGAATTCATTTTTCATCAAATGAATCACCTAAATTGTTCATTAATGAATGAAATTCTTATGTTTCCAATTCTATTTGATCTCCAACTTCCTCCTCTTTAATCTCCCAATGTTATTATTCTAATCCTTCATATTTGAAATAATGATAAATTTATATAGCAGGATTTAGTTTGATGTTATCCATTAAATTATATAAATAAATTATTTAATTTACTCGACGCACCATCCAACATCTTGAATCCATGGAACATATGACCCCAACCAACCTTATATAATGCCAAGGGAAAACCCTTTATCCTACAAGCAACTATGATCTCTGATTTTCCATATGATTACTTGATCTATAGGAAAAAAAATTATTTTAAAATGATCCATGTATGTTCTTTAGTATAAAAAAATATTATATATATATATACATTAATTATGGGGTTCTGTAACACGCAAACACACTTCCAACAATGAGGAAAAATTTATAGATATATATATAAATATTCAAAGAAACAATCCATAGAAACACAACCCGTTACATTATCCCATCCTTCATGGTTTTCTCACTAAAAAGCATGTCCTCCAGAAATAGTTGGGGTTAATAAGTCCACATATGACTCTCAAACTCCCATGATCACTCTAGCATGATCCTATAAACCCCATTCACTTGAACCTTGGTAATAGTCTATCCTCACATGAACTTATCATATCAACCCTCAATGTCCATTGGGTACTCCAAGAAGGTGGATTCATCCTCATGTTCAAGATCTCCCTAGTCAATGACATGTGATTGTTCAAGAACATATTTCATCTAATATGAAACATCAAAAACATTATCAACATGTTTTAATTATGGAGGAGTTTTTTAGATGAAAAAAATCTCACCAATATTTCATATTATCTAGAATGTCCTGATGAAAATTAGATATAGATTACTTCTCCAACTATTAATCTATATCCCTCATCATGGGGATAATCTTAGGAAAAAATTGTCAACCCAAATCAAACTCTAAAATTATATGATGATGTCACGAACCACAATAGGTCGATCCTGAACCGGTCACCTGAGACAGTCCACGACAAGGCCCGAGAGGCATTCAAGATCTTCTCGAGCTGGAGACAAGTGCCAAGAGAATCAACATAGTGATGATGGGATTGATTTCGTCCTATATAAATAAACATAAACAGCATAATAAAAAAAATTTGCAGCCCAAAAATAAATAAACTGAACAAATCCACTAAGAAAGAACTGAAAAGAAAAAAAAATAACCAGACCTGATGACCACTAAACTCCACGTGACCCCACGGGTCACTCTCCGATTACAAGACACAACATCGCCCACAGATATCTAGATCAAGCTGAAACCCGCACCTGTGAATAAAAAAAAGAATGAAGTATAGGCGCGAGTATTAAAAATCAGTAGGTGTGCCTAAGTAATCTATTCCCAAATGCATTTCCTTTAAACAAAAGAATCATCAATTTCAGGTTTGAACTAAAATATATAAAATTAAGGCTTTCTATATGTTACTCAAAAGCAAAGTACAATTCATTGCCCTTGTTCTTTTCTCAAAACCCAAATCAATCTTATAGTGAGACATTCACATTTTCAAAAGGGAAAATGTTGTTAATATTTTAAGCTTGGAACAAAGCGAATAAAACACTTTCATTTGAAAACCATTTTTAGAAACCTATTCAAAACTAGTTTACCACATTCCAAGGAAAAAAATATACAAAATGCACCAAAGAAATCACACAGTAAGGGAAATTTAGGTGTATATAAAAGCATCATAATCACTACTATAAGCAACAAAAGACGAGTAGACATAGGTGAACCCCGGAGATTGAGAACAATCCAGAAGACACCAATACATGAGACCTCATCCTCATTGACATCTCACACATGATGAAATCAAAATTCCTAATATGATTGACCATTCTTTCTCAGGTAGGATGAGGGAAAAATCCCATAGTAATAAACCCAAAACTTCCACATACTATGGGCCACTGGTCATTACCAAAACCAATAGGTTTAGCAATCATTCTCATAATATTCTCTCAATATTTTAGGTTCCCATGTCTTGTGTATTTAGAAAGAGGGTGGGCATACCGATGCCATCCGAGCATCCAATCACAGTATATATAATAATATTGCACAACATGCAACACCCCGAGCCACCCCAAGGAATATGTCCCTCTCATTCCTACCATTGATCACAGGGAAGTCCTACAAAGCGGACCCCATAACATATAACTCAAAAAAAGCAAGGGACCACATCCGAGGAGTGTTTTCTTGATATAACTAGTTTTACAAGAGTTCCAACCGGGCCTGACATGATTTTCACATACATACCAATTTCTTAATATTTACACACACACCACTTTGAAAACCATAAATACACTTTGAATCCCATTTTATAAACCCAGACTTGAATTTTAAATCTAAAACATTTTAACAAAGTCCAAAGGGTCATTTAATCAAGCAATTAATGTGAAAACACGATCAAACCATTTATTGCAACACATTACAAGAAATAAACCACTCCAATTCAAGGAATAAAATTTACTAACAGTTCTATATGAATAATTAATAATATAACTAGGTGAAAAAATAAGTAACAAATGAATCTTAAATTTAATGGAAAATTCATAGGGAAACCTACCTCAAAAATGGAGCAGAGCAAGATAATCAAATCGGCACCGGACACCTTTGAAGAAAATTGCCCCACAATTTTGCACACATACACCCCTATATATATACCCCTTAATCAAATACACATATTCCCCATGCCATGAGGGAATACGGCCGAGGAGGATTTATATATATATAGGTATACATACCTATGTATGTGTTTACAACCCTTTGAGAAGACACCGACCAATCTAATTAACCCAAAAGAGAATCAAAGATTACCAAAAACTCCAAATAAAAATGAAACAATATATATATATATATAAAGATAGAAGAAATCAACCAAAGCTGGGTCAATATCCCTTGTAAAACTTTACATAAACCAATACCACTTGAAAACATGACTCTCACCATTAAAAACCATCTACAATTGATATTAAAAAAATAAAAATTGTGTTAACATGTCAAATATTTCATTTTCCTTCAAAAACACTTTCCAAAATCATCTTCACCTTAAGTGTGCTTAAAACAAGGTCCACACCCACAAAATAACCCGGAAAACATCCTCATGAATCTCCACACCCGGACACTCACCCAAAACATAAAAAAATTTCGATACAAAACCCAAACCCAAAACATGAGCATGTCAAAACCTTCAAAGACATATTTCTCATCACTCAAAAAATATAATATACCATTTAAACAATTTATAAAAACCATTTAAAGAGGAGAAACATGATTTGAAACCTAAACTACAAACACTTTCCCAACCAATTCCCCTAAAAGTCTATCATAATAATTATACAAATCTAAAATTCATACATAAAAATACACGACTGAACATACATGCCAAAACCACTCCCTTCTTTAATAAAAACTCATTTTGAACCAAAACACTCCTCAAGGTCCATTTAAAACTTATGTTTCACATTGAAAATATAGCATAAACACTTTTCAAGAAACATTACAACACAATATCAAAACACATTGTCATTTCTTTTAAAAAAACTCATGTCAAACCCATAAACATATTAAAACACTACCAATTCACACTTCACACTACTCAAATAATATTTATAACACATTAAAATTATCTAAACAATTAAGAGGGTAAAAGAAATAAACATAAAATAACGGCGGATGAACCAGAATGGACCGAAGTGCTTCACCTTCCGTGGCGGATGATGAAACATGCATGAGGAAGACTCGGACGATCTGCTGCGCACCCTAAAAAGAGAAGAAATCATCAAATCCCGATCAACCAATAACCTAGGGTTCGGCCGAGACAAAAATCGAAGGAATGAAAAGAAAAAAAATACTTACAGAAGGATGTGTTGACGAGTCATGCAATTTGAGGATGCCGCCGGTAGGAGAAGGCTGCGGATAGGGAGGTTCACCTGGAGGAGGGAGCAAGGTCGGCAGTCCAGGAGGGAGGGGGTCGGTGTCATGGGGGAAGAGGGAATGGGAGGGGGTCGGCTGTGTCGATCGTGGAAAGGGGGAGGGGAAGGGTGTTAGTCGTGCAAATATGAAGGCGAGGGTAATAGATTATGGTTTATTTTTTTTGTTATTAATTAATTCTATTTTAATTACAATTAAATTGATTTAATAAAAAAGAAAACTCAAAAATGAATAAAATTTAATTGAAACACAAGAATAAATAAAATAACCATGAAAGTCGAGTCAGGGTGTGAAAATTCTCCCAACACTGACACTTTCTGCCCCTAGAAAGTACCAAGAGATTCATTGGATCAAAACCAGAGAAAGGATAATTTACAACCAAGGAAAAAAACCTGAAAACTCAATGACCAAAGAACCAACACTCACTTTCATAAGATCTCGAAACCACAAATTCCCAAAAAGAAACTACAAGGCCACCCTCAAAAGAAGCCACGCATCCACAAAAGATATCTCATAAGAACAAAGAGTTCATACAACAATGAAGAGATGATGATGACGACTCGATCTCTTCTAAACACAATACAACAAGGAACAACCCAACCCATAAAACAAAAAAAACAAAGATGAAACTGGTCGTGACCTGTTCAGGATCTCTGCGAGCATCTATTACACAACCCACAGTCCCAGCCAACCAATTTCTACTTTCAGGGTTGATTGGAGTTAAACTAAAGAAAATTCTTAGCCAAGAAGACCTGGAAGATGGATTCATCACAAGTTCATCACATGGTGGTCTCCCCACAGTATTTGGATTTCAGACATCCATTGATTTTTCAAGCCAAAAAAAATCTCAAATCCAATCGAAAACCAAAAAAACATGTATGAAAGGAAACAAGGGACAACAAGGACCACCATTCTACATCAAAAACATTAAAAAAACACTATAAAGACATTACAATTAAAGCAATGATCCAAAAGGACATGAAACACCATTCTTCACACCCAAAAGAACACACCATCACAGATTAAATTAATTAGGGCAACAAGAGATGCAAAAAAAATAAAGAAGCTTCTGATTGAACTTGTGCCAACACTAAATTCATACAATTGAGAAAAAAGATTCCCCAAGGGAGTGGATCTAGCCCCATGTCACTTCCTAGAACCACCTTGGCAAAACATTTTCAAATGACCTAAGTGACCACATGTATTATAGATCTTAGGTGCTACAAGATATGAAAATTTTTTATTCCCTGGCTTCCCGCGCTAAAAACACAACCAGTACTTCCTCTCGGATGAATCTGGTTAGGTGGAAAACAACAACCTTTTTGTGCCTCTTCTCAACTGGCCAGACACTGCTAAATCAGCTTCGACTTGAACAGCCTGCCTCATGACTTCTTCATAATCATCATGAAATGAAGGCACAGCTGGGATGATTTCTTATCGGAGAGCCCTCTCAAAGAATCAGGATTTCAAAAATTCATCCCCGACATGGTTTGGGAGAAATGAGACAAGCTCGATGAAGCTCTTAGAATACTCCAACACTATTGAATTTCCTTGATCGAGACCATACAACCTAGAACCCATCGGTATCTTCACATCATTGGAGAAATACTGTTGGATTGAGAAGGCTTTAATGAATTCCCACGAAAAATTATTTTGCAGTTCGGCCTGAAGAACGGATTCCCACCATTTACGACTTAGGCCTTCCAACTTCATGGTGGAAAGCTCCAATATGAGAGGTTTGATAGATTCAGGCCGAGAAATGATCTCCTTGATATTTTGTAGCCAATCCTCAGCATTCCCCGGTTCTGACTGCCTAAGAAAATTAGGAGGGTTCGACTCTTAGAACCTCTAGATGAATTCATGATATTGAGAACCACCAGGCTCCATATCTAAAATTGACAAACCAAACTTCTGAAGAACTGACTTGATCAACAGAAAGGCACGTGGTGAAGGACCTACCCACAGATTCTTCTCAAAATCCCTTAGAACTCAATGGGGATAAAACCTGAAAATAGGAAACTCTAAACCAAATCAAGACATATCATAAATCGAAATTCCACATCCCATTTTCAAATCAACAACCCAAAATCCACTACTACAATTTTGGGATTTGAAGCCCCCTAACATGGGCGACCGCCTATGGTGGTTGCTAATCTTTTCCAAAAAACGGGGCTCTGACGCCCCTCTGCGCCTCCTCTTGAACCTAGCCCCCCCCCCATCGCTGCCCTCCTTCAGCCTCCCTGTGCACCCTCCCCCATCGTCACACACCCTCACCACCCTCCACCGCTCGCCACCCTCACCGCTCGCCACCCTCGACGCTCGCCTCCCTCCTCATTGGCCTCCGCCCTCCGGCCACCCACCACCCTCCAGCCACCCTCCGCCCTCCGGCCATCCTCCAACCTGACCTCCATCCCCTCCGGTATCCCCCCGCCCTCTGGCCTCCACCCCCCAGCCTCTGAACTCTGCCCCTTACGGTCTTCGACACCTCATCCCTCCAACCTCCACCCTCAGCCCTCCGCCCCCTCGTCCCCCACCCCACCCTGGACACCCCCACCTCGGATATCCCCCTGCACCCCATACATCCCCCTCACACCCCAGACACCCCCCCTACACCTCGGACATCCTCGCACACACCAAACAACCCCCTCCCCCCCCCCCCCCCCGCACCTCGGACACCCCCCGCACCCCGAACAGCCCCCCCCCCCACCCCGGACTGCCCCCCCGCACCCCAAACACCCCCCCCACAACCCAGACAACCCCCCTGCACCCCAGACAGACCTCCCTGCACCCCAGAACCCCCCCCCCCCTCGCTGCCCATCCCCTGTCCCCTCACCGCCCCCTCTCCTCCGGATCCCCGCTACCCATCCCCTCCCTTTCCACACCACCTCTCGCTTCAAATCCCCTTCGCTGCCTCTCCTCTCACTCACAGCACCGCCTTCAGCTCCCCTCCCTTCCATGTTTGTAGCGCAATCAGGTATGACATGGGATTTCACTTACATTATTATTTATTCAATGGTTTACAAACAATTGATTAGTATTTATTTTAAATATATCTGATTTGAAATATGAAAATGTAATAATTATTGTGTAAATGTTTGTTATACAGATATTATTATGGATAAGAGTTGGATTGATCTTCCAAATCGAACATCTAGAGAATATTTCAATGGAATTATGCAGTTTACTGGCTTCACCAGAGGATTTTAATGTGAATATATTAGTTTTCCATGTAGAAAATGTTCTAAAAGATATCAATTCAAACGAGATACTGTGAGGGAGCACCTATTCTATAATGGATTTCTAAAAAATTATTAGAGTTGGACTCGTCATGGCGAAGAATATGTTCTTTGTCAAAATAAGGATGCAGTTCAGATAGATGTTAATGCAAGGATGAATGATCCAATGTATGAAATGCTTACTGATAAGGTATATGGGTTGGATCCTGAAGGGATTGACATCTAGAATCTTGAGACCGGTGAGATTAATCTTCGCTCTGGTGCATATCGTGATTCGATGAGGTTTTATGAAGCACATGATGATGTGAAAACAGAATTATATCATGGATGTACTTAATACAATGAAATTTCATTTATCATGGAGTTGTTTCATTTGAAGACTTTGAATAATTGGCCACACACATCATTTGACATGCTTTTGGTGTTATTGAAAAAGGTTCTTCCTGTCGACGCTAAGATTCCCGAGTCATACTACCATGCTTAAATGTTTACAAAGAACATATGATTTATATATAAGACCATAGATGCATGTGAAAACAAATTTATATTGTTTATAAAGAAAAATTCCCATTTGGATATTTGTACGGTTTTTGGTGCTTCTAGGTGAAAAGAGAAAAGGGGAAATCAGACTCATCAAATTCAGATTGCGATACAGGGGAAACCGATTTCCGTAAAGCAAATGCGTTACTTTCCCCATAAACTGAGTTTGAAAATATTTTTTATGTCATATAATGTTTCTAGATTAATTATATGGAATGAAAAAAGAGTTCATGAAAGTGATATGTTAACCCACCTAGCAGACTCTCGTGCATGGATGTATTTTGATAAAAGACATCCCGACTTTGCTAAAGATGTTCGTAATGTTCGATTGGAATTGGAAGCAAGTTGTTCTAGTCCATTCAAGTCTATGGTTGGTGCAACTCATATCACATGGCCTGTGGTTTTAGTTCTGTATAATCTTCCTCCATGGATTTGTATGAAGCAACAATTTATATGACATTCCACTCTTATTGATGGACCTAAAAGTCTGGGGGATAAGATTGATTTTTAACTTCAGCCATTTATTGATGAGTTGAATGAATTTTGGGGTGATGGTGTGATGACTTATGACTGTAAAACGAATGAAATGTTCAAACAGTAGGCTGATTTATTGTGTACAATCAATGACTTCCCAGCTTATTCAAATTTATCAGGCTGGAGTACGAAAGTGGAATTTTCTTTCCATTGTTGCAATAAAAGTAAAAAACTTTTATGGATTAAACATTCAAAAAAATTATCATACATGGGTCACATATGTTTTCACCCCCCTCAGCACAGGTTCATAAAGGACATACTGTCATTTTATGGTTCTAGTGAGTTCATCCCAACACCAAAGATCATGGTAGGAATAGAAATGTTATCGCAGATTGAGGAAGAAAACATCGGCACGGTATATGAAATTCAGAATTTGGTGGCTCCTCCAGTACGTAATATTCGTGCTGTGGGTAGGCAGTGCAGTCACAATTGGAAAAAGAAAATTATTTTTTATAGTCTTACGTATTTGAAAACTAACATGCTGAGGCATAATTTGGATGTTATGCATGTTGAATTTTTTTTTGTGATAACATATTGTAGACTATTTTATGTGTTGGTGGAAAATCAAAGGACCATGTTAATTCACGCCGTGATTTAGAAGAAATGGGTTTAAGGAAACAATTTCATTTACAATTACCTATGGGAAACAAGGCATATATGCCTACTGCATAGTATTGATGACTATAAAGGAGAAAGAGACATTTCATTTCCATTTTGAAGATGCTCAAGGTGCCTGATGGTTACTCTTCTAATATATCAAAGTGTGTGAATCTAACGAGCAAAACATTGCAAGGGTTGAAAAGTCATGAAAATCCCATCCTACTTCAGTAGTTTATTCTAATAGCAGTTTTTGATTTTTATCCCCAATTTTTTGCATCTATTGATTGAGATGAGTAATTTTTTTAGACATAATTTTTTATGAAATCAACGAATGAGTTATTTAAAATGTTTGCAGGACCAAATTGTACTTACACTTTGTCACTTTGAGAAACTTTCCCCCCCTAATTTTTCAACATTATGGTCCACTTGACAGTGAACCTAACTGATGAAGTAATGGCTTCTGGTCTAGTGCAATTCAGGTGGATGTATCCTATTGAGCAGTATTTGAGTACATTGAAGCGATTTGTACGTAACAGAGCTCGTTCAGAGGAATCAATAGCCAATGGTTATTTGATGGATGAATGTACTACTTTTTGTAAAGAATATCTAACGGATGTTGAAGGAAAATTAGATAAGCCCTCTTGGATTGCTAATGGTCCCGTTGGAGAAGGAAGCACATTTGATATGGATAAAATCAAGTGGATACAAGCACATCGATATATCTTGTTCAATACTCCACCATTTTTACCATTAATGCAGTATGTATCTTATCACTTTTATTGTTTAACTTTTTCATGTTTTGTTTTCATAATTTGATCATTTAAACATCGCATTATCATTATCTGTAAACACATTAATGAGATAAAAGAAAAGATGTATCGTGCTACTGAGTTGCAAATTCAACAATCTTTTTATGCGTGATTTCATAATTGGTTCAAGGATTATGTACATATAAATTTATTTTCATTATGAGTGAAGTATTATACTAATTTCTTTCTACATATATCAGTATTGAATTTTATAAAGTATGTAGGTTCATAAGGTGAAGGAGTTAGGGGACCCCATGCTAACTGAAGAATTTATCCAACTAGTTGAGGTTCTATCTATAACGACTCGTCATTATAAATCTATTGATGCTAATGGTTTTCGATTTCTCATTAAAGATGTTGACGAAAAACGAACAACACAAAACAGAGGCATCAGTTGTCCATTTTTTGATTATGGTTATTACTATGGTCAATTGATAGACATCATTGAAGTTGTATACACACACATGTTGAAGTTCATATTGTTAAAGTGTAATTGGTTTGATCTAGTGCATGGATGTAAAGTCGATCAATATCAGTTTTCATTGGTGAATTTTAACTATAGGTTATATAGAAATGAACGAGTTGAGAATGAACCTTTCATTTTGACATCACAAGAGGAACAAGTATTCTTCATTACTTTGCCTTCGAATCCAAGTTAGCAAGTTGTTGTCAAAATGTCTCGGCAAGGAGTGTTTTTATTTGAATAAGATGAACCCGAGACTATTCTGTCTGTTTCCCAACAGCTTGATCAACATACCGTAGTTCAATGTGAAGAAGATACTTAATGGTTCAGAGCGGCTTTTGAAGTAGAAATGGTCGATTTTCATGATTAATGAATGGTATAATTTTTTTCCCGCTATTCAATATTGACTGTTCTAGGATATCATAAATTATCTAAACATTTTATAAATCCTTGTATGTTTTAATCCTCACTTTTGGAAGTTTATTCCGTTTTAAATATTTTAGGTGATTTAACTCTTGGTATATTGATGTTATTGTCGGTGTATCTTCCCTTTGAGTTATTCTTCATCTGGTTCATGTGATGCTTGAATTTTTATTAATTCAATCTGAAATTTGGCCATGCATTGACTGGTTTTGTACATAATTTGTATATATGTTTTGTTAAATTTATAATCTTTTAAAATTCATTCACAACTAATTATTCAACCCCTTTTTGTTTAATTAACAATTGTACAAGTTTTATTTTTTTAATAACAATCCAATTTATATTTTAGACACATTGGATAGTCCCCTTACTAATGTTTTCTATGACTACATGCATGTAAGGGGAAGAGGCAGCAGATCCACATCATCC
This sequence comes from Viscum album, assembly GCA_963277665.1. NCBI lineage: Eukaryota > Viridiplantae > Streptophyta > Magnoliopsida > Santalales > Viscaceae > Viscum > Viscum album. The sequence continues at coordinate 261,039,841 of OY728164.1, read as the reverse complement.
ATCTATGGCATCTATGTCTCAGGGTCGATGTATGTTTGAAGGTCATTGTCTCTATTTTTTATATAATTGATAAACATATATATATATATATAATCTGTCAAATTATATATAAAATGTCAACAGGAGAAGACTCGATTGCTTCTTCCTCTCACAACAGAGACCCTAGTCGTGGTTTTTTATCATGGAATTACGACACAACGATTGATGTTTCCTTTGATGAGGTATTTCATTATGTGGGACTAAATTACCCCACATTTATTCGTCAGCTGGGTCATATCATATGTGACCCACATCGACTTCCATTGACCACGCGTGACTAGGCTTCTATCCCTCAGGACACATTAGATCATCTTTGGAGGGAGTTTAAGGTAAGAAGACCATTTTACATTATTCTCTATGGATAAACAATAAAAATATGTGTGATTTTTTTCTTTATTAGAAAAATTTGAAAGTATTCCTTGGTGAGTTTCGGCCCGTGTGTATGAGAAAAAATAGTAAGATGTGGAACGACTATAAAGAAAAAGTGAAGAGGGACCACTGGGTACCAAATGTGGGTGCCACAGACATTCTGGAAAAAACCCTGAGAGGTGTCCGCCAAGATCAGTGGCATGACTTAGTTTTATATTTGTCTGCTGAGGGTGTTGTGGTTTGTATAATTATTTTGGTATATATATTTTCAAGAATGTGTGATTTTTTTTGAAATTTTGAATGAATTGAATGTAGGAGGTGTCAGCACGCCATTCCGAGAATTGAGTGTTACAGGGACCACCTCATAGGTTTGGGACTCATCACGTGTCTCAGACCTGACATGAGGTATTTATTATTCATTTTTTAATTAATTAATTAATTTTGTTTTTTGATTATATTCATTTTATATACAGTTGCGGGAGAAAGGTGCACCGACTGATAAAATGTCGGTGTGGATGACGACTCGTGATCGAAATGATCCAGAGGCTGCAACATTAATAGTAAGTTCTTGTACTTACTAATAATTACATAAATTTATATATTAACATATATATGTATATATATATTTAAATATTTCACAGACTCAATTTGATGCTGAGTTAGAACATCTTCTAGAGGGCCAGCGACAGCTTCCCATGTGAAGGGATTAAATCTTTCATCGCATTATTGGTCGGGACGGGAATGAATATAGTTTAACCTATGGAAAATATACTCCTTGTCTTGTAGTGTCCCACACTATGGTTTTCGATCCTGCTATTTCTCAGATGACACAGCAGTTGTCAGATTTCGAGGCACGACTGCATGCTTCCGAGGAGGTAAATGCGCAATTGACCGCTAAGGTTAGAGCACTGTGGGAATATGTGTGTCTAGGTGATGGTGCATGGGATCATATGCCGCAGGTTTATACTACATTAATTTATTTAATTTATATTATTTTTGTTATGAAAATATTCATAATGTGTATTTTTTGTAGGCCCCTAGCCCACCGGATGGAGGTAGCAGTCATGACCACGCATGACACATCATATTCACGAGGTGTGTTCCTATTTTTACTAGTGGGGTTGTTATTGATGTTTAGGTTGGGTTTCTAGTGATATTTTTTGTGATTTGGGGGTATCATTTGTTTTTTTTCCTGATGCAATGTTTTTGTGCACGAATTGAGAAGTAACTATGAAACTGATTAATGATTTGGATATTTTTTGTCCATTTAATTCTTTAATGTTTTAAATTGCATATTCTATAATAGTTTTGAAAAAATCATGTGATTCCTAATATAAACCATGATGTTGGTTTTGGATGACTGTGCTGAGGTTCCCTATTTGTAGTCCCCTGACTGCCCCCCTCCCCCCACGCACCCCAAATAGCCCGCCCCACCCCGGACAACCCCCCAGACAACACCCTGCACCCCAGATGCAGTTCATATGAAGAAGAATATGTTCGTTGTCAAAATACGGATGCAGTTCAGATGGACATTGATGCAAGGATGAATGATCCGATGCATGAAATGCATACTGAAATAGTAAATGGGTTGGATCCTGAAGGTATTGACGTCCAGAATCTTGAGACCGGTGAGATAAATCTTCGCTCTGGTGTAGATCGTGATTCAAGGAAGTTTTATAGAGAATTTGATTATTCAAAAATAGAATTATATGAGGGATGTACTTCTTACAATAAACTATCATTAATTGTAGAGTTTTTTCATTTGAATACTTTGAATAATTGGTCAGACACATCATTCGACATTCTTTTGGTGTTATTGAAAAAGGTTCTTCCTGTCGACGCTAGGATTCTCGAGTCGTATTACCTTGATCGTATGTTGACATAGAACTGGGGTTTTACATATGAGACCACAGATGCATGTTCAAACAACTGTATGTTGTTTATAAAGGAAACACCCCATTTAGATATTTTTATGGTTTGTGGTGCCTCCAGGTGGAAAGAGAACAGGTGAAATCAGACTCATCAAAGTCAGATTGCGATACAGGGGAAATTGATTTCCATAAAGAAAATGCATTACTTTCCCCTTAAACCGAGGTTGAAAAGATTTTTATGTCATCTAAAGTTTCTAATTTATTGATATGGCATGCAGAAAGAGTTCATGTAAGTGATATGTTAGCCCACCTAGCAGACTCTCATGCATTGATGGATTTTGATAAGACACATCATGATTTTGCTAAATATGTTCATAATTTCCGATTGGGTTTGGCAGCAGATGGTTTCAATCCATTCAATTCTATGGTAGGTGCAACTCATAGTACATGACCCATGGTGTTGGTTCCATATAATCTTCATCTATGGATTTGTATGAATCAACAATTTATAATACTTTACACTCTTATTAATGGACCTAAAAGTCTGGGGGATAAGATTGATGTTTACCGTTATCCCTTGATTGATGAGTTGAATGAATTTCGGGGCAATGGTGTGATGACTTATGACTGTGAAACAAATGAAATGTTCAAACTGCAGGCTGATTTATTGTGGAAAATCAATTACTTCCCAGCTTATGAAAATTTATCAAGCTAGTGTACGATAGGGGAATTTTCTTTCCCTTTTTGAAATAAAAGTAAAAAATATTTTTTGCTTAAACATTCCAAAAAATGGTCATACATGGGTCACAGACGTTTTCTCCCCCTTCAGCACAGGTTCAGAAAGGACAGAGTGGCATTTGATGGTTCTAGAGAGATCAGACCTGCACCAAAGATCATGACTGGAGTTGAAACGTTCCCATAGATTGAGGAAGAAAACATCCACATGGTATATGAAATTCAGGATTTGGTGTCTCCTCTAGTACGTAATATTCGTGCAGCGGGTAGGTAGCGTAGTCCAAATTGAAAAAAAAAAAAATTTTTATAGTCTTCTGTATTGGAAAACTAACATGCTGAGGCATAATTTGGATTTCATGCACATAGAAAAAAATGTTTGTGACAAAATTTTGTGGACCATTTTTGGTGTTAGTGGAAAATCAAAGGACCATGTTAATGAACACCATTATTTGGAAGAAATAGGTTTAAGGAAACAATTGCATTTATAGTTAGTTGAGGGAAACAAGGCATATACTCCTATTGAACATTATACAATGACTGTAAAGTAAAAAGAGGGATTTCTTTCCATTTTGAAGATTCTCAAGGTGTCTGATGGTTACTCTTCTAATATTTCAAAGTGTGTGAATCTGACGATCAAGACATTGCAAGGGTTGAAAAGTCATGACAATCACATACTACTTCAGCAGTTGATTCCAATCGCAATTTGTGATTGTTTATCCCCCAATGATCTTTAGCCGTTGATTGAGATGAGTAATTTTTTTAGATATCTTTGTTTCAGAAATCAACAAATGAGTGATTTAAAATGTTTGAAGGACCAAATTGTACTTACGCTTTGTCACTTTGAGGAACATTTCCCCTCCTCATTTTTTGATGTTATGGTCCACTTGATAGTGAACCTAACTGATGAAGTAATGGCTGCTAGTCCAGTGCAATTCAGGTGGATGTATCTTATGGAGCGGTATTTGATTACATTGAAATGATTTTTACGCAACAGAGCTCATCCAGAGGAATCAATTTCCAATAGTTATTTGATGGATGAGTGTACTGATTTTTGTGCAGAATATCTTACAGATGTTGAAGCAAAATTAGATAATCCCTCTTGTTTTCATGATGGTCCTGTTGGAGAAGGAACCACATTCGATATGGACAACATCGTGTGGATACAAGCACATTGATATATCTTGTTCAATACTCCATCAGTTGAACCATTAATGCAGTAAGTATCTTTTCACTTTTATTGTTTAACTTTTTCATTTTTTGTTTGCATATGATGATCATTTAAACATCGCATTATCATTTTCAAGAAACACATTAATGATATAAAAGAAGGGATGTATCGTGCAACTAAGTTGCAAACTCAACAATATCATTATGCCTCATTTCATGATTGTTTCACAGATTTTGTACGTCTAAATTGATTTTTATTATGAGTGAAATATTATTCTAATTTCTTTCTACATATATCAGTATTGAATTTTATAAATTATGTAGGTTCTTACACTGAGGTAGTTAGGGGACACCATACAAATTGAAGAATTTATCCAACTGCCAAAGGGTCCATCTAAAATGGATCATTGTTATAAAGCTATTGATGCTAATGGTTTTCGATTTTGCATTAAAGATGTTGATGTCAAACGAGAAACACAAAAAAATGGCATCAATTTTCCATATGTCGATTCTGGTTATTACTATGGCCAATTGATAGACATCATTGAAGTTGTATACACACATGGGTTGAAGTACATATTTTTTAAAGTGTAATTGGCTTGATCCAGTGCGTGTATGTAAAGTCGATCAATATCAGTTTTCATTGGTGAATTTTCACTATATGTTATGCAGAAATGAACGAGTTGAGAATGAACCTTTCCTATTTGATATCACAAGAGGAACAAGTATTCTTCGTTACTTTGCCTTTGAATCCATGTTGGCAAGTTGTTGTCAAAATGTCTCGGCGAGGAGTGTTTTTATTTGAAGAAGATGAACCCGAGACTATTCCATTTGTTTCCCATCATTTTGATCAACATACCGTAGTTCAACATGAAGAAGATAATTATTGGTTCAGAGTGGCCGTTAAAGGAGAAACGGTAGATTTTCATGCTTAATGAAAGGTAAAATTGTTTTCCCGTTATTCTTTATTGAATTTCCTAGGATATCATAAATTTTATAACCATTTTATAAATCCTTGTAAGTTTTAATCCTCACATTTTGAAGATTATTCAGTAATAAATATTTAGGGTGATTTAACTCTTGGTATTCTGATGTTGTTGTTGGTGTATCTCCCCTTTGAGGTATTCTTCATCTGGATCTTGTGCTGCTTTAATTTTTATTAATTCAATCTGAAATTTGGATATGAATTGATTAGTTTTATACATAATTTGTATATCTGTTTTGTTAACTTTATGATTTTTTAAAATTCATTCACAACTAATTATTCAACCCCTTTTTTGTTTGATTAACAATTTTACATTTTTATTTTTTAAGAACAATCCAATTTATCTTTTAGACACTTTGGATAGTCCCCTTACTAATGTTTTCTATGACTTCATGCATGTTAGGATAAGAGGCAACAGATCCACATCATCCATATGAGGCATCTCTGTCTTAGGGTTGAGGTATGTTTGAATTTCATTGTCTCTATTTTTTATTTAATTGATAAACACACACACACAAACACAGATATATATATATATATATATTTATAACATCTGTCAAATTATATATGAAATTTCAACAGGATCAGACTCGATTGCTTCTTCCTCTCGGAAAAGAGGCCCCAGTCGTGGCATTTTATCATGGAATTCTAACATGACTATTTATGTTTCCTTTGATGAGGTATTTCATCCAGTGGGATGGAATTACCCTCCATTTATTCATCATCTAGGTCATATCATACGTGACCCACATCGATTTCCATTGACCACACGTGACTGGGCTTCTATCCCTCAGGACACATTAGATCGCCTTTGGAGGGAGGTTCAGGTAAGAAGACCATTTTACTTTATTCACTATGTATAAACAATACTAATATGTGTTATTTTTTTCTTTAATAGAAAAATTTGAAAGTATTCCCCGATGAGTTTCAGCCCGTGTGTCTAAGAAAATGTCATAAGATGTGGAAAGACTATAAAGGAAAAGTGAAGAGGGACTACTGGGTACCAAATGTGGGTGCCCTAGACATTCTGGAAAAAGTCTCGAGAGCTGTCCTCCCAGATCAGTGGTGTGACTTATTTATATATTGGTCATCTGAGGTTATTGCGTTTTGTATATTTATTTTGGTATATATATTTTCAAGAATGTTGGATTTTTTTGAAATTTGAATGAATTGAATGTAGGAGGTGTCAGCACGCTATTCTGAGAATCGAGCATTGCAGGGACAACCTCACAGGCTCTGGACTCGTCACGTGTCTCAGATCTGACATGAGGTATTTATTATTCAAAATTTAATTAATTAATTAATATGGTTTTGTGTTTATATTCATTTTATATACAATTGCGGGATTAAGGTGTACCGACTAGTAAAATGTCGGTGTGGATGAGGACTCATGATCGCAATGATCCAGAGGCTACATCGTTGATAGTAAGTGCTTGTACTTAACAATACTTATATAAATCTGTATATATATATATATGTTTATATATTTAAATATTTCACAGACTCAATTTGAAGCCGAGTTAGAACATCTGTCAGAGGACCAGCGACAACTTCCCATGCAAAGGGATGAGATCATTCATCGCATTATTGGTCGGGACGTGCATGGATATAGTTTGACCTATGGAACATAGATTCCTCGTTCTGTAGTGTCACATGCTACGGCTATCGGTCATACTGTTCCTCAGATGAAACAACAATTTTTCAGATTTCAAGGCATGGCGGCGCGCTTCTGAGGAGGTAAATACGCAATTGACGGCTGAGGTTAGAGCACTGCGGGTATATGTGTGTCCAAGTGATAGTGCAAGGGATCATACAATGTAAGTTTATACACCATTTATTTATTTAATTTATATTATTTTTGTTATGAAAATATTCATAATGTTTATTTATTGTAGGCCCCTGGACCACCGGATGGAGGTAGAAGTCATGACCAAACATGACTCATCATATTCCTGAGATGTGTTTCTGTTTTTACTGGGTGGGTTGTTATTGATGTTTAGGTTGGGTTTATAGTGAGATTTTTTGAGATTTGGGGGTATCATGTGTGTTTTTTCCTGATGAAATGTTTTTGTGCACGAATTGAGAAGTAACCATGAAACTGATTAATTATTTGGATACTTTTTTTCATTTAATTCTTTAATATTTTAAATTGCATGTTACTTAATAGTTTTGAAAAATCCATGTGATTCGTAATGTAAACCATGCAACTTTTTTTTTCAAGACTGAGCTCAGGTTCCATATTTGTAGTCCCCGGACAGCCCCCCCCCCCCCCCTAGATAGCCCTCCCCCCCACCCCTGGATAGCACCCCACACCCTGGAATCCCCCCTGCCCCCAGACAACCCACCCACCCCGGACAGCACCCCCCACCCCAGATAGCCCCCACCCCCGAACAACACCCCCACCCTGGACACCACCCCCAACCCGGACAACCCCCCCCACCCTCGCACCCCACGGACACCCCTCCCCACCCCCAAACAACCCCCCACCCCCGGACAGTACCCCCACCCACGGACAGCCCCATCCTCCAGACAAGACCCCCACCTCGGACACCCACCACCCTGGAAAACCCCCCCACACCCCCGGACAACCCCCCGCACCCCTCGGACTGCCCGCCCCACCATCGGATATCCCCCCACCCCCAGACAGCACCCCACCCAGGACATCCCCCCATCCCGAACAACCCCCCCGCACCCCCGGACAGCCCCCCCCCCCCCCTCGCACCCCCGGACATCCCCCCCCCCCCCCCCCGCACCCCCCAGATAGCCCCTCGGAATCCTGGTGAATTTCAAGAATCATGCATAAAAAGAAATTAAAATAAAAAAAATGTTTGTAGAATCATCCACAGCTGACCTCAACATCTTATCCCAACCTAGATTCCACATCGATTCAGATTATAATGTAACACTCACAAGCATCACTACCCAAACACACACACACACTCACGATCATTCTATCAGTAGGGAACCCACTAGAGTCCTTAGTTTCTATATGTACAAAGATTCATTTCTCTTGGGATCCTCATAAATAGTATGCTATTTGACAAATCCCTCATGGAATCCTATTGGTTAGAACATAAGAGTAGGTATTCCTTTTGGGATCCTCAATCATAATTAGTCACTCAGGCCCATGCCCACACCCGAATATCACCCCGCACCCCGGACAACCCGCCCCACCACCGGATAGCCCCCAAAAATCCCCCCGCCCCGGCTAGAACGCCCCACCCTCAGACAACCCCCCCACCTCTGGACAGCACCCCCACCCCGGACCCACCCCGAACAGCTCCCCCCCCCCTCGCACCCCCGGACAGCACCCTGCACCCCCCCCCCCCCCCGACATCCTGCCCCACCCCCGGACAACCCCCCACCACCAGAAAACACCCCCACCTCAGAAACCCCCCCCCCCCACCCTGGACAGCCCCCCCCCCCCCACACCCCCGGACAGCACCCCCGGACAGACCAACCCACCCCCGGACAGCCCACCCACCCCCGGACAACAACCCCCACCCTGGACGACCCACCCTGGACGGCCCACCCTAGAGAGCCCCCCCCCCCCCCCGCACCCTCGGACAGCCCCCCCCACCCCAAATTATGAAAAAATAAAATAAACCATTTGGCTGTTAGGCAATTAGGCCATTAGGTAAATTGGCGAGTTGGCCAGTTGTTTAGTTGGATGTTAGAAAAAATGGTCATTAGGCCATTATGCCATTATTCCAATTGTACAACTATACAATAGGCCAATTAGTCGTTAGACCAATTAGTTCGGTGCACTTCAAAAGGGTGCATTGGGTGGTCAAAATCACCCGAAAGACCTCAGAATGCCATGAAATCATACGATAACAACCGCGGTGTGAATTGTGAAATGGTCGGGTAGACGACACGTCAATCAGTGGTGTCGTTTGACCATAGTGATCGGAAACACATTTCTGGAGTCATAAAAGACCAAAATGGCGTGTCACGGTCGAATTCAAAGAAATCATTTTATGAAAGACCTGAAACCACACGAAAATGATAGGAATATTATTCTTGACATGCAGTAGGAGAAGACACGTCCATCAAATGTGCAGAATGCATGGTACGACCGAATGTGTCGTTTTCAGCAGTTTGGTGCACTCTAAAAGGGAGCATTGGTGGTCAAAACCACCCGAACAACCTTGGAATTATATGAAATAATACGACAAAAACTACGGTGTGAATTGTAAAATTTTCGGGGAGACGACACATCAATCATAGGTGTCGTATGACTGTGGTGACCAGAAACAAGTTTTCGGAGTCATAAAAGAACAAAAAGGCATGTCACGGTATAATTTGGAGAAAAAAATGCACCGAATGACCTAAAACCACATTAAAATGGTAGGAATATTATTCCTGACATGCAGGAGAAGATAGCACGTCCATCAGACGTGCGGTGCGTGCGGTCCGACTAAATGTGTCGTTTTCAGCAGTTCTGCGCACTCTAAAAGGGCATGTTGGATGGTCAAAACCATCCGAATGACCTCGGAATTCCATGAAATCATACGACAACAGCCGTAGTTTGAATTGTAAAATGTTCGGGTGGAAGACACATCAATCAGAGGTGGCGTTAGACCGCGGTGACCAGAAACACGTTCCTGGAGTCATAGAAGACCGAAATGGCGTTTCACGGTCGTATTCAGATCAAACATTCTCTTAATGACCTAAAACCATAGGAAAATGATAGGAATATTATTCGTGACATGTAGGAGGAGAGAGAACGTCCATCGGACGTGCGGCGCGCGCAGAACAACCGAATGTATCATTTTCAGCAGTTCGACGCGCTCTAAAAGGGCGTGTTGGGTGGTCAAAACCAGTCGAACGACCTCGGAATGCCATGAAATCATATGACAACAACCGCGATGTGGATTTTAAAATGTTTGGGTAGATGACACGCCAATCAGAGGTATCGTTTGACCGCGAAGACTAGAAACACGTTTCCAGAGTCATAGAAGACCCAAAAGGCGTGTCACGATCGAATTCAGAGCAAACGTACTCCGGATGACCTGAAAACACATGAAAACGATATAAATCATATTTTTGACATGATAGAGGAGACGAAACATCCATCGGATGTGCGGCACGCGCGGTATGACTGAATGTGTCATTTTCGGTAGTTTAGCACACTCCAAAAGGGCGCGTTGGGTGGTCAAAACCACTCGAACGAACTCAGAATGCCATGAAATCATATGAAAATAACCATTGTGTAAATTTTGAAATAGTAAGGTAGACACCATGTAAATCAGAGATTCCATTTGACCGCGGTGACCTGAAACGCGTTTTCAGAGTCATAAAAGACCAAAACAGCATGTCATAGTCAAATTCAGAGTAAATGTGCTCCAAATGACCTGAAAACACAAATAAAACGATAAGAATGTTATTCTTGACAAGAAGGAGGAGACGGCACATCCATCGGACGTGCGGCGCGCACGGTACGACCGAATGTGTCGTTTTCAGCAGTTCTGCGAACTCTAAAAGGGTGCATTGGGTGGTCAATACCACCCGAACAACCTCAGAATGCCATGAAATCATACAAAAACAACCGATTTGTGAATTTTAAAATGTTTAGGCAGACGACACATTAATCGGAGGTGTCGTTTCACCACGGTGACTGGAAACGCGTTTCCAGAGTCATAAAAGACCAAAACGGCGTGTCATGGTTGAATTCAGAGAAAATGTGCTCCAAATGACCTAAAACCACACGAAAATGATAGGAATATTATTCGTGACATGAAGGAGGAGACGAAACATCCATAGGACGTGCGGCGCGCACGATACGACCGAATGTGTCGTTTTCAGCAGTTTGAAACGTTCTAAAAGGGCGCGTTGGGTGGTCAAAACCACCCGAACGAACTCAGAATGCCATGAAATCATACGAAAACAACTGAAGTATGAATTGTGAAATGTTCAGGTAGATGGCATGTCAATTGAAGGTGTTGTTTGACCGTGGTTACCAGAAACGCATTTCTGGAGTCATAAAAGACCAAAACTGCGTGTCAGGCTCAAATTCAGAGAAATTGTGCTCCGAAAGACCTGAAACCACATGAAAATGATTGGAATATTATTCAAGACATGGAGGAGGAGACGACACGCCCATCAGATGTGCGTCGTGCACGGTATGACCGAATGTGTCGTTTTTAGTAGTTCAGCGCGCTCTAAAAGGGCGTGTTGGTGGTCAAAACCACCTGAATGACCTCAAAATGCCATGAAATCATACAAAAACAACTGTGGTGTGAATTTTGAAATGGTTGGGTAGAAGACATGTAAATTGGAGGTTTTGTATGACCGCGGTGAGCAGAAACGCGTTTCTAGAGTCATAAAAGACCAAAACGGCGTGTCATGGTCGAATTCAAAGAAAACATGCTCCGAATGACCTGAAACCAAATGAAAATGATATAAATATTATTTGTGAAATTCATGAAGAGACAACACATCCATTGGTCTGGTAGAGCACGCAGTACGACTGAATGTGTCGTTTTCCGCAGTTCGGCGCGCTCTAAAAGGGCACGTTGGGTGGTCAAAACCACCCGAATGACCCTAGAGTGCCATGAAATTATAGGATAACAACTGAGGTGTGAATTGTGAAATGCTCAGGCAGACGGAATGTCAATCGAAAGTTCTGTTTCATCGTGGTGATCGGAAACGTGTTTCCGGAGTCATAAAAGACCAAAATGGTGTGTCACTGTTGAATTCAGAAAAAATGTGCTCCAAATGACCTGAAACCACAAGAAAATGATTGGAATATTATTTTTGACATGAAGGAAGAGATGGAACATCCATTGGTCATGCGGTGCGTGCAGTATGACCGAATGTGTCATTTTCAGCAGTTCGATGAACTCTAAAAGGGCGCATTGGGTGGTCAAAATCACTCGAACGTCCTCAGAATGCAATGAAATCCTACGAAAACAACTACAGAGTGAATTTTGAAATGGTTGGGTAGATGGAACGTCAATCGGAGGTACCGTTTGACCACGGTGACCAGAAACGCATTTCTGAAGTCATAAAAGACCAAAACGGCATGTCACGGTCGAATTCAGAGAAAACATTCACTGAATGACCTGAAACCACACGAAAATGATAAGAATATTTTTCATGACATGCAAGAGGAGACAGAACATCCATCAGTTGTGCGGCGCATGTGGTACGACCAAATGTGTCATTTTTAGTAGTTCAACGTGCTCTAAAAGGGCGCGTTGGGTGTTAAAAACCACCGGAACGACCTCATAATGTCATGAAATCTTACAAAAACAAAAATGGTGTGAATTTTAAAATGTTCGGGAATACAAAACGTAAATAAAAGGTACCATTTGACTACGGTGACCAGAAATGCGTTTCCGGAGTCTTAAAAGACCAAAATGGCGTGTCATAGTCGAATTCAGAGAAAACATGCTCTGAATGACATGAAACCACATGAAAACGATTGGAATATTATTCGTGACATGCAGGAGGAGACAGAATGTACATTGGACGTGCGGCGTGCATAGTACGATTGAATGTGTCGTTTTGAGCAGTTCTGGGCGCTCTAAGAGGGAGCATTGGGTTGTCAAAACCACACGAACTACCTCGGAATTCCATGAAATCATACGACAAAAATAGTGATGTGAATTGTGAAATTGTCGAAATGAGGCACGTCAATTGAAGGTGTCTTTTGACCGTGGTGACCAGAAACACATTTCCGGAGTCATAAAAAACCAAAATAGCATATCATAGTTGAATTCAGAGAAAACATGCTCTAAATGACCTAAAACCCCACGAAAATGATAGGAATATTATTCATGACATGCACGAGGAGAAGGAATGTCCATCAGACGTGAGGCACGTGCGGTATGACCGAATGTGTCATTTTCTGCAGTTCAGCGCTTAAAAGGGCGCATTGGGTGGTCAAAACCACCTGAATGTCCTCGGAATACCATTAAATCATATGACAAAAACCGCGCTGTGAATTGTTAAATGGTCGGGTAGACGGCACGTCAATTGGAGGTTTTTTTTGACCATGGTGATAGGAAGCACGTTTCTAGAGTCATAAAAGACCAAAACAGCATGTCACAGTTGAATTTAGATCAAACATGCTCTGAATGACTTGAAACCACACGACACAACTGGAATATTATTTTTGACATGTAGGAGGAGACGACACATCCATCAGACGTGCAACATGCGAGGAAAACATTCCTTTTTAGACAACAAAACACTTTCAAAAACTCAAGTAAAGACTCCAAAACAAGAAAAAAAATCTAAAAATGATAAAATTTCTAAAATAGGGGGTTTTAAATTATTATAGCACCCATGAGATGTCAGATTTCATTTTATTATATGTATATAATAACTAAATAAATATGTCAAATTTACGTTTTTTTTAGTTGTTTTCATTGTAAATTATTGTAGGTTTCTAATGCAGATGGTTGTGGATCGTTGAAGCACGTCTATCATTTATTTTTTATGATGATCTTGATGTTTATGGTTTTTGGATTTGTTTTCCATTTTTTATGATTTATATTCAATTTTTTTTATTCTGTACAATGAAAATTATTTTTTAAAAAATATTTCAAGATTAGCGACCGCCATGGGCGGTCGTTGTATGATGACATTTTGGCCAGTTGGAGCGACCGCCAATGGTGGTCACTATAGGCCGACATCTCGGCTGGCTTTAGAGACCGCCATTGGAGGCCGTTCGAGGCCGACATTCGTCCAGCTTCAGCGACCGCCAGGTGGTCGCTGTAGGCCGGCATTTTGGCTAACTTCAGCGATGGCCAATGGCGGTCACTGTAGGCCACCAGCGTTGGGCCTAAAGCGACTACCATTTCATTCAAGAGTGTGACAAAGAATATAACAAGCATACTAAGGAATTACATAAACATGTAAAAAACTAAAAATATTACTAAAATATAGGGAATGTTACCTAAAAAGCATTCAATTTAAAAAATAATGGAATAGCATAAGTCTGACATGTGAATATCTATATTCATATAATGATGAATGAAATTATAATTCCTAACCATACCCAACCAATAAAAAAATAAAATAAATTTTATAAGTCAATACATAGTGGAAAGTACCCTTATCACTCAAGGTGAGATCATAACCATATGTAACAAAAAAATCATGAAAAAACATCCCTTCCCTGGCCAATTGGTCATTTCCCCAGGGGTAGGGTGACGAGTCCCAGACACGACTATTTACTGAGTTCCAAAAAATTCATAGACTTTATATACTGATCCAAAATACAAATAAAAAGTCAAAACCCACTCTAATACCACTTTTTTAACTTTCCAAATTGACAGACCACTAATATGGTATCCAGACCCATGGGTCCCATGTCTTCATGCACCCCTCCCAAATCTCCGGAGGTTAACGACTAGCAGTGAGTGTATAAGGCGATGATAATATGGAGAATATTCCGTCATGATCAGAGTACCACAATGGTATAATAGATAATACATAACATAAAATAACAAAAGTAAAAATAAATATAAGTTAGAGATACAAAATAATAATAATAATATAATCTAAATATAGAATATGGACTACACCACTATTCAATAAATGCTGCCATTTCTTAATTATAATACATAAACTATAAAAATACATACAGAAGTTAGTGATACACTATAGTACATCAATAAAGAAATGAAATAAAATGAAATCCCTAAGGGGAGATCTTCATGAGAATCCTGAGCATCATATCAGTCACGTTATCCTAAATCCCATGTACTTGAAAAAAAAAACAACAAATCAACCATGGTCCTTCATATATAAGGTGTACTCAGGTACCACCGTGTAATGGTGGCCAGATCAGGGTGTGATATAATAATCCTAATAGGTTCCCACCCATGGTGTCTAATATTGAATATAATCTTTGAAATACAATGTAATGAAGTGTGAAGGTATAAATAGAAAGATAACAATTAGTGGTGAAAAAATAAACAATAACCCGACCATGTTCCTATGGGATACTAGAACACTATACATGTTTAGGCTCATAGTCGTAATTTGTGTCTAATTATATAACATACATATATATTAATATATATGTATAATATTATTATATATTGTATCCACCTAAATAAACCATATACATGCAAACATAAGTTTTCATATATAATTATTACTAGTTGTTGGATAAATCATAGAACAACAAACACATATATAACTAGTCTAAACGATACTATAAGAACAAGTTATAGAGTACATACCCAATATCCTAATTGTGTGAGGGAAAACATGAAAAAACCCTTGGGATACACCATTTCTACACTCTAATCATGGAACATGAAATGTGAGTCCTATCATCCATATAGTATCACTTGTGTGAGATTCTATGAACTCAACACCCAATGTAAGTGATCATGACAATACCATGCTCAACAGAACCCTTACCATTATATATATCCTACGTAAAGGCGTAATAAAATTTATTATAAATAGAAACGATGAAATAACTCTCAAAGGTTACATTTATCAATCCCATATAAAGGTATCATCATATTTATAATACAATCCTTGAGGAAATACCTCTAATTCTTTTCATTTATCAATCCCATAAAAATCCATAATCATATTTATAACACAATCTATAAGGAAATACCTATATTTAATTGAAGTTATCAAGCCCATATAAAGGAATCATTTCAATTATGAAAATTCATATAATCCATGAATATTAAATTATAAAAAGAGGTGTGGTATTACCACCCTATTCAACTTCATTTATATTAACCCATTTAATACAATGATGGAAGGAAATATATCATGAAAAAGTTATAAAATTAAACATTCCATTGAGTCAAAAAAACATATAAATTCAAATTAAATGTTCAAAAAGCCACTTAGATGGCACCGTGAATAAATTGGAATTTAGATTCTGGAAAAAAACCCATTTATAATTCAAACCAAGACATTATATTGAGCTTAGTTCAATAGTAATTTTGATAGGATATGGTCCAAGACATGCACTAATATGGTGCAATGGTTCTATAAATATTTAGAAAGGTAAATTCCATTTTCTAATACCATTAAACACCATTCACCAACAATGAATGAAATATAAAAATAAATAAGAAATAATAATTCACAAAGAAAGGTATAAAGAACTAATCATTAAATTTTAGATTAGATGATATCACACCACATATTAGGAGTTTAATTTTAAGACATGACATTTTTCATCAGCAATTCATTAAAGAAAATTTAATCATCCATTATAATTCATGTGTCAATTCATCAAAATAAATATTATAAATTAACTAACAATAATGAAATTCAATTTTATAGGTTCGAATGGAAGAAAAAAGGTGCCATTATCATTTAAACAACCACACATGAGGGGAATCAACTTATAGTATAATCTAAATGCATACAATGTGTTACAAGATTTAAATCATTTAATTTTGAGAATATAAATAATCTGAAACACCCATGGGGTGTCTGTGATTGAGTTTGGAAACCACTAATTACTCAAAAACGTTCAAAGGGTGTAATATGAGTCATGAGGATCAATTTTTCATAAATAAAACCATATAAAACGATTCATGGAAAATGCTAGCATGCAACAGAATGAAAAGATTAATAATTTGATGAAAAAATGGGAATAAGTCATATCCCACCTACCTCACTAATTAGATGACCTAAAAATCAATTATTGTGTTCTGATTCAATTTGTTTTTGATGAAATCTTTGTAATAGACCTTTTCCATGAAAATAGTGAAAATGAACTCACAACAAAATTATGAAACATAGAGGTGATCGGTCAAAGAAGGATTAAATGGGACTTGATAGATTATCGATATTGATATATAGAGACAGATGAATCTTGAATTAGATAGTGCATGTGGAGATACATTAAATCCTTGGTGAAGGATATTGGGATATCCTTTTGCCAAGGGAGGAGGCCTCACATAGATTCAATGTGAATAGGAATGGAGGGACAGAAATTCAAAGTGCATTAAATGAATTTGGTCATTTTACCCCCAAAAATAGTTTCATGGTTTGGACACACAGTTTTGTCATATTGTATACTAACCATGCAGCACCCCCTATATAAGCAACCAGCTCACACAGTTTTTGATGCATAGAAACCCTAACAATTCTATAATTATGTGAAGAATAATGCTTTTGCACTTCAAAAAATGGAATTATTCATATGAGATAAATAATTTTTTGGGGTAAACCGCACCTATCCCATGAGTCGAATTTATGATCATTTTTATAGATGTATGGTTTGATGTTGGGGATCGTATAATGTTAGAAGAATTGTGCGACTATGTCCAAGCACCCAAACCTTGATATTTCTATCCTTGAGGCTCAAAAAAATCTATGACACACCCATGAATCCTTTCAGGCCTCTTCCTGTGTGAAGAAACAACTTCTTGATGTGTTATAGTACTTGGAATTGTGTTACAAAACATTATTATAAAGAAGATAGTCTAGTAAAGGCCAAAAGACCAAAATCCCATGGATTATTTCCAATTCAAAAACACGAGCCATTATAATGTCCACCCTCTCTATGTTATTCTAAAAAATACATAACCCATGTATTTATACATCACCCACCTTATTCCAATATAGTAGTGAGAAATATGAACTACCATAATGTTCCTCCAAAGGTTTCATGTGAATTAATACATGGAAGCTGTTATTGTATGAAAACAATACCATGTCTATGTGATCATACCATTTCCTAATAATTCCTTGGATTCATTTATGATGTAAATTCTCTGATGATCAATTAGTCTATGGATCATATGTCATACATATCATTAAAAAAAGGTGAAAATACTTCTTTATTCATTTCCAAAAAACTACATAAACAATCCCCTTATTTTGATATTATATAAGAAGGAACTCCATTCTATCATAAATAATCCTGAACATAAATCTTGAAAAACTCATCTACTGAATGACTTTAGCAGATCAGTATGAAATGTTAATCCTTAATACATTGATCAATTATCAACCCAAAAAAATTTATATATCATGGGTTACATGGAAAAATCAAAACAAATAACATCTTCCCCTTGTCCAATTCCACACAATAATGTGAATTATCTATAGTAAACCATTTTTCCAATTAATCTATATTTTTATCCTCTAATAGGTTATGATATGTGAGAGGAAGGCTATTATGTTTGTTTTCAATCTTGAAAAAAAATAGAAATATTTCCTAATATCTAGATACATATTCTTCTAACATTTTTGTGAAACCTACTGAGAGTGATGATATTACCTCATCAACTCTTAACTCATATAATAATTAACCAAAACACTCCCATGAACAATAATCATGTGATCAAAATCCATCAACCACTCTATATCCAGGGCACTTCCTTCCATCTATTGTTTTATCACATAGAATTTAAGATCTAACTCCAAGATTCTATTTTCCCATTCCATTATCATTGATGTGATAAATATAGGAGGAAATTAAATAAACCCCCAGTCCCTAAAATCATCCAACAACTATTCTATCAACATTTTCATCAACCACAACTCATACTCTTAAGGTCCCTCTCCAATATCAATTGTTTTCTTAATGAGATAATATATAAGAATATTACATTTACATGAAGTAAAAGTTATCTCAAAATCAAAATTCTACTAATACTAAAAAAATAACCTCTACCTATGATTCATTTACTACTAGGTGTAGATTTAAATCAACCATATCTATTCCATGTATATAAAAAATATCTCACCAATGAGAAAATAGGATAACCAAATTAGATAATGGACCACGACTTCCAACCCCAAATCACCAGTTGTGGTTTTTTTCTCATGGGGTCATATATTTTGATTCCCATAAGATACACAATGATCAATTTTCATCAACATATATCTTAAAAAACACTAATTCAAACATCATTAATTTCATATTCATTCTTAGTCTCTAGAAATTTTTTATCTATGTTGTTTTCAATCACATATTTATCTCTAGGAAATCATTTTTGAACTATTACATCCATTAAAACATCACCAACTTATTTTTATTCCATGTTATTAGATCATTTATATGAGATATATTTTGAAATAACCATCTATATAATCTGAAAAACCCCAAAGATACACATAATTCCATACAAATTTGTACGCCACTCCTAAGATATCATAGCCTCTAATTTCTTAGGGTCATATGAAAAACCGACCTCAATGGTCACTTATCTAAGAAAAAATGGATTCTTTATGGAGATGTGATATTTAGAGATATTGTAATAGAGTTGATGTACAAAATTATTATTCAACACATTCATCAAGTGTCATGTTTAAATCTTTAAGGTCCAAGAGTTTATGAGGATATCATAAAAAATAGAGTAATTAATGAGTAGAAACATAGATGGATGATCCTATTCATAAGTTACTCAAAAACCATAGGTTAATTTTCAACCTAAAAGTCATGAAAATACACTCAAAAATATTATATCTACCCATGAATTATAACATAATATTTACCACCTATTTGTCATAATGCGTGTGGTATACTGATCATAGGTCAATCTTGGAGAACCCCCAAGCTTCCATCAACTGATAAAAAAACTCATTGACCCTTAAAAACATGAATCTTTTCTTCATAGTCACCTAATTTAGTTTCTTATTGCACATTCATAAGCAAACAATATTTCCCATACTCTTTTAGAATAACATAATATAACCCTAGTGAGATGTGATCAGTATGATAAAACACATCACCTCCAAAT
Source organism: Viscum album (assembly GCA_963277665.1). Taxonomy (NCBI): domain Eukaryota; kingdom Viridiplantae; phylum Streptophyta; class Magnoliopsida; order Santalales; family Viscaceae; genus Viscum; species Viscum album. Next base: position 261,019,979 of record OY728164.1, on the reverse strand, counting down.
AAATGAGTTTCCTCTTATACTCCTTAAAATTTGCCTATTTCATATATAATAGGGGTATTGATATAGGTTTCCATTATCACATGATTTTTATCTCTAAATAAATATATCTTTAAGGTGTAATTTTAGAAATTTTGACTAAAAAGGAATCCTAAAAATGGACTACTATATTAGGAATTATAAGATAGTGATATTTCCCTACCATCCAAATGTTACATTCCCATTACATTCACTTTAATGGAAGAAAATAGAATAATGTATAGAATCATTTTTCCAAATCCATAATCCATATCTCTAGTCAAAAAAACATATCACCTATTGGGGAATTAAAAGATACATGTCTGTTATAGTATTTCATTTGTGATTGAAGACTGGTTAGCTAATCCATGAAGGAAATCTAATCATATCTAGAATCATGAAATCCAAAAAAATTGTATAGATAAAAATAATTACAAGATATTATGAAAACATATAATGAAAATCTAATTTATTCTCCAAGGGTGTATCAAGAGATGACATCTCATAAGATCACATCCCTGGAAAGTCTAGTATATAAATAATATGAGAAGATATTAATTATTGGAAAACTCTTATATAAAAAGGTAGAATATAGTTAAGATAGAATCAAGACCATACCTGAAATAATAATAGGTGTCTTCTTCCATCTACAAGAGTCTAGTCTTGTGTATTCATCATTCCAATATTTGGTCTATGAACATTCCATTAGGGCCCAAATCTCCCATGGGTTATCAATGTATGTAGAATATGTATCTACTATTAAGGTCATCCACCCCTATTCTAGACTAAACAACTAGAAATAAACTTTGTATTCCTCAAAAAACAGAAGATATGGAAAACATGATCATATATGTGACACTCTATATGAGTTTTCCCATGAATCTTTTAGATGTTTCTTCTCTACACATAATTGAACCACCTGGTCAAACCACTTCCTATGGCAGGATTTAATGAAGTATTTCTCATATTAATCTACCTATTAAAACCTAAGTGTTACTCCTCTACTTTATTCTTCCTACTATTTGAAGACATACCCACAAAAAAATTATGGAATCCACCAATCCGTCTACTAAATGATGAAATAAGATAAAAATTTCTATCATATTCTATACCATTTCAAAGTGTAGGTCCATAAAATACACTACAAATTACATCATCAAGTCAAATCTACTGACTTGTTTCCCTAGTTCTAGTTAATGACCAATCTAAATCTTATCTTCCTTTGGCACTGTATTTCTGGTCAGGAGATGTGTGAAAAGAAACAACATTATTATGTTAGTAGAGTATGAAAGAAATGACATTGATCACTATTTATGTTCCATAAACTCTTAAGGGAAGTATTTATTTAGAAATTCTCAAAAAAACCCTTGATGGAAAGATTAAAGATGGTCTCTCATGTAATACCCTTACACATAATTTCCTGTTTTTTAAACACGACCATCACTTGGATGGTCCATAAAACATGAATTCAGATATATTCACCCATTGATCCTCTAACATCTCGACTAAGTCTAATATTCACTCAATAATTTTTATCTAACACGTAGCATTACATAGAACCAGAATACTTTGGATGACCTGTGGATATTCACAATGAATGTCCTAGGACTAATATGTTATTGTCCTATATTCCCATAATCCTTGAACAGGAACTAGTAAAATGAATCCTTGATGTAACTATTTAGTTTCTGAGACCACTACAACCATTATAAGAGTATTTAAAAAATGATTCCCCTAAAAAAGTGACGGGGATATATGAGAATCCTATATATAAGGGATTTTATAGTTTTCTTTGCAGTCCCATTAAACCTATAATAGATATAATTAATTTATATTTCATGAAAATTCTCATTCCACATCTCATATAAACTCATGATCATTAAAAATTTTATGCTTAATTATTGGATCCCTATATAAATTAATATGCATCAAATTGAGATGATAAATTTTATATATGGGGGTAGGGGATAATATAACACGCTAAGATCTTAATATATGAATTATATTTAATAACTCAATGTGTTAAGAACATTTCTCCACATGTTACACTGAATGTGAAAGAAAAATTGATATATTTAGGTAATATATTAATGTTTATGTTTCACCAAAAACACATATCCAATAAAATAATGAGAAAGGATATGAGTAAATATTTTATTAAATTTATAAACTATAAAAACCATGAATACTTTTAATATGAATGAAATTGAATTAGGTTCTATAAAAAGGGTAGTGAGATCATTTATTATTTAGGAATGTAATCTTCTGAAAATTTCATTTTTATGCAATAATATTTTTATTTTCAAGTAAAAAAATTATTAATGAATATAAATTATATTTCATATTAATAACTGGTTCGCACCAATTTAGTTGTATGTGATATGGAGTAATAATAAAAACAATAAATATTTGAAATATCTTTTTTAATAAAAAATGGTTTTCTTTATATTTTATAATTTTCTTAAAATAGAGAATTTCTTAAATTTTATATTTTAAAATTAATAAAATTAATACCATTTTTCTATTCCTCATATAAATATTATATTAGTACTAAATGATAACCATTTTCTAAAACGGTTCTTTTTTAGTCAAAAAAATGTTGAATTTAGGAAAATTATAAATCCCATGATTTTATAACCAAGTAAGAATAACCTAGAAGATGTATAATCCAATAATGTAATAAATTATAAATATATTAATTAAAATTAATCATTTTATCTTATTATTATTATATATAAGAGCATCTATAATATTTAAGAACTATTTTAAAATTTTATTCGGAATAAAATATTATATATGGTCTTCTCTATAAATGATGTACTTTCAAGGTATTTATTTGTATTGGATTTAAATGGATGCATAATACCTATTATTCATTATATATCAAATCAATATATGGATATAAATTTAATACCAATGAAAAAATTTTAATATATATATATATATATATATATAATTTAAATCATAATAACTTTATTTTTCATAAAAATTTCTATTTTTCATATTTTAGTGTATACATTTTAAAATTAACCTTCCATTCCTATAAGAATTAATATTTATAAAATATTTTTCCAAATTTTTTCCAAATTATTAATATTATATGATTGGGTAAATTTTAATTTCTATTATTGTTATTAATTACTATAGTTTATTTTTTAAAAAAAATTATTAATAGGGGTAAATTAATTTTATCATATATTTAAAGACATAAAAATGTTAATAATCCTTCCCTGAATTGAATATATGATATTTTGATTGAAGTATTCTTGTTCCCCCTACACTATTGTCCATTTTAGTGATTTGCTACCCAAAAAAAGAAAATGCATTATTAAAAAATTCAAAGGTGTTTCCAGAAGATCCCGTAATTTCACTTATAAAAAATAACACAAATACCCATAAAAGATACATTTCTCTATATTACTACTAATAAAAAATTTGATATTTTACTCCATATATAACCCTATCCTAGGATAATAAAACCATTGTAACTCATTTTTATCTTAACCCCTTCAATTTCATAGAGAATTCCAAGGAAAGATCCTGTTTCAAATGTAATAATTGTTACCCTCTTATGATTTTAAGATTACTATTACAAAGATATTATCACCATAATGATATGATGTATAATGTATCACTAATTTACTATGTTTTATATAAATTAGTGGTATATACCATATTTTTTATTTCCATCATCTTTGAAATACAAAAAGTTGTCAATCGTGCATGTGCACGAATTGAAGGCTTGACATAATTTTTTTTTTATTTTTTTACTATTTATATAAACATTATCAAATATGGTTCTTGAGAATAAATAGTAAAAATATAATAATTGGGCATCAATTTTAATGATATTATGTCTAAATACACACCAAATTATTCATATTCACCCATCAAGATAAATCATGTTCATGTTTGGGTCAGTTTAACCACTTACCTGAATGATTATATATAACAATATCAAGGATTAATATGTGTATACAAATAATAATTTTACTATTTTGTAATAATAAAATGACGATTGTATGTGATTTTTGGATATATTTTGTTATTTTTCAATAGAATATTGAAGTATTATATTTGTTTTAAAAAATGAAATAAGTAAATATTGACACCATTTTCACAAAAAGTAAATAAAACATGTTGAAATTATAAAAAATATTTTAAATAAATTAATTTAATATATTTGATTATCTAAAATGATATGTCAGTATTGAACATGTTATCAAATAATCTGTAAAGATATTATAATTATTAATCTTGAATATAAATGTTACAGATATTAATAACAGATTGATTATGGTTTTTAAATAGGATATTAAGTTAGTTTTTTTACATGAAGTAATGGTTTGACAAACAATGTATGGAAACTAGATATGGGGTTTTATCTCAATTTACCCCCTCTAATTTATGTTTGGTATTATTATCCTTTATTCATTTATGTTGTGTATATTTTTATGATTTGAAATATTATATAATGTATTATATTTTAGTCATGGTATTTGATGTTCATCTAAGATAGATCTAGTTCAGTTAGTTTTGATTAAATAGATACTCAACCTGCTAATTTTTTTCCTTGCTTCAATTGTAATTCGTCGAGACTTAATACTCATTATGCATCATGATTCCTTGGTATGGTTTATTTATGACCCATGTATATATTTATATCATAATAAATTAATGTCATTGTATTTAATATCTAATGATCAAGTAGAAATTGATTTTGTTTTTTTCTCAAGTAGTATGTATTATATCTAACTTCGCTTTTTTAAATTAAGTTATGATCATTCTCATGAACTTATATGTTTGGACCATTATAACTTTTTATTATTTAATTTTTTATTAAATGCATATTTTTAGGAAATATACATTATTTATATATAATCCCTTGAGAAGAATATCTCACGTTTGAGGCATGATTTATAAAGGATATTTGTAACCTAAATGAACATCATTGAGTAATATAGTTTTAATGTGAACAATTTTCACTTTTTCATAGTTTACCTCACCCAAATATCTTATTATATGGTATTTTATAATACTCCCTATGAAAATGTGGTTTTAATTGAGATATGGTTTTCATACAATTTCTATAATGTTGGTTTTGAAAAATGGTAATTTCTAATTTTTAACATTTCTATTTCATATTTAGATGTTTCTAATCCCCATTCCCTATAGAAAAAATTATTTCATTTTCAAGCCTATATTATTGGAAATTAATTTTAAAGTAACATATTTCAATTGTTTTTACCTCACCATTTTTAAAAATAGTTTCAAAATACTCTGTAACGTCTTATTATAAATCAGTGATAAAAATATTTTCTTAAATATATTTTATGATTTAGATTCAATTTTCATTTAATTTTAACATTTATATCCCATAATAGGGTTTCTATATGACTATTAATAATCTAATATATATATATATATATATACCATTTTAGTGGGAGAAGAACATGAAAAAAATAATCCAATTGATTATCCTCTCTTGGGTGGCAGCATTCAAGCATTATTTTGTGAGGGGTTTTTTAATTTATGTTACCATACTTTTATGTTTACTTATTTTCAATGGTTATATTCTTCTAAAACCATATGTAATCTTTATATATATGGTTTAAGATCTTATTACACATTTTATAGACATATGTAAAATTATTCACATTCTTGATGATTGTTCAATATTAATTCAGGTTGATTATTCATGTCATGACCCAACCAACTGGGTCCTACCTGGGATGAATATAATATAATAGAGACATTCCATGAACACCTATAATAGGTTTGGAAATAGAGGGAAGAAAAATGTAGGAAAAAATTAAAAGAGAGGTCTTAACAAAAAGTATCTTTATTCATACAGACATCCAAATATATGAAATATTAGAGATATATAATTAAAAGATAAGAAATATAGAATGTATTCAATGCATGAGTAGGCCTTTAAGAAATACGTCAATGTACAGAAAGGTAGTAAAAATTATATAAAGGGAGAAAATAAATTCTCTATAAGAAATGAGTTCCCATGAATTGTGATAAGTTGAGATCTAAAAATAGCTCGACTCACAATATTTCAATCTTACCATTATATAAGGAAGAACCTCCAAGATCCACTATTATTCTTGGATACCATGTCAACCAAAGTCATTTACAATCATTCTATCATTTAGAAAAGACACAACATGTGTTGTAATTTACCTTGTAGGGCTGAGTATATACAACCACAATAGTGCACCATAAAAACCAATAGGTATGAAATGGAATAAGTCAATAAACTCTAACCATAAAGAATCAGGGTAAAATAACGTGATAGAAGATATTTAGAAAAAAAACCAAGAGATGAGATAATTTTGACCAATATCGTCAAAACTAGTTAAGAATAAATACTATGGATATATCTCCAAAAGAACCATATTATATCAATGTATCACAAGTAACCCATCGAGAATCAGTATAGAGTATCCCCACCTCGCCACTGCACGGAGAAACTGAGGGATTATTAACTCTATTGGAGGTCCCACTCCCGGAAAAATCTCAATAAAATGGGGTTCCACTCCACAAATATATTACTCGTTTTCTCTGTAATTTGGTGGAGTTTTTTTATCTACATATATAAATTATTAGGGGGAGCCGCCTCCAAGAGAGATAGGGGAGTACATACCCTATTAATTATTGATGATAAATCATGAAAATTGTCTCCATATAATAATCTACAAAATAATCATCCTACTTACATTACTTCACCTCATACCTCAAATTCTAAAAATATTTCCACCAACATGTAAAACATTGAAAAATAATTAAAATAGTATACTCCCATGAAAACATCTATGTCTTGTAAAGGGAGATACACAAGGTATAATTTTCCTGAAAAATTACACGGTGTGTACATAGACTCACATGGTAGGAGATACATATGTTTGTACCAAAACCATTCTGCAATTAGAACCCATGATACACAATGAATATTCCTCTATGATATACAAGTATTATTCTTATTTCTCAGAAAAATTGAAGCATATCATCACGTAGAATTTATATCTTCCATTCACATCACATCCATCACCATTTTTCTCACATGAAACTGATGAATCATATGGTTTTCAGCACTGGTCTTTGTATTATGGCCTCCAATATATATAAAATAGTATTCTAGTTATGAAGTTGGTAACTGGAAAGCCTATATTTGTCTTTTGGGTTCCTATTCCATGACATCATCACAAAAATAAAAATATCCATATAAATCCTCCTAAAAAGTATTCATCACTATTTGATTTATACAACCATTATTAATTTGGGAGTTTCATCACATTTTAATCAATGCAGACAATGTAGAAACGTTATCCATGTGGTATAATGACAATGAATAAGATGAATGGTGTTGGGAAAGGTTAATGAATGAAGGGGGATCACTATTGGATGATGTTATCTTTGAAAATGAACATATAATATTGAAATAATGGAAAATTCAAGGGTTTTAATTTCATTGAAATTTGTTACACGAATGATAATTATAACTAAGATCATGCAAAGAATACTAATCACATACAATAAATAGATATTAAATAAATTATTATTGATTATTTTTTTTGTGGATATTCAAAAATTGAGTCCCCTACCACAAAAAAATTAAATTATATTTTGAAGAACACAACAGATAGCGATGATGATGAAGATCATGTTGAATTTATTTTTCATCTCATGAATCACATAAAATCTTCATTAATGATAGAAATTCATCTATTTCCAATTACAGTGGATCTCTAACTTCCTCTTATTTAATCTCCCAGTGTTATTATTCTAATCCTTCGTATTTGAAATAATGAAAAATTTATATAGCTGGATTTAGTTTGAGTCTATTAATTAAATTATATAAATAATTATTTAATTTACTTGATGCACCTTCCAACATCTTGAATCCATGGAACATATGACCCCGACCAACCTAATATAATACCAAGGGAAAACCTTGCATCCTTCGACCAACTATGTTATCATATTTTCTGTATGATTACTTGATCTATAGGAAAACTATTTATTTTAAAATGATACATGTATGTTCTTTAATATAAAAAAATATTATATATATATATATATATATTAATTATGGGGTCTTGTAACACCCAAACACAATTCCAGCAATGAGGAAAAATCCATAGATATATATATAAATACATAAAGAATCAATCCATAGAAACACAACCCGTAACATTCTCCCATCCTTCATGGTTTTCTCACTGAAAAGAATGTCCTCTAGAAATAGTTGGGGGTACTAAGTCCACATACGACTCTCAAACTCCCATGACCACTCTAGCATGATCCTATAAAATACATTCACTTGAACCATGGTAATAGTCCATCCTCACATGACCTTATCATATCAACCCTCATTATCCATTGGGTACTCTAAGAAGGTGGATTCATCCTCATGGTCATGATCTCCCTAGTAAATGACATGGGATTGTTCTAGAACATATTTCATCTAATATGAAACATCAAAAACATTATCAACGTGTTTTAATTATAGAGGAGTTTGTAAGAAGGAAAAAATCTCACCAATCTTTCATATTATCTGGAATTTCCTCATGAACATTAGATATAGATTACTTCCCTAACTATTAATCTATATCCCTCATCATGTGGATAATCTTAGGAAAAAATTTCCAACCCAAATCAAACTCTAAAATTATATGATGATTTCACGAACCAACATAGGTCAATCCTGAACCGGTCACCCAAGACGGTCCACGACAAGGCCCGAGAGGCATTCCTAATCCTCCTGGGATGGCGACAAGTGCCAAGGGAATCAATAGAGTGACGATGGGAACAATTTTTCCCAATATAAATAATCAGAAGTAGCATAATAAAAATAAATATTCATCCCAAAAATAAATTAACTTAACAAATCAACTAATCAAGAACTGAAAATAAAAAAACTAACTTGACCTGACGACCACTAAACTCCATGTGACCCCACAGGTCACTCTCCGATCATAAGACACAACATCGCCCACAGAGATCTAGATCAAGCTGAAACCCGCACCTATGAATAAAAACAAGAATGAAGTATAGGCGTGAGTATTAATACTCAGTAGGTGTGCCTAAGTAATCTATTACCAAATTCATTTCCTTTAAAAAAATGAATCATCAATTTCAGGTTTGAACTACAATATATAAAATTAAGGCTTTCTACATGTTACTCAAAAGCAAAGTACAATTCATTTCCCTTGTTGTTTTATGAAAACCCAAATCAATCTTTTAGTGAAACATTCACATTTTCAAAAGGGAAAATGTTGTTTATATTTTCAACTATGAACGAAGAGGATTAAAAACATTCATTTAAAAACCATTTTTAGAAACCTAATCACAACTAGTTTACCACTTTACAAGGAAAACAATATAAAAAATTCACAAAATAAATCACATAGTAAGGGAAATTTAGGTGTATATAAATGCATCATAATCACTACTACAAACAACAAATGCTGAGTAGACATAGGTGAACCCAGGAGATCAAGAACAATCCAGAAGACACCCATACATGAGACCAAATCCTCATTGACATGTCACAAACGATTAAATCAAAACGCCCAATACGCTCAACCATCCATTCTCAAGTAGGCCGAGAGAAAAATCCCATAGTAATAAACCAAAAATATCCACCTACTATGGGCCACTGGTCAGTACCATAACCTACCAGTGTAGAAATCATTCTCAGAATATTCTCTTAATATGCGAGGTTCCCTTATCATGTGTATTTAGAAAGGGGGTGGTCCTACCGATGCCATCCGAGCATCCAATAACAGTATATATAATAATATAGCACAACATGCAACACCGCGATCCACCCCAAGGAATATGTCCCTCTCTTTCCTACCATTGATCATAGGGAAGTCCGACACAGTAGACCCCATAACATATGACTCATCAAAAGCAAGGTACCACATCGGAGGAGAGTTTTCTTGACATAACTAGTTTTACAGAAGTTCCAACCAGGACTCACATGATTTTCGCATGCCAACCCATTTCTTAAGAATTACACACACACACCACTTTGAAAACTAGGAATACACGTCGAAACCCATTTTATAAACCCAAAATAGAATTTTAAATCTAAAACATTTTAACAAAGTCCAAATGGTCATTTAATGAGGGAATTAATGTGAAAACATGATCAAACCATTTATTGAAACACATTACAAGAAATAAAACACTTCAATTCAAGGAAGACAATTTCGTAATAGTTCTATATCAATAATTAATAATTCAACTATGTGCGAAATAAGTAACAAATGATTCTTAAATTTAAAGGGAAATTCATAGGGAAACCTACCTCAAAAAGGGAGCGGATAAAGACAAACAACTCGGCACCGGAAACCTTTGATGAAGACCTCCCAGAAATTGTGCACACATACACCCCTATATATATACACACACCCCTAAATCCAATACACATATTCCCCGTGCCATGAGGGAATATGGGAAATGATGATTTATATATATATATATATAGGAATATGTACCTATGTATGTGTGTAAAACCCTTCGAGAAGACCCCGAACAATCTAATTAACCCAAAAGGGAATCGAAGATTACAAAAAACTCTAAATAAAATTGAAACAATATATATATATATATATAAAGGTAGAAGAAATCAACCAAAGATGGGCCATGATCCCTTGTAAAAATTTACATAAACCAATACCATTTGAAAACATGACTGTCACCATTAAAAACCATCTACAATTGATATTAAAAAATATATAACTTATGTAAACATGTCAAATATTTTATTTTCCATAAAAAACTCTTTCTAAAATAATTTTCACCTTATGTTCGCTTAAAACAAGGTTTGTGCCTACAAAATAACCCTCAAAACATCCTGATGAAACTGCACACCAGGACACTCACCCAAAACATAACAAAATTTCGATACAAAACCCAAACCCAAAACATGAACATGTCAAACCCTTCAAAGACGTATTTCTCATCACTCAAACAATATAACAAACCATTTACACAATTTCTAAAAACCCTTTAAAGAGGAAAAAAAGATTTTACACCTAAAGTACACACACTTTCCCAACCAATTCCCCAGAAAGTCTGTCTTAATAATTACACAAATCTATAATTCATACATAAAAATACACGACATGGAATACATGCCAAAACTAATCCCTTCTTCAATAAAATCTCATTTTCAACCAAAATGCACCACTAGTTCCATTGAACTCTTAATTTTCACATTAAAAATATGGAATAAAACACTTTTCAAGAAACATTACCATAAAATATCACAACACATAGTCATTTCTTTTTCAAAAACTAATTTCCAACACATAAAAATATTAATACACTACCAATTCACAGTTTTCACTTCTCAAATAACATTTATAACACATTATAATTATCTAAACAATTAAGAGGGTAAAATAAATCAACCTAAAATAATGGTGGATGAACCAGAATAGACCGAAGCACTTCGCCTTTGGTGGTGGATGATGAAACCTACACGAGGAAGACTCCAAAGATCTGCTGCGCACCCTAAAAAGGGAAGATATCATCAAATTATGGTCAACCAATAACATAGGGTTCGACGGAGACAAAAATATAAGGAAAGAAAAGAAAAAAAATAATTATAGAAGGATCTGTCGACGATTCATGAAAGGTGAGGAGGCCTCCAGCAGGTGAAGGTTACACATAGGGAGGTTCACCTAGAGGAGGGAGTGAGGTCAGTGGTCCGGGAGGGAGGGGGTGGATGCCTGGGGCAAGAGCGAATGGTAGGGGGTTGGCCACGTTGAGCGTGGAAAGGGGGAGGGGAAGGGGGTCGGTCGCACGAATAGGAAGGGTAGGGGAATAGAGTAGGGTTTCTTTTTTTGTTATTAATTAATTCTATTTAAATTCTAATTCAATTGATTTAATAAAAAAGAAAACAAAAAAATGAATAAAATTTAATTGAAACACAAGAATAAATAAAATAACCATGAAAGTCGGGTCGGGGTGTGACGATTCTCCCCACCATGACACTTTCCACCCCTAGAATGTCCCAATAGATTCATTTGATCAAAACAAAAGAAAGGATGATTTACATCCATGGAAGAAAAATCCTAAAAACTCAATGACAAAAGAACCAACACTCACTTTCATAAGATCTCGGAACCACGGATTCCCAAAAAGAAACTACATGTCCACCCTCAAAAGAGGCCACACATCAACAGAAGATATCTCATAAGACCACAGAGTTCGAACAACAGTTGAGAGATGACGATGAAGACTCGATCTCTTCTAAACACAACCCAACAAGGAACAACCCAACCCCTAACACAAAAAAACCAATAAAGAAACCAATCATGAACTGTTCGGGATCTCTACAAGCATCCATTACACAACCCACTATCCCAGCCAACCAACTACTATGGTTGGGGTTGAGCAGAGTGAAAATAATGAAATGATTAGCCAAGAACACCTGGAAGATGGATTCATCACAAGTTCATCACATGGTGGTCTCCCCACTATATTAGGATTCCAAACAACCATTTAATTTTCAAGCCAAAATAAAATCTTGAATCCTATCGAAAACCAAGAAAATATGTATGAAATGGAAAATGGGACAACATGCACCACCATTCTACATCTGCAATATTAAAAAAATATGAAGAAATTCCCATTAAAAAAGATCTAAAAGAACATGCAATAGTATTTATCACACCCAAAAGAAGACACCATCACAGATTACATTAATTAAAGCAACTAGAGCTTTCAAAAAACTAATGAAGATTCTGATTGAGCTTGTGCCAGCGCTAAATTCATACAACTGAGGAAAAAGATTCTCCAAGGGAGTGGATCAAGCCCCATGTCACTTCCTGGCACCACCATGGCAAAAATGTTGCAAATGACCTATATGGACATATGTATTAAAGATCTTAGGTGCTTCACGACATGAAAACTTTTTATTCCCTGGATTCCAGCACTAAAAACACAACCAGTACTTCCTCTCTGATGAATCTAGTGAGGTGGAAAACATCGACCATTTTGTACCTCTTATCAACTGGCCAGACGCTACTAAATCGCCTTTAACTTGAACATCCTGCCCCATGCATTCTTCATAATCATCAGGAAATGAAGGCACAACTGGGAGGAATTCTGATCGGAGACCCCTCTCAAAGAATCGGGCTTTCAAAAATTCATCCCTCGCAAGGTTTGGGAGAAACGACAGAAGCTCGGTTAAGCTCTTAGAATACTTCAACACCATTGAATTTCCTTGATAGATACAATACAACCTAGAACCCATCGGTATCTTCATGTCATTGGAGAAATACTGTTGGATGAATAAGGCTTTAAATAATTCCCACGAAAAATTCTTTTGCGGATCGTTCTGAAGAATAGATTCCCACCATTTCTGACTGAGGCGTTCCAACATTAAGGTGGAAAGCTCCAACATGAGAGGTTCAGGAGGTTCAACCCGAGAAAAGATCTCCTTGATATTTCATAGCCTTTCCTCAGATTTCCCTGGTTCCGACTGCTAAGAAAATGAGGAGGTTTCTACTCTCAGAACCTATGGATGAATTCCTTATATTGAGAACCACGAGGCTTCATATCCGAAATGGAAAAACCAAACATATGAAGCACAAACATGATCAACTGAATGGCACATGGTGAAAGAACTACCCGTAGATGCTTCTTAAAATCCCTTAGAACTCAGTGGGGATGAAACCTGAATATAGGAACCATGAAACCAAATCAAAACATATCATAAATCAAAATTCCACATCCCATTTTTAAATCAACAAACCAAAATAAAAACATAATTTTAATCACACCTCCAACACACTAAAGCCAAATTCCAAAAACAAAAATACCAAAAACAAAAGGGAAACATCACACACTCACACATTTTAAAACATTGAAATCCCCCTTCTTGAAGAACATTTCCAGAAAACATAACAAGCCTTACAAACAAATCACCCACTATAGGTATTCCATTTTTCCTCACATATATACACTATTGGGTTATCTTAATCACTCACCCATACATACCAATAACCATCCACTCACCACATACATACATCCATATACCTATATGTGAGCATTTGTAGGAATACCAAGAGTCGGGTAAAATTATTGTTATCACTTTCAAAACCACCTTAAATATACCTCAACCAACTTTAATACAATACATCATCGTCAAAGAAAAACCTTTTAGAATTCTATATTCAATTTCCAATTTCACATTTCACAAAACCTTTCAAAAACCTCCAAAACATTTTCCAAAATAACCCTCATTTTCAAAAAACCCATTTCACTATCAAAAGATTCAATGTATTGGTTTTGGAAACACCCTTTTTGACCATCCAATCATCATTTTGTCAAACGAAACATCGTTTCAAAATCTAAAAAAGACACCCCAAAACTATCTCAGCCAACATTAATTACAATCGAATGAAACCTACCATTCAAGAAGTCAAAAATATCAAAATCAAAAAAGGATCCAAAATAATAAACCAGGGGAAACTAGTGTCGATGGGTGACTTGCCCATACAGTTGGTGGCCATATGCCAATCAAACCACCATCACAAAGAGTCTTTCAGGACCACGTCTCTAGCTCCCCATGGATTTCCAGGCCCTGCGAGCTCACTGGGACAATAGGCCCGACTATTATTTCATTTCCTCAAATAACAAGCAACCCAAAATAACCAAATGAACCAAGAAAACCCAACTTCCCATGGAATTAATTTTCTTATCAGTTTTCATATCTCACATTCAAATTTGATCAACTTCATTTGTTCACTAAAGAAGCATGTTGCAACCTACATCACCTAATCATTTTACCTCATCACTCAAGGAGAATATTAAAGTGGATTTATACTAATTTACCATGGTTCATGTTATCAGACCATATGATTTCCAAGATTCTCATTTATCTACCAGCAGAAACTAATTTTCTACTCAAGAGGACGTACAACAGGTTGTTCTGAGGTTCAAGGGTTTGTAGGATTTAATGTTTAAAAATTTATAGCAGAAGAGGAGTGATTAATCTCTTATGTACACAACATTTCAAAATTTATCAAGTGTTCACAATGAATGTACACACTCAACCCCTCACAAAGTGTATCACCTCTAACTCAATATCCCTATTGTATATTTGTTCGAGTCACAACCAATCAATGAATAATAATGTGTAAACATTCTCTTTTCTCCATTTTATTATTTTGTTCTCTTATTTTTTCAATGTACATAACTGTTTTTTATATATAGGTTTTTTTGGATATTGAGAGTGAAGAATGTGAAAAACAATGATGTAATATGGGTTGTGAACCCATTGACCAAGGAATATGTAGGCACCATTTATATCAACCCACAATAATGATTCTTTTCCTAGAATTCCCATGAAAACACCCTCTCACCCACACTTGCTAAAAATAAACAAGAATATACACAAGATAAGGGTAGGTAGGGGTAAATTATATTGTAATGTGGTTACTATAGGAATGTCATGTTCTCTAAGTCTTAAGAAGGTTAAAATTTAAAGGTGTCCAGAAATAGAGGATAATTATACAAATGGATTTTCAATGAATGATTGACTCTATCATGAGGGAATCATACTTTAATATTAAGGATTCAAATAGAATCAAGGAAAGATATAGTTTCCCTACATGACCCGAGAATCTCAAGAAAGTTATTAAAATTAATAATATTCAATAAAGGGCTTACAATGTCTCTCGGGTAAGGGATTAAAATATTTGTTAGTGCTAATGAGGCATGAGATTCAAAAATCCATTAAACAACTAAGAATGATTGGAAAATATGAAATCTAGTAAACTATTCCATATCAACATTTATTTAAATTTTTTCCCCAAAAAATTGGAAATTTCCACACAATCGACTGATGCATGAAAAATAATTTTGGATATTCTTTTTAAGATCAATTTTTATCTAATAAAAAAAATAAAGAAAAAGAAATAAAAAATGAAAACAAAATTTTTGTTTTTTTTTGATTTGTTTTATTATTTAATCCTAAATTTTACATGTCACCCTCCCCCACACCTAAATGTTATATTGTTCTCAATGAAAATATTTTTGATAAATAGACAAGTAAATAAAAGTAGGGAGAAGGGAAAGCTAGTTATGTGGTGTTATATGTGGCATCTATCACTAAATTTCTTCCACGACAATATTTGTAAAATCCTCATATAAGTATTTTAGACTCTTCCCATTGACATTAATCCTCTACCCACTCTTCACATTCAATACCTGTATAACACCAAAAGGGTAAACATCAGTAAAGGTATAAGGACCGAGCCATCGGGAACGATGTTTACGAGGGAGGAGATTTAGCTTGGAATTGTAAATGAAGACCTTCTCACCAATATGGAGATTCCACTGATGAATCATTCTATCATGGATATCCTTTTTCTTCTCGTTATATATCTGGGAGTTTTCATATACATAACATTGAATTTATTCGAACTCTTGAATCTGCATTTTCTATTGCTCACCTACATCTAAGTGATTTATATTACACTGTTTAATAGCCCAATATGAATGGTGTTCTACCTCCAATAGGAGGTGACAAGACTTTCCCAAAACAATCATGTATACTGACATTCCGATTGGTGTTTTAAAATCTATAGGGTACACCCAAAGTGCATCACCCTTGTGAAAACTCCAATATTTCCTATTGGGTTGTACAATTTTTTCCAAGAAGATCTTAACTACCATATTTGATATTTAGTCTTTAACATTAGTTTAGGGGTGATATGAAGTAAAGACTTTATGATCAACCACATACTTACGAAGAAAATTTTTCATGTTGCGATTGCTAAAATGTTAACCCTGATCCCTAATGATAAATCTCGGTAAAACAAACCTATTGAAAATTTGGGACCTCAATAAGTCAACAACCACTCGAGAGTCATCAGTCTTGGTGGAATTCGCTTCCACCCATTTAGATACATATTCAATAGGAAATAATATATACAAAAATCCCAATGAATTTAGAAAAAGTCCACATGAAGTTAATTCCCCATGCATCAAAAATTTCAAAGAAAAACATGGGTTGTTGGGGAATTTCATTCCACTTAGAGATACTCCCTATAAATTAACAATGAATATATGAATTGAAAAGTATATGGTCCTCCCTATACAATGTAGGCCAACAAAGTCCTATGTCAAGGACATTTCATGCTGTATGTTGAAGGCCAAAGTTCCCCCATAGGCCGAAGTGCGGAAGAAGGTAAAAAAAGGAGAACTCAAGGTTAGGGACACACCTAAGAACCACTTGGTCACCACAAATTCTCCAAAAATATGGGCCATCCAAATCTACCACTCAGAATCATGCTTATTTATCTGGGATTGTGAAGTTCTGAAATTAGTGGGGACACTAGATTTTACTTGAAAATTCACAATGTCTGCATACCATGGGGTAAGTTCCACAACATCACAAAGGTTATCGTGAGAAAAGAATTCTCCAATGGGGAGGGGTGAGTCAACATGATGATCCAATGGTGGAGAAATACTACTAATGTGGTAAGCTACAACATTTTTCACTCATCTCTTATCTCTTATCTCAAGGTCAAACTCTTGGAGGAAGATCATCCACTGAATGAGGTGGGGATTAGGATCGGGTTTCTTTAGGAGGAAATAAAGGGATGAATGATCAGAAAAGATAATGATTTCTGACCTGATACAATATAAACATATTTTTTTAAGGAAAACACAATAGAACGTTCTTTTTTAGTGGTTGTGTAGTTTTCCTGGGTAGGGTCAACGGTACGTGAGGTATACACAATGAAATTAGGATCCTTCCCAACCCTTTCTAATAAAACTGCCCTAACTGCAAAGTTAGAGGCATCACACATATGATCAAAGGGGAGATCCCACCTTGGTGGTTGGATGATAGGAGGTGATTTTAGACTCATTTTTGTGAATTTAAAGCATCCTCACAATTTTTATCAAACACAAACTCATACTCTTTTTTTAATAACTGGGACAAGGGATGTGTGATCCTATAGAAGTCTTTAATTAATCAGTGGTAAAAATGAGCATGGACCAAGAAAGAGTGCACCTCACAAACAAATTTTGGATATATAAGGGTTGAATTTTTTTCAATATTTGATTTATCTACTATAATTTCCTCTTTTTAAATAACATTCCCAAGAACTATCCGTCATTAAACCATGAAATGAAATATCTCACAATTTAATAAAATATCTTTTTCTAGGCAGCAACAAAGTATAGAACCTAGGTGAGCTGAAGAATCATAAAAATAAGAACAATAAACCATGAAATCATCCATAAAAACATCCAGGAAATTATCTAGGTTCATAGAAAAAATACACAACATATATCGCTGTAATGTACCAGGAGATTTACATATACTAAAAGGCATCCTTCTGTATGCAAATGTGCCAAATAAATAGGTAAATTTTGTCTTTTATAGATCCTCATGGGAAATATGGATTTGAAAATAACCTGAATAGCCATCAAGGAAATAATAATGGGACTTACTAGCAAATAATTCTATCATTTTTTCAATTAAAGGTTGGGGAAGGTGGTCCTTCCCTGTGGATTGATTCAGTCGACGGTAGTCAATACTAACTCGCCAACTATTTTGCACACGTGGTAGAAACAATTCATTCCATTCATTTGATACAACAATCATTCTAGTTTTTTAGGAAAAATTTGAATTGGGATAACCCAATAACTATTAGATATAGGATAAATGATCCCCGTAGAAAGTAATTCACTAACATCCAATTTTACCACTTCGAAGATAGGGGGATTCAACCAGCATTGAGATTGTATTACGGGATTATCCTCATCATACAAAAGTATATAGTGAATAAAAATAGACATGATAATACCATGAATATTATCCAATGTCCATCCTATCAATTTTTTACACTCTCTCAAAAGATCAAGCAGTTTTGATTCCTGCTATTGAGAGAGGTTATTGGAATGAATGACGGGAAATTGGTCAATAACCTCAAGACAGGAAAATTTTAAATAGATGGAAGAGGTTTTAATTCAAAAACTCTGGGTTCTTGGATTGAGGGAGGGGTTTAGGAGGAGTGAGGTCCATTAACCTATCTATCTGTTCATGTCTATTATATATTGATAGAGAAGTTATGGACATTAGATTTGTATAATCATCGATGGTAATGGGTGTCTATGAATGAACACACTCGTTAATTAAAGCACAAAATTTACACATTTCAAAAACCACAAAAAAATAAAAACATGAATCAAAACTCAAATCATCCAAGTGTGAAGAAGAGGAAAATAAGTGAGAGTATGGATTGAGGAGATACTTGAGAATGTTCATCATTTGAGAGTACTACCATCGAATAGATGGGAAGAGTGGAGTGCTCTTCAACAGGGTGTTTCATTTCCTCAAGGATGTTAAAACTTACCTTTTCTCCACCAAAATCTATGGACAATGTAACATTGTGAACATTGATGATCTTCTTTTCTATTTTGAGAAATGGCCTCCCAATTATGAAAGGGGAATGTCATTGGGTTCAGGTATCCCCCATTTCAACAATATTGAAGTCAGTAGGGAGGATGAGATTTTTTACTCGTACAAGGATATACTCAACAAATCATGTTGGAAATGTACTACTATGGTTTTCATGTTTCACTACAATTTCTATTGGTTGAAGCTCTCCAAAATTTAGAAGAGTATACACAGAGTGAGGAATTACATTAATGGAAGCACCTAAATCTAACATAGAATCGGAAATGAATGTCTCTCTTATGGTACACGATATGGTGAATGTGCCCGAATCCTTTCACTTAGTTAGAATTTATGGTTGAATCAATGGTGAGGCATTCCTCAACAATTTGACTCTCTCATTACCCTTTAGCCTTCATATATGGTTGAAAGATTATTTAAAAAAAATTTCATTACAGGGAATTTTCTTGACTTCATCCAATAAAGGAATATTAAATTGATCTTTTTTAAATGTATCCATTATTTCACTATCAATATCGTCAGAATTTTTCATAGATTTAGAGAGTCTTTGGGGAATTAAGAGGAATGGATTTTTTATTTGAATCTTCAATGATAATTTTATTGTCCTTTTTATTTATTTCTTCATTATAGTCTTCTATGGGTGGAGAAAGAGTGTTTTTAAAAGGGGAACATACATGTTGCAAAGAATCAGTAGAAGGAGAAACATCATTACCACTATGAGGTTTAATTGTAAATAAATTAACTTTATCCTTAGGATTGGTAATGGGTTGGGATGGTAGTTTTTTAGAACAATTCATTTTAATCTCATCGATGGTGTTAACCAATTTTCCCACAAGAGTTTGTAGGTATTGAATTGCTGATTGTGAGATCTGTTGGAACTGGAGATTATGGGTTGCCATTTGTTTCACCATATATTCAAGGATTGGTTCAGATTTAGAAGGCAGAGGATGATTGTTTTTCAAAGATTAAGGATAAAAAGTTTATATACCTTGTCCTTGTTGATAGCAATTCTTCCTGGGGTAGCTTGAGTTTCTTCTTTGTCAGTACTGGGGTTGGTCTTGGCACCTGATGTTTGGATTTAGCCTGAATTATTCATGCTTGAAGAGAGGTTCTTGTTGGAATGAATTCCCCGGGAATATGGCTGAAAAGGACTCAGGTGAATCTTGATGTTGTGTGCATATGTCAGAAAAATGAGTATTGTCAAAACAAATACCACAATGTAATGGAACATGAGGAGATTGTGATTTACCTTGTCCTTGAACTAATTGCCTTAAAAGGGTATGCATCTCATCAATAATGTTACCTACCATTTTTATGGGGATGAATGACTTACCTAATGAACTCCTCGGGCTGGTGCAATATCTCATGTACCAAATTATTGTGCATTTGGAGCCATATTGGCTATTAAGTCATGTGCAGCTGAATTAGTTCTACCAACCAAGGCACCAACAACTGCTACATAAATAATTCCACATTCCATGGGGATAATTCCCTCATATAATTATTGGGGTAATCGTTATTCACTAATATTGTGTAGGGGGAATCTTGAGAAAATTTGTTTGAATCTCTCCCGGTATTCATGAAGGGTCTCTCTTTGGGATAGCATAATGCCACAAAATTCATTCCTAATTGACGTTATTTGGGAGGAAGGAGAAAACATCCCTAAAAAGAATCCTTTAAGGTAATTAAAACCCCCAATTTTGGTAGGAAAATAGTATATCCAATCTTTGGATACACTATAAAAGGAGAAAGGGAAGGCCCTAAACATAGTTTGGTCCTCAGACACATTTTTATGGTTTCAGGGTGGAGCACACTATGTAAAAATTTATAATTTTTTTATGAGGGTCCACATCGGGAAGACTAGGGAATTTAGGATGAAGGTGGATGAGGCCTGATCTCAACCCAATGTTGGCTACTTGCTCAATATATTTGATGTATACATGTTGGTACTCTACATCCGAGGTGGTCAGTTCTTTTAATGTTCAGTTATTGGTAGCCATGATTTCTATGGTTTGATTGGGTTCAATTTTTGAGTGGTTTAGGACCCCATGAAGATCCACAAGAGTTTTTTCAATGTTACATGATTGACCTAATCAATATTAACTAAATTTTTAGAGATGTGATTTTTCAAATTTAAGGTCAAATTCAAGAAGCATTTCATTACCAGATATTGTCATGCAATAATGATGTCCAGTTTGATTGATTAATTGTTTGTTGTTGTTTTTTTATTTTTTTTAATTTTATTACGGAATATGAATGAAATAAAAATACTTAATAAATTAAAGGAGGAAAAAATTATAATTTTATACTATAAAATTATAGAGATAGATGGAGAAGAAGAGAGAGAGAGAGAGAGTGAGGAAAACACACAAAAGAAACAAAAATAGAAACAACCAAAACAAAAACAATCAAATAGGGGTGAGATATTGAAAGGAGTACTAATTAAGAAGTAAAATAAATAAATAAAAGGAAATAAAGATAAAAAATAATTGTTTCTCCTCAGAAACGGTGGAAAATTTGATCGTGTTATCGAGTACGTCAAATTAGTTGTATAATTTTGACTAGAATTTCTGTAGTATAGCAGAAACTCTACGTCATCTCTCAATGGAGACTTAGATCATTAATTAAAAAATTTAGTTCTGATTTTGAAAGTAAAAAACGGGAAATGAGGTTTTATAATAGTTGGGTTTAATGATTAAAGATGAAAATAGAAAATCAAAGCAATAAAACAAAGTAGAAATAAACAAGATTAATTAAACATTATCAATCCATGGAGAATTGGTAATGATCATCCATCATCAATTCATAAAAAAGGGGTATGATATTATTATCCTTATTTTATAACACCTATAAGTCTAATGTTAATGAATTTATACCATGATACACCCTAGGGTTCATCCAAAAAACACACAATGATTAATCGGATACCGCCGATGATTGGGTGATTTGTGTTTGACTTTATAACTGAAACTCACCAAGGCATCACATGAAGAACTCGATGAGTTGTATAGGTTTGTAAGTTTTTTCAATGTGTTATGATGAAATAAATTTACATGGACTTGAAATTATTATGTTATTTTAATTGACCAATATGAACCACACAAACACCGCAATTGAATGAGGTAAAAAAAGTCGTGAACATTGTGTGGAACATTACAGGAATGGGTACTCCCAAACATGATCATATGAGTTGAGAAGGTCATAATAGTACATAAATCAATAAAATAAAATATAGGATTATAAAAAACAACATAAAAACTATAAATTAAAAAGATCATTCAAATATTACAAACATGAATCTTGTGATTTACATCAAATTCCTCCCTAACTGATCATAAGGAGTTTAGAAATTAATGGGAGGGGAGGAAGAAGAAGATGTTAAATTAGCACTTCCGATAGCCTCTGGAACGTCTAAGGGTGTGGTTAAGACTCCTTTGGGACTCCAAAATGGAAGAACCTTGCCTCCTAGTCCAACCCCTAAATGAGGTGCCCAATGTGTTCTTTTATAGGAAAATTGGATGGTGGTTTTGAGCCCAAAGAATGTGTAAAACCACTTGGCTCGTAGTTTTTGGCCACTATAAAGTTAAATATCCCTTTGGAAAAAACTATAAAGTTGTTTACCCACATTAGGAATACCTCCACCGAAATTTTGGATCCATTTGGACTATCATAGCTGGTGATATTAATAAAATACAAAACATATCTTTTGACTTGTGTAGACTTGATTCCATGGAAAAATCAGTTTGGATGGGCATATTAGAATCTAAATGTGGCTTGGGTTGCTTCATATGAAATGTATCCCATTCATTTTTGGACCATACCACAAAATTTCATCCCATTTGGACACACTTCTTTGTACTAGTAGCCGGATTATTCCACTGGTGCTCTTGGATCATGTGCCGATTGGCCCATTTTTTTGGACTTCATAATGGGCCCTATAAATCACCTCCACCTAAAATATAATAATCAAAACAAGTAACATATACCTTTTTAATAGTGTTAAATAAAAAATTATTAAATCAAATTTGGAGCCAAATTTATTATTATACAAGTAATTTTCAATACAAAACCAGTTTAATACATTGGTATAAGGGTGAAACAAAACAATGAATCATGGTACGGTCACACCCTCGCACATAAACATTTTCACTCCTAGGAAATGTATAATATCCTAATAATTTTTCATTACTATTACAAATGTGTGAAAACATCGATGATTATTTGGAAATTAAACTCATCATGTATCGTTTTTGGAATCAATTTTCCTATCATTTTTCTTTTCCAACATTTAAATTTGTTCAACTTCATTTGTTCACCCCTGAGAAATGTCACAAAATACCTCAGTTAATCATTTTACCTCTTCACTAAAGGAATATATGAAAGTGGATTTATGATCTTTTCCTAGGTATCATGTGATATTACCATATACTTTCCAAGATTTTCATTTCTCTATCGGTAGAAACTAGTCTGTTACTCAAGAGGAATTGCAACAGGTTGTTCTGAGGTTCAAGGGTTGGAAGGATTTAATGTTTAAAAATATAACACAGAAGACGAGTATTTAATCTATTATATAAATAAAATTTCAAAATTCAGAATATGTTCAAAATGATTGTACACACTCAACCCCTCACCATGTGTATCCCCTCTAACTCAATATACCCATTTTCCTTTTCTGCGGGTCACAACCAAGCAATGACTAATAATGAGTAAACATCCTCTTTTATCCATTTTATTCTTTTGGTATGTTTTTTTTAATATAATGAACTATTATATATATATATTGTATATATAGAGGGAAACATGTGTAAAAAAATGATGTCATATGGCTTGTGAACCCATTACCCAAGGAAAATGTAGGCACCCATTATATCAACCCATAATAATGATTTGCTTCCCATAATTCCCATGGAAACACCCTCTCACCCACACTTGTGGAAAATAAACCATTATATAAAAAATATATGGGTATTTAGGGATAAATTATATTTTAATGTGTTACCTAACATGTATTTCATGGTCTTTAAGGCTTGTGAAGGATAAAATGTAAAGGTGTCAAAAAATAGTGGATAATTGTACAAATGGATTTTTAATGAATGATCACCTCTATCATGAGTGTAGCATACTTGACCCTTAGGGATTCAAATCGAATCAATTCAAGTTCTACTTTATCTACATGACACAAGACAATGATGAAAGTGATTAAAATTAAGAATATGCAATAAAAGGATTATAATGTCTCTTGTGTAAGGGATTAAAATATTGGTCAGTGCAAATGAGGCATGAGATTCAAAAATCCATTAAAGACATAAGTATTATTTTAAAATACCAATTCTTGAAAAATATTCCATATAAATATACATTTGAAAAATATTTTTCAAAAACCAATTGAATTTTCCACAAAACCGACTAAATCATGAAAACTGATTTTGGATATTATTTTTAAGATAATTTATTTCTAAAAACACAAAACAAGGAAAAAGAAATAAAAAAAATAAAAACACACATTTTTTTAATTTTGAATTGTTTTTTAATTGTTGGATTATTTAATCATATCTATGAAATGTCACCGTTCCCCACACCTAAACATTACATTGTCCCCAATGAAAATATTTTACATAAATAGAAAAGTAAATAAAGGTAGGGAGTAGGGACATCCTGCTAAGTGGTGTTATATGTGGCCTCTATAAGTTGGAATTTTTTCCATGACATGCTTTGGAAAATCATCATATAATTTTTTTAGCCTCTTCCCATTTAAATTAATCTTCTACCCACTCTTTCCATGCAAAACTTGTATAGCAGCAAAAGAGTAAACATTAGTAATGATATAAGGACCGACCCATCAGGAACGAAGTTTACCTGGGCAGAGATTTAGCCTAGATTTGTACATGAGGACCTTCTCACCAATATGGAACTTCTGTTGATGAATAATTATATCATATATATCCCTTTTCTTATCTTTATAGATCTGATAGTTCTCATAGACATCAGTTTTTATTTCATCCAACTCTTGAATATGCAGCTTCTTTTGATCATCTGTGTCTCAAATATTAATATTACATAGTGTAACAGCCCATCATGGATGGTGTTCTACCTGCACTGGGAGGTAATAAGCCTTTCCAAAAAAAACTTGTATGGTGACATTCCGATTGGGGTTTTAAAAGGTGTATGGTATGCCCAACGTGTGTCATCCTAGCTCAAAATCCAATCTTTCCTACTGGGTTGTACCGTTTTTCCAAGATTCTCTTAAATTTTCATTTTGATATTTATTCTTGTCCATTAGTTTGGGGGTGATATTAAGGGGGTAATTTATGATCAACCCCATACTTATGAAGAAAAATTTAAATTTGAAAATTGAAAAAATTTGAAGCCTAATAACTAATGATAAATCTCAGCAAAACACACCTACTGAAAAGTTGGGACATCACAATGTCAACAACCTCTCGACAGTCATCGGTCCAAGTGGAATTTTCTCCCATCCATTTAGATACATATTCAATATCCAAAATGATGAACAAAATCCAAATGAATTTGGAAGAGGCCCCATGAAGTCATATCCCCATGCATTTAAAATTTCACAGAATAACATGGGCTGTTGGAGAATTTCATTCATCTTGGAGATATTCCCTATGAATTGACAATGACTAAATGACTTAAAAAATCAACGGGCATCGCTATACAGAGTCAAACAATAATGTCTTGATTCAAGGACATTTCAATTTATACGTAGAGAGCCAATGTTGCCCTACATTCCAAAGGGTTGTAGATGGTCGTAATAGAGGTGAACTCATGGTCAAGGACACACCGACGAACCACTTGGTCACTAAAAATTCTCCACAAATATGGGAAATCTAAAATGTACCATCTAGAATCATTATTATGTCTCTTGGATTGTAATGTTATGAAATCAGTGGATACCAAATATGTTTCTAGAAAATTAATATGTTCGCATACCAAGGGGTATGGCACCCAACATCACAAAGGTTCTCATGAGGGAAGAATTATCCAATGGGGAGGGGTGAGTCAACATGATGATAAAATGGTGGGGAAATCCTACTAATTTGGTCAGTTAACAAATTGTACACTCTTATTTTATCTTTAATCTCATGGTAAAACTCTTTTAGGAGGAGAATCCACCGATTAAGGTGGGGCTTAGATTCAAGTTTCTTTTGGAGGAAACAAAGGGCAGCATGATCAGAAAAGACAATGATTTTTGACATGATAAGATATAAAAAGAATTTTTCTAAGGGAAA
Source organism: Viscum album (assembly GCA_963277665.1). Taxonomy (NCBI): domain Eukaryota; kingdom Viridiplantae; phylum Streptophyta; class Magnoliopsida; order Santalales; family Viscaceae; genus Viscum; species Viscum album. Next base: position 260,993,249 of record OY728164.1, on the reverse strand, counting down.
AAATAGAAAGAAGACCTTTTTCTGTGGTTTTATAGTTTTCATGGTTAGGTTCAAGGGTACATGATTCATACATAATGACATAAAGAGCCTTTTCAACCCTTTGTGATAAAACAACCCCAACTACAAATTTACTGGCATCACACATAAGCTCAAAGGGGAGATCACACTATAGTCGTTGGATAATGGTAGGTGATGTGAAACTCCTTTTTAGTGTATTGAAAGAATTCTCACAATTTTTATCAAATGCAAACTGAGAATCTTTTTGTAATTACCTGGACAAGGGAAGTGCGACCCTACTAAATTCATTAATGAATCGGTGATAAAAACTAACAGAAACCAAGAATGATCGCACCTCAAGAACACATTTTGGATATGGAAGGGCCGAAATAAATTAATTTTTTGGTTTATCTACTTGAATTCCCTCTTTTGAAATAACATTACAAAGAACTATCCCCCTTTCAAACATGAAAAGGAATTTATCATAATTTTATACGAGATCTTTTTCTATGCAACGATGAAGGATAGAATCTCGATGATCCAAAAAATCATCAAAAGAAGAACCATAAACTGTGAAATAATCCATAAAAACATCCATGATATTCTTTAGGTACTCAGAAAAATTACTCAACATACATCACTGAAAAGTTCCTAAAGCATTAGATAGACCAAAATCCATCCTTCTGTATTATAATGTGCCAAATGGATAAATAAATGTTTTCTTTTCGTGATCCTCATGGGCTATATAGATATGAAAATAACTCAAATTTCCCTCAAGGAAATAATAATGTGACATGCCAATCAATCTTTAAGCATTTGGTTAATGAAAGGAAGTGGAAAGTGTTCCTTTCTCGTGCCTCAATTCAGTCAATGGTAGTCAATACAGACTCACCAACTATTTTTCACAAGTGTTTGAATCAATTCATTCCGTTCATTTGACACAAAATTCAATATTGTTTTTAGGAATAATTTGAGCTGGGCCTACCCATTTACTATCATATATTTGATAAATGATTCCAGCATCAAGTAATTTACTGACTTATAATTTTACCACTTCTAGGAGAGTGGGATTCAACCAATGTTGATTTTTTTTCTGACGGGATTATCCTCATCATCCAAAATTATATGGGGCATACAAATAGACCGTCTAATCATAGGAATATCATCCAATTTCCATCCTATCATCTTTTTACACTCTCTCAAAAGATCAAGCTGTTTTGATTCCTACTGTTGAGGGAGGTTATTATAAATAATGACAGTAAATTGGTCAATACCCTCAATATATGCATATTTTAATTTAGACGAAACTGGTTTTAATTCTAACACCATGGGTTTTTGGATTGAGGGAGGGGGTTTTGGGGGACTGAGGTCCATGAAACTATCTATCTACCCTTGTTTATTCTATGAGGATAGATTATTTATTAAAATAAGTTTTTTGGAATCATCCACGGTGATGGGTGTCTCATAACGAACACACTAATCAATTAAAGAACAAAATTTCCACTTTTTAGAAACTACCCAACACTCAAAACATGAATCAAAACTAAAATCATCCAAGGGTGAAGAAGTGGAAAATGAGTCAGAGTATGGGTTGAGGAGATAATTTTGTGTTTGTGCATCATTTGAGAGAACATCAATAAAATAGACATGAATAGTGGAGTTCTCTTCACTGGGGTGTTTCATAGACTGAAGGATGTTAAAACTTATCTTTTCTCCAGAAAAATCCATGGAAATCATACCATTGTGAACATTGATAATCATCTTTTATATTTTGATGAATGTCCTCCCATGTATGAGAGGGTCATGTCCTTGGGTTCGAGTATCCTCTATTTCAAGGATATAGAAGTCAGTAAGGAAGAGGAGATTCTTTACTCTTACAAGGATATCCTCAGTCACTCCTATTGGATGCATTGTACTCTAGTTTTCATGTTTCATGATAATTCATTTTGGATGAATCTCTCTAAGCTATAGACAAGTATACATGGAGTGAGGCATTACCTTAATGAAATCACCTAAATCTAACTAACATCTGAAAAGAATTTCTCCCCTATGGTAGAAGGTATTGTGAATATTCCAGGATCCTCACACTTATTTGGAATTTCTAGTTTAATCAAGGCCGAGAAATTCCTCCCCAAGTTGAATCTCTCAATCCGCTTCAGCCTTTGTCTATGGGTGAAATTCACTTTAAGAAAATTGGCATAACATGAAATTTTCATGACTGCATTCAATAATGGAATATTATATTGAACTTTTTTTAATAGTATCCATTATTTCTTTATCAATCTCATTATTAGAATTTTTCTAATATTTAAAGAGTCTTTAGGGAAAAGGAAAAGGAATGGATTGTTCAATTTAATCATCAATGATAATTTTATTTCCCTTTTTATTTTTTTCTTCATTGGTATCTTTTATGGGTGGATAAAGAGTGTTTTCAAGAGGGGAGCATACATATTGTGTACAATTAGTAGAAGGAGAAATTTCCACACCACTACAAAGTGTAATTTCATATACCTTAACTTTTTTCCATAGGATTGGAAATGGGTTGGGATAATAGTTTTCCCAAACCTTGCATCTCAATATCACAAATAGTGTTTGATATTTTTCCCAGTTTAGTTCGTAGGTCTGAAATGTCCTATTGTGTGGTATATTGGAACTGGTGGTTCTGGGTTTACATTTGTTTCACCATATCCTTGAGGCTTGGTTCAGATTTGGGAGGTGGAGGATGATTGTTTTGAGAAGTTTAAGGATAAAAAGATCACATACCTTGGCCTTATTGATACCAATTCTACATAGGGTAGCTTGAGTTTCCTCCTTGCCGGTACTGGGGTTGTGCTTGCCACCCGGGGTTTGGATTTGGCCTGAATTGTTTCTACTTGAAGGGAGGTTCTTGTTGGAATGGATGCCTTGGTAATATGGCTGCACAAAACTCAAGTGAATCCTGAAGATGTGGTCACTAGTCAAGAAAATTATTATTGTTAGAAAAAATACCACAATGTACTCGAAAAAGGGGGAGATTTTGAGTTACCTTGTGCTTGAGATAATTTCATTATAAGGGTATTCATATCATCAAGATTTTCATCTATGTTTTATTATAATAATCAATGACTTACCTCATGAACTCATCAGGTTGGTTTAATAGTTCATGTACCAAATTGTTGTGCATTTTGAGCCATATTGGCTACTGTGTCACGAGCACCCAAGGAGTATTATCAAACAAGGCACCACCAACTAATGCAACAATGTTCTCACGATATATGGGGATAAGTCCCTCATAGATGTATTGGATTAATAGTTGTTCAATAATCTTTTGGTGGGGTCATCTTGAGAGAATTCATTTGAATCTCTCCCAGTATTCGTGAAGGGTATCTCCAAGTGATTGCCTAATGCCACAAATTTATTTCCAAACTGATGCAGTACCGGAGGTAGGGAAGAACATCTCTAAAAAGAGTATTTTAAGGCCATTACATTCCCCAATTGTGGTAGGAATATAGTATATTCAATCTTTGGCTACACCATCTAGGGAGAAAGAGAAGGCCCTAAACTTAATTAGGTCCTCAGACACATTTTGGGGTATCATGGTGGAGAACACTATGTGAAAATACTTAAGGTGTTTATGTGGGCCCTCACTGGGAAGATCATGGAATTTAGGATGAAGGTGGATGATTTCTGATCTCAACTCAATGGTAGTTTCTTTCTTAGGATATTAGATGTATGCGGGTTGGTACTCCTCATCCGGGGTGGTCAGTTCTTTTAAATTTTTGTTATTTGTATCCCTGATTTCAGGGGTTTGATTGGGGTCAAATTTTGAGTGTTTTAGGACCACGAGAGGTTCCAAAAGATGTTCCTCAATTTTACTTGATTGACCTACTCTTGATTCCATAATTTTTTATGGATGTGATTTTTCAATTTCATATTAAAATTCAAGTAGCGTTTTTTTACCAGATCTTGTCAGGTAACAATGATATCCAATTTGATTGATTGGTTTTTTTAGTTTTTTAATTTATTTATGGAATATGATTGAAAAAAATTTTTAATAAAGTAAAGGAGAAAAATAAAAGATAATGTTATAGTACAAAATTAGATAAAGAGTTGGAGAAGAAGAAGAAAGAGAGAGAGAAAGGAAGAACACACAAAAACAACCAGAAATATAAAAAAACAATAAAATGGGGGTGGTGTATTAAAAGGAGTAATAATTAAGAAGAAAAATAAATAAATAAAAGAAAATAAAGACAAAAAATGATCTTGGATACCTGGTAATGGTGCCAAAATTTGACCGCATTGTCGAGCATGTCAAATTAGATGTCTAATTTTGACTAGAATTTCTGCAGTATAGTAGCAACGACAGGTCGTCTCTCGACGGAGCCCTAGATCATTAATAAAAAAATTCAGTTCTAATTAAGAATATAAAAATGGTAAATGGTGTTTTATAATAATTGGGTTAGATGATTAAATATGAAAATAGAAAATGAATGTGATAAAATGAAGTGGAAATAAACATGATTAATTAATTGTGATCAACCTAGGGAGAACTTGTAAGGCTCATCCTTTATCTCTTCAAGAAAAAGGGTTATGATATTTTAATCCCTATTTTTTGACACCTAGAACCAGAATGTTACCGAGTTTATACTAGGATACCTCCAAGGGTTTAGTTGAAAACACAAAATGATTCATCATACACCGCCAATGATTGGGTTATTTTTGTTCGAGTTCATTAACGAAACTCACCAAGGAAACACACAAAAAACTCAATGTTCTATCCAGGTTTTTACGTTATTTCAATGTGTAACCATGATTTAAATGTAAATGGACTGGAAAATTCTTATTTGATATCAATTGACCAATATGAACAACAGAAACACCACAATAGAATGATGGAAGAAAAAATGGTGAATTGTGTGTGAAACATCCCATGAATGTGTACCCCCGAATATGATCATATGAGTTGATCATGAAATACCAATACATAAGTAAATAAAAAATATGAAGATGAAAAACCTCATAAAAACCTGTAATTAAAAAGAACAATCAAATATTACAAACATGAAGCCTCATATTTACATCACATTCCTCCCGGAGTGATCACAAGGAGTTTAGAATTCCATCGGGGGGAGAAAGAAGATGATGATGAAGTATTAATTAACATTTCCTCCAAAACATATATGGATGATGGGAAGACTCCATTGGTGCTAGAAAATGGCAGAACCATGCCTCCTGTTCGAACTCTTAAATGATGTGCCCAAGCTGTTCTTTTATAATCATATTCGAAGGTGGTTTTGAGCACCCAGATAGTGTAAAACCAATTGGCACGTAGTTTTTGGACACTAGATAGTCTAATATCCAATTGGATAAAACAATAATGTTTTATACCCACATTAGGACAATCTCCACTGAATGTTTGGATCTATATGGACAATCACATTAAGAGATATTCATAAAATACAGAACACCACTTTTTACTTCTACAGATTTGATTCCCTGGATAGATCAGTTTGGATGGGAATTTTAGAGTTGAATGGGGCTTCTGTTCCATAATATGAAATGTATCAAATTAAATTTTGGATCTTACCTCAAAAGTTCAGCCCATTTGGATGCATAGTTTATTATAACTATGTGGATTAGTCACCTGGTGTTCTTGGATCATGTGTAGATTGTCCCATTTTTCTTGGACTTCATAATGGGCCCTCCAAATAACCTCCAACTACAATATAATTATAAAATAAAGTAACATTTACCTTTTTAACAGTGTTAAATACCAAAATAATTGAATCAAACATGGAGTGAAATTTATTATTATACTTTTAATTTTCAATACAAAACAAGTTTAATGCATTCGTATAAGAGTGAAATAAAACAATGAATCATAGAATGATAAAACCCCCACCCCTAAAAATTTTCACTCCTTTAAAAACTATAATATACGAATCATTTCTCATTCCTAAGTCAAAATTGTAAAAAAATACAAGATTCATTTGAAATGAAACTCATCATGTCTTGTTTACGGAATCAATTTTCCTATCATTTTTCTTTTCTCCTATTCGAATTTCTTCAACATAATTTTTTTCCCTTGAAACATGTCGCACCCTACCTCACCTAATTTTTTTCCCTCTCTGCTCAAGAAACATATGAAAGTGGATTTATGTTCTTTTCCATAGGTTCATGTGATCATACCATATGATTTCCATGATTGTCATTTGTCTACTCGTAGAAACTACTTTTCTAATCAAGTGGACTTCCAATAGTTTGTTCTGAGGTTCAAGGGTTGAAAGGATTTAATGTTTAAAAATATGAGGAAGAATAGGAGTGTTTAATCTCTTATTTATAATACATGTAAAAATTCAAAATGTGTTCACAATGAATGTACATACTCAATCCCTCACATAGTGTATCACCTCCAACTTAATATCCCCATTGTCCATTTTTTCTGGTAACAGCCAAGCAATTAATAATAATGAGTAAATATCCTCTTTTATCTATTTTATTCTTTTGTTATGTTGTTTTTTCAATGTACAAAACTGTTATATATATATATATATATGGAGATAATGATGGAAACAAGTGTAAAAAATGATGTAATATGACTTGTGAACCCATTGCCCAAGGAAAATGTAGGCACCCATTATATCAACCCATAACAATTATTCTCTTACTAGAATTATCATGGAAACACCCTCTCATCCACACTTGCTGAAAATAAACAAGAATATAACAAGATATGTGTAGGTAGGGATAAATTATCTCGTAATGTGGCTACCTAAAAGGCATTACATGGTCTCGAAGGCTTAGGAATGATAAAGTGTAAAGGGGGACAAAAATAGGTGATAATTGTACATAGGGTTTTTAGTGAACAATTTCTTCTATCATGAATGTAGAAAACATGAATATTTGGCATCAAATTGAATCAAATAAAGTACTAGTTTGTCTGCATGACCAAAAATTCTCAAAAAAGTGACTAAAAGGAATATTATGAAATAAAGTGATTAGAATGTCTCTCGTGTAAGGGATCAAAATATTGTTTAGTGATAATGAGGAATGGGATTCAAAAACCCATTAAACACATATGAATGGTTTGAAAATATAAATTATAGAAAATGATTCCATATCAACATTCATTTGAATTTTTTTTCCAAAAATAATAGGATTTTATACACAATCTACTAAAGCATGAAAAATGATTTTGGATATTCTTTTTAAGATCAATTTTTATTTAAAAAAAAAAAATATGGAAAAAGAAATCAAAAATAAAAACACACATTTTTTAATTTTGTTTTTTTTGTTTGATCTTATCTATTATATTTCACCCTCCGCCACACCTAAAAGTTACATTTCTCTCAATGAAAATACTTTAAATAAATAGACATTTAAATAAAGGTAGGGAGAAGGGACAACCTGCTATGTGATCTCATATGTGTTATATATCAATTGTATTTCCTCCATGAAATTCTTTGGAAAATCCTCATAGATGTGTTTGAGCCTATTCCCATTGACATTAATCCTCTACCCACTCATCTCATGCAAAACCTGTATAGAACCAAAAGGGAAAACATCAGTAACAGTATAAGAACTGATCCATTGGGACGCTTACCTGGGTGAATATTTAACATGAAATTGTACATGAGGACCTTCTCACCAATATGGAACTTCCACTAATGAATCATGCTATCATGGATATCCTTTTTCATCTCTTTATAGATCCAGTAGTTATCATATGCATCACATCGAATGTCTTTCATCTCTTGAATCTCCACCTTCCTTTGCTCACCTGCTTATGAAATATTAATATTACATTTTTTAAAATCCCAATATGCATTGTATTTTACCTTCAATGGGAGGTGAAAACCCTTTCAAATCTCAATCTATTATAGTGATATACCGATTGGGGGTTTAAAAGTAGTATGGTACGCCCAAAGTCCATCATCCAAGTGAAAACTCCAACCTTTCCTATAGGGTTGTCCCATTGTTTCCAAGATTCTATTAACTTCCCAATTTGAGATTTATGCGTGTCCATTAGTTTGGGCTTGATATGAAGTGGAGACTTTATGATCAACCCCATACTTTTGAAGATAAATTTTCATGTTGCGATTGCAAAAATGTGAACCCTAGTCACTAATGATAAATCTCAGTAAACTAAACCTACTAAAAATTTGGGACCTCACAAAGTCAACATCCACTCGAGAGTCATCGGTCTGGGTGGCCTTTCCTTCCACCCATTTATACACATAGTCAACAACCAATAAGTTATACAAAATCAAAATGAATTTGGAAAATTCCCCATGAAGTCGATTCCCCATGCATCAATAATTTCCCAAAATAACATGGACGGTGGGGGAATTTCATTCCTCATGGAGATATTCCCTATGAATTGACAATGGATACACGTGTAGAAAAATATATGGTCATCCCTATACAATTTTGGCCAATAAATTGCTGAGTTAAGCACCTTTAGAGCTTTATATTGAGATCCAAAAGGCCCCCATAGGAAAAAGTGTGGTAGAAGGTCAAAATAGAGGTGAAATCATGGCCAGGGACACACCGAGGAACCACTTGGTCACCAAAAATTCTCGACAAATATGGTTCATCCCAAATTTACCACCAAGAATCTTGCTTATGTCTCTGGGATTGTGAAGTGCTGAAATTCACAATGTCTGCATACCAAGGGCACAACATCACAAAGGTTTTCATTAGTGAAGAATTCTCCAATGGGGAGGGGTGAGTCAACATGATGGTCCAATGGTGGAAAAATCCTACTAATGTGGTAAACTACCACATTTCCACTCATATCTTATCTCTAATCCCAAGGTTAAGCTCTTGTAGGAGGAGCATCCACCGAATGAGTCGAGGCTTAGCATTAGGTTTCTTTAGGTGGAAACGAAGGGAACCATGATTAGAAAAGACAATGATTTTTCACCCAATAAGATATGAAAAAAAATTCTACGTCAAACACAATAGAAAAAAGTTCACTTTCATTGGTTGTGTAGTTTTCTTGGGCAGGTTTAAGGGTACATGAGGCATACACAATGACTTAAGGAGCCTTCTCAACAATTTGTGATAAAACTTCCCCAACTTCAATGTTAGAGGCATCAATCCTATGCTCAATGGGGAGATCCCACCTTGGTGGTTGGATGATGGAGGGTGATGTGAGACTCTTTATTAGTTAATTGAATGCATCCTCAAAAGATTTATCAAAAAAAAACTCAGGATCTTTTGGTAATAACTGGGATAAGGGATGTCTGATCCTACTGGAGTATTTAATTAATCAACGGTAAAAATCATCATGAATAAGATTGATCTCATATCACAAACACATTTTGGATATGGAAGGGTTGAAATTAATTCAATTTTTGATTTATCCACATAAATTCATTCTTTTGAAATAACATCCTGAAGAATTATCCCCCGTTCAACCATGAAATGTCATCTCTCATAATTTAATACGAGATCTTTTTCTATGAAATGACAGAGGATTAAACCTAGGTGACCCAAAAAATAATCAAAAGACAAACCATAAACCATGAAATCATCCATAAAACATATATAAAATTCTCTAGGTACTCATAAACAATACACAACATACAATGCTGAAAATTACCAAGAGCATTATATTGAACAAAAGGCATTCTTCAGTATGAAAATATGCTAAATAGATCGATAATTGTTTTTCTTTTCTAGATCCTTAGGGGATATATATATTTTAAAATAACATTAATAGCCTTTAATGAAACAATAATGGGACTTACAAGACAATCGTTGTAACATTTGGTCACTGAAAGCTAGATGAATGTTTTCCTTCCACGTGTCTTGATTTAACCAATGGTAGTCAATACAGACTATCTAATAGTTTTGGAGATGTGTTGGAACCAATTCATTCCAGTCATTTGGCACAACATTCATAACAATTTTTTAGGCATAATTTGAACTAGGCTAACCTGTTTACTATCATATATAGGATAAATGATCTCTGCAACAAGTAATTAACAAACTTCTAATTTTACCACTTCAGGGAGAGTGGGATTAAAACGACATTGGGATTGTCTTACAGGCTTAACATCATCATCCAAAACTATATTATTCATATAATTAGATGGGCATCCCCATGAATATCAGCCAATGTCCATCCAATCACATTTTTACACTCTCTCAAAATATCAAGCAGTTTTTATTCCTTCTGTTGAGAGAGGTTATTGGAAAGAATGATGGGAAATTTGTCAATACACTAAATATAGGCATATTTTAGATTAAATGGAAGTGGTTTTTGTTCCAACACAGGGGATTTTTGGATTGAGGGAGGGAATTTAGGGGGAGTGAGGTCCATATAACTATCTATCTGCTCATGTTTATTCTCTAAGATTAGAGAATCTATTGAAATGAGATTTGAAAAGTCATAGACTATTATAGGTGTCACATAACAGACACACTCATAAATTAAAGAAAAAAATTTACACTTTTTATAACCCTCACAATTCTAAAAACATAAATCAAAACTGAAATCAACTATGGGTGAAGAAGAAAGAAAATGAGCCAGAGTATGAGTTGAGGAGGGAATTGTGTGTCTGTGCATCGTTTGAGAGAACTTACATGGAATAGGCAGGAAGAGTGGAGTGCTCTTCAACAGGGCATTTCATAGCCTCAAGGATGTTAAAACATACCATTACTCTACCAAACTCCATGGAATGTGTACCATTGTGAACATTTATGAGCACCTTTGATGTTTATACAAATGTCGTCCCAAGTATGAGAGGGGCATGTCCTCAGGTTAGGGTATCCCCCATCTGAATAATGTAAAATCCAGTAGGGAAGATTAGATTATTTACTCTTACAAGGGTATACCCAATCACTCTTGTTGGATGCGTAGTACTATTGTTTGCATGTTTCATGAAAATTCTTATTGTTTAAATCTCTCCAACGCATAGATATGTATACACAAAGTGAGGAATTACATTAATGGAAGCACCTAAATCTAACATAGCATCTGAAAATAATGTCTCCCCTATGGTACATGGAATATTAAATATGACTGGATCCTTTCACTTAGTTGTCATTTCTGGTTTAATTAAGGCCGAGACATTCCTCCTCAAGTTGACTCTCTAATTCCCCTTCAACCTTCATCTATGGGTGCACCGTTCTTTAAGAAATTTTGTATAATGGGAAATTTTCTTGACAACATCCAATAAAGGAATACTAACTTGAAATTTTTTAAGTGAATCCATTATTTAATTATAAATCTAATTATTAGAATTTTTCATAGATTTAGATAGTCCTTGGGGGAAAGGGAGGGGAATGGATTGTTCATTTGAATCATCAATGATAATTTTATTTCTCTTTTTTTCATTTGAGACTTTTATGGGTGGAGAAAGACTATTTTCAAAAGGGGGACATACTTGTTTCGTAGAATTTGTAGTAGGAGAAACATCTTTACCACTACAAAGTGTAATTGCACATACATTACCTTTGACCTTAGGACTGGAAATGGGTTGGGATGGTAGTTTTCCATAACCTTTCATCTTAATGAAACCGATGGTGTTAGATAATTATCCCACTTGAGTTCGCAGGTCTTGAATTTATTATTGTGTGGTCTATTACAACTGGAGGTTCTAGGTTTCCATTTGTTTCACCATATTCTCAAGGATTGGTTCATACGTGGGAGGAGGAATATGATTGTTTTGTGAAGTTAATGGATAATAAGGTTTTATACCTTGTTCTTGTTGATACCAATTATGCTTGGGTTAGTTTTAGTTTCATCCATGTCAATACTCAGGTTTTACTTACCACATTAGGTTTGGATTTGGCCTGAATTGTTTCTGCATGAAGGGAGGTTCTTATTGGAATGGACACCCTTTGAATATGACTGCACAAGAATTGGGTTAATCTTGAAGTTGTGGGGACTGATTAGAAAGATGTGTATTTTATGAAAAAATACCACAATGTAATGGAACATGAAGAGATTTTGAGTTACCTTGTTCTTGAGATAATTTCCTTAGAATGGTATGCATATTATCATTCTTGTTATCTACCTTTCTTCCAAGGATTAATGACATACCTCATGAACTCCTCAGGTTGGTGCAATAAATCGTGTACCATATTATTGTGCATTTTGATCTATATTGTCTATTAAGTTACAAGCAGCAGAAGGAGTTTTATCAACCAAGGCACCACCAGCTACTACATCAATCATTCCAAAATCCATGGGGATAATTACCTTATATATGTATTGGATTAATATTTTTTCACTAATATGGTGGTGGGGACAGCTTGAGCAAAGTCATTTTATTCCCTCCCAGTATTCATGAATGGTCTCTCTTTCTGATTTCATAATGCCACGAATTTCATTCCTAATTGATGCAGGGTGGGAGGCTGGGAGAAACATCTCTAAAAAGTGTCTTTTCCGATCATTCCATCCCCCAGTTGTGGTAGGAAAATAATATAGCCAATATTTGGTTGCACTATCATGGGAGAAAGGGAATTCCCTAAACATAATTATGTCCTCAGACACATTTTGGTGTTTCTTGGTGGAGCACACTATGTGGAACCCCTTAAGGTGATTATGAGGGTACTCACCAAGAAGACCATGAAATTTAGTAATAAGGAGGATGAGGCCGGATATCAACTCAATGTCGGCTGCTTCCTTAGGATATTGGATGTATTTGGGCTCGTACTCCACATCCGGGGTGGTCAATTCTTTTAAAGGTTGGTTATTTCTAGCCATGATTCCTGGGGTTTGATTGGGTTCAATTTATGAGTGGTTTAGGACCACTTGAGGTTCCACAATAGGTACCTCAATGTTAATTGATTGACCCACTATAGATTCCCTAATTTGTGAGTGATGTGAATTTTAAATTTTAGGGTCAAATTTATGTAGAGTTTCATTACCAGATCTTGTCATGAAAAAATGTCATCTAGTTGGATTGATTTATTGATTATTGTTTTTTTGATTTATTTTTAAATTTTTTATGGGAGATTATTGAAATTAAAAAAATAATAAATTAAATGATTAAATAAAGTATAATTTTATACAAGAAAATTAGAGAGAGAGATGGAGAAGAAGAATATAAAGAGAGAGAGGCAGAACATACAAAAACAACCAAAATTTGAAATAAAAAACCCAAAACAAAAATAATAAAATGGGGGTGGGATATTGAAAGGAGTACTAATTAAGAATAAAAATAAGTAAATAAAAGGAAATAAAGAAAAAAAATGATCTTGAATCCATGTAAATGATGCTAAAATTAGACCGCATTGTCGAGCGCGTCCAATTAGTTGTTTAATTTTGACTAGAATTTCTGTAGTATAATAGCAACCCTAGGTTGACTCTCGATGGAGCCTTAGATCATTAATTACAAAGTTTAGTTCATATTATGAAAGTAAAAAAGGTAAATTGGGTTTTAAAATACGTGGGTTTTATTATTAAAGATGATAATAGAGAATGAATGTGGTAAAACAAAGTAGAAATAAAAATGATTAATTAAGTGTGATCAACCCAGGGGGAACATGTAATGATCATCCTTCATCAATTTAAGAGAAAGGGTTATGATAGTTTTATCTATAGTTTTTAAGACCTAGAAAAATAATTTTACTGAGTTTATACTAGGATACCACCTAGGGTTCAGTCAAAAACACACAATGATCCATCATATACTGCTAACGATTGGGTGATTTGTGTTCGACTTCATAATCGAAACGCACCAAGGCAACACACAAACAACTCGATGAATTGTCCATGTTTGTAAGTTATTTCAATGTGTTACCATGAAATAAATGTACATGGGAATTTCATTTCTTATATGAGTTTAATTGAGCAATATGAACCACACAAACACCACAATTGATTGAGGGAAGAAAAAGTGGGGAATGGTGTGTGAAACATCACATGAATGAGTACCCCCAAACGTGATAATATGTGCTGTAATGAAATACTTGTACAAAAATCAATAGTACAAAAATATAGGATGATGAAAAACAACATAACAACCTGGAATTAAAAATATCATTCACATATTACAAACATGATGCTTGGAATTTACATCACGTTCTTCCCTAGGTGATCACAAGGAGTTTGGAATTCCATGGGAGGGGAGGAAGAAGAAGATATTGAAGTAGCACTTTTTATAGCCTCTATATTATCTTTGGATGATTGGAAGGCTCATTTGTGACTACAAAATGGTATCACCCTTCCTCCTGGTCGAACTCTTAAATGAGGTTCCCAATGTGTTTTTTATTGGAAAATTGGATGCTGGGTTCGAGCACATAGATTGTGTCATACCCATTGGCTCATTGTTTTGGGCCAATAGAAAATTGAATCTCCATTTTGAAAAACCTAGAATGTTTTATCCCTGTATCAGTACTTTCTCGACTAAACGTTTGGCTCAATTTGGAAAATCCCAGCAAGAGATATTGATAAAATATAGAACACCACATTTTACATGTGAAGATTTGATTCTGTGGACAGATCAATTCAGATGTGAATTTTAGATTCCTAATGGGGCATGGGGTTATTCATATGAAATGTATCCCATTAAATTTTGGATCATACCACAAAATATCATCACATTTGGATGCATATTTTAGTATAGGTATGAATATCAGTCCACTCGTGTTCTTGGATCATGGGAAGATTGGCCCATTTTTCAGGGACTTCATAATGGGCCCTCCAAATCACCTCCTCCTACAATAATATTATCAAAACAAGTAATGTTTTCCTTTTTAATAGTGTTAAATATAAAATAATTGAATTAAACATGTAATTAAATTTATTATTATACATGTAATTTTTAATACAAAACCAGTTTAACACATTGGTATAAGGGTGAAATAAAACAGTGAATCATTTTATGATCACCGAGCCGGGTGGTTACACGACCTTAAGCACGAATACCATTTGAAAAAGGTTTCCAATTAGTAGGGGGGGTCTAAATAGTCAATTGTGGAGAATATACACACTTTTTATCAGAGTAAGTCATGATAGAAGATAAATAAAATAGTGGAATTAATAACCAATAATACCATAGTATGAAAAAACAACCATTTAAAAAAGGGGTACAACAATGTCCAGTAGTAAATATTTCATACCATGCTACAAGTGAAAAAGTGAACAAAACCCAAAAATGAAGACAACTGCAAAATCATCAAAAGGGCCCCGACACCATGTTCGGGTCCTCTTCCACGCACAATCATGCCATCCCAACTACCTAGCAAGGACCTTTGACCTTCTCCCGACCATAAAACAAGAAATTTTCTCAGGTACCCAATGGTCGTCTGAGTAGGGTGTGATTACAACTCAGTAGGCCACCACCAATGGTGACTACAAAATATCAAATATAAACAAACGTGCATGCAATATAAAATGAATAGTGAATGATATTTAAAAGATTAGGCACCCTTAGCCAGTTTAGGTCCCTTACCGTATTTATTACCATTTCCATATCTTACCATTTTGTCCCATTTACCATTACATACCATTTCCAAAACATTTAACTTGGGTTTATCAAAAAAAAAAATTTCAAGGACTCAAGTACACAATCCCATACCCAAGGGAAAACACACAGTGGAGTTTGGAGTGTCAGTCCAAATAACCATCAACCATATCCTAATTTCAAAGAATCAGTCCGGGTGGATGTAACCATTAGGGAAATAGCGCATCAGTCCTCATCCCTAACTCGTGCGTTGGGGTGATGTTTAGAGCATCATTCAAACTCGACCAGTGGGAGAAGAACCTCAGTCAATACCCCACACTACCACACAATGTGCACATCTTATATATATTTATATATTAACCATCCACACCACCTCACCATGATTTCCCAAGTCAAACATAAATCATAACAACACATATGAGTAAATACCAAGCCTTAACCCATTAGCACATTTACCACATTTCACATAATCATCCATTTAGCCCAATTCTATCTTGTTATTCTTATCTCACTATGCATTTTTCATTATGCCTATCTCACTAGGCTTCATTACTAGACTCATAATCCATTACATTATGGTCTTTCATAATTTCTACATACTAGCCCTTGACATGTTCCAGCGCTATTAACAATTCATTTAACGTAGCCATGTTTACCCATATAAACAACTTTCATGTTCACCCATAATCCCTGAGGTTATTATTATTATGCCTAGTTACATCACCAAGATTCTACACCAACACCTTAAATATCATCAACATGTTTATGAAGGTCTCATCATAATCACACAACAATCCCACTAGTTATTTACAATCCCTAGGCCTGGAAAAGTCATCTCACCCAATAGGTGTCCCTAGTTTAGTCTCATCACCATTGATACATCCCATGGGGATCATGGGTATTCCCATTTACCCTTTTAATAACCATTTTTGAAAAACATTCCATGGGTAGTTAAAACATACTAAGATACACCCATGAACAAAACCACACATGCTTAAATCCACAAATAAACCATGGGATATAAAATGTATACCGCCTACCTCGATTCTACTGGTGAATTCACTCTTAATCAATCCATTAGATCCAAATTTACCCAGAGCTTTGATCTGCAACCAATGACACCAAAAAAGCCATAGAAACGAGGGATATTGATCTCTTGGAGCTCCTGGGAGATTTCGTTCCTCCCTAGGGTGAGATGGGGTGAAATGGGAGGAAATCCCAAGTTGGGTTTAAAAATATCGGAGTGAAAAATTGAAATTTTTAAAAGGTTTTTGGGCCGCATGGTTTACCCAAATGGTTTACCAAACTATTTACAAACCATGTGGATGCTTCTATCTCAAAAAGACCCCCCTCGCATGATTTACCCACATGTTTTTCTAAACATTGGACAAATCATGTGGAGGCCACTGTCCAAAAACACATCTTCTGCATTGTTTCCTAGGTTGTCCACGCAGTTAACACTAATCATGCGCAGACTATGCGACCAACCCATAAAACCCCCTTTTCTCCACTTTTCATGTCTCGAACCCCCAAAACACCCCCAAACCTTTTCTAAGACTTGGGTACACACGTAATTAACCAAATCAAGGTATTCAAACCATGAACTAAAATGAGAAGATACTTTTAAAATATCTAGGATCTTACAACCTTCCCACATTAAAACGACTCCTCCTCAAGCCGAGCTCCCAAGATTCAATACACTTATATGAAAAAGAGATCGGGCCACTAAGCCAACATATCAGATTCCTACTCCCATGTTTCTTCATGAAAATTTCCATGATTCCCTAGTACTCACTCCAATCGAACAACCTTACCCCATAAGACTTTCTCACTATGATCCATGACACAAACAAGTTTCTCCTCAAAGGAAGCATCAAAATCAAGCTCATCATTGTAAACGTCCACTATATTAGTTGGGTCAGGGTGATACCTCTGAAGCTGCGACACATTAAAGAAATCATGCATCCTACTATATTTCTGTGGAAGAGCCAATTTGTACGCCACTAACCAGATCCTCTCCACAATCTCAGAAAGACCCACATACCTGGGTGTTAGATTTCCCTACATCCGAATCCATTGGTGACCCGACCTTGGCGACACCCGAAAGAAAAAAACTATCACCAACCCCAATCTAAAGTGGTGTACACCTTCATTCTGCATATGACATCTACATGCTCCGATCCATTTCCATCCACTTACGAATCAACTAAACATTTCCTGAAGTCTCCTATAGGAGACTTGGTCCCAATAGCTCAGTTTCACCAGCCTCCAACCAACACAGTAGAGATCTACCCTACCTCCCATATAGAGCATCAAATGATTCCATATGAAATATAGCTTTAAAACAGTTCTTGTAGGGTAACTAAACAAGAAAAATGTGCTTCTCCTAGGAACCACCAATATCCAAGACACAATCCCTCAACTTCTCTTCCAACACATGGATTGTACACTCCTACAGCCTGTCTGTCTGTGGGTGGAAATCTATACTCAAGAGAACCTATGTACCCAGTTCCTTATGAAACCCTTGAAATAAATGTGATGTGAAATTAGGATCAGGATCCAAAACTATAGTTTATGGTACACCATGAAACCAAACTACTTTCTGAACATACAACTCACCCAAAGAATCAAATTTATAAGTCTCTTGAATCGGTAAAAAATGAGGATCCTTCATTAACAGATCCACAACGACCCAGATTGCATCATTCTTCTAAGGTGTCATCAGAAGACACATAAAAAAATACATCGTCACGTCATCCCACTTCCATTCTATATTGGGAAATGGGTGTAACAATACACCTGGGCATTGATGCTCAGCCTTCACCTGCTGAAAGGTATGACACCGTTCCCCAAATCCAGCAACATTTATTTCCTTCTCGGCCACAAAAATTATCTATGGAGATCATGATACATATTGGTCAAAACTGTATTCACTTCCAATTTTGATGCATGGAACTCTCGCATCAGTTTTTCATTGATGCATACCAGTACTACCACCCGACCATGAACACAAACAAACCTGTTCACACCGACGGCCCAACCTGAAGGTGGACACCCTCATTTATGTATTTCCTTCATGGAAAACCATTCATGATCTTAGAGTTAACTTTACCTAACTCAACCCAAAATCCTCAACTCAACCACCACTGAAGAAATATTCATCTGATAGTTTCCTCCCGCACCTCCAGGTGCAACTCTGCGAACAAGGCTATCACCTTCCTCTTGGTGTTGGATTCCTAAAAAATTGGTTCATGAGCCTTCCTGCTAAAAGCATCAGCAACATTGTTCCCTTTTTCTGGTGTTTATACCATCTCAATGTCAAAGGACTGGAGATAATAAACCCATATTCATTGTCAAAAATTCAAATCCCACTTCGAAAACATATAATTTAAACACTTATGATTGGTATACACCATGAAACGTTCCCCCAACAAGTAGTGCCTCCAGAACACTGAGGCATATACTACTTCAGCCAACACAAGATCATGTGTAGGATATTACTTCTCATGGGTTGTCAATTTCCCCAACCCATAAACCACAAACCGCTCATCTTACATCAACACAACTCCAAGCCTGACACCCAATGCATCACAAAAGAGGACGTAATTTCTACCTTGCTTAGGTAAGATCAAGATTTGTGCAGTCGTCAATCGGTTTTTCATATTTTGAAATGAATTCTCACAAGCCGTGACCACTCAAACCTTATTCCCTTCTTGGTCAAGCCCAAAAATGGTGCTTCCAAGAGAGATAAATCATGGATGAACCTCCGGTAATACACGGCCAAACCTAGAAAACTCTGATCATCTAAAACACTCTTGGGATTCTTTCAAGACACAACAGCTTGAACTTTCTCTGGATCCACTAAAACACCTACCTCAGAGATGATGTGAGCCAAAAAATGTACTTCTCCAATCCATAATTGACACATTGATAGCTTGGCGTATAGAAAATTATCTCTTAGTGTACTTATAACAATGTCAAGATGTTGGACATGATCATCATGAGTTTTTGAGTACAAAAAGATGTATTCAAAAAATAATACCACAAAATGATCCAGATAAGGATGAAATATTCGGTTCATCAAATCCATTAACACTACCAGTTCAATGGTCAAGCCAAAAGGCCTCACCACAAACTCAAAAAACCTATACCGACTTCTGAAAGATTTCAACGGTACGTCAGATGGCCTCATCCTCAATTGATGATAACTTGATCTCAGATCAATCATAGATAACACAAATGCACCCCTCAATTGGTCAAAAAGGTCATCAATTCTAGGAAGAGGGTACTAATTTTTCACCGTCGTTTTATTTAACATATTTTAACCAACACATAGCCTTAATGACCCATCATACTTCTTTGAAAAAAGAAGAGAATATCCCTAAGGAGATATACTAGTATGTAAGAACCCCTTATGTTCCAACTCTTGCAGATGAACCTTTAACACCTAGAGTTCTCCCAGAGCCATTCGGTATGGTAGAATAAAAACTAGATCAGCTCTGACAGCAGCTCAATTGTGAACTCATCTTCTCTCTCAGGTGGAAACCTACTGAAATACCCATGAAACACATCCTGAAACTGATCCACCATTAGAGGGAAGACATACTATTCCCCTCTTTTATTATCAAGCATAATATAACCTACTTGAGTCGTGAGCCTACCCAACTGCCAACAAAATGGTTCTGTATGACCCGTTCGAACATCCCACTCTCCACGATGGACATAAGTGTTACCCTAAAGTGACCTGAATGATACCCTGTGATGGTAACCATATATGAGTGCAAGATACAACACCAACTAGTCCATACCCAAGATTAGGTGAAATCCCAAAATCTCGAGAATGATCAAGTACCACATGAAATGATACCCACCGACATCCAGAGCACATCCATTACACTTCTTGATGTCTTCATTTTGTATCCCCAACGGAGTGTCAATTGACATAACACCAACCACACTCTCCATAGGCAAAACCAACACTACCAAAGTCGAGAAGAAATAAAAGAGTGTGTTACACCAGTATCAAAAAACTCACAAGAAAGCGTAGAAGCTACAAGGATCATACATATGATAGTCGATCACCCAGCCTCATCATCACTAGGTGAAGACCAAACTACATGAAGATGGAATGCCCATTTACCCCTGGGTCCAACCTGTATGCCCTACTCTGCACTACCCTGCAAACATGGGTGGTCCTTCCCCAGAGTTCCATGCCCACCACCCATTATATTATGGAATGTGGAGCTCAAACTGCCTTTCTAATATGGTGCAACTGTTCCCTTGCCTCTACATGGCATCTATCTGTCACCAACATTCATACTCTTTTATTGAGGGTTCCTACAGAACCTTGGCATGTGTCCGAATATTCCGCATGAGCGATACTCAACTGTTGGCTGGGGACACTAGCCATGCATGTGCCCCAGCCTATAGCACTAATAGGAGAACACCTGATCACCATCCTCAAAGGGTGACCCTTTCTTCTAACCACCTTGCACACTTCAACCCTGTTGAAAACTTCCAAAACGATGCTTCAGAC
This sequence comes from Viscum album, assembly GCA_963277665.1. Classification (NCBI taxonomy): domain Eukaryota; kingdom Viridiplantae; phylum Streptophyta; class Magnoliopsida; order Santalales; family Viscaceae; genus Viscum; species Viscum album. The sequence continues at coordinate 260,972,312 of OY728164.1, read as the reverse complement.
CCTTAGAAGCTGCACCACTTGTCTGCCCAGCTGGTACAACAAGACCACTAATAGAAACTCTCTTTAGATTCCCTTCTGATATAAATTCATAATCCACTACCTCTGTAAACCTTTTTAGGAGAAATATATTCACCTAAGACCTGATCTCATGCCTCAACCCATCATGGAAACGTCTCTTAATTGCTACCTCGTCCCCTTCCAACACTGGAAAAAAACGTCACAGGTCAGTGATGCGGCCAACATACTCTATCACTGACATCAATCTTTTAGTCAGTCTCGTGAACTCTGTAACTCGAAGTTTCCTTCAAGACTCTAGGAAATAGTGCTCCAGAAACCTATCTTGGAAATCCTTCCACAATATCCCATTAGCGTACTGAGTCAGAGCCAAGATATCCCACAAATTCTTTTCCTGACCCCATATTATATAGGCTTCGAAATTGAACCGCTTCCTATCTGGATTCTCTAAATGGTCAATTATCATTTGAATAGACTCTATCCAAAACTCTGTTGCCCCTGGCCCACCCTCTCTAATAAAGGCCAGAGGGTGCTGCAGCAGAAACTCTCTAGTCAGCTCAAACACACTCGGCGCAACCCTCCCTGGGTCCAGATCCATAATCTACATCAAACGAGCCATGTTTTCTTGGAACCACTATTCTCTACCTTTTTGAATGCCCACTTTCTCTAGCGTCCCTACTGGAGGAGTGTTCTTAACAAAATCATCTTGTGTCCCAACCGGTGCTCGACATCGTGGTGGAATTTCTCTATATTTCCAAACACAAGGTTTAGAACACAAACCATTAAATTTCACAACTTCATAACATGAAGGCTATTCACTATCCACATCAACCCATTATACATGGACCATCCAAACAAACATTAGAATACCAGAAACATTACCCCAACCTTCCCTACAAAAGGACATAGTCCACAAGGGGTAAACAACCATACACCACCACAAGGCTCACACAACATGTTACAAGAAATATTTTCAATTCATTACAAACCCATAATTACCTATATTTCATTAGTAATCACTTATGATTATTTTATCTTCATCCATTTACATTTTGTTCTTTTCCACATTTTTCCTTTTTAATTATCAAATGGAAGGGGAATTCTATCTTTCATGCCTCAAACACCCAACCTGTGTGTGCCTACCATGATGCATGTCACCTACCTCCATATGTGACTATAATGATGCATGAATGCATAATCTAATGCCACTGAGGTCACAAGCCAAATATCATTAAACCATCAAATAAAAAAAAACATGTGAATCACCCAATGGTGTAATATAATCAACTCTAACATCGTAGAATCAAGAACAACCATTCCCACCCTTGGTCACTTGGGTTTTCCATCGTACATGGGTTGGATTCCCACAAGCACGAGCTCATTACCAAGGCCTGACACATCCTAACTAAAATTATCATCCCAAATAACAAGATTTCAGAGAAGGAGAAGAAATAACTCATCTGATACCACATTATAACGTCCCTAACCCAGAAGCCACTCTCTCTGTTTTTCTTATCTAGGTGGTTACATGACCTTAAGCATGACTCCCCGTATGAAAAATGTTGCTGACTAGCAGCGGGGGTCTAAATAGTCAATTAGGGAAACTATACCCCCTTTTTATTAGATTAATCCATGACAGAAGATAAATAAATTAGCAGAATTAATAACCATTAATACCAGAGTATGCATAAATAACAATTTCCTATACGGGGTACTACCACGTCCAACAGTAAATATGTCATTAAAATTTGCAAGTGAAAAAGTGAAGAAAACCAAAAAATGAAGACAACTACAAAATCCCAAAACGGGTCCCGACACCAAGTCTGGTTCCTCCTCCACACACACTCATGCCCACCCAACTGCCTAGAAAGGACCTTTTCCCTTCTCTTGATCTGCAAACATACAGTCTACTCGGGTACCCAACGGTGGCCCAAGCATGGTGTGAGTACAACTCAGTAGGCCACCACCAGTGATCTCTACAAAATATCATGTATAAACCGATGTGCATGCAAAGGGAAATGAATAGTAAATGATACTTAAAAGATTAAGCACCCTTATCCAGTTTTGGTTCATTACCAACATTTATTACCATTTCCATATCTTACTATTTCACCCCATTTACCATTACTTACTATCTCCAACACATTTAACATGGATTCATGAGACACAAAAAATTACACGGGCTCAAGTACACAATCCATTACCCAAAGGAAAACACACAGTGGATTTAAGAACATCAGTCCAACTCGCCATCAACCATATCCTCACCTCAAAGGATCTGTCTAGGTGGCTGCAACCATTAAGGTAATAGAGCATCATTGTGGTGGAGTTCAGAGAATCAGTAGAACTCAACCTGTGGGCATAAAACCTTATTCAATACCCCACAATACCATGAAATGTGCACAAGCTATATATATTTATTTATCCATTAACCATTCACACCACATCAGAATAATTTTCCAAGGAAAACATATATCATAACAACACATATGATTTAATACCATGCTTTAACCCATTAACACCTTTACCACATTTCACATCATCATCCATTTAGCCCAATTCCATTTTGTTATACATATATATCTGGGCATTGTTAATTATACCTATCTCACTATGCATATTTACTAGACTCATAATCCATTCCATTATGGTATTTCATCATTTCCACATACCAACCCATTACATATTCCAACACAATTCACAATTCATTTAACATAGATTTTTTCAACCGTATAAACCACATTCATGATGACCCAACATCCCTTAGGTTATTATTATTAATCCTAGTTTCATCACCTAGCTTCTAACCCAACACTGTCAATCTCATCAACATGTTTATCAAGGGCTCATCATAAACACACAACAATCCGTCTTGTTCTACACAATCCCTAGGTCCAGAAACGTCAGCTCACCCCACAGGTAGCCCTAGTTTAGTCTCATCACCCTTGATGCAACCCATGGGGATAGTGAGGGTTCCCATTTACCCTTTTAGTAAACATTTTACCAAAACATGAAATGGGTAGTCAAAACACATCAGCAGACACGCATGAACAAAACCCCACATGCTCAAATCCAAAAATAAACCATGGGATATAACATGTAGACCACCTACCTCAATTCCTTAGGTGATCACACTATTTATCAAGCCCTTAGATACCAATTTAAAAAACCTTTGAAGAATCAACCTAAAAATCACACAAAGAGTAGGGTTTTAGTGCTTCAGAAAGAGAGGAGAATAAGACACAAAACCTAAACTCAAAAGAGAAGCAAGGATGGGATTATCCTTACCCGGAACATTAATCTGAAACCAATGACACAAAAAACACCTTATAAACATACTATATTGATCTCTTGGAGATATTGGGGGACTTGGATCATCCCTAGGGTGAGGAGGGGTGAAATGGGAGGAAATATCGACTTGGGGATAAAAACCCCAAAGTGGAAAAATTGTAATTTTTAAAAGGTTTATGGGCTGCATGGTTTACCCACACAGTTTTCAAAACCATGCACAAACCGCTTGAATGATTCGATCTCAAAAAGACCCCCCCCCCCCCCCCCCCGCACAGTTTTCCCACACTGTTTTTCAAACCATTCATAAACTATGCAGAGGCCACTGTCCAAAAACACATCTTATGCATGGTTTCATGGGCTATCTGCATGGTTGGAACTAACTGTGCGCATACCATGTAGCCTACCCATAAAACCCCTTATTGTCAACTTTTTGTGTCTCGAACCTCCAGAACACCCCAAGCCTCCTCTAGGACTTGGTTAATTGACCAAAAAAATGGATTCAAACCAAAACATAAATGACAAAATACCTTTACAAGATCCAGGATCCTATTGGTGTTTTGTAATTTAACTATTGTTCGGAACATGAATAGAATAAACCTAAATACCCATGATTAATTTTAATGTATTTGTGATTTTTTTTCTAAATAATTTTATCTTGTTATTCATATGAATTTTGAACATGAATTTATGTAATCTTTTCCTAACATGGTAACATTTGGGAATTATTTGAAAAGAAACTACATTGATTCAGAATTGGTAATTGGGATTGTAATAGGAATTGGAATAAATTCATGTTGAAATCTGGATATTATGACATGTGTAATGTTAGTTGCGTATAAATGAAAACTGAAATGTATGTGGTTATAATTATTTTAATAATAAGTAACATGGATTAGAAGGACAATTCCCATTTATTTTATTATTGAAATGAATTTGGGAAATGGGGTAACTATCATGATAATTGGATTATTGATTAATTAGAACAAAAGGATTTCAATAAAATTTATGGTATGGTTCTTTTTGGAATTATAAATAGATTTCATGGTATTTTTTTCTTGTATGAATCCTTTGTAACATAGTTTTTGTAAATGAAATTTTGTTTTGGACATATTATTCCTCAGAAGACAAAATTAAGAGTTGGTCATTGAATTGTGAAATTAATGAAATTATTTTTTGAACATGGAGCTCCTTCAAGGATAATTTTATTGTTTGGATATGGGGTTTCTTCAATGATGAAATTATTTGTCAGACATAGTGTTACATCATAGCTAAAATTAGAGGTTGTACATGGTGTTCTTTACAAGAAGAAATTATAAGATATATATAGTGTTTTTTCCATGATAAAAACATATTTGGACATAGAGTTCCATAATATATGAGATATGATATATATGACATGGTATTTTTTATTGGATGATATATTGAAAATAACATACAGTTCAATACCGAATGTGATATAGGGTTGGATATGATGTTCCTTCCTAAATAATATTATGAGTTTCACTATATTTTAATGATTAAGAAACCAAAATCATGCTAAATTATGGTTTTCTTCCCTGGTTTTCTACCCAGAACTTGATATTTTCTTGTTTATTTGATGTCATTCACTAATTTAAAAATTAATTTCTTTTCTTACCATAAAATTCCAGGAAAAATTTATTCAATATATATAGTTTATACACAGTGGGTTTAGACATAATGAGTTATACTCAAAACCCTATTTAGGTTAACATCTATTACCTGGGTAGATTTAAAGATACAGGTTTGGAAATATGATGGGGTCCTTTTCAAAATTGTTTAATAATATTGATTGGATTTGTGCACCAAGATGTGATGAATAACAAGGTTCATTATTGGGGATTGTGAATTCATTGTTTGGAATTTATCATTAGTTCCCCTATAGGACATTCAAAACATAATTTAGATTTAAATATATTATAGAATGAAATGATTTATTATTATTATATTTATTCATTTATTTTATCATTTTTTTTCATGATCTAAAAAGTATTTTATTCATCTGATTTCCATAGTTATTACAACTCTATTCCAAAAGGTATTATAAACCCACAATATATATATTAAAATATCAATACTATATGGAAGCCTCTTGGATTTATAGAGGCATTCATGGGGTCCAATATATTCCATACCGTGTCAGGTAATGGCGTACCAAGATTGATATATTAAAAAAATACCATTATTAGTGGTATCGTATTTTGATATACTATTTTACAAATCAATATGTGTTACTAGGATGTTTCGAGGATTTTTAATTGGATCATGCATGGGAGTAGATAATCCATGTGTGGGGTAAAACCCAATTTTCTCATGCACAATCTTTCTATTCTTGTTATTATCTTGTTAATGTATTGATGTTATTTCCCTATGGGTGATTCAATTATTTTGTTATGTTATTGTTTAATTTTATTTTAATCATTGGTAGGTGTGGAATGAGATGTGTATGCATGAATCATGCATGATATATAGGTATGTTTAAGAAATTAATTGTCCGATATAGGAATATATCTATTAGATAATATTAATCTTCCTACCAGATTTGGGAAATACAGACCCTTTTTTATTCAATAAAATGGAACAAATAGGAACTATTATGTTATACCAATTCTCTTGTTACATGTTGTATAATGTAACTTTAATGGACCCTATTATTTTTTGTCATCCGATTGAGTTTGATTCTGTTTTGTATCGTGTATATTAATTATTGTATTTAACCTTGGGGAGAAAATTTCTTCATATATTTTATGAGTTGAGAATTTTGATATGGAAAAAAAACATTCCTAGTATAGTTTAGAATCACATTCATATGAGTTAGGGGAACTAGATAAATTATAATAATTATGACCATTCCATTGAGATACATTAAGATAGAGGATACTCAAACCACAATTTTAATTTATGTCATTAAGAGAGATTTTAACCTATAAAGACCTCTTATTTTCATTTTAGAGGGAGGCCTGAAGGTAACAGAGTTCTATACAGATCTATTCTAGATGATATTTATGCACCTCGAGACACCCATGATTTAGATAATTAATCTTGTTTCTTATATGTTATGAGGACCATCCAAACCCTTTTGGGAAATCATAGAGAATGTTGGGATGCATGAAGTGTTATCCTAGAAATTTTTTGTGGTGGAGTTGTAGAGTCACATATATCCAAATATGTTGAAAGATGATAGGGTATACGATTTCATACACCAGACATATGGGGGCATGTAGTTGATGAAATATGTTGAAAACATCACTGAACAATATTATTTTCCACTTTCCTTGGTAGCTAATGATACTACGATGATGGAGAGTTTCTAGGAAGGGATTTTTTAAGAGATAAAGTTGATGGTGAAATTCATCCACCTTAGAAACATTAAATAATTGAGAAATTATTCTATCATCCTAATAGAGAATATGAGAAAGGTGGAGAGTTTAAGTTATTAAGTCTTATTTAAGATTATATTGAACTCTTTACCATGCAATATGAATCCCTTCTTTATAACTACCACAAGGTAAGTGATGTGATGAGTAGTGAATAGAATGGGTATATATCTCTAGACCACAACTAGGTGTAGTCTTATCAGTATGTCAATTATAATCAATAGATACATTAGTATCCTTACCCACATTATATGTTGGACTTGTCATTCATTTTATCTAGTGATCTTGTATGTGGACCTATTTTATAGTACATGTTGTCATATTATGATGGTTAGATTTTATATATATTCAAGGATTGGTTAAAGTTGTTTCACATTTCATAATTTTATGGGATTATAGATGTGTTCATTCCTATAAGTATATTGGGTTAAGTCCACCCTTGTGTGTGATATTCCTACTCAGCACTGGTCACTAGACTATGGGCGATTGAAGATAGGATAGGGGTAGTCATAGAATGTGCCCTGTTGGGATAAGATATGAAAACGTTGTATCATAGTTGTCTGTTATACCTTATGATGAGATCATGTGAGATTGTTTTGGGGGAACTGTGTTATGTGTTTACAGTTCGAATTCCTATCCTTGCATTCTGGTTTGGGTGTGGCGAACAACATATCCACACACCATGAATCTATAAACATGCTTTTTGACTAGGTATATATAGACACCAGTTGTAGGTAATTTTTACATGCATAATATAGGAATGGTTTGAGGTTCCCAAGTCCTCCTTGAGATATCTCTCTGGATATTATCTTTGATCATATTATAACATTTCTATTTCAAGCCTCCTCCAAAATATTTTCAAACCAATATTCAATATCAAAATCATGAGGATAAAATCATTAGGGATGAGGCTTCTATATAGGGACATGTTTTGGAGAGTTTTCCTCTTAGAGGTGAAACATTCATACAAACACATATTAAGAAAGTGATCACACTTGTCGTACCAACATATAAGGTGCTAAGGATGAACAATACTTCACGAGTTTCCGAGATAGTGACCGCTGATGTTCTGAGGAGAGGCTAACCCAAAGGAAGAATAATACTGGAACAAGGTAATGACATGTTTCATTCATCTTATTTGGACACCAAAATATCATATGGTGGTCCTAGTAGTGATTATTCTATAGTTATCAACATGATGGTGGGGGGGATTAATAACCCAATCATATGATGTGGTGAATCTAGCATGTCCATTGTTCATTAAAATTTTATGATAGGAGTTATCTTAAGTTACATTGAGGAATTTTCACATCCATAATCTTCTAAAACTTCATCATCCTAGTAGAACTGTGGATGAGTATTCATTATGGTTCAACAACCTCTCTCGATACTCAATGGATTTGGTGTATGATCTATTCATTCAAGCTCAGACAATTGTACATATACTATATAGAGAAATTCAAGCTAGCCTGGCACCTATTTTAATTTCTACCTATGTTGGGGTGATGGAGGGTGATTTGTTGGTCAATAATTTTCTAGCTGAGTAGACGTAAGTAAATTGTGATGGTAGTGGGAGAAGAGGATATGACTCTATGGAAGCGAGTAACCGATATCTAACTTAAATGCCCAGATATGTGGGATATTTCAATAGGTTATCCCATGATAGAGTTTATATGGTTTTGGTACACTATATGGATTCATTCATCCATGGGAGAGTCATTGATCCAACTGTGATGGTTAAGGGATTCTTTTACAATTTTTCATAACCTGACATATGGTGGATAGGGAGGCAGTGAATGGGATATATAGTAAGAGGTGGATATAATAGAAATCTGGTTTATGGAGAAGTGGACAAGGCATATTATATTGGATATTAGCTGGAGGTGTAAGAATCTACAACTTGTTACACCACCATATCCAGGTTGTCCACACCAGGATTAGGAATGTGGGGGATATAGAAGAGGGAAGCTATTGGTGGTTGAAACATATGAACCAGATGATTTAGGGATGATTAGAGGTATAGTTTCTGAATTTTATATCTTATATAGACTACTTATAGACACCTATATTACTAATTCATTTATTTACACCTATCTATTTGAGGAATTAGAGATTCTGGTTGACCATTTGGCTTGTCCCTTTTGCTCAGAGACTCCTACAGAAGTTTACTCAGTGATCACACCGATCTACTGATGGTGCTATTTGATGCAGTGAGGTCATATTATATGGGATATCAATTTATAAGGGATGAGGCCTTGTGATTTCATCATAGGTATGGATGGGTTATGAACAATTCATGAACAGATAGACTAACTGGAGGACATAGTGTGTTGACACTGATGGGGTGACGTTTTCCTTGGTGGGTTAAATTGAAACCCAATTAGATCAGTATGGACTCATTCAGAAGAGTATAAATACAATTACAATCCAATTTTATAGCATGATCCTTAGTGTAGTGGATTCTAGGATCATTTAGTTTCTTATAGTGATAGAAGGTTATGTGATTTTATTTCATAAGGATATTCCATGATTACCTTCCCATAAAGAGATATAACTCTTCATTGAAATACACCGTTGTTTGGAAGAAATATCTACACCAACATATCAGATTTCTATGAGTGATATTATTAGGATAAAATTGAAATATGAAGACTTTTAGAGGAATTTATTGTTCAGATCCAGTGTTTCAAACAGGGAATCCCATGTGTTGTTCACCATATAAGCATTTGAGAGAATCTGGTTGTATGTGAATTACCATATCCTAAAATCAGAGACTGTAATAAATAATTATCAACTATGAAGGATCTATGACATGTTTGATCATTTTAGAGGTTCAAAATGGTTCTAAAATATTAATATCATTTCTAGTGATCAATAGTTGCGAGTACGGGATGAAAATATTCCAAAAAAATATTCAGATGTAACTACTCTCACTATGAGTACCTTGTGATTCCCTTATTGGTTAAACAAACCTCTACGTGTTCACTGGAATATTTCTCAAGATCATTCAACCTTTCATAGAAATTTTTGTGCTAGCCTTCATCAATGATTTCCTAATGTACTATATATTATTTGAGGAGGATGTGACACACATGAAAATGATTCTGAAGGTACTCCAAGAGAACCAATTTTATAATAATAACTGAGTGGTATAGTTTTGGATTCATGAGGTCCATATTCTTGGACTTGTTATCTCAACAAATGGTGTGGCACTGTACCTGGAAAAGGTAGAGGTAGTGTTGTCCTGGGATCCCCCAAAGAGTGTGATGGAGGTGCATAACTTCCTTGTGTAGTTACGATATTATCTTATATTAAAAGCCAATTTCACATGGAATTTAGATCCCATGAAATATTGGACCAATAGGGGTTTCCTTTCATGTCTAATGAGAGGCTCCAGTTGGATTCATAGGTTTTGAGCAAAAACTAATGATCACTCCGTCCTTCAGTTTTCCAGAGGAGGTTTTCGAGTATGTATGGTTTTTTGATGCATAGGGGAACCATCTTGGTTTTCCTATAATGTAGAGGTAGGTGGTGATTTCCTATGGTTTAATGTAATTTATAACACATGTGAATCACTATGCAACCCAATAGTGTGAGTTTATATATGTAATCATTACATAGAAGATGTGGTTACACTATCTGATTGGCGAGTGGTTTATCACCTATTCTGAATGCAAGAGTCTCAGGTATATATTCACATAGAATGATCTTATCATGAGATATTGGTGATTTCTAGTGGAACTTTTTTATTATTAATTTAGTATTTCATATACTTGTGTTATGATTAATGTGGTATTATATTCTCTTAGTAAGAAATCATTTTCACGACTGGTGAGTGAGGAGTCACAGTAGTTAGCCTCATAACAATTATCCTTTTTTGATTTTATTAGGAAGCATAAATCTTGTCAATGGTGTTCAACCATCCTATTTTATAGAGATTTGGGGAGGTACATATTGGGGGTACATAATATGAGACGAAACACACTCATATATCCACATTACAATCTTTATATAGATTTTTGAATATTGGGAACCATGACATTTTTTTCAGATGGATGACGATGGTACTAGTTTCACAGAAAAGGGTATTATTGAGGTTGATTAATAATCGACCATTAACAGTAAATGTAGGTGTGGAATGATTTTTCTGGACCTTCGTTAATAATTTTGGTGGCCAATGATGAAGAAGGGAGTTGCACAATTTGTCAATTTTTTTCTTACTTATCAGCTAGGGAGGGATTTTCCTGTGGTTTCTGCTGGATCATCTCAACCCCCTAGGTTTCCAAAGTGGAAGTGGGATAGAATATCCATGAAATTATTGTTATGGTTCCCATATCTTTATAAGGGACATGACACCGTATAGATGATCATAGTTTGAATAATAACATCCTACCAATTTATAGGCAATGAATGAATGATTTACATAGAGAACCTAAGATGTCTCTATGTGTAGGAAATAGTATGACTATCTAGAGTTACCCTAAAAATTATTTTAGTCTATTATGTATGCTTAACATCATTATTATTGAGAGGGTTTCATGAGGACTTTGGGAGTTAGTTGTGTTGGGGCATGTTGTTTCCCCCATACTGAAACCCTGATTAATAAGACCATACAGGTCATTGAGTAAATGTTTTTAGCCTACATGTTATACATTGGATGTATTTGAGAGGATGTGATACCATTTGTATAGTTTACATAAAATAAAAACTATTATTCCAACCTCATTACAGAACCATTCATGGACATGTATGAGTGACGATCCAGGTCACCAATTTGATTTATCAACCAAAGATAGTCATTTATTATATGTCCAAACTTAGTGAAGGCCACTACAAAGAAGGCTTAGATCATGTAAGAAAGAATTAGGACTAAATAAAGACATCATAAGTGTTATGATGACCAAAAAATGAGGTCATAGGAGTTCGAGGAGGGATTCCATGTTTTCCTACTAGTTTTACCTCGATGTAGATTATGGAGAATTTTACATGGTGGGAATTTATCTAAAATATTAATTGGACCTTTCATGATACTATATAGAGTTATAGAGGTGGAATACTTCTTAGCTCTATCACTGTATTTAGACTGGGTATATGATGACTTTCATGTGTCAAAATTGAGGAGTTACATGCATTATTGGCCCCATTTTATATACTAAAGAGAGCTGGAAATTGATAAAGGATCTGACTTTGGGGAGTACACGATAGAGACATGAGATTGGCATGAGAGGATACATCATGGTTGATTGATTCAGTTATGTGTGTCTACCAGCAGAACAAGAAACAATAGGAGAGGAAATCGGTCTTGGATACCCATATATGTACTTATTAACCACATATCATAGTGTATAAATTTTCTTTGGATATATGGGATGTAAATTCTCAAGGTTGGGTGAATGTAATGACTATAATTTTTCTATTAATTTATTTTGAATATGAAATGGTTAACATTAAGAGATGGGAACTGCAGAAACATGATAATTCGAGGCATGATGTGCCCAAAATTAATTTTTTTACTATATTAAATATATTTAACAATATGTTTATACCATTTTCCTAAAATAGTGGAGTTACTCTTAAATGGAGGCTTGGATTTAAAATCTCGGGGAACCATTGATTTTCGAGAATTGGTTTTACCCATGGTATGATATAAACTTAGGGAATATTGAACATTACGGTTAGGTAAGGTCTTAAGAGTATGTTCAAATAAATTAATTTATTTATCTTATTAATTATCATGACCATGTTGTCGGTATATGTATATATACCGTAATATGGAAAAATTCCAATGTTAGATACATAAATATAAAGATTAAGAGAGGGTTTTGGAGGATTTTTTGAAGAAAAATAATGACCAGATCGTGGATCAACATTCGATGTGCAATTGGATTCACGGATCTCACCAAAGACAATGATGTGGTTTCATTATTTGTCAGTGACTGATCTAATGAAAGGTTAAAAGATTATATTATGTGTATTTGTCTATGTTTTCTTACGCTGTGATGAAATTAAATTAATTGACCTAGAGGATGATTCAGGGGTCGGTTGTATTTCTGGTTTCGGTTTATATTTCATGTTTCATTTAGGATTTTTTGTTGATAAATTTTCATTGTTTAAATGAAAATGTATTCAGGCCAATCTAAACCCAGCCAAGGTTCATTCTTATATTACATGTTTTTATTTTTCTCCCACCATTCTTCTTTTTTATGTCACCGCTATTTCCATTGACCACGATTTCTACCAAAATACCAAGAAATTATTATTTTTCTTCCATGTCAAAGTATGAAATATTAATATTGAAGATTTAGGATGGGTATTACAAGGTTATTGTGTGATGGAATTATCAAAAAAAGATCAGTTTTTATATGGGGTCCCCATTTTTGTTTTGGGTATGCGGTAGTGGAGTAGTTCACAGTAAATGTTTTCTTATGCAATTCGGTGGTAAGATTCTAGTGAGTGGTGATGAAGTGGATCTTTTGGACTAGTTCTTAGACCACCAGAGAGATTTAGGGTTGTCAAATAGGTTATAGGAGTGGATGATGATGTGGAAGAAGAACCCATGGGTTATTTAAAATTTCATATTACATGGAATCTAGTCTAGAAATACAAACTATGTGGCACCTGACTTGTGGGGATCTAGGGCTCTATGAATAATATAAATATCACACAACATGTGAGAGGTTTAACATAGTGTTTGAACCTTACATGGAGGTTTGGTATGTAACTCAAGGTGTAAAAAACATGGATAGGAGTACATGGGATTGAACATGTTTGGTTCTCATGAATATATATGATGAGAATTATAGTGTCAAAGAAATGCCATATAGTTGGACATGGAGAAGGGAACTTGTCGTGATACACTGGTCGAACATGATGGGGATGGGACATTCCATGTACTACATGTACACATAGATTACTATTTCAAATATCACTAGGATACCTCTTCCCATTCCACATCAACATTTTTCTTTAGGTTATATTCACTAGATCCATTTCCTGAGGGTTTAGAATGGAGTTTTATCCTATGCACTGGATGTTGATTCCCGATGAAGAAATTTAGTCTTATGTCGAGTTGTCGAATCCCACTATGTGGCCCCATGTGAGCTGTTATGTAATTATCATTTCCCAAGGTGGGGTACATGGTATCATCATGACCATTAGTACACAAGAATAAAGCCCTTACATTTATGATAATTCTATATTGGGTTGTTAGTATACCCAATGAAAATGGGATTGATCCCCTTTATGTGAGGAAATCTCTACAGACTTCCAGCATGTAATTATTCTGGAGAGACCCAATGAGCATGACATCTAGGAGGGAAGTCACTCATTCTATCTCACCCATGTAGTCAATTCTCCCATAAGAGGGATATGTTTAACCTTCGTGCAATAATTGTAGGATGGAATTATCGTTGTAGATTTAACTTAAGACTATGTGTCTATATTGAGTATATCTGGATATACTAGTTATATGTGCTACTAAAAAATACCTTTGATGAGTTGAGAGATATTTTTTACAATATATGATTAATGATTTCAGGACGTACTACTTGGTATTGTTATACTGACCTCTTTATGGGTTTCACCGCACATGTTGTATTTACGAATAAGATCATCCTTTTAATGGTGCCCTAGAGGGACAAAGACTAGGTGAATATCAGTGTGCATGATAGATCAAGGAGTTTTCTTACTGTAGTATTGACAATAGTCCTCACCCACATTACAGATTAGACTTGTTTCTCAATTTGTTTTTTGGGATCTTATTTTGACCTTTTCCTATCCATTTATTGATTTCGTACTCTGATAGATGGATTTTAAATTTATTCATGCATGGTTTTCAGTTATTTACATTTATGCATTGTACATGGATGAATATGTATTTTTTGATATAGGTAAATAAGGCTAAATCAACCTATATGTGTGATATACCTACTATGTTATAGTTTCCAACCCCTGGACCATTGGAGGTGGACATGGGGTAGTCATATAATGTTCTCCATTGGGATGTGTCATGAGAGGACCCCCTAAAAGGGAACCACGAGATCATTGTGAAAAAATTATCAATCCCATATTTCTATGGAATTAAAAATAATGAAAAAACCCTTAAATAGAAATTATTTTTGTTCATATTACACCATCTTACATGAACAAACCCCTATGAAGTATATTTTATGGAAACTAACTCCTTGAATTTTCATTAACCAATTTATGTGAAGCTGGTTATCTGAAGTGGACTTATATGAACCAAATTTATTTAAATGTCATGTAATACCCTAGATGGATGATCTAGAAAAAGAATTGTCTTCCACATGATGAATGGATGTATATAAAAATTCAGATATCTCTTCTACTTGGAGGATATAATTTAGCCACCAAATTCTTATTAATATTCTAAGAGTATTTCATATGTATTACCTCATGATGAACCTACTACCTATGTATGGATTGAGTTTCCATGTTGATTTATACAATATAGAAGAAGAAAAAAATCATATGGTTTTGGTTCATTATCCAAACCCAACTCAAATTGTGGAATAACATTTTAATGATCACCTGATTAAGGTAAACGACATAAAAAACATTTTCCCACTTAAAAAAGAGAATATGACCAATGGTAATCTACCTACTAATTTGGTGTTCCCAACATGGTACTCACCATTATTCAAATATAATTCCTTGAAAACCCTTAGGTCTAGTCAATGTATTGGGACCTATATTATAGGGATAACTTTATTGATGATTTAACCGAGTTGTAATCAGTCAACGAAAAAAGATAAGAATTTTGGAAAAATATCTGAAAAATTATGTTGTATGAGGTGGAATTTAAATTCAAATTACATGTGCATCATCATTCATACATGATGTCAAATTTTTTATAAAAATGATATATATATATATAAATACTTTAGACCTCCACCATTGGGGAGTGTTGATTATTTTCATGTAATTCTATCAAGTCTTGAGGATTTCAATCATTTAATTTCTATATGTTGATTTCCCCTATTCATAAATTTCCTTAGGGATATATAGATGATGTTGGTATTTATAAGGAAACAGATAGAAGTCATTATAATGGATTTTTCTGGAAAAACCCCACCTCACATTTGGTCCTTAAATTTAGGATATTTATTAAAATCTTTCATAAAATGAATCAATAATAGTTTAATATAAGTTTTATGTAACACAATAGGCTATATAAATAGTGTTGTATAGGGTCTAATGGGATTATTCTAGAAAATATCTAGAAAAATGTTATAGGATTTAGATTAATATATTGTATCACATATGCTAGATTGAGAATATTTTTAGTAATGTTCTTTATTAGATGGTTACTTTCTATTAGAGATGCAAGAATAGGGGTGTAGAAATAAGCGTATATGATTTATAGAGAATTATAGGTAAGGATGTAGATAAATATTTTTGTTCCAGTGATGGTGAGGATCTATAACCTACGAGAGAATATCAGTATGAGGTACATGAACATGTACCTTTACATCCCCTTAAATTTGTTATCCTTAAAGGATTCCATACTATTTTGGTTGTATGTGTTCTTATATGAAAAAAATATTCAATATACCCTATTCTATATATTGATAAAAAATATTTTCTGAGGGTGGTTCACGTGGATTGATTAGGTATGGATTGTAGGGTAACTTATAAATTAGGATTACTATGTCATTTAAACCTTCCTAATACAGGTTTTGGATATCACCGATAATTATTGATGAATCATTAAATATAGGTCACGAGACACCCCTATTCCAGATATTCCAATTTTTTTAATTTATATGTAGCTTTTAAGCTCTTTATCACATATTTATATGAGGACATGATGTGTTCGGGGGGGGGGGGTAAAAGAGGATTAAGGTAGGAATGATGAAAGTGATATATCATTTAAAGTAACAAAATTTACATTAGGAGCTACTAAAAAACCGTTAGTGAGGCTCTTGGAAAAATATTTATCTGTATAGTGGCTACAGGTTAGCCAGTGGATGCCATACGCTATCTAGTAGCATACAATGGAGCATTTTGGGGTTGCTGATGTTATTATTGATTTTATAAATGGACCCCCACTCACTTTTTTCAAAAACATTGGACACATTCAACTCCCAACATCCTAGGATCCCTTACTAGTGATTTTAGTTTTCTAATATCTATTTTAAACTTCTCTTTTTAATGAACAATCAATTATTTTATCACACATTCTCAATATAGTGGGTTAATTATTAATCTAGATCACTTACCATTTATTTTACCAAATTAAAAAAATAGGAATCTCAATGCCCTGATCAAATATAAACAGTTTGGTATGATCTAATAAGTTATTAATTGATCATGGAAAGAATTATCGCCCAAATTCATGGTTTTGGAAACTAAAAAACCATTGTATAAAAATAATTGTT
This sequence comes from Viscum album, assembly GCA_963277665.1. Taxonomy (NCBI): domain Eukaryota; kingdom Viridiplantae; phylum Streptophyta; class Magnoliopsida; order Santalales; family Viscaceae; genus Viscum; species Viscum album. Next base: position 260,955,211 of record OY728164.1, on the reverse strand, counting down.
GTTAGTTGATCATATCAAGTATTTTCTACCTTGATGTCAAACCATTAGGTTGCAGTTTCTCCCCATCAATTTTCCAATTAATATAAATTAGTAATTTATAGTAATGGTTGTTGAATATGAAAGTGATTTGGGAAATTGATTATGACCCATGATACCAATTTTACGTTACATCATGGTTTGTATTCCCTTAACAATAGTCCATGTCTTTTTGGGTTCATGGAATGGTTTTTGGCATGTGAGTGTATCATTGTGGGACATTGCTTTTTCTTAATCACAAAATTTTTGACCTATGTTCTAGTTTCATACCTTTTGATTACGATTATTATGATACCTATTTCTACACTCCAAAATTTTACAGTACATTATCTTTTCAATTAAATTCAACAACTTATATTTCATTCAACACCAACATGGCTGGCGTTACATGCAAGATTGAGTTTCGACAAAACAACACTTCATTAGAAAATTATTTAAATGAAATATTTATAACTTATCCATTATATATAATTATATTAATATTAATAAATAACATTTAAATTTTATTTATATATTTTCACATAAATGAAAAATATTTGTAATGAAATATACAAGTTTTAGTAAAATAGTTATATGTTTAGAAAAACTATATTCTTAATGAAACTACATTTATGTCTTTTTATAAACAATAATTTAATTAAATTTAGACACTGTTATAAATTTAATTTTTTAAAATAGGAAAAAATTAGTAATTGGTAATTTAAAAATTATCATACGATTAAATTTTGGATGTTTTTTTTGAAACGTTCAAATTTTTTGATGAACTGTGAAAAATAATAAATTGTTGTTTAAAAACTAACTTTTATCATTAAAAAATATTTTAAATTAAAATTATATTCAAGTAATAATTGATAAATAATATAAATATTTACCCAATTTAGGTCATTAGATTTTTTCTTATAATAGAATTACATATTAAAATTTATTAATCTTTTGAAAATCTCTTTTACCTGCCTTCTAACCACATCCTTGAGTTAAGTGTTAAACATAAATCTACAGATTATAGGACTGAATTTACAAAAAAGAACATACATGGTTTTAATCAGTATGAAAATTTTTGTTTAATAGCACGAAATAATTTTTGGTGAATAATAGTTTTTGATTTTTATTTTCCATGGGTAATGGTAAATAAAGTAATTAAAAGAAAAGAATAATATTATAATAATATAAAATTACCCTAACACTTGTCCAAATTTAAATGGATAAGTTTTTTTTGACCCAAATAATCTTTAGGATTAAAATATTTTCCCTTTTATGCCACTTATGTTAGATTAGGTATTTAAATATATTTTATTTAAAGAATTGTTAAGAATGACATTTTTAAATTTTAATAAGAACATTATTTTTAATATAGATTCATGCATAAGACAAATGAGACTATAATTATTAATTTAAAAAATAATAAATTTATATTCATTAGGATATTTATCTTTAATTTTTAGACAAGAAATAACATAATAAAAGTCTTGTATAATAACGAGGCAGTAATTGTTTAATTAATAGATATATGAAATAAATGTTAATAAATTTTCGAAATAAATATAATTTGGCATAGTTAATGACATCAAAGAATTTTATAGACAACATAGCCTTGTTAATGGCATTTTGGAATTATTGGTTCGAAGATTTCATGTTGGTATATTATTTTTAAAAATGAAAATAATTGATTTTATCAAAATTGACATAAAGAATTATGTAAAATAAATAATATATTATTAAATGTTATAAATTTCATAAAAATATATAATGGGACCAACTAACTATTATAATGTCAAATATTTAATAAATGACCCAATTTTTTTGGAACTTCATATTAATTATACTAACCCCATAGTTTAAAATGAAAATTATTAATGGTAAAAGTTTAACTTTTTATGTAAGGGTTACTTTCAAAACCCCATTATTATCCCAGGTTGTTTATATATAAGTATATACTGAGAAATATTTATCATTGATGTCCATATTTTATATAATGTATTTTCAAATATTATTTGCAATTATTTTAATGTAATTCTTACCCATGGTTGACATTTTATAAAAATATTTTGAAAGAAATATTTCTGTCGATTTCCAAATCATGAATATTATGACATTTTCCAAAAATTAATGAGTGAATTATTTTTAACTTATTAGGTGTGAGTGGATATTTTATGCCATTATGACACCTTAACATTTTGAATATTCTCTTACCATTTTATGTGGTCGTTTTCAAACGAAATGGTTTCTTTTGTAATTTCACAGCTTTTAAATGATTTCAATGTAAAAAAGTGGTATTTCACTCAAATATTTGTAAGGATTTTTTTAGATTATTTTCATATATTTAAACATCCTCTTTTTGACATTGTAAATAATTGAATTTTATTTATTATGATAAAATATTCCATATTATATTGATGGTTTTATGATATGTCTGATTGTGGATGTGCTATTTTGATTCCATTCATGGTTTATGGTAAAATTATTAAAAAACTTTATTGTAGTTTTAATATGAATCTTTATGTTATGATTCACCATTTTATATAAAGAATGAATTTTATATATAAAGTAATAGGCAAGCCCCACCATCACCCCTTGATGCATCAATAGTTCTCATGATAAAAACTAGTTTGGGGTTTTACCCATTTATGTATGGTTTTAGCATGAGGCCTTGACGGTATGGTTATAATGACCGAAATTAGACATTCCTTCATTATGAGATTATTTATTGATATGAAATGTGACTATTATACCATTATAATATCCATGTGAATGTTTAAATGGAATGATTTGATTTATTCATTCCATATTATACTGAATATTAGGTTTACAAGGCATGTGTTTTAGTTTTACACCATGCCTTAAATGTTTATGCATATTTAAGAAATATTATGATGAATTGTTTAACCATACTAAGAATAGTATTTCCCATTTCTTATATTATATTTTCCCAAGAAACATATAAGTGCTTCCTGATTAATATACATAGTTAATCTAGAAGAATAATTGTGTTCTCAATGGATTTTCTATGTGGTATTTAATTTTTTGAATTGTAATGCAATGTTAATGTATGTAATATATTTTCAATGACTTATAAAATCATAATTCCTTCTTTACTTGTTTCCCTGTAATAATTCCAATGTTATAAAATAATGAACTGGATCTGAGCTTGTAGGGCCGGGGTATTAATGTTGTTTTTAGAGGTTGATGTATTACATTACCATATGATGAAATCTGTATAAACAGTTAAGGTGAAAACAAATTGTAAGATTGTGTTTATCGAAACATATATTTACATATATCCACAGAGAGGTAAATAATATTTAAACAAGAAATTCTCCCCAATTACTTCTTTCATTGAATCAAATGGTGCTTTTGAACATGGAATATATAATTGTTTTTTATTTTTAACTTTCTCCTAATCATGTTCGCTATCACTCTCCATCAAATAATTATTGTTATAGTTTTTCATTAATTTTAATGTTTTCCTACATGGAACTAATACATGTATTATGTCTGGAAATATTCTTATTTCCCTTTATTTATTTTAAATTTGACTTTTTATTAACCATGTATTTGATGTTGGTTTTTTAAAATGGTATTTTCTAGTATCATCCTTTTATTTTCAAAGTCCAATTTCAAATTGTAAGGATGGAATTTATTAAAGGGTGGGAGATTTTATCACCCCAAAATTTAATATTACAATATATTTTTCAAGATATTAAACACTTTATATTGCATGGAGCACTGACTTTCCTTGTGTTAAATGTAGGATTGAGTTTATGTAAAACAACACATTAGTATTATAACTATTTAAAGGACATATTACAGATTATCTATTTAATATAGTATCATAAATTGTAATAAATAATATTTAAATGTTATTTATAATGTGTTCACATAAATAAAACATATTTATAATGAAATACATAAGTTTCAAAAAAATAGTTATATGTTTAGGAATAATATTTTCTTAAAGGAATTACTTTTAAGGCTATTTGTGATCTATAATTGATTTAATTTTAGAAACTACATAACATTTAATTTTTAAAAATATAAATAATTTTTTAATTTAAAATATAAAAATTATCTTAGGGTGAAATTTGGGTAAATTAATGAAATGTTCCAATTTTTTAATGAATAGAGAAAAACACAAAATTACTGTCTAAAAACTGACATATTTTTTTAAATTAAATTTTAACATGAATATCATTTTAAAGTCACAATGGAAACATAATAAATATATTAAATATATTTAGGTCATTGGAATCATTTTTATAATAGAATTAGATATAAAAATTTATTGAACGTTTGAAGGTCTTTTTTAGCTACATCCTAACCACATTAGCGGGATTAAAATTAAACGTACTATTACAGCTTCAATAAATTGAATTTTGAAAAATGGACATACAAGGATATAATATGTATGAAAATTTTGTCTAATAGAATCAATGTAATATTTGTGAATAATACCATTTTAATTTTATTTACAACGATTAAAGGTAAATAGGGAAAATGAAGCTATAAATAATATTATAATAATGTAAAATTACACTAACAGTTGTCCTAATTTCATTGGATAAAATATTTTACACCCAAATAATCATTTGGTTGAAATTTTGATCCTTCTTATTCAAATTTTGTAAGATTTGGACTTTTAATATATTTTATTTATGGAACAGTTAAAAATGTCAAATTCAAATTATAATAACTAAATGATTTTTAATATATGATTATACATAAGATAAATTCGACTATAATTATTCATTTAAATTATTTGAAATTTATCTTAATAATTATAATATAATTATAATTATTATTTATTATATAACTCAATTAATGTATTTTGTAATAATGGTGTTAAAATTGTTGAATTAATTGAGAAATAAAATAAATGTTATTAAAAATATTAAAATAAATATAATCTTGCATAGTTAATGAAATCCTAAAATTTTATAGATAACTTAAACATTTTGGTGACATATTGGATGTATTTTTTAGAAGCTATCATGTTTTCAAAATATTTTTAAAAAAGAAAAAATGAATAGTATCAAAATTGACATAAATAATGTTATGAAAAAATAATATTTTATCAAAATCTATAAAATTTATAAAAATAAATAATGTATACCACTAACTAGGATATTATCAAATATTTCCTAAATGATACAATTGGGGTTAGATTTTAATTTTTTAATAACTATATTAACCCTATTTTTTAAACATAGAAGTAGTCAAGGTAAGAGTTAAATTTTTTATGTAAGTGTTAATTTCACAACCACATTATTATCTGAGCTTGTTTATATGTAAGTATCTACATAGAAATAATTATAATACATATTAATGTTTCTTAAAATTTATTTCAAAATTTTATCACAAAAATATTAATTCCATTTTTACACATGTTTTTCTTTTAATAATTTTTTTGAAAAGAATATTTCCATTATTTTCCAAATGAAGTACTTTATGAACTTTTTGAAAAATTATGTGATGTTTTTTCAACATATTCAGAATATGCAACTATATAACATAGTTATGGAACCTTATCATTTTTAATCATCCCATAAAAGCTTACAAGGTAATTTGCAAATGAATTTTTTTCTTGTATAATTGTGTATCATTTTAATGATTTCACATTAAAAGTGTATAAAACTCTCAAAGAGTTTTAATTATTTTGTTACATTATTTTCAACTATTTAAATATGTTTTTTTATTTTGTACATAATTGTGGTTAGTTTGTTATGATATAATCTTCCATATTTTAATGAAGGTTTTATGATATGTTTGAGAGTGGATGTGCTCTTTTGACACCATTCATGTTTTATAGTTAATGTATTGACATTTCATATGCTAGTTTTAATTATAACTTTTTATCTTATGTTTCTACCTTTCTTATGAGGAATATTCATGAATTAGATAGTGATGGTTTGTTCCCTCTATAGACCCTCTATGCATCAATAGTTCTATTGAGACAAAATTTTGGGTTTTAACCTATTTATTTATGGTCATATAATGAGGCCTTAGTGGTTTGGTTATGCTATATGACACTGTGAATTCCTACATTATGAGATTTTTTATTGATATAACTTGTGATTATTTACTAGTTAAATATTCATGTTAATGTTTAAATGGAATTTTTTGATTTATTCATTCAATATTATTCTAAAGATTATGTTTGAAAGGCTTCTGTATAAATTTTATACATTTCCCTAAACTTTTATACTTATTTATGTAATATTATGTTGTATTTTTTACCCTTACTGAGCATCTTATCTCATTAATTTCTTATATTTTATTTTCCCATGATTCCAAAATGTGTTTAATGATTAATATACATTGTCATGGTAGTAAAATAATGACATTTTAAAAGTATCATTTATATTGTATTTAATGTTTTGAATTGTAATGTAATTCTCATGTATGAAATCTATTTTCCAATACTGCTAAAATGATCGATCCTTTGGGATTTGATTCCTTATAATCATGCAAATGTATTAAAATAATGCACCAAACTTGCAATTCTAGGGCCACGGAATTACACCTATTTGAATTGACATGATGTTTGGTTAGTAATTTATATCATGTATTGAATGTTTGTGTTATTATATTATCTTTTGTAGTTAATTATAAAGGATTGTACCATATGGACTATCTCTCGAGAAGTATGTTTCAAAAAAAATTCATGTGTTAAATAATCATATTTAGTGATATGTTTCATTCATGTTATTAGACTATCCCACACGGAAGATATTTCTAACTACCATTTGACATTATGTTCGACATATTGATGAAGGATGTAGGGATAGTCTATGATTACCTAACATATGTAGTATTATTTATGAAATACATGCATACAATGACTATTTTCATTTATGGAATTCACATGTATAGCATATTGAATTTTTTATGGCCATTGGGGTGTCCTATTGAGACTTGTATTGAGACCATATTTGGGAATTTTTTTGTGCTTATATATTCCATGACTATGGATCTAGTGATGTAAAATATTCATGTGGTGGATGAAAAATATTGTTGAGTTGGATTATGTGGATGTTTCAAGATATAGTGTAGTTAGAAAATATACAGCAACAATTATTTTAATGATTTATCTCATAACATTGAACACTTGTTTTGTTGTTTTATATACATATCATGAATTTTTGTTAATGCACAATCATGTTTTTGTATATTATGATACTATGACGGTTAAATCATTATTAATTATTATCTTATTTTTCTCACTTCGTAATTTTTACATTGATGTTCACATCGTACAGATGAAATAATATCCCCATAATGGTCTCCAAGCCCTCCCTACTAGCTGGTACCCTCCTCTGTATGTGGAGGGGTGGATGAAATTTTTTGGAACACTAGTATAGATATATTTTTTCAGGTATGGGTTATGCCAAACTATACTGGAGGACTAGGTTAAAATCCTTTTTCTTCTCTTTATTGATTTGTTTCATGGTGAAAAAGAGTTAAGATTAATGGGATCCGGTTACGGAGACTATGTTAGTACCTATATATTTCTATTTAGAGGACCTATTCATTTCCAAATAATGATAATTCATGTTTTTTTATTGATATTAATATTTAATAAATTTACCTTGTGGGATTCACATGATGTTGGTGTTCTTATTTTTGGTTTTTGGAGCAACAAAATAGGGCCTGATATGAAGATACATTAAGAAATTGACCCTTCCTTGAGATTCCCTCAATCACATGGACACACCAATGGTATTTTTTCATAATATTTTTTATGAAAGTTAGATAACCTTATATAAACCAATTTCATGCATTAAATAATGTTCAAAAAAATTAACTTCATGTTGAAATTGGGATATGTACATTATTAATTATTTCTCTCAGTATATGATTTTATCTTGTTGTATTCTATACATGATGTTATTTTTATGGTTGCCACTATCTTCCATGTACTGGGGAAATGTATTCATTTATGGGATGTGAATAGGGGGTTATATCATGTACTTTTGGGTATACTCTTTGATAGAACCTTTTTCTGAGGACTTTTGTGTTGCTATGGTTTTTATGACATTCCTTGTTCAATTGATTGCCTACACTATGGTTTTTTGTAGAATATTAGGAATTTAATCCATCGATAATACTCACATAACCTATTTCACCCCCAGATTAGGAGGACTATATATGATTCATTGATAGGTTTTCAACATGATTGTGACATGATAGGAGTATATGGTAATATTTTTTTCCTTCATACTTCAATGTGTAGCTAGATAATTTTGGGATGTCATGCTACATGAATGATGACATGATTTTATGAGCTAGGTGACCTTCACTGATATCTGTTTTGTAATGTTCTCCCTATATGTAATAACGATGGATTGTGATCAGATGTTCTTGGACCTTATTTTGAGATGATAAATATGTTTGCCTATTTAGAACACTACTAAGGGATGATTCACTTTTTTCATATTCTAATAGGTAATGAGGCATAAAATGGAAAATATTCAAGATTGGTCTTCACCCAGAGATATGGAATTAGGTCAGGAACATCAATATTAGGACATAAAGAGTAGTTAATCAGAAGGAAGTTATTATTGAAAAAACAACTAAGGAATATAGTTTTTACGTATTCATTTGGATAACAGTGGATCAAAATGTACTTTATTTAGTGTATTCATAGTTTCATATTATGTGAATAAGTAGATGAACTCAGAATATTAACATTGTGGAAGGTGTCATCACTTAGAGTATAGAAGAGATTCCATGACTCCATCCATTAAATGTGACCCATCTAAGTGATATAATTATGGGAGGAAGGGATAGTTCTTAATTTTAATATAAATGTTTTCTTAATAAAATTCAATAGTGTGGGAATATATGAAATTTGATGTTTTCTGTAATATGGATTCAACAAAACAGAATGTAGATGTTGTTTGAGGACCATAGTAGCTAGTAAATACCCATAAATTGTAGGTAAATCATGTGTCTCATGGTCCACTAGAGTGTCAAGGAGTGGTTTCTATAATGGATTGTGTAGTTTATCTTGCCTAAGAAAATGGTGTTGGGGAGGGGGGGCTTCCCCAATTAAACATGATACCCTAATTTTTTCTACTCTATTTTGATTTTTATTTACATCTCTAAATTCCATTCTTTTAAATCCACCAAATAAATTACTTGATTTGATTTATTGGTTAAATCATATTTATAGATTATCTTTATTAATACATTACTTCTTGGAATTGTATATAATAATCATAAATAAATCCTTAATTTTTTTATGGTGATTTCTATATTTGATATTGTTTGGCCGTTCGCAATTTTGGAGTGGAAAGGTTCAATGTGATCCTTGTAATAAACTGGCAGACCAACTACCATGCACCCATTAATTATTGTTATATATTTGTTCTATTTTCACCACCCAAGTAGAAATATTTTATCATAACAAATGAATGGTACATTGAAATGTGACGATTGGGGCCAGAGACTCATTAGAGAGATGAAATTTCAATAGAGGTGGCTAGTATAAACCTTCAATAATATTATATAGTGAGTCCCTCCCCTATTCATGTGGTGGTAATCCTATAACGTGATTCCATTCAAATGAATTTCTCAATGTTATCTCCTCTCATGGGAGTTTAGATTGTATTCGACAATGTACCAAGTCCATGACCCATTTGAATTAAATTAGGTGACATTAAACCATCAGAGTTATATGAAATAAAGGTGCAACCAGATGATATTGAGCCTAAAGGATTTATTTGTCCATTGAAATCCTCTTAGGGTGCCATGGTGTTGCTGTCTAAATAAGTGGAGGGTATTAATTATATTTTTTTAAACTAATAAAAGATAAATAAGACCATTATGACAAAAAGTACCTATTATTTAGATTTTATGAATTGTTCAATTAATTATAGAAATCCTAGTGTATTTCTAATATTGATATAAGTTTATGCTATTCTAATATTTATATCATAGAGAAATAAATATTGAAAATAATATTTAAGAGTTTATATAGGTTTTATGATTATCTATTTATATCATTTGGACTAATTAATTCAAGAAAAAATATTTTATAGAACTCACAAACAAAATCTTTGACCCATACATGGACACCATCATAATTGTGTTAATTAATGACACCCATATATTTTCCAACATTATGTAATCTAATGATATACACTTGGATATCATGTTGAGTAAACATTGAGAACATCATAATTTCACCATGTACATGAACTTTAACATTTAGATATAAGAGGTTCACTTCTTTGGGAAAATGTTTTCACAAGTGGGAATATCTATGTATCCAAAGAATTTGGATGCATTCATGTATTGGGTATTCATAGAGAATTCATTTGAGATATGGATTTTTCCAAGGTTGTCTGGGTACTATAAGAGGTTGATTCATGATTTATATTACCTGGAAACATCAATTAACTCACAAAGTATGAAGGGATGTTTTAATGGTAAAATAATTATAAATAATTATTTATAAAGTAAATAATGTGGTTGATTCAAGGTGTGATCTAAATTCTTCCTGACACTGAACTTGGGAATGCAATTTTATGTTACACATATAGAGTAATATAAGGATATGTTATGATGTTGGTTGATAAGGGTGTTGATTACTATTCTCTATAAAAGTAACACCATGAGCATAATAACCCTACCGGTGAAATAGAGTTGGATGATGTGGTGTATTACTTGAAATATTGGTTGGCCTACCACTTCAATTAGGTATTTATCATTTATTTTAACCATAATAGTGTAACATATATATTCTATTTGAGTAACCTTAACCTTCATCAATGACATTTGGTAAAGACCATGCAGTTTTTTTAATTTATAGGATATATTCTCTTATGAAAGGTAATGTGTTTTGGATGAATCAATAATTAGGAAAGATTATGTGGGATAAATTATGTTACAATTGGTATGGACATTAATGGTGAAATTATTTGTGAATAATAAAATATAGAAAATTACTGTATTTATCATTATAATATCAATATATGCTTAATTACGTAAGGAAAGACGTAATAACCTATTAGATTTAACTCACATTCACTATTTACAATATGCAGTCATTAGAGCCAACACTCTTGGTAGTTTTGATCTAAAATAAAATACATTTGAATATTCTATTAAAAACATATGTATCCTATGATTATAAAAACCACAATTTGCTTCCTATTATCATCACATTAGCTAACCCTTATGGAATTCCAAAGTTATACCCAAATTATCTTCCAATTTCTGTCCTAAATCTATTACAACTTATCTTATAATATAATTAACATTTTAAATTTCCATAATTAGTTTTTAATGGGAATTACATTCACGATGTAATATTCTCAAACAACTTCTTTTAAATTCTTTTCATTTTATACCTTTTACTCACCACAATCATACATGGTGGAATAAAAACAATAGTATTATATATATATATATTAATTTAATATTCATAAGGAATGATAAAACATATATCCTTTTATATTATTCATTTATTCAATAAATGAATTCATTTTTTATAATATTTCAATTCACTTTCATCATGAATGATGAAATTTTTTTCCATTCCCACATTCATGGTCAGATTAAATTCACATATAATAGTTTAAAATTAAGTTAATATGCATATTTTATATTCTTCAAATTCTATAATGAATTTTTGTTTATAATATTTAATAAAATAAAACATGTACGTGAAGGTTGGTAAAACCACCAAATAAAACTAACAATATAACTTATACATTTTTACTAAATGAATCATCCATATGTCAGAACTGATATATTTAAATTATACCAAGTAAATTTATTTACGTTCATAAATATAACATAATTTCACTTATATAGTTTTACTCTAAATTTATAAGAATCCATATAACCATCATCTAGTGATTCTTATTAGGAACCAGTAAACAAACGAACTCAGGAAAATGTAATAGAACCACATATCTCATTGAGATTGTTATAAATGAACATGATATATTTATATTAAATATAATATACATGTAAATGATTATTAATTAAATAATGATTTTATTTTTAATTATTAATTTAATTAAGTGAACATAAAGATAAACACTAGATTTGACAGTTGGGGAACTCTCTAAATCAACATTTTTTATTAAGCTTATACTTTTCTCTCATTACATAACATTACCATTATATTTTTCTTGTTAAATTCCTACATATTTGGTATATATTTCCTTTACATATAAATCTAGTCCATTTTTCCGTCATTGATAGTGACACACAAGTCTAAAAGGTTCCCATCTCAATTTCAATCATTATGAAAAACCCTATTAAAGGGAACATATATATCGCTTACCCCACATCAGGTACCACTCCTTATATTATTTTAAACCAGCCTTGGATTATAAAATTTACCATTTTTTTTGGATCCATTTTTTCATTTTATATTTTATATAAATTAATATTCTTTTCCCCATTCTATAATATTATACCATTTTCTATAAATCTCGACTGAATAGGTACATTTCCAAGGATACCTTACAACCATTTCCCACTTATTAAGTTGACTAAGAAATTAATTTCCATGATACACGCTTAATATTCAACTATGAACATTAGAAAAATATTTATTCATTAATTTCAATGAAATAATAATGATATGTCATTGGGTTATATATAAGATATGATTTTGTGACCCATTTCATTCCACGGGAGGCCTATATATTTATACTTTATGTTTAACTCTTTTTGTATCACACATGGGTATGTACATGAAATGATGTGTCTTAAAATATTTTTCCCAAATTAATTTCTAAATTTTTCATCCGGAATGATGATACATTTAGGATAAGAAAAGAAACCTAATCAATGTTGGTACTCTATAGTTATGTATTGTAATCTAATTAGTCTTCCATGACATATTCTTATGTCACGTTTTATGTTAATTAAAAATTACATTTTTCTTCATGATATTATGATTCTATGTTAATTATTTTATCCTTTATAATGATTAATCATGAGCCTTATCTTTAATGATATCATATTATTACTTTTTATCATATTCTATGAATTATCATCATGTTTATTATCTTACTAGGCTTCATAACTCAACAATTTTTTATGAATTCCCTATATCATATAATATAGTTCGATGTTGCTAAAGGGATTTAGGAACGTATTATACAGATTAAAATAAATAAGTGTAATTTTAGTTTCACATTTTTATGTAACTATTATCTCAAATATTATAGGCCTCTCAGTCATTGGTTTTTATTTATTGAATATTTATGTTAGTAATAATGTAATAATTTGTGTAAAATGAATGAGTTACTATAGTTACGGTGTTATATGTAATTCATGTTTTCCTTATGAATAATTTTAAGGGATATGTATTTTGAATAAAAAAATTATGATCCATATATATCATCAATGATTTATAGTCAGTTTTACTACGTCCCACATCTCACATCATGTGTATACACAAATAATCACTTTAATAGACATACCTAAGTAACAAATAATATCATATATATACTTACCTATTATGGATCAGATAATAAAATCATGATATCAATTATTGGTTCCCCAATCAGCATAGTCTAGAGACACATTAAGAGATATTTTTTCATTTATAAAGGTGTCATGGATAGTGATTGATGGTATTGTAAGATCCCTTTTGAGTTGTGTGAGAGGCATCCATGTATTACATAAGAAATATCATGTGATTTAGGATTTTTAATGATATCATGATTAAATTTTAGAGGTTATAGGAACAATGGGATTATAATGACCAGACACCAAGATTTGGGTGAGTCCTCTAAAGTGGCTGACACACAAAAATGTTGGATTGGGTGTTGGGTAAAGCATTTAAGAATAATAAGGATGGATCTATAATTTATTCGATGACATATCATTTGTAATTAATAAAAGAGAGAAATTACATTGTATTATTCATGATCTATTGGGATTGGAATTTGCTTGAAATTATCTTTATAGGGGAAAAATAATGTTAAATTATCTTAGCAACCAAAACAAAGAAGTTAAAGGTTAACATGTAAGGTTCTACATATAGTATTATTATAATAGAATTTACACTACATCCATGATCTAGAGAATGTAGTAAAATACCCTAATGGAGGTGACCCATTTACTGATCAGTTATACAACGTATTTAGTAGGATCCCATATAGAGAACAAGTTTGAAAGGATCCAACCCAAGAAGAACAATTTCTTGAAGTAGTGTTGAGAGAGTCTTATAACAAAGACTCTAGGGTAAGTAATGTGTAATGAGATCATTCACATGATTTGTAACATCCCATTACTGATATATCATGTATTTCCTTTATCTCATCATGGTTTTCACATTTTTGTTGTAGGTATCAAGACAAAAAGGAATTAGGAGGACACCGATAATGGTGAAGTAAGATATTTTTTTGACTGGTAGATTTAAAGAACATTTTCTATATAATTTAGGATGATTTCATGCCATGTAACTAGGTTACACAACATGTACGGGGGTCTGGATGAACGTCTTGAAGGGATTCATGCTGTGAATTGTTACACATTGTGAAGATACATTTCAGGTCATGAATGTTTTATGAAACAAGTTTTTAATCCGAGCTGATGGATTTCTAGGCGTACATAATCAGTGTGTACTTCATGGCGTGTAAATGCATTACACTCCATGTAATTCCCTTAGAATGAATGTTTTAAGGATCCCTTCAGGATTTGGTTGAGATTTTTTGTTCTGATTTCAATTTCTCTCGAACTAAATGTCATGTTCAGTGATGTTGGGAGAATCCATTCCATTTATATCGACCCATTCAGTATTCGATCTGTGTGTTAGCTATGGTGTGTCTCTTTGGGTAAGTGATCATTCTCCTTCGTTTTTTCCATTGATCATGGTATCACCCATGGGTTATTATTATCAGACCACTTGTTCAATATTCTTTTTCTATCTTATCTAATCCCAAGATCTGTTGTGTGATTGTTGACTATCCTTTTCATCATAGAGTCTAATGAATGGAAAATGGGAATAACATAAGCCCAATGAGGGTCACCCTTTGAAGAACATCAAAAAAATTGACAAAGGGATGAACCGGGAACTCATTTGGAGGGTGTCTTGCAAGTATCGTGCACGCCGCGCAAGTCACTTGTGCACAATATATGGGTCACACAAGTCACTTGCGCGTGCTATTCATTTTTCACCCAAGGTTCCTAGTGGCCTTTAAATAGCCCCTATGGTCACCCCATTTAATGGAAAAATTTTAAAAAACTCAGATTCAAGCTCTGGCCGCCCAACTCTCTATCTGAAGTCTTCTGAACACTTCTAAGGTAATTTTATTCTTAGAAGGGAATCTCTAAAGAGGAAGAATAAGGCCAAAGTATTTGAAATCATTAATACTTGCATGCCTAAGTGTCCAATACTTAATGGAAATGAAGACACTTGTTTTCTGCCTTTACCTTCCAAGGGAACTTGCGCACCAACTTTCTGAAAGCCAGTAGGGATGATACTAAGGGCTTGAGTTCCAAGTCGCCCAAGTATTAACCTATAGGTTCTTCATCGCCTAAGGTGACTCATGTCATGAAAATATACTTGTGCGACCAGGACATGTGTGCTAGAACACTACTTGCACACCTCCTTCCTAGTCACCTCCCTTTTTCAAATCCATATCTCCTCATCAAGATGTAGCCTTCAAAACCCTCTTCAAATCCATTTTTGGAATGGTTCCTTTGTTGGTTTCCGTATCTGAAAGGAATTCTGTGAGAACCTCTCCCAAAACCACATGACATACAAGCTTTATTTCACCACGGTTAGGGGTTTCCTATATAACCCCATCCTTTGAGATGAGAAGATCTCTTGGTTTGGGCCTCCTTATCAAGAGTAAGCCCCAAGTCTCAAGCCCCTTAAACATGGGCCTCCTTCTCAGGAGTAAGCTCTAGTCATCATTTACTTTAATTTAGCCTCCTTCTTAAGAGTAATCCCTAATCTTAATTTCTTTTGATTTGGGTTTCCTTCTCAGGAATAAAACCCAATCATAAGTCCCTTTTAATCGTGGGCTTCCTTTACAGGTGTAATTCCTAGATTTAAATTCCAAATATCAATAAAGTACAAATACCTTTATAGACCTTGCTCTGGGGATTCTTTCCTATGTCCTGGTCTTCATTTACTTGGGCCGCCATATATACGTAATCCCCACATCATTTCTCATAACTGCATATATCATGGAAACATTGTCATGTTTACTAATACTTCTTGTTTCTCTCACCGATCATGACTCACATGGGATTAGAGTGTAAAATTAATCATGACATCTCTTTTTAGGCCATTTAACTTTTCTTGAAATCCATATTTCTTTTCCCAAACTATGTGGACTTTGATCTCGAACTTAAAAGTAATGTACGTAGGATGCCTTTTATAAGTTTCAAGACTATATTCACTTAATTATATTCCATCTTATACGAAGTTAAACTATATCCTTTTTATCGAACTACGTGTGTTCTGATTCCATTTTTAACAAGTATGTGTAGGTAGCCCATCTGTGGGTACGATCCCAACTCTGAAATAATCCATGTCTTTTAGAATGAAAATAATCTTCAAGTTCCCCACTGAGTGGCTTTAAAACCAGTATGGTCATCAAAATGATCTGGAGATTTTTATATAATATATTGAAGGATACCATTGACTAAGAATCTCCAATACATATGGATGATTCTCTATCGATGAAGAACCTCAAATACATATAAAATATTCTCTAAATCCCATACATATCAATCATTGATTTGAAAATCTAAAGGAAAACTCATTCTCATGTTTTGTGAATTAATAAGGATTCATGAACATAACTTAAATATATAAGAGATTCCCAGAGTAGGCAATAATTACCCCTAAAAGAAGTTGTGATGAGCCTGACCTCCCATCCTCTCAACCATTGAAAATTCTCCCGCCTCATTGGTCCACAACTAATGAGAACCTACCTTTTGAAATTAGGTCCAAATGGATACAGAATCATTGGGTGTTTCCAGTTGTATGAATAAAACCATTATAAATCGATTGAAAAGTTTGAAACTTAAACAAACAAGGTCATCCCCATTTCGAGAAGAAACAAAAAATGGTGAACCTAACGTGAATCCTTAACCATGTTAAAATAATGTTTTACTTATTTTTTAGGCCCCAATTAAATTCAATATGAGGGCCAGCAAAGAAATCAAACACATATGTGTTCATCCAAAAGATGTATTCTAGAAAATCTTATCTCGATTATGTCTGTTATATCAAACATGCACTCTTTTCCCTGATCTCTCTATAATACAGAAATGGAATCTTTAAAGTTCACACATGTGAATGCCTCTACTGATACTTCTACTGGATCCTCGTCTGCTCTAAGGACGATATCACCTACTCAACATCTTCAATGCTGGGTATCGAATGCATTGGTAAGGGAATACCATCAACATGGTACCATCCCGACTCTGGAGGACACTTGAAAAGTCCTCCAAGATAATAACTCACCCTGGTTGTCCAGACAGCAATGACCAGTGGTCCAAAAAAAGGTGGGGCCAACCAAAGTTTCCAACCGTTTCGAGTTGTTATCCCGAGAACACAAAAACCAATCCCTCCCATATTATAGGGAGGGTAATGAAGAGGTCACTCAAGGACTCAATTCAATAATACAAGAGTCATTCTTGAGGACTACCACTAATAATCGCCACCAGACTTGTGCGGTAGAGCACCCTCAACATGATGAGGGTATCACCTCTAGAGGTTCGGCTCAGTTCCTTTAGACCTGAGCATGCAAGAAGAACCATCATAGGTGAATTTCGGTAAATAGGGAGCAAGTTCTTACCTCATACCCCTATAGAAAAGTCCATCAACCTAACTTGATGGAAAGCAATGAGCGGGAATATTGACCTGTTCATCTTGCATTCACTACCCAGCAGACTCGACTAATAGTAAGACATCAATCCCACTACGCAATTCTAGAAGATTAATATAGGCAGGCACATACACCTGTTTATAATTCATCAGCTAGTCAGCAGGCTCGTTTGACTTCATCCAAATTACATCGCCAATCAAATGTGGTGACCACCTGTAAACATGCACATACACCTACTTAAACTCATCAATTCTTCCAGCAGTATCGTCTGCCAGTCTTGAAAGAAGTTCATCATTCATATTTGGTGGAGTAAAATCAACAGCCACATACACCAGTGATTCATCAAGCTAACCAACAGTCTCATTTGGTAACACCCGAAAATGTCAATTGGAAAGATCCAATGACAACCAGATGGCAGGCACAAATTTCATCCCCCACCCATGTGTAGTGTCAGAACTCCCTGACAGGAAAAGGAGGACATGAGTAGAAAAAGAAACTTACTCCAAGCACGAAATTGACGTATATTCATGTTCCGGAAGCTGAAGTCACCAAGCACTTTCTGATAATGGTGAAAGAGCAGAAGCAAATCCCTTCCCATATTCTTGATACCTGTCCGAATATTATAAAAAATTTTGTGACATCACTGGGAAAGAAACATAAATCTATCCCTATCAGTGGAGTGACTCATTAAAATGTCACCATAGAGAAGATATGAACCTCTATTCTTGTCTAGGAGGGTTGTGGGGCGTACTCCCCCATGTCATACGGACAATCAAGTCAGGCACATACACCCGATTTAATTAGAGATAATCAGCCTAACCTGACTATTTCTCCTTAGTAGGCACATACACCTACCCATTATAACCAATTTCGTCAACAATTGGTTTCCAAAGTGAGTAAGAAGGAGCCCAATAAAATGACCCATTCATCACATTTGAAAGATCAAGAGCCAATTTTCAATAAATCTTTGCTCAATGTTGGAGTTCTTGAAGCCCCCAATCAAGTGTCTATTGCAACTCAAGATTCTACTCCCTCATTTCCAGATTATAGAAGTAACAACAATAATTCAAATGGTCTTCATCAGACACTTGCTCATAAAATCTTGCATCGTGACAATTTGGTCAATCTCGAAGTATTATCTTTTGATGAAATCCATGATAACTCTCTGCGTGGCCAGAAAACCATGGAGAAAAAGGTTTCATCTTTTGCTGTAATCCATCGTGGTGGCCTCCCCATGATGATGATGAACTTATCTACAAAATTCCTCTTCGCAGTAGTATTTCACATTGCCTAGAAAATTCTTCAATGGAAAATGTAATAACGAAAAAGCCCTCTTATCTTGAGGCACTTACAAATGTGAAGCTAGTCATGTCTGATGCCTTACCGCTAGCAGGTGAAATACTTTCTGAAACAGAAGATATCCAGAGGTGTAGGTCATTCTCAGAACCAACCCTATGTTATTCATCTTCTAATTTGTCAAATAAATTCTCTACCAATCTTTTTGAATTTGATGAAGCATCAAATAAGCACCATCTTTGGTCCAATCAGGTATAATAATCTTCATCAAATGACAAAGAGGAAGTACTGAATATTAGAAAACAACTAGAAAAAGTTGAAATACCAGTCATGTTTTGGCCTTTGGCTGACTCTGAGAATGATATTCCAGAAACATTGATAGAAGATTGTATCCACGATATTCGTCTCAACATATGGAAAACTATTTTTCACTGAAAAGAGAAAATATAATCTTATGATTAATATCAAAATCATTTCAATATAATGTAAGGGTTTCAATTCTATATTGACTTGGAATCTCTCTCAATTTCCCGATATCCAAAGGTTGAAAAGCAGCATAGATCCCTTCAACGTTCATTCCTTGGCGCGTTGAAAAGGTTGTTCCAGTTAATTACCAATGCCCCATCTGGTATTCATATTAGGTGATGTGGTGTTCATGGAGAATTGCATTTCATTATGATCTCCAGTCAAAAAGGCCCACCAAAAGTTGTCTCATGCAATGTTATTGCCCACGGCTGGCCAAATTTAACTAGTTTTGTGCGTAATCAATGGCTTGCCCAAGAAGAGGATTCAACTAGTTCTTCCTAATGTCAGGCATATAAAGAAAAAGTTGTCGAATTACTCTTGCATCAAGAAAATGAGAATATCAAACATGCTTCTCGTTTAGAGCATTCACATCATCAGGTGATAGAGGTTTCCGAAATAATCCAGCGATCATCTGATCCATGTGATTTGAGTGTATGTAAGTTGATGTATCTGGCCAATTTCCGAACTAAAAACCACAAAATCAGAAGGTTTTTTAAGATAGTTTTAGATGTAGCAGCTCAAGATCTACCTCAACTTTCCAAGCTGAGGACTCTTTTAATCCAACCCTCAGAATCGACAGATAGGATTCAAGGAGTTGAGCAGGAAAAACAGGAACAACCCCAATCCACCGGACTAGGGACTTTTTCAAATTATCAACCTCTCGCCCTATGGAAGTCAGTCTTCTCTCGATTAGGTAAGAAGCCAAAAGAGGAACACATATCCGAATTATTAGGAGATTCCCTCCAAATTACAATTCATCAATAAGTTCCTCAGGGATCAACAAAGAAGAGGCAATGTCTCATAAAAGACATGAAAGAAGACAGTATCACAGAAGCGCTAATAGAAGGGATGAAATGTGTTATGCTTCGTTAAATTTCATCAATGTTGTTGTCACTAATCCCCTATAACATGAGGCTCGCTCAGAGGGATCAGATGAAGAATTTCTTATTCAAGAAGCTGTACACACAGAAACTAATGAAGGAGGTGTGAGTACCAGAAGACAGAGGGTTTCTCTGGGGCAAGACATTTCTTGAGGTAATTCCCTTCCATACTATAAAAAGGCACATTCCTAGGAAGAGGGTGAAGGTTAGGTTACATTCCACCCCACCTCTAGAGAAGGCCAATCACTCTCATTAGAGGAAAGGTTCACACAACAGCAAGAATAAGAAATGAAGGAATTAAATTGGTTAAATGCATAACTACTTCAAGGTAGTCTTCATCACAAGCATGATGATGCAAATCAATAAAGAGAATTTGTTGTAGCTACTGGGATGGATCAAGATTATCCTCCATTACAAGTATACCTTCACAGGTCCAATCCCATGGGTCATATGTGACAGCAACCAGAAATACTACCATCAGTAGTAGTACCAGTCTCCACACACGACCAAATTCCAGTTATGAAATCGGCTTAGGCCCAAGATCAACTAGATGTTTCTCAAAAATTAATGACTACAATTGAGTCATTAATAGATTGGTTGGAATCTATATAAGGAAAGAGTGTAAAATTTCAACTAGAAAAGGTAGATTACCCTGAATGGATAGATGAAATCCCTCCCACATCAAATTTTGCGAATACTACATTCCCAATTTTTAATGGTTCCGGAGATCCAGAACAACACTTAACATATTTTGTTTCTCGTTCTGATCATATGATGGGAACTCCTAAATAGAAAGAACTTGTTAAGATCTGGTGTTTTTTGCAGTCATTACAAGGAACTACTTTTGTCTGGTATACATGTTTTCAATCTCAGCCAATTACTAGGTTGGATGATCTTCATCAAATATTTCTTCTTCAATTTAGCTCAATGTTGCCAAAAACAACATTTTTTGATATCACCAATTTTAAGAAAAGGGAAGATGAAAGAGTTCCAGATATCATGGCTCAATGGAAGGGATTAACAAATTCCTTAAGTTTAGCACTACCTCAAAGAATAATGGTTGCAAATCTTTGTGGAAAATCTGTGTGATGAATTACGCCCACAGTTTGATCCCTGTGAAATACACATGAGGGTTTCGATACCTTACTTCAATCTCTCAGCAGATCGAAGACTCTCATACAAAGACTAAGGCTAAAACTGGTGTAATTCTACAAGTTCTAGGAAGGAGAATAGGGAAAGCAGAGACTGCTACAGTTACACTTAAACAAGCACATGTACCTGCTTCCACTTTAAAACCTTCATCATATCGAAGGGCTCCACCTATTGAGCATCAACAACAAGGTCCGACTCGTCAATATAATCAAAGAGATCAAAGACGGAAATAATTTGAATATTTGAAGAACAAAGTTTATTATTTATGGAATGAACTAGTTCCTGGCTACTTCATCTCGGATCTGGAAAAAAATCTCGTTCAGTTGCCAAGTCCCAAAAGGCCAAACAAGTAAAGAGATGAAGACCTACCCAACTATTCCCCATTTCATCATATGTTGGGGCATCCCATTCAGGACTGTTTTGTCTTCAATGACCTCCTGAAAAAGATGGTGGACTCTAGATAGGTAAAACTAAAAGGTTCTTCAGCCAAGGTAGCATGTGTTACTGCTACTGATCCAGAGGAAGAAGGCGAGTGGCATGAAGTCAAAAGTAATAATGCACAGAAATATGATGATTGTATGGTTAGGAAAATGATCAACTGAACTCATGCCATTTTACGAACATAATTGAATCAACCAATTGTATCCTTTTCTATGAATACCACAGAAAACCCCATTCATTAGAAGGAAAAATTCAAAGATTCAGCGTAATTTAAAGAAATAAGAACCGTTAGAAGAAGAAAAGTTCGTGTCGAAGCCTAAATTGTCTTTGAATCTAGAAGATTTTATGCCATCTACTTCAAAAGCACGGGCACCGCCCCACCAAACGGAAGAGCCTGAATTGGATAATCAGGAAGAATCTTCATCAGATGAATAATTGATCTTTGGTACTGTTAACATGATTCATTTAACATATCCTTATGCCAATGACCTTTTTGATTATGATGAGCCTATGTTCCCTGTATCTAACCAAGGAATTAGAGGAAGAGACAGAGGTTTTGGATACATTGGAAGACATGGATATTTTCAGATGCCATTATATCAATCATACCCCTGACAGAACTGTATATACGGTAGAAACACATGGAAAATCCCTTCAACGAGCTCCATATGAACAAGAAAGTTCTTCCACACATGGTAGATTCAGTCCTGATGTAGTTATTTTGGAAGACCGGTTAGAGGTCACACCTTCTTCCTCTCTACAAATAGATAGACCTATTCGGTCTAATTTACAAAATCAAGGAGTGTTTCCAACTCCTACGCCGATATGAGATGAATATACTGCCAAATAATCAACTTCCAAAGCACCTGTAAAACCACATTATATTGATGGGAAACACAGAACTTTGAACCAAAACATTGATGTCTTGAAACATTTGGCCCAAGTACCATCCAAGTTATCAATACTAGATGCCTTGAATCTATGAAAAGATCTTCTAGAGTAACTTATTGAGGCTTTGTCAAGTCCTCAAGAATTTGAAACTAAAATTGTTGCAGCTGAGATTTACCATATAGAGAATGATCTTGTAGAATGCCATGTAGTGATATCTTTTAAAGATGAAGATGAAGATGATGTTGTACATGGACATATCGGACCTTTGTATCTATCAGTAATGTCAATGATATAGACATCTGATGAGCTTTCATTGATAATGGATCAGGAGTCAATATCATTCCTATTCGTACAATCTGTCGATTTGGCCTCACCGAATCTGATTTATCTCTTTCTAATTTGATGTTTCAAGGATATAATAAGAATGAACAAGAACCTCTTTGCGAAATTACACTAAGAATTCAGTTCGGAGACCGTGTTTCAAATTCAGATTTCATGGTTGTTCATTAGGACACAACTTTCAACATTTTTCATGGAAGACCTTGGTTACATCAACATGCGGTCGTACCTTCTTCATACCATCAATGTCTCAAATATTGATTCAATGGTCAAATTGGGACATTGTATGGTGAAAAATCCCAATTCAAAACATGTGAATCTCAATACAATGAGGAAGAATTTTATCACATGGAGGGAAAGGAAAAATCCACGGCAAATAAGGTCAAAAAAATTAATGCTCCAAGTGGTTTGGAAAATATTCCAATAAAACCATTCACACACGTGAGTACAGATTATGTGTTACCTATTAGTGAAATTGATAGGATAGACTTAAATCCAAACACTCTTATAGAAACATCCATAATTTCAGTTATGACAATCGTTCCAGACGGCATGGGAGAAATTTTTGATTTACCATGAAGTGATGAATGCTTAAATGGAGATGTCTTCATTTCATCCTCTAAAATACAGCAATTCAATACTTCATCAACCATATCAAAAGAAGTTATAACAATACCAGAGGAAAATAATGATGCCGATTCTCAATCCATCATCTCCTATCTATCACCTAAGAAAGACCCCTAATTATCAATATGATTAGAAATGAAATCCTCTTCTTCAAGATGTTTATGTTTTATCTTCTCCCCTGACCATAGAAGTTATGCTTCGTTATCTCCTATGAAAGTAGAAATAGAGGAAGTAACACATATTGAAGAAGAAGAGGAAGATCTCAGTGATGCTCCTCCAGAATTTGTATAGGGTATCTCTACCACTGTGGATGAACTCATAGAAATAAATATGGGTACAAAAGATGATCCACGCCCCACTTTAATTAGTGCATCCATGACTCTTGAAGATCAAGAAATGTATACTTCATTTTTAAAGAAAACTTGAGTGGTATTTGCTATGAATTATACAGAAATGCCAGGTCTTGATCCCGATGTTTCCACTCATCTTTTGGGTTTTCCAGAATAACATCAAGGATTCAAGAAAGGTGAAAAAAGAACACACAAACCATATGCCTCCAAAATTGAAGCTGAAGTTTATAAGAATATCAAATATAACTTCTTCAGAGAAGTTCAGTATCCCAAATGGCTAGCTAATATTATCCCTATGAAAAAGATGAATTGACAAATTAGAGTTTTCATTGACTTCAGAGATCTTAATATGCATTGTCCCAAGGATGATTTTCCAGTTTCGATCACATAACTCTTAATTGATGCAACAGCTAGCTATGACTCTCTTTCCTTCATGGATGGTTATTCTGGGTACAATCAAATATGAATGTCCCTATAGGATGAGGATTCTACAGCTTTCAGATCTCCTCATGGTGTGTTTTGCTATCAGGTAATTCCCTTTGGCCTGAAAAATGAAGGTGCAACGTATCAACATTCCATGAACCATATCTTCATACACTTTTTAGAAAAATTTGTTGAATGTTATGTTGATGATTTGGTTGTTAAATCCATACAATTTTCTGATCAATTGGACGATATTGAAATCATATTCACCAAACTTCGACAACACAATTTGAAGATGAACCCTTTGAAATGTGAATTTGTGGTAACCTCAGGAAAATTTCTCAGCTTTTTTGTATGCCATCGTGGTATCGATGTTGATCTCGAGGAGACAAAATTAATCCTAGGTATTTCAAATCCTCAAAATCTGAATGAATTAAGAGGACATCAAGGACACTTGTCCTATATTCGGCGTTTCATTGCCAATTTGGCAGGCAAGTTCTTACCCTTCACCAAATTAATGAAGAAGGGAGTCACCTACCAGTGGACTGAAGAATGTCAAGAAACATTCGATATTCCGAAGAGATATCTCTTTAGTGGACTAGTATTAATGCCACCCATTGAAGGAAGGCCATTTATTCTCTATGTGACAACTTTAGAGCGATCATTGGGTGCCTTCTTTGCCCAAAAGAATGATGCTGGGAATGAAAACAACCTTTATTATCTCAGTCAGACTATGCTTGATGCAGAAACTCGATATTAAAGTATTGAAAAGTGCTACCTAGGATTAATATTTGTAGTTCAGAAATTGAGACACTACCTGCAACATCATGAGGTCCAATTGGTATCTCACAATAACCCGCTCAAATTTTTCCTGAGTCATCCAATGCTTATTGGATGTTTGGCAAGGTGGGTAGTTATTTTACAGTAGTTTGATATCCAGTATGTGTCTCAAAAGGAAATAAAGGGCCAAGATCTGGCCAATTTCCTTGTTGAACACCCATCTGTAGAAGATACATCTTTAAATATTGAACTTCCTTATAAGAAAGTCTTCTCTATTCAAGATAATCCTCAAACATGGGAAATGTACTTTGATGGTGCCTTCAGAAGTGAAACAGAGAAGAAAATGGAAGATCCAAAATTCAAAAAAGTTGGGTTAATAATCATGATTTTTCCCTAAAAAAGGAAGTGTTACCCTATTCCTTATTATTGTTGGAAGGTGGTAAAATAATGAAGCAGAATATCAAGCTCTCATCGCATGCTTAGAATTGGCGCTTCAGGCACATGTGAATCACTTGATGGTAAAAGGTGATTAAGATTTGGTAATCCAAAAAATCAATGGGGATTATGAAATCATAAAAGAAGTGTTAATCCATTTGTGTGATTACTTAATAGATTTAATGTCAGAATTTCCCCCAGAACTAACATTTTCTTATGTTATGAAATCACAAAATGCCGCAGCTGATGCACTAGAAAATGTATCCACAACCCTGGAAGATCCAAATCAGGATGAAACAATCATCAGTATTGCCCACCGTTGGGTAGTTCCACATTTTTCTCAAATCAGAACAGAGGAAATCAATGATATCAGTCCCATTTCTAAACCATATTGTCATACTATAGGATGGATGACACCGATTAGGGAATACCTTTAAAATGGAACAGTCTCACCTGATAGAGCCAGAAAAGAACAAGTCTGGCGACGAGTGGTCAATTTTACTCTTTATGATAGCCGAGATCACCAAAAAAATCTATACAAGAGAGGTTGTGATGGAATTGTATTCAGATGTATTGATGGTGAAGAGACAATGGATATCATGAGTGAAGTTCGTGCATGAGTTTGTAGTTCCCACCAATACGGACAAAGACTTTCTGGTCAAATCCGAAGGCTTGGATACTTCTGGCCTTTAATGATACAAGATTGTGTTGATTTTACTAAGAAGTTTCATTCTTTCCAAGTATGTTCCAACTTCATTCATAAACCCCCAGTGTTGCTTCAAACAGCTAAATACTCCTGGCCATCTGCCAGATGGGGAATGGATGTAGTAGGAACTTATCCTCCAAGTACATCCAAGTAGTTTAAGTATATTATTACTGCTACTATTTTTTTTTCTAAATGGGTAGAGGAAATACCTCTCAGAGATTCTTGTTCTAAATGAAATTTTAGCTTCATCAATTCTAACATCATTACCAGATTTGGTGTCCCTCAAACCATATTGAAGGACAATGGCAACATATTTTGTTCATCTAAGGTGAGAAAGTTGCATGAACAATACAACATCAAATCCAACGATTCATCTAGGTATCATGCATTGGCCAATGGATAAATATAAGCCTTCAATAAGACTCTTTAAAACATACTGTAAAAGTTGGTTGATAAAGATAAGAAATCAAGGCCTGATAATCTTTTTCATGCTTCATAGGCTTATCAGACCACCACCTGTACTTCAACGCATTAAACTCCATAATAATTGGTATATGGAACAGAAGTAGTCTTGCCCACTGAAGTTCAATTACCTTCACTCAGAGTAGCCATTTGTGATCTATCATTCACTGATGAACAATCTCAAAAGCAATTTGATGAATTGGAACGATTAGATGGAAAAATATTGTGTACCCAGTACCAGTTGGAAGTCTATTAGAACTAAATAGCTCAGTATTTTATTAAAAAATCTTATCTTCGTTCATTCGTCCAAGGAGAATTAGTATTGGTCTTCATAACTCCAATGATAACAGGAAAGAAACCTCCAAAACATGAGCCAAAGTGGGAAGGACATTATTCAATACATAAGGTATACTCCAATGGAGCTTATTCTTTAATCTCAATGGATGTAGAACTCATTAAAACTCTAACAAATGAAAGATTATTGAAGTAGTATTATGTGTAATACAAATACACCCTTTAGTCCACAATGTAAGACTTTAAACTGCATGGTCACTTTTGTCCTTGCTAGAGGACATTAAACTGCATAGCCCCTCTATAGTCCAACATGACGTTAAACTGTGTCCCCATTGTCGTCCAACATGACGTTAAACTATTCGTCCGAGCTACAAGATGTTAAATTACCAAGCACCCCATGTCTGTGAAACATGACATTTAAAATGTGAAACAGTCCCTTATACATCCTACATGACGTTAAATTGTGCATCGTTAGGGTTGTTGTTAACTCTTGTTTCTCACACCGAGCATGACTCATGTTGTAAAGACCCGTAAAATTCAAGGGAAATTTTTTTCTTCTTAATTTTCTTTAGAATTTTACAAGAGAGCGGTTTCTGAAGGCACCTGATTCCAAGGCCCGGGGTGCCCGGAATCAATTTCCGAAGTTTGGCTCGGGTACGTTCAGTGAACGAACGAGCGGGAATTTCTAACTATTGATCAGGTGCTCGGAATTGAAATCTGAGGACACCGATGAACTCGCAGCACCGATATTCGCTTAAGAAGACCTTTTCCGAAGTTGCGTTTTCCTAGGAGGAGATGTTTAATTTTCTGGATGAAATGAAGAGTAAAATAAATTTGTGATACAATATTTATTTTATATCTTTAAAGTGGTTATAATCTTTTGTTGGAAGTTGGGTGGTTTAACCACCTAAGAGAGGATTAAGGTGAGGAGGGGCCCACCCGAGCCCCACCTTTTCAAATTCCCTAACTCCCCTCTCTCCCTCTTAAAAACCTGACAACTTAACACTTAATTAATTATACAACTCATGTATAATTAATAAGTGAGTTTAATTTGAGTTTTGAAATTCAAACTCTTGAATTTCAAAGGTTGGGTTGTGTTAATAAATTATGTGTGAGCTTAATTTATTTTTGGTTAGTTTCTTTGTTACTTGAGAGGTTTGGTAGAATCGTTGAGAGACTTGAAGATCTTCTTCGTCTTCGACGAAGAACGTGAAGAATGGTTCTTCTCCGACAAAGAACATCGATCCCACGACCTTCAAGACTCGGCGTCCCGGATTCTTCCGTCTTCATCTTCCTCCTCGACAAGGGAGAAGTCGCCGACCATGGTGATCATCGCCAACGACAACGTACCTCCCTTCTTCGTCATAGCGACAAGTGAAGAGATGTTGTTTCCTCCTCGGACGCACCCCGACATCCACGGAATCTACGTCCGACGCCGCGACGCCTTTCTCCACGATAACCGACGTGCGACGTCAATTTTCAAGGTAGGGGTTGTTGTTAATTGTTTATTTATTTATCCTTGTTCATGGTTCTAGCATGACTAACGTGAGGATTTTAAATATGTGTTATTGTTTAACGTGAGGGGGCCGGACCGCATGAACACGGCCGAACCCCCTCCTTTGTTCTTGATGATTTATCTTGCGGTTGAAACAAGATGGCGTGGTGCCGTCGCACCACGCAGATAATCACACGTTTATATTGTGCGGCGCCGTCGCGCGGTGCCGTGGAAGGATCATCAAGAACGCGACGCCGTCGCGCCACGTCGAAGGGAATCAAAGGCGCGGCGGAGGGGCGCGGTGCCGTCGCACCGTGCCGGACGACGAACACTGCGGCCGGTTCCGGGCCGTGGTGAGACGGGAAGACCGGCGGCACGCCGGGCCACCGGCGTCGGAAACCGGAAGGGGACCAGATTTCTGGTCCCGTTGGAGAAAAACCGGCTGGCCAGGTGGCCGGCCGGAAGGTCAAAGACCGGGGGAATAAATTCCCCCGGTCAACTCTCTAAACCCCCCCCCCATTCACGAGGGGGGGCGGTTCTTTTGAGGGGGGCAGGCGGCCCCCCGGTTTCTTGAAGCAGCCCCCCACGAGGGGGGCCGGAACTCAAAAGGGCACGACTCTTAAGCCGCGCCGCCAGGTGGAAGCGGGGGCTTAGCCCCCCGCGCTTGACATCAGCGGCGCCAGGCCGCGCAGCCACCGGCCGGGCCGCGCCGGACCGCCGCCGGCCGGGCCGGGTCGGACCCGGGTCGGTTCGACCCGGTTCGGGCCGACCCAGGGGGGGGGGGGGTCGGGCCGGGTCGGCCCGGACCCGGACCCCCCGTTTTCGAGACAAATTCGGTCTTTTGGCCATAACTTGAGCCACGGACCTCCGAATGACGAACCGTCTGTGGCAACGCGATCCTTGGATCGAGACGGTCGTTTCGGTATATTGCACTCAAAGTTTCGGAATACTTTGAGTTCGGCCGAGTTGGTTCGTACACGAAACCAACCGGGCATTCGGAGCGGAAACACTCATATATTGAGCTACGGACGTCCGATTGACGTTCCGTCAGCTTTGTTGTGTTCCTCTTAGTGAGACGGATCGTTTGGCATACACCGCCCGAGGTTTGGATGCAGGTGGAGTACGGTAGGGTTGGTTTTTCCTTAAAAACCAACAGGGCCCCGGGGACGAAAATGTCAATAAGTCTCAGACCGGGCGTCCGATCGACGCGCCGTCTGTTGCGTTGAGTTCCTGTTGACGGTACAGAACCTTTGGATACATCAACTCTGGACTTTGTGACAGTTGATGTATCAGCCTCTCGGCTCGTGGAGCGGACCCTCCTGTACGAGCTTGCTGTGTGCGGGAACCCTAGTGCTGGCTGCGACTGTGACTGTGACTACTGCTACTGCTACTACTACTGTGACTGCGACGACGACAGTACAGAGATCCTGTGTGGATTCGACGACGACGACTACAGCACTCAGCGATCCTACGTGGATCAGTGCTACAGGTCCTGTGTGGGCCCGATCCTGTGTGGGTCCGATCCTGTGTGGGTCCTTGCGCTCAGCGGTCCTGTGTGAACCAGCGCCTACAGGTCCTGTGTGGGCCCGATCCTGTGTGGGTCTTTTGCGGGGGTTAGTTACCTAATGATCCTTCGTGGGTCTGACGACTTAGATGGATCAGAGATCATCTTTATCGTCCTTTGAAGAAGTATACCTGTGTGAGCTGAATCCTGTTGCTTTCCTGTGTGGATTGTGTTGTGCTATCCTGTGTGGATTACGTTTACTTTCCTGTGTGGAATACGTTTACTTTCCTGTGTGGATTTCGTTTTGCTTTCCTGTGTGGAATACGTTTACTTTCCTGTGTGGATTTCGTTTTTCTTTCCTGCGTGGAATACGTTTCCATTCCGGTGTGGACTGAGTTGTACTTGGGCTCGGAGGTTGGAGTGTATTTGAAATTGATGACTTAGGTATATGTATGGGCATATACCTAAGCAGTGTCGGTTGTTACTTCGTGATTGTACCTTTCTTTGTGGTTTATCCTTTGTGGATTTTGAGAGACCTTTAGGGGTCTCGGGGTCCCTACTGAGTAACTTATACTCACCCCTGCACGGGCTTTGCCCGCACTACGTTGTGTTGGTTGCAGACGATGGACATCGTTGATCTTAGCTGAGGATTGCAGAGCAGGACGGTACCTGGAGGTGGACCACTGGGCGGAACGTGCTTGGAGCGGACGGCGGGACCCGTGGAGCAGTGGAGCTATCTGTACCCACCCTTCAGGTGGGATTTCCAGTGGACAGCTCGGTGTAGCGGATTTTACTTTACAGTTGCTGTTTTCCCTTTCGAGTTGTACTTTACTTTCAGTTTGGGTTTGTATACTGGTCCATTTACTTTTCCGCACTTTCAGTTGTACTCTGCTTTTGCTCAGTGTTTACTTTCCGCTTGCTTACTCTGTGGTGTTTGTTTACTTTACAAAGGCAATGCCTTCCCTTTTTACCGGGATTTACGCCTTGGTGCTAGTCGCCAGCCCCTGGCCTATGGAAGGCGGGCTTGGGGTAGTCACGGCACGGACCCTGAGGGCGGGTCGTGACAAATTGGTATCAAAGGAGTTCGGTTCTACCGTGAACTCTGATCTTTTCTATGTGAAGTAATAATGTTTAGCATATTGAGTGTGGTTATCAGTCCAGGGAGTCCTGTGTTGGTGCGGCGGTCGACGTATCCATACACCAGGGCCCTGACTTCTGATTTCCGACTTAATGCACGAAAACATTGATTGCATGTATGTTTCAAAGTTTTCTTTGTGATTTCCTTGTGTCAGCTCACCAGGTATACTGTTTGACCGTGGCGCACCTGTTTCTTATTCAGGATGGCCCCACGACGGCAGCCAGCTAGGGTTCCGAGAGTTGAGTGTGACGACAGCCCACCGAGCGACGAGGCTTCGGTGCAGGGCCCTTTGTCAGCAGTGGTACCGGCGGTAGTTCTACCCGCCGAGCCCCCGATGCTTCCAGCACCAGCCGCTGACGATGCGCGTCGCCTCAGCGCACTGCATGAGTTTCAGCGCCAGCGACCACCCAGGTTTCACGGGGAGACGGATCCCCAGGCAGCAGAGGATTGGCTGGAGGCCGTGGTACGTGTGTTTAGGCTAGTGAGAACACCAGCAAACCTCATGGTGATCCTCGCTGCGAGCCTACTACACGCAGCAGCAGGACGATGATGGAGCTTGATGCTCCAGGTGCACGATGAGGCATCTCTACTTTGGACGGACTTTGAGATCCTTTTCCGCTCAGAGTTCGTCCCAGCCACCCTTCGTGCGGTGCGTATCCAGGAGCTTCTACAGCTGCGGCAGGGCAGCATGACGGTCGCTCAGTACTCGGCGAGATTTACTGATCTCTCGCGCTACTCGACCGACATGGTACGGGACCCATTCTTCCAGGCCCGAACCTTCGAGCAGGGTTTGAGACACGAGATCAGGGCATCGCTGATCTCCCTCAGCATACCGACTCAGACAGGAGTACTGGAGCGGGCCCTTTGGATCGAGAGATTCCTTGCTGAGTCTGCACCAGCACCGAGACCAACCGCAGGGCGGCACGTGGCGGAGTCTTCCGCGGCAGGCAGTCGACGGATGACTCAGGGGTCCAGACAGACCAGACCTTCGGGTAGACGACCTCAGGACACTGGCTTAGTAGTGCGGGGCACACCGCGCGGAGCCAGTCTTTCGAGTGGAAGACAGTGCTATGCATGCGGCGGGCAAGGTCACATGGCTCGTGACTGCCCGACCCGCCATGCAGAGGAGCAGAAGACGGTTGAGGAACCACCTAGGAAGAGGCAGAGGTTCAACCGTGGCGGTCCGCAGGGAGGAGGCGGACGAGGCAGAGGAGCTGGCCGAGCAGCAGGTGGTGGGAGACGTTTTGAGGCTCTACCACCACCACCACCAGGAGGTCCACCCCGACCTCAGGGGAGAGCACAGCTTCAGGCAGCTGAAGCTTATGATCATGGAGCTCCGGAAGCGGGTGGACTAGTGCGGGACTAGCTCCAGGCATAGAGGCCTTGGCCCTTAATGCCTCTAGCTTCGTATTTTGTGCTGCCTTGTGACCTTGTTCTTTAAGTTGAAGTAATAAAAGACACTTGCCTTGGTGACTTTTGTTTTCTTGTCTTTTGTTTGTTTTTACTAAGAGGTGCCGGTTAAAAACTGTTGACTTGACCCTCACTTGCGAGATTCGTACTGGAGGAAACCCAGTGACCACACACTGATGTCGATAGTGTGACTCAACCCTTGGAGGCGAGAGTAACGGTTGGATCTCTTGGTAGCAGCGTTGAGGCCTTACGATGTCATCCATGCCATGAATTAACTAATCATGACGGGATTGACTGTATTAGGCAAGGAACGTGGTTCATCCAGGGGATGAGACCGGATTTCACTTTTCGGCAAAGGAGAAATCTTTTCAGCTAGCCTCTTTGCAGATATCCTTCGTGGATAGTGATGGAGCAGCCTTCCTCCAGTCTCTCACAGTCACCCCTCCTCTACTACAACAGGTCAGAGAGGCACAGCGTGAGGATTCTGACTGTGAGACACGGCGTGCATAGATATCCTCGGGACAGGCACCTGATGGTTTCTCCCTTGGAGCAGAGCACGACATCCTTTTCAGAGGACGTACCATGGTACCAGTCGCTTTACGAGAGGAAGTGCTGAGAGAGTTTCACACTTCTCCTTTGGCGGTACATCCTGGAGTGGCAAAGATGTACCAGGACCACAGACGACAGCACTGGTGGCCGGGCATGAAGAAGGCAGTAGCAGAGTTCGTTTCTCGATGCCTCACCTGCCAGCAGGTGAAGGCAGAGCATCAGGTACCAGCGGGATTGGTACATCCCTTGGAGGTTCCGGAGTGGAAGTGGGACGGCATATCTATGGACTTTGTGACTGGACTTCCATACACTTCCAGAGGTCACGACTCCATATGGGTGATTTTTGACCGACTCACCAAGTCGGCACACTTCTTACCCATTAGAGAGCAGGGCTCAGTGGAGAGCTTGGGACGTCTCTACGTTCAGGAGATTGTGCGGCTCCATGGCGTGCCATCATCTATCTTCTCCAATCGATATGCTCGCTTTACTTCCCGGCTTTGGAAGGGGTTACAGGAGGCGTTCGAGACGCAGCTATGTCTGAGCACAGCCTTTCACCCTCAGACGGATGGTCAGATGGAGAGGACCATTCAGACTCTCGAGGACATGCTCCGCGCATGTGTCCTCGACTTTGGTCGCAGCTGGGAGGACCACCTACCGTTGGTGGAGTTTGCGTACAACAATAGCTACCACTCCACCATCGGGATGGCACCGTATGAGGCGTTGTACGGCCGACCTTGTAGATCTCCTTTGTGCTGGACAAACCCTAGGGAGTCAGCACTGATGGGACCAGAGATGGTCCAAGCCATGACAGAGAAAGTCCTGGTCATCCAGGAGCAGATGAGGACAGCTCATAGCCGGCAGAAGTCATACGCTGACAGGAGGCGGAGGCCACTGGAGTTCGAGGATGGCGACCACGTCTTCTTGCGGGTCTCACCTCGACGTGGTATTCAGAGATTTGGCCGAGGCGAAAAGTTATCTCCGCGCTTCATCGGACCCTTCCAGGTCCTCAGCAGGATTGGTGAGGTGGCTTATCGCCTGGCTCTACCACCTCAGTTGCACCGGGTGCACGACGTCTTCCACGTGTCTCAACTGAGGAGATACGTGCACGACCCGACGCACATCATTGACCATGGGGAGCTTGACGTTGACGATGGGGTGACTTTTACGGAGGTCCCGGTGGAGATAGAGGATCGACAGGAGTGGGTCCTGCGTGGGCGATCGATTCCTCTTGTGCGCATCATATGGCAGCACAGGAACCTCCAGGAGAGCACATGGGAGCGGGAGGCTCAGATGCGTGCTCAGTACCCTCATTTGTTTCCCTAGTTTTTGATGTATCTTTACGGGGACGTAAAGCCCTGAGGTGGGAGTAATGTAAAGACCCGTAAAATTCAAGGGAAATTTTTTTTTTCTTAATTTTCTTTAGAATTTTAAAAGAGCGCGGTTTCTGACGGCACCTGATTCCGAGGCCCGGGGTGCCCGGAATCAATTTCCGAAGTTTGGCTCGGGTACGTTCAGTGAACGAACGAGAGGGAATTTCTAACTTTTGATCCGGTGCTCGGAATTGAAATCCGAGGACACCGATGAACTCGCAGCACCGATATTCGCTTAAGAAGACCTTTTTCGAAGTTGCGTTTGCCTAGGAGGAGATGTTTAATTTTCTGGATGAAATGAAGAGTAAAATAAATTTGTGATACAATATTTATTTTATATCTTTAAAGTGGTTATAATCTTTTGTTGGAAGTTGGGTGGTTTAACCACCTAAGAGAGGATTAAGGTGAGGAGGGGCCCACCCGAGCCCCACCTTTTCAAATTCCCTAACTCCCCTCTCTCCCTCTTAAAAACTTGACAACTTAACACTTAATTAATTATACAACTCATGTATAATTAATAAGTGAGTTTAATTTGAGTTTTGAAATTCAAACTCTTGAATTTCAAAGGTTGGGTTGTGTTTATAAATTAAGTGTGAGCTTAATTTATTTTTGGTTAGTTTCTTTGTTACTTGAGAGGTTTGGGAGAATCGTTGAGAGGCTTGAAGATCTTCTTCGTCTTCGACGAAGAACGTGAAGAATGGTTCTTCTCCGACAAAGAACATCAATCCCACGACCTTCAAGACTCGGCGTCCCGGATTCTTCCTTCTTCATCTTCCTCCTCGACAAGGGAGCTGTCGCCGACCATGGTGATCATCGCCAATGACAACGTACCTCGCTTCTTCGTCATAGCGACAAGTGAAGAGACGTCGTTTCCTCCTCGGACGCACCCCGACATCCACGGAATCTACGTCCGACGCCGCGACGCCTTTCTCCCCGATAACCGACGTGCGACGTCAATTTTCAAGGTAGGGGTTGTTGTTAATTGTTTATTTATTTATCCTTGTTCGTGGTTCTAGCATGACTAACGTGAGGATTTTAAATATGTGTTATTGTTTAACGTGAGGGGGCCGGACCGCATGAACACGGCCGAACCCCCTCCTTTGTTCTTGATGATTTATCTTGCGGTTGAAACAAGATGGCGTGGTGCCGTCACACCACGCGGATAATCACACGTTTATATTGCGCGGCGCCGTCGCGCCGCGCCGTGGAAGGATCATCAAGAACGCGACGCCGTCGCGCCGCGTCGAAGGGAATCAAAGGCGCGACAGAGGGGCGTGGTGCTGTCGCACCGCGTCGGACGACGAACACCGCGGCCGGTTCCGGGCCACGGTGAGACGGGAAGACCGGCGGCACGCCGGGCCGCCGGTGTCGGAAACCGGAAGGGGACCGGCTTTCCGGTCCTGTTGGAGAAAAACCGGCCGGCCAGGTGGCCGGCCGGAAGGTCAAAGACCGGGGGAATAAATTCCCCCAGTCAACTCTCTAAACCCCCCCCCCATTCACGAGGGGGGGCGGTTCCTTTGAGGGGGGGCAGGCGGCCCCCCGGTTTCTTCAAGCAGCCCCCCACGAGGGGGGCCGGAACTCAAAAGGGCGCGCCTCTTAAGCCGCGCCGCCAGGTGGAAGCGGGGGCTTAGTCCCCCGCGCGTGACATCAGCGGCGCCAGGCCGCGCCGCCGCGCCAGATCGCGCCGCCGCGCCGGATCGCGCCGCCGCGCCGGTCCGCGCCGCCGCGCCGGATCGCGCCGCCGCGCCGGTCCGCGCCGCCGCGCCGGACCGCCGCCGGCCGGGCCGGGTCGGACCCGAACCCCCCATTTTCGAGACAAATTCGGTCTTTTGTCCATAACATGAGCCACGGACCTCCGAATGACGAACCGTCTGCGGCAACACGATCCTTGGATCGAGACGGTCGTTTCGGTATATCGCACTCAAAGTTTCGGAATACTTTGAGTTCGGCCGGGTTGGTTCGTACACGAAACCAACCGGGCCTTCGGAGTGGAAACACTAATATCATGAGCTACGGACGTCCGATTGACGTGCCGTCAGCTTTGTTGTGTTCCTCTTAGTGAGACAGATATTTTGGCATACTCCGCCCGAGGTTTGGCTGCAGGTGGAGTACGGTCGGGTTGGTTTTGCCTTAAAAACCAACCGGGCCCCGGGGACGAAAATGTCAATAACTCTCAGACCGGGCGTCCGATCGACGCGCCGTCTGTTGCGTTGAGTTCCTGTTGACAGTACGAAACCTTTGGATACATCAACTCTGAACTTTGTGACAGTTGATGTATCAGCCTCTCGGCTCGTGGAGCGGACCCTCCTGTACGAGCTTGCTGTGTGCGGGAACCCTAGTGCTGGCTGCGACTGTGACTGTGACTACTGCTACTGCTACTGCTACTGTGACTGCGACGACAACAGTACAGAGATCCTGTGTGTATTTGACGACGACGACTACAGCACTCAGCGATCCTACGTGGATCAGTGCTACAGGTCCTGTGTGGGCCCGATCCTGTGTGGGTCCGATCCTGTGTGGGTCCTTGCGCTCAGCAGTCCTGTGTGAACCAGCGCCTACAGGTCCTGTGTGGGCCCGATCCTGTGTGGGTCTTTTGCGGGGGTTAGTTACCTAATGATCCTTCATGGGTCTGATGACTTAGATGGATCAGAGATCATCTTTATCGTCCTTTGAAGAAGTATACCTGTGTGAGCTGAATCCTGTTGCTTTCCTGTGTGGATTGTGTTGTGCTATCCTGTGTGGATTACGTTTACTTTCATGTGTGGAATACGTTTACTTTCCTGTGTGGATTTCGTTTTGCTTTCCTATGTGGAATACGTTTACTTTCCTGTGTGGATTTCGTTTTGCTTTCCTGTGTGGAATACGTTTACTTTCCTGTGTGGACTGAGTTGTACTTGGGCTCGGAGGTTGGAGCGTATTTGAAATTGATGACTTAGGTATATGTATGGGCATATACCTAAGCAGTGTCGGTTGTTACTTCGTGATTGTACCTTTCTTTGTGGTTTATCCTTTGTGGATTTTGAGAGACCTTCAGGGGTCTCAGGGTCCCTACTGAGTAACTTATACTCACCCCTGCACGGGCTTTTCCCGCACTACGTTGTGTTGGTTGCAGACGACGGACATCGTTGATCTTAGCTGAGGATTGCAGAGCAGGACGGTACCTGGAGGTGGACCACTGGGCGGAACGTGCTTGGAGCGGACGACGGGACCCGTGGAGCAGTGGAGCTATCTGTACCCACCCTTCAGGTGGGATTTCCAGTGGACAGCTCGGTGTAGCGGCTTTTACTTTACAGTTGTTGTTTTCCCTTTCGAGTTGTACTTTACTTTCAGTTTGGGTTTGTATACTGGCCCATTTACTTTTCCGCACTTTCAGTTGTACTCTGCTTTTTCTCAGTGTTTACTTTCCGCTTGCTTACTCTGTGGTGTTTGTTTACTATACAAAGGCAATGCCTTCCCTTTTTACCGGGATTTACGCCTTGGTGCTAGTCACCAGCCCCTGGCCTATGGAAGGCGGGCTTGGGGTAGTCACGGCACAGACCCCGAGGGCGGGTCGTGACACATGTGATCTTAGAGTAAGCTTCAACCATAACACCATCTCCAGGCCGCTAACAACACGTAAGTCCCAACACCATATTTGGGTTGCCTTCAAGTAAAAATCGATCCCCAATTCATTCTCAATCTAACTACACAGACTTTAATCCTTTCCTTATAGGCTGGGTACGTAGGCAACCTCCTGATGTTCAAGCCCAAAACCAATATCTTCACATCGGTTCACCTCCATCTCATATGATGTTGATACGTGAATCCCCCCCGAAACCAATATATTCACATTGGTTCATCATCGTCATCTCTATATGATGTTAATCTATACAGTCCCCCATTTTCCTCGCTACAATAAATTAAACTACATATCAATACGTCCTAGATACATGACACTAAACTATGTAGCACTGGTCCATGCATATGACCTTAAACTATTCACACTTTTGTCATGTATGACAATAAACTACATAAGTCTTTGACACCCTCACCTGAGAGGGAATCATTATTGACATTGATCTCCAATCATGTTATATTCCAAGGACTACGTGCATACCTGGCAATGTCTGAACCTTTAATATTGGATCCAACCATAATTTCACTAGTGTCCCCTTTCACCCTTCACATGTACGAACCAAATCTGTACAGAGGGTATTTGAAGAACTACATATGGATTTATTCCCATCCTTATGGGATACGTATGAACATTCGAGCATCCCTCGATCCCAGCCCCAAGACTTTGGGCCTAACCCCAAACTCCACTATCAATCGCTTGGCTGCAAAGTCCCCCTGTGAGCACATGAATGTGGTATGAAAACCCTAGTCTTTATTCACATCAGGTTTATAACAAACACAAAATTTGTCTCCCTCATTATAGTCCAAACTCTATGACCTTAAACTAAGATATCCTAAGCTCTCATCTCACATGACGTTAAACTGTATTACAAGAACTATGTATAGATTGATTCTCATCCTATTGAGATATATAGTGAAGTCCAGAATCTCAATTCAGGACCCAGCTACAACATGATTATGGCCAGCATTGATATATGTATCTCCTTCATGCATTGGACAATACCCATTTTTATATGTCATACTCCTAACCTTAAAAACATCCAGATCTCCATAACCCTTTTCTTGACTTCTGGTCACAAAATGTCTGACACCCAGGAATTCTTTTTCCTAACCATGCAGCACATGCCCTTAAGTAGCCTTGCATAAGTAGTATACATAGCATACCTGTCAGCCAAAATATGATATTATTTGACTATGCATCCAATGCCCTTATGTGGCCTTGCATAATTCAAAACCCCTAATGGGATTGTCAAATAGTGGTAACTTCATTCTTGAATGGAAAACCTCTTTTATCCTTATTATTTGACTATGCATCCAATGCCCTTATTGGTATTGTGATGTGAGACATAGAGCTCCTTTTTCACCTATG
Source organism: Viscum album (assembly GCA_963277665.1). Taxonomy (NCBI): domain Eukaryota; kingdom Viridiplantae; phylum Streptophyta; class Magnoliopsida; order Santalales; family Viscaceae; genus Viscum; species Viscum album. Next base: position 260,915,307 of record OY728164.1, on the reverse strand, counting down.
GGTCTAATTCATCATCACTATCACAGGGGGAATATATTTCGGGATTAATGACCTTATGGAAGTTCCATGTTCTACTCCTTCCCCCCGAACCTTGGTACTTCACATTCTACTCCTGTTGGGGCTTAGGCTGAGGCTTCTCTGCTGGATCTAGCCACTGAAACTGACGGCCCTAAATAGTTTATTGAAAGCTTTGGTTAGTTTCCATGGATAAAAAAGTTAAATAGCTATCTTTCAAATTAAGTACAGCCCCAAATATTATCATCTTTTACCCAGTGGTAGATCAGCAGCATGAGAAGGCTCCTCCCCGACTTTCCTAGCTTTAACAGAATTTTCAAGCCAGGTTTCAGGAATATCTTTCAGGTTAAGCTCCACATGAGCTAGAATCTCTACAATGATAGGGTTGTCTCTGCCCCTTGAGGCATCAGAAGATCAGTAGCTTGCTCATATGGAACGACACATTTCAACCAATCATGGTCAGAGATGTTATTAATTTTTTTAACAGGACGAAGGATAACACTCATGCCCAAAATCATCTATATCACATGGTAATTTAACATGATCTAAAATTTATTCAAAAGACACACAATGTTTCATCATTTCATCAAGTGATATCTCAGATTCCTAGTTAGTCTCACCAGTGGGAGAATTTGACATGTCTTCTTGGCAACCCTCCTCCTGCGACCTCCGACCCTGAATAGCTTCCTCAGAAAAAATTGCAGAGTCATTTGCAGTGGTCGCCAAATGTTCTGGTGTAGGTGTTGAACCAAAAGTATCACAAAATGGATGTCTGTTGATGTCTTCATTCAATGTTCTATGAAGTATTGTTAATTTAGCAGAAGCAGACTCTTTTCTCCCTACAGTAGCAATAGGAGTAGTACTGGGAACAGAAATTGGCTCTTCTTCTCTCCTAATTTCCTCAGGAGTAGCCAGGTCAGCATGAATTTTAGACTGTTCACCAGCGCCCTCCTTCATCCATAGAGGAGGGTCAGTCCTCTCTCTCAATGGGGAACTAGAAGAAGCCCCTATCATCCCAATAATTATGAGTAATCTTTTCATGAGTTAGGATTCATGACTATCTGAAGGACTTACCCCTACTGATAAAGCATTTAGCTATTGAATTCTTCCTTTGATGACTTTTATTCTTCGACTTTTTGTGTGTGTTGACATCATCGCCTCCAAATACAGGTATTGGAGAGTGAAAATACCTTTCTAACTCCTCGTGCATGGCTTGCCGGCCTAGAGATACCTCACCCGCCTCACGATGAGATTTAGCAGATCCAAGAGTGGTGCCATCAGGGTTGTACTATGGTGAAGGTGCCTCAGTAGTTCCTTTCATAACAAGCTATTGGATGAAGAAAGTAATTTACTTGAGTAAAAAATCATTGACTGAAATTAAGTTGTAATGAAAATAAGGAACGAAATTTACATCTTCAAGAGCCACATAATCATGCCACTCCTCATCTACTGAAGCACCAATCCCCTCAGTGGTGCCACGATTAATCATTTAATTCAACCGCTCGGTAATAGGAATGGAATCATCAGTGGCATATATGAGCATTTCCGGCTCTCTGATGCAAGCCCGCACTTCATCGCGGTTTTCCTCGAATCGGATATCAGCAGAAGCCTGGGTATTTCCCACTCCAGGGATATTTATCCCTTCACATAAGTACATCCAGGAGGTTTTAGCATCACATTATAAACTCCGGCATGTCTAGAAAACCTCTGGTCATAAATATTCAGCATGTGCACCGGAAGGCCGCGAGGAGGGTCCCACAATCTGGGACATCAACTTTTTCCCATCTCCTGCAATCACAGATAAAGGATAAGAAAATGAAACTTGTTTCTCTATAAAATATTGGCGACTAAATTGCCTCAATAATATAACTCAACAGGAGTCGATGGAGTAGGTCTCTTGACTCTGGAAGGAGGATTATATTTGGCATGAGGCCTCTTTGATGCATGTCGTGCCTCATCGTCCCCATCCGGGGAATCCGGTGAATCAGCCTCGGGTGAGGATCCCAGTGAATTCACTCCAGGTGAGGAAGAATCTCATTCCATATGAAGGGTTTCTTTCCTGACGGTTTTCTTTTTTGTTCCCACCCAAGGGACCTGATGATTTAGTACCCCGTCAGGGTATGATGCTACCCAGTTCTCGGCATACCATGTAGTCAATTAACTTGCAGCTCTAGAAACTGGTAGATCAAACACTGCCCTGGTTTTCCCCATAGCTGTCAGTAAGCATAGTTTTCGGGTGACCATTGGATGTTGCTCTGACCTAACGTTCATGAGAATGGATACAACAATCTTCTTCAAACACTTGAATTGGAATGCATATCTATATGGAGCATAGGCCTCACATATAATCTCTCTGTCAATTCTGGTGGCCAATACCCTATCTCTGCAAGCCAGTATATATGTCCTCAATTCTAGGATAGTTTTTCCATCATCAATAAACCGCCCGATTAGAGGATTTCTATACGTAAAGAAATTAAATTTCTTAAACATTCTCAACCTCACCTTCAAATCATAGGAATTGATGGACAATGGAGAAATTCTGGATAATGCCTGCATCGATGGCCTAAATTAACTTCCAGGAATCTGTAATACACTTTTTATAGTGTATTTCCTGAAGTGAGTAGCGATCCATCCCCACAAAATAGGGAATGGTACCAATATTCTCAAAGGAGACTTACCCGTATAGACATGGAGTAAGATCCTGTGAATCTTTGCCAAAATCGGGGTGGCCAACCCAACCATTTTTCTCTCAGCCATCTTTGCTGCAACATATATGGTCCCTAGCATGATGCCTCCCTTAGAATCCCTAACTAGAAGAAGATAAACATGGATCTATAATGCTAAAAATCCCACCAGATAGGTCTTCTTTGAGATTATTTAATCCATTCCAAACACCCACTTTTCAAGCTCTCCCACTTCTAGAGTTGTGTAGAATGTGGAAAGAGAACCCCTCTTCATTGTTCTGAGGCAGCTGGTAGGATGAGTAAAGGTGGGCCCCTTCTCCTTCTTCTTGATTAGAAACATATCCATCCACTCCTCTGGATGTATATCCTTTCTAGAATGAGTTTTGGTTGAATTTGAATTATTTAGACTGTGGAAAATTTTCAATAACTCTCAAGCCAAAGCTAGAGTCTTCTCTAAATCATTCCAAGTCACCTCAGAGGGGATGAATTAATAAAATATATCACCCAAAATTGGTTCCCCCGAGATCTTGAAGACATCCCACAAGATGATGCCTACTTCTCTATGAGTCAGATGGAAAGAATTGGTTTCCGAGATCCAGCGGCTGATTAGCTCCGGCACAAAATTATCATTCTTGTTGACATATGTATGACCATCCCAGAAAACTTCATATATTGATGCTCCATTCAGATCCTCAACAAACTCTGCATAGGTTTTTCGCACCCAATATGCTCACATCCAAGTCGGCTTCACAACTCCTCCGGGATGGAAATCCAAACATTTTTTCCATCCCTTGGATTGATCCATCTGAGAATTTTGAAAAATAGAGGAATATAAATGTGGCTGCAGCTCAGGCTTGTGAGGCTTCAAATCTGGAGCACATGAGCTATGATGCATTATGAATGCCTTCTCCACTATCCCAAAATTGACAAATGATCCTGCAACTAAGTCTTTTGCTGAAGATAAATTGGTGTAAGTCTGAATCCCGGAATGAGGAATATAATTCGTTGCTTCTGGAACGTTGACTCCATATAGATGACCATGGCCATATAAAGGCAAGTAAATGATTTGTGGGAAGATGAAATTATATTTCTTCATGTAATTTCCCAAATCTAGGAGAGTTATTTTGCAGATATCATAATACTCATGGCCAACGATGTCTATCATATCATCCATTCTCTTACTGGCCAACTCATCAGCCGATCCAATTCTTTTGGGAGACATTGAATCTACAAAACGATCTAATAGTTAACTTTTTTAGGTAAGTCTTTTTTATTGAAATAATTTTGAATAAAACAAAAAAAATTCCATCACATTAAGGAACACAATTTTGGTCGCGCAATTTTGACCCCGCAAGTATTTCCACGCAAGTAATATCGCACAAGTCAAAATCCTTATTGTAGAAGCGTGAAACCAAAAAAGGGTGATCGACTGAGGAGATAAAGACACTTGTGTGACGAGATCTCAAAAGAGTTAAATGGAGGATGGTTTTCCTGAAGTGACACCCATATATATAGGCGATCTCGAAACCCTACGCACCAGAACCTGTGCGCCGGAACTTGCACGCCAACACTTGCATGCCGCCAAACCCTTGTTTCTCATTTTCCTCAGAGTCAAATCCCCTTTAATTTTTCAGATCCGACTCTGATGGGGGAGTTTTTTTGACGCTTATTTCTATCACAGAGTCAAAAAGATGGAAAAGGGGAATACCATAGGCCCAATGAGGGTCACCCTTTGAAGAACATCGAAAAACTTCAACAAATGGATGAACCAGGAACACATTTGGAGGACATCACACAAGTATCATGCACGCTATGAAAGTCACTTATGCGCCACATATGGTTCGCACAAGTCACTTGCACACCCTGCTACTTTTTTCTCCCAAGGTGGCAAGTGGCCTATAAATAGCCCTTGTGGACCCCCCATTTAAAGGATGAATTTTCAAAAACTAAAATTCAAGCTCTGGTCGCCCAACTCTCTGTCTGAAGTCTTCTGAACACTTCAAAGGTAATTTTTTTTCCTACAGGGGAAGCTCTAAAGAGAAAGAATAAGGTCTATGTATTAGAACTCATTAACACTTGCACACCTAAGTGTCCATCACGTAAGGGAAATAAAGACAATTGCGTGCCGCCTTTCCCCTTCAAGGGAACTTGCACGCCACCTTTTTGAAAGCCTGTAGGGATGATACTAGGGACTGAGTTCCAAGTCGCCCAAGTATTACCCTATAGATTCTTAATCGCCTAAGGTGACTCATGTCGCACAAGTATACTTGCACGACCAGGACTTTAGTGCCAGAAAAATACTTTCACTCCTCCTTCCTAGTCACCTCCCTTCCAAAAATCCGCCTCTCCTATTCAAGATATAGCCATAAAAACCCTCTTAAATTCCATTTATGGCATGGTTCCTTTGATGGTTTTTTATCTGAAAGAAATTATGTGAGAAACTCTCCCAAAACCTAATGACTTACTAGTTTTATGTCACCACGATTAGGGGTTTCCTATATAACCTCATCATTTTAGATGAGAAGATATCTTGGTTTGGGCCTCCTTCTCAAAAGTAAGCCCCAAGTATCAAGCCCCTTAAACTTGGGACTCATTCTTGAGAGTAAGCTCTAGTTATAATTTCCTTTAATTGGGCCTCCTTCTCAAGAGTAATCCCCAATCTTAATTTTTTTATTTGGTTTTCCTTCTCAGGAATAAAACCCAATCATAAGTCCCTTTTAATTTTGGGATTCCTTTCTAGGAGTAAGTCCCGGATTAAAATTGAAAATCTACATAAAGTACAAATACCTTTATGGACCCTGCTCTTAGGATTCTTTCGTAAGTCCTGGTCTTAATTTACCTGGGTCATCATACATACATAATCCCCACATCATTTGTCATAACTTCATATTTCATGTCACCATTTCAAGTTTACTGATACTTTTGTTTCTCACACCAAGAAAGACTCACATGGGTTTAGAGTGTAAAAGTAATCATGAAATCTCTTTTTGGGCCATTTAACTATGCATAAAATCCATATTTCATTGCCCGAACTACGTGGACTTTGAGCTCTTTCTTAAAAGTAGAGTATGTAGGAAGCCTTTATTAGGTTCAAGCCCATCTTGCATTAATTATTTTATATCCTATATGACGCTAAACAATATCCTTATTATCGAACTATGTGGGTTATGATTCCTTTTTTAACAAGGATACATAGGTAGCCCATCTGCGGGTGTGATCCCAACTCTGAAATAATCCATGTCTTTATGAATGATAATAAACTTCAAGTGCCCCAGTAAGTGGCTTTAAAACAAGTATGGTAATCGTAATGACTAATAAATTTTTATATAATATATTGAAGGGTACCATTGACTAAGAATCTCTAATACATAAAGATGATTCTCTATCGATAAAGAACCTTAAATACATATAAATGATTTTCTAAATCCCATACATATCAATCATTGATTTCCAAATCTAAAGGAAAACTCATTTTCATGGTTGGTGAATTAATAAGGATTTTTTAACATAACTTAAATCTATAAGAGAGTCTCAGAGTATGCAATAATCCCCCCCCCCAAAAGGTGTGATAAGCCTTAACTCCCATCCTCTCGACCAATGAATATTCTCAACCCTCATTGGTCCACAAATAATAAGCACCTACCTTTGAAAATTAGGTCTAAATGGATATAGAATCATTGGGTGTTTCCGGTTCTATGAATAAACCCGTTAGAAATCGATTGGAATGTTTGAACCTTATACAAACAAGGTCATCCACATTTATAGAAGAAACAATGATCTTGTTCTAGATGCCATTCCTAGGTGAATGTGGTGAGATGCGAGTTTATTATTAAGTTATGTTGGTTTTCTACATTCCAGCAACCCTGTTTTTTACGAAATTCAATCAATATTGTGATGTGGATTGGATTCAAGGTCTTTCGAAGACATCATTGGGTTTTTGTTGGCGGTGGATCCGGTTGTGGGCGTGTGCCTCTAGAGTTTGAAGTAGGTGGTTCAGTATCTAACATATGTTGATGAACCTTGCCATTATTTCATTACAAAATCATATATATTGAATTGGATTTATTTCCTTTTGTGTCTATGAATTGTTTTTATGAAAATGTGTTTTCCATAGTCATGAAAAATTGGAAATAAATTTGGTATTGTTAAAGAGTCCAAAACGGAATAGAGAAATGGTTTTGAAATGTGGTTTCAAATAATTGAAGTGAAATTTGAAATAAAAAAATGGGTTACTTTGGGTACTTAGGTGGATGGTATACCTTGAATCCATTTTACATATTTGTATTTATTAAGAGTTTTTCATATGGTTATTTCCTCTATTTCCTAGGCCAATTGATCTAAGGGATGGATATTGACTTTGTTCGATGTGTTTACTTGGGGGGGGATTCCTCAGCTTCCTACGAGTATATTTTTGGAACCATATTGTTCACATGATTGATTTTGGTAAGATTTTTCTTCTAGTATGAATTATAATAATACTTTTTCTGAAACCTGTTCTTCCGATTTATATTGTTTGTCATTGTTTTTTTCCTTAATATTCATGTTTATGATTGAAAAATAAGTTATGGAAAGTATGATTTGAATGTGATATATCTAATTTCATTAGAAATATGATAAAGGGAAATGATTACCATGTTTTCTATAAAACTTCATTACTACTTATCATACCATGATATATTTAAAATGATCAAAATGAATTATTATACGGAGTCCGGTTATGGAACACCTCTATGGGATACTACTGAGACTATCACCTCACACCATATGTTCCTCTTTAGTGGTGTGTAGAAAACTTTATTTAATCCATTGTAGGGAAAGAGGAGAAACAATATTGAGGTGGTGAGGTTTCATGTCAGCTATGTTGGGTAGCATGTGATGAGATGGTGGCAGTTCTTCCATGACATGACTTGGAGTAGATATTTTTTTCAGTCTATTATAGTTGGACATGTATTTTAGAGTTTTATCCACTTCTATAGTTATTTGATTAAATATATTCTTACAGTTATGGAATATATTTATCAGTGATCCATTTTTTCATTGTTTTCTCTATTTATAAATGTTTCATGTGTTTGCACAGTTTGAGAGAAATTGTTTCCTCATGATTGATTTATTTCCTTGTGCTTGTTTCCAGCCCATGGGGATTATGAATGACCTTTGAGTATGTGTCAAATCAAGTTGGGTTCCATTTTGTAGGATAACCTGTGTCAGTTGATTACAATAATGGTATCAGAAGAGGGTTTTATTCAATATTACTTATCTTGGGATGTCTATCAGACTAGATATAGTGTTTTAAGAACATCAAGGATACATTGAAATAAGTTCATGGAAAAATTATGTCATGATTAGATTCAAGTTTCCTTAAGATGTTGGGAAATGTGTCTATATTTTTGTGTATTTTTGAATATCAGTTTTTTATTATGGTATTTTTAGTTTAAAGTAATATTCACTTTGTTTTTTTATCATTCCTTTTGTTTTAGTGTGCAATAGTATTCCTTTGAGATGTATTCCATGAGTTCCTCAGGACGGAATATCTAATGCTCCATAGGGGAATCCAATATTGGATCAGAAACTAAATGAGACTATCATATGGGAAGTCTGTGCTATTAATAAATATGTTTCAATAGTACATATCATTGTTGTTGAAGTACATTCAAGATATATGGGAGAGATAGATTGACATGGGGAAATATTGAATGAGATACCACCATCCATTAAAAAATTAATAAACCCCAAGAGGCATAGGACTATTTGAAGAGGATTAATCCAATCTACAACTTCATATAGATTCCTAAGAATATCATTGTGATGTGTGCCACATTCATGCTTGAGGATTCCTACAAGAGATGGTGGGATTATATGGTCCCGAGATTTGGATACATGGAAATGGATTAGAAGTGTTTTAAATTCATATTCATCCATCAGTTTTTCCAGAATAACTAATGTTGTAAAAGTATTTAGACATCTAATCAATATAGCAGGGAGACTATTCAGTGTCAGCGTACACCAATCATTTTCTATGAATGACCATTTTTTCCCAGACGTGGTGTGAATGAGAAGTCGAAGGCTCAAAATTACAGGTTTTTTTTGTAATAGGATACACGATCATATGTATTTATGTTGATTCTTTGTACCTATTCAGAGATGATAGAAAGATTTATGATGGAATAGATGAATATGGATAGCAGTTTTGGATATGGCACCCCTTCTCTTCCATCTGGTGGTAGCATCTACGATGTGCATCAGAAGAAGATGAAGTCGAAGGATCATCAAACAAGTGGTGGAGGTGGGTCTCAGTAGTGAAACTCCTATATATATTTCCATTATAGCTTGTAGTATACCTATTAATTACTATTAGTTTCGTATAGTTGGACACAGTAGATGTTCATGTCCTATTCATGTGAAGACATGAAATAGTTGTAAACACATTTTTCATTTACGTCATTTCTCTCTAGTTATAACTACACCTCATTATAGTTAGGGTTCATCTACTCCAAGGAAATATGTGGTGTATTCAAAAGAATTAAATACCATAGGGCTCTATCCTTCGGAATTAGGAGTGAATCACCTTCATAGATTATATGGGTTTCCAGCAGAAATTGATATAAGCGCAACAATAGTGAGAGGCTGTATCTTTATTACATCACTAGTAGAAATTATTTTATTTCATACTGGTGCCTCCTAATCAAATATATCCACATGTTTTTTAATTATTAAACATCCAATAGATCTTATTTTCTTTATAAGGGAGTTAGCAATACCTATTAGAAATAAGAGAGACAATGTATATCAGTGTCCCTATTGGTTACCAGTTGATGATAATGATTTGGTTTGAGGTTTTATCATTCTTGATATAGCTCTATTTGATATCTTTATAGGTATGGGTTATCATGCCTCTAATTAACCTAATTTTGAATGTTATAATCAGCATGCTTATTTTCTGGAATTCGATGGGAGATCTAATGTGTTTTTTCAAGAGTGTGACCTGAGATCATGTTGTATAGGGCTGACTCACCTAGATGTCATAAGTTTTTTGTCTACTGTTACAGATGAACCTAAAAATGTTACTTCTATTGTTCATCATCCAATTGTTTTTCAAGAAATTTTTGATGATTTCCTAGATTATTTCTCCAGTCTTCCTCTAGAGAGAGAGATATAGGAATATTTTATAGTTCATATAGTCCCTGGTACATAGCTGATATCATTACCTTCTAATCGTATTGCACTGGTGAAGTTGAAAGAGCTCATGATTCAGTTGGACAACCTGTTGGAAAAGGGTATCATTCTCCACAGTGTTTCTCCATGGGAACCCCCTATTCTATTTGAGAAAAAAATGGTTCAATTTAGTTTTTTGTGGAATATCATAAGTAGAACTGGGTAAATATTAATATAAAATACACTTTTCCTTCTGTTGTTAATTTTGTTGATCAGTTAAAAAGCCCAAATTGGTTATTAGAGATTTATCTTTGGTTGAGTGGTCATCAACACAATGTTCAGGAGTCTGATATAGCAAAAAAAACATTCAATGTCTCGTATGGCCATTATGAATATCTTTTGATGCCTTTTGAACAAACTAATTATCCTATAGTTTTAATGGACTTGATGAATCATATATTATCTTAATATTTTACTACATTATTTGTAGTATTCATGGAATTTATTCTGGTCTATTTAAAATATGAATTTGAGCATGAGCACCATCTTATTTTGGTTCTAGAAATCCTTAGAAGTCACCATTTGTATAGAATGGTTTCTAAATGTAGTTTATGTATTAAATATTTGTTGTTTGTAGGGAAATTTTATTGGAACATGGCTTATTAGTTGATTCAAATACGGTGAGGGTTGTTTCTTCTAGGAAGAAACTAGGGAATATATTTAAGTACTAAAGAGAACATGGATTGTTATGGATTTATGTAGGCTAGAATCACCTTTGAAAGCTCTACCTATAAAGTGGTAAAATTAAAATGGGATTCAAAGTGTCAGTCTTATTTTGATGAATTGAAAAGAAATAATACATTAACAACTATTCTGATTTTACCTGAGCCTAGTAAAGGATATATTGTTATTTTTAATGAATTTTTTATTGGTTTGAGATGCGTGCTTATTCAGGATGACCATGTGGTAGCTTATGTCTCTCTTAATCTTCGACTACAAGAGGGGAATTACCCCTTAAAAATTTAGAACTTGTTACAATTATTCATGTGTTTAAATGTTAGAGACACTATCTTTTTGGGGATAGGTTCATGGCCTTTTTTGATCATAGGAGTTTGAATTATATCTATCTCAGAAAGTCTTGAATCATAGATATAGTAAATCGGTTGAATATCTTCAGACATTTTAATTCGATATCTACTACACCTTGGGGAAGGGGAATGTTTTTGTAGAATCTCTTAGGAGGAAAGTATTGTTGAATGATGTTATTGAATCTTCGTAATAGTGGAACCATAAAGAGATTTTTACTCAGTTTCCCCTATATTGTTATGAAGATGTTTTGGGTATGGTTATGACCAGTGTTCCATTATCATTATCTATCTTAAAGTCCATCTTTTTGACTCATCAATATAATTTATAGTTTAAAACCGTTGAGGAAGCCTTATTGTGGGGAAACCATTTCTTGTTGGTATCTCTCTTTTGATGGAATACACCACTTTGGAAAGTGGTTTTTTCACTAGAGATTCTATGAATATTTTTTTCTTTCTTGGTTGTTATAGATCTCTATGGTCCATACATCCATGCACTACGAAGATGTTTTATGATATGAGATGATGATTTTGGTGGCTGGGTATATTGGCGACATCGCAGATTATGTGTCCCGCTGTTACACCTACTAATGGATGAAGGTAGTTTACTTGAAATAATATGGTTTTATTCATCCTCTTATAGCTCTGGTCGATAAATTGGATGACATTTCCATGGATCTTGATGTGAGATTACCCCTATCACTTTGAGGTTAAAATACTATCTGAGAAATCATTGATCGATTGACAATGACTTCTCATTTCATTCTGATAAAGGACACCACTAAGGATAAAGATCTAGGTAATCTATACTTGTAAAAACATTTGAGGTTACATGGCATTCCTTCTACTATTGTTTTAGATAGGGATCATAGGTTTACCATGAGGTTCTTGTGGAGTATCCGAGAAGCAATGGGAACTCAGGTCAAGTTGAGCACATATTACCATCCATAGACAGACGGTCAGACAAAACATGTAAATCAGATCCAAGAGAATATCCCTCATGCCTATGTCTTCAATTTCGGTTGATCATGGGATAACCATCTAGGACTGGTTGAGTTTTTATAATAATATTTATCATTAGTAAATAAGAATCGATTCCTTTGTGGCGTTATATTTTCACTAGTGCAGATTGCTTCTTTTTTGGGAAGTAGTGGGAAAAGAATATTTTGTTAGGCCGAGTTTGGTGTAAGAGTCATCGAAAAATATTTAGGATGTAGATAAATTTATAGTTATATAATAGATTTGACATAAATCATATGATTATTGGTGGTATCATCCTCAGAAGCTTTTCATTGGTGACTATTTTTTTCATGAAATTTTTTCCTTGGTTGGGTCATTGTTGTCTTGAAATGAAGACAATGTTGGATTTGAGTTATGTTGGTCAATTTGAGGTCACTATGTGGCTCTGGAAGGTTACTTATAAGTTATAATTTCTTATCGAATTAGTTGGTATTCATGTCGTTTTCCACATATCTCAACTCTGTATGTCCTATCCTAATCCCACTCACGTTATGAGTTGGAAATAAATTTAGATATATCAAGATACTACAATTTTGGATAAAAAAGTTTAGATATTTGAATCCCAAGGGAAATTCTTCCCTGGGATGTCAATTCTACTGGTTAGAGTAATATAGATGCATAGATCATAATCTCATGATACATCAGAACATGATTCGATTATGAGGGCACACTGGACTCAAAATTTCTTGGGGATTACATCCTCCACATGACTTAATGAGCATGGAAAATCATTATGGTGGGGAGTTTGTAACATCCTGTTACCAATCAATAAATATTGTACTTATTCTCATCATAGTTTCAACATTTTTTTTGTACCAGGACAAGAAGTAATTGGCAGGATACCTATAATGGGGAATGTATATATTTTTTAGACAGAAAGATTTAACTGCCTTTTTCTAAAGGATGTAGGAGGATTCATGCCCTATAACGAGGTTAGATGATGTGTAGGAGTCACTAGAATAATTTCACGAAAGACATAAAAATGTGAACTATTAAATGGTGTGAGTATATTTTTCGTGTCATGAATTTTTTTTGTAACATTTTTGTAATCCAAGGTGATAGATTTATCGGTGTACCGAAACCCTGTGGACTTCACGATGTGTTAATGAATTATAAGCTGTTTAATTCCATGGACAGGAATGTTTTAGGGCATTGTTCGGGTTTTAAGAGATCATTTAGTTTCCACTTTTTCATTTCTCTCAAACCAAATCTCATCTCCATCAATTTTAGGAAACTCCATTCCTTTTAGATTGACCCATTCTATGTTCAGTCTTCTTGAATGTTATGATACGTCTCTTCAGGTAAGTGATCTTTCTAATTCTTTTTTTTCTATTGATCAATGTAGTTCCCTTGGGTTATGATTATCATATCCATTGATAAATGTTGGTGTTTTATTTTTTCTCCTACCAATATCCATTGTGATATTTCGTTATGGAGGTTGTTCTTTGTTGGATGTGGTGAAAAAAACATTCATTCTAAAGGTATACATGATTTTCACTTTCTATCGACCCCTTATTTTTTAAATTTCATCAATCATGGGATGTGAATTGGATTCTAGGTACTTTTTATACATAATTATTTTTATATCTTGGTGGATCCCATTGTGGGCATGTGTGAAATGATATTGAGGTAGGTGGTTCCATCTCTAGCCTATGTTGATGATCCTTTTTGTTCTTTCATTGAAAAATAATTTATACATTGAATTGGCATGATTGTTTTGTGTGTTTTGAAGTGTAATATTAATTATTTTTTCGTTTTTGTTGATATATGGAATAAAAAAATGTATTTCCAAGTAATCCAAAATGGATTTATGATTTTTTTTGAAATGGATTATTAAGGAATTAGAATGAATTGGGAAAATCACCACATGGGTAACATTGGGGACTTAGGTGGAAGGTTGAGATTGAGGTCATCATCCATTTGATTTATTATTGGGATGTTTTCTTAAGGTGATTTCTTATATTTTAATGGTATTTTGTTTTTGGTGACTAATATAGATTTTGATAGGGATGTTTAATCAAGGGTTATTCCTAAGCCTATTAGAAATGTGTTCAAGGAACAAGATTCTACAGTAGATTGATTTTGGTATGAGTATTATTCTAGTATAATCTATAGTAATAATTAGTGATAATACCCCTAATTATATTTCTTATTGAATGTATTTGTTGTTTTAACCCTGATATGCAAGTCTATGCTTTCAGAATGATGTGACTTATAATATGTTTTGAAAGTGATATATCTGCTTTGTTTTACAACATTATAAAACGGAAATGAGTACCATTATTTCAATAAAACTGCTGAAATTCATATCACGAAATTTTATATTTAATATGAGTTTAGAAGAACTTTTATAGAGATAATGGTTAGGGAACACCTGGGTGGGATGCTACTGAGCTTTCCATCTCACACCCTACACACCTCTTCAGTGCTGTGTAGATTATTCTAGGTATTTATTTTCAAGGAATGAAAAGGCTCTATAATGAGGTTGAATGTTTTCATGATCAATGTGTTGGGCATCTATGTGTAAGATAGTGGGAGTTCGTCCATGCCATTTCTTAGAGTAGCTATTTTGTTTTGGTCCATTGCAGTTTGAATTGTCTGTTATAGTTTTGGCCACTTCTACAGTTATTTGTGTTTGTTGTCTTCTTATAGTTATGGAATATATTTATTATTATTCCTTTTTTCTTTTATTTCCATGTGTATATATGTGAAATGTGTTTTAATAGGATGGATTAAATCCTTCATTCTTGTTTGATCGATGCCTAGGTGAATGTCACCACCCTTTGGGGATTGGGAAAACCCTTTGGGTATGTAACGAATCAGGTCAGGTTACAAATTTGAGTGTAACCAGGACCGGTTTAGAAACAATATGGTGAGGTTAAACGACTAATTTATGCCTTGAAATAGGTGAAATTGGTTTACATAAGCATAAAAGTACTATAAACTATTTATTTCTTCATTATAACTAATGCACAAAAACATTATTTTCTCAATGAATGGATCAAAAAGTTTGGATAATTCAAAATATCCCATGTTGCATCCTATAAAGAGATATTATCAGTACCCCATGATAATCCATGTGGAAATTTAAAAGTCACAAAATAATAATCTATGGTAGTTTTCTCTTATAAGTTAACTATATTATTTGGTGAAAAAGAAAACCCCCATAACATTGGATTTAGGATGAAAATTATAACATATAATTTTCTTTGACCTATTTTCATACTCATTGTTGAGTTATTTAAATATAACATAAAATTTAATAACATCACAATGATAAATTATATTTGGTAACTCTGAATCATCTTTTAAAAATAGGTGATGCATAATTAGTTGGGAAGGACTCAAGCACATCAAACACAATATCATCAACCATCATAAAAACTGATAATGGTGATCATCTAGTTATAGTGAATAATTTTATAGATTGGATGATTAATGGGATAATGAACATGGTTTAATATATCACCCAATGTTAATTTAATGGAAAATGTGAGCAACTAATAAAGATATTACGGATGATGGTGAAACTATAACGCCGTTGGATATGAGACTAGTCATAAATGTATCAAATGATATTTCCAAGCCTACCATGACATAAAAGGTGATGATGGTTGAGTAAGGGGAATATGGGGGATTGCATCCATGGAAGTGGAAAAGTAAGTGTTTTTTTCAATTAATAAGTGGTAACAAAATTGAGATAACCACCTAAATGGAGCTTATTTATAACGAATCATACTTTACTAACATTATTAATACATCAAAATTTAAGTACACTTATTACAACATATAAAAAACCACGAAAGGACCGTATAGGTATAGTGTCTTTAGAAACTGGGAAACATAAACAAGTGGTTTATAAAGCATCTACACTATCTCCCATTTATTTCATCATATCTATTGTCCCTTTTTGGAATATCTTACTTAATACCCTTCTTCCTGACCTGGGGAAAGAAAACATCCAAAAGGGTGAGCTCAAATGCTCAGTAAGGGTAAACAAAAGAAATATCAATCACATCATATTCATAAGAACATAAAATTTTGCAAATCTTAACCTGAAAAAGAGATCATAATTTCATAAAATGTGATAAATCATAGTAGTGAAATGTAATCCCAATAATCATAACTTGAAACATGAAACTTTGTGTAATACACACATAATCATAGAGAATCATTTCTTATTAGTCAAGACTCATTTCCAAGGCTATCTTAGTGGACAAAGTCCATTTCTGAACCGAGTTCATTCCTCGTTTCAGTCCTGTTTCACTGAACCAGTTTAACCTGCCATTCTATCCATGTCTATATCATGAGATATAAAATATTTACCCGATGCATTGGAGGGAGATATAGGTCCCACCCATCTCATAATGATACCATTCTTATGTGTGCCACAAAATCGTAAACCATACATCATAGCATAACCCATATAATAAAAATGGGATTCTTAAACATCGTGACATAATAAAATAATTCATATAAGATAAAGGAATTCATAAAAATATTTCCATCACAACATAATCAAATCAATATAATAATAGGGATATAAATAGAACCCTATATTATCTTAGATGGAAAATAATTTTGATAAAACACTTGAACTCCATTCTTGATGAAAATATCATTTCAACATTAAAAACATTTTCCTTTCTTAAGATGTCATAAAATTTTAAACTAAAATAAGTTGATTAAAAATAAACTTGAAAACTTTTAAATTAATATTCTTGGAAATAATGTTATAAAAATCCATTCATGCCGTATAAGTTAAAAAAAATTCTTCTCGTACATTTGTCGGAAAAGTCAAAAAGTACCTTGTACGAAAAAAAAAATAAGATTCCTTTCATATCTTTTACTAAAAACTCACCGAAGGGTAAAATTGGATATAAAATATTGTATAAGGATATAAATATTACATATTGAGGAAACATGGATGTGGACGATAAAATACACCCCACTAAATACCAATGTATAAAAATCTCGGATAAAAATGAGATTGTGATATTTCCCCTACCTTAGGTCCGATTTTATTTGTAAGTGTCAAAACCTCCTGTATAATGATTTAAATAATGTCATTGAATTATTCCAGAATCATAATAATTTTTATGATATCATATATGGTCATATTCTTATCTTATTATAAGTAATATTTAATTTCTATTTGTTATTCGGGTGTTTATTACTTTTTGTTCTTATGCGTGTTTTGTCGAATAAATTCTTATCCTTATTTTTAGGTTATAGATACCTCATTTCTAGAATGTTATTAGTGTAATATATATCATATTAATTCATTCAATTAATTTATATAATCATTATTCAATGAAGATCATGTAGAACGAGTCATATCACATCGTGGAGACGATATTCTGTACGTACGCACGAGCGATGATATCGTTACCATGATCGTGGAATTGTATTGGAGTGTATGTATACTATTTCAGAATCAATATCACTTTACAATAATTATATATATTCATTTTTTACACCATTATACCGATCCAAATAAGGTGGTGGTTGAAAATAGATTACACCACGGCGTGGAGACGGTATTCCGTACGTACGCATGCGCGGTGATTTCGTTTTTCGTAGGATGGATAGATGATGAAATAGGGTTGTTTCATACTTATAATAACATATAAGTATATTAGTTATACAGATGTTATTAATTCATAGTGAAACAACTAAAGAAGAAGAAGTGGAAGAAAAAATAAAGTTGAAAGAATCGGTAACGGACATTTCCTCTTCTTTGAAGTGCTTCTTTGAGACCTCCTTTTAGGGAACTAAAATTGTTCTTTGAAGAAGACCAGGACCTCTATAATGTTTCTAGGGAAGTGTAGAGGAGAAATTGGAAAGGGTTGGAAGATCATGAAGGCTCATAGTGGTGTGAGGAAGAGGGGGAGGAGGTGCCCTTTTATAAGGGAGGAGAGGGGCTCCTTTGAAAAAACTAAAAATATTATTTTATTATAAAGTCAAATTCAGTTTTAAATATCTCCAAATTGATTTATTTCTAAGATAAGGTGGGGATGGTTCTAAATCCTATCATACAATATAATTTAGACAAGTTTAGGTTGCAATTTTAACCTTATCATTTAGATTTAACATTATGATAAATAATTTTACTTTTACCGTGTCTTCTTGTGTTCTTATGCGATATGGTTAATAAACTTACTATAACAAGACAAACGAACCCAAAGTATTTTATTATTAATATATATAAACATATATAAGTCATTTTTCCGAACCATAGATTTTTAGGAATAAAATAAAAATTAATAATATAATATTTTTTTTAAAAAAACTATTTTATGTCAATTTTGACACTATTTAGTGATTGATTTTTGTGAAAATAATAGAAGAATGATTAGTTATAAAAAATTAAATTAAATCAATAATAACATGTCATGTTAACCTATAAAATTAGTGTAATTCATAAAAAGTCTCAAATTACATTTATTTGGGTATTTATAACATCAATTATGTCTATATTTCATTAATAAGATAATTACTGTATCATCTTTGTGTCATACATAAATTAACTTATTTAAAGTCTAACAATTAAAAATAAAATATGTTACGTATGAAATATTTTTATATTTATAATGAATATTTATAGTATAATTTATCTTTTGTATAAACCTATATAAAAAATTATTTTCTTATTAAACACTGATTTTAACTATTTTAACCCTTCTTTAAATAAATTAATAATAAATGTCCCAATCTAATCCAAGTGGGCCTAAATGGTAATATTTTTTTTTCCTAAGGTTGTCTTTGGTCGAATTAAACTTATCCAATATAATTAGGACATGTTTTAGGTTAATAATAATATCATTTTTACTCTTAATTACCCTATTTACTTTTAACCATGGTAAATAAAAGTAAAAAGTTACTATTCGCCAAAAATTATTTTCATCTCATTGAACCACATTTTACTTACTGAAATCAACCATGTCTCTCGGATTTTTGAACTTCCACTCACAGAAGCGGTAAAATTATGTTTTATGAAAAATTCAGTTTTTTTTAACTACCACTTAGTGGTTTCACTATTCATCAAAAATTGAAAGTTTTCAGAAAAAACTAAAATTTCACCCTAGGCTAATTTCGATATTCCGAATCAAAAAATGAAGTCCATTTTGAAAAATAAAATTTATAAAATTTCAAAAAGTGGTTATTAATATTCATTATGGCTAGTTTTAATAATATTTTAATAGCATATGATTGTTTAGTGAAACTCGGTATTGCGTACGACGCAAGCTATCGAGGAAGGCCACGATTATGTGTAAAGAAAGCCAAGCTAGTGTTCGGTGTAGTGAGAGAATCCTTTGATGATTTATATAACATAAAAACAAAATATTTCTCATAAAATTCTCGGGTGTTACATTCTGCCCCCCTTAAAATGAATTTCACCCTCGAAATTCGTCACTTTATAACAAACAGATGAGGATACCTCTCCCTCATCATATCCTCAAGCTCCCATTTAGCTTCTTATAATTGGTGTTTCCTCCATAAAACATTCACCAAGTGAGTGGTCTTGTTTCATAGGACTGTTTTGCTACGATCTAGAATCTCTATCAGTTGTTCTTCATAAGAAAGATCTTGTTCCTGCGGTACAACTTCTGAGCTGAGTACATGTGATGGAATAGGTATGTACTTTCTCAGGAGAGATACATGGAACACATTGTGAACTTGAGAGAGATTCGGTGGAAGCTCCAATCGGTAAGTTGCCTTCCTAACATGATCCACTATTTCGAAAGGACCGATATATCTAGGGCTCAACTTCCCCTTCTTTCCAAATCTCATGACCCTCTTCCAGGGAGATATTCGTAAGAACACTTTATCACCCACTTCAAACTCTAAGTCCTTTCCTCAGTTTTTGGGATAACTTTTGTGTCGACTCTGAGCTTCTATTATGTGTTGTTGAATAGATCAGACCTTTTCTGCCATTTCATCAATGAGATCAGGTCCTAATAGCTTTCTTTCCCTAACTTCATCCCAGCAAGTTGGAGTCCTGCATTTATTTCCATAGAGAGATTCATAAGGATCCATCTAAATACTGGAGTGAAAGTTATTATTATAAGAAAATTCCACCAAAGGTAGGTGTTGATCCCAACCACCTTTGAAATCCATAGAGTAAGCTCTCAACATATCTTCTAGAGTTTTAATTGTTCTCTCAGACTGACCGTCTGTCTAAGGATGATAAGCAGTGCTGAAACTCATCTCTGTATCCAGAGTATGCTGAAGAAGTCTCCAGAACTTTGAGGTAAACCACAGATCCCGATCAGATATAATAGAAAGTGGTACTCCATGCAATCTTACCACTTCTTTCAAATATATCCTGGCAAGGTGATCCAGAGATAAATCCTTTCTAATAGCAATGAAGTGTGCTGACTTTGTAAGACGATCAACTATGGCCCAAATAACATTATTGCCTTTGGATGTTTTAGAAAGTCCGGTGACAAAAGTCCATACTGATTTTTCCAATTTCCATTTTTGTATGGGTAATGGTTGTAACATCCCCTTAGACTTATGTCTCTCAGCTTTAACTTGCTGACAAACCAAGCATCGAGAGACATATTCATCAACATCTCTTTTCATGCCATCCCACCAGAAGTACTCTTTCAGGTCCTTATACATCTTCGTGCTTTCAAGATGAATAGAGAATGAAGAACTATGAGCCTCATCCAGAAGCTCCTTCTTTAATTCGGGGATGGGAGGAAGACAAACCCGATTCCTAAACATTATTATCCCATCACAATCACGGTTGAATTCAGGAACATTTATCACCTTCTTTTGTAACTCAACATCTTATTTCTGTGCCTCTTTAATCTTCACATGTATAGATGGTTGAACATTCATTTGAGAAAGATATGATTTTTCCCTTTCCATTATATTTCCATGATCCATCCTTTGTAAATCCATAAATATTGGATCTTTTGTGATCCTCATCATGGATAAGCTAGCATGGTCTTGTCGACTTAATGCATCTTCCACCTTGTTTGCTTTCCCAGGGTGGTAATGAATTGAGCAGTCGTAATCCTTAATCAGCTCCAACCATCTTCTTTGGTGCATATTCAGCTCCTTTTGTGTGAAAATATACTTTAAACTTTTATGATCAGTATAAACATCACACCTTTCTCCATAAAGATAATGCCTCCAAATCATTAATGCAAATATTACCGCAGCTAACTCCAAATCTTGAGTTGGGTAATTTTGCTCATGGATTTTCAACTATTGTGAGGCATAAGCTATCAGCATATCATTTTTCATAAGAACACACCCCAATTTCTTCTTGGATGCATAACTGTAGATCACAATCCTTTCACCACTACAAGGATGTGTGAGTACATGTGCACTGGATAACCTTCTTTTCAACTCCTTGAAATTATCTTCACATTCCTCTGTCCACACAAACTTAACTTCTTTTCGAGTCAGCTTGGTGAGTGGATTTGATAATCGTGAGAAATATTTCACAAAATGTCGATAATATCCAGCCAAACGAAGAAAACTTCGGATCTCAGTTACTTTTGTTTGTCTCGGCCATCTTTTGATAACCTCTGTTTTTGCTGGATCCACAGATATCCCCTCTTTTGAGATTATGTGACCCAAAAATGAAACTTTTTGAAGCCAAAATTCACACTTGTAAAATTTGGAATAATGCTTCTCCTTTCTCAGGGTCTTCAATATAATTATCAAGTGATCTTCATGTTCTTCCTAGATCTTTGAATAGGCAAGAATATCGTCTATAAATACTACCACAAATTGATCATGATAGTCTCTAAAGACTCTATTCATTAGATCCATCAAGATAGCAGGGGAATTAGTAAGACCAAATGGCATCACTATAAATTCATAGTGTCCATACCTTGTACGGAAAGCCGTCTTTGGTATATACTCCCTTTTGACCCCTAATTGATGATACCCTAAACGAAGATCAATCTTGGAAAAGTATTGATCTCTTCGTAGTTGGTAAAATAAGTCATCAACGCATGGGAGAGGATATTTTTTCTTGATAGTGATCTTCTTATGTTCTCAATAATCAATGTAGAGTCTCATTGATCCATCTTTCTTCTTAACAAATAGAACAGGTGCTCCCCAAGGTCATGCACTAGGGTGTATGAATCCTTTATCAAGATTCTCTTGGAGTTTCTTCAATTCCTGCAACTCAACTGGGGCCATTCTATAAGGTGTCTTTCAAATAGGTAAAGCACCTGGTACGAGTTCTATTGAAAACTCAACTTCACGATTTGGTGGAAGACCTGGCAATTCCTCCAAAAAGACATCATCAAACTCCCTTACAATGGGCATATTCTTAATTGTGAGTTTCTCACCAACCATTTGAGATAAATAACCTTCATTCAGTGGAATCAAGACCCATAAGATGGAAGAAATTTCCACTGGAAGGTTATGTTCATCCTTGCATCGATAGACAATCCTAGATTGATCTGGAATATGAAATGTGACTTCCCTTCTTTGGAAATTGATATGAGATACATAAAAAGAAATACAATCCATGCCAAGAATCACATCAAATTATACTATATGAAGGATCACAAGATTTGCAGGAAGCACTTTCCCACAAACATCAATCAGAGAAGAATTATAAACTTTTGATGCTACTGTTGTGCCATTAGGGGTTGTCACAGCTAACTCAACATCTAATTGTTGAGGTAATATGGTGATATCCATAGAAAATTCTTCATAAATAAAGGAGTGGGTGGATCCAGAATCAAATAAAACATTTTCTACTTTAGAGTGGATGGTAAGTATACCTTTCACCACATCATTATCTTACTCCACATCACCGAGAGAAGTTACATGTGACTTTCCTTTGTCTTTAGCCTTAAGAGTTTGTTGACATCGACCATCATCATCAACCCTTGGATTTGGGCATTGATTGGCATAATGCCCCATCTCCTTTCACTTGAAACATTGAAGTGTAGTAGGATCATTTTGTGTATCCTTTCCTTTGTTTGCATCATTAGACATCTTCTTCCCATCATTGCAGCATTCAAATGCCTAATGACCTTCCTTTCCACATTTGAAACATTTACTTGTCCATTTAAGACAACTCCCTCCATGTTTCTTTCCACACTTTGAGCATAAGGGAAAACTCATCTTCTTTTCAGTGTGCTCTTTAGATTTTCCAATGAATTACATTTCCTCTTCTTATCAAACCCATATGACTGACGGGTTACTCCAATCTCCATCTCGACTTTGAGAGCACATCGGACGATTTTCTCGTAGCTATTAAAGTCCCTTATGGCTAACGCCCTTCGAAGACTTTGTTTTAAGCCACTAAAGAATCGTTCGAACTTACTCTCAGGTTGGATAATAATACCAGAAGCATACCTTGAAAGTCTTGTAAAATTTGCTTCATAGGTACCAACAGATTCATCATCCTTTTGAGTTAGTTCAAGAAACTCATTATCCATCATTGTTTGGAGAATATGAGGGAAGTACTTATTGAAAAATAAGTTCTTGAACTCGCCCCATTCCATGGACTCAATTTCATCTCTTTTACTCGTATTCTTGATAAGATTCCACCATTGATTAGCATCACCTTCCAAATGATACACTGCTAAGATGACATTATCATGTTTAGAACATTGAATAACTGAAAATATCTTTTCAGTAGTACTAATCCATTGTTCAGCAACTAATGGATCAGTAGACCCACCGAATGATGTTGGATGCTACCTCATGAAGGATTCAACAGAATGTTGCTCCTTCCTTTGCTCGTTTGGAAGTCTTTCATGATTCATAGCTTGAGAAAGTTGTGTGAGCATGGCTACAGGATTTTTCATTCCATCTCCCAAAATGTTTGGTTGCTCAGGGGGACAATCATTGCATTTCCTGTTGCATTCCGCATTAACACGGTTCCCTTCGGGTTCCAGCCATTGACTAAAACCAAGAAGAATAGTGTGAGCAACACTAATTATAATAGGAAAACCACATAATCAAGAATAAAATTTCACACTTAAGGTCTTATCCTAGGTTATTCATGGCCCTTTCTAAAACACTAAGATTGTGTTCTATGCTTAGACTTATCCTTAGGGTTCTTACTAAGTCATTCACATCCTAGTTTCCAAAGGTTGACTATACCGTTCCTCTGATACCAACTATAATGACCCATACTTTAAATACATTGTTAATAAATCAAAATTGAAGTACACTTATTACAACATATAACAAAACCACAAAAGGACCGTATAGGTATTGTGTCTTTAAAAAAACTGGGAAACATAAACAACTGGTTCATAAAGCATATACACTGTCTCCCATTTATTTCATCATATCTATAGTCCATTTTGGCATATCTTACTTAATACCCTTCTTCCTGACCTAGGGAAAGAAAACATCCAAAAGGGTGAGCTCAAATTCTCAGTAAGGGTAAATAAAAGAAATTTCAGTCACATCATATTCATAAGAACATATCATTTTGGAAATCATAACCTCCAAAAGAGATCATAAATTCATAAATGGGATAAATCACAGTAGTGAAATGTAATCCTAATAATCATAACATGAAACATGAAACTTTGTGGAATTAACACATAATCATAGATAATCATTTCTTGTAACGCCCCGACCCCAGCTACCCAGAGTCGGTGCATTACTTCGTAACATTGGCATGATCACAAGAAAGATCAAATCTCGAAAGACCGATTGGTTTAGTAGCCTTGGAAACACTAGATATATTCATAAGTTTTACATCACATCATAAAATGAAAAACTACTACAACAACATAATGTCTCCATAATCCACACTACTATCCCCTCATAATATCCCTGCAGGTCATTCATAATTTACTTCTTCACATCCTGGGGAAAAATAAAACATAGAAAAGGGGTGAGCTCAAATGCCCAGTAAGGATAACAATATAGCGGAAACTTTCATAAATAAGAATAAACATTTAAGGCAATGCATTACTAAAACAAAAGCCTTTTAAAATTGAACTTCAACATGGTATGGCAAAAGTAAAATGAAATAATGCCATTTACTTATTCACATGGATATTCTACTAATCGAATAATCACATGCAAAAATCAATAACCACTTTCATAATGTTGGAATGCATAATGCTAAATGTTAAATTCTTTGTCTAGGCCTCATCCCAAGACCTAGGGGTTACTTCTAACCGGAACCCAACCCGGAGTGCCTCTAATAACCGGACACCAACCCGGAGTGCCTCTAATAACCGGACACCAACCCGGAGGGCATACTTTTACCAGTCCCTAACCTGGAGGGCTTACTTTAACCAGTCCCCAACCTGGAGGGCTTACTTTTACCAGTCCCCAACCTGGAGGGCTTACTTTTACCGGTCCCCAACCCGGAACATACTTGTTTAGCACATTCATCTGAAGAAAAGTTTGAAATATAACACAAACATTCGGGTTAAAACTAGCATACGAAATGTCAATAGTTTCACCATAAACTATGAATGGTATAAAATAGCACATCCACATTCAAACATATCACAAAACCTTCAATACAATATAGAAGTTTTGTATTATAATAAATCAACTTCAAATAATCTTAAAATCCATCAAAGGATGTTGACATAGATGAAATCAAAATTCTTTTAAAAGAAGTATCTCCTTTTATTTTGAAATCATTTAAGATCCATATAAAATAAAACATTTTCTTTGAAAATATTCTTATAAGCTTGTAAGGAAAGCTTCGACGATTTTATAACGGCGGAAAATAACCGCACCCGCCGTATAAGTTAAAAAAAAACATTCTTACCTCAGTTCTATCGAAAAGGTTAAAAAGGACCTTGTTTTGAAAACGACGGGAAGATTCCTTTATAAACCTCTTATAAAAAGTCAAACAAGGGTATAAATGACTTTAACCCATATTCTTGTAAATAGTAAAAATGTTTTGAAATACATTTCTAAGAAACATGGATGTGGATGGTAAAGAGATCCCAGTAGATTATTACGTATAATACAACCTCGGATAATGAAGAGATTGTGAAATAACCCTTACCTTGTACTTTTCCTTGGTTGTGGTAGGTTAACCTCCTGTATAATGGTGAAATAATTGTTATTAAATTATACAAGAATCATATACATTAATATGATATCATATATGATCTTTTAATATTGATTTGATAATAATATCTTAGTATTATCGTTGTTTCGGGTGTTAACTTACTTGTTTTCTTTCATATGTTTTGTTACGTAAGACATGTTTGTAAAGGATAGGTTGTATATTATTCATATCCAGAATGATATCAAGTCCTTAAACATCATTTTTAAATCATAAAATGATAATTACGCTTTAATGGTTACGATGGAGAATGAATCTCATCGCGTTCGTGGAGACGGTAGTCCGTATGTACGCACGAGCGACAATATCATTCTTTTGATATTAAAATAATATATAAATGGATGGTATATAATATATACAGAATCATTAACATGTTATATTTATTATTTACATGAGTTACACATCATTATTATACCCATCCAAATAATATTATATTGAATAACAATTACACCACGACGTGGAGACGGTAAGCCGTACATACGCACGTATGGTGACATGTTATTCAAAGGGTGGATAGAATACTGAATATGATTGTACCATATTTATAATAACATCACAGTATATGTGAGATACTGGAGTTATTATTTCAGAATGGTAAGAACAAAGGAAGAAGAAGTGGAAGAAGAAATGAACTTAGAAAAGGGTGGTGAAATCATTACCTCTTCTTCGGGTTCTTCCTTTTGATTTGATCAAAAGGGATCCTTAGGTTGGCTTTCTGATCAAACTAAGGCCTCTAGGTTGTATTGAGGGATGTTGGGAGAGTATTTGGGCAGAGTTTGGCCGAACCAAAAGGCTTTGAAGGAGTGAAGAAATGAGAAGGAGGAGTGCCCTTTTATAAGAGGGGTGAGGGGCACCTTTGGAAAAGTTAGAAATATTAATTTATAATAAATTCATATTCGGTTTCTAATGGCTCCAAAGCTTATTATTAAAAGGTTAAGGTGGGGATAAGTCGAAAACCACTCAACCAATAGAATTTAGACAGGTTTGTGTACTTATATTAACCTTATCTTTAAGTATTAACTCTAAGTTAATTAGTTTCACTTTTACAATGTCTCTTTGTATTTTTATATAATATGGTTAATAAACTTACTATATACATCCAAGCGACCCACAAGTGGTCCATTAATGATTAACCTATCATAATATAAGTCTCTTGGCCGAACCTTAGATTTTTAGGAATTTAATATCAATTAATAATATAATATTTGTTTTAAGAACTCTTTTATGTCAATTTTGACACTATTCAATAGTTGATTTTTGTGAAACTCATAACAGATTTATTACTTCGAACAAAGTCAATTAAATCAATCCTAATATATCATATTATCCTAGAAAATTTAGTTTAATTCATTAAAAGTTTCATATTATATTTATTTGGGTATTTATAATATCACTTATTTTAATTTTTCACTATTATAGTAATTACTGCATCATCATTGTGTCATAAATAAAATAAATTATTTAATGTCTAAAAATTATAAGTAAAATATCATTATGTAGGAAATCTTTTTAGCTTTCTAATGAATATTTATAATCGAAAATCCAACATGTATAACCCTATGTAAAAATTGTTCCTCTAAAAGATGTAAGCTTATGCCATTTTTATTTTTATTTTAACTTTATTAATATAAAGTGTCCCTACCACATACAAGTGGCTCCAAGGGGTCCCCAAATTGACCCAAGGATGCCCATGGTCGGGTATGTGTCCACCAATAAGGTTAGGACACGTTTTAGGGTAATTTTGTATTATTATAATATTATTTTTTAACCCTTATTTACCGGATTTACCCTTTAACCATGGTAAATAAAATATTTACCACAGTAACTATTCAAAATGTCTAAAAATAAAAGTTACCTATTTACACAATTTGAACATCCTGATTCCAAATATGGAATCCATTTTCCTAAATTCAAAACACAGAAGTGGCAGAAATTAATTTAAAATTAATTCCCGCTGTTAAAACAAAAAGCGTGTTTTTAAGAGATAATAACTATCAAAAGATTGACACTTGTTTATGTTCGGTTTAATTGTAAAATTATGTCCAATGACCAAAATTATATTAAATGGTAAAAATATATTCTAAATATACTTTAAAACCACTCAAATTCAAAATTTATCACTAGTAATTAATTTGATTAAAAAAGTTGTTTTTAATTAAAATTTAGTAATTTTCACTATTCATCAAAATATGAAAGTTATCCGAAATGTACCAAAATTTCACCCTAGGCTAAATTCGATATTCCGAATCCAAAAATGAAGTCCATTTTCAAATATAAAATATATATAATTTCAAAATGTAGGTATTACTATTCATAACGGCTAGTTTGATTAGTTATGGTGTGTTAGAACTCGGTGTTGCGTACAACACACGCTATCACATTATTCAAAGAGAAGCGTACCATAGAAGCTTGGGGTGTTACATTCTCCCCTCCTTCAAATAATTGCATCCTCGCAATTTCTAGGGTATTACTGCATAAAAAGACTCGGGTGGTTCTTCATCATAAGTTCCTCGGGTTCCCACGTTGCCTCTTCCATCTTATGATTTCTCCACAAAACTTTTACCAGACGCGTCGTCCGGTTTCTGAGTACTTGTTCTCTTGTATCAAGAATCCTGACGGGCTCTTCGCAATAAGACAGATCGGGTTCCAGTTCTAATTCCTCATAGGTTAGTACATGCATTGGGTCAGGCATGTATTTTCTCAACAGAGATACGTGGAACACATCGTGAACTTTGGAGAGACTTGGCGGCATTGCCAATCGGTAAGCTACAACCCCAATTCGTTCTAGAATTTCGAAAGGTCCGATGTACCTGGGACTCAATTTACCTTTCTTACCAAAACGTATGACTCCCTTCCACGGAGATACCTTCAGGAAAACATGATCACCGACTTGAAATTCCAAATCCTTCCTTCGATTATCGGCATAGCTCTTCTGCCTACTTTGAGCTGCTTTGATGTGATTTTGGATTACCTTCACCTTTTCCACCGTTTCCTCCACCAGTTCTGGGCCTACAAGTTTTCTTTCACCAACGTCATCCCAACAGGTTGGTGTACGACATCTCTTTCCGTATAACGCTTCATATGGTGCCATTTGTATACTCGAATGGAAGCTATTGTTATAGGAAAATTCTACCAGAGGTAAATATTGATCCCACATACCCTGAAAATCAAGTGAGCAAGATCTCAACATGTCTTCTAAGGTCTGAATAGTCCGTTCTGATTGTCCGTCTGTCTGAGGGTGGTAAGCAGTGCTCAAATGAAGTTCAGTATCCAGGGATTTCTGAAGACTTTTCCAAAATCTTGAAGTAAAACGGGGATCACGATCAGAAACAATCGATAGGGGAACTCCATGAAGTCTCACAACTTCATTAATGTATAGTCTTGCTAGACGTTCCAGGGGTAGATCTTCTCTTATAGCAAGAAAATGAGCTGACTTGGTAAGACGATCAACAATAACCCATATTGCATCGTTCCTTCTAGGAGTCTTTGGTAGCCCCATGACAAAGTCCATTGTAATATTGTCCCATTTCCACTCCGGTATGGGAAGATCTTGCATGACTCCTCCTGGCTGTTGCCTTCCAGCTTTCACTTGTTGACAAACCATACATCTTGACACAAAATCAGCAATCTCCCTCTTCATGTTGTCCCACCAAAAATGTTCCTTCAAATCTCTATACATTTTGGTGCTCCTAGGGTGTATAGAGAAATTGGAACTATGAGCATCATCCAGTAATTCCCTTTTCAGATCAGGTAAATCGGGAACACAAAGTCTCTTTCCAAATTTCAAAGTTCCATCTTTATACACAAAGTCTCTCAATCTCCCATCATTCACAGCTTTAATCTTCTTCTGAAATTCTTCATCATCGGTCTGAGAACTCTTAATCCTTTCTAGTAAAGATGGTTTGGCAACCATTTGAAAAAGCATTGATGTTTCACCTTCCCTGGTTATTCCCATGTCCATCTTCTCTAGATCCATGAAAATTGGATCCCTTTCAATTCTCATCATGTTCAGAACTCCATGGTCTTTTCTACTCAAAGCATCTGCTACTTTTTTTGCTTTCCCCGGGTGGTAGTGTATCGTGCAATCATAATCCTTGAGTAATTCAAGCCATCTCCTTTGCCTCATGTTGAGTTCTTTTTGTGAGAAAATATACTTCAAACTCTTGTGATCAGTATAAATCTCACATTTTTCACCATAGAGGTAGTGCCTCCATATCTTCAAAGCAAAGATCACAGCTGCTAACTCAAGATCATGAGTAGGATAGTTTTGTTCATGAATTTTCAACTGTCGTGATGCATAGGCAATAACTCTATCATTCTGCATAAGGACACAACCAAGTCCTTTCTTTGATGCATCACTATAAATAACGAACCCATCATTCCCCGATGGTAGAGTCAATATAGGAGCATTGACTAATCTTCTCTTCAGTTCTTCGAAACATTCTTCACACTCTTTTGTCCAAACAAATTTAACCCCTTTACGTGTGAGCTTCGTTAATGGGTTAGCCAATCGGGCAAAATTCTGGACGAAACGTCGATAATAACCTGCCAAGCCAATAAAACTACGTACCTCAGTTATACTCGTAGGTGCTGGCCATTCTTGGATTGCCTTGGTCTTAGAAGGATCAACAGAGATTCCATCTTTAGAGACAATATGGCCAAGAAAAGAAATCTCCTGAAGCCAGAATTCACACTTGCTAAACTTTCCATATAATTCATGCCTCCTCAGAGTCTTCAAGATAATGCGCAAGTGATTTTCATGATCTTCATAGGTTTTGGAGTATACCAATATATCATCAATAAATACTACCACAAATTCATCGAGATACTCCTTGAAAACTCTATTCATTAGATCCATGAATACAGAGGGTGCATTGGTCAATCCAAACGGCATTACAGTAAACTCGTAATGCCCGTACCTGGTTCGAAATGCTGTTTTCGGAATGTCTTCCTTCTTCACACACAACTGATGGTATCCAGATCGAAGGTCAATATTTGAAAAGTATTGAGCTCCATGCAGTTGGTCAAATAAATCATCAATACGAGGTAGGGGATACTTGTTCTTTATCGTTATAGCATTGATCTCCCTGTAGTCAATACATAACCTCATAGATCCATCATTCTTTTTAACTAAAAGAACAGGGGCTCCCCATGGAGAAACACTAGGGCGAATAAATCCCTTATTACTCAATTCCTCTAGTTGTTTCTTTAGTTCGACTAACTCTACAGTGGCCATTCTATAAGGGGTCTTCGATATAGGCCTTGATCCAGGAATCAAATCAATAGAAAACTCAACTTCTCGTTCTGGAGGATGTCCAGGTAAATCTTCCGGAAATACATCTACAAATTCTTTCACAACAGGTACATCCTCTATTTGAACATTCCTTTCCTCACCGATAGTTACTTCATGCTCTTCCTCCCCAATAATTGAATTAAGTTGAGCTACTGGGGGTGGGTCTAAATAAGAATTAGGTGGTGACGATTCTGCTCTAAAAATAAGGTGCTCCTTATCATTATCATCATGAATCGTAACCTCTTTCTTCTTACAATAAATCTTCGCATCATAGTCCGAAAGCCAGTCCATACCGAGGATTATATCAAACTCAATCATAGGTATGACGATGAAATCAGCAGATAAAGAAAATTTATGTGCTCTAATGGGGACTGATTCACAAAACTTTGTTGCAACGATACTTCCCTTAGGAGTTTTAACTGACAACTCCCTTATTAAATCAAATTGGAAATATCTAATTTTCTTAGCAAACTGGGAAGATATGAAACAATGCGATGATCCAGAATCAAATAATGCATTTGCTAAACTTGAGGAAACCATTAAATTACCTGCCACCACGTCTTTCGGAGCTTCTACCTCAGCAGTAGTGATAGCATAAGCCTGGCCTTGATCCCTTGGCCTTTTCTGAGGTAAGTTCTCCTGACGCTTAGGACATGCATTTGCATAATGCCCCATCTCCCTGCAATTGTAGCACTGAACATTGGTAGCTTCCTTCTTCCCCTTGCAATCATGAGCTTGGTGGCCTTTTTCACCACACTTGTAACAGACTCCCATTCCCTTCAGGCAAGCACCGAGGTGTTTCTTCCCGCACTTACCACAAGATGGATATTCAACCTTTCCCTTCTTCCCCTTATTTCCATTCCCAGATTGATCAGCAGGTCTCTTCTTCTCTTGCTTTGCTTTAAGGTCATAAGACTTAGAGAATTCCTTTTCGGTCTTGATAGCACATGAGACAATGTCTTCGTACGATGAAAAGGATTGTGAGACTAATGCTCGACGGAGAAATGGTTTTAACCCATCAAAGAAACGATCAATCTTACTTCTTGGGTTGCGAATATAATCACCAGCGTACCTCGCTATCCTTGTAAAGTTAGCCTCATACTTTGTGACATTATCATCCTCCTTTTGTCTCAGACTCAGAAATTGCCTTTCCATATCTGCTCGATGGTCGCGAGGAAAGTATTTTTCTAAAAACAGATCTTTGAACTCCCTCCATTCCATGTTTGATACTTCATCATCTTCCTTCATGTTTTGAATCAATGACCACCATTGATCAGCATCTCCAGTGAGGCGGTAAACTGCCATGGTAACTTTTTCCCTTTCACTACTCCCCAAAGCCTGAAATATTTTCTCTAGGGAAAATATCCATTGCTCAGCTACTAAGGGATTTGTACTCCCATTGAACGTTGGTGGTTGTTGTCTCATGAATCGATCTAACATTGATCCTCCACGCTGCGGATCAGGGTGCTCCATACGGGTAAGGTTATTATTCATAACCTGAGTAAGTTGTCCCAGTATGGTGATTAGCTGATCGGCACCAGTTGCATCACCAGCCCCACTATAATTATCTTGAGCAGGAGGGCAATCCCTACATGGAGTGCGCGCATTGATATGGTTTCCATTTCTTCCACTAGGCGCCATTTCTAAACAATGGCATAAACTAGATCAGTTTATGAATCAAAATACATAATCCCATACTTATAAAACACTTAACATAAATTGAACTATTTATGGATATAATCCATAATCATAAAAATGTTTTTCTTTGAGGAAGTATATACTCATAAACCCTTCATAATGATTTGTAAAGAAAGTGAGAGTTATCCTAAGCATATCCCCCGGGAGTGTCGTAACCAAGAGTGCAGCAAGGCCCGTTGTCGTGCACCAGTTCCCGTTCCAGTCTAGCTCAAAGCGGTGTTTTCGGGTTTTACCCCTAGGTACATCTGTGCCCGAGCCGCCTCTACCTGCTCGTATCCAGACAGGGATGTATTGCTCGGAAAACTCACAAAATATCTACAATACCAAAATTCTAGGAAGTTCTTCTATACTAATCCTCAAAGTTCATCTTAGGTCTACGTGCTCTAATCAGAGTTTATCTAAATCTAGCTTCCAAGGTTTGTACTAAACTTCCTCTGATACCAACTGTAACGCCCCGACCCCAGCTACCCAGAGTCGGTGCATTACTTCGTAACATTGGCATGATCACAAGAAAGATCAAATCTCGAAAGACCGATTGGTTTAGTAGCCTTGGAAACACTAGATATATTCATAAGTTTTACATCACATCATAAAATGAAAAACTACTACAACAACAAAATGTCTCCATAATCCACACTACTATCCCCTCATAATATCCCTGCAGGTCATTCATAATTTACTTCTTCACATCCTGGGGAAAAATAAAACATAGAAAAGGGGTGAGCTCAAATGCCCAGTAAGGATAACAATATAGCGGAAACTTTCATAAATAAGAATAAACATTTAAGGCAATGCATTACTAAAACAAAAGCCTTTTAAAATTGAACTTCAACATGGTATGGCAAAAGTAAAATGAAATAATGCCATTTACTTATTCACATGGATATTCTACTAATCGAATAATCACATGCAAAAATCAATAACCACTTTCATAATGTTGGAATGCATAATGCTAAATGTTAAATTCTTTGTCTAGGCCTCATCCCAAGACCTAGGGGTTACTTCTAACCGGAACCCAACCCGGAGTGCCTCTAATAACCGGACACCAACCCGGAGTGCCTCTAATAACCGGACACCAACCCGGAGGGCATACTTTTACCAGTCCCTAACCTGGAGGGCTTACTTTAACCAGTCCCCAACCTGGAGGGCTTACTTTTACCAGTCCCCAACCTGGAGGGCTTACTTTTACCGGTCCCCAACCCGGAACATACTTGTTTAGCACATTCATCTGAAGAAAAGTTTGAAATATAACACAAACATTCGGGTTAAAACTAGCATACGAAATGTCAATAGTTTCACCATAAACTATGAATGGTATAAAATAGCACATCCACATTCAAACATATCACAAAACCTTCAATACAATATAGAAGTTTTGTATTATAATAAATCAACTTCAAATAATCTTAAAATCCATCAAAGGATGTTGACATAGATGAAATCAAAATTCTTTTAAAAGAAGTATCTCCTTTTATTTTGAAATCATTTAAGATCCATATAAAATAAAACATTTTCTTTGAAAATATTCTTATAAGCTTGTAAGGAAAGCTTCGACGATTTTATAACGGCGGAATATAACCGCACCCGCCGTATAAGTTAAAAAAAAACATTCTTACCTCAGTTCTATCGAAAAGGTTAAAAAGGACCTTGTTTTGAAAACGACGGGAAGATTCCTTTATAAACCTCTTATAAAAAGTCAAACAAGGGTATAAATGACTTTAACCCATATTCTTGTAAATAGTAAAAATGTTTTGAAATACATTTCTAAGAAACATGGATGTGGATGATAAAGAGATCCCAGTAGATTATTACGTATAATACAACCTCGGATAATGAAGAGATTGTGAAATAACCCTTACCTTGTACTTTTCCTTGGTTGTGGTAGGTTAACCTCCTGTATAATGGTGAAATAATTGTTATTAAATTATACAAGAATCATATATATTAATATGATATCATATATGATCTTTTAATATTGATTTGATAATAATATCTTAGTATTATCGTTGTTTCGGGTGTTAACTTACTTGTTTTCTTTCATATGTTTTGTTACGTAAGACATGTTTGTAAAGGATAGGTTGTATATTATTCATATCGAGAATGATATCAAGTCCATAAACATCATTTTTAAATCATAAAATGATAATTACGCTTTAATGGTTACGATGGAGAATGAATCTCATCGCGTTCGTGGAGACGGTAGTCCGTACGTACGCACGAGCGACAATATCATTCTTTTGATATTAAAATAATATATAAATGGATGGTATATCATATATACAGAATCATTAACATGTTATATTTATTATTTACATGAGTTACACATCATTATTATACCCATCCAAATAATATTATATTGAATAACAATTACACCACGACGTGGAGACGGTAAGCCGTACATACGCACGTATGGTGACATGTTATTCAAAGGGTGGATAGAATACTGAATATGATTGTACCATATTTATAATAACATCACAGTATATGTGAGATACTGGAGTTATTATTTCAGAATGGTAAGAACAAAGGAAGAAGAAGTGGAAGAAGAAATGAACTTAGAAAAGGGTGGTGAAATCATTACCTCTTCTTCGGGTTCTTCCTTTTGATTTGATCAAAAGGGCTCCTTAGGTTGGCTTTCTGATCAAACTAAGGCCTCTAGGTTGTATTGAGGGATGTTGGGAGAGTATTTGGGCAGAGTTTGGCCGAACCAAAAGGCTTTGAAGGTGTGAAGAAATGAGAAGGAGGAGTGCCCTTTTATAAGAGGGGTGAGGGGCACCTTTGGAAAAGTTAGAAATATTAATTTATAATAAATTCATATTCGGTTTCTAATGGCTCCAAAGCTTATTATTCAAAGGTTAAGGTGGGGATAAGTCGAAAACCACTCAACCAATAGAATTTAGACAGGTTTGGGTACTTATATTAACCTTATCTTTAAGTATTAACTCTAAGTTAATTAGTTTCACTTTTACAATGTCTCTTTGTATTTTTATATAATATGGTTAATAAACTTACTATATACATCCAAGCGACCCCCAAGTGGTCCATTAATGATTAACCTATCATAATATAAGTCTCTTGGCCGAACCTTAGATTTTTAGGAATTTAATATCAATTAATAATATAATATTTTTTTTAAGAACTCTTTTATGTCAATTTTGACACTATTCAATAGTTGATTTTTGTGAAACTCATAACAGATTTATTACTTCGAACAAAGTCAATTAAATCAATCCTAATATATCATATTATCCTAGAAAATTTAGTTTAATTCATTAAAAGTTTCATATTATATTTATTTGGGTATTTATAATATCACTTATTTTAATTTTTCACTATTATAGTAATTACTGCATCATCATTGTGTCATAAATAAAATAAATTATTTAATGTCTAAAAATTATAAGTAAAATATCATTATGTAGGAAATCTTTTTAGCTTTCTAATGAATATTTATAATCGAAAATCCAACATGTATAACCCTATGTAAAAATTGTTCCTCTAAAAGATGTAAGCTTATGCCATTTTTATTTTTATTTTAACTTTATTAATATAAAGTGTCCCTACCACATACAAGTGGCTCCAAGGGGTCCCCAAATTGACCCAAGGATGCCCATGGTCGGGTATGTGTCCACCAATAAGGTTAGGACACGTTTTAGGGTAATTTTGTATTATTATAATATTATTTTTTAACCCTTATTTACCGGATTTACCCTTTAACCATGGTAAATAAAATATTTACCACAGTAACTATTCAAAATGTCTAAAAATAAAAGTTACCTATTTACACAATTTGAACATCCTGATTCCAAATATGGAATCCATTTTCCTAAATTCAAAACACAGAAGTGGCAGAAATTAATTTAAAATTAATTCCCGCTGTTAAAACAAAAAGCGTGTTTTTAAGAGATAATAACTATCAAAAGATTGACACTTGTTTATGTTCGGTTTAATTGTAAAATTATGTCCAATGACCAAAATTATATTAAATGGTAAAAATATATTCTAAATATACTTTAAAACCACTCAAATTCAAAATTTATCACTAGTAATTAATT
The DNA here is from genome assembly GCA_963277665.1 of Viscum album. Lineage (NCBI taxonomy): Eukaryota > Viridiplantae > Streptophyta > Magnoliopsida > Santalales > Viscaceae > Viscum > Viscum album. The sequence goes on along the minus strand of OY728164.1, from coordinate 260,878,258 downwards.
TGATTAAAAAAGTTGTTTTTAATTAAAATTTAGTAATTTTCACTATTCATCAAAATATGAAAGTTATCCGAAATGTACCAAAATTTCACCCTAGGCTAAATTCGATATTCCGAATCCAAAAATGAAGTCCATTTTCAAATATAAAATATATATAATTTCAAAAAGTAGGTATTACTATTCATAACGGCTAGTTTGATTAGTTATGGTGTGTTAGAACTCGGTGTTGCGTACAACACACGCTATCACATTATTCAAAGAGAAGCGTACCATAGAAGCTTGGGGTGTTACATTTCTTATTAGTCAAGACTCATTTCCAATACTATCTTAGTGGACAAAGTCCATTTCTGAACCAAGTTCATTCCTCATTTCATTCATGTTTCACTGAACCGGTTTATCCTGCCATTCTAGCCATGTCTATCTCATTAGATATAAAATCTTTACCCAATTCATTGGAGGGTGATATAGGTCCAAACCATCTCATAATTATACCATTCTTATGTGTGCCACAAAATCATAAACCATACATCATAGCATAACCCATGAAATAAAAATGGGATTCTTAAACATCGTGACATCATAAAGAAATTCATATAAGATAAAGGAATTAATAAAAATATTTCCATCACAAAATAATAAAATTAATTTAATAATAGGGATATAAACAAAACCCTATATTATCTTAGATGGGAAATAATTTTGATAAAACACTTGAACTCCATTCTTGAGAGAAATATCCTTTCTACTTTAAAAAAATTTTCCTTTCTTAACATGTCATAAAATTTTAAACTAAAATAAGTTGATTAAAAATATACTTGAAAACTTGTAAAGGAATATTCTTGGAAATAATGTTTTAAAAATCCATTCATGTCGTATAAGTTAAAAAACATTCTTCTCGTACTTTTGTCGAAAATGTCAAAAAGTACCTCGTACGAAAAATGACAAAAGATTCCTTTCATATCTTTTACTAAAAACTCACCGAAGGGTGAAATTGGATATAAAATATTGTAGAAGGATATAAATATTACATATTGAGGAAACATGGATGTGGACGATAAAATACTACCCAGTAAATACCAAAGTATAAACAATATCAGATAAAAATGAGATTGTGATATTTCCATTACCTTAGGTCCGATTTGCTTCACAAGTGTCCGAACCTCCTGTATAATGATTTAAATAATGTCATTGACTTATTCCAGAATCATAATCATTGTTATGATATCATATATGGTCATATTCTTAGCCTATTATTAGTAATATTTCATTGCTATTTGTTATTCAGGTGTTTATTATTTTTTGTTCTTATGCATGTTTTGTCGAATAAATTTTTATCCTTATTTTTAGGTTATAGATACCTAATTTATAGAATGGTATTAGTGTAATATATATCATATTCATTCATACAATTCATTTATATAATCATTATTCAATGAAGATCATGTAGAATGAGTCGTATCACATCATGGAGATGAGATTCCGTACGTACGTACGAGTGATGATATCGTTCCCATGATCGTGGAATTGTATTGGAGTGTATGTATACTATTTCAGAATCAATATCACTTTAAAATAATCATATATATTCATTATTTACACCATTATACCCATACAAATAAGGTGGTTATTGAAAATAGATTACACCACGACGTGGAGACGGTATTCCGTACGTACGCACGCGCGGTGATTTCATTTTCCGTGGGATGGATAGATGATGAAATAGGGTTGTTTCATACTTATAATAACATATCAGTATATTAGTGATACTTATGTTATTACTTAATAATGAAACAACTAAAGAAGAAGAAGAAGTGGAGTTCATAAAATGTCTCAAATTACATTTATTTGGGTATTTATAACATCAATTATGTCAATATTTATTAATAAGATAATTACTGCATCATCTTTGTGTCATAAATAAATTAACTTATTTAAAGTCTAAAAATTACAAATAAAATATCATTATGTAGGAAATATTTTTATCTTTATAATGAACATTTATAGTATAATTTATCTTATGTATAAACCTATATAAAAATTTATTTTCTTATTAAACATTGATTTTAACTATTTTAACCATTCTTTAAATAAATTAATAATAATGTCCTAATCTATTCCAACTGGGCCTAAATGGTAATATTTTTTTCATAAGGTTTTTTTGGTCAAATTACACTTATCCAATAGAATTAGGACATGTTTGAGGGTAATAATAATATCATTTTTACTCTTAATTACCCTATTTACTTTTAACCGTGGTAAATAAAAGTAAAAAGCTTCTATTCACCAAAAATTATTTTCATCTCATTGAACCACATTTTATTTACTGACATCAAATGTGTCTCTCATATTTTTGAAATTCCACTCACAGAAGCGGAAAAATTAAGTTTTATGAAAAATTCAGTTTTTTTAACTACCACTTAGTGGTTTCACTATTCATTAAAAATTGAAAGTTTTCCGAAAAAAACCAAAATTTTACCCTAGGCTAATTTCGATATTACGAATCCAAAAATGAAGTCAATTTTGAAAAATAAAATTTATAAAATTTCAAAAATTGGTTATTACTTTTCATAACGGTTAGTTTTAATAATATTTTAATAGCATATCATTGTTTAGTGAAACTCAGTATTGCGTACGATGCAAGCTATCGAGGAAGGCCATGATTGAATATAAAGAAATCAAAGCTAGTGTTGTGTGTAGTGAAATATTCATTTGATTATTTATATAACATAAAAACAAAATATTTCTCATAAATGTCTCAGCTGCTACATTATTCACTCAGATATGATGCTTGTGGTTTCACCTATTGCCACACTGCTCGTAACACTTCTGAAGTAAAAGATTAGTCTTGATTAAATTTATGAATAAAGATAGTATGTAATATTTGATAACTATGTAATCTAAATTTTTTAAAAGAGGAACATCTTGAATTTCGTTACACATGAATCATAAAACCCAATAATTGGATAGAAGATATATCTTCCCCTTTGGCTAGTGATCCTATGGCTTACATAGATAACTATCACCACCTTAAATCCTTGGATTTGGAACTCTATGTTGGGTTATATAATCTTGAGTTGAATTGTTTTTATAAAGATATGTATGAGTTTATATATGATAATGTACCAAAATTATAAATAGCTAAATATGATATTGATTATCTAGAGGATAGAGAACATAAATAATAGTCCATTGTTTCAATCGTGAATGAAACCATCTATCACCTAGAAGATAAATTAATGATGGAATGTGATGATTCAAATAAATAATATTCCTAAGTGGCCATGTGGTAGGTTGATCAAGGTATTATAAATGGTATATATAGTTAAGGTTCGTCCATATATAGTGGAGGAAATCATATACCTAACTAGGTGAAAATAATTTTTCTATACAAGAAGGAAAATGTTAGAAAGTCAGGAACATTCCATGTCCGTGGAAGAACCAAGAGACAAATTGTATTAAGGGAGAGTCTTCAATCTATGGATAATTTTTCTGATTTTATGAATTCAATAAAAATAATAATATTTATTCTTAATATTTTAATTTTCAACAAAATTGAATTAATTATATAACAACGTAAAAAAAATATTCTTAGTTGAGTCATCCTTGATGTGACAAAAAAATAAATAAATAGAATATCATCCAACTTTTAGATAGAACTATACAAGTGTGGTGGGTTGGTATCATACTTATTCTTCAACCATAAATGAAACACATTATGATATGGTAATTTGGATAGATATATTACATTATTTGACTATGATATCAATGTGAGAGATTACAGGGTGCTAAAACAAGTGGTTTTAGAACACACATGATGAATGGGAGGGTACGAAATAATAAACACTAACTCCAAGAGTCTGACGAGTGGCTTAAGGAAGATTATTTTTTAATATAATTGTTCTAGTCATTGTATTAATTCTTTCCCCTATCATAAATGTAGTTATTTTTCTCTATGGAATGTTTCCTAGAAGGGAGGAATTCTTTTATACTGGTGTGGAATCATAGCATGGTAGTACATTTAGAGAAAATGAAAATGGTTCATTGGGATTGTTTTCCCCAAATAATAGGTAGATCTTTCTAGTGATGTTCAATTAGAACAAGGAACACTTTTTTGACAATAATGTTTATTTTTATCCAAATCAAGGGATACAATGTGTGCATGTGAAAGAGGCGGATGCAAAAAAGAGTAAGATTACTCTTAATGATGCACCATCATGTGTTAAGAGCAATGAATTTTAGTTACAATCATATGGATAGTATGTGTGCCCACATGACCAAAAATTATAACTGGGTGAGTAACATGAGAATATTATTTGATCATACCCTACTAAGGAGACCATTTGTGATCATGAGGATTCCATTTTTATGGTATAATTACATTGAAAAAAGAGGATAATATTCAAGGATTTATAACTTAGATAGATGATGATTCATTTATAATCTTGAATCCCATACCAAGAAATGATATTGGTGATAGAACAATATGTGAAAAAGTGGATCTAGTAATCTTTTATAACTAAAGGAATTGTTTGAAAACCATAAGGGTGGTTGAACACAATTTAATGACATGATGAATTCACAAAAATATTTTTCAATTTTATGGACATTAAACATTGAACTAAATGGTATAATGGTTTCCAATCAATTATTATGGACAATATCCTTAGAGAAATACATCATTTCGCTGTCAGGTGATCAAAAGAGGAAGTGGATGTAAACACAAGGAATGAAAATGATATGGGAATAAAATGAAAGAATCATCTTATCATGAGATAAAGGACCCAGGTATTAATATGTATCCCATGGAATAGTAATCGACCTTGAAATAGTTATTATTTATAGGATCACATTTTATAGAACTAGCGCATGAAAATGAGAAGTGTACAGAAATGGATGAGTGATTATTTGTAGAAAAAATCATTCATGATGTGAATTATAATTGGTTGTTATAACAAAAACAAAATCATGAATCATATCTCATTAATATCTCAATCATATATAGTGGAAGGGGATGCATCCTAGATATAAGTGAGGTAGGGTGATGATTTGAGTCATAAATAAATCCCATGTTCCGAGATGAAATGGGTATAGATTCCAAGGTTGGTTCTAGGATAAAGTGACTAAGAATAATTTGTATTCTACAGAATATTAATCAAGAAACGTGTAGTTATTCATAAGGTGTGGTTAATGACCATCATTGAATATTGGTAATGGTTAGAGACCATTTATATGTAGGGGGTTCCCTCTCTAGAATGAACCAATATATAACATGGTTTGAAGTCATTTGATTGGGATGACAACATTAAATTTGACATCCTTAATCGAGGAAGTTAGGAATCCATTTTGATATTGTATAGTGATGATTAAAATGGGTATAATGATCATGATAATAATGATATGGACATGAAACACAAAATATTAGTTTTTTCATTATTGATATGATGAATAAGGGGAAATTTTTTGTTACATATCCAACAAGAGAGGAAAAAAAATTCGGATGAACTGATTATGGTTTGAATGATGCATCAATTACTAAAAGAAACCATAATATGGGGAGAAAAATCTGGCTGGATTCCAATGGGATGGATCAACATTACAATATATCAAAACCATTGATAGTGTAACACCAACTATGTTTGGACGTCATATGAGAATTTTAAATTTGGTATTGGTAAATTATTCCTTCCATAATCGTAATTTATGTTGGGGATAAATATTATATGAATGATCATTGAACACATGGTAAATAAAAATTAATGTACAATAACATATTGAATGGAATAAAACAACATGAGGTTAATAACTAACCACATCATTTATAAACTATGACCATCATATGCCTTCGAGGACCTAAATTGGTTATATTCCATGGATGAGAGGTGAAAATTTATGATTCTTTTTTAACCAAAACACATTATTTTTAAAAATTAAATGTTTAAGTGATATTTTGAACACCAATGAAATAATGTGTGGAGTTGAAATAAATACTCAATGTGAGCTATGAGTTTAGTTGTTATACATTATCAATAATTCATAATATAAACGGGTTATGTAGGATTTGTGGTGTGTAAAACCAATAAGGTAGAGGGAAAATGACCCAAATATCTTGAGGTATTAGGTTAGTCCCCAGTTCAGGTTTCTTATAACATCTACCACAGATCGTCGAGGAAAACTAGTTTGAGATCATGGTGCTCAAACAATAAAATGATAGGATCATTAAAACATTGTACATGTATAATTTCTTTTCTAAATTATAAACCCCATATTAAGAAGGATGAAATACAGGGGCAATAAGTTTACTTTAGGGTGATGAATTTTTGGGACCTAGGAAAAGTACCTTTGTCTAATTTGGTTTAATCAATCCAAACATGAATTTGATAGCCCATTTCAAGCATAAAATATTTTTTGGGAGTAAATAATATTTATGTTTCTGATTCAGATATTAAAATGAGATTCACTATAGAAAATATTTAAGGGAAACAATTTATTTATTGTAAATTCAAAAAAAATATATACAAGCGTTATATATTGGGTATATAGTAAAATATAATTATTCTTATACCAAAATGGGTTTTAATTTTACGGTCAACAGTCTAGACCAAGACAATGAAGCTTGTCATAATATTAGAATTATGAGGTGTTATATTGTTAAAATTCGTAAAACTATGAATGTGGAGGAAATGTTGAAGAAGAGTAACATTAATTCTTTCATGAACCAATGGATCTAGAGATCATAACCAAGCTTCTATTAGTGAAAAATTGTAACTGCAGAAGCTTCATGCTATTTATTTTTTTATTGTATCTATTTCCTAAATAATGATATGTAATTTATTCATTTTTGAAAATGGATAAAATTATTCTCATGTATCCCTTTATGTGTTTTAAGAAAAATGATCCATTTTGAAAACATTAAGTGGAATTTTAGGTTCATGGAAGCCGGACTATAGGGACTTATGGTTTAATTACTATAATTTTAGAATGGAAGATTACAAAAAGCATAAAATATATATAAGAATTAAATCATTTTACAGGAGTAATATACACATATAATAATATTAAATTCATAAAAATTTCAATGGTTTAGTGACTTTGGAGACAATATATATAATCAACTTATTTCATTCAAGATCTTCAACATCTACCACAATAGTTTTCGAACATAAAAAATTCATATAAAATTCATACTTGAAACCATTCTTCATATACAAGGGAGTGGAAACAAAATGAAGGATGAGCTCATATTCTAAGAAAGGTAAACATAGTAGATATCTGTAACGCCCCGACCCCATTTACCCAGAGTTGGTGCATTATTTTAATACATTGGCATGATTACAAGGAATCAAGTCCCAAAGGACCGATTAGATTACCAGTCTTGGAAAATAGATTACATACATGAATGTTACATTACACTTCAGAACATACAAAATAACATAAATAATCCTTTATGAATGCCATTATTCACCTGTCTTAACCCTTCTTATCAATCACAATATACTTATTGGAATCCTGGGAAAAAAATAAAACATAGAAAGGGGTGAGCTCAAATGCTCTGTAAGGGTAAGCAATACAGCGGAAGCTTTCATAAATAAGCTTAAACGTTTAAGGCAATGTATAACTAAAAAAATAATTTTAAACTTAAACTTCAACATATTATGGAAAAAATAAAATGAAATAATGCCATTTACTTATTCACATGGATATTCTACTAATCGAATAATCACATTCAATATCAATAACCACTTTCATAATGATGGAATGCATAATCCCAGACTATCATAACCACATAGCCAAGGCCTTGTTCCAAGACTAAAAATAAGATTTTCTCAAGGCATTGTGCCAAGAAACTAGTTTGTCTCATGAGACCTACCGATTCATCGAGGAGCTATAGCGGGCTCCACCCATCACATATTATTCCCAATGCATTCCCATATGAAAATGTTTAAACATAACATAAACATTCATATTAAAACTAGAATACGAAATGTAAATATGTCATCCATAAACCATGAATGGTATAAAAATAACACATCCACAACAAACATATCACAAAACCTTTAATAAATTATATGTGCTTTGTATCATATTAAATCAACTTCAAAGAAGCGTAAAATCCATCAAAGGATGTTGACATAGATGAAATCAAAACTCTTTTTAGAGAAATATCTCTTTCTATTTTGAAATCATTTAAGAGACATATATTTATAAAATAAAAAATTTTCTTTGAAAATTTTCTTATAATATTGTAAGGGAAACTTCAAAGATTTTATAACAGCGAAAAGTAGCCGCACACACCGTATACGTTAAAAAAGTCATTCTAACCTTAATTATGTCGAAAAGGTTAAAAATGACCTTGTTTCGAAAATGACAGAAACATTCTTTTATACAATTCTTATAAAAATTAAAACAAGGGTATAAATTACTTTAACCCATATTCTGTAAAATAGTAATAATGTTTTGAAACACATATTTAGGAACCATGGATGTGGATGATAAAGAGATCCCAGTAGATTATTACGTATAAACAACCTCAGATAATGAAGAGATTGCAAAATAAACCCTTACCTTGTACTTTTCCTTGGTTGAGGGTAGGTTAACCTCCTGTATAATGGTGAAATAATTGTTACTAAATTATACAATAATCATATACATTAATATGATATCATATATGATCTTTTACCATTTATTTGTTAATAATATCTTAGTATTATCGTTGTCTCGGGTGTTAACTTACTCCTTTTCTTTTATATGTTTTGTTACGTAAGACATTTTTGACATGGATTTGGTGTATCTTATTCATATAAATAATGATATCAAGTCCTTAGATACTATTATTAATCGTCAAATGAGAATTATACTTGGATGGATACGATGGATAATGAATCTCATCGCGTTCGTGGAGACGGTAGTCCGTATGTACGCACGAGCCACAATATCACTCTTTTGATATTAAAATAATATTTAATTGGATGGTATATTATATATAAAGAATAATTATCATTTTAAATTTATTATTTACATGAATTACAAATCATTATTATACCCATCCAAATAATAATATATTGAATAACAATTACACCACGATGTAGAGACGGTAAGCCGTACGTATGCACGTATGGTGACTTGTCATTCAAAGGATGGATAGAATACTAAATATGGTTTTAACATATTTATAATAATATTATAGTATATAGGAGATACTGGATTCATTATTTTAGAATGGGAATAACAAAGAAAGAATAATATGAAGAAGAAATGAAGTTTAAAAAGGGTGGTAAAAACATTACCATTTCTTCGGGTTCTTCCATTTGATTTGATCAAAAGGGATCCTTAAGTTGGCTTTCTGACTAAGGGAAGGACTCTAGGATGAATTGAGGGAAGTTGAGAGAGTATTTTGGAAGAGGTTTGCCGAACCAAAAGGCTTTGATGGTGTGAATTTATGATAAGGAGGAGTGCCATTTTATAAGAGGGGTGAGGGGCACCTTTGGAAAAGCTAGAAATATTATTTTATAATAAATTAAAATTCGGTTTCTAATGGCTCCAAAGTGTATTATTTAAAGTTTAAGGTGGGTCTGGGTCGAAAACCACTCAACCAATAGAATTTAGATAGGTTTGGGTTACTATATTAACCATATCCTTAAGTATTAACTCTTAGTTAATTAGTTTCACTTTTACAATGTCTCTTTGTATTTTTATATTTTATGGTTAATAAACAAACTATATATATCCAAGAGACCCCAAAATGGTCCATTAATGATAAAACTATCATGATAAAAGTCTTCTGTCCGAACCTTATATTTTTAGGAATTTAATATCAATTAATAATATAATATTTGTTTTAAAAATTATTTTATGCCAATTTTGAAACTATTCAATAATTGATTTTTTTAAAAATCATAAGTGAATGATTACTTCGAAAAAAGTTAATTAAATAAATCCAAACATGTAATATTATCCTATAATAATAGTTTAATTCATAAAAAGTCTCAAATTATTTTTATTTGGGTGTTTATAATATTAATTATTTTAAATTTTCACTATTATGGTAATTAATGAATCATTATTGAGTCATAAATAAATTAAATTATTTAATGTCTAAAAATTATAAATAAAATATCATTATGTAGGAAAGATTTTTTAGCTTTATAATTAATATTTATAGTCGAAAATACAACATATATAATCCTATGTAAAAATTATTTTGCTAAAAGATATATGCTTATGTCATTTTGTTATGTATTTTAACTTAAATAAAATAAAGTGTCATTATCACTTACTAGTGGCTCCATGGGGTCCAAAAATAGACCCAAATATTCCCATGGTCGGACATGTATCATCCAATAAGGTTGGGACAGGTTTTAGGGTAATTTTTTATTATTATAATATTATTTGTTAACCCTTATTTACCGGATATACCATTTAACCATGGTAAATAAAATATTGACCTAAGTAATTATTCAAAATGACTAAAAAAAGTCACCTATTTACACAATTTTAACATCCTGATTCCAAATATGAAATCTATTTTTCCAAATTCAAAACAAAGAAGTGGAAGAAATTAATTTAAAATTAATTCCCGTTGTTAAAACAAAAAGCGTGTTTTTAAGTGATAATAACTATAAAATGATTGACATTTGTTTATTTCCAGTTTAATTGTAAAATTATGTCCAATGAACAAAATTATATTAAATGGTAAAAATATATTCTAAATATACTTTAAAACCACTCAAATTCATAATTTATCACTACAAATTATTTTGATTAAAAAAGTTGTTTTTAATTAAAATTTATTAATTTTCACTATTCATCAAAATATAAAAGTTATCCGAAAAGTACCAAAATTTCACCCTAGGCTAAATTTGACATTCCAAATCCAAAAATGAAGTCCATTTTGAGAGATAAAATTTATAAAATTTATAAAATTTTAAAAAGTAGGTATGACTATTCATTACGGCTAGTTTGATTGGTTGTAGTGTGTGTTAGAACTCGAAGTTGCGTACAACACATGCTACTATATTATTCAAAGAGAAGCGTATCGTGGAATATTGGGGTGTTACATTGTAAATTTTTTTTATGTCCCCATTCTAAAGAATAAATTTATTTAATGAAATTGAAGATATAAAAGTTTAAAATATTGGATTTAAAAAGGGTTCACTATTAAAGTTGGTAAAAGTGCATTTTTTAAAAATACTTCTTTTATCTGAAAAGAATTTGTTCTTAAATTATGTCTAAGAAACTAATAATATGTATTCTAAAATATAAGGATTATATAAGGTTCAAAATTTAGTTAAAACTATTCGTGACCTCTTTTGAACGACTTGTTTGGTAAGTCATGGTGCGCTTGAACTCAGAATTATGTGTAGTGCATGTTATTGAATTGTTTTGAAGAACTACATAGTATGAAATCTTGGGGTGTCACATTATTCCCTCCTTCAATAAATTGCATCCTCGCAATTTGATATTCTTCTTCGAAAATAAAGGTTGAAAATAGAAAATATCTTTGTGGGAAAACCCACATTGGAAATTTGGTTAATAAAATTTAGTCTTAATAAGAGGAAAAGAAAATGAAAGGGTCACCACCAAATGATGATCTCGATTAGGAGAAAATTGGTGGAAATTAGAGACATATAATTGGAGGAAAATTTTAAATATTTATAGGTGGTTATTGAAGTCATCAATCTTAAACAAGTTTAAAATTGAGGTCCTTATATTCAGTAATCTATGAGGATTTAAAATTCCATCGGTTCAACAAACATAAGGTATTAGGATAACACATTTTTGTTTTTAAAATCCCTTAAATAAATTATAAGAATTAATTTCTTCATAGAATAAGAGGAGAAGAAAAATATATACCTGAAAATTATAGTTCCATATTTTAACTAATTTCTACCACAAACTCATATTTCACTCTAAAAGATAATAGAACTTAAAAAAATATTCTATTTATCATTTTCGTTTGGGGTTAAAAAAATGAATTTATAATTCATCTACTAGACCTTCTTAAAATAAACTACATTATTTAATCCAGGACATCTCATGGGACAGTGGTAGGTGATACACCCTTGTCGCCCTTCAGTTGTGGGTTCAAGTCTCGCGGCCTTGCCGGTCGCGACGGGTTGCCACCCGACCTCCGGGTTGTCCTTTTATGGGAATCCAAAATTAATCTCAAACTAGAATTATCCAAAATACTTCTGTCCAAAATCATAGTCCAACATTTATAAGGAAATTAAACATAATGTATATCCTTTTTACCCCGTAATAGCATATGAATACCTTCATCATGTATTCTTTTAAAACACTGAAACAACCTGAATTACCATAATCCTTATTGATTACATTCATGATCCTTTATTCCATATAGAATTCTGGATATACTTCATCCATCCAATTTTTTTTTAAACTCAAACAATTATGGAATATCAAAATTTATAATCGGTTTCAAGGTAGTCAAGAATATCCAATATAATTTACCCAAATCAACCATATCTTATTCCAAAATAAGTACCTCAATATTAGGACCGTATTATGGTTTATCTTTCCTTCAACCATGTAATTTCCAAAAAGTTTAACTTGCTGTAGAGTCACTTTTTATAGTACCATAAAATCTCATATCCCCAATAAAATAGTGCTGCAGTACAATCCTTATATACACCATAATTATTATAAATGTACATTGCTGATACAACACTCAAATGACATAATCAACATAAGAACTCTAATCATTCCTCTTCATCTATGGTAGTATCATAACATGATTGTTATCCAATAGCATCATTTGCGGCATAGTCTGATGATAGGTTCGCGTAGTGTCCAAACTCCTTGTAAATGAAGCATTGTACATTTGAAACCATTTTCTTACCCATGTAGTCACGTACTTGGTGCCCTTTTCCTACACCCTTATAACAAACTCCCATTCCTTTCATGAAATTTCTATGATGTTTATTCCCACAGTTATCTCATATGGGGAAATTCTTCTTTTCCCACTTCCTTTTATCCATCTTTCTCTCTTCCATCCTTTTCTTCTCTTGCTTCCCTTCAAAGCAATAGGACTCATTAAACTGTTTATTTATCTTATCCACACATGATACTATTTCTTCATATGATGATAATACGTAGGAGACTATTTCCCTTCTAAATGATTGCTTATACCATGAAATATACGATCCTTCTTACTCTTTGGATCATATGTATTACTGGAGTTCACATTCCTTCTACTGGGCACCATTTCTATACAATAGCATAAACTAGGTCAGTTTATGAATTACAATGAATAATTCAAAACTTGTAAAATACCTAATGCAAATTGAACAGTTTATGGATATAATCCATAATCATAAAAATGTTTTCTTTGAGTAAGTATATACTCATGAGCCCTTCATAATGGTTTGTAAAGAAAATGAGAATTATCCTAAGCATATCCCCCGGGAGTGTCATAACCAAGAGTGCAGCAAGGCCCATTGTCATGCACCAGTTCTTATTCGAGTCTAGCTCAAAGCGGTGTTTTTCGGTTTTTCCCCTAGGTACATATGTGCCAGAGCCACCTCTACCTGCTCGTATCCATACAGGGATGTATTGCTCGGAAAACTCACAAAATCTCTACAATACCAAAATTCTAGGATGTTATTCTATACTAATCCTCAAATTCTATATTAGGGCTATGTGCTCTAATCAGAGTTTATCTAAATCCAGTTTCCAAGGTTATTGGTATACTTCCTCTGATACCAACTATAACACCCCGACCCCAGTTACCCAGAGTCGGTGCATTATTTTAATACATTGGCATGATTACAAGGAATCAATTCCCAAAGGCCCAATTAATTTAGTAGTCTTGGAAAATAGATTACAAACATGAATGTTACAATACAATTCATAAAATACAAAACAACATAAATAATCCTTTATTAATGCCATTATTCCCTTGTCTTAACCCTTCTTATCAATCAAAATATAATTCTTGGAATCTTGGGAAAAAAATAAAACATAGAAAGGGGTGAGCTCAAACGCTCCATAAGGGTAAGCAATATAGCAGAAACTTTCATAAATAAGCATAAACATTTAAGGAAATGTATAACTAAAACAAAAGCCTTTTAAACATAAACTTCAATATAGTATGGAAAAAATAAAATGAAATAATTCCATTTACTTATTCACATGGATATTCTACTAACCGAATAATCACATGAAATATCAATAACCACTTTCATAATGATGGAATGCATAATGCCAAACTATCATAACCACATAGCCAAGGCCTCGTGCCAAGACTACAAATAAGATTTTGTCAAGGCCTTGTGCCAAGAAACTAGTTTGTCTAATGAGACTTATCAATGCATCGAGGAGCTATAGCGGGCTCCACCCATCACATATTAAGTCCAATACATTCCCATATGAAAAGGTTTAAACATAACATAAACATTCGTATTAAAACTAGCATACAAAATGTAAATACATCATCCATAAACCATGAATGGTATAAAAATAACACATCCACAATCAAACATATCAAAAAACCTTCAATACAATATATAAGTTATGTATCATATTAAATCAACTTCAAATTAGTGTAAAATCCATCAAGGGATGTTGAAATAGATGAAATCAAAACTCTTTTAAGAGAAATATATCTTTCTATTTTGAAATCATTTAAGAGTCATATATTTATAAAATAAAAAATTTTCTTTGAAAATATTCTTATAACCTTGTAAGGGAAACTTCAACGATTTTATAACGGAGGAAAATAGCCGCACCCACCATATAAGTTAAAAAAGACATTCTAACTTTAATTCTGTCGAAAAGGTTAAAAAGGACCTTGTTTGGAAAAGGACGGAAAGATTCTTTTATACAATTTTTATAAAAATTCAAACAAGGGTATAAAGGAAATTAACCCATATTCTTCAAAATATTAATAATGTTTTGAAAAACAATTTTAAGAAACATGGATATGGATGATAAATAGATCCCAGTAGATTATTACGTATAAAAAACCTCAGATAATGAAGAGATTGAGAAATAAACCCTTACCTTGTACTTTTACTTGGTTGATAGTAGGTTAACCTCCTGTATAATGGTGAAATAATTGTTATTAAATTATACAAGAATCATATACATTAATATTATATCATATATGATCTTTTTACATTTATTTGTTAATAATATCTTAGTATTATCATTGTCTCGGGTGTTAACATACTCATTTTTTTATATGTTTTGTTACGTACGCCGTGTTTGTCATGGATAGGTTGTATCTTATTAATATCCAGAATTATATCAAGTACTTAGATACTATTATTAATCATCAAATGAGATTTAGACTTGGATGGATACGATGGAGAATGAATCTCATCGCGTTCGTGGAGACGGTAGTCCGTACGTACGCACGAGCGACAATATAACTCTTTTGAAATTAAAATAATATTTAATTGGATGGTATATTGTATATAAAGAATCACTATCATGTTATATTTATTATTTACATGAATTAAAAATCATTATTATACCCATCCAAATAATAATATATTGAATAAAAATTACACCACGACGTGGAAACGGTAAGCCGTACGTATGCACGTATGGTGACATGTCATTCAAAGGATGGATAAAATACTGAATATGGTTGTACCATATTTATAATAATATTACAGTATATAGGAGATACTGGATTCATTATTTTAGAATGGTAAGAAAAAAGAAAGAAGAATTTGAAGAAGAAATGAATTTGAAAAAGTGTGGTGAAAACATTACCTTTTCTTCGGGTTCTTCCTTTTGATTTGATCAAAGGGCTCCTTAAGTTGAATTTATGACTAAAGTAAGGCCTCTTGGATGAAGTTAGATAAATTGAGAGAGTATTTGAGCAGAGTTTGGCCTATCCAAAAGGCTTTGAAGGTGTGAATTAATGAGAAGGAGGAGTGCCCTTTTATAAGAGGGGTGAGGGACACCTTTGGAAAAGCTAGAAATATTATTTTATAATAAATTCATATTCGGTTTATAATGGCTCCAAAGTGTATTATTTAATGTTTAAGGTGGGGATGGGTCTCAAAACACTCAACCAATATAATTTAGACAGGTTTGGGTTACTATATTAACCTTATCTTTAAGTATTAACTCTTAGTTAATTAGTTTCACTTTTACAATGTCTCTTTGTATTTTTATATTATATGGTTAATAAACTTATATATACCTCCAAGAGACCCCCAAGTGGTCCATTAATGATAAAAATTTCATGATAAAAGTCTCTTGGCCGGTCCTTATATTTTTAGGAATTTAATTTCAATTAATAATATAATATTTTGTTTATAAATTCTTTTATGTCAATTTTGAAACTATTTAATAATTGATTTTTGTAAAAATCATAAAAGAATGATTACTTCGAACAATGTTAAATAAATAAATCCTAAAATGTAATATTATCCTTGAAAATTAGTGTAATTTATAAAAAGTTTCAAATTATATTTATTTGGGTGTTAATAATATTTATTATTTTAATTTTGTACTATTATGGTAATTACTGCATCATCATTGTGTCATAAATAAATTATATTATTTAATTTCTAAAAATTATAAACAAAATATCATTATTTAGTAAATCGTTTTATCTTTCTAATGAATATTTATAGTCGAATGTCCAACATATATAACCCTATGTAAAAATTGTTTTTCTAAAAGATATATGATTATGTCATTTTTGTATTTGTTTTAACTTAAATAAAATAAATTGTCATTATCACTTACTAGTGGCTCCATGGGGTCCAATAATCGAACCAAAGATTCCCATGGTAGGACATGTATAAAAAAATAATGTTAGGACACGTTTTAGGGTAATTCGTTATTATTATAATATTATTTTTTAACCCTCATTTACCAGGTTTACCCTCTAACTGTGGTAAAAAAAATATTTACCGAAGTAATTATTAAAAATTTATAAAAATAAAAGTTACCAATTTACACAATATGAACATCCTGATTCAAAATATGGAATTCATTTTTCCAAATTCAAAACACAGAAGATGCAGCAATTAATTTAAAATTAATTTTCGTAGTTAAAACAAAAAGCGTGTTTTTAAGTGATAATAACTATCAAAAGATTGACATTTGTTTATGTCCGATTTAATTGTGAAATTTTTTCCAATGAAAAACATTGTATTAAATGGTAAATATATATTCTAAATATACTTTAAAACCACTCAAATTCATAATTTATCACTACTAATTATTTTGATTAAAAAAGTTGTTTTTAATTAAAATTTATTAATTATCAATATTCATCAAAATATAAAAGTTCTCCAAAAAGTACCAAAATTTCACCCTAGGCTAAATTCGATATTACAAATCCAAAAATGAAGTCCATTTTGAGAGATAAAATTTATAAAATTTTAAAAATTAGCTATTACTATTCATTACGGCTAGTTTGATTGGTTGTAGTGTGTGTTAGAACTCGAAGTTGCGTACAACACACGCTACTGTATTATTCAAAGAGAAGCGTACCATGGAAGCTTGGGGTTTTACATTGTAAATTTTTTTATGTCCCCATTCTAAATAATAAATTTATTTAGTCAAATTGAATATATAAATGTTTAAAATATTGGATTTAAAAAGTGTTCACTATTAAAGTTGGTAAAAGTGCATTTTGGAAAAATACTTCTTTTATCTGAAAGGAATTTGTTCTTACATTATGTCTAAGAAACTAATAATATGGATTCTAAAATTATAAGGATTATATAAGGTTGAAAATTTTGTTAATACTATTCATAACCTCTTTTGAACGGCTTGTTTGGTAAGTCATGGTGCGCTTGAACTCGGTGTTATGTGTAGTGCATGTTATTGAATTGTTTTGAAGAAATACATACTATGAAATCGTGGGGTGTTAGAATATCAATCATAGATCATAATTGACCATAATATAAGAATACATGTATGAAAACATGAAAATATCTTATGAACTTCTTAAAAAATTAGTTAGTTTCCTTTAACATTGAATAATGGAATATGTATTTAAAAAAAATAAATATGGCATAAAAGTGTGTTAACATCAACAAATAATCATCATCCTTGATAACATTAGATAAGTTTAATGAATAGGATTGTTGTCAACAAATAGGCATAGAAAATAATTTTTTTAGGCAAGGATCACTACCAAGACTATCATAGTGGATTAAATTTACTTCCCATCACATTATTTTGTTATCCAATGTCAATACCATATTATATCATATTGGAGAGTTTCCCTTACAAAACTGAGTTCACTCCCCATTCCAATCCATTTTATCTCATGATATATCAATCATTAAAAAAATTAATTTCAGGGATATATAGTTCAAACCTAACATATCACAAATTAAAAAATACATATTTGTTATATAAGATCATAAAACATTCATTAATTCATCTTATCATAACCCATTGAATGGAAACATGTTTAATTCCATCATTTTATCATAGCATAACACCTATAAAATAAATGGGTTTCATAAATATTTTATCCAAATTTAAATAACAAATGCTAATGCAATGGGTTATGGTGGGTCATCTTTAACTCATCAGTATAATAATACATAGAGATAATGATAATGGTTGGTTTCATATGATCATATAACCATTGAAGAATATTAATCCTTATAAAATGTTGATATACTGGAAAAATACCTTTGAACAAGCATTGAAATTTTTTTTAAATAGGTAAAATACTCTTTTCATTAGGTGACTTTACGAACTAAAAAATCACAGAATGTTGTGAAAATGATTTTATTTTAAAATGATCCTAAATATTTTTAATGTGAGAATAAAATTAATTAATTACTATCAACATATGAAAATTTAACAAAGCATTAATCAATTAAACCATGATTCCATTCACATTTTATAAAATTCCATAAATATCCCCATCTGTAATATTTGTAAAAAATATTTATAAACCGTTGAAAATAAATTCAAATATTATTGAAAATAACTATAATAAATCATTAAGACATATAAATTATCAATATTGAAAACATTTTAAAAAACATATACATGGATGAGGATGCTCGTCGACCATAGTAGAAATAATGTTGTCTTTTTTAAAACCATTTTCCTAATATTTTTAGGATCAAAAGTGAGTGATTTTTATTATTTCATGAAAATTAAATTAATAATGATATGGTAATATTCTTTATAATTATAATATCCATATAATTTCACTCAATTAAATTTTTTCATATATAATCAGAAAAAATGAGATTGTAATAGAAACTCTTACCTCAATCACTGTGTTGCGTCATAAAAATTATATCCTACTTTTTAATAAATATATATTATTTATATATATATATTCAAGGAACATATTAAAATATAAAACAACATGTCTCATTATTAAACAATTTAAAACTATCATGTTGTTAATAATGTGCTAATTAAAATAAGTTCATTGTAAAACTAGTTTATTTTCTGCGGATGTTTCAATTCGACAATTATGGTAACTTCATGCTGGTTATGGTTTCATAATATCTAAAATATTTATCAAGAAATTTTCATAATATTTATTCATTATATATTATTTTATTACCATTATTCTAAATTTTTGATCAAAAAATGAATTGCACCACATTATGGAAAATGTAGTATATATGTTCACACCGTTGATATTTCTACTTTCTAATGGATAAAATGAAGGAATGTGAAATAATATTTTCATATTACAGATTTTTTATTGTTCTATATAAATAATATATATTTTTTGGAGAAATTTCCTTTACCATCAATTAATATTATAAAAGAAAATGAATCTTATGTCTTTATAGAGATGGCCATCTACGCAAACACACAAGCACAATTATCATTTTCATATGGATGGGAATGATAATGAAAAGGTCATCCAATAATTATTATAAAATATAATTAAAATTATAATATAAAAATATTTATGTTTATATGGATAAAATGGAAATAGGATAATTTTTATTTGACACCCACATCAAAAGAGTTTTGTAAAATGACTACCTTTTTTTAACAAACCAATATAGTTTTACTGCATAACCTTTCATTGGATGGTCATAGGTTATGTCCATGATATCAATAATGAAAAAGAATATTGGGAAGGGAATTGAATATTTAAGGAAATAATATTTTTCCAATAATAGAAGATAACAGGTTAACTTTTATAAAATAGGGGACAAACACATGAACAACTTCTTAAAGGATTTAATTAATATAATGTCTCTTTTATTTGAATGTAAATCAAAATGGAAAAGCTATCTAATAATGTATAATATAGGGTAAAAATATATTCATCCAATATTATTTTTAAATTATTATGTAAAATTTTTACTTTTGTATCTTAGATTTACAACCCGGGTAAACATGTTTTTACCCTAACTATCGAAACAATTTTTTGTTGTTTTTACTACTCATTGTTAACAAAAATGAAATTAGCTAAATTAAAATATTCTTAAATTATGAATTGAATTGTGGAATATATTTTATAAAATTAAATTCATATAATTTTCGTAGAATAATTTTTAAAATAATCATAAAAAAGAAAATGAAAACTAATTTTAGAAAAATGTATTTTTAAATATAAAAACATGAATATTCTTAGTGAATGACTTGTAAAAATAATTTGATAAATGTTAAAAAACTTTAATTGAATTTATAATCTATAAATTTCATTATATTAGTTAAAATTAAATAATTAATTTAATTTATTATGATAATACCACTTTCTGTTCATAAAATATTATTTTTAGAAAAAAAGTAATTTTTTTTGAAAATCCATTATTTTATTTTCTATTCAATTGATTACTAATGATTTCATTCAAAAATGGTGTCAAAATAAATTTCCCTAATTTATTTAGACTTATTCATATTCATCAGTCTCATTGATTTTTTATAACAATAACATTAAATATTAATATATAATTAGAATATTAATGTTCATTTAAACTTAGTGGTCCGTCCAATCATTCTATCAATGAAATAAATTGAAAACTATGTATAACTACTCATTCATTATATACATAAATATTGTATCATTTTTGATTAATTATTCATAAAATTCACAATAATACATTTTGAAGTATAGTAATGGTTTATTTTAATTGGATATTAGATACATAATCATATCATTTAATGAATGGTCTTCAACATCTATCCAAAAAATATTATCAAATAAAGATACAATATTCCAACCATACGTATGTTGTTTCATATCATGGGAAAATGAAATATAAAAAACGGTGAGCTTAAATGATAAATAAGTTTAATCAGTAGTGATATCATTCAATGATCATGACTGGTAATAAGATATTAATAACTATATGAGATCATTAACATAATAATAAAAAATGATAAAAAATAATTCATAAGTCAAAAATTTGAATCCTAGAATAATGAATTAGTTGTTCCTACGACATGAATCATAAAAGAATCAATAGTCATAGATCATGAGAATACATCTCTATTATATGAACATTTCATAATAAGGCCACATGAAGTGTCATACAATCATAATCATCAAAATGTTATTTCAAAGACACCCAGAATTTCATTCATATTTTGTTATGATTTGAATAAACACACACATTATAATTTAGTGAGTGTGATAACTTCTTCACTACCCTCTTTTGGGATTGTGATAACAAATAAAGGCCCCATTTTAGGCTTGGGATAACCTCTATTGTACCCTTTCATGATCTTGGGATAACCACATGTGTACCCTATTTTAGGATTTCAATTACCTACCACAAACACATCCAAATCAAAAAATAGTAATCAATCCCAATTAATTGGAGTTATATAACATACCCACAAATCACATAATCATAATTTATTCATAAGTATGGAATATGATCATTAAAACTTTTTTTATTATAAGAAATATTAACAAATGGAAAAGAATATATATTATAATAGTATTTCTTCATCATAATAATATAACATAAAGATAAAGAATAATCATGTTATCTTTTTTATCATATCCCTATTAAAGAATTTGAAAAATAAACGGTCATTCATATATATAAAAATACCATTAAAAGATAATATTAACCTTTTAAGACAAAAATAAACATTTAATTTCAAAATAACTTATTTAAAATTAAAAAATTAAAAAAATTAGCATTGATAAAAATTTGTTTGAAAATAAATATATAAATATATAAATTAATCAATTTATAAAAGTGAATTTATGATGTTTGGAAAAGTCATTCATGTGGCATATTTGAATAAGAATATCATTCACATTTTCAGTAAACTGTAAAATAAACTCATTTAGAAAATGTGATAAATATTACATGTAATAATATTAATTGAAATTAAAATATAGGTATTACATAATTTATACAATATTTAGGTAATGAAAAAATAACATTTTTAAAATAATTTTAAATAAAAAATAGAAATGAACTAAAATATTCCCCGTTAAATAGATAAATAATGTTGGTTATCTGTAATAAAAATTATTGTGGTATTCTAAGTACATAAAGAGTGGAAAATGAAAGAAAATAATTTTATCTATAATAAAATATAATTGAGGATAAATGGAATACAAACATTGAGATATTTATTCTATATTTTTATTGTACAAAGTAGAATCATAAATAACATCACAAAATAATTTTTTTCAACGTAAATAGCTTAACTCATGTATCAATTACATTTAATGATATCTCACCTCCATTATAATATGTTATTCTTTATTATAATTGTATTTTAAAATAATATTCATAAATATAATGTGATATATGATTCACCTACAACATTTTAACACCAATTCATTAATTACATTTGGAAATATTCTTTTATATCGGTTAATGAGTTTTTTCATAATATTTTTTATTTAAAAGTTACGGTCCTTGAAATTTGTTAATTAACATATAAATAATATTAATAATATAATAATTAAATTATTTAATAATTATATAACTTAAAAAATGATTTATATATGTTGGTGATTGAAAGGGAATTTAGTCACTGAAGGGAGTCTAATCTCCATATGTACACACAATTGATGATTTCAAATTCTCTATGGATGGAATAATGAATGATATATAATCATTTTCCATTAAATAATGTTTATTATATCATTAATATAATATATATATATATATATATATATATATTAAACCCCTTATTATAAAAAAATATAAATTATGGTGATGTAAAATTAATAATACATCTACATGGAGATGGTAGTTTACATATATGCACGAGAAATATTTTCATTACCCAATTGATATTTAAGAAGTAGGAAATTATTGCGAAATCATCACAATAACATATTATAATATTGATTATATTTCAATATAATTAATTTAAAAATAAAATTTGTTCATAGATTTTTTAAAAGGAAATGAAATTGAATGATCATTACTACTATTTAATTTTTTCTTTTACAATACTCCTTTCGATAACATCTAAATACAAGATTGATTAGTTATAGGAGAATAAAAATTGTTATAAGATGAGGGTATGGAAAATATTTAATATTTCAAGTAGGTATTGACTGAGATAGAAGTATCATATTTTATGAATAAGGGGGGATAATATTATCTCTTTTATAAGTGATGGGTTGGGCACACATAAAATTATGTAGAATATTACATCATTATATGGTCACTTTTTAAAAGATGAAAAAATAGTAACACCCCATTTTTTATAATGGGTGAAATTTTAAATGGAGATTAATTTTCTGTTTAGTTGTTGCAGAAATTATTATAATGAACCTCATAAATCAAATTTGAAGGACATAATACTCGAAATATATTGTTTAATATATTATTAATGGATTAATAGGTGTCATGGGTGTTTGGTTGAGTTATATGAGTGTTTGGATTTTGATTCCAAATTTAGAGAATGAAAATGAAATAACTTGGTTAGAACATTTGTAGTGCTAACCATGAGGCTCAACTATTAATCTTATTTGTCAATTGAGTATAGTTTGGTTTACTATTATAGGTAGAAATGAAAACTGTGAAACACTCTACAATAAATTGTTTGTGTATCACATGGATTGACAAAGGTTTCCCCTGATAGTATACCATGCTATGTGAGTGGGGTGGAGAACATATATATCATCTCTATATTTTAAATGCATAGTTTTTCAAACTAGGTTCCAAAAAGTTTATGGTTTTGTTATACATAGGAAATGTTAGTGCATTGTTGGCGCATGATTTATCAAACAATAGAGCCATACCCTGAGTCCCTTTTGAATGGGGTAAAATTCTGAAATTTCCCCAACAACATTTAAATTTTTGGCCACCATTATCATTCTTTTTATTCACAACATCCATGTTTGATATCTCCTTTGGATCTAACTCTAGGATTGGATGGATATCCTTCATAATATTTATGATTAGATCATTATTCATCAATTCAGATATCCAAGGGTATTTTGATAATCCTACTTAATTTTATCTTGGAATATCATTTAGTGACATATGATATTTTTGTGTGATCTTAAATGAAATTTTTCTATTGAGATTGTTCATTGTTACTATTTCTCTTATTCCAGCTCGAATCAAATCGTAGTACTGGATAACTGAATATTCCTCATTATAATGTAATTAGTCATTCATATTCCAATTTTTTTATGTTTTTTACATGTATCATAGTGCCTCATGTTGGTCGTTCCATGAAATTCATTTAAAAGTTCATATCAAATTATAAAATTATCTGAATCTTGTTTTGGTTTTTATTGTATCCAAACATGCATCATTAGAGGTTTTATACATTGACATGAGCCACCATTTTTGGAGTGTTATTTTAATGTTTAAAAATGTTATTCCTTGAATTGAAATTAATCTACATTTCGAGGTGGCTTAAATTAGCTTGTTAAATGAATCAGTTTAATGAAATTAAAAAAAATTGAATTCCCTGGAAGATTATCCTTTTATTTAGACTAATAATACAAATAGTTATGGTTATTAAATTTGGTTGTCTTCAATTCCATTATCTAGGATACACAAGAAATGATAATATATCTTGGTTCATGTTTTCTGAATATTTTAAACTAACTAGAGTATATAGCTATGAAATTCACAAGTTAATGAAATTTAATGTCCAGGAAAATTATGAAATTTGCATGCCTATCATTATTCAAGTATTTCTTGGTTTTATACATCTGGTCCAAAAATAATATTCCAAAAGCATAAAATTTATGCGCTCATAGACATTATGGGTTAGGGTGAGGAAGGTAGTGTCATATGGGTGTCCCAATAGGAAAGTGGACCCATATGGATTTATTATTTTAATATATACATTGATTATTACACCTACACTACTCATTGTTTAATTAAAAACTGAATATTTATAAAAATACTTATTTTTGGACTACTAAATTAAAATTAAATCATGTTCAGGGAACCAATTGGAACCTCAACAAAACTATTGTATATAAATAGTAATAGGGGGTTTTATAGGTTTTGGATGATTGATTATCTATTAGTATGAGATATTGGTAGCAGATGACTAAGACATTGGTCAGGATGATTGTATGATATTTTATTCTTTTATTCCATCTCATGTACATGTACTGTACTATATTCATGTTCCCATTTGAGAATGAATTAATTTTTTTTATAGAATCAGGAAATCATTTTAATGTGATACTGATTTTGGACTTTGGAAATTAATTATTTTTAAGAAAATAACATTCACAAACATTCATTCATATAATCGTACACTTTTTATTAATGATCTAGAGGATACTTATTGTAATTGAATCATCTTTATACCCATAATGATATTTGGATACCTCTATAATATGAGGATGCGTGATTGAGGAACCATAATGCTTCAACATGGGGAAAAATATTAGATCTACTTTTCTAAGAACATTCAATTTTACTCTGAGGTATTTTTCCTCTCTCTTACTATTTTTGGATTGTATATAGGATACTAGAAGTGTTTTTCCACCTTAGTTGATTGATATCATCATCGGGATGATTTCGTTAGAGATATGAACCATGATTTGTAGTCTCATATGGATTGTGTGGGAGGATTAAGGACTCCCAAGGTTGCCTCCTATGCGAAGGTAGATATTTCCGGGCATCACACCACTAGAATATGTGGATCCTGGGATGCTAAGACTGATCAAGTAGTGAATTATAATACATTAAATACGGGTGTTCCATAAATAGGAAATTTTTATGTGCAAGATATAGGGGTAGACATTGGTCAAGTCTCGCCCGAGGAAAGAGTTTCTATTCATTAAGCTAGGATACTGATTTGAGAGATTGATGAATGATGGGACGAACTAAAAGGTTAATGAAATCTATATGTATAATTACAAGGATGATAAGGGAGTTCCTAGGGAGGATTCCATTGAAAAATATTACAGTAAACTCTCAAGATACATTTCATATATTCTTATAGGTAGAGGATTTCTTAGCCTGAGGATAAGTAAGGGTTACAAATGAAATAGGAATAGTTAAAATGAATATTCTTATTTACCCCTACCAACATAGTATATATGCACTAAAAATTCAAATCCAATTAACTATAATGTTATTCCAATGTTTTTTAATGTTTTTATATCCTAAAGGATACAAATGATGGGGTTTTCCCTCAAAAGAGTGTCATCTAGGCTGTAATGGGAAGAAGTCTCAGTTTCTGAGCATGACCTAAAGCATACCAAGAATTCAAATGAATAAATGGGTGAGGATGTAATTGAGATTAATTAAAAGTTATTAGAAGATGATATAATTATGGTAATATAGATACACTTGAACATTAATTGGGATTAGTGTGTATGAATTGACAAGAATTATCATATATTAAATGATAATTGAATGAAAGGAATACCACCATAGAGTAGTACATTCAGTTCAGGAAAAAACGGGAAATCCACATTTACGACCACATAAAGGATGATCTAGATATATACCTAACCACTATAACCTATAATTAATTTAGTGATAATTTCATTATATTATAATTTTATCCTTTAATGATTATATAGTTTTTTTAATGGTTCATTTATGTGAACCTCATGGTTCCTCACTTTCCCATTAAAGTTTTTTATAATAAAAAAGTTACATTTTAGTCCACATAGCTTCATGGTGGATCCTTATCTAACCAATTATGTAACATTTAAGCCATTAAAATACATTTATAAGGTCAGGAACACTATTTTTTTGTTAAAAGGATGAAAATTTTAATTAGTAATTCTTTTACTTTTAAAATTTTTAATGGTTATCCATATAATTGAATCATTATATTTGACATGTTATATTCTGATGATAAATGTAAGGTTTGGTTTACATTACATGATTTCAAATTTTAACTTATAAATCATATTACCTTTTAACCAGGGAATTATAATTAATATAACTATGATATTATATATATACAAATTTTTTTTAATTATGAATCATAAAATGATTTTTTTCTTTTGGTTCACCGACTTAACTTGTCCAGAGTAGGTAATTCATGGTGTTTTATGCTTATGATATAGACTGAACTCAACCTGAGATGGTCAGTCTTATTATGATTTGTTTATATAATAATCCCACTATGGTTGTAAATAATATTTAACAAATCACCTTCTATTGGGCATCACATTGGTCCTAGAATTTGTTGCTAGAATCCACATAGTTTGTCAATATCTTTTTATGCATTGGTATATAATCCCATTGGGAAATTCAAGTGATAAATATTGGACGGTTATTTAAAGGGTCATAATCCATATATATTATGTTACTTATTAATTTATATGGAATTTATAGTTCACTTATTCCACATAAATGATAAAACTTATTTAATATTGATTTGATAATTTTTTAAATGAGGGGTTATTTATTTATAATTCAAATTAAAACAAAAATTGTGTTTTTACCTATAGCATTCAATCAAGATTTTCTCTTAAAAATCCAATTGTGAAAATATGTAGTTAAATAAATGATGTTTAAAAATTAAATTTTGAGATAATTTGACTAGTGATTGATGGTGTTAGTTAAATAATGTTCATAATAAAGTTTTTATTGATATATATTACATAATATCCCATATATATGAGCTTGTTTACATGTTGTAATAAATTAGAATAGACTAAATTCCATAAAATTATTCCCTAATTGAATATTATATGAATATGAAAATTGTTTTATGGTTAGTTTAAAATATTTCATAGTATTGTTTCCATGAATGGGACTAAGTACTTTTCTTATTGGTTATAGTTTCCTTATTTTGTTTCCTTCGACAAGAGGGTAAGGTAGTAGATTCTAGTGATATTTTAGGAATTAATATTCTTTAATAAATGATTCCTTATGATATGTAAGGTCTTAGACAATTATTCTATAAATTTTGAAGATAATAACTGATATAATTTTGATCCATGTTCTTAGGAATGCTATGTTCTATTTCGTGTTAGCTTGAGTCCGGTATCACTCAAAGTTAATTTGATTGGAACCCCAGGTCATTGGGTGGTTTTAAGGTATGTTGAACATCTAGGGGGTATTCCCATTTGTAGATATCCTTATCACGTAAACCCATAATATTCTAATGTCAACATCAAATACCTCGAGATAGTAGTTCCTTATCAGGATAATTGGAGAGAATCAGGGTTTGGTAGCCCGATCCATGCATGGTCATGTCATTATTCCATTGTTGGAAGTTTTGAACCTTATAGGTTGATGACACACTAGTTTTAAATTTTTTGTACCTATTTAAAGAAATAATTAATGTGTGTATGATGTCGTGTAATGGAGAACATAAGAGGGATGTGGTTCTTAGGTGAGAGACATGATGGCAATATGGACGGACCTAGTGAACATGTTTTGTAATTTGATTTGAGAAATGGTGAAATAATTAGATGCACCTTTTTTGTATTGGATATCAATTGGTTGCATGTGTTTTATATAATAAATGATACCTTGTTATAGAGGTTCTCTTGGGGTTTGACGATTCCTTTAAAGATAATAAACGTAGTTATATTCTCGTTTTAATGCTAATAAATGGGAACTGCTCATGTTTTGATATTTAGGAATGGTGATAACTATATTTTTCAAGAATTCACATAGGGTGAATGTGTATCATGAATTTTTTATGGGTAAGAATGTTTAGGATCTTATCCCAGATTAATTATTGTTGCACATTTAAGATTTATTTTCTGAAATGAGACCTCTTGGTAGGTGTTCATTTGATAAATCAAAACTTATGTGACATTCCTAAATTTGAATAGAATCTTTCTCATGTATCAATGTGTATTAAAACTAATGTTCCATGTATTATAGTTCACTTGAATTGTGGATAAACGACCCACAAAGGTGGGTGAAGGGTCTTAAATTTCGTAATACAACTTGTATACTCATTCTGTTTAACATGATTAGTTCATGTTTAATAACATAAGAACTTATGAATATGGAATGAAAGTGAACATCCCGGTTCAGTCCATGGATCAAAAGTTACAATAGGATGATTATAGGAATGATTCCCTATATATATGGGTAGATTTTAATGAAATTATCCATTTCATTGGGCTAATTAAGATTCTAGTTAGTTGTCAATAGATGTTTGAACTATGATTGAGCCCAAAAAAACATGCTTGGAAGACATAATATCATGTTTTGTTAAATTTAATGTATGAACTATTTTAATGTGAATGTTTCTAGGAAAATGATCTAAAAAATTTATAGAATATATGCATACTCATAGTTTATAGGTGATTATCCCCAATATCATTACATATTGTAGAGTACAACAAAATAATGTTGATTATACACTGAGATATATGTCTAATTTTTTTCTTTCATGAGAGGACTTCCTGTGAGTTACACAAGATGGGATGTTTTAAAACAAGTCAGATGGTTCATTGTACAACATTTGATATTTAAGGGTACTGACCCTTGTTTTTTATTTTAAATTGAACAAACACAATGGAAACCATTATTCAGAAATTTGTACATGTGATGGGTGAGATTTTTATTAGAGCATGGGAGTGAGAAGGTTATTCTGCATGAAATATTTTATATGTGATGGATAATGTATAGTTATGATTAATTCATTTCAATAGTGAGATGACATTGATTTTTATAATATGGTGTTCTAGATGTCAGTTTCTAGTGGGAAATGATCACGTGATAAGGGTGGATGGACTTTTACTTAGGTTGTGTGATGGTCATTTTGGATCTCATATACCATTTCATAAATGGAAAAATATATATCAATAATTATTGTAAAATTCTACGCATTGGTTCAAAAATGAAATTGGAGAATACGTAGTATTGGAAATAGTCCCAATGTTGACTTATGATGATCTTTATGTATTGGATTAGGTTATTTTTGGTTCCTTTGTTATGGTGTGATGACTTTATTTGATGATACTATGGTCATGATCCATTATCAGGAGTCTGGTATAGTCATTTGTGGGTGTTCAATGGATAAAGGCTTTTTTAATTTTTTTCTGTGTCATCTCATATGTTCATGTCGATCATTTTGGAAAATTTTCATGCTCAAATAGTTCAAATTAATTTTCTTCTTGTAGTTTTATTTTATTTTTCATGAATAATTAGGAGAACTCCATAGGCATAATATGGGTTAATTGTAGAGACCCAAATCTTGACATACATGGACATTACATTACTTTTGAGGAATACTTAATACATAAAAAAACAAACACACAAGGACCGTAATAGTTTAGTGTCTTTGGAAACTTGGATCATAATCCTCTAATCGTGGTGAAGGATCTTTAACATCTCCCATAAAGATATTCCCCTTTTTGTTTTCTTACCTAAAACCTTTCTTTATATCCTGGGGAAAAGAAAACATATAAAGGGTGATCTCAAATTCTCAGTAAGGGTAAACATAGAGAACATAAAACAATCCATAAACATTTGAATGCAAAAACATGAACATAAAATCTAAACATCAAAATCTTTAGAAAAGACATAAATCTTGGAAGTATGTGATTCATATATCACAAAGGAGCATCAATCATGATAAAACAGAATGGGAAAAAAATATGTAATTGTTTCAAACCATTAATCACATGATATAATTTCCATAGTAACCAAGGCATTGCTGGCAAGACCATCTTAGTGGACAAAGTCCCATTCTGAATCGAGTTCACTCATCGTTTCAGTCCTATAAAACTGAACCGGATTAACTTACCATTCCAAACATGTCTATATCATGAGATATAAATATTTACCTGATGCATTGGAGGTAGATATAGGTACCACCCATCTCATAATGAAATCATTTTTACTTGTTCCACAACATGAACATAAATCATTCATCATTACCCAAAGTATAAAATGGGATTCATAAACATCATCCCATAATAACATAATCCATAAAAAATGGAAATCATTTCACTATAAGAAAAGTGAAACAATGTAAATCATAGAGAAATTATACTTGAAAAATACACATAAGAAATAATTCTATCTTATATAGAAAAAGGGTTTTGATAAAACACATGAAATGAATTCTTGAGGAAAATATCCTTTCTTCTTCAAAATCATTTTCCTTTAGAAAAATGCCATGATATATTAAAAGAAAATGATTTTTTTGAAAATAGTTAATAAATCTTTTAGAATAAGCCTCATAAAAACAAGGCGTTATGAAATAGTAAAAATCTGTTCATGCTGTATAAGTTAAAAAACATTTTTCTCGTACTTTTTCCAGAAAAGTCAAAAAGTACCTTGTGTGTTAAACAAATAAAAGATTCCTTCCATACGATGTGGTAAAAGTAAACAAGGGTAAAAATGAATATGAACATACATGGAAGAAAAGTAAACATTTTATGAAAACATTTTGAGAACATATGGACTTGGATAAAAAACCTAACCCCAGTAAATACTTACGAATAAACAATCTCAGATAAGAATGAGATTGGAGTAATTATCCCTTACCTTATGTCAAATTTCTTCTATATGTGTCCGAGACTCCTGAATATTGGATTTAAACATATTATTAACTTGTAACAGAACCATAATAAGATTTATGATATCATATATTATTCACTTATGACTTTATATTATCCGTTCATTTGTCAATTTCATGTTAAAACAGCGTTTTGGGTAAAATTATTTCCTTTATCATACGTGTTTCAAATTGTTGTTCTTGATATTATTACTTATATTATGATTTACTTAATTCAATAATTTAAATAATGATTTATATATATAATATATATTCATCATATACATATATATATATGATAGATCGATAATTGGAATGAAATGCACCGTTCATGGTGACGGTAGGCCGTACGTACGCATGAACGATGTTTTAGTTTCCTAATTGGATTAAAAGGAATTAAGTAGATGAAATACACACATATATATATATATATACATAAATCCAATATCATTATTATGTCATATATTCCATTATTATTCATTATATATACTTTATAATTACTCATGAATGGTTAACATGGAGAGTGAATCTCATCGCGTCGTGGAGACGGTAGTCCGTACGTACGCACGAGCGATGATATCATTCCCATGATTGTGGAATTGTATTTAAGTGTATCTATAATATTTCAGAATCAATATAAATTTACAATAATAATATATAGTTATTTATTTACAACATTATACCCATCCAAGTATGGTGGTGGTTGAAAACAGATTACACCACGGCGTGGAGACGGTATTACGTACGTACGCACGCGTGGTGATTTTGTTTTCCGTAGGATGTATAGAAGGTGAAATAGGGTTGTTAAATATTTATAATAACATATCAGAATATATGTAATACATATTTTATTACATTATAATGAAACAACTAAAGAAGAAGAAGTAGAAGAAGAAAGACATTTGAAAGAGTCGGTAGAAGAGATTACCTCTTCCTCGACGCACCTCCTTTAATCTTCATCTTAGGGCAATAGAGTTGGTCTTTTAAGAAGACCATAATCTCTATGATGTAACTATAAAGGTTGAAAATAGGAATTTTCAGGGGTTGTCTGAGCTTTAAGGCTCAAAATGGCGTGAAGAGAAGAGGGAAGGGGTGCCCTTTTTATAAGGGAGGAGAGGGGCACCTTAGGAAAACATAAAATATTATTTTATAATAAAGTCATATTCGGGTTTTAATAGCTCAAAATTGATTTATTTCGAAGATAAGGTGGGGATGGGTCGAAATAATCTCAACCAATAGGATTTAGACAAGTTTAGGTTACTATTTTAACATTATCATTTCGATTTAACTCTAAGTTAAATAATTTAACTTTTACCGTGTCTTTTTGTTTTCTTACACTATATGGTTAATAAAATTACTATAACCAGAAAAAAGAACCCCAAGTGGTTCATTATTAATATATATATATATATCTTTATATAAGTCATTTTTCCAAACCTTAGATTTTTAGGAATAAAATAACAATTAATAATATAACATTTGTTTTAAAAACAATTTTATGTCAATTTTGACACTATTTGGTACTTGATTTTTTTTGAAAATCATAACACCATGATTAGTTCGAAAAAAGTTAATTAAATGAATACTAACATGTCATATTAAATTATAAAATTACTTTAATTCATAAAAAGTCTAATATTTCATTTATTTGTGTATTTATAACATCAATTATGTTAATATTTCATTAATAAGGTAATTACTACATCATCATTGTGTCATAAATAAATTAAATTATTTAATGTCTAAAAATTATAAATAAAATACCATTATGTATGAAATATTATTATCTTTCTAATTAATACTTATAGTCGAATTTATATTATGTATAAACCTATAATAAAAATGTTTTAGTTATTAAACTTTGATTTTAACTATTTCAATTCTTCTTTAAGTAAAATCATAATAAATGTCCTAATGTAATCCAAGTAGACCTAAAGGGTAATATTTTATCCCTAAAGTTTTTTTTTGGTAAAACTACACTTATCCAATAGAATTAAGACATGTGTTAGGGTAATAATAATATCATTTTTACCCTTAATTTCCATATTTACTTTTTACCGTGGTAAATAAAAGTAAAATGTTACTATTCACCAAAAATTATTTTTATCATATTGAACCACATTTTAATCCTTGATATTAACCATGTCTCTCGGATTTTCAAAATTCCACTCACAGAAGTGGTAAAATTAAGTTTTATGTAAATTTTCAAACTCTCATAGGAGGTGGGTAAAATACGGTGAAAAGTGCAATAAAATTTTTATATGTCTAAAATTATTATAAAATGACTCCAATGAATTAAATTGAACTTATATAGGTATTATGTATCATTTTTGACCTAAAATTAATTTAAATAAAATAAATAATTATTTATATAAAAATTCGGTTTTTAAATAGTAACTAGTGTTTTTACTATTCATCAAAAATTGAAAGTTTTCAGAAAAATACCAAAAATTCACCCTAGGCTAATTTTGATATTCCGAATCCA
Organism: Viscum album; assembly: GCA_963277665.1. Lineage (NCBI taxonomy): Eukaryota > Viridiplantae > Streptophyta > Magnoliopsida > Santalales > Viscaceae > Viscum > Viscum album. The sequence goes on along the minus strand of OY728164.1, from coordinate 260,843,946 downwards.
AAAATGAAGTTCATTTTGAAAATTAAAATTTATAAAATTTCAAAAAGTGGGTATTACTATTCATAACGGCTAGTTCATAATAATATTATAATAATATATCGTTTAGTGAAACTCAGTATTGCATACTACACATGCTATCGAAGAAGGTATTGATTGCGTGTAATGCAATCCAAGTCAGGGCTGTGTGTAGTGAATGCTCCGTTTGGTGTTGCGTATAACATAATCAAAACATATTTCATTTATACATTAAACAAAAGCTATAATTAATGTTGCGTAGAGTAATTCCCACAAAATGAACATGAAATTGTGTGTAACATGAGCCATGAATAGTGGTGCGTATACTACAAGCTAATACGATGTTGCGTATAGCGCAAGATACTCTTGCTGTAGCATAAAATACAAGACATCAATGAAATTAAAAAAATAATTCTCATAAAATATCGGGTTGTTACATTCTACCCCCTTAAAATGAATTTCACCCTTGAAATTCTTCGAGGTTAAAATGTTTTACTACAAGAAAGTTTATTTCATAGAAACCCACATCATAAAAAGGAATACTAAAACTTCATTTTAAAATGGGAATTTAGAATCATAACGTTCACCCAAAGTAACTCAGCACAGGGTTTCCACATAGGACAACATAGATGAAAATATGGATATGGAAAAGAAATCTAACCATCATGTTCAAATGGAGAGTGGAAGAGAACATGGCTATGAAAAATCCAACAATCACAAAACCATAAGTTTGTGATGATCTAAGGTACCATCTGATTCATCAGATATAAGGGCACTAGGACAACATTTTTGGTTTTCAAGATGATTTCCCTAAAGTTGAATAATTTGAATTAGATGAAATACTTACTTTATTTCGGTATAATCTCACCGTTGTTCGTGCCTTGAAAAATTTACACTCCATCTCTTAATGAAATGATGTTGAATTTTTCATTCATGAAGTGTTAGAAGATCATGTGATTGAATGATCGGTCATTCCATATGTCTCAAACAAAAGTTTAGAAAAAATTATCAAATATAATAAGTCCATATATGGTGAGGTTAATCGTATATGATTCAAAAAATGGACTTATACTTCATCTATCATACTACTTAAAAAAACTAGTTTCTACTAACCAGGGACTTCCTGTAGGCCAGTGGTAAGAAATAAAGACTTGTCACACTTCGATTGTGGGTTCGATTCCCACAGCCTTGTCTGACGCAACGGGTTGTCACCCGTCCTGCAGGTTGTACCTTTTTCTAAAACTACATTATAATAACATTCCTGCAATAAAGTAGAAAAAAGTTCTAGCCTTAAAAAATACTATCTTATGTCTAACTTAATTCATTCCAATATTTAGGCTTATCAAAAATACTTCTGTCCAAGCTCATATTATAAAGAAAACAATTACAAGATATGTCATCTACATAGCATGTGAATACCATCATTTATCCCCCATATATCATACGATATATATTGTTGGTCACAATCCAAACATGTGAATACCTTAATCATGTATTCTCTTGATCCATAGTGAAAACATGAATGCTGTGACAAGGTAACCCTTTCCATATACCAAAATCCCAAAAATTCTATATACTCAATCCATGATATCACTTTTTCATTATATTAGTCATGAGCTCATTAATACTTTCAAACATTTCATTATCTGTTTATCCCTTCTTTATGCACATATTAGTAGCTTTCCAAAAATATCTGAATAACCATTCATGGTTTCCGGTACCATTCAACATATACTTTCAAAACTCAAGAAAAGGAAACAATGTAACAATCCTTATATTTTTCTTTATTCCATAGTACCATACATTATTCGTGATAAACATACAATCATTACACTACCTTCTTAAAACACTGACTGAGCTTCATCATTTCTTCTATCTCATACATCATTTGTAGTCTCTTCATCTTCATCCACATAAATACTACCCATATGACCATGCTGATTCTCTTTACGAGATTTTACCTTAGGGAATTGGTTTGCATAATTCCCATAAATTCCACATTTAAAACACTTAACCATTGTTGATGTCTTAGCAATACTATTATCCTTGTCCATGGTGTTAACTGAATCTTTTCCTTTACAATTACTAGCTTTGTGTCCTTCTTTTCCAAACCCAAATCATATTCCAGTTCCTTTGAAACATTCTCCCTGATTCCTCTTCCCACATGATTTACATGAGGGAAATTGAACATTCTCTCCTCTATGATCATCATGAAACTCCATCTTTATTTTAATAGCTGAGTTAGAAAACTTACCAAATTTGAGATTATTGATCATATTATGAGATTGCTGATTAGAAATAATAACGATATGTGGGCTTCCAGATCCAATTTCATTTGGTTTCTCATGAATAATAACATTCCATTGTCCATAATATCCTTTATTATCTTGAATCTTCATGTTTCCAGCCATTTTCTAAGACACAAAAAGAATAGTGTGAGAGGCCAAAATCATAATCAAGGGGGAGTAACAACAATATCAAACATATTAGGTTTAATTCTAATATTGTTACCATATTTCTAGGACTATAATATATACTTATACTTAACCTTATGGACATCCCTAGACATACCTTAGAAATATCTCTTGGGATCTCACTAATGTTTTCTCATCCTAGTTTCCAAAGGTTGACTAAACCGAACATATGATAATAACTGTAGAGACCCAAAGCATGAAGTACATGGACATTAAATTACTTTTTAGGAATACTTAATACATAAAAAAACAAACACACAAGGACCATAATAGTATAGTGTCTTTGGAAACTCGGATCATAATCCTCTAATCGTGGTGAAAGATCTTCAACATCTCCTATAATGATCTTCCCCATTTTGTTTTCTTACCTAAAACCTTTCTTTATATCCTGGGGAAAAGAAAAAATATAAAGGGTGAGCTCAAATGCTCGGTAAGGGTAAACATATATAACATAAAACAATCCATAAACATTTGAATGCAAAAATATGAACATAAAATCTAAACATCAAAATATTGAGCAAAGACATAAATCTTGGAAGTACGTGAGGAATATATCAAAAAGAAACATCAATCATGATAAAATAGCATGGGAAAAAACATGTAATTGTGGAAAACCATTACGCACATGATATGATTTCCATAGTATCCAAGGCATTGCTACCAAGACCATCTTAGTGGACAAAGTCCCTTTCTGAATCGAGTTCACTCCGCGTTTCAGTCCTATAACACTAAACCAGATTAACTTACCATTTTGGCCATGTCTATTTCATGAGATATAAATCTTTACCCAATGAATTGGAGGGAGATATAGGTCTCACCCATCTCATAATGAATCATTCTTACCTATGACACAACATGAACATAAATCATTCATCATTACCCAAAATATAAAATGGGTTTCATAAACATCATCCCATCATAACATAATCCAAATAAAAAAATCGATATCATTTACTCATAAGAAAAGTGAAACCACATAAATCATAGAGAAATTATACTTGAAACATACACATAAGAAATAATTCCATCTTATATGGAAAATGGTTTTGATAAAACACTTGAAATGAATTCATGAAGAAAATATCCTTTCTTCTTCAAAATCATTTTATTTTCAAAAAATGCCATGAAATTTTAAAGAAAAGGATTTTGTTGAAAATAGTCATTAAATCATGTAGGATATGCTTCATGAAAATAAGGAATTATGAAACCGTAAAAATCTGTTCATGCGGTATAAGTTAAAAAAACATTCTTCTCGTACTTTTTCTGGAAAAGTCAAAAAGTACCTCGTATGGTAAACAAATAAAAGATTCCTTCCACACGATGTGGTAAAAGTAAAAAAGGGTTAAAATGACTTTAAACATACATGGAATAAATGTAAACATTTTATGAAAACATTTTGAGAACATATGGACATGGATAATAAACATAACCCCATAAAATACTTACGAATAAACAATCTCAGATAAGAATGAGATTGGAATAATTATCCCTTACCTTATGTCCAATTTTTTTCGTATGTGTATGAGACTTTTGTATTGTGGGGTTAAACATATTATTAAATAGTAACGGAACCATAATAATATTTAAGATATCATATATGATTCAATTACAACTTTATATTATCCATTCATTTGTCAATTCCATGTTAAAGCAGTGTTTTGGGTAAAATTATTTCATTTATCATACATGTTTCGACATGTTGTTCTTGATATTATTAATTATATTCTAATTTACTTAATTCTATAATTTATAACATGATTTATATATATAACATATATTCATAACAAACATATATATATGATAGATTGATAAATGGAATGAAATACACCGTTCATGGAGACGGTAGGCTGTATGTACGCATGAACGCTGTTTTCGTTTCATTATTGGATTGAATGGAATTAAGTAGATGAAATACATATATATATATACACATAAATCCAGTATCATTATTATGTCATATATTCCATTATTATACATTATATATACTTTATAATCATTCATGAATGGTCAACATGGAGAATTAATCTCATCGCGTCGTGGAGACGGTAGTCCGTACATACGCATGAGCGATGATATCATTCCCCTGATCATGGAATTGTATTGAAGTGTATGTATAATATTTCATAATCAATATAACTTTACAATAATCATATATAGTTATTTATTTAGACCATTATACCCATCCAAGTAAGGTGTTGGTCGGAAATAGATTACACCATGGCGTGGAGACGGTATTCCGTATGTACGCACGCACGGTGATTTCGTTTTCCGTAGGATGGATAGAAGGTGAAATAGGTTTGTTTCAAATTTATAATAACATATCAGTATATATTTAATATGGATGTTATTATATTATAATGAAAAAACTAAATAAGAGAAAGTAGAATAAGAAAGAGACATGAAAGAGTCGGTAGAGGAGATTACCTCTTCCTTGATGCACCTCCTTTAAACTTCTTTTTAGGGCACTAGAGTTGGTATTTTGATAATAACAGAACCTTTATGATGTAACTTTAGAGGTTTATAAGAGTAATTTTCTGGGGTTGGCTAATCTTTAAAGCTCAAAACGGTGTGAAGAGAAGAGGTAAGGGGTGCCCTTTTTATAAGGGAAGAGAAGGGCACCTTAGGAAAACTTAAAATATTATTTTATGATAAAGTAAGATTCAGTTTTTAATAGCTCCAAATTTATTTATTTCGAAGCTAAGTTGGGGATGGGTCTAAATCCTCTCAACAAATATGATTTAGACAAGTTTAGTTTATCAGTTAGATTTAACTCTATGTTAAATAATTTAAATTTTATCATGTGTTTTTGTTTTCATACACTATATGGTCAATAAACGAACTATAACAAGCCAAAAGAACCCCAAGTGGTTCATTATTAATATATATATATCATTATCTAAGTCAATTTTCCAAACCATTGATTTTTTGGAATAAAATAAAAATTAATAATATAATATTTGTTTTAAAAACAATTTTTTGTCAATTTTGACACTATTTGGTACGTGATTTTTGTGAAAATCATAACATCATGATTAGTTCGAAAAAATCTAATCAAATCAATAGTAACATATCATATTAACCTATAAAATTAGTGTAATTCATAAAAAGTCTAAAATTACATTTATTTGGGTATTTATAACATCAATTATGTTAATATTTCATTAATAAGGTAAATAATGCATCATCATTGTGTCATAAATAAATTAAATTATTTAATGTCTAAAAATTATAAATAAAATACCATTATGTAGGAAATCGTTTTATCATTCTAATGAATATTTATAGTCGAATTTATGTTATGTATAAACCTATATTAAAAATGATTTAGTTATTAAACATTGATTTTAACTATTTTAAATCTTATTTAAATAAAATAATAATAAATGGTCTAATCTAATCCACGTTGACCTGAAGGGTAATATCTTATCCCTAAGGTTATTTTTGGTCTAACTACACTTATCTAATAGAATTAGGACCTGTGGTATGGTAATAAAAATATTATTTTTACCCTTAATTTCCCTATTTACTTTAAACTGTGGTAAATAAAAGTAAAAAGTTAGTATTCACCAAAAATTATTTTTATCTTATTGAACCCCATTTTAATCCTTGATATTAACCGGGTCTCTCAGATTTTTGAAATTCCACTTACAGAAGGGGTAAAATTAAGTTTTATGTAAATTTTCAAACTCTTCTAGGAGGTGGGTAAAAGACAGTGAAAAGTTCAATAAAATTTTTTTATGTCTAAAATTATTATAAAATGACTCCAATAAATTACATTGAACATATTTAGATATTATGTATCAATTTTGACAAAAATTAAATTTAAATAATATAAATAATTTTTTATATAAAAATTCGATTTTTAAATAGTAACCTTGTGTTTTCACTATTCATCAAAAATTCCAAGTTTTCTGAAAAATACCAAAAATTCACCTTAGGCTGATTTTGATATTCCAAATCCAAAAATGAAGTCCAATTTAAAAAATAAAATTAATGAAATTTCAAGAAGTGATTATTACTATTCATAATGTCTAGTTCATAATAATATTATAATAATATATCGTTTAGTGAAACTCGGTATTGCATACTACACACGCTATCGAAGATGGTATTGATTGCGTGTAATGCAAGCCAAGTCAGGGATGTGTGTAGTGAAAGCTCTGTTTGGTGTTGCGTATAACATTATCAAAAGATGTTTCATTTAGACATTAAACAAAATCTATACTTAATGTTGCATGGAGTTATTCCCACAAAACGAAATTGAAATTGTGTGTAACACGAGCCAAAAATAGTGTTGTGTATACTACAAGCTAATACAGTGTTGAATATAATACAAGATAATATTGGTGTATCATACAACACAAGACATCAATGAAATTAAAAAGAAAAATTCTCATAAAATCTCAGGTTGTTACGTTAATTATAAATTATTGTGATACCTTTTTATGGAAAATCCAACCTGAACAATTTGAGCCTGGTCGATTAGAGTTTTACCATATGGAAAAAATTAAGGACCATGACTAATGAAATTATGTGTAATCAGTTAAAATTATATTGTTAATTATTAGGATGATGAGGTATTTGTTCAATAAGAAGTTGTAATGTTGGGAATACCATGATTTACAATTTTTCATTTGAAATATAGAACCAATAGTGGGGACTTCCATTGGCCAGATGAAATATGGGATGATGAGGTGGTCATGTCTCATCTTGGATTGTCAAGAGTAAGCATCATCTAAGAGTTTTTTTATGAATAAATGTGTTTCCTTTATTTAAAAAGGATTACCTACTGTATGATCAATGCCATCCTTAATGTAATATTTTTTTAAAATGTAACCCTATCATCTGGATATAAATTTTCAAACAATTTAGGTCATTTGAGACATATATTTTCTACAAGGATTCTCTAAAATGATATGTTCCAAGGTGTATAGTTCGTAATTAACCTTTTTTTGGGTTGGGTGATATTTTAAAAGGAGTTTGAATTTTCAATTAGGTGGAAGTTCCAAATCAAAAGAAAAAATTAGAATATAATTTTTAATCATAGATCACGAAAATTAAATTGTTTCATATTGACTTTGTGTCTTAATAGGTTTATTTTAATTTTTGATGAGTTTTCAGACTTTAAGGATTTTAAATCATTGTTTTTAGAAAGACATTTAAATGAGCATGGTTTGTGTATTATTGGGAGTAAACATGAAGATCAACCATGTGCCCCATATTTTAATCAGAAAGGTAAGGTAAACTATATAATGTGGACCATATTAAAATTCAACATGTTCTAATAAATATTCTTTCTATCATTTGGTTGGAACATGGTTTCTTTTTTCCATGCTCTAGGGTAGATCCCTTGTAATGTATCACTTCATGATATGTGAATGTATTATAAAACAATGTGTCTATCCCTGCAAGCCCATGTTCCATATGGATTTTCATTTTATATGTTTGGAGAATAGTTTATCAAAACACGTGGCCAATCCATACCCCCAATTAAAATGGTGTGAAATTCAGATTTTCCCCTCTATCATTAATCCCTCATCCATATTTCTCCTCATTTATTCAACTGGAAGCAACCCCATTTGGGTTCCCCTTTTGTTCTTAGTCTATGATTTTGTGGATATCCTTTATAAAATTTATGATTCAACATATTGGTTTGAAAACAACAATTATATGATTCCACTTCCTACTTTTTTTCATTTATTATTACTTATTGGATACAATTTTTGTGCAAGATTATATTCCCCTCTCTGGTGGTTTAGTTTATTATTCTAGATTACCTCATTCCAACTCCTATAAAATTAGGGTAATATACATTTTATATTTACTATATATAATAAACTTATCTTCCATTTTCCATATTTTTTAATTTTTTTTATCATGTGCCTTCTTGTTGTGTGTTGAACATTCCATGAAATTCCATAATAATGTTAAATTAAATAATTAACTTTTTCACATAATATATAGGTTTTTATTTCACCAAAATTTACATATTTTGAGGTTATATACAATGATGAGATTCACCCTTTTTAGTGTGAAACATTAAATGTCTAAAAAAATACTCATTGAAAAAATATTAATCAACCATTTGAGGTGGGTTAAATTGTATTCTGGAATAAAATGATATAAAAAAATTAAATAAATTGAATAACATAGAGGATTATCCTAGTATTTGGTTTGATTTTACGTATATCCATTATTAATATCATGGGGTCCTTTAAATACTAGATCTAAGGTAACATAGGATATGATCTTATGGCTTAGGTAGTGTTTTCTCCAAATAGTTAACATCAAAGGTTAAAACCATGTGGAATTTTCTAGTTTACAAAATTTAAGTGCCATAGAAATTTTGAAAATTAAATGAATATAATTATTCATCGATGATATTGTGGTATACCTTAGGTCCCAACCATATGAACATAAATATAAAATTTATTTTCTTAGAGACATTATGGAATAGGTAGAAACAAGTAGTCTTAGATGAGTGCCCCAAGAAAACATGGATTAATGTTGATTAATTATCCATATCATTATATTGATTTCTATTTTTACACTGTTTATTATATATTCACAGAATTGATAGTGTTAGAAACCATTGTTGGTGGCCACACCCTTCTTGGGCCACAAATTAGAACATAGACAGAACACATGGATAGATGTATAGACAAAGGAAAGTTTCATGTTATGAACAATTAATTATCCTTTAGGATTAGAGCATAGTTGCATATGACTGAGGTATTTCTTATGATTCTCATGGGATATTATTTTATATATTTCTCATTATATTTTAAATTTATTTTTTGTAACACCAACTTCTACGTATTACTGATTTTCTATAATTGTAGCATTAGGGAATCATTTTTATATGATTCTGATTGTGGATTTTAGTATCATTATTATTATTATTACAATTTACATTCACTTCCATTCATTAATATATAATTAAGATTATTTGTTATAGACAAAGAGTGTATATTCTTCCCATTTTACCACCTTAAGACTCCCTATTTTAGTCTTAAGCATCCGGCATATGGGGTGTTGGGCATGATTCTATGTGACACACCAGCTCAAGGAACCCTTTTAGTGGATCTCAGTTTGAGACATTAAACACATGGCTGATGATTCTTAGATAAGATAAGATAATGTAGAAATATATTCAAAAATAATAATTCGTCAATTTATTTGGAATTCTTGTCCTATAAAAATAATTTACCCCCTAGAAAACTGATTTAAACCTAAACCATTGAATAAAAATTCAAATTTTCTACTATTGATTTTGTGGAAAAAGAAATTTTACTATATTACATAATAACAATAATTATTATTGAAATAATGGAATTCATTATACCATATTAAATTTCGATAGGTGACAATTTTTTTTGAATATCTTCTTAAAATGCAATGAAAACTAGTTTTTCGAAAATTTAATTTTAAAGAAAAATAAATAAATTAACATCAATTATATACCTTATAAAAAATAAAATTAATGTGGATATATATATATATATTGTATAATTAGTCCATACAATTAAATAACAATTAATAAATATAGATTAATTTTTAATTATGATAAAATTACATTACACGCATAAAAATATTTTTTAGAAAAATATGTTTTCTAGCTTAAAAAAGAACATATACTAGAATTTTGTATAATATTTAGTGTTATGTAATTAATTATTTTCATAAAAAATAATTGGTAGATATTATTATTTATAAACTAATTGAAAATATTCTTTTTATTATAATTAAATTTATTCAAGGAAGGGAAATGATAACATTGGAAGCATTTTTATTTTTCCTATATTCACATATTTTTTTAGAGAATTCCCAAAAATTTATCACAATGGAATATTAACATATTTATTTGAAAAATCATATTAATTATCTCAAATAATTATTTTTTTTTAAAATAAAATTTATTATATTTTTTTCACAAAATATAATAAAAACAATTTTTGAAAAAAACATAATTTTGAAGCATAAAATTAAATTACTAAGAATTAGTATTTATTTATTATGAGATAGTCAATAAATTTTTATTATTTTAAACCGTTATTAATATTTTAAATAAATATAGTTCTTAATATTCATAATTTTTATTTTAATTGATCAGTTATAAAGTATTAATACATTAGGTATCATTTAGACTCGGGGTTGCATGTAAAGAAACATATCTAATACTTCAAGATCATTTCAAATGAAATATATTTAAAATCATGATGTGTTAAATTATGAATTCCTCAAAATTTATTTCACCCTTTAAATATCATCACTTTAATACTAAAAAATGAAGATATATTTCCTTTGTTACAACCTTGCTATCCTATATAGTTGTGAAAAAATTATGATTCATCTCAAAAACATTAAACAATTGTGTATTTGATTATTATTTAAAATTTACTACATGATCCATGATTCAAACCAATTAATAATCATAATAAATTTTCTACTCTTGATGTAAATCCTTATCTTTCACGACTAATGAAATATTAGATTTTTTTAATTTCATAAAATTGAAATGTGGAATACATCACGAAACTGAGAGAGGTTTAGTGGATTCTCTAAGATATAAGTTACAATCCTTAATATATCAAGATCCTTGAATGGAATAATATTCCAATGGATAATCATCCCCTTGTATTTTAATATAACAAAATTTATACATGTATAAATTAAATGTAATTATTTTTCACTATAATTGAATTATAGATCTCACCTTCTATAAGAATTCTAACTCATATATCTACTCTAAACTACCTTGATGTGACGAAGAATGGGTATAACATTATAAATGATTTCCATATATATATATCGTGTACCAATAGCTTATTTTTTCCCACATTGTCTTGTTAAATTATAGTTATTCACTTCTATCTATTGTGGTCTTCATATAGAACAATCTGACTAATAGAGTGAAAGATATTTTAATAAGAGAATTTTACTAGAGGAAGGTATTGATCCAAAAAAATTGAAATCTAGGAAAAAATATATGAACATATCCTCCGTCATTTTTATGATTGTCTTAAGATGACCATAAATATAATGATTGTATAATGTCTTCGAACACAATCAGTACCAATAGATTGTTGAATACTTTAATAAAACATTGATGTAAACATCATTTCTTCATCAAATATAATGGAATTTAGTTTTATAAGAAACTGAACACTTCAATAATATATATAGTTGAAATATTTTAAGGAGAGAAATATTACATAATAAGAATGAAGTGTATCCACATTATAAGTAGATCTACTACAATCTAAAAACCATTGTGTCTTTTAGACATTTTAGCGTATCAGATGTTCAAGTCTATGTGGATGTTTTCCCACATACATTATTGTACAGGTATTAGTTATAAAATACCTTTATACTTTTCCACTTTTCTTTTACATGATTATAATTCATGAACCTAAAATAATACTCTAAAACAACTATCTTCATTTTTTCCTCAATGAAATACTATTTTATATCTATATAAAACATCATAAATTTATGTTGTATGAAGAAATATTATCTATGAGATTCCTTCAATATGTCTCTACTCATGTCTTGTATTGATGTTACATAGAAATAGTTTCTAAACCATTTCATTCCATTACCATGAAGAGTGAAACTATGCATCCTCCCACTATTCCTTTTTAATCTTCAACTGTATATATGGATGAACAATATTTTGGGGATGATATTTTTTCTCTCCTTTATTCATGATTTACTGGTCCATACTTTGGTCCTCTATAAATATTAGATCATTTAAAATTTTTTATAGATAATTAAACATTTTACTTTCAACATAAATAATCTTCCACATTTTTCTCTTTTTAAATTAATAATCTCCAAGAATTTATGATCCGTAATAAACTCAAAAAAAATTCTTTGGATAGTATTGAACTCTTTATATGTGAATATATACTTTAATATTTTATGTTTATAATACATGTCACAAAATTATCTATAATGAAAAATCATCCATATATTTAATTTAATGGTTATCACTATTAACTGAAAATCATATGTCACATAATTATTATTATGAACCATCAATTAGAGTGATGAAAAATCCATTAACTTATTAATTTTTATATGAAGCCTTACTATCCCCTTATATGATTCATCAATATAAATAAAAAACTCTTATTGAATATAAGGTAGTGGGGTCCTCGAACAATGTTATCTTTAGTTACTTGAAATAATCCTCACATTCATGATTAAAAATGAAATTGAATACATTCCATTTTAACTTGTTGAGTGGACTTGATTATTAAGATAAATACACTATAAAGATTTGATAATATAAATCCAATCAATAAAACCATTATATATTAGTAACAACGGTCGATATATTCTATTGTTACATTAATTCAATTTATTACGTATTGATTGATATAAAAATTCATGAGATTTAATGTCAAAATATGAAACTATTTATTTGCCAAAATTCTATCTTTGGAATTTTTTTATACTCTTACTTACTTAGGTTCATCCATTAATTCCTCTTAATATCATCATTATCTTTCATTCTCTTTAAAAAAAATGAATATCATGATTAAGAACCAAAAAAATTGATGAAGGTAATCTATAATGAATCTGGTCATTGAATCCATGATGTTCGAAGGTGAATTACTAATAGAAAATGGCATCCAAATAATTTTATAGGGTTTATCACTCAAACGTATGTCTTCCTTTGGTATGTATTTAATTTTAACCCGTATCAATTAGTATCCAAATCAATGATCAATCATTGATAAATAATGAAAATTGTCTAATGATCATAAAAAACATTAAAATTTGGTAGATGCCACTTATTCATTATTGTAATCTTATTAATTTCTTATTATGTAATGTATAATTGCAACGAACCATTTTTTAAATTAAGAAAATAATAGCTTCACCCAATGATGACACACTACGCTGAATGAATCAATTATTAATATTACCTTATAGATATTCATTAGTTCTTGAAAATCAATCAAGGCCATCCTATTTGGAGTCTCTAAAATAGTTATTGCACTTATAATGCGTTAAACTAAATATTCAACATGATGGTTCAGAGGAATTCTCAGAAAATCCCCTAGAAAGAAACCAAAAAATCCATTTAATAGAAATTTATTTAATGTGGAATTCTCCCCCACCATCTATGATAAATACCACTGTTATATAAAAATCAATATATATAAAAAAGTCATAATTTCTATTTCATGTTCATATTTATCCTTGTATAGATTTAAAATCATAGGTTTTTTTAATATATAATATAGCTTTACTTATATGAAAATTAATCGGTTATTTATATATAAAAATTAAATACATTCCTTTAATAACATAAAATACAACTAGAGGGAAAATAATATTATTTTAATAACGAACATTCTCCTACAATACAATCTGATAAGATTAATTGACTTGAAATGTGATCCCCATACCATTAATGGATTTTTACAAATAATTCCACAACTAATCAAGGAGTTTTTAATTTCATTCCGTTAAAAAATTCTTCATAAATAATTGACTGGTTAGAACAAGAATAAAATAAGACAATTGAATTTCTAGAGTGCATGGTAATTATACCCTTCACCGCATAATTAACATAACCTATATCATAAATAGCGATCAAATGATATTTCCATATATCTATGGTATTAAGATGATTTTATATTCATTCATTATCATTAACTATTGGATTCAAGCACAGTCTTTCATAATTCATATAATCCAATTATTAGAAAATGTATAGTGTGGGTGGTGTATTGTATGGATCATTTAGTCTATTCATGTTAGTTTCTATATTCATCCTATTACCAAGACATTTAAATTCATGATGACCTTACTTGACACACATAAATATATTTCTTGTCCCCTTAATGTAATTTCTTACATGTCTATTTCCACACATCATGTATAAATGTTGACTTCTATTCTTTCCTCCATGGTTTTTTATTATTCTAAATTCATTTGAATACAATTTTTGGTTTTCTTATCGAATCCATGATGTTTGAAGGTGACTAAAATATCAATTTCCTACATAATATTATATTGAAATACTTTTTCCTTGATATCTCAATCTATTAGGACCAAACCCGTCCAAAAACATGGTTTTATATCACTAACGATTCAATCAATGTTATATTCCAGTTCAACAATAATACTATAATAATACCACACAATTAATTTTAAATTTTATATATAATTTATAATCATTTTATCAAACATAATATTTATCATAAGAAAATTAATATCATTTTTTATATAATGAATAAAGGGAATGTGATTATTGAAAAATAATTTCCTAAACTCACCCAAATCCATGGAGTCAACTTCTAATCATCTCGTCACATTCATAATACGTTTCCAAAAATTATCTTCTTCAACATGTAAATGAAAAATAGAAAAAAATTCCTTTTTTAACATTTTAGAATATAAAATACCATTTTAGTTGTACAAATCCATTATTCATTAATCAATGGATCTAAAGACGCTCTGAAAAATGTGGACGTTGTCTATTGATGGAATTTTTAAAATGTTGTTCCATCCCTTTCTATATTGGCTGATTTATATAATTAATGCATGAAAAATATTTGTAAGAATAGAAACAATATTTTTTATTCCATCTCCCCTAACATTAAATTTTTCAGAAGGAAAATAACTAAATTTTGTATCACATTATTTGCTAACATAGATCCTTCTATTTCCAGTCGTTAACAAAAATTGAAAGCATTGTTTTTGAAATAATATTAGTAGTGGTAAATAATATAATCATGAAAATAATTGAACACATATTATTTTAAATAAATTTCACTATATTTATCGTTGTCATCTATTGAAATTCATCATATATAGTTAAAAGAGTATTGTGAATTAACCTGAGTGTATTTATCAGGGGTGTCTATCCATGTGTCAAATCTTATGTCGAACCATCATTATCCATTGATGATCATGTAGATAATCATTTCACCCCATTCATAGTTTTTATCTCTAGGGGTATCAATACCACTACCATATCCACTAGGTTATATCCACACAAGGATGCATTTAAAAAAACCATTATTATTTATTTACCATTACATAACACGTTCTCCTAAATATAGGATTATCTTAAGGGTTCTCAACAAATTTCACTAATTATATTATTTTTAAAAAACTGAATAATCATCTAATACCATGTATAAAATACCAAAAAATCATAAAAATAGAATAAAATTTTTTTAGAGAAGTTTTCAATACATTTCTCAAATAAACAAACACAAGGATCATAATGGTTCAGTAAATTTAGAGATTTTATATCTAATCATATTATTTTTGGAAATAACTTTAAAATCTCTCAAAAATATTTCTCACATATTAAACTATATAGTCATAAATTTTTTAATTTCTTTCATCATAACCTGTGAAAAAGAAACACAAGAATGGGTGATCTAGACTACATAATACCAGTAAACATTGGTGATATCAGTCAATGATCATAACTTGGATTAAGATATAAAAATTATCATGAAATATAAAACATAACATAATAAAATCCTTCTTAATTATTTAATGAAAATAAAAAAAAATCATGTAAGAAATTATTGTATTTTCATAAGACCTGAACCATAAGGGAATCAAATATCATAAAAATTAAGAATATGAATTTATCCAAAAAGCATGTCATAAGAGAGTTACATCCTGTGTGGAATTATAATATTTCTAGAAATATTATGTCAAGAAATTTTATAAATACATTCATCACATGTTAGTATTAGGTTAAAAATCACAATACATTTTTAATTCTTGTGATAACCTCCTATGTACCCACCTTTTTTCATTAGATAACCTCCCGTGTGCCCTCTTTCTTTGAGAGGATGACCTATTATGTACCATTTTTGGTCTTGGGATGACCCCATGTTAACCCACAATTTTGATTAGGATAACAAAACGTATGCCATATGATCTCCCAAAACAATTATTTCTTTCAAATGCATTGGAGGTCTATTAAAGAACTAGTAATTATATTATCATTCTATTTTCAGGTATATTACAAAAAATCATGAAATTAATACCCATTACATCAAAGATTAAAATATGTCAATGAAAAAGGGTATCAAAAATATTGCAACATCATAACTGTATGTCATATTTAGAAAGAATAAAAATAGATAAATTTTATCACATCCCCATTAAAGTATATAAAACCCAAAAATATGTTGTTATATATTGTAATAAATTAATAATATAACATCAACATTTCTTTTGGAAAATTACCTATTCATTTTCAAATAATTATCAATAGTGTAAATATATAAAAAGTATTAAGGGAAAAATATATTTTAAAATTATAATGAATAATTTGAAATAAATATTAAAGAAAAATATTATTCATTATGGTGTTAAAATTTTGTTTATGTAGTTCACGTAAAAAAAATTTATTTCACATTTTTGGAAAAATTTCAAAAGAACGTCATTTAGAAACAATATGTGAAAATTAAATTTATTAATTTTTATATAAATTATTTATTTACTAAATAAATTCATTATAAATTAATTAAGTAATGATAAATATATTATTAAAAACATTTTAAATAAAAAATTAACATATAAATAATAAAATTCCAACCAATGGGAGAAATAACATTGGGATTCTATACAAATACTAAATGGGTTTCGTGAGTATAAAAATAGAAGAAAATAAAATTAAAATATGTGACCTAATTAAGTATATATCGGAGGGTAAAATATGTACTATTTTAGAGAGATATGTTATATAGTTACATCATAATAATTTTAAGCTGAAAAAAAGGTAGAAATGTGATTGTAATGTAAAATCGTTAGATTAAATCTAAATTCTATTATAAGACCTCTATGACCTAATATAATAAATTATTGTTTTTTATAATTAAATAATATAAAAATTTTCATATATATAATACCATTTTTTTCCAGTCATAACATTTCAACACATATTTTTTAATTCTTTATTATGTTTTTTTCTAGTGCTAAATATTACACTTTTCATGAATGTTTTGATTTCAATGTTATTTTTGTAGTTCTATGGTCATTGATTCATCATGTATAAAATATTAATATTTTCATAATAATGATATTTAGTCATTTTATCATATTTAATATCCATTCATATAATTATGTGATGAAAAAATATTTACTTCACCCTATAGAGATCGAAGTCTATACGTACACATTGGTGATGTTTTCCACTCATCGATGGACGGATGGAAGGAAAGATAAATAATATCACCAATTTCAAAAAAAATTATTATATGATAAATATTAAATATTTAAATTAAATATATCAAAATATCCATCCATGAACGATGGTTCATGAAAATAAATCATATCGATATGTGGAGGTTATAGTCCACAATTACACATGAGTGAAAATATAATTTATCATTTTTTGAAAAAGTCGTTGAAAATGGATGTGTTTGGTGTCCTTTAGGGTTTATATATATAGAATCAATTGGGTTATTATTATTTTTTCCCATTTTTTATTACATTAAAACCCCCCTCTATAGTTTATCTACCTTTCATACATTTAATTAAAGAAATAATAAGTGGAAAATAAAATGACAAAAAAAGTGATATAGATTTATTTTTGGAAAAAACCCCAAGGCCACTCCACCATAAATCTTCCATTTGAGATTGAGGATTTTCACTATATGGGTCATATTTTTGTGGGATTTGACCTGAGTGAATGAAGATTCTACTTGTTATAGTTGCTAATGATCCTTTAATTTGGCTCTCCCATGACTAGATCTATCCAATTTATTAACATAATCAATCACAATGAGTGTGGAGAGAAACAAATATTAACAAGTTTTGTAAGAATATTCTAGAACATAGTTGAAAGAAACATTTGACAGTTATTATAGGAACATTTATAAAAGTTGAAATTATTCTATGTTTATCTTTTACAGTTTCATCAATAACAAAAGGGGTATTATTTAAGAAAAAAACTACACAATATCATTAGGTTAGTTATTATACAATTCAAAAGAATATATCCATCATTCACTAATTGTAAAAATATTCTATTTAAATATTATATATTTAATTTTAACATGAAAACACATGATAATCACAATGGTTGAGTGAATAATCCATTTGTAATGTTTATATGAAAATTTATTAGTGTCATATGAAATTTTTTTTAAATATGGAATGATCTTCTATAGTAGTGATGCCAGAACGATTCTATATTAGTTCCTTATATTATTTTCAAGAAGACACCATGTCAAAATCAATAATTCTTTATTTAGGAAGATATTTTTCTCATTCACTATAAATTGTTATAATAGATTTTGATATATTTTACTAAATTTACAAATAAAATAAAGATGAATTTCTAGACGAATTACTCTTTCAATGAAAAACATCAACTAGTGTAGTTCAAGTAATCATATTTTAAGAGTATCTTCAAAAGGAAAAACATATCTTTTTCTTCTTTGATGCATAAGATAAACTGAATTCCCTATTTCATAGGATAATTCTCCTTCGAAGGATAATCAACATCCATGAATCCATTTAACATGCATAAGAAAATCCTTTTATGAATGGTCATTTTTAAATATAGATGAATTATTGTAATTTACTTATAATTGGGATTTCTAATTTTGAACCTGAAAATGTTAATTTCATTTCTCCATTAGATAAATCGTATTACATAGACAAAAAATTCAATACTAGAGTTCTGTAAGATAATAAAATTTGATATGAACTGAAATTTTAGTGGATGCAATGGGTTTATTTCATAAGATAATTATGTTATGAATTATATAACCATTAAATTTAATATAAAAATAATTAAGAAATATCTAACATCCATTATATTAAATATATTTTCACTCAAGTACAATAAATTACCTCTAAATATATTTAATAAGAAGTTCATGACTTATGATAAGATATACAGATACATAGTAAAAAACATAGGATAAAGTAATTAGAATAAAAACATTGATTTTAGGAATCATCCAAACACATAAAACAAGGAGATATTATAAAGAAGCATAATTAATAAAAATAATATCCCAATTTTTATAATCACAGAAGCTATTGAATAGTAAACAAAAAAAAGAAAAATTGTTTAGAATTTTTTTTTAAAATATTTGTATTGTATTTTTATTGATAACCATTTTGTGACATCAAAAAGAAAAAGAAAAAAAATACATTTAATGTTTCACCTGAACAACTCTAAATGGTATTAACTAGTCAAACTGAAAAATAATATGAAATAGTATAGCTTGTATTGAAACTAAAATTGGTTAGATAATGGGAATAACAAATAAAATATGTGAAAGGAAATAAAAATATAATAACCTGAAGAAAAAAAACCTATCAAATAGTGTGTGATAATAGATGAAAATATTATAATTCAGATAATTCAATGGGGTAAATAAACAACCATTCATATTTTTAAGAGAAAACATGATCAATTAACCATTACAACTATTAAATAAATATTCCCTATTTAGAATGATGATTTTTAGGTTTCATTATTTGAAAATATAGGGTTTGGATAAATGGAAAAGAGGATGTAGGTAATGTAGAATCATTACATTATCCATCAACAAATCAAATGGTAATAAATGATACTATTAGTATAGATCTATATTCTCAAGTAACCCATATAGTACTAGACTGGATATTGATATGATCTTGTTGTGATCTACCAAATCAAAGTGATATATAGTGATAAAGGGTATGTTAATATGATGGGTAGGTAAATTTAATTAATCTTCTTGATTAAAAACATTCAAATTATAATAGATCAGACTGTGAATAAATAACACTTCAATTATTTGTGACATGGTGGAATAACAACATGCAATAGAATGTCCTAATGTACATCTGCATCGAAGATGATACATAACATCCATGAACATGTCAATTACCCTAACCATGTCATTTCTGTACTAATATAAATCTTTTTTAAATCCATTCTATAGAAATTTAAATTTCCAGGAAACTAGTTTTTTACATCTCTATTAATATCACAGATAAAAACCCTTTTTTCCACACACATAATAGATTATGAGAAAGTCCATCTGAATAGATTATAGGATTATAAATTGATTATCCCCTGACAATATATTTACCTTTAGAGGAAATATATCATTTATGAGATTTGACAAATGAATTTTCTTCCTTTAATGAATATTTTAATCTAATTTTATTTTAAAAAATCTTATGTATATTAACAAATTATTCCTCAAACCATTAAAAGTAATTAACAATATATCTAGCCATTTTTTCCAACCAATTAATACTAAAGTTGTTTTCAATATGTAAATAAACTATATCCTATTTAATTATTGGTACTATGTTATGAAGAGAATAATTAATTTACATCTATGAATTGTGAGGTTATGTTATTGTCCACCTTGTAATTATTGGAATAATTCTCATTCTAGTGATCATCTAAATTGAAGATCATTCAATATATCTATATTGAGGAATTCACGATGCATAAATTCTAAACCAACTTTTGAATTTTCTATTACATGATACATAACTTCTTGAATTGATATTATTACACACCAATATAACTATAGTTATCCTTATAATTCCCTATATGAAAGATTCAACAAGAACAATTAAATTATTTCTTCTAATTCTTCAAAACCATATTTAGAGACTGATTTCTCTAGAAGAGTCATTTCGAAATATCCAGACTCGATACATTAAATTTCAAGACTTTGGAATTCATAATATTCATGTAATTACTCTTTCAATGACTTTTATGAGAAAAATTTGGATCTACTATTGATATATCAGAACTGGTATCATGTGAATGAATTCATAAGAAATAATATTTAATAACTTCGTCACTATGAACATTATCTAACATACATTTTTCATTAACATAAAGGCTATCACCAACTTGATGTACTTCTTCAACAGGGGAGGGATGACCCAATTCAATTCTTGGTTTTCCTTTCATAATGAAAAGTGTTTGTTCTTCAGCTTATTCTTCATCTTCATCATAATTCCATACAGAACACTGACCAATAATATTAACTGATTCTCTTTCCACCTTTCGATGGACTCACCAAATTGAGATATTTCAAAAGTAAGGATTTATTCTTGATAAAGTACAGATGGTATTCAAATGACCAAAAATTACCAATCACATTATTTTCAAAGGAAATGTTTTATAGTATAAATAGTTAAAATGGATGAATGAGAAATTTCAAGCGAATTGGTGTAGATCACCCGATGTGGTACTAATTGAATTCATAAGATATTGTCTTCCTTGGTTATAATTTCATTTAAAAAAACATGATCACATATGTGTATATAAAAATAGTCCAATTTTCTAAATAGTCTCTTAAATATACACTATCAACATGTCAATCCAATAGTGTATGTAAACTTGCAATAACATTACAAAATACTTTAGTAGTAGACAAAAAATGACAGAAATCCCCGCAATCATTATCAGGGTCTAATTCCACATCATCTTCCAAACTATCTTGAAAAAAGGAATAATAGAATAATTCTTGTATAAATGAATATTATATAACATATTTGAACATAATTTTTGGTATTATATAATAATGATTAGTTGCCGTCAAATCTAAGTGAACATAGTCTTTAATAAAAACCATAGATAATAATATTCTAATGGGAAAGTTATTTAATGATTTATTGTATCTGTGAAACATTTATCATAACATATATATTTTATGTTTACAAGATTTTATATCATGAAATTTCACAAAAAATAAAATCCAAAATAAATATTTCTTTGAACTCACCATGGAGTTGGAAAATTCATGATTACATAAACATCACAAGAACTATTCTATGTTGTTCCAAGTAAGTAATGGTATCATTATCCATATCGGATGATCCAAAAATAGATTACATTATCACTTGAGGTATCACATCATCTATTAGAAGTAATCACGTGTTTAAATTATAATGACCTTCATGAGGTTATCAAAATATTGTAGTTATTACTGTGGATGATATCACATTTTTTTTGGTTTACATGAATAATTACAGGTTCTATAAAATAGTCAAAATGAAACATAGTTATTTCAGAAAACAATAGATCTTATTTCTAAAATAATTACTCTTTTATATTTTTATCAAGATCATACTCCAATCTTTGATGATTAAAAACATTATTTAAAAACATTTATATTTGTTCTATCCAGAAAAAATAGATAGCATTCTCACTCAAAAAATTTAATATAGTTTTTAAGATCATTATTACTCTTCAAGTAGACCAAAAATAATATTATTTTTTATCATTATGGGAGAAGGTGTGATGGTTTGAATAAAAACAGATATGAGTTTTGGTATATGTGGATAAGAGGGTTCAATGTTTCAGAAATGTTTTCTCATGTAGGAATCATTTTATTTCAGTTTCTGTTGTTGTAGT
Source organism: Viscum album (assembly GCA_963277665.1). Taxonomy (NCBI): domain Eukaryota; kingdom Viridiplantae; phylum Streptophyta; class Magnoliopsida; order Santalales; family Viscaceae; genus Viscum; species Viscum album. Next base: position 260,821,074 of record OY728164.1, on the reverse strand, counting down.
TGATGGTGAAAAGTTTTATTTGTATGGTAATCCTAAAAAAATATCATATGTTTCATATTAAAATCTGAATAATAATCAAAATAGTGGATCTAGAAAAAATATTGTATCATGAAAATATTTATTTACTAAATATAAATTCATTCTATCAAAATTGTTAAATATGTGGATAAAATTATATTGAATTAATTAATCATAATACAAATTTTAGAAATAAATAATAATTAGGTAAAGGTTTTAAAAAAATTATTCTCATGGGTTTTCTGTTCAAATATATTCAAAAGATATACCAAATTTTTTATTCATAATACTATACTAGATTATTCCATTGATAAATGTGATTTCTGAAGGAATGATTTATCATATTTATTAAAAATGTTGACACTACTTATGTTAAAAAATTTGATTGGAACATAATTAAAATCAAATCCAAAATCTATTAGGTTGTGTTCCTCCATAAAACATTTTCACAGAAATGCCCAGCTGGAATATATACCACATTAATTTTTGACATTTCTATAGATTTGTTTTCTTACTGGACCAAAATAATATAAATATATATAGATAATTATAGGTTCCATGAATGAATTTCTTATATAATATACTTCCAAAAAACATGGCTTCTACATATGAGGTTAAATTAAAATTATATGTTTTTAAAAAATGTACAGATAAATTCATTTCAATTAAAATACATTAAAATTATTTCAGAGGAATTTAAAGGAGGTTATTTTGGATTATATTTAATCCTTGAAAAAATACATACTAAAGAAATACTATATTCCCTATTTATAGTAAGATGAATTAATTAGAAAATTATTCCTCTATATAGAATATTTTATATTGTGATTCTAGCATCATCCAAGTCATTTATATTCATGGAGTACGTAGGTGTTGAATTGGTCCTATTGTTTTCAATTCCAATTTTTTACGTAAATGAATTATTTATTTTCTTTTCTTTCAAACATTTTCTAAATATTTTTAATAAACATGTAATCATGGGATATAATTTAACTCACAAATCATGAAATATTAAATTTAAATTTTTATGTGTTTTGAAAAATTATTAAACATTTCATTTTTGTATTCCAAAAAATCATCATCAATAAATATTTTCACTATAAATGTTACTATTGATACAATTTTCTTGAAAATTATTGGGTGATCACATTCCCCATTAAATCATTTTGAAAAAAATAAAATAAAAAATTATCTTATACTATGATCATGTTATGTTCTTATGATTTTAGAGGATATCTATATGTTTTAAAAATAATTTTGAAAATTAGGTTATTCATACAAATTTTTTTCTTCAACATAAACATCCCCCATTAAAATAAATTCCAAATGGAAAATTTAGCATCCATCTTATATAAGATAAAAATAATATAACATGTATATGGTAATATAATTCTAATTGATTCAAAAATCACATCTCATGAAATTTTACACTCATTATCCATTCTTTCTTTTTGATTATATTCATTTTCAATGAGGCTATTTTTATTTATATTCACCACACATTGATCATCCTATTATTTTAATGTACCCATTGAGTTCTAATAAGAGGATAGTCTACTAATATCTCAACTAATTCACATAATATGTCCTTGTGAACTTGTTTAACTATTATTGTATTGGTAAAACACAAATATCATTAGTTAAGGATTATTATATAGTTCTAGGTTCTAGCTATAAGAAAAAATCAAAAAATTGTACAAGATTTAGTACATTTCTTCTTGTCCTAACACCTTCAACTGAAACTCTAATAACTTTTTATAGAAAATTGTTCTTAATGATTCTAGTTTTTCTAGGTAACACATTTTCTAGATGAAAAGTATATTCCCTTGAAGAATATTTTCCATGAATATTAAATTCAAAATCATCATCATTTTTTTGTTAAAAAGTGGTATAAGTCTCATTTTATCAGGGAAATCACATAAATCATCATCATTTAAATTTTTTTCATCAAAATGATCACATTGATAGAAAAATAATTTTTATCATTTTTGATCCAAAAAACTATCATTGAAAACTCAATAATATTTTTAAAGCGTAAAATAAATTATGGATATTACTTAATTTTATTTTTTGTCAAACATACCAAGATATTCCAATGTGTTTATGATATAAATATTTTATCCCATCATATAAAAGTATCCTACCCTTGTTTTTCAATTTTTACATAAATCATATATGTTTCTATTTAAAATATGACTGATTAAATTTTTTTTTGACATAACATATTGTATTAATGGCTTCAACCAAAAAACGAGTGGTTATGTTATATTAAAATTAAACTATTTCATAAATTTCTTGCAATATCCTTTTTCAATTTTCAATAACACAAATATATAACATGTATAGGGATGTGAGAAGGTTTAATTATTATTATTAAATAGGTAGAATTTTTTAAATTCATTATTTTGAAATTATCTTCCCTGATCACTTCATAAATGCATAAATTTTTTTTACATTTTACAGTTTTCACAATTTGAAAAAAATAATAATTATAATATGTCACTACCCACATTTACATCTCATAAATTAACCCCTGTCAATGTTAAAAATAATCATTTAAAACTAGAAAAAAATGCATTATAGAAAGTATTTGCATTCATGAATTTCTAAAGAATCCATATAAATAAGTTCAAGGGGTTTATAATTGGATACATATTTAAATGGTTTAAAATATTACATTTGATATCATCCATTTTAAAATACATCCCAAATAATAATTAAATAAAATTTACTATTTTGAAATTCAGAAATGTAAAATCTTAATATTATAATGATTGATCCATCAATACCAAATCTGAGATTTATTTGAGTCTTTCTTGAAATAATTTTTAATCTTTTTTCTCAATGATTTGAGAAATATAGTATAGATATTATATATTTTTGGAAGACTAAACATTATATATTTTTATTATATATTTATTAAGTGTTTTTAGTAAAATAAACAAAATAACCATTATCACAAAGTTGAGAAATACTTATTATGTTGTGCTTTCTTCCTTTCACATGGGGGAACTTTTGATGATAATAGATTTCAGATTTTAAAAATATCATATTCCAAATACCATTCCATTTATGTTTTCAATAAATGTGATATAAAATCCATAATAGTTAGGTAATGTGTATATGTTGGAGTAATTTTCACTCATGTTACTTTAATAGCCACTATCGACGATCAATGTTTCATTTTTTAGCTGGTTCCCAATAATAAAAAACCAAAATAGTTTTTATTGAATCCAAAAAAATTTACGTAAAGAAATGTTAGATAAAAAATATTTAGAAACTCAAATCAATATGAATTTTCAAAAATTATTATTTGAATTAGATAGTTTGAAATAAATATAGACTTCTTTATACAACAACTTTTTTTATTTATTTTATAATTGTAGTTTGAAAAATATACATTTATACCAAAATATAATAATTTAGAAGAAGATATTTTTTTAAACATGGTATAAAATAATTTTTTAAATCCAATATTTTTACTACGGATTCTTATACCATGCCATTCTAATTTGGGTAGGTTTTTACAAAGGATGTTATTAAATCAATAATATCCTTTAGTAAATAAATCTTAATGAAAAATTAAGATATTTAAAATTTCTTTTGTATCCTATAAATTTTCATATTATATAAAACAAATGATAAAGAATTATATTTCAAATAGGGTTTCAAATATATTATATTGTATTTAATAATTCAATTTGATTAACAACTTTGTTTTATGTTTTTTTGATGGGTTTTTTTCATTTTGAGGCTTCCATAATTATTTTCCCTTAAGGAATAATATTCATTGAATTATTCATAGAGAAATATTCATTTTCAGACTCAAAATAATGATCACAAGAATAATAAAATTCCACATCATCTAAATTTACCATAATACACAAGTTGGATTTTGATTAAACACTTTAGCTTTTGATTCTAATGTTTTATTATCCATATAGTCATAAAAGTCACAATATATTTATTTCATGGACATCATGAATTTCCACTTATACGTGACCTTCTTGAAAACCTTTTTATCCAAATTGTATTTCAAGTGATTCTGGAATGGTAAACTATTCTTTAATTATATCCATGATAGTTTTAAATATAAAATGTGAGGATTAATCATATTTTCTATCCCACAAAACTATTAAACCAATATATTCTAGTTTGTATATATATGCCTATGTATGCACAAATTAATATGTGAGTAAATTAATTTATGAAATGGGTGATATATGTATATATATATATAAGTAGAAATGGGTGTAACAGTGAACATGTAACATTAGAGATTTGAATGGAAAATTCAAAATTAGTTTCATGTTGGAATTTAAATGGATTTAATTTTCAAAATAAAATACTATATATTGGTTAGAAACATGATAATGTGTATTAATGATTTAATTTAATTTGGTATCATTTTTTGAAATGAAATATGTTCCATTGGAAATGATATTGATTTATTAAATTTCAAAGACTCAATTATAACCACAAAAATAATTTTTTATGTTTTCCTTGGTTTTTGTATAATCTTTGGAAATGAAAGATATTCCATTATAAAATATTTTGAAATAAAAAAATTACATGTTTGGATTTTTTCTTTTAAAAGTATAATATTTTCAGTTCACACTTCAAAATATGACATCTATTTACGACGGTTCATTCCATATATGGTGTGGAGAGGTAGGGTATGATGAATTATGATGATTCATGATTGATATGTTGTATTTGTGTTAGCTTCCACACCACCCCTTAACTATTATCATGAAATCATATGCATCTTAGTTGGAATTTAGAGGAATTTTTTTATCCCAAGGTATAAGAACTAGATCCTAAATTGAAGAGAAAAGATATGGTGGGTTCTTCCACCAGTAACTCTAGTTAATAGTAAAAGGTATGGATAAAGGCTTTGGATTACATTGATAAGAAGAATGATATTTCCAAAAAATGTACATCTATGGTATCGTCAGTTGACGTTTATTATTTTTTTCATTATTACATACTTTATATTTTCATATTGTTGATTTCATGTTTTTCCATTGATCATGAATTCATTTTTATACCATGATCATCATTCATTAAAAATGTTTGTTTTAAAGTGATTTTAAAATAATGTTATTAAATAATGCAGAAGAGGAAATTTGAAATGGGTTGTATTAAAATAAATGTCTTTTCTTGGAAACTATTTCTTATATATTTATTCCATTAATGAAAATAAATATGAGATTTGATAAAAATATTAATATTTTCTGAAATTCATTGGATAAATGAAAACCAATTTTGATTATTATATTTCAGAATAGAAAAAAAATGATCCCATAACTAAATTTTTTTCTTTGGGATTTGTTACCTTTAATTCCTTATCAGCTAATTACATATGCCAATATTAATTATTACCAATTTAATTAATCAACATTTTTAATACAGCCCAGGGGAATTTATGTTCTATTAGATCCATGGTGAATTTCTTATTAATAAGAATATATGTAATTAGTTTTTTTTTATTTTCATCTATTCTTTAGCCACATAATAATTTTACTACATTCTATGAACTGATGGAAACAATAACTAGTAGTGATCATATAATGAGAATCTATTGGAATCATTTTAGGTATATTTTCCTTGTATGGGAGGGAGATCATGGGTAAGGGAGAGTTTTGTTTCCTTGTATTTTTATAGCTGTTATATATATTTTTTATAATTATTGTTTCCATAATTTTTTCATTTTATGTGGATGTACGAAATATGTATGGGTCATGATGAAATATATTTTAATTTCTTAAACTTATTTCCTTAATTATCTCTGTTGTTAAATATTTCATATGTTGTTCTTACATGATTACTAGACACATTTTTCATCCCAGTGGGATCAAGAATGCTATGACGAACATATTGCAAGTCAACTCAGACATACAATAAAGGGATGAATTGGTTTGGTCTTGGAAAAAAAGTGTATCCAACCATAGGTTCCTAAGAAGTATTAGGTTTTAGAACAAACTATTTTAATTCATATTTAATGGTACACTGATATATGACTATTTATAATATATGGTATATGTAGGATAGGTCTAGATATCCATTTCACATTTAGAATCCCGATTTTCTATGTGAAATTGTGATTGAGTCTTATGTTTGGAGAGTTATATAATTATTTTTCCATTTATGGAAAAAATGGTAGTGAACTTGCAATACATGATTGGATGGTAAGGTGTTGAAATCCATGCGGAGCCAGAGTATGTTGTTCATGATGACTCCCAGTGTCAGTTGGGATGTTGGCCCATTTCCCATTAGGCAATGTAAACAACAAGCACCATGAACCTATTACACACCTAAAATTATGGTTAACATTTTTTTGGTCTCATTTTTTGGTTTATGAAATGTTGTGTTGCTTTTGTAAAAGTATTATATTTAATTTTTAAAATATTTATTTTAAAAATGCGAGTTTTTGGTATTTAATGGAATGAAATTATTTTCTATAAACTGATTTAATAACTAACTTTATTTTGGATTCCTAATATTTTTATCTAAAATATAATAATAACTAAATGTAAATGGGTAAAATTTTATCTAAAACTAATAAAGTGGTGTTTCAGTAAATTTATTTCAACATTTATGGATATATGTGAGTGTTTTAAAAAAGTAAACATGGTTTTATGAGTAAAAAATTGATTTAAAAGTAGAAATAGTTTATCTATATTATATTAGAATTATGGTAATGTTTGTATCTTGGTAGTAATGTTGATAGAAAAATTATAAATTTAATATTATTTCAAATTTTGGATTCTAGACTAAAGATATGTCTTACTAAAAATTTATGGTGGTTATAATTTTAAATATTTAAGAGTTTATTTTTCTGTTATGAAACCTTGGTGTGCAATTTTAAATTTATTTAAAGGGGGAAAGGGGGGTTTTTTATAATTCCATAATTTATAGATAATTATTATATTCTTATATTTGATGTTGTTATTATATGTCATCCTAGGATGATATAGATGCATTTGGTGAGTGTTATTTCCACAAAGATTATTTAATCCCATTATCTAATTATAATCCCAATATGGATTGGACTGTTATGTATCATAAAGAATTTTCTATTTCATATCATTTCGGTATAGTGTCACAATAATAGTTCATGCATATCATCTATTTTGGGTGATTAATAGTTGAATTATATCTTTATGTTTGTTCTTAATTTCTCTCGATGACTTATTGATTTCCTTGGAAATATGTTTTTTCAATTGATTAATTGTTTCTCAAGGTTTCAGTAGGATTAAATTATTTTAATGTAATCAATTTTTACATATTTTGAAATTAAAAGAATTGGGTGAAATCATGAATGATCAAGATGGATGATACCCCTAGTGTAGGTTTTATCCAATATATTTCATTGATTATTGTGATGTATTCATTGGGGATTCAATGTTCTAGATATAATACACCAAGAAAAATCATTCTTAACCATAGTTCTATGGATAGCTTCAGTTATTATTTTTTGGTAAAAAAAATTTTGAGGTAATTTTATACATGAATTATCCCTCACAATTCATTTCCCACAGTTTTTTGTAATTAATGATGGTTTTGAAATTTTATTGTGTTTATAATGACTGAAATTTTCTTTTCATCCACAATTGAGAGTCTAAATTGAGTTATTCTAATTTTAAGACTCTGTAATCTCTAGTGTCTTAACATGGGGTGGCCTCTCATTCATTGGAGTTTTGTGTTAATGGAACCCTTCTAGTGTGGAAAACATGTATCTATCTTTATTTTGATTATCCCTCTTTGGTATCTGGATATTATGATTGGTTTTTTAGTGTACTTGAAATTTTTTGGGCATTCATACATTAGGAACATGTATCATTTGGAGTTAGGAATGATCCTTGGATATATATAAGGATGAGTGTTTTATAGAAGTTATAATATAGTAGAAAAATTTCCATATTTAGTTTGACCTTTTTTCATTTTATGATTCCATTTATTTTCCCATAAAGATTCTTATTTGTGTGACGAAGTGATTGAGTCATGAGATTAGTAGTTATTTCAGATATGAGATTGGTATTAGAGTTTCATGACCCCCACCCTCCAATGATACCACTCATTGGCTACAAATTAAGAAAGGGATATAATGACCCGCAAGTCCCACCTACAGTAGACCCTGTAACATTTTAAATCCAGATGCCAGTCAACTTGTGCACCATACCCCGTTGTCTAGATAGACTCAGGTACATTTCCCAAATTCTCAAGGCTGATGACTAGTAGCAACATCATAGGGAATGATATTGGGGAAGATATAAATTTATTTAAAGAGTGTAACATAATGGAATCAATAATAATAAAATAAAAAATAGTAAATAACATACAACTAAAATAAATAGTGGAAGACTTATAAGATACATAACCAAAAATCCTTTTATACAAAAGATGATGCAGCATGTCACATATTCTAGTAATGTAGCCAAAACATGATACATTTAATTTAGATATAAGATATTATCCCAATGGTATAGGAATATAAAGTAAAACTCAAATGCCTCACAAGACACATCTTGGAACCAAGCTCTCCAGATCTAAACAACAATCAAGTACATGTAAAAGGATGTTTTCCCTTATCAACTCATTCATCGATATAATATGTTTGGTTCAAAAAGATTGATCCAAAAATGGTGTGATAACTAATTCCTAGTAGGAAACCACACATAATTTGTTCCAATTTATTAGTGAGTACATACAACAGGTGGTGCACAAAAAGGGAAAAATAGTAAACTAAGAAGTACTCAAAAGTAAAAAATCCTTCTAGATATGTCTTCCATTATAATTCATTTTGTTTAATTCAACCATTTTATAACATTGGATTATATATGTATTAAGATCCAACATATTCTCATAAATCCCCCATATAATGTATTATCAATAGATACCTCAAAAGTCTATCTAAATAAGTAATGTGAAGACCAAATCCAAGCATGTTCTTTGGCCTGGCACACCCATTATAAGTCAATCCATTTAAAAATTAAATTCAACATATCGTCCATAGGCATAGTGAAACCCTACCCTTATGAATTACCAATCCATTCCCACATCGATAAAAAATTATCACCAACAGGAAGAACAAACCCCCGCCTTCGGTAAAAACAAATCCTCTCCCACAGTCATAACAAATCCGTGCTCATTGGCATAATTTTCCATCAGGGTCAAGCCCGATGTATCAAGATTTAAGCGTTATAAAAAACACATGTAAATTAAAATATTACATGGTTAAAAAAATAACAAATCACATAGGAATCATACATAACAAGAAACAAGTGACTTAAACTAGTATAAGGCTTAAATAATTATACTCAAATGGGAAATTCCCATTAAAAGGAAAACAAGTAATCTGAAAATTACAAGGATTAAAAAATAGAAATTACATGAAGAAAATATAATAAGCACTAATACCAATACCTTAATCAATGAAATTTTAATTTAACCTAAATGAAAACCCATTATAATTTAATTTATTTGTTAGTATCCCAATTAGGGAAAAAAAGGCTTTCCTCAAAGGAGACTAAAGACAAATGGCCATAAACCAAACTTCAAGGGGAAAAACCCATGAGGATTACCTAATTCAAGTCAATCATCATAACACATTAATGATAACAGATATTCAATTAACTATACATCACTTAGAAATATATCAAGCCAAAAATAAATCAATGTGACACGCAAAAATGGGTGTATGAAACTTCAACATATATTGTCATCTCAAAAACTAATTTGAGGCACAAGACCACCAACATTGTCCTCGTGTGACTCTCCTTATCTAGTGATGGCCTCTAAATCATGCTAGGATGATGTAGAACTACACAAATGTAAAAAATCAATGTACGATAACTTCTTTGATAATAAAAAAATCATGAAGAATGACTCAAGAGGAATCGATAGCTTACTGAATCAGTTTAAACGTATCAAAAAATGATCAAAATTGAGTTCAGATAAAGATTAGGGAGGAAAAATCCTATTCCACTCGGCTATTCACATAACGGGATGAGCCCTCTATCTGTACAATAATACATGATCCTACTACACAATGAATCCAAAAAAGTACACAGTGTGTACTAGGAACTATACCACGTGTCCATACTAAAACTGTCCCCCACTACTAACTCCCCTTACATGACATGTTCAACCATACTCGATTAAGTTACATGAAATGAACTAATAATTACACGTCGTGTAACTGAAAATATTTTCCATGTGAGGATAAAATCTAGCATTTAACCCCTTTGAATATTTTCCCACTTATATGACCCGATGTTCTTACAAACTTCCCCGCTTAAGATAATTGGTCCCTGAATTTTCCTTCCAAGGGTGGCTAGGAAATATCTAAGAATAACTCTGGTCAGAGAGTATGTATCTCACCATTAACTCATGAGTCTTGTCCCACACTCGACCATGATATAATGAAACATGTACTAGAGGAACTGACTAGACATGGGGGACCTTCATGCAAGGATCCACAATATGAATTGGATGCTTCTAAAAGGACACATTAACATGAAGCTTAACCTCCTTGGAATGAAAAAAATGAAACATGTTTGAGTGATAGTGGCAAATTTGAGAAACATGTAAGTCATCGTTCATGGTTCAGTACCTTTGAGTTAAATTCAAATTATAAGAAACCAGACTAACCCTTTCAATATTATCAAACGAACAGACATATCGAGGTGAGTGCTTACCATATCTCCTGATCCACCAGATTGACAACCTCAGTGAAACACGCATGAAAACCCAATCCCCAACGTCGAACTCTAGAGTGCACTTTCACATATCAACATAATATTTATGATGATACAGTGCAGTATCCATCCACTTCTGAATCAACTAGACCTGATCAGAAGTCTCATGCTCGAGACGTGGTCCCAGTAAATCTGCCTCACTCGGCAATAGCCAACATAGGGCTGATCGACAGTCCTACCATACACAGCTTCATATAGTGCAATATATATAGTAAAATAGAAACAATTATTGTATTAAAATTCAAACAAAGTAATTTGATTCTCCCAAGATTCCTCAATGTATATTTTGAATGCACACAATATGTCCTCTATCACCTATATCATACGATCAGACAAGCCATCTGTCTAAGGGACATATGTTGTGCTCAAAAAATACGTATTCACATCCTAGAAAAAATGAAACACAGAAAGGGGTGAGCTCAGATGCTCAGTAAGGATAACTATATAGTGAAAACATTAGTAAATAAGCATATACATTTAAGGCAATGTATAAGAAAAAAACAAAAGCCTTTTAAAATTAAACTTCAGCATAATATATAAAAGTTAAAATAAAATAATTCCATTTACATATTCATATGAATATTATAGTAGTCAAATAATCACATGTAATATCCATATCCACTTTCATAATAATGGAATTCATAATTCCAGACTTCATAAACACATAATCAAGGCCTTGTGACAAGACTAAAAATAAGATTTTATCAAATCCTTGTTCCAAGACACAAGTTTGTCTCATGAGACCTACCGATGCATTGAGGAGCTATAGTGGGCTCCACCCATCACTTACTAAGTCCAATGCATTCCTCATATGAAAACATTTAAACATAATATAAACACTCGTATTAAAACTAGCATAAAAATGTCAATACATTATCCATAAACCATGAATGGTATAACAATAACACATCCACATTCAAATATATCACAAAACCTTCAATACAACTGGGAAAATTAGAATTATAATAAATCAACTTCAAAAATGTTTTAAATCAATCAAAAGATTTTGACATAGATGAATTAATTTTTTTTTGAGAGAAATATCAAATTCTATTTTGAAATCATTTAAAAGTCATATAATTATAAAATAAACATTTATTTTGAAAACATTCCTAAAAGATTGTATGGGACGCTTCGACAATGTTATAATAACAGAAAATAGTCGCACCCACCGTATAAGTTAAAAAAGACATTCTTACCTTAATTTTGTCAAAAGAGGTTATAAAGTACCTTGTTTGGAAAATTAATGAAAGATTCCTTTCAAATCATATAAAGTAATATAAGGGTATAAAACACATTATCCCATTTTCTAATAATAGGAAAAAAAATCAAATACATTTTTATGAAAACATAGATGTGTATGATAAAGAGGTCCTAATATATACTTATTTAAAAACAACCTTGGATAAAAAAGAGATTTTGAAATTAACCCTCACCTTGTACTTCTCCATAGTCGATGGTATGTTAACCACCTGCATAATAGGTAAAACATTATTATTAATTTATGCAATAACTCTATATATAAATATGATATCATATACGATCTTATTAATATGTTTTGTTAATAATATTATAGTTGTATCATCATTTCATGTGATAACCGATTCATTTTCCTTTATATGCTTGGATACGTAAGCCATGTTTGTTATGGATAATATGTATTTGATTCATATACATAATGATACTATGTTCATCAATTTTTCTTAATCATAAAATGATGAATTATTCTTTAATGAGTACGATGGGGAATGAATCTAATCGCGTTCGTGGAGACGGTAATCCGTACGTACACATGGGTGAAAATATCATTATATTGATGGAGAAATAATATGTAATTTGATGGTATATCATATATACAGAATCATTAAAATGTTATATTGATTATTTACATCAGTTATACTCATTATTAGAGCCATCCAAATAATGATGTCTTTGATAACACACAACACCACGACATGGAGATGGTAATCTGTACGTACGCACGTATGGAGACATTGTTATTTATTGGATGGATAGAATAATGAATATTGTTGTACAATTTTTTTAATATCGTCACAATATATAAAAGATACTAGAGTTATTATTTGATAATGGAAACAACAAAGAATGAGTAAGTGGAAGAAGAAAATAACTTGAAATAGGTGATGAAATATTTACCTCTTCTTTAGGTTCTTCCATTTGATTTGATCGAAAAGGCTCCATAGGTTGGCCTTTTGACCAATGAAAGGCCTCTAGTATAAAGGAAGGAAAGTTGGGGGGGGGGGATATTTGGTTAGGGTTTGTACTATCCAAAAGTCTTTAGATGTATGAAATTAAGAGAAGGGTAAGTTCCCTTTTATAAGATAGGTGATGGTCACTTTATGAAAATCTTGAAATATTATTTTATAATAAAATAATTTTTGGTTTGTAATGGTTAAAAAATAAATTATTTAAAGGATACAGTGGGGTTGGGTCAAAAACCATTCATCCAGTAGGATTTATACAAATATTGGTCATCATATTAACCTTATCTTTTAGATTTAACTCTTAGTTAAATATTTGGATATTTACCATGTCTCTTTGTATTTTTATATAAAATGTTTAATAAACATATTATAACAATCCAAGAGAACCCCATGCGCTTAATTAATAATATATATAACCTTTTATAAGTCATTTAGAAGACCCTTGTTTTTTAGGAATATTTTATCAAATAATAATATAATATTTATTTTAAAAACTCAATTATGAAAATTCTGACACTATTTAATATTTTTTATTAAATCCATAAAAACTTAATCAATTTGAATAAAATTTATTTAACCAATCCTAACATGTCATATTGACCTAAAAAATTAGTGCAATTCATCAGAAGTCTCAATTTAAATTTATTTGGATATTTATAATATCAATTATTTTCATATTTCATTAATAATGTAATTACTGCATCATCATTGAATCATAAATAAATTAAAGTATATAATATATAAAAATAATAAATAAAATAAAATTATATAGGAAATATATTTTTCATTTCTAAAAAATATTTGTGGTTGAATTTATATTTTGTGTTTCCCTATATAAAAAATGGTTTAGTTGTGAAACTTTGAATTTAACTCTTATAACTATTCTTTAAAAAAAATTAATTGTCCTAATCTTATCCATGTGGACCAAATAGGATCATATTTTATTCCTGAGGATTTTTTTGGTCGAATTATACTTATCCAATAAAATTAGGACATGTGTTTTGGTAATTATGATATCATTTTTACCAATAATTACATATTTAAATTAAATTGTGGTAAATAAAAGTCAGAAGTTACTATTAAAAAAAATTATTTTTGTCTTATTGAACCACATTTTAATTAAATATATTAACAATGTCTCTATGATTTCAGAAATTCAACTCTCAGAATTGGTAAAAATATGATTTATGCAAATTTCCAAATACTCCAATGATGTGGGTAAAAGATGGTAAAAAGTTCAATAAAATTATATATATCTAAACTTATTATCAAAGGACTTGAATGAATTACAATGAACATATATATATATATATATTATATATCTATTTGGAACTAAAATAATCATTTAAATAAAAAGTATATTTTATCCAATAACGTATTATTTTCTATTATTTATAAAAAATGGAATGTTTTTAGAAAAATACCAAAAATTCACCCTAAGATAATTTCGATAGTCCAAATTCAAAAATGAAGTCCATTTTGAAAAAAAATTATATAATTTCAAAAAGTGGGTATTAATATTCATAACAGCTTGTTTGATTAGTCACAGTGTGTTAGAATCTCAATTTTGCATATAATGAAAGCTATTGCATTATTCAAAGGGAAACATACCGTGGAAGCTTGGAGTGTTACATTCTTCCCTCCTCAAAATAATTTCATCCTTGAAATTTCTATAATATTACTACATAATAATATTTGAGTGTTTCTTCATCCTATGTTCCTTGAGTACCAATGTTACCGCTTCCATATTATGGTTTCACCATTGAACTTTTACGAGACGACTCGTCTGGTTTCTCAGCACTTTTTCTCTAGTATCACGAATCTTGACAGACTCTTCATAATAAGATAGATCAGGTTCCAATCCAATTTCATCATAGGTCGGTACATGTGTTGTGTAAGCCATGTATTTTCTCAACAGTGATATGTCGAACACATCCTGAACTTTAGAGAGACTTGGAGGCATTTCCAAAAGGAAAAACACAATCCCATTTTGTTCTAGAATTCCGAAAGGTCTGATGTACCTGGGACTTAATTTACCCTTTTACTAAATCGTATAACTCGTTTCCTTGGAGATACCTTCAAAAAATAACATGTTCTCCTACTAGAAATTACAAATACTTCCTTTGGTTATCAGCAATGATCTTCTGCATACATTGAGATTCATTGATGTGGGTTTGGATAACCTTCACCTCTTCTATCGTTTCCTCAACATGTTTTGGGCCAATGAGTTTTCTTTCACCAACATCATGCCAAAAAGTTCTTGTGTAACATATCATTCCATGTAATGCTTCATATGTTGCCATCTAAATACTTGAATGAAAGCTATTATTATATGAAAAGTATACCAGAGGTAAATATTGACCCCACATAACTTGAATGTATAACGAGAATGATCTAAACATGTCTTCTATGGTTTGAATAGTCCATTCTATTTGTCTATCAGTTTGAGTGTGGTAGACAGTGCTCAAATGACGTTCAGTATCTAGGGCTTTCTGAATACTTTTTTCAGAATATTGATGTAAAATAAGGATAACGATTAGATACAATCGATAGGGGTACTCCATGAAGTCATAAAACATCATTAATATACAGTCTTCCTAAATGATCAAGTGGTAAATATTCTCTTATAGAATGAAAATGTGCTGGCTAGTTATGATAATCAATAATGACCCACATTGAATCATTCCTTCTATGAGTCTTTAGTATTATCAATTAAAATTCCATTTTAATATCATCTCATTTCCTATCAGGAAGGGATGTGGTTTCATGACTCCTCTATGATGATGTATTCCTGCTTTCACTTGTCAGAAAACCGTACATCTCGACACAAAATCAGTAATCTTTATCTTCTTGTTGTCCCCCCAAAAATGTTTTTTCTATTCTCTATATATCGTAGTGCTACCAGGGTGTATAGATAAATTGGAGCTTTGAGAATCGTCTAACAATTCTTGTTTCAGATCATTTATATCGAGAACACAATGTATCTTCCCAAATTTCCGAATCCTATCTTCATATATAAAGTCGATCAATCACCCATCATTCAGTGAATTAATTTTCTTTTGAAAATCATCATCATCAGCCTAATATATTTTTATTCTTTCTAGTAATGATGATTTGGAAACCATTTGAAAAAGTATTAATGTTTCACCTTCCATGATTATTCCCACAACCATTTTTACTAGATTCAGGAAAATAGGATCCCTTTCAACTATCAACTTGTTCAAAAATCAATGATCATTTATGATAAAATAATCTTCCACCTTATTTTACTTCCCTGGGCAGCAGTGTATTGTGAAATAATAATCCTATAGTATTTAAATCCATATCATTTGCCTCAGGTTGATTTATTTTTGTGAGAAAATATACTTCAATCTCTTATGATCAGTATAAATCTCATATTTTTCACCATATAGATAGTGTCTTTATATCATCAAAGCAATTATTACAGCTTCTAACCCATGATGATGAGTGGGATAGTTTTGCTCATGAATTTTAAGCTATCGTGATGCATAGGCAATAACTCTATCATTCTTCATAAGGACCCAACCAAGTCATTTATTTAAGTATCACTATAAATAACAAACCCATCATTCCCAGATGGTAGAGTTAAGATAAAATCATTAATTAATGTTCTCTTTAGTTCTTCAAAATATTCTTCACACTTTTTTCCAAACAAATATAACCCCATTACGTGTGATATTGGTAAATGGGTTAGGAAATCGGGAAAAATTCTGGACAAAACACCGATAATAACCTACTAATCCAATAAAACTGCGTACATTAGTAATACTTGTTGGTGATGTCCATTCTTGGATTTCTTATGTCTTAGAAGGATCAATATAGATTCCATCCTTAGAGACAATATGGACAAGAAAAGTAATATCTTGAATCCAGAATTCACATTTGCTAAACATTCCATATAACTCATTTTATCTAACACTCTTTAAGATAATTTTCCAGTGATTTTCGTGATCTTCATAGCTTTTTGAGTATACCAAGATGAAATTAATAAATACAACTAGAAAGTTACCAAGATATTCTTTGAAAACTCTATTCATTAGTTCCATGAAAACAGAGGGTGCATTAGTCAGCCCAAAAGGCATTACTGTTAACTCGTATTGCTCGTACCTGGTTCGAAATGCTATTTTTGGAATTTCATCCTTCTTCACACATAACTGATGATATCTAGATCGAAGGTCAATCATTGAAAAATATTGAGCTCCATGTTGTTGGTCAAATAAATCAAAAATGCAATGTTGGGGATACTTTTTCTTTATTTTATAGCATTGATCTCCCTGTACTCAATGTACAACCTCATGGATCTGTCATTCTTATTAACAAAATGGATAGGGTCAACCCATGGAGAAACACTAGGGTGAATAAATCCCTTATTACTCAATTTCACTAGTTGTTTCTTTAGTTCCACTAATTTCACAGTTCCCATTCTACATGGGTCTTTGATATGGGCCTTAAACTAGAAATAATATAAATGGAAAACTCAATTTCTCATTCTGGAGGATTTCTAGGAAAATCCTTTAGAAACACATCAATATATTATTGAAAAATAGGTGAATCCTTTATCAAAAAATTCTTTTCCTCACCCATAGTCATTTCACTATCTTATTCCCTAATAATTGAATTTAATTGAGCTAATGGGGGTGGATCTTGGTAAGAATCAGGTGGTGACATTTCTGCTCTAAAGATAATGTACTCCTTATCATCATCCAAAATTTTAACCTCTTTCTTCTTAAAATAAATTATCTCATCAGGGTCTGAAAGAAAATCCAT
The DNA here is from genome assembly GCA_963277665.1 of Viscum album. Lineage (NCBI taxonomy): Eukaryota > Viridiplantae > Streptophyta > Magnoliopsida > Santalales > Viscaceae > Viscum > Viscum album. The sequence continues at coordinate 260,803,280 of OY728164.1, read as the reverse complement.
TATGAGAATTATATTTTATTCAATCATGGGTATGGAAATGATATCATTAGATAAAAACCACTTATATGCACTAATGGGAACTGATTCAAAAAACATTGTTGCGATGATACATCCCTTAGTTGTTTTTATTGACAAATCCCTTGTAATGTCAAGTTGAAAATATCTAATTTTCTTAGCAAATATGGAATATATGAATCAATTAAATGATCTAGAATCCAATAAAGCAGTGGCTAAAGTTGAGGAAACCATTAAATAACTTGCCACCATGTCTTTTAGAGCTTCAACCTTAGCTGTAGTGATCACATAAGCTTGAACTTTCTCCCTTGTCTTTTATGATGTAAGATGGCTTGGCACTTAGGATATTAATTTGGATCATTACCCTTTTCGCTATAATTTTAGCATTCAACATGGACAACCTCTTTCATCTCATTGAAATCACGAGCTTGGTGGGACTTTTCACCACACTTGTAACAGAATCTCATTCCTTTCAGGCAAGTACCAGTGTTTTTCTTCACACATTTACCGCAGGATGGATATTCAAATTTTCCCTTCTTGTCGTTATTTCAATTTCCAGAGTGTTCAGTAGATCTCTTCTTCTCCGATTTTTCTTTATTTTCCTAAGATTAAGAGAATTAATTTTCAGTCTTGACAACACATGAGACAATATCTTAGTATGATAAGAAGGATAGTGATACTAATATTCACCGGATAAATGGTTTTATCCCATCATAGAATCAATAAATATTAATCCTTTGGTTACGTATATAATATGCTTCATGCCTTGCTATCCTTGTAATGTTAGCCTCATATTTTGGGACATTCTCATCCTACTTTTGCCTCAGGCTCAAAAATTGCATTTTCATATCTTCTTGATGGTCATGAGGAAAGTATTTTTTTATGTAAATCTCTTTAAAATACCTCCATTCCATATTTGATACATCATCATCTTGATTTGTGTTTTTAATCAATGACCACCATTGATATGCATCTCCAGTGAGGTAAAAAACTGCCATGACAACTTTTTCCCTTTTGCTACTCCCCAAAGCGTAAAATATTTTCTCTAATGAATTTATCCATATCTCAGATACTAATGGATGTTTAATCCCATTAAATGTTGGAGGTTGTTTCCTCATGAATATATCTATCATTGATCCTCCATGTTGTGGATCATGGTGCTCTATACGGTTGAGGTTAATATTCATAACCCGAGTGAGTAGTCCTAGTATGGTGATAAGCTCATCAGCACCAGTTGTTTCACCAGATCTAAAATAATTATCTTCAGTGGGAGGGAAATCCCTACATGGATTACGTACATTGATACAGTTTCAATTCATTACAATAGGCACCATTTCTAAAAAATGGCATACAAAAGATTAGTTTATGAATTGTAATACATAATTCCAAATTTTTCAAATAGTTAACATAAATTGAACTATTTATGGGTATAATCCATATTCATAAAAATGTTTTCATTGAAGAGGTATATAATAATAGACCCTTAATATTGTTTTTTAAACAAAATGTAAATTATCTTAAGTATATCCTTCTGGAGTGTCGTAACCATGAGTGCAGCAAAGCTCGTTATCATGCACCAGTTCCCATTTGAATCTAGCTCAAAGTAGTGTTTTAAGGTTTTACCCCTAGGTACATCTATGCTAGAACCGCCTCTACCTGCTCGTATCCAGATAGGGATTTATTTCTTTGAAAACTCACAAAATCTCTATAGTACCAAAATTCTAGGAAGTTCGTCTATACTAATCCTCAAAGCATATCATAGGGTAATGTTCTCTAATCAGAGTTTTTAAAAATCTAGTTTCCAAGGTTTGTACTAAACATCCCCTGATACCATCTATAACGCCCTGACCCCAGTTACCCAGAGTTGGTGCATTATTACATAACATTGGCATGATACAAGTAATCATGTCCTAAATAATGATTAGTTTAGAATACTTGGAATTACTAGATACATTCATAAGTTTCACATTACATCATGAAATAAAAACATCAACAACATTTTTTACCCCTTTTAACACACTTATATCTTTATCCTATCCCTGAAGGTCAACCATAAAATACTTCTTCACATCCTGGAAAAAATACATCAGAGAAAGGGGTGAGCTCATATTCTCAGTAAGGATAAAAATATAGCGGAAACTTTTGTAAATAAGCATAAACATTTAAGGAAATTTATAAGACAAAAATTAAAGGCTTTTAAGCATATACGTCAGCATAATATGGAAAAGATAAAATCAAATAATTCCATTTACTGATTCCCATTGATATTCTACTTGTTAAATAATCACATGCAATATCAATATCTACTTTCATAATGATGGAATGCATAATGCAAGACTTCATTACCACATAGTCAAGTCCTTGTTCCAAGACTAAAGATAAGATTTTGTCAAGGCCTTGTGCCAAGACACTATTTTTTCTCATGAGACCTACCAATTCGTTGAGGAGCTATATCGGGCTCCACCCGTCACATACTAAGTCAAATGCATTTCTCATATGAAAAGGTTTAAACATAACATAAACATTCGCATTAAAACTATCATTATAAATGTAAATACTTTATCCATAAACCATAAATGGTATAACAATAACACATCCATAGTCAAATATATCACAAAACCTTCAAAACAATATGTAAGACTTGTATCATAATAAATCAACTTCAAACAAGTTTAAAATCTATCAATGGATGTTGACATAGATGAAATCCAAACTTTTTGAGAGAAATATCTCTTTCTATTTTGAAATTATTTAAAAGTCATATAATTATAAAAGTAAACATTTATTTGGAAAATATTCCTATAATATTTCATGGTAAGCTTCAATGATTTTATAATAGTGGAAAATAGCTGCACCCACCGTATAAGTTAAAAAAAGACATTCTTACTTAAATTTTGTCAAAAAGGTCATAAAGTACCATGTTTGGAAAATGAAAGAAATATTCCTTTAAAAACATATAAGGTCAAATAAACAATAAAAAAATTTAACCCATTTTAATGTAAATAGTAAAAATGTTTTGAAATATAAATTAAGAAAACACGGATGTGGATGATAAAGAGGTCCCAGTAGATCCTTATGTAAAAACAACCCTGGATAATAAAGAGATTGTGAAATTAACCCTTAATATGTTATTTTCCTTAGTAGATGGTATTTTAACCTCTAATATAATAGTTAAAACATTGTTATTAAATTATCCAATAAATACATACTTAAATATGATATCATATATGATCTTATAATATTGCTTTGTTAATAATATTTTAGTAGTATTATCATTTCATGTGTTAACTGATTAGTTTTCCGTTATATGCTTGGTTATGTAAGACTTTTTGGTTATTAATAGGATGTATTTGATTCATATTCCAAATGATATTATTTTCATAAACATTATTTTTAATCATAAAATGAATATTATTCTTGAATGATTACGATGGGTGATGAATCTCAACGCATTCATGGAGACGGTAATCTGTATGTATGCAGAAGCAGTAATATCATTATATTGATGGTAAAATCGTACGTAATTGGATGTTATATCATATATAAAGAGTCATTATCATGTTATATTTATTATTTACATCATTTATACTCATTATTATACCCATGAAAATAATCAAGTGTTTGAATAACAAATTACACCATGACGTGGAGACAGTAATCCGTACGCACACATGTATAGTGACTTAGTAATTTAGAGGATGGATAGAATGATGCATTTGGTTCTCCATTTTTATAATAACATAACATAATCTAGAATATATTAGATTTATTAATTTATAATGGAAACAACAAAGAAAGGGGAAGTGGAAGAAGAAAAGAACTTGAAAGAGGTGATTAAATATTTACCACTTCTTCGGGTTTTTAATTTTGATTTGATCAAAATGGCTCTTTATGTTGGCTTTATTACAAAACTAAGGCCTCTATGATTACGGGAGGAATGTTTGGAGGATTTTTTATCAGGTTTTTACTGAGCCAAAAGGCTTTCTAGGTGTGAAATTAAGATAAGGGGAAGTGCCCTTTTATAAGAGAATTGAGGGTCACTTTTGGAAAAGCATAAAATATTATTTTATGGTAAAATAATTTTCGATTTCTAATGTCTCAAAAATGAATTATTTAAAGGATAATTTGAGGATGGTTTTCAAACCATTCAACCAATAAGTTTTAGACAGGTTTAGGTCATCATATTTACCTTATCTTTTAGATTTCACTATTAGATAAATAGTTTGACATTTACCATGTCTCTTTGTATTTTTATATTATTTGGTTAATAAACCGAAAATAAAAATCCAAGAAAACTGAATGTGGTTCATTATTAATATATATAGCATAGTATAAGTCTTTTTCTAAAAAATATATTTTTAGGAATATTATATCAATTAATAATATAATATTTATTTTAAAAAGTAAATTATTTCAATTTTTAAACAATTTAGTATTTTAATATTTTAAAGCCATAAAACCTTTATCAATTCAAATAAAATTTATTTAAACAACTATAACATGTTACATTGAACTATAATTTTTTTTAATTTATCATAAGTCTCAATTTACATTTATTTGGATATTTATGATAACAATTATATTAATATTTCATTAATAAGGTAATTACTAAATCATCATTGTGTCATAAGTAAATTAAATTATATAATGTCTAAAAATTATTAATAAAATACCATTATGTGGGAATTATTTTTATCTTTCTAATTAATAATTATAGTCGAATTTATATTGTGTGTATCCTAATATTAAAAATGGTTTAGTTATTAAACATTGAATTTAACTCTTTTAACTCTTCTTTAAATTAATTAATAATAAATGTCCTAATCTTATCCAAGTGGACCAAAAAGGATCATATTTTATTCTTAACGGTTTTTGGTCATATTATACTTATCCAATAGAATTAGGAATTGAGTTAGGGTAATTATGATATCATTTTTACTTTTAATTACCCTATTAACTTTTAACAGTAGTAAATAAAAGTCAAAAGTTACTATTCACCAAAAAAAATTTATCATATTGAACCATATTTAACTTACTGATATTAAATATGTCTCTCATATTTTTTAAATTAAAATCACGTTAGCAGTAAAATTATATTTTATAAAAATTTGCAAAAGCTCTTAAGAGGTGGGTAAAAGACAGTAAAATGTTCGATACAATTTTATATATCTATGTTTATTATAAAATAAATCCAGTGAATTAGATTGAACATATATAGGTATTATATATCTAATTTGAAAAAATATAAATTAAAATAAAATTACTAATTATTTAAATAAAAAATTTGTTTAAACCAATAACGCTGTATTTTTCACTACTCATAAAAAATTTAATGGTTTTAGAAAAATACCAAAAATTTACCCTAAGCTAATTTAGATATTCCAAATTCAAAAATGAAGTCCATTCTGATATATAAAAGTTCAAAAAGTGGGTATTACTATTCATAATGGCTAGATTGATTGGTCGCGATGTGTTAGAATCTAAATGTTGCGTACAATGCAAGTTATTGCATTATTCAAAGGGAAACATACTGTGGAATCTTGGGGTGTTACAAGAACCCTCTAAAAACTCATCCAGGAATGAGATGCATAGTGGTTGTATCTATCTGAAATGATAGAATAAGGGACCACATGGTGTCGTACCACCTCATGAATATACCACTTCCAAATCTCATCAACCCAGAAGGTCTCCAAGATCAGAATGAAGTGAGAGACCAGGGTAAGTCAGTAAACCACCAACCATGTAGAATCATTAACTCTGGGTTTCCTCAGTAACATTGTCATGAAATCCATTGAGACATCATCTCATTTCCTTTATGAAATATGTAACTTCTATAGAATCTATGATGGCTGCTGATGTTACGCCTTTACTTGATGACATGTAGATCACCTCATAAAAAACCATCCACCTATCTCTTCATACCTATCCACTAGTACTAACAACCAAGTCACATTACATATTAGTAACTATGGGATGTACATCCCAAGCTAAATTATGAAACTCCTACATCAACTCATCATATATATAAACTTGAACTTAGAAATGTCCTTGGATACACCAGATATCATAATCACCTAACGTCTTACAAGGATGTGGATCATCACCTTCTACTCTCTCCCTTAGGTCTAGACCCTTATAATATTATATCCTCCTCATCCTCACTCTTTTTAGTAGGTTATAAGACACAACTAATGAAGAATGGATGGTCTATCCCTGACATTCATGTACCTCCAAATTCATCTAATAGATCAAATAAATAAGCTTCCACACACTATTGGCCTCTTTCACTACATGTATCTGAGTCCTCTTACTCAATTCATTAGCCACTGCATTGCATTTCCTAGGAGTGTAGGAATGCATCAAATCAAAATACTGAATGTACTCCACCCAACATCATTGTCTCAAATTCAGGTCACACTGAGTAAATATGTATTTGATTATTTTTGTTTTTTGTGCACACTATAAAATTATCTCTTTGTAAATAGTGCCTTCAATAGCACAAGACATGTACAAAAACAGCTAACGCTAATTCATAAATAGGGTAATTAATCTTGATTGGCATCAACTATCGAGACCAATATGACACATCATCATCTCCCAACATTAGCACATCCCCCATCACAATACCTAAAGCTTCATAGTATACTATTTAACTCTTTCCTATATTTGGAATTATCTGGATTGGTGCAGATGTAAGTCTCCCTTTAATCCTCTCAAAGGCTATCTCACAATAATCCATCCAGACAAACTTCACACCCATCATAGATATGACCATAAAAGAAACTACTATGAATTAGAAGCCTTATATAAAATGTATATAGTACCCATCTATCCCTACGAAACATTGTATGTCAAAAACATTCTTATGATGTTCTTAGGAAACTACCACCCTCAACATCTCTATGTTCACTAACACTCCTAACTTTGGGATTGTGTGACCTAGTAAGGGAATCTTATCCTACCAAAAGTGGAACATTATGAGAATATCAAATAACTTATTCTATATCCAGGTATTCAAAATAACCTCATGATGGATGGCATGGTTGTTTCAATTATGGGAATTCACCGAGATATAATACTTGAAAACCACCATAAAAGAATCCAAGAAAGGTTGGAACACTCAGTTCACCATCACTATGAAAAATGATGGTGCATTCGGGAGACCGAACTGCAGAACCACATAATCATATAGACCATACCTACTACTAAATGTTGTATGAGGTATTTCTACAGGTCAAAAAATGTACCTTGTGATAAGCATATCTCAAATCAATATCAGAGAAACCCCTATCTCTATGGATCTGATCAATGTGGTCTTCTATTCCTGGAAGAGGATATCGGTTATTAAACAGCAACTGATTCAATTTCTGATAACCCATGTATAGCCTGAGGGTATCATCCGCCTTTTTTGCAAAACGAACCAAAGAACCCAATAGATAAGTACTCAGTCAGATAAATCAATTTTCTTCCAAATCCTATAGATTCCTCTCGAGATCATTAAAATTTTCCATAAACATCCTATAAAGTGGAATGAATGCTTGTTCGTCTCCTGGTACTAGCTCGATAGAGATCTCTACATCTATAACTGGAGGTTGGCCTAGATAGTAATCTGGGAAGATGTCCCTAAAATAATAACCACTGGAGGGAAATATATCTGATATTTCCACTAGTCATCAAGATATAGTCTTGAAATTTGGGTTTTCACTCCACCCAAACCATGATGACGAGGTCCATCTCTAACTGCATAGACACCCCATTAACCATTGAGTCGAAATGATCATCCCTTGGGAGATTTGAAACTCACCCTGTGGTGATATAAATTGAAAATATCTTGAAAATTAAACAACAAGTCCATTATGAGAATGACATCAAATCATGTCATATCTAATACATATTGATCCCATATGAAGTGAACCCTACCAACCTCAAGGGGAAACTCCCTTTACTAACTCACACCTACCTTTCTTATCCATTACAGAGTGTCAAGAATAATAACATCATTAGAAGGGAAAAACAAAGCCCAAGACTCTCTACAACATAAACATATATAATACTCTATGAATACACTATATCAAAAAGTGAAAAAGATAAAACAGAGGTGACTATAATAGTACCTATGAAAGTAGAAGTTCTGAGATCCTAATCATGTTGGGGATGCTCCACTGGATAAGTTTTACTTGTACCATGTCCTTGAAAAACTAACTAGCTACCTTGATTTGACCCTCTCTATTATTACTGAGATCCCGGGGTCTGGATACCATGGCCAATACCATCTCCTCAACCTGAATAGAGAAACATATTCAAATTCCATGACCGGTGAGAAGTCGCTAACCCTACTACCGATCATTGAGTCATTGCAGAACATCACTCACCTGATGCTTGTGGAAACACCGCACAAAAGAGATGTAGATGGCCTATATTTATGAAATCTTGGCAATCATATGGTCTATCAGACATTGTGGTCTCATATTCCCATCTCTTCCACACTAGCATCACCCCAGATGGATACCGAATAAAACATTCTAACTACTCATATCAATGTTAGAACAGTCCAACTGACACTTATTTCTACTAGTCGAGACAATATTAGATCACTCTGCAGAAGAACCCTATTGGGAACCCCTAGCTTCCCACAGATTACGCTCAGTGATGAGCACCTTATTGTCATTGTAATATATAGAAGGAAACATGAAAACATTCACCTACGATCTGATGTCATACCTAAAACCATCCTCAAATATCCTCTCCCTCAATGTCTCATCATCCATCCAAATAGGTTTGAACCTTTGATAATCTGTAAAATAAGAATAGTAGTATATTAATCACATAGCTCCGTGCCCCATATGTATGAACTCTCAGGATTTAACGGCTCTCAAAATCTCAGGAAGACTGAATTCATTGAATACCATATGAAAATCTCCCCCTTCCATGTCCAAATTATGCTCTGTCTGGGTGGAAACATACCACCACTTCTTGGATGAGTCACACAACATATAATTCATGATCTTGAACCTCTCCTCGAGAGGCATCTCTAGATTACTGATGATATAAATTATGGATTCCAACCAGGACTCTCCAACCTGTGGTCCACTATCCCTTGAAAATATAGGTTGATGTTTCTACTTGAATACTCACATCAGTTTTTCTATTTATTTGGAAAGATGAGGTACATCCTCAAAGGTCTGCATAAAATTCAGTAAGACATCAAAAAAATGTTCATCAGCACTTGCATCTAGTATAATAGACGGTGGCACAATATTCACGACTAGAGGATCCACTAGTATCTCATGGCCTACCACCTCTGGGGTATGATCATCACCAATCTCTCGGAAAACAATTGGAGGTCATCATGAAAACAAGGCTCTATAGTGTAAAGCACACAAATCTATTCAGGTTGTGATAATTGTTCACCGTTCAAGACAAAACGAACTAAACAAAAGCTAAATACCATCAAAATTTAAAAAAAATATGAGTATATAGAATGTAGGGACAATAAACAATGTGTACATTTAAGCTCTTATATGGGCGTGTACTTCTATCGGCCTAGGTATGTAAAAACCCCAAGTATATGGTATGTTAGTGGGGTACACATTGTGTACACATGCCCCCCTCCTATACATGTACTAGTAGACATCCATATTCACATGGTGTCTATCTATATAAGCATACAAAATGAGTTCCGAAATTACACAACCATATACATGAAAACCCCACCAACTCGAGTTCCATCTCACATGACCGGAAACACAGTCACCAAACAAATGATGTTTACTATGACTACACATCACGTAACTACGAAAATAAATCTTTTTTAACTAAATTGGAATAACACACAATATTTTATTCTAACTACATTGAGTGTAAATAGTTTTTTAGGACAAAAACTCCACATTTCCATGAAAACCCACATTCTACCAAAAACAACAACCATCGGTATGCCAAAGTCTGATCCTTGGGGGCACATGCACCCTGCGAATCAATATTTGAAACCCATACATAAAATATCACAATAAAATTTTATAAAAACGATGAAACATGATACACCGAGTTCTGACATATGAGGTCCCATAGACCTTGGGGACCAAATATTGGTGCCCGCCCAATTGAACCTCAACATGTACCAATACACCTATCACAACAGCATGCATTTCTATCACGAAACCTATCACAATATCATGATTATATAGCACAACATCTATCACATCAACATACAATCAATAATTCTCCTAAATGGTATGAAAACATTGCAAGGAATTTTATTTTTATCAAGTTCCTATATGATGAATAAGATGGAATACCCTCATATCAATAGTTTTCATCATACTAGAACAATAATAATATAAAAAATAATAGATAAAAAAATTGCATCACCCCATGGTGAAATCAAATCAACTGTAACAACTAAAAATCCAAATGTCCCAATTCAAATAAATGAATTTGGATTTACCCCCTATGTGGGTAGAAACTCCTAGACATAGATAATTACGAAATCCCATTTCCTTCTTATCCATCTATACTATTTCCAAATAGTCAGAAAAACAGGAAACAACCTCCCATTGATTACACTTTTAAATTTTTCATGATATTGATGCCACTCAATTGGTAACCCATACTAGGTTGGACACATGACTTCAAGTGCATTTTCTTAAATGCCAGAGGCTATAAACTAGCTGCGGGGGCATAGGGTGTGTTAGTGGGGAATTTATGCTCTGATTGATAGAGTATAACATAATGAAATCAATAATAATACAGCAGTGGAAATATTAAACATCATATAACTAAAATAAATAATGTAATACGTATAATATAAATAACCAAGAATCATTCCATACAAAAGATGAGGTATCATGTCACATGTTCTAGGAAAGACGATAAAATAAGATACATTATATTGAGATATAAGATACAATACCAAGGTATAGGAATACAAAAGGAAACTCTGAATCATTGCAAGCCATGGCTCGATCTCATGCTCTCCTACTCTTAACAACAATCAAGTACATATAGAAGTTCTTTTCCCTTATCAACACCTACAAAAATATGTCTGTTTGGCCCCAAAAGCATGTTCCAAACCTGCTGTGAGAAATAAATCATGGTAGGAAACCATCCAAGATCAATATCTATATTTCAGTGTGTATATGCAATAGGTAGTGTAAAAAATTATAAAAATAGTAACCTAGGATGTACCCAAAAGTAAACAATCCACATTGTCATGTTTTCCATTTTCAATCATTATGTTTAGTTTAACCATTCAATTACAATAATTTATATAATTCTAGATATCCGGCATAATACAATAAATCCATTATATAAAGGATGATCAATAGAAACCTCATAATTCTATCTAAACAAGCACAATTATTTTTCAATCCAAGTTTGTTCTAGTTTATGGAAAACTCATCATAAGTCATTCCATTTCAATATTCAATTCAATACCTCACCAGAAAGCATAAGGAATCCCCTCCCATAGATAAAAAAAATCACGTACACATGAATAAATAATCCTCTCCCACATGCATAACAAACCCTTGCCCACAAGCATAACAAATCCACGCTTGCCGGCACAAAAAATCCTCGCATGCAGGCATAATTGTCCCTCATGGGAATGCCAAGTTTATCATCATTTCAGAAAAATAATAAATAAATGTAAATTATAGTATTTCATGGTTACAATAATAAAACCTCATGTGGGAATCAAACATAACAATAAATAAGTGAATAAAACTATCACAAGGCTTAATCAATTATACTCACATGGGCAATTCATATTAGAAGCCTAACATCTAATCTAACAATTACTAGGCTTAAACAATAATATGATTATCATGGGGAAATCGGAAAAACACTAATCCCAAGCCCTTAATATGTCTAATTTATATTTAACCGAATGAAATTTCCATTACTAATCAATTCTATTTTTAACAACCCAAATTAGGAAAAAGGGATTGCCTCCTTGGCAATGCAAGACAAATGGAAAAAATGATATTTAAAGGGAAACACACACATGGGATAGTCCTAAATCAAGGAATTAGACATAAAAAATGAATAATAACAGATATTAAATTACCTAAACATCATTAGGAAATAATATATTTGAAAAATAAATCAATGTGACCAAAAAAACTAGGTGCATAGATCTTCGACGCATATGTTCTTCTCAAAAATTAACGAGTGTCACAAGACCACATAAAATGTCCTCAGGTGACTATACTAATCTAGAATAATAATCTAATTCAAGCTAGAATTACGTTGATCGATAAAATGAGTTAAAATTATCAATGTTTGATAACTTATTCGAGAGAAAAAATCATGAATAATGGCTGAAGAAGAATTGAGAGCTTACCTATTTTGTTCAAACAAATCAAATGGAAATAAAAACGGAGTTCTGATGGAGATTCGAGAGGAATAATATAGTTCAACACACTTATTATTATAATGTGGAAAATCCTATGTCCATCTGATGAAACATAACACTAATAACAATTTTAACCAAAAAAGAAAATTACATGGTGTGTATTAGAAACTACACATTGTGTCCATACTAAAATCGTCCAACTATAACTGCTCCCCTTATACGCCATTTTCAACCATAAACAGGTAGGTTATATAGTTTTTACTCATAAGTACATGGAGTGAAACCTCCAATTCCGGTTGTGTAAGGCCTGAAGCTAGAATTTAATAACTTTTAATCTTTTTTATTAGATTAACCGAAAAGAAAAGATTCATACCTCAAAAGAAGAAATCAGATCTTACAAACCTCGTATCGGTGATTATCACCAAGGGTGTACAAATATCACAATATTGGAGGTATTACCCTTTATATAGAAATATGAACTGAAGATAAGATGTATCATCCAAAATTTAAAACAGGAAATTTTCTAAAATAAAGAAAAACCATCAAAAAAATCATGTATAAATCAAAACAAATTTATATAAATGTCTCTAATTATAATCCCAACATAATAAAACATAGGTAGTGACATAGATAAAACACCAAAAGACCGAACTAGAAATTTATACCATTGTCCACACAGACCACCTTGAAACCAAAAAACATTTTTTATATATGTTGGGTGGGTATAAATGTATACACTGGTAGAAAAAGAAAGTCTTTCATGAAAATTTGAGAAGTTCATACAAATGAACCCATGTGAATGTAGAAGAATAAAACATAACCTAAACATATAAAATAACCAAAACCCCATCCTCATAAAGGTTCTCTAACAAAATAATCAATCCAATTACAATAATATATAATAAGAAGCACATCTATGATAGGAAACAGGGGAAAATTTTCCCACTGAATAACATCTCTCAAACCCCAACAAAAAAATTCTTGGCAGTCTAACTTCTTCTAAATACACCGCATCACATCCCACCCTCAAACACCTTGGCATCACAACACATCTCACCCGTACACACCAGATCATCACTACACATATCTCCCTCATACACCTTGGTTCCATAACACATCCCGCAAGCACAGTCCTATGACAAATACCAGAACAACTCACATCACATCTCATATCATAATGAAGACACTTGGGAAAGCACATCACATCTAATCATAAAGACACTTGGGAAAAAACATCACATCTCATGCTAATGAAACATAGGACCTCACATGAAATTTATTCCCAATGAAACATGGGACACGAAAAGAAAAATCAAATGAAATAAAATACCATTGAACAACCCAACTTGTGAAATAACTACATCTACTAGAAATCAGAGAAGGAAATAGTGGGTGGCCTTCCATCATTCCACCCACCGAGATGTTGTGAAAGAAAACCCCTATGTGACTATGTGGGTGTTCAGAACATATTGATCTACATGGGTGTGGTGCATAATGAATTCACAAGAACATGAAATGTGTATAAATATAAATTAAATGAACAAAAGCACATCCTATGGGTTTATAATGAGAAATATCCATCTTACAGAATCCACACAATTGCTTCCACGTCAAAATGCATAAAAAACAAAACACTGACCAAAAATCATATTTTAGTCGTTATTCTATTTCCCAGAGTCTCTGTCTTATCAAAAAAATTCTAATTTATCATCCAAATTTATTTTTTAATTAACATTTTTTGGATACCCCATTCCACATAGAAAGAAACTTATTCTATATTTTCAACCCATTAGTTTATATATAAACAATAACTATTTAAAAAAATATTGACATAAATTTCCACAATAAACATGGTCATATGAAATTATTAATGTGTTGTATTTATTCTATTAATACATGGTTAGATATAAAAGAACTAACCACACAATGAAACACAACACCAGAACCCAATTTACACTCCCACATCACATTTATCCACATATAGTTTCATATCCCCACTGCCTAACCACATCTCATCCACTCCCCCCAGACACCTAACAATATATCTAATGAATATTACGTTAACCCCAAACATCCCAACCACAACATTTCCTCACAAGACATAATATATCACAATACAACACATTCTAGTTTAGTGAAAGAGGTATCTTATTCAATATCACTTCATTATACGAGGGTGTTATCACATGTGCTTATAAGATCATAAGTAATCCAATTAATTAACAAATTATATGTTGCTAAAAACTTATTTTCTTATGATGATACCATCAATAATAAAAAAGATGATTTCCAATGGGAGTTTCTATAGCATTATCGTGCAACAAACTATAATAGTTTTTATGAAGGGAAACACCCATACGATAATAAAATCAAATCAAATCAAAAATAAATTTAACCATCATAATTCATATCCCCCTAAAACTTTAAATTCAATTTAAACAAGTTCATTATATTTATTAATATTTATTAAACCACGTTTAACTAAGTTGAAAATAACAAACCCATTCTTTGAGATACATATAAAGAGAAACAAATGAAAAACATATTTGGAAAAAAGAAGACATTTTAGTAGGCATGATACAGCAAAAAAAAGGTGTGTGTACAGGAGGAAAATACATAGTGGGGGGGACTTGAACTAAAAGCAACAACTCATTATTGGAATCATATGGGTAGAATGATTTGGTATGTCTTGTATCAAGAGACTGAAATAATGAAGGAGTATAGGAAAGAATGTCTCTTTAGAAATATTGGATCCTAAGTGTTCGATATTAGATACGGTTTGAAATATCAATTAATGGTGAACATAAAAAAACCACATATTTGACAATATAAATTCATCTATAATATTATGGAATTAATGATATGATTTAGGGTCTTTGAATAAGTCTCAATGACCTTTAAATTTGGAATTAATCTCATTTTATGTCAAAGAATAATGTCAAAAGGGAATACTGGAATAACAGAAAATATTTCTCATGAGACAAAATTATATGAGGCATGACTAGTGAGTAGCCTCCTGATGAGGCACCACCTGCATTCAACCACATGAAGAGGCACTGCCAGTGGGTCACCACCAGATGAGGGACCGCTAATGAGCCACTACTAGTGAGTAACCACACAGGTGAGACCCCACAAGTGAGAGAATTCCTGGATGGGAAACTGCCAATAAGACACCACTTGGGAGAGACACAACCATGGATCCATCACCAGGATGATGTGATGTCATAAAGACACTGCTAGTGTGAGACACACCAGAACAAGACACTTTTGCGATGAGATTCCATTGGAAAACATGGAAAATGGTAATCTTAGAAAACTACTGGAAATGAAAAAACATTGGAATGGCTAACATGTCCCAAAACACCCCAAACTACCCATATACACCTCATGAATTATATTTATGGAAATATAATAGGCCATAAAGTCAGAATATTTACATAAGATTCTTCCAAAACTATTATCAACATCATGAAAAAAAACCAACCTTGAATAAATGATGGGATGAGTCCAAAAAACAAAACTACGATAGAAATTACATGGATCTAAATATTTTTGGAACATAGAAAAAAAAGAAAATTAATTGTAGAGCTATATAACTTCGTAAAACAGTCCTCAGGGGAGGATACCTCTCCAATAGAACAAGGCCCTATAGCTGTTTATAAGAAATGCATCATGTAATAAAAAATAAAAAATTATGAAAAAAATTCCATTCAACACAATTAATCATGAATTGTTTTAAATAAGTATAAGACTTTACACATAACTCTTCATTTAATAAAAAACCACTTACAATTTGAACACATTTTTCTTCTACCTAATATTTTCGAATACTTTAAAATTTTATTTAACTATTCAATGATGTTTATTTCAAAAACAAATATAAATTATTATTTTTTACCACCCATGACTTTCATTTCAAATCATCTTAACTAAAATCATGAAAAATTTAACTGCCTTTTTAATTTTATCAACATTCTACTTCAAATAGTTATATCAACTTGGAATCATTTGTCTAAAAAAATGATTTTTTTCTGTTTTTATTAATTCATTGTCAAGGGTTTTCATCACACACCATATAAATTCAAATAATTTGTAACATGTATCAAAATTTTCATATTACATTCAATGTAATCAAAACAAAAAAACATGGTTGGAATATTTCATTTTATCCAGTTGTAATGTTTCCCATGATTTCTATTTAAACAATTTTTACTTGGATAATATTCATGAAATAATTAGTTTTCCTAAAATTTTCCAACCAGTATAAGATCTCATATTAATATAGAGAGAAATACCATAGGTATAAAAATCATAGGAACTCATCCACTTCATCACTATGTTGTTTGCATTGGGTGGCACTGACACCCCATGCGGTTTTATAACATTTTTTAATATAAATCATTTTGATGAAGGTAAAATATTACCACCTATCATATGTTTATGTTCCTAAACCATGATTTCAATATAAAATCAATAAAAATCCTACCAAATTTATAGTATTCAAACCATCTCATCACACCATTTTTAATAAGAATTATGCAGGAGAGGTAAGTCTATCCTCATAAATTATCGTGATAGAAATTTTATTTTATTACCATCATTAAGTGATTACACATTTTATGGGTGGAGAGGTATTCCATAAATGTAAACAATAAACATCAATACATGAACTATTTTCATAAAATCCAAAAATCTGAAAAACATCACATCACAACAACTATAAAACAAAACTACAACCCCAAACTCATCTACCAACTAAAATTTCTAACATACATTTCATGAAACAAAGTCACCAAATCACTTTGATATCCATATGAAACTACCCTTTTCACATAACCACCTTCTCAATCTTATACTCCATAGTTCCCCAACCAACTATCACTATTATCATCACACACTAAATCCCCAAACACAAAATTCAAGGATATCTATTTCCCTTGTTGAGAAATTATTACATTTTGGATGAACTAACTCACCCCCATGGTTTTAATCGCATCAATGTATAACAAATATTGATTAATTATCAGGTTTCCCCATATTCATATAGTTTATGTTCTAAATCACATGTCACACGTGGAATCACAACATGAATAATCATAACTATCATTAGCACACAACATCATTCACAAATTTTTAGGGGATTACATTATTTCATCTCTTTATTTCAAATTGGTACTTTTACACAATTTTAAATTTTCCATGGGGAATGAGTTCATTATTCGAATATTATAAATGAACCATTTATTACATTGTGATTTTAAACATGTATTCATATCAATTTTCTCATAATCTACAAAAAACGAAAGAAAAAATCTTTCTAAATTCATATATTTTCTACAAGGTTTATCAACACATCAATGAAGTGATAACAATGCAGCGACAATCAACACTCAACATTTCTTGGTTATTTCTAGTGAAAAAAAATATTTTGTTGCATATAAATATATATAACATGTATACAAGATAAATACAAAATTACACACATGGTATATCACACACCATGTTTAATATGGTTAAAAACGAAATTCTCGGTTCATATTTTTATCATGGAAATAGACTTCAATATTCGTTTTGAAAATTCTACATGATATTTACTTGTTTATGATTTAAATACTTAATTTTCTAAACAACATGTTATCACAATAATCAAAGTAAAACATGAAATCTGACGAAAAAATATTTAAAAATAAAAATGTTGTAATACTATATTTCAAACTTTATTATACTCAAATACTCTATTATATGCACAAAATTATTATAAAATAATCAAAATAAAACATGATTTCTTGACCTATAATTAAAATAGCCAGAGTTATATTTCTACATCTCATGCTACATAATTCTCAGGATAAACTATAATTTATTATTTTAAATCCCATGAAAACATGATAATATACTAAGATGATGATAACATGATCATACTTACATATTTAAATGTAAGATATTAAACATGATATATGTGATTGCCTCTCATATTTGAATTTCCCTATTCACCAGACAAACGATTTAAAATTCAATAATTCTTCCCCTAGAAAACTACTAATGACATAACATGTGAGGTAGGGTTATTTCAATACATAAAAAATTATTATCAGTCATAAAATAATAATATTAATAAATAAATTTTTATAAATTGTCAAAAAGTTAACACAAAGTATTCATATCATTTTTAAAAATTTATAAATATATTTAACAATAACATCATCCCTAAAAAGTGATTAAAACATATTGTAATATAAATAATTTTGAACTAAAATCAATAAGAAAAAGGATAATTTTATTATTGTAAAGGTTTCCAAATTGAAAAGAATTATCAATAAACAATATGGTAATTTTCATAAATATTAGAATTTAATTATTAAAACTAAGTTATACCACATTCAATAACACATGATCTTGGTAAATTAAAATAAAATGAAACACAAGACTTATTATCTCACATGTAAGATAGAATACATATAATCCTAGTTTCAAAATAATTTATTTTATCATGCTAGTGTGAAGTTAAATTCATGAAAACCTGTTTAATAAGGGTTTTCAAAATTAAGTAGTTGATCACAAGAAGGTACAATATGCGTTCTTATATAAAAATTTCAAATATTATGAAAACTAGTAGAATGTTATGAATTTATAGAAATGGAATAAAAATAAAATTTATTAAGAATCACGCTATAAATGGAAATGAAATAACACATTATAATCTCAAGAAGGCTTCAAAAAAAACAAATCAATCTTGTTAACCATCAAAATAATCCTTCCTTTTGGACATGTATTTTTTTATGAAAATAAAAAGTAAAAATACTAGAAATAATAGAATGTTAAAATACATAGAAACACACAAAAAATTTCATGATCAATTTAATTCATTTTAAATTCCCAATATCATGCAATTCAAATAATAACACAAGTCATCATGATTCATGTACCTCTCATAGATCTCCACCTTGAATGAAGAGCCATCTCACATGGTAATTCAGTTCGCTCAATTCCTGTACACTAGATAATGGGGGACCCTTAAAATCCCATGTCTTATCTTGTCTCTGTGTCCAATGTCAGGATTCAGAGTCAACTAACATTATTTCCATAACAACCCATGTATTCCTCACTATGCCTAACTTCGCACTCCAACCTATGTATCAACAATCACACTTATACCACTTGGTAAGGACCCTATCCCTCCTATAATATATCTCAGGGTATGAAAAATGATGAAATGAAGATAATAAACTCAGAGTCTCACCTAGAGTAGGCCCTGAGTAAGTGACTATCACCACGGGTGTTCAAATATGAAAATCTAAAGGGATTACCCTTTATAAGGAATCATGATTGGGAGATAGGATACATCAACCAAAATAACCTCCATGAAATATTATAAAATAAATCTAAAACATATTATAATGCATCTATAAATAAAAACAGATACATAAAAATTTCTTTAAATGGATGACCAAATGAATAAAACCTGAGGAAGTGACCCAAAAATTGTTTCAGCGACCTGAAATATAAATTTAATGCATGGCTTACAAGGTCCTCTTGGAAACCTAAAAACAATATTTATATATGTAGTATGATAATACAGTCATAATTTGTATAAAAATGAATGTATCTCATGAACATGTAGAAATAAAATACTAATGCACCCATGTGAATGTAATAGAATCAAACTTCACATAAACAAATATACAAACCAATACCCAAACATCAGTAAGGATCACTCAAAAAATAATTCATCCATGTAAAATAATATATACTATGAATAAAGTCAATTAAAGGGTAACCCACACTACATTCCCTCCAATTAACTTCTCTCACACAATAACAAAAAATGTTATGGCCCTCCCACCTCTTCCAAATACACCACATCACATCCCACCCCCAAACACATAGTCCTCATAAAACATCCTTCCCACACGCACCTTGTCCTCTCAACACATCCGTCCTTCACACACATAGGACAAATACCATATCAAATTACATAAAATCTCATCTCATCCCAAAGACACTCCGGAAATCACATCAATTCTTATCCCGAAGACACATGGCAAAGAAAATCACTTCTAATCTAGAAGAAACATGAGACACCACATCCCATATTGTCATGAAGACACATATGTCATCAAAAAACCATATAATGCACTAATAGACTTCTAAACATCACATCATGTACAATTCCTACCTTGTGTTGAAGCAATAACATGGAATATTGGGTGTCTATCCATCCATACTCCCTCTGGGATGTTGGGAAAGACACCCCCACATGACAATGCAGGTGTTTAGAATATAGAGATCAATGAGGGTGGGGTTTATATAGAAATCAAAATGACATACAATTTATATACATATAGAGTTGAAATAAACAAGCCCATCATATGGGTTTACAATAGTAAATAACCATCTCATAAAATCCACCAAATCATTGCCACCAGTATATGTATAAAAACACACAAACAAATCAGAAGCTTCAATTTATTATTTTAGTCTTTAATTTTTTTTACAGAGTCTCTTTTTATCAATAAATTCCACATTGTGATTCACATTGATATTTTTAATAAAACATTCTTATAACACCCAGTTCATTTAGAAAACATATTATTACATATTTCCAATGCATTAGATAATATATATACCTTAACCACGTAAACCAAATATCCCCACAACATTTTACTACCACATCTAACAGATCCAACCAAAAAACATATCCCCAACACCACATCCTAATTTCATTATCCATATTATTTTACTCCCACATCTATTTTAATATCCCTATTGCATAAAAATATATCATACACTCTCCCCACATACATAAAACTATGGATACATCACATTACATTAATCCCATACATAGAAACCACAACAATTCAACACGTCACATCATATATCACAAAAAAATTGAGAATTTGAAAAATTGGGCTCTTATTCAATTTTACATATTTATTTAAGGGTTTTATCACATAAGATTATAATATCCTTGGGAATAAATTTAATTAACTTGATATATGAGGTTGATCATTCATTTTTTTATGATGATACCATTCAATCAAGGAAACGAAGTTTTTCAAAAGGATGTTATTGCAGCATAATCGTTCCACAAACATAAAGGGTTTTTATCAAGGGAAAAACCATACAATCATAACTTCAAATGAAATCAAATCATATCAACAAGAAGATATACCATCATAATTCACATCCCCATTCCCCTTTAAATTAAATTTAAACTAGTTCATTTTCTTTATTACTTTGGAAGTAAAAATGTTCAAATGCGGTGATAATAAAAAACCAATATCGTGTGAGACAAAAAAAAGATAAATAAATTAAAAACATACTTGAGGAAAAGGAAGTCATTTCCACTGAAATGATCTAAAAAAATAGGGGTGTTAACAAAAGGAAACACCTTAAGGGGGACTCGAACCAACTAGAGAACCCTAATCTAGGACTCTTATGAGAAGAAGGAGTTTTTACATCTTGTATCAAGATAAAGAAATAATAAAATAGGATACTAATAAACTTCAATTTATAAATATTGGATCCCAAATGATCTGGACTGCATATGTTTTCCCATATCCATTAAATGATAATCATAAATAATCACATAGTTTTACCATATAAAATCCACTCTAGAATCTTACGGAATTAATAGTATGATTTATATCATTTGATTTGGTCTCAAGACCATTTAAATTTTGAATTAAACTCATTTACCATCAAATAATGATGATAAAAGGAAAAAATATAAGAAATGGAAACACTGCACAAGAGGAATTACTAGTGACACACCATCAGATAAAGAACCACTAGTGGGTCACTACATGATGAGGAAATGGAATGATCAAGAGAGTGATGGGTTTGTTGATTCAAATAAATTGTCCCACCATTCCTAAAAATTACTCATGTGGGATTGATGGGTGGCCATGCAAGACAGGATGTGGGAAAAGAAAAAGTGGCAGTTCTATAAATTCGGTTGTATGGTGTAAATGTTTTTTGCATGATGTTGAAAATTTCAACGCATTTTCATTTCTGCTTCATTTCTGGTAGGTCTCTTTAGGCACCATTCAGTTGATCCTTTACGGTAAAAATATATTTGACCTCTTGGCCACGTACATGAAATAAAACAGATCGAGTAGGTTTATAACTTTTCTTATTAGGTGGAAGATAATTAACCCACTATAGTGATGTGGTGTGCGAGTTGATTTTATTTTTGGGACATGATCAACTACATCACTAATGGTCCCACATGTGATCAAAAATATAATTTACTCCTCGTAGATATGGTAATGATAATTGCTTCCATTTGGTAGGTATGAAATGGGCTGATTTTGAAAATATTATAGCCTCATTCTGTGTCGTTTTTTCTACCATCCAAAAATATTTTCATGTAGACTACCAGATTCAAACATGTTTTATGAGGAATGATATTTCTTATATTAATATTGTTCGAGTTCTTGATTTTTTTTCCATGCCAAAAAATAATTTAATTGATGAAATTAGTTTTTTGTATCTGAAACATTTCATCATGGGTCTTGGTGAATCAGGGTTTCATGTAAATCAGTTCTCCAAGACTCCTAATTTGTTGTGGTGTCTTCTAAATAGATCATGATTTTTGTTAAAATAAGATTTTATGTATTCTTCGGTAATGTAACTGAATATGAAATGGATCCCTAGGAAATTATAATTATGGTCAAATTATATCTCCAATATGTATAGTATATTATTTGGGAGGAATCAAACACAATTATTGTAGTTAATTATTTTTAAATAATAACTATTAGTGTTCCTTGGAGGCTTATTCCATATTGCATTAAATTATTCTTGGATGATTTTAACTTTCAACTAGAAATGACATAATCCTATAGAAAAGAAATCCACGTGGAAGATTATTTATTTTAGAAGTCATTCATTGATACCAGTTTGATGTGGTCCCTTGTGATTTAGAATTATTAATCATAATTGGTTGACATTAATTATAGTGGTAAAATAAAAAAAATTATTATAGACTCACTTGTAGTGTCTTCCTCATTAACATTTCATCAAAAAATATTTAGGTCTCAGAATTAGAGGGTCTGGAACCTTTATGATGATAATCATTATTATTAATACTAATATTTTTTGAACATTTAAAAATATACTTCTAAAATATAAACATTTAATATGGATTCATATGTGCAATACCTATAATCTTTGTTGTTAAATTTCCTATTTCCCACTTTGAGCATACACTTATTTTTGATATACATCATTTTAATAAATTTTCTTACAAATTATAATCTTCATCATCCATAAAATATCTATAACTATATAAACATATTTTATCTTGAATTATACTCCAATGCATCCCATGGTTGAATGAAACCCCACACTAGTATCTACTTTTTACCAATCTATTAACATCAACATCCCTGAATTGATTGGAATTCCCCATGATTTGATCTATGATCGATGATCTTTCCTCCAAACTAATGTATCCCCACCACTATATCTCTAAACATCATAATTAATTTAAAAAATATCACATTATGACTCTTTAAAATATCCATACATAATATTTACAATTCCCCAAAAAATATAAATCCACTTAACCAATATAGTCTAATATAAATCCTTGTTGCTCCCAAGAAATAATATTGTTCCCAATGAAAAAGACATTCCTTTTAATAGAAATAATATTCCTCATTTTCTAACTCCACAACCATGTTGTATCAATGGTTATCATGATAGAAATCCATGATGTGAAACAAGATACAGACATGGATTCCTCATAACAGCATCAAATAGACTATGTCAATTTAGCCATGGTGTAACAATGGATGTTAAAATTCATCCAAAATATGTTTTAAGGTATATAGATCATTTTTCATTGATAATAAAAACCCATAAAATTTGATATTTTAAATAAATAAATTCATAACGATTTCATAAGTAATTGACTGATGAATTGAATAATAATTAATAATAGTGGGTATATAATTTTTTAAATGAAATTTAAACTCACAATCATTAAAGTATAAAAATTCATGTGTATAGTAAATATATGATTATAAAATTAAATAATGAAGTAATATTAAATAATATTAATATAAATTAAAAACCTAGACTGAAAATAGTGTTTAATGATAACTTTGTGTAATTCTATATCCTTCTACAAATCTTTTTGGATTTCATAATATTGATACATGATAAACATGAATGATGAGAGTTAAAGAATTATGAATTTATGAAAAAAAACACTGAAAACATCTATATTTCATCTGATGCATAAAATGCCATTATGTCAGTGTTAAATCATATATTTAATCGTAAATAATACAAAATTAATAGACTCCTTTTATAATAATTAATTTGGGAGAAATAAATATTAGCCCACTTTGTCCGAAATAATTAATGAATAAATTATATTATTAAAATATTCAAAAAATAAATGTTATCTAAAAGTCAACATACATGAAAACATTTTAAAACACCACATTCAAGGATCAATGATGTGAAAAAAAATTAATTAAATGAATTATAGTTTATTTTATAATTTTCCCAAAAAATTAAAAAAATGTGTGAAATTGTAAATAATTAATTTATTTTTAACTATCAATTTTTTCACAACTCAATAATCATTATAGATGTAAGAAACTATCATCCATATGGTAAATTTTTTAATTTTATATCAACAAAAACACTACTAAATATTTCTATGTCAATTCAGGAAGATAAATTACATTTTCATTCTTGTGTCTGTTGATTTGCCAAAACACTATTTTATTTTCAGAAACACCAAAAATAAAATTTCAGATTATTTACATTGATTTCCAATAATTCCACATAAAAGTAATTTATTGTATATTTTGAGAATCTCAAATAATAATTCTTATACATGTTCACATTTGTAGTATAATATAAAATTTCATCTATGTTAAGGAAGATGGAATTCAATACTATTTCTACCCCTCCATTATATTCTGTTGAAAACATCATTAAATGTCATATTTGTATTAATAAAGTATCTTATTTCCTATCGAAAAAAATTTCCATTAAACTAGATTATTTCGTATCCATATGTCTCATATTAGAGATGTGATAATCATTTACTACCTCCGAATAAGTTTTCAGGAAAAAAATTCTATATAAAAAATTGATATCTTATTGTAGTTCAATGTAATTTTGATAGGAATTTTTATGATTCTTCTCTTAATTATAAATTAAACTAATAATCTCTAAAAAAAATTATGAAAATCCATTATGGGAGAATCTTCTTATTGATACAATATGAACACATTCTCATTAATAGTACGTGGAATCATTGGGTATATATCTAAAAGTAAAGGGTCTAAAATACGTTTCAAAATATCCCAAAATAGTTCATATCCAATAAATTTAAATTTAAATAATTACTTCATATATATGTAACAAGATTGTATCTAGATTCACCCCTCCTATATATTTTCAATCATATCAAAATTATACTAGATCATTTCTACACAATCCTCCATTCACTATTATCAACTCTCTTAAGAGAAGATTGATGTATTTTATATATAGATATCCATAGTGATATTCCCTATCGTGGCCTCACCAATTAATTCTAATTTCCCTATTTCATATACATCCATCAATAATCTATTCATGAGATTATAATAAACCAACCATTATATCTAGGAATTTCATTGTAAATCATCATTGTAAAATCATATTACATAGAAAATCAAATAATTCATAATAATTTCAAATACAATTACTCAAATTAAAAATGATTAACACAATCTAAAAACTACTAATGTTGAACTGTTGTAATCATTAAAAACATTCCTCTATGAGTAATATTTTAGAATTTATATTCCTACATTCCTTATTTGGCTGAAAATATGTTTCCTATATGTTAACGATATCTCATAAAAGTATTTTAAATATTTTTTTATAAACAACCTCGATACCAAAATTACAGAAACCCATATTTGGTTATCATATACAAGAATATATCTAATAATGACACATGTGTTAGTTATTAATTTTTTATAAAATATTTATTAAATAAACAATTTATTAAATTATCAGGGATATTTAAATAAAGAAAATATTCATATTCTAATAAAAATTATACTGAAAAACAATCATTAACATGTCACGTGATCTATATTTTTTTATAATTTATGTAAAAACAACCAATTAACACATAAAAATAGTAGTAGAATCAATAAACTAATAACCTATAACATTTTATTCCATATAAATAACAAAAAAATATAATAAAATTGTCTAATAATGTTTATCTCATTTTCTATGGTATATTTTACTTACCCATTTAATGTGATTTTGAGGAAAAAGTATAAATTCTATTAAATAGTTTAACTATTTTATTTAAGTATATAGACTCCCATATAAATAAATCAGATAAAAACGTCATTTATAATACCATTCTATAAATCCCCCATTAGAGTGGCCACTCTAAAAACTACACTATGATGATATATGCTATCATGTGTGCCTTATTATATATTATAGGGTTGTGTTCAGTATTAAGGGAATTATATGATCACAATCAATATTGTACCCCAATTCATATTTTAAAATTAACAAGAGATAAAAAATCAAAATATGTCAATATCAGAGTACCCACATGGATTCACATTAGAATAAAAAACATGCAAAAATAATATATTGCCCTTAATTATCATTAGAAAACAATTGATATCAAATAATTCATTCACAAAAGGATTAAAAAAATATAGGTAAAACAATTACATGGAATTACAAAATCAATAAAAAAATGTTTTCATGGAGGTTATTGTGAACAAATATTAATTCTCCAATACACAACATAATCATAAAATTCGTATAAATGTACCATCACTCAATCACTTATCATCAGGGAATTTAATTTTAAAATCTCATGGACTTTGAGTTATGACTACACATTATGGATTGTGACTGCAGGGTGAATAAAAAACTCACTATAAACCTACCAATATACCTTATACATACTTTATAATATATTTATTCGAGTTAAAATACAATACATCATGAAAAGTAAAAATAACCAACATATAAACAAATACTTCAAAATCAACATTCTCTTTCATCATTGGTAAATGACACATATCATATCATAATCAATCATAATCAATACCAAATCATTTTATGGAATATGATATTATGTTATACTAATATAACAACACATATCACAAGGTTCAATGAAACAAATACCTGACCCATTATTCATGTAATAATAAATACCAAATATTTACATGAATTATGAGACAACCTTGTTGTTGTTTGACAATCTATATTCTAGGGATGAATGATATAATAAAATTATATATTAAATAAATAGTATACACTGTGGGGTTACACAATATATCAGTCTCCCCTAGTAAACTAATTATCCAAAATTTTATATATAACCCATTAAGAAAATAAATAAAAAATTATGGCATCAAAATGACAGAAACACAGGCTCTCAGCTGTTTCCCATTACATTTCAATAGTCACATATCTGAGTCAACATTACATAGAGAACCTCAATCCCTAAAAAACCTCGATATAATCATAATTCACATCTCTAATGTTTATTTTTACAATATGAAAAAACTCACCACTTTTTAAATTTAACAACTCCCATGTAAAACATATCATTATATGGTCAATAAAACACTTCTCTTATTATTGGTTGTCGTATACTGTCACATTATGCTTAAAAAACCTCTTTTAATGTATCTTACTTTGATGAACATACACTTAAATCCTTTTATAATCCTAACATAGGATATATAAATAAATATATAATCATATAAACCCAAAAATAATTCTCAAATATATTGATAATATATTGAAACCAAAAAGGGTTTACAAACATTTATATTCAATGATGAAGCATATGATCACATCTGAGAACTAGATAACTGTATAACCTTGAAAAAAATTGAATTATATATGAATTATAATTTTAATGAATTGTGTTTAGTATAACATATACATAATTAATAACATGAAATTTATCCAGTATCATCATTCAATTCAGACTCAATCAAGAGATAAAGCAAAAAAATCATATGGGTGATTATAGGGAATATTCAACCAAAATGTGATTGGAAAAATTATAAATGGAGTTTATATGTTATCTTTTTTAAAATAACATAACAACCCTAATGTATTATCTTATAAACAAATGATTATTATCATTAATAACAATGAAATAGAAAATTATCTTGATCATTTCATATCCATGAGGCCACCTTCATGTATCGAATTCAATATTTATTTTTGATGGATTTTAAATTGATTTGTGAGTCAAAATTTATTTTTTTGGGTTATATTTATAAAATTCATGGGTAATGTTATCACATATTCATGAGACAAAGTCGTTAAGTAGCTTGGGATTTAGTGTGATTCATGGTAATGATTCGTGAGAAGAAAACAGCTAAACATGTCCTATGAAAATGATTTTTTATATAATATTGTTTTAAATGGTCACATCTAGAATTTTCAACTCATTTATTTTTCGGGTTTCGGGTGGTGAAAAGTTCTCGTTAGCCTCACTATCAATATATTATTTAAATATTTCATGGAATAAGACTAGTGAATGCTTTAATGGTCACATCACAAAGATCCTTGATACATCACTCAAAACCAGAAGCTAATATTTCTTTTTATTTGATGTTTAATGTTATGATGAAAAGAGGGAAGGGAGGGTATTGATTATGTGAGTGAATGTACCAAAATTAAAGGGAATCCATAAAACTCAATGTTAGTAGGTAAAAGGGTTAAATCTATAGTTCAACCCGTAGAATCTGTTATTGTCTATATATGTTATTATCATAAAATTGATAATTCACTTTATTCCATTCATGAATAACCATTTTCTGCTGAAATTTTATGATCATGTCATGTTTTAGAGATCACCAAGGTACACTAAATCAAAACTCCACTACATTTTCATATGATGATGATGTTATTACAACATACTTGTCACTAATCTATTCTAATATTTAAAATTCATTTTTCATTAGATATTATCCTTAAGTCAAAATATATTTATAGAACTATGAAAATGGAAAGAAAAGACTTATAATGGGTCTTAATAAATAATGGAGAATAATAGAAATGTAGTCAAAGTCCACAAAAATGAATAAATTCCCCCACTGCCCTATAAAATATGAATTAAAAAAATTAACCAATTAGAATATAAAATTTAGAATCAATGATAATATCCTAGGGATTCACACCCTTTTGATAGTTTCCCAACATCATGGTAATTAATTGTTAATTTTTATAAAAAATTTACAATAGGTGGTGGAACTCATGAAATTATCATGAACACAAAATATGAATAGATTTAATTTAAAATAATCTATATAATGAATTTTTAATTTAATCCCCCCAGTAGGAAACCCCTTATGTAGATGGATTCCAATAAATATTTTACCTAGTTCTCCATCAAAAAACTTTAGAAACTATCATGCATCAAAATTAATGACATTGGAATATTAACCTATATAAGGATGGTTTCCATTTGGCATTTTTTATGTCCAATAAAATAGTTACAATAGTACTAGATTATGTTTGAACATCCCATAATTGATCTTTAATCACTTAGAAACCAATAGGGATATTTCTTCTATAGGAATGAAATTATTTGTTAGAATATATTTCTCTATAAAGGGTAGACTCTGAAAATTGGAATATTTTATGAAATAAACGTGTTCTAATTTAATTTCCTATTACTATTTTTATTTCACATTGGAATTTTAATATTTTTTTGAATTATATGTGAGGGGATAATGTGGATCGCATAGGGTAAATGTGAACATGAATATAATTTTGGAATAACCTTAAAGATCTCTAAATGTTGGGGAATCATGTGAAATGGGCATAATTTTATTCTAATGTGGGTCATTTTAGAAAAAATTTCACATAAAATGATTGTTATGATCCACAATATAATATGACATGAGAATATGCTAATGTGATTCAGCATGATCAAGAAATAGTGAGTTGTGGTTTACAAGAAATGAAGTGTTTTCAAGCTATATGATACCAAGTGTAGTTCATGGAGTTAATGAATATTCCAAATCCAGCATTCTCCATCATTGATTTAATCACAAATAGATCCCTCTATCCATGAATAATTTAGAATATATTTAACCACCAATTATTCATAATAAATTATTCTTCCTGGGTATAAAATGGATCATCAATGTACCAGGATGAAGCAAAAATCATAATACACCAAACATTTTAAGACAACCATATATTTTTCACAACACTGAATATTTATTAAATTTAAAATCCACAACTATAAATCCATATGATTAATATTTAATGAAATAAAAAATGACATATTTGTTTATGTCGTTTGTATATGAGTCTTATTCTACGTGAGAGAATAAAATAACCTATTTTAATAATAATAATAATAGGAATTCAAAGACAGATTATCCACAAACACTACTATTTATTTCACCATAAAAATATAGTTGTTTAAATCAACTATAATCAGTTTCAACCACCTATTGAACATAACTAATTTAAGGTCATAATGTCACGATCTCCACATTCATCCCTCAACTTAGTCAAAGACTCCCAACACCTCGACTCTATCTTCTGGGATACAAATACAACATCTAAAACCCCCCATGAAAAGAATACATTGTATTCTAACTAAATAATATTAGGTATTTACATCTATAAACCCCTAATATTAATTTTATTTTTATGTTTTAGAAATAAACATAGAAATTATCATAGTAAACTTATACTCCAGTTTCAGAATACCAAGGGGTAATTTCATAATTCCCAAAAATTGAGTCTGCACAAAACATTTCATCCATCAATTGGTCATCTATGGTTATATCATGAAACATTTGTTTCTATATCATGCATAAAATAACTAACTACCTGATTATTATTTAGGTAGAACTATAACAAAATGCAGAAAAAGTTTTCACATTTAAACATAAAATCTCCCACTTGAGAATCATTTTTAGGAATCCCCATTGAATCCACCATCATCATCTTCAAAAATCCTTCCAAACTGAAACATTAATTCTACTACCAGGTTCCCCAATTGTTTCATAACATCCTAGAATGAATATTGCATGAATTCACATTAATATAACCAATACTATGTTCTATTATTGTATATATCCTGGATTCCATACTATATATCACATCCATATATCCAAAATCCATTGCAATTGAAATATCTAAAATAAGTGACACTTCGACAAACTATGATTCATCATATAATAATGATTCATATTTCCAGACAATTGGACCACACTTTGTGAATCAGAAAACAACATTTCATCATAGTACCTCTTCTGTTGATATTAAACCAACCTCCTCATCCAAATCAATTCCTTCCAATCATTCATTAGATAAATGTACACTTCTTAAATTATCTAATAAATAACCTAAAATTGATTCATTTACATTTAACTCAAATTAATTCCCCTAATATTTTACACAAGGATGAAAACATTCTTTTATGAATCTATATCTCTTTTTAGGTTTTAGTCTATAAAGTATTCCTATGATTCATTAGTTTTAATGTAATGGTAAAATATCCAGTAGCCCTTCAAATACCATATGATCTAAATTAATACGTTTTTGTTTAATATTTCCAAATTTTCAATGTGTTTTCTAATTACTCATAAAATTTACAAAATATTACTTCTAATAAAAACCATGAAACACATCATGATTTTGAATATTATGTTATAGGGATTATTTTCTAGGAAATATATGTATTTATTGTATATTATTCTTTCAAAAAATTAATCTATATAAATGTAGTGGTAAATGGATTCGATACACTAAATGAAAAGAATTATACCACCTTTTTAATGTATATTTAATAACATTAATATAATATATCAAAATATTAAAACCTTATAATATGTATCCCAATGATCTATTCACCCAAAATGAGGTCTTTTATCTTGAATTGTATTGAAATTTTATATTTTAAATGATCAAAACATTTCTGGAAAAAAATGAAAAAGGTATCTGCAAAATATATATTAGAATTATTAAACTCCCATCATCATATTAATTTTCGTAATAGAAATTATATGCATTAAACCAAATTAAATTCTTATTTTACTTATTGGTGTTAAATTTCTAGTTCAACTTACTAGATTTTTTATTCAATATATAAAAAAATTTATTCTTCTTTCAAAAAATAGATTAGATTTTTTCTCTATTGAACCTTCATGTTATTCAATTTAAATTTCATCATCCAGTACCCCACGAAGATAAATAGAATTCATATAAAACAACTCTAGTTGAATTCCATCCATTTCAACTATGATAAGATCAATTTTAATATTAATTTCTCTAAAAACTAAATAAAATTTCCCAAAAATCAATCAACATATTTTCATTTTGGAAACCCCTAAATGAGTAGCCTATCCCATTACCTCTATCTTTTTTGCATTTCCTCTTTATACTAATAATTACATTTAATCACTATAAAATTATTCCCAATA
Source organism: Viscum album (assembly GCA_963277665.1). Lineage (NCBI taxonomy): Eukaryota > Viridiplantae > Streptophyta > Magnoliopsida > Santalales > Viscaceae > Viscum > Viscum album. Next base: position 260,770,439 of record OY728164.1, on the reverse strand, counting down.
TGAACTTTTTTAACTACCATATTCAATAAATACATATAGAATCATTATTATACCTCACTAATAATACAAAATTATAATATATTATCATATTTATTTCCTCTTCCATGATTATCAATTATCTTAAATCAATTAATGTTTTTTGAATACTCATATCATTTCATGTTATTCTTTACTCTATTAGACCTATGAAACTGCCTTTATAGATTAAATACTTCTAATATTACTACTTCTATAAGGTCTCTTTTGAGATCCCTATATAATGTTTCAATAATTTTGTAATTTCCATGTAATATTGGACATGGAAACACTATAGGAACATGACATATTGTCGAAAATACCTCTTAATCATCTTGGGTTTTTGAATCAATATTACTATATACAATCTATATAAATTTAATAACATATTGAAATTAATTTTGTCAAACCACATCATATTATAATAATTTTATATCATTATAAAATTATATGGGGTTCATATATATTCATAATAAGTATTCACTAATGGTAACATTCTTATAAATTAAGAAAAAAATATCTAGTGTTTTTATAATGAAATATGGAGCACGTAATTTTCAATGAAAAACAATAAAACGTAAAAATGATGAAGACATTTCCTAAAAAATTTAAATTCCTAAGGAATCAATGTTGTTTTTTGAGAGTGAACCAAAAATATAAAACATATAATGTAAACCATTCATTGAGAATAACATAATTCAAGAAGATACAATCCCAATGGATTAGAGGGGAACATACTTATCATGTTGGGAGCATAGTTCATGACTATCAACCGGTACTGTATACAGAATCTAGAATGAATTTCCAATATTATAACCTTTTCAACTAAATTATTACTAATCCTATCTAGAAATATATTATGTTTTAGAGTTCTCAGTGTAGTGTTATTAAAACTTAATCACTTACACAATCAAAACCCATTGAACTCCCTACATATGTATTCCCCACCTATATTATACTCAACCACCATAATTTTCATAATGTCTCGTTTTACACTATATTCCTCTATAAAAAAATGTCCCTAATACCACATAATAATTCATGATAAATAACACTAATACATTTCATGTCACATCAATAATAAAGGTTACATGGACTCATGATCCACATTGAAAATTAACTAGATCTTTCAACAACACATGTATATAAACCATCCCTAACTTTATAGTCTTTATAGTCCTCTCATGTTTTTGAAAGGACATCGTCAAATTATTTCGAATGATAATTTTTTTAAACATTTCTATAGTAAATTCTTATGATATTCAACATAAATTTACCAACTACTATTATAATCTACTTCAGACGAAATTGATTAATATAATAATTACATAACTCTATATATGTTTTCTTCCTATAATTAATGATAATGTTCAGAACTCTAGATAAGTACAATGTCCAATCCATCAATAATTTTTCTAGAAATATTTAATAAAGTTTAATTCTCTATGATACACCCATGATGGTTATTCAAATACATGATTAATCTATATTTATATTAAAAATTATGTTTTTATAAATCCATGTATGTGATACACACATCACAACAACAATTTGTTTATATCAATATGTAAATATTAAATGTTCTTACAAGAATTATATATTCATAATCATAAATATGTACCACTATATATAATTTGTAGTTATAAATATTCATATATAATAACTCATATGTTGAGTGAAATTAATATCTATAGAATATTATGAAATAGTAAATTGATCTACCAACCAAAAAATAATACCAATTATATCTTCTATAATAAGATTCACATATCATATTCGGAAATATTAACTTCTAAAATTGATTCTTAATTAATTAAATTATTCATATTTTTTGTTTAATCGTTATATTTCAATACTTTTCCACATCATGATGATATACTATTGTTACTACTTCTTCCATTATATATCTTGGGATCTTCCATGCTTTGGAATATCTATTTTTTTTCAAAAAAATTATTTTTTTCATTGAGATTTTTAATCATGATCAATTGAATTTCAACATTCATGATTGATACCCAAATTTTTGTAATATCAAAGTCTATTTTATAGATTAAATTAAAATAGTTTTACCTATTACATCACATGTTTGAGGGAGAGATGAAATATGTAATAACACGAACTCTAGATCTATAAATTTTACAGTAATAGATTTGAGATAAAACTTTATCCTATTTATATTCATGACTTGATCTTGCACTATAATAATTTATCATATTTATATTCTTGATAAGATCATGCACGGTATTCCCTTGAAAAAATTAATTAAAAAATATCCATTGCAAAAAAAACCATGTACAATTTTTTCCTCCTTATATATCTAGAGAATGACATTGACAAATTATGATAATTTTTTAATCTCCTAGTTCTTATAAGCCTTGTTTGAGCTAATTAAATATGATGAACCCAATTTATGTCTGTTAAACAACTCAAAGTTATTTATTTGTAATTAAATTTTTATTATTATCCACCAATAGTATATCAATATCTTTCTATCATTGACTATCCCATATCATCATTGTCAAGAATCTAAAAATCATATTATTGAATTTTTCAACATAAGAAATATGATCAACTAATACCAAAGAATATGGTGATAGTAAAATCCCACTAAAATATGAAACAAATAAAATAGATTAGGAACTGATTAATTTAATTATCTTAAAATACCAAGGAAAAAAATGAATTACTAAACCAAAATTAGAAACACCATAGAAGTGGACTAGTCATCTTATTCTATTCCACTTAGATTCTAATAAAATTTTTGGGGACATGGTAATCCTTCTATGAGAAATTATAAGTTATAAAGAAAAAATATACAGTGTGAAAAGTATATCAGAATGAAAGGTTGAATTTACATGATCAAAATATAAATATTATTACACTAATGTTTGAAAATATATTTTCTAACCTCTAAAAACGCACACTAAAACTCAAAAATATATTCATTAATCTAAAAAAATAACAACACTTTTTTTTATATTTTCTATACATGAGTCATAATACATGGGAATAATGCTCAAATTTCATTTAATAAATTTTGTAAGAGTATCCCAATTACTGATCAGTCATCAACACTATAATATTTTCACACTAATAATATTTGATAGTCCAAATGCTCCGACCAATTATTATAACTTTTTTACATTAATGAAGAGATGTTCACAATGAAACAGTCACCATGGTCATTATTCTACATTATCAATTAATCCCTCCACCATATCTCCATAATCATTTACAATATCCTAACATTAGAGCACATCAAAATAATAATAATTTATATTATAATTGAAGAATCATATGTGTCCCCTTTTTTGAAAAAACTTCATGGAAGAAATATTTTGTATTCTTCATGGAGAAACTTATACAAGTCCTTTTTGACTCCATAATCTATGTTAAAAAAACCATGGGTAACATTTTATTATAATAATAAATTTTGATAACTCATGTTCATCCAATATTATGAAATTTAGGAATTGTAAAAATCTATTTTCTATCTCTGTCTAGCATTCGATGTTTAACTATATGATTCAGTCCTATTGATTGATTTTCCACATTATAGGAAAGTGGGATTCAAAGACAATTGTAATGGATGATTGTAACCCAATGGAATTTCCAAATATCTATTCACATGTTAAATTATCCAAAATAAACTCCATTTATGTATTTATGGTCCATTATTATAATTCATATGTGATCTTAGAGCCACAATAATGATTCTATTGGGATCTTTACTTAGCCATATCTGATCTAACATTACGGATCAACTATATGGATATTCTAATGGGGGATATGTGCATTTCTATATATTTCTACATATTTAAGGGAAATATAGTTAATCCCATGTTGTTTCCATGATATGGGTTTTAATCACACATAGAATTAATTTTGGATAATTATATTTATATGAACTATCAAAGATACTTTAATACCATTAATACTTTTGGAAATGTGGAATAAATAATTTTTTGATATTTGAAAATCACTGTGAGTAGTATTAAAGTCCTGTTAATTATTATTACTCATATATAAAAATGTAAAATTGAAACTAAATCTTTCCTAATAAGTCATTAATCACTAAAATCATCGAATACCCAATAATAAAAAAAATCATTTATTTAACAATAATTATTAATAGAAAAAATCTTTTATAAGCCAAATTGAAGTGTATTTAAAATTAATTCCATGTTATTTTATGAACTATTAAAATGTGATAAATAATAACCATTATCAAAATTTGGGGTAAATTTTCAGAGAATGATTTTTAGAAATTTATATATTCAACCATTCCACCACAATTATCAATTTACAGATATAGATAAGTACGTTATGGTAAAGTTAAAAAATATATTAAGGGGATGTTGGTTTTATTTTCTAACTCTAAACTATTAATAATATCATTATCCTTAAATGGAAATAAAATACCCATGCTTCCATTGCTCATTAAAATCATTCAATGTTCTATGGGAACCAATGTGAATTTTCTACCTACCTTCTAGAAAATGTATTTCTCTTCACTCAAAGTATTTTTTATTGAAATTTTATCATTCTGAAGTTAATTCATTATTTAAAAAGAATTTCTACAATATTAGTTTCTCTATATAATAAGTTAATAAATTTTTTCAATCATGAAAACTTTAAAAAGGGTTATTCTATAAATTAGTGTTCGTGCTTATGATGTGACCAATTAAAATAAAAAAAGCAGATTTCATATTTTAAAAATTATGCATTGTATACATGTTATTCACTCAATGTAACAAACCTAAATCCACCCACATCAATTGATTTATTTATCCAAAACATCCCTTCAACAATATATATTCTCAAAATAGTAATAATTGTGAAATATTTCATATTTTCTTGTATGTTATTTTATTTTATACATCAAATTTTTTATCCATATTTTTTTCCAAATTAAGTATTTTAATAACAAAAAGGGGAATAATTATATCATAATTAAATTCTATTAACATTTTCTATCTCAATAAAATATAGCACCCATAATCAACTTCCCAACCATGATACTATCCATCTCATTAATTCTATGAAACAACTCATTTTCCACACAATTGGCTATAATGAGATCATGAAAGATGATTAAGATTAGTATTCATTAAAGGGTTATGCTTCTAATTTCTTTACATAGCATGCAGTTCATGTATTATAGGGGGATCAACATAATCATTAAGTTAAATAAAAGTCTAAAAGTGGTTTATTTTTAGAAATGGAGTTTAAAATGATTCTTTATTAATTTCTAAAAAATTTCATCACAAATTATTTTTTATGGAAAGTGTATAACAACATGTTCTACATCTTGACTATTATGAAAAATAAATATGTATGATGGTCCAAAAATTATTACAAACTTCTTCAGTGGAGAATGATTTCCATTGGATTATATTAGTGAACAAGTGGTTCAAAATTTATAAAATTTAATCAAATGATCATATTAGAACTAGTGAGAGATACCATTCATTTCAATAATGATTTAAATATAATAATGTTCAAATACATCATATTTTCTAAAAATACTCTGATGATGTGGGTTTCCCATGGTATTTAGAAGATCTCATGATATCTTAAAAAATACTAAAAATGAATGATATAAACATCATGAAAAACCGAGAACCTGATGGTTCAAATCACCCCAAACTCATCCATTTATTACATTATTATTAGTTCGAAAAAGATGATAGAAACTTTAAAAAATCATTAGTTTTGTAGTTAAAAATGAAACATAATGATATAACATGATTATTGGATTAAAGAATCTTTTATAGATCTTATATGTGATATCAAATTTGAAATATCTATGATTATCCCATCATATTACCCAAAAAAAATATAAATTTTAAAATTATAAATTTACAAAATAATCAACTTAAAATTTTATTTTATATTTTAATAGAAATATCTTTTAAATCCATGTGGGATGTGTGGTAGTTTTCCACCATTTTTTTTCAAAAAGATGACATGAATTGGTTTACCAATTCATGTCGAAGGAATTTATTAAATCAAAAAAGGTTTACAGAGTAATCTCGAGGTGTAATGAATTTACACCATCCAAAAACATGAAAAACAACAAGGTACAATGTTACTTTGTAGCATAGAGCAGACAGAAATCAAGCAGGTTCAACTTTGAAGAAGATCATCCCAATCTTCAAATGTAAACTCCAATTGCATGTAGTGAACCGATAGTCCAGCATTAGGGACAACCAATGAGATAACAGTCAGAAGCAGATGTATCCTCAATAGACATGTGATATTTAAATATATTAAAGTGTATAACAATGGGTTTAACCTCAAAATTGGTTATATTATTTCACCATCTATTTTTGGATGGTTTTTTTATCATCCCCAACTGGTTTAGTGAATTGATTTTATGTGTAAAGAAATAAAACTTATTATTTCTTCATCTGTTCTTCATTATCATCTTTTAGAGATCCATTTTTACAATGTATTACATTACTAACCATCTTATAATTGTATTTGTGTGGAAATTAGGGTATATATAATTATATATGGAGTATCCCACTTATCAACATCTATAGGAAGGAATGTACATCATAGTTGAGGTGTTGTATTTTTTTAGTGAGTGAATTATATCTTAGTTCAATATATTATATTTAACCATTCATTATGTGCATATTTTCACTATTATATTCCTTTTCCAAAATTGATAAAAAATATCCTTCATCATTAATTTAATTTTACCAACATTTAATATAACATCCAAAACATTGTTGATTCTTAAATCAATGGGGAAACCACATTCAATGAAGTTAATATTGGGAATAATTATCTACATATTTGTTATTAACTCTTTGTGGATGCCAAAGAATTTGTGGAAACCACATTCTAAGACTGAAAGTGGATACAATAGCCCCTTTTAAAAAACATAACATCACTCTCTACACATTATTCCATGAAAAAAGTTATAAGTATAAAATCTATGGATTTAAAAAAAATAAACAGTTGTTATAAAAAAATTTCCAAACAATTAAACCAAAGTGATTATATTTTTCTATCATCTCCCTTATATGGTTCAGCTTATATGTATTATTTCTCCATGCGTTCACAAGTAATGTGGTCATAATTTTGGTAAAATATAGAAACATAAAGGTATAAATATTATAGATATCATATTCTATAAATGGATTGAAATTAATTGATTAAATATTTTTATCAACCACTTGATGATATTCATAAAGTTATCTAGTGATTTTAAACTAATTTACTAGCCACAATATCAAGATACAGATTTTTTTTCTTCTTTGACCAATTTAAAGAACTATTTTGACACCTTATCCTAGGTAGCAGACCTTCAAAAATTCTAAATAACTTGTTCTTGAAACACAGCTATTTCAAATAAGAAATAGGTTGATTTGAAAAGATATTTAATTTTTTAATATTTTCTTTAATTAACTAATTTTATACAAAACCCAATGAAATATTAATGGGTATTTTGTATCCCTAAAATATGCACTAGTTATGCGAGTTAGTTGCGAGCCTTATAATACACGAACAATTTATAAGGCTATAAGAAGATATCTATGGATATTAACAGGGGTTATCTTAGGAAGAGTCAAACCAAATCACCCAAAATCCTATGATATTTTAAAAAAAATCGTTTTTTAATGTATGGAAGAAAATCTTGTAGAGTGGGAGGTTGATGGAAACAAAAATACATCAAAATAAAATGAATGAAGTAAAACACAATGTCAAAGGTAATGGGGAGAAACATTTATTTATCTAGTTTTATAATTTATTATCTATATATTTTATTAATATAAAATTGATAATGTATCAATAAAATTTATTTATAATAATCTTTATCTCAAATTTAAAAATACTATGCACTTTTTAAAATCCCTTTGGAAAACAGAATCTTAATTTTTATGATTTCATGTGATAATCGAGGAACAATATAAGTCATGTTACAGAAATACTCCCAAATCAATTATTTATTTTTTATTCCATAGACCCATCCTCTCTATTTTATTTAAATTTTATTGAGGGATGATAATGAAAATGTGTTGATAATGTTTGGAATGAAAAGGTATAATATTAGGGATGGATTTCTAATTCCACACCATTCCCAAAAAACAAACAGTGCTCTATAAAAATTAAATAATAACATTAAGGAATATTAACAAGGGTTCCTAAAACCATGAACCACCATTAGGGATTAACACCAAAGGATTAACATCCCAACATCGTGGGAATTAATAGAACACATGAAAAAATTAGAAACAGAATGAGAAGAGAACAATGAATAGAGCTTGAAAAAAAAATGAAATTAGAATTTATTTAGAAATAAATCCTATATATAGAATGAAATAATAAGCTACACATTCTAGTGGGGATCGTATAACATAGTTGGAAATCCTATATCATCATCTATAGTTATCCCCTCAATAAAAAAGGAATGTATCATCCCTAGAAATCGTTGAAATTAGGATATTACAGTCATACTTGATAGTTATTTCTTGGGATAATAAATGGGACTACTTTCAGTACCAACATATTCATGATTTTTCTGAACCTATCATAATAAAGATTGAATAGTCTTCAAGAATAATTTATTAAAAAAATTATTCATATAATACTTGTTCTTTTTAATTCATCTTCGGATTTCGGCCAGACAAAGAAAATTTGGATTTTACATAAAATAGACGAGTCGTGATTTATTTGTGTATATAATTTTAATACCAAGAGGAAATTATAATTTGGGGAATAAATAAAATTTATATGACGGGTTGGATCAAAAAGTATATGGAAATGAATAAATAAATGAAGTGGGTTGTGGTGAATTTTATGTTTAGAAACATTAATTTTTAACCATAAGAGAAACATTGTTTAATATAATTAAAAAAACATATTCACATATCAACTTATTAATTTAAAAATTGATCGGACTGGGCCCCTGGATCCAATGAAAAATGTATCATTATTATGTAGATTTTAAGATGAATTTCACAGGTCATAATTAGAATTTAATCATATTCACATAATAAACAGATTTAATAAGTGTATGATTTTTATTATTCATACTCAAAAAGTTAATTATAAATTAGAGAATTAGAGAATAATGATTCTATCATAAATATAATATAATCATAATCATAGTAAAAAATTTGATCATTTTTAAATATGATTTGATAAATTTAATACAAATATAAATATGAATACAGTATATCCATTTTTTTAATTCTGTAAAATACAAAATAATTCTGTAAAAATGATTTATATAATTGAATAAAATTATTTTATCCAAAACAAATGGGTATCCAATATCCTAGGTTAAAGGTACCTTGATTTATATATTCAAGAAACCTTATCTTACCCACACATGGGTAATCACTCAATATGACGATCATCTTCTATCTTGATATCCACACAAACCCTTTATCAAGAAAGGGATTAGATCCTCTATATTCATATCCTATGAAGTCCTCAATCCGATGGATGTGATTATGTCTTACTATCCCCACAAGACCTCGATTGAGATGATCATATTCTATCTTCATAGCATGGGAAGTCATCTTTCCTAATCACAACAATCAGAGTCACACAAAGAAAAATAATAGATTATTAAGGTGGAAACATTACAAGGATTCCTTAAGAAAAATACTCTCTTTAAAGAAAATGAAAAAGATGATGAACAGGATGATCATAATTTTACAATTTAGAAAAATGATAGAAAAATGAAAACTCACGTGAACACAAGGAATAATGTATGGAAAACATATTTCACACTCTTAACAAAGAATTATTTATTCGTGTGCCACCAAAATTTCATCTTGATTTCTAACATTCATATTTTCTATGATATATCTACAATGACCTGGACATCAGACACTCCAACAATCATATTCTAAATAAAAAAATATAACCATTTCGATTAACACATATAATAGAATTTATGAAATTGTTTTTACAATGCATTATGAATAGTCAAATATTCTAATACTTTGAAATGGTTTTCAATTTTGAGGATTAAAAAAGAATAAAATACTATGGATTTACTTATAGTGTTTCATTATGATATTTATTATGTGTATGACTATGATGGTATCTGTTTCAATGTCAAATTAGATTAAAAAAATTTCAGTTCGAATATATGATAGATAGATATAAAATTGTTTTGAAAAGGCGAATTTGATCATATTTGGATTTTTTTCTCATTATGATAATTGTAATATAAAATTCTGAATACTTGAAACGTATTTTAATGTATGGTAATTTTATATTTTTTATATAATTTTTTTTAAAATACTTTGGATAGAAACGTATTAGATATTAAATTTTAACAAATAATATTTTCATTTCCAAAACAAAAGGAATGGAATATTAAAAAATATACTTTTACTCAACAGTCTCCCCCATTCTAGGATGCATAATACACAAGGCTTAAATGGAATATATCAAAAAAATAAGTCTGTTATCTTATATATAAACTTTATTTAAACCTAGAAATTAAATTTATCTCCCCTTGATTTTATAAAATCTTCTTGAATAGGAAAATGAATAAAATTAACAACCCCTTAGGATAAGAAATCCCCTAAGGATGATATTCTATTCTTAAAAAAATTTATCCCCTTACTTAAAGGATTTAGAATTTACTAAAAATATACCCTATATATAAAATTCTCCTTCATTATGATTTTTAAAAAGGAATAGGGAATGGACTGAATCACAAGAAAAGGTATATAAAATGAATCTATATGAAATAATAATAATATTAACATGATCATATAATAATTCATGAAATAAAATTCATCCAAAATAATTGAAATATATATAATCATACTGAATATAAATGAAAGATTATAGTGTTTATATTCCAAAAAAATTACAACAAGAGTTTTTAAATTAATTAATTATTTCTATAGAATAAAATATCTAAATATTGTTTTATGCTTCGTGAGGCCTTTTATATCTTCTTTAATCATTACCATGAACTCCACCTGATCGATGTTTTACTATTTATTCTTCCAAATCATTTATTCAAGTTCGTTATTTTCTTCTTCTTTAGACTGAAACATTTCTTGTAAATGTTTAATATGATCTTCCTGATATTTAAATCTTAGAGAGAAAGATTAATTATGATTAATTAGTTAATTAATTTTATCTTTTTATACTATAAATTAAGAAATATCCCTTAGTAGATACTTAATTATTGCGTGTAAGTCTTAGATATCCTCATTCTGATATTTAGATGTTCTTATGAGTGATTACTAATATTTAACCCTCTTTCCCATATCCCTTGAGAGACTATTGAATGAAATATTAGTTTCATCCATGTATTTCTTGAATCATCTAAGATTCACATTATGAATCTTGATGTCCTAATTCACACTTCATGACCATTTCATAATTTTATTGAAACTCTTTCAGTAGGTTTCATCATTTTCTTTGAATACATAGAAATATGATTCCAAACGTATTAACCTATATGTCAATGATTTCAGTGATTCTAAATTTTTTTATTGGTTTTCCATAACCAAATCAACTCATGTTTCCGTCCTAAAAAATTATGGAATAATCTTCATTAATATTCTTAAGGTATGATAAATTTAACAATGACATAGGCTGTAATCATGTTATATTATTTTCATTCAGATTGAATGTTTCTTTTTATTATTCTGATTAATTCATTCATGTTATTTCTTTTACCTTTTCTTAACAATGATTTCTTTGTTCTTTTTTTAGCATTCTTTTCATCCATAAATTAAATTACCTCAAAAAAACATTTTTATCTCCTTAATCCATTTTATTCTGATTTTGATCATCCCTCTTAGATGAAGATTCAACTTCATAAATTAATGGAGACATTTGTTTCTCCTAGTCAACTGAGTTTACAATATGATTTTCTATGAATTTTATTTTTTCAAATGATTCCAAAGAAGTCCTAAATAATGATTATCAAATTTATTTTCATTATGTTTCTCTTCAGAGTTTTCTTTATGTTGGATATTATCATCTTCCACCACTTATTTCTCTTCCTACTCATCTTCTTTCACAACTTCTTACTCTTCATCATCATCACCTTATTATTTTAATTTTTCTTCCTGTTTATATTAATATATTTTACTAAAAACTTTTTCTTTATATGTAATGATTTTAACACATCTCTCTATGACACTAATAAATAGTTCATTGATTTGAGAATCCATTCTCAAATCAAAATTTCAAACTAGAATTGAATATTTAGAAAGACAAAGTTAGTTTCATTTGTTTCTTGAAAAACAGTACATGTATATGAATTAGGTAAATCAATTTTTTATAAGGATGTTTCTACAACTTTCAAAAACATTCCACAAAACTATTCTTCTGATATTCTTTACTTATAATAATTTTTTGAATATTTTTTCCCAGACATCATCAACATAAAGTATTTTGGATAAAGCATTGACTGGTTTAACAATTATTAGGGGTTCTCCTTTTTTCCAATCAACATTACTATTTATCCACACATCAACAATATTATTAGAATTATAAATTTTATTCTTTTATTTCTTATTGGGAAAATTGTATAATTTTATTTTTTTTCTATTTTTTTAAGAATTATGAATTTTAATTTTAAAATAAGTTTTTTCCTCCAATGTAGATACCGGATTATTAATAAAAAATAATTCTGTTTGTAGATGTAAAAAAAATCATCCTTATAATCATATCATTATTGATAAAAATTTCATTTTATCTGGTTGTATCATATTTGATTGCAATATTTAATAGTCTATGGTTGTATTAAATCAATTTTCTAATAAAATAAGGAACGATTATAATATATGATTTTATATATATTGACTTTATATTTTTCAACATCAAAATAATAATATTGAATTGTTGATTTTATTCTTTCTGACGAGAAAATTGAAAATAAAAACATCATATACATTGAGAGTATCTCTATATCCTCCTCTTGTAATAAGAAAAACTTTCATCCATGTGGGTAATACTCTATGATGATGAATAAAATGAGTAACCTTTCACGGATCTTATTCTATTTTTAAAGAGATATTTTATCCCTTTCATTCACAAACATCCACATAGATTTTGGTAGTTTTTGATATTGGAAAGACAGAACTCCTTAATTTGATGCACCATGAAAATTGATAGCATCTTTCCAATTCCTCACATAAGTTTTATTATAGATACAAATATAAAATATATCTTTTCAACATTTCTTATAAAAAATGACAAAATCATACAAATCCTAAAAAATATCCAAATAAAACAAATAATCATTATGATCTGATTGTTATACCCATAGTGATTCAAATACTTTAAATTGAATCATACATTTCCTTAATGAATAATTATTTTCCTAGAAAGATCATTACAGTATCCTCCCTAAGAAAAAAGAAAAAAAATTTATAGACTTTTTTGGGTTAATTGTAAGAGGCATGGATACATAGAAAGTAGGAAAGAAGGATTCGAAGTCGGATATTTAAACATGATAGTACTTCATAGTGAAATTCTAGGTTTAGAAATGTGGGATAGGATAGGGGGTCCCCTTTTTATAGGAAAAATCAGGTGATGTTTTAGATTCTAACCAATTATAATTTATGGAATTTAGACACTCTATTTTGATGGTTTTGATTATATCTAATGATATATTTTAAAAAAATAATTTCAGTTTTTATAAAATGTTTATACATATTGGGTGAATATGATTGAATTTTGAAAAAATATTTTCTCTAAAAACATTAATAAATAATAACAAAAAAACAAAACATATTAATATGAAATAGTTTTTAAAGTAAAAATAAAATAAAAACACCTCTTGGAGCAGAAATAATGATATCATAATTTTTTATAAAAAATAAATCTCCTATAAATCTCCTATTAAATGAATTGTTCTGTATGTACCTTTCTTATCCATTCTACACCCACCAAATAAATCATTCAAAATATTTTAATTAAAATTCATTTACCGAAGAGCAGAAAAGTCCTAATTCCATATTTCCCATTAAATAACTAAAAAATCATTTTATTGATTTTCAATAGGACAACTTTGATCTGCTTGATACCTTGCACATAAAAAATTTGAAAATATGATATTTGGGTGACTACTTATTATGTATTGTAGTCTTCCTATAATACCTTTAAAAGTTGTTTGAACAAATATTTTCCTAGTTTCATCAAGATATAGTGTATTTGATGTGATGATTGGAGTACTAATACCTTTTGTATTTTGATATCCATATTTTTTAAGAATGTATTTGATATACTGATGTTGAGGAATATAAGTTCCTTCTTGTTTTTTAGATATTCCAAAACAAAGAAAGTTTTTAACTAACCCATCATACTCATAACAAAATCATATTTCATCAGTTCTACAAAGAAATATATTAACGATATTTGAGTTGATCTGACTGTGATTTCATCCACATAGATTTGAATAATCAAAATATTCTTGTTTTATTTATTTATAAAAAGGGTTGGTTCAGTAATTCCCTTAACATAATTGTTGTGTAACAACAATCCCATTAATATATCATGCAACAATCTGGGGTCTTGTTATGTCTCTATAAATCATTGATAAGTTTCTAAACACAGTTACAATGTTTTATATCAAGGAAATGAGGTATTTGTTAAAGAAACATCCTCTTGAACATATACATTAACGAAAGGACTTTTTTTCCTTTATTTAATAACATATCAATGAAATAATGCTGCTAAGGATAATATATTACAAATAGATTCATGTCTAGAAATAAGATTTTTGGTTTCAATATAAACTATTACCTCATGTTGATTATAACAGTTATCAAGAAGACTTTGTTTATTTAAAATTATTATTATTTTTTTCATCACATTTGTTTTTTAAAACCCATTTTACATTAATAGTGGATGTTTCTTTAGGTCTTTCAACCAAAGTTCATACATTTTTTCATCTAAATTCATTTATTTCATCTTTTATAGACACAATAGAATCTTCATTACCTAAATCCTCATCAGGAATTTAATGTTCAATTTGAGAATGTAATGCTAGATGTTCTGCATCATTTTTTAAAGAACTTATAGTACATAATGTTTCATTTACACCACTAATGATGCTATCACTATGGTGATTTTTAAGAAACAACTAAATTGAGTTTTGTAAAACATATTAATTAATACAAGATAGAATGTCTTATAGAGTAAAAAATTATGAATAATTTACTAAGTATTTTCATTATTAGTAGAGTATTTTATAAAAGTATGAGGATTTGTTTTTGAAAACACATCAATAGATGCAGCTTCAGACTGTATAAAAATAAGTGGATCATTTTCATCAAATTTAACATGTTCAGTATATTCAATAGCACAATTTTTTTAAAAACACTACTTTCTTTAGACGCAGTGAAATAGAATATGAGTCTTTACTTATCATATTTGGGTGTGAATTTTTGTTATGTGTCTTTAGTATTTAGGATGAAGTCTTAAAATCCATGTACTCTAATGTATGTAACATTTGGTTTTTGGCCAGTCTATAACTCAAAAAATATTTTATTCATAAAAGGTCAAATTAAAAGTAAATTTATCATATTGAAATCATAAACAAATACTTCATTACCAAAATGTTTTATAGTTGAATATTCACATAACAAGGATATTTTCTTCCATAAAAATAAGATTTATTCTATCAAAAATAACATTTATATTAGGTGTTCTAGGAGTTAAAATGGTATTTTCAATGCCTTTCGTATGACAAAAAGTTTCAACATTGAAAATTTTAAATTCCTTTAAATTATTTCTATGGATAGTTATCACGGGAAATATTTTCTTATTTTTAACACTGGAAAAAAATGTTTTAAAATGAAAAAAGTGTTCAGATTTATTTTCTTGAAAATTGAACCATGTATACCTTTGGAAATCACCAACAGATTCGTATACAAAGTACTTGCCTCCAATATTTAGAATTTCAGTAGGAATGAATAAATCCATATTCACTAACTATAGAGCATCAAAAGATGATATATAACTAATATATTTATATATTGACTAATGTGGTTTTCTATATTAAAATGGGTGACAGATTTTTGATAAATCTAATATAATTTCCTATAGATCATTTAGACACATATTCTTAATTAATTTACATTAGTTCTTAATGTTACAATGTCCTAACAATCACGTCCATAACCTCTACTGGTATTCCATTGCACTTGGGAAATAAAATTCATCAATCCTAGGGTATTATAAGATTAGTATATAAAAATTCTCATATTGATGAGAAGAAATAATGAATTTATCCATGGAATTTTGGATTACACATTTAACATTAAAAAAATTCACATGCTGACATTGAAAACATATTTTAAATATAATTATAAGGTGGTACATAAGACCATTAACAAATCAATACCATTTTATTAATGATTTTTGGGGAAGAAAAATTTTAACTATACCAAAAATCATTCATTGAGCATTGTCTCCGAAGGTGACTATTCCACCTATCATTTAAACAATCTTTTCAAAGAATTATTTATTACAATTTATATGTATGAAAAAACTAAAATTCGTGAACCATGTATTCTTGTAATTTTTCACTTTCTTTGTTTTATAAAAAAACAATTTTACTTTTGAAACCAAATCATTCAAGGGTTCAAAAAATTTAATAATTTTTTTAATCCATATTTGTTATAAAAAATTTTCCTTTTGAAATCCAAAGGATTGAACATTATTAAGAAAAAAAATTTTATTCCAATGACCTCCACTTTTAGATTTTTTACAAAAATGGGTACTGTCTTTAAAAAAATAATTGATACTAATAAATTGTTTTGAATGAGCATATACCATTTTTAAAATGTTTACTTATGGTTGATGTTGTTTATACATTTCATAAAATCCTTCCATAGAAGTGGTAAATTAGGATAATATTTTATTTTGAGAAAAAATTTAATACATTACGGTTGTAACTAAATTCTTTCAAATATTATTATTATTTTAATAAATGTGTTTTGTTTCTAATTTTTTTTATCAAAAATGAATTTTATATTATCTTTAGAAAGCCTTTCCTTCCCCTAAATTTATTTTTAATGGTTTTTAGAAATAGATTCCATTTTAATTACTTTCTTATCAAGATCTTATAAAATTATGATACATATATTCTCAAAATAATTATCCTAGTATTTTCTTTCACATGTTTCTTACTATCTTTACAATTTTTATTTATAGGAAATTTACAAAATCTAGACACTATCATAAAAAGTTAAATTATTTTCTTATGATGGTGAGGTTTATTCATAAGAATAAATATACTATTTATTGAGATATTTTTCAATAAATGACATATATTTATTAAAATATAAGGTGTCTTCCTTGATCATATGACATTGATTTTAAAGAGGTATTCTGGCAATGAGACTAATAATCCCCT
This sequence comes from Viscum album, assembly GCA_963277665.1. Classification (NCBI taxonomy): domain Eukaryota; kingdom Viridiplantae; phylum Streptophyta; class Magnoliopsida; order Santalales; family Viscaceae; genus Viscum; species Viscum album. The sequence goes on along the minus strand of OY728164.1, from coordinate 260,753,053 downwards.
ATCAATAATTTTCATTATATGAAGATTCATCATAAGAATCTCATTCACTAGAACTCTGGGATTCATTATATTTCAAAAATATATTTCTTTTTGACCTGTTAAAATTTTTATGTCTTTTTTCAAAATTCATTTCATTTATATCGATCAATTTTAGCAGTGTAGAATCAACACTTATGTGTCCATCTATCTTACATTAGTAAAAGGTAACTTCTGAACCATTAATTTTATTCATTTACATGTTACTTTTCACGGAATAACACTAAAATACCTTTGTTTCCCACAATAGTGTTCATTCATCAAACAATATTTGATAAATAATTTTTAGAATTTTCTGAATCACTTGAATTGAATTGAACTATAAATTTTCTCGCTGTTAATTTAACAATCTTTTCCGTAGTGTGATCTTTCCTTGAATTTGAAGTATAAGTCAAAAATTACTCAACTATTATTTATATTTTATTTCATAGTATCTATTTTAATATTAGTCTCATAATATACAAGATTTACAAATATATCATCAAGTGTAATATTTGTAATCTTCAAATACTAATCAATTTTGGTTCTCTTTGTTTCCCATTCATTAGTCAAGATATCAATAATCTATTTAACTATAATTTCATCCTCTAAATCATTTTCAACCCTTTTTTTAACAATTAAAAATTATCATAATCCATAATTGTACCTTAACAATGCGTTCACAATAATTAAATTCAAATTATTGATAATCATCTCCTAAAACATCTCCTCAAGACTCAAAAACATTAGATGTTCCAAAATGAGGGCTCTATAACTTATTCCAAAAACTATTAGTTAATCCACAATATGAAATATTACTACATATATTTATAGTAATAGAACATAATAATTTATTCCATAACATGTAATTTAGATGATATTATACATTTTCATGATATTTAAAAGTCATGACTTCTTCATAAGAAATTTTGATATCATTGGTCCCCATAAAAAATTATCAACTCTTATGATAATCCCAAAAGTCTTCATTCTAACCATCTAGAATACATAAACATTCCCATAAAATATTTGGTGTCTTGTTGGATTGATATTTTTGATTGATATGATAGTAAATTCCTCCATATTTTAAATCTTATAAAATATTATTTTCGACAATACACATTATTGTAACAAATATTGATTAAAAGAGTTTATATGAAATAATGATAAACATTCAAAGGTAAAATAATTAAAAAGTATTTGATAAGTGGAAACCTTATCTGATACCATTTGTTAGATCAAAATGTATATGTAGATTACTAAATACAAGAGGGGGGGGGGGGGTTAATTATATATTTTAAAACATTCATTTATAACCTTATGATTTTTTAATAAAATTTAACAAATTGTATTCAAAATACCTCTTATGAATTTAAATACTGATTGTATGGGGCCCCTGGGTCAGATAAACAATATATCAAAATAATGTAGATTCTAAAATGAATTTAACTATATTTAATTATAATTTAATCATATTCATGGATCTAAATGATTTAATTTTAGTAATATTAGTGACAATCATTATAAAAATGGTCATGACAAATCAGAGTAATAAAAAATAATGATTCTATTTTAAATCATATATAATCGTATTCATCATGAAAAAAATTAATCATTATTAGATCTATATTGATAAAATTAATAAAATGAGAAAGATGGATAAAAAATATTACTATCTATTAACTAAATGGAATATAAAATACTTGTATGGAAAATAGTAATAAAATTGAATAGAGGATTTTAACCTAAAGATAAAGGTATCTAGTAACCTTGGATAAATGTCCATAGATTTATACTTTAAAGACATTATTTCTTACACACTGTCACATCATTGATCTCATTTTTAGGTATTTTTCTATTTTATTTTTGTCATATCTTTTTTCATTTGGTTTCCCTTTTAATTTTGGTGAAAATGGAGGATTTTGGGAGGACATGACCATGTGCAGGGTTAGAGCACAGTTGGTAGTAACCATGCACCAAGATCATCAAACCATGTAGTAGGAGATAGAAAAAACCACACCGCCTCAACCTTTCCATGTTCTCCGGCCAAGGTATCTATGATATATGTCATTCCTTGGATATAACACTCTTTACAGTTACAACAGAGTTTACCAAACCATGAAGAGAAACCATGTGCGGCATCCAGGTAATTAAAATTTCTCTCTCCTCTAGATTTTAAGAACCCTAAAACTCATTTTCTCCTCCCCTTAGGAATTACATACAATATTTGTGCCACACCCTCCTTCATCTTCACTTTTATCATTGATTTCTTATAGGATTTAGTGTTTCTCATCCTAAAATCATCACGTCAGCCTTTTATCTCCACCAATCTCCCCATATAGTAGGTTTTTCTCTCTTTTTTGGGTGTTTAATATTTCATAGAGCCAAGGATCCAATATTATGGTATTATTTTGACATTCATTGTTTGATCCCTTAGATTATAATTTCATCTCTCCTTCTTATAGTGTGGTCTAGGTGCGGTTGGAGTATCAAACAGAATTCCAGAACATTCTCCACCTGAGGTCGGCGATTCCATGCTTATGAATTGTTTGATAACCTTATTAGTCCTTTTTATGTTATTTATCTAGATTTATGAGTTATATATGTGGTGGGAAAGTTTTTTTAAATATAAATGAAATTACATTGTTCTTAAAATGGACCACACATGTGAAATTGGTTTATTTTTTATGAACCTCATTTTTTTTTCATTTAAAATATTTTATTAATTATGTAAATATATTATAAAATTGTTTTTGTGAAGGAAATAATATTTGGTACAAGTTTTGGTGTGCATCTAGGTTTAAATTGTGGTTTCAGGTATGAAAAATATGAATTTTGTTTGTGTACTACCTTTTTTGGCTTCTGAAATGTAAAATGGTAGATTATGTAAAATGGTGAACTTCTAAACCACTATAAGAAGCCATGAAATAATGGTGGGTGAACAAGGAGTAGTGTTGAAGTGATATGGATGTGGATGAGGCCTTGTTTAACTTATTTGGATTGATAATGACAACACTAACTAAATTTTTATGATGGCCAGAGACCACTAGTATTTTGAATGTTTCTACTATCAAGTAGATCATGAATGGGAATGTAGTTTATTGTGTCTGATATACCACTTTACACTGAGACACCAGGTTCTAGGGTCCCATTTACTATCTAGTACCTATATATTGTCACCCATGTTTTGGGATCCGGACCATGTTTCCCACACTGTCATCATATGTTTTGGCTTTTGGGTTACTTTAAAAGTAAATGTGTTTTTATTATAAGAGAAATATTATAATAGTTATTATAATTAAAACCAATTTCCATTAAATTATTCTTGAATTTACTTTTATTTATCATACTTTCATGTTTATTTTTCATTTAACATTTAGGGAATGGGTTACTTTTGGGTGGAATCTTACAGGGAAATATCTCACACCCTGCATACACCATTGGGTGTATGCTAACATGGACATGTTTGATACAGGTAAGGGTAATTCATTTGGTGATCTTGGTTGAGGATGCTAGTAAACCATTTGGGAAGTCTTTCAATGATTTCTTAGAAGATATGATCCCCTTTCCTGGTGGTTGATTTTTTGGTCCCTTTTATTAGTAACTCTATTTTATTTTTGTATAAACTTGTTGACATAAATATGAAACCATATAAAAGATTTATTGATTTGGTTTCCCAAATTTGGTTTATTTTATATTTTTTCTTATTTTACAATGGTATGATTGGTTAAAACATTCCTACTTACTATTATTGATACACAAGAACTTATGCCAGCCCATGGGGATTGAGAATGCCCTTTGGCCCTTACCACAAACTGGGTCAGGAACTGGTTCATATAAAAACCCATCTTGGTTCATGAAAAACAATTTATTAGAGAAGGATTACCTCTTTGGGTCTGGTTTTATGAGATGAATCTTGATAGATAAGACTTAAGACTGTTGGGACATGGAGATCTATTTGAGAGTAGGGTACCTGAACAACACAATTTTTGACACACCTCAAGTCTCCATCGGATGTTAACATTCTTACATGGATTCTTTTCTAGATGGGACTTGCAGTGTGCATACTATACACGAACATTGGGTGGAGGAGGTGAAGTGGTTTGTTCTTGAGGTGTATTGTTAATTATGTTTCCCCAGATCATTTAGTTTATCTATATTTCATGTTGTGGAAGTAATAATATAATCCTAATTTATTAATGATGTTATTATGTGAATTTTTATTCTTATAGAATCATTCCTCCCAAAAGTGATCCCCTACAATCGTAGGAAGAAGCCGTATAGAGTTCTCCCTCACCACTTGATAAGAGGTATTTAGGTGTTGTGATTTGGGATGTTAAATTCCAACGATATGGAGTGAGTCTTAGTCCTGCTTCATTTAGGTAATCTGAGAGTGTCTCTTGGAATGACAATGCCTAGTTGTGACTAAAGAATAAATCGAATAATTTCCAATGTAGATCGGAACAATGATAAGAATTGGAATGGATAAAGAATGTATAGAACATGTTCGATTAACTAGATTCTCTTGAAGAGGCTAGGATAATGTGAGATTTGTTTCTCCTAGAGGGTCCTAGTAGAAGGTGGTGGGACTCAGTGATTAAAGCTGGGAAGCATGAGTTGATGAGATGGAAGGACTTCATGATGGTCCCAATGTCTAATACTGACCCTAAGTCTAAAAATATGAATTATCCCTAGAATTGATTGACATATTTCATGGTGACACAGTATTGATGGTGAATGCCAATCTATTTACTTATCTGGTTTGATATGCTGCCAAAATAATCTCCAATGAGAAGATGAAGGCTCATAGATTTCATAAAGGATTGCATCCAAAGATCTAATCTCATGTTTTCTTATTCAATATAACGACTTATACAGAAGTGGTCCGTTGATCTCATATGGTATAGATTTACCATAAGGGGAGGTCAGGCACCTCTTGGACTATGTTTGTAATGGTAAATGACAGTGTTTTAGATACGAAGTTAAAGATTGAATAATAACAGAATAAGGGAGGTGGAATCTCAGGCCAACCTTCCAGGTAGACTTCGTCTATTGCTACCAATGAAAGTTCTGTTGTGTTCCCCTAGGGTGGGATGATGGGGAACACTGTGCCCAATTGTACGCATCCTCCCAAATCTTGTTATGGATATGGAGCATTGTTGAACCTATAGCGATTCTGCATAGCTATACGTTCTTATCAGGGAGGTGCATGATTAGTGGAATATAATTTTAAGAAAACTCAGCCTGAACTGTCTAGGATAGTGGGATGTCAGTTTGGTTGTTTAGGTGGCATGGATATATATTTTTCTTGTCAAAGTCAGGTCAAAGTAGGGCTACAAAATAGTGGTCATTTTCAAACTGAGGTAGAGAGCATGCATCTTCATGAAATGGATAAATCACTAGTGGGAAAGGATGTATGGACCTTAATGGTTTGAGGTATCAATATAATTGAATTATCTATAGATTCTATTGTATTTTATACTAGTAAATATGGTTATTTTATATCTACTAGTATTTTGATCCTGTTTAATTTTCCAATTGAGTTGTTGTCATTGGATATAGAGTCTGTGATGTCATTAGCTAAGAAGAAGAAGTAGGGCCTCAGGTAACTGTCATGTTCTCCTTCCATGTTAGGGGTTGAGATGGAGTGGGACTTCTTATTCCTGGATATGTAACTCTTTGATATAATTATTATCATTTACTTGATGGTGCACTTCAAAGTGAACATTGATTGTTGTCAATGGTTAGTTAGTTTTATGGCACATAGTGAAAGCGATATAGTTTTCATTTGAAAATGGGATCCGAAGCCAGATCTAGTAATACCTCCACTATCGGAGTTAGGTAATCATGCTTTTCAATTATTTATTATTGTGTTGGAGTAAAATGGTTTTTCTTATAAGGGTATAATACCACATGTTGTGTATGATTCCCCATATGTGTTTTCGGTTTAATTTTAAGGTTTTCCCCTTAGAGGGAGATGTGGAGTTTTCAATCAATTTAGCACTGCAAACACAACCAATATCACTTACCTCATACCATATGTCCCCCACAGCATTGAGGGGATTAATGTTACATCTATAAGAATCGGAATCCAAAGGGTTTATTCATCGTGATATTGAGAGTTATTTCATGAAAGGCCAAGAAACTAATTAATCTCCTATTAAATGAATTGTTCTGTATGTACCTTTCTTATCCATTCTACACCCACAAAATAAATCATTCAAAACATTTTAATTCAAATTCATTTACCGAAGAGCAGAAATGTCCTAAATCCATATTTCCCATTAAATAACTAAAAAATCATTTTATTGATTTTCAATAGGACAAATTTGATCTGCTTGATACCTTGCACATAAAAAATTTGAAAATATGATATTTGGGTGACTACTTATTATGTATTGTAGTCTTCCTATAATACCTTTAAAAGTTGTTTGAACAAATATTTTCCTAGTTTCATCAAGATATAGTGTATTTGATGTGATGATTGGAGTACTAATACCTTTAGTATTTTGATATCCATATTTTTTAAGAATGTATTTGATATACAGATGTTGAGGAATATAAGTTCCTTCTTGTTTTTTAGATATTCCAAAACAAAGAAAGTTTTTAACTAACCCATCATACTCATAAAAAATCATATTTCATCAGTTCTACAAAGAAATATATTAACGATATTTGAGTTGATCTGACTGTGATTTTATCCACATAGATTTGAATAATCAAAATATTCTTGTTTTCTTTATTTATAAAAAGGGTTGGTTCAGTAATTCCCTTAACATAATTTTTGTGTAACAACAATCCCATTAATATATCATGCAACAATCTGGGGTCTTGTTATGTCTCTATAAATCATTGATAAGTTTCTAAACACAGTTACAATGTTTTATATCAAGGAAATGAGGTATTTGTTAAAGAAACATCCTCTTGAACATATACATTAACGAAAGGACTTTTTTTCCTTTATTTAATAACATATCAATGAAATAATGCTGCTAAGGATAATATATTACAAATAGATTCATGTCTAGAAATAAGATTTTTGGTTTCAATATAAACTATTACCTCATGTTGATTATAACAGTTATCAAGAAGACTTTGTTTATTTAAAATTATTATTCTTTTTTTCATCACATTTGTTTTTGAAAACCCATTTTACATTAATAGTGGATGTTTCTTTAGGTCTTTCAACCAAAGTCCATACATTGTTCCATCTAAATTCATTTAGTTCATATTTTATAGACACAATAGAATCTTCATTACCTAAATCCTCATCAGGAATTTAATGTTCAATTTGAGAATGTAATGCTAGATGTTCTGCATCATTTTTTAAAGAACTTATAGTACATAATGTTTCATTTACACCACTAATGATGCTATCACTATGGTAATTTTTATGAAACAACTAAATTGAGTTTTGTAAAACATATTAATCAATACAAGCTAGAATGTATTATAGAGTAACAAATTATGAATAATTTACTAAGTATTTTCATTATTAGTAGAGTCTTTTATAAAAGTATGAGGATTTGTTTTTGAAAACACATCAATAGATGCAGCTTCAGACTGTATAAAAATAAGTGGATCATTTTCATCAAATTTAACATGTTCTGTATATTCAATAGCACAATTTTTTTTAAAAACACTACTTTCATTAGACGCAGTGAAATAGAATATGAATTTTTACTTATCATATTTGGGTGTGAATTTTTGTTATGTGTCTTTTGTATTTAGGATGAAGTCTTTAAATCCATGTACTCTAATGTATGTAACATTTGGTTTTTGGCCAGTCTATAACTCATAAAAAATTTAATTCATAAAAGGTCAAATGAAAAGTAAATTTATCATATTGAAATCATAAACAAATACTTCATTACCAAAATGTTTTATAGTTGAATATTCACATAACAAGGATCTTTTCTTCCATAAAAATAAGATTTATTCTATCAAAAATAACATTTATATTAGGTGTTCTAGGAGTTAAAATGGTATTTTCAATGCCTTTCGTATTACAAAAAGTTTCAACATTGAAAATTTTAAATTCCTTTAATTTATTTCTATGGATAGTTATCACGGGAAAGATTTTATTATTTTTAACACTGGAAAAAATGTTTTAAAATGAAAAAAGAGTTCAGATTTATTTTCTTGAAAATTGAACCATGTATACCTTTGGAAATCACCAACAGATTCGTATACAATGTACTTGCCTCCAATATTTAGAATTTCAGTAGGAATGAATAAATCCATATTCACTAACTATAGAGCATCAAAAGATGATATATAACTAATATATTTATATATTGACTAATGTGGTTTTCTATATTAAAATGGGTGACATATTTTTGATAAATCTAATATAATTTCCTATAGATCATTTAGACACATATTCTTCATTAATTTACATTAGTTCTTAAAGTTACAATGTCCTAACAATCACGTCCATAACCTCTACTGGCATTCCATTTCACTTGGGAAATAAAATTCATCAATCCTAGGGTATTATAAGATTAGTATATAAAAATTCTCATATTGATGAGAAGAAATAATGAATTTATCCATGGAATTTTGGATTACACATTTAACATTAAAAAAATTCACATGCTAACATTGAAAACATATTTTAAATATGATTATAAGGTGGTACATAAGACCAGTAACAAATCAATACCAATTTAATAGTGATTTTTGAGGAAGAAAAATATTAACTATACCAAAAATCATTCATTGAGCATTGTCTCCGAAGGTGACTATTCCACCTATCATTTAAACAATCTTTTCAAAGAATTATTTATTACAATTTATATGTATGAAAAAACTAAAATTCGTGAACCATGTATTCTTGTAATTTTTTACTTTCTTTCTTTTATAAAAAATACAATTTTACTTTTGAAACCAAATCATTCAAGGGTTCAAAAAATTTAATAATTTTTTTAATACATATTTGTTATAAAAAATTTTCCTTTGGAAATACAAAGGATTGAACATTATTAAGAAAAAAAAAATTATTCCAATGACCTCCACTTTTAGATTTTTTACAAAAATGGGTACTGTCTTTAAAAAAATTATTGATACTAATAAATTGTTTTGAATGAGTATATATACCGTTTTTAAAATGTTTTCTTATGGTTGATGTTGTTTATACATTTCATAAAATCCTTCCATAGAAGTGGTAAATTAGGATAATATTTTATTTTGAGAAAAAATTTAATACATTAGGGTTGTAACTAAATTCTTTCAAATATTATTATTATTTTAATAAATGTGTTTTGTTTCTAATTTTTTTTATCAAAAATGAATTTTATATAATCATTAGAAAGCCTTTCCTTCCCCTAAAATTATTTTTAATGGTTTTTAGAAATAGATTCCATTTTAATTACTTTATTATCAAGATCTTATAAAATTATGACACATATATTCTCAAAATAATTAGCCTAGTATTTTCTTTCACATGTTTCCTACTATCTTTAAAATTTTTATTTATAGGAAACTTAGAAAATCTAGACACTATCATAAAAAGTTAAATTATTTTCTTATGATGGTGAGGATTATTCATAAGAATAAATATACTATTTATTGAGATATTTTTCAATAAATGACATATATTTATCAAAATATAAGGTGTCTTCCTTGGTCATATGACATTGATTTTAAAGAGGTATTCTGGCAATGAGACTAATAATCCTCTATCAATAATTTTCATTATCTGAAGATTCATCATAAGAATCTCATTCACTAGAACTCTGGGATTCATTAGATTTGAAAAATATATTTCTTTTTGACCTGTAAAATTTTTTAAGACTTTTTTCAAAATTCGTTTCATTTATATCGATCAATTTTAGCATTATAGAATCGACGCTTATGTGTCCATCTATCTTACATTAGTAAAACGTAACTTCTGAACCATTAATTTTATTCATTTACATGTTACTTTTCACGGAATAACACTAAAATACCTTTGTTTCCCACAATAGTGTTCATTCATCAAACAATATTTGATAAATCATTATTAGAATTTTCTGAATCACTTGAATTGAATTGAACTATAAATTTTCTCACTGTTAATTTAACAATCTTTTCCGTAGTGTGATCTTTCCTTGAATTTGAAGTATAAGTCAAAAATAACTCCACTATTATTTATATTTTATTTCATAGTATCTATTTTAATATTAGTCTCATAATATACAAGAGTTACAAATATATCATCAAGTGTAATATTTGTAATCTTCAAATACTAATCAATTATGGTTCTCTTTGTTTCCCATTCATTAGTCAAGATATCAATAATCTATTTAACTATAATTTCATCCTCTAAATCATTTTCATCCCTTTTTTTAAAAATTAACAATTATCATAATCCATAATTGTACCTTAACAATGCGTTCACAATAATTAAATTCAACTTATTGATAATCATCTCCTAAAACATCTCCTCGAGACTCAAAAACATTAGATGTTCCAAAATGAGGGATCTATAACTTCTTCAAAAAACTATTAGTTAATCCACAATATGAAATATTACTACATATATTTATAGTTATATAACATAATAATTTATTCCATAACATGTAATTTAGATGATATTCTACATTTTCATGATATTTAAAAGTCATGACTTCTTCATAATAAATTTTGATATCATTAGTCCCCATAAAAAATTATCAACTCTTATGATAATCCCAAAAGTCTTCATTCTAACCATCTAGAATACATAAACATTCCCATCAAATATTTGGGGTCTTGTTGGATTGATATTTTTGATTGATATGATAGTAAATTCCCCCATATTTTAAATCTTATAAAATATTATTTTCGACAATACACATTATTGTAACAAATATTGATTAAAAGAGTTTATATGAAATAATGATAAACATTCAAAGGTAAAATAATTAAAAAGTATTTGATAAGTGGAAACCTTATCTGATACCATTTGTTAGATCAAAATGTATAGGTAGATTACTAAATACAATAGGGGGGGTTAATTATATATTTTAAAACATTCATTTATAACCTTATGATTTTTTAATAAAATTTAACAAATTGTATTCACAATACCTCTTATGAATTTAAATACTGATTGTATGGGGCCCCTGGGTCAGATAAACAATATATCAAAATAATGTAGATTATAAAATGAATTTAACTATATTTAATTATAATTTAATCATATTCATGGATTTAAATGATTTAATTTTAGTAATATTAGTGACAATCATAATAAAAATGGTCATGATAAATCAGAGTAATAAAAAATAATGATTCTATTTTAAATCATATATAATCGTATTCATCATGAAAAAAATTAATCATTATTAGATCTATATTGATAAAATTAATAAAATGAGAAAGATGGAAAAAAAATATTACTATCTATTAACTAAATGGAATATAAAATACTTGTATGGAAAATAGTAAAAAAATTGAATAGATGATTTTAACCCAAAGATAAAGGTATCTAGTAACCGTGGATAAATTTCCATAGATTTATACTTTAAAGAAACTATTTCTTACACATTGTCACATCTTTGATCTCATTTTTAGGTATTTTTCTATTTTTTTTGTCATATCTTTTTTCATTTGGTTTCCCTTTTAATTTTGGTGAAAATGGAGGATTTTGGGAGGACATGACCATGTGCTTGGTTAGAGCACAGTTGGTAGTAACCATGCACCAAGATCATCAAACCATGTAGTTGGAGATAGAAAAAACCACACCACCTCAACCTTTCCATGTTCTCCGGCCATGGTATCTATGATATATGTCATTCCTTGGATATAACACTCTTTACAGTTACAACAGAGTTTACCAAACCATGAAGAGAAACCTTGTGCGGCATCCAGGTAATTAAAATTTCTCTCTCCTCTAGATTTTAAGAACCCTAAAACTCATTTTCTCCTCCACTTAGGAATTCCATACAATATTTGTGCCACACCCTCCTTCATCTTCACTTTTATCATTGATTTCTTATAGGATTTAGTGGTTCTCATCCTAAAATCATCACGTCATCCTTTTATCTCCACCAATCTCCCCATATATTAGGTTTTGCTCTCTTTTTTGGGTGTTTAATATTTCATAGTGCCAAGGATCCAATTTTATGGTATTATTTTGACATTCATGGTTTGATCCCTTAGATTATAATTTCATCTCTCCTTCTTCTAGTGTGGTCTAGGTGCGGTTGGAGTATCAAACAGAATTCCAGAACATTCTCCACCCGAGGTCGGCGATTCCATGCTTATGAATTGTTTGATAACCTTATTAGTCCTTTTTATGTTATTTATCTAGATTTATGAGTTATATATGTGGTGAGAAAGTTTTTTTAAATATAAATGAAATTACATTGTTCTTAAAATGGACCACACATGTGTAATTGGTTTATTTTTTATGAACCTCATTTCTTTTTTCATTTCAAATATTTTATTAATTATGTAAATATATTATAAAATTGTTTTTGTGAAGGAAATCATATTTGGTACAAGTTTTGGTGTGCATCTAGGTTTAAATTGTGGTTTCAGGTATGAAAAATATGAATTTTGTTTGTGTACTACCTTTTTTGGCTTCTGAAATGTAAAATGGTAGATTATGTAAAATGGTGAACTTCTAAACCACTATAAGAAGCCATGAAATAATGGTGGGTGAACAAGGAGTAGTGTTGAAGTGATATGGATGTGGATGAGGCCTCGTTTCACTTATTTGGATTGATAATGACAACACTAACTAAATTTTTCTGATGGCCAGAGACCACTAGTATTTTGAATGTTTCTACTATCAAGTAGATCATGAATGGGAATGTAGTTTATTGTGTCTGATATACCACTTTACACTGAGACACAAGGTTCTAGGGTCCCATTTACTATCTAGTACCTATATATTGTCACCCATGTTTTGGGATCCGGACCATGTTTCCCACACTGTCATCATATGTTTTGGCTTTTGGGTTACTTTAAAAGTAAATGTGTTTTTATCATAAGAGAAATATTATAATAGTTATTATAATTAAAACCAATTTCCATTAAATTATTCTTGAATTTACTTTTATTTATCATACTTTCATGTTTATTTTTCATTTAACATTTAGGGCATGGGTTACTTTTGGGTGGAATCTTAGAGGGAAATAGATCACACCCTGCATACACCATTGGGTGTATGCTAACATGGACATGTTTGATACAGGTAAGGGTAATTCATTTGGTGATCGTGGTTGAGGATGCTAGTAAACCATTTGGGAAGTCTTTCAATGATTTCTTAGAAGATATGTTCCCCTTTCCTGGTGGTTGATTTTTTGGTCCCTTTTATTAGTAACTCTATTTTATTTTTGTATAAACTTGTTGACATAAATATGAAGCCATATAAAAGATTTATTGATTTGGTTTCCCAAATTTGGTTTATTTTATATTTTTTCTTATTTTACAATGGTATGATTGGTTAAAACATTCCTACTTACTATTATTGATACACAAGAACTTGTTCCAGCCCATGGGGATTGAGAATGCCCTTTGGCCCTTACCACAAACTGGGTCAGGAACTGGTTCATACAATAACCCATCTTGGTTCATGAAAAACAATTTATTAGAGATGGATTACCTCTTTGGGTCTGGTTTTATGAGTTGACTCTTGATAGATAAGACTTAAGACTGTTGGGACATGGAGATCTATTTGAGAGTAGGGTACTTGAACAACACAATTTTTGAAACACCTCAAGTCTCCATCGGATGTTAACATTCTTACATGGATTCTTTTCTAGATGGGACTTGCAGTGTGCATACTATACACGGACATTGGGTGGAGGAGGTGAAGTCTTTTGTTCTTGAGGTGTATTGTTCATTATGTTTCCCCAGATCATTTAGTTTATCTATATTTCATGTTGTGGAAGTAATATTATAATCCTAATTTATTAATGATGTTATTATGTGAATTTTTATTCTTATAGAATCATTCCTCCCAAAAGTGATCCCCAACAATCGTAGGAAGAAGCCGTATAGAGTTCTCCCTCACCACTTGATAAGAGGTATTTAGGTGTTGTGATTTGAGATGTTAAATTCCAACGATATGGAGTGAGTCTTAGTCCTGCTTCATTTAGGTAATCTGAGAGTGTCTCTTGGAAGGACAATGCCTAGTTGTGACTAAAGAATAAATCTAATAATTTCCAATGTAGATCGGAACAATGATAAGCATTGGAATGGATAAAGAATGTATAGAACATGTTCGAGTAACTACACTCTCTTGAAGAGGCTAGGATAATGTGTGATTTGTTTCTCCTAGAGGGTCCTAGTAGAAGGTGGTGGGACTCAGTGATTAAATCTGGGAAGCATGAGCTGATGAGATGGAAGGACTTCATGATGGTCCCAATGTCTAATACTGACCCTAAGTCTAAAAATATGAATTATCCCTAGAATTGATGGGCATATTTCATGGTGACACATTATTGATGGTGAATGCCAATATATTTACTTATCTGGTTCGATATGCTACCAAAATAATCTCCAATGAGAAGATGAAGGCTCATAGATTTCATAAAGGATTGCATCCAAAGATCTAATATCATGTTTTCCTATTCAATATAACGACTTATACAGAAGTGGTCCGTTGATCTCATATGGTATAGATTTACCATAAGGGGAGGTCAGGAACCTCTTGGACTATGTTTTTAATGGTAAATGACAGTGTTTTAGATACGAAGTTAAAGATTTAATAATAAAAGAATAAGGGAGGTGGAATCTCAGGCCAACCTTCCAGGTAGACTTCGTCTATTGATACCAATGAAAGTTCTGTTGTGTTCCACTAGGGTGGGATGATGGGGCACACTGTGCCCAATTGTACGCATCCTCCCAAATCTTGTTATGGATCTGGAGCATTGTTGAACCTATAGCGATTCTGCATAGCTATACGTTCTTATCAGGGAGGTGCATGATTAGTGGAATATAATTTTAAGAAAACTCAATCTGAACTGTCTAGGATAGTGGGATGTCAATTTGGTTGTTTAGGTGGCATGGATATATATTTTTCTTGTCAAAGTCAGGTCGAAGTAGGGCTACAAAATAGTGGTCATTTTCAAACTCAGGTAGAGAGCATGCATCTTCATGAAATGGATAAATCACTAGTGGGAAAGGATGTATGGACCTTAATGGTTTGAGGTATCAATCTAATTGAATTATCTATAGATTCTATTGTATTTGATACTAGTGAATATGGTTATTTTATATCTACTAGTATTTTGATCTTGTTTAATTTTCCAATTGAGTTGTTGTCATTGGATATAGAGTCTGTGATGTCATTAGCTAAGAAGGAGAAGCAGGGCCTCAGGTAACTGTCATGTTCTCCTTCCTTGTCAGGGGTTGAGATGGAGTGGGACTTCTTAGTCCTGGATATGTAACTCTTTGATATAATTATTATCATTTACTTGATGGTGCACTTCAAAGTGAACATTGATTGTTGTCAATGGTTAGTTAGTTTTATGGCACATAGTGAAAGCGATATAGTTTTCATTTGAAAAAGGGATCCGAAGCCAGATCTTGTAATACCTCCACTATCGGAGTTAGGTAATCATGCTTTTCAATTATTTATTATTGTGTTGGTGTAAAATGGTTGTTCTTATAAGGGTATAATACCACATGTAATGGATGATTCCCCATATGTGTTTTCGGTTTAATTTTCAGGTTTTCCCCTCGGAGGGAGATGTGGAGTTTTCAATCAATTTAGCACTGCAAACACAACCAATATCACTTACCTCATACCATATGTCCCCCACAGAATTGAGGGGATTAATGTTACATCTATAAGAATCGGAATCCAAAGGGTTTATTCACATGAGCAGCGCTCATTCATCAACTACTATTCTTATTGAGAATAAGGTTGACATATCTCTTCGGTTATGTATCGAATAATGAAATCATAGTATGTTAAGCATAAAAAATAATTCCCTTTTCCCCAAAGAGATTATATTATTTGGAAAGATGACTGGGGAAACATTGTTTTCCAAGATATATTTTCATTCGATTTACCAACACGTTATTCTAAAAGTGGTGGATATCTCAAAATCATATTTTCGATGTAGTTATGTCCATTCTGAGTATCTGGTCATTCCTTTTTGGCCCATAATAGCTCCAAAGGTCATCATGGAACTCATGAATATGGTGTCCCACCAGTGCCTCGACACTTTTTTTGTGTTATTTGTGGGTGACATCCTAGTTTATATCTGGATATGAAGAAGATCCTAAAAATAATTTGCAAATCTTGTTGGGATCCTTATGGGATCATTCTCTTTATGAGGAGATCGGAAGGTTCACTTTATAGATCCTAGAATCGATGTTTTTGGGAAACATTATTTCAGAAAAAGTTGTTTTGGTAGTCTCCAAGAAGATCAGTTTCATTATATCATGGGAGCAGCTGAAAAATCTATTTGAGATCATGAATTTTCTCAAATGGTATGTTATTACAGCCAGTTCATTTATGATTTTTTTGGCTTTCCTCCTATCTTACCGCACTCACCCTGAAATGGGTGAAGATTGAATGGAACCCAGAGTTCCAAGCATCTTTGAAAGAGATAAAATAGTTATTTACTCCAATACCCATTTTGATATTTTTGGAATTAGGAAAAGGGTATTTGATTTATTTTGACACTTCAGGTATGTGTATTATTTTTGGGCTTATATGGGATGATCATGTGGTGTCATATGGTTCTCTCCAACTACCACCCCATGGGATGAATTACCTGACCTTATACATGGAGTTTTCATTAGTGATACATCATTTGAATACATGGAATCACTACCTCTATGAGGGAATGTTTTTGGTCTACTATGATCATAATATCATAGAATACATCTTCCAACAACAGGATCTCAATATGATGCATCACCGTTGGATCAAATATCTATAGGGATTTCTCGTTGATATCATTTATACTGTGGGAATGGGTAATGTGGTGGAGGATTCCTTGTGAATGAGTGTTTTGTACATTATTTGAGTGAATTCAATTGTGGGTGGACTTTGATGGTCCACTATTCCAAGATACACTTAGAGAAAATGGAGTTTACTAGTGGCAAAATCTTGTCGAGTGGGCAGTTAGTTCTATCTTCTATGGAGCTAGTTAAGCACGAGTAGTCTAGTAATGAGTTTTATTAGAGGTATATGTAGTTTCTTAATTTTGGGGTTGCATACATTGATTGTTCATTGCCTCTCCAGTGAAATTTTGGTTTTAAGGGATATTTTGTGATGTTTTTATCTCTGAGGAAGGTAGAGATGTAGGATTGCCCCCATTCTTAGAGAGTCATTCATCCTATTTCCACCAACATTTATTACGATGTTATTCAATAGTTTAGGTGGATAGGTATGAGATGGGACATATCTAAATTCATATTGAGATGCTATAATTTTCAAAAATTGAAATAAGAGCATCAAATTCCCTATGGTTGTTTTCAGCCTTTACATATTCGTACTTGGAAGTGGTGTGAGTTCAACATGGTTTAATAATAGTCTTACCTCACACACTTTAAGGAAGGGATGCTATTTGGGTATTGATAGAACACTTGAACAAAATTCACCAAATTCACTCTAATCCATGATTTAGAAAAGGTGTATAACCTTAGATAGTTTTATGTTTAGGATGTGGCCATGCTTCATGGTGTGCTATTAGTGATTGCCTCAGAAAAAGAGCCCTATTTTATCTCTATGTTTAGGGATGGCCTTCAGAAGGAATTGAAGATATATATCAATATGGGAACATCATACCAACCCTGAAAGGATGGTCATACGAAATGGGAAAATTATTTCTAGAGGACATGCTCAGGGCGTGTATTTTTGGATATCCAAGGTTTAAGATATTTATATTTGGAATTTCTTGAATTTAGATATAATGAACATTAAAAATCCACAATTATAATACCCACTTTGATTAACTATATGTTTGGAATTTTCCGTCACCAAAAGTTTTGAATGAGATAGGTTAGACCTCACTATTGGGATTGATCCTTGTGCAAGAGGCGATTGAGATATTCATGTGGATCAGGAATCGATTATTGACTGCTCAATGTCACCACAAATCCTATTCCAATCAGAAGTGCAAACATCTTAAGTCTTATGTGGGTGATCAGGTGTTCTTGAAGGTGGGCCCTAAAATAGGCCACTAGCATTTGGGAAAGTATGGAACGATAATTATGAGGTATTTCAAAGAATTCGAAATCTCCATGATGATTGGAATGGTGGAAAATATGTTAGACTTCACTTATACATTGACATCAATTAGTGTCTTTTTCAATGTCTCCCAGCCGATGGGGTATAATCATGACTCGTCTCTTATGGTGAATTGGGAAGAATTGGAGTTGGAGATCGATTTATCTGTGGTTGAATTACCAATACAGTTATTGGATTATGAATATATGGTGATTCAAGGGATGTTTGTTCCATTGGTCCATGTATTTTGGTATCATGGGAATGACACACATGCGACTTTCAAGAGAATGTTTTCGCTCGAACAAGATTACCCATTTTTTCAATCACGTTTCTATTTTCCTTTCTGATTGAGGAATGTTTTCATGGTGGATAGAATTTTCACACTCATGATCTCAATTTTAGCTATTCATATATTTAATTATTGGACAATATTTTTCCCATGGTTTCCCCTTTAATTTTGGTTAAAAAATGGGGGATTTTGGAAGGACATCCCCCTGTGCAAGGTTAGCACATGATTATTAGTATCTATGCACCCATCCCAGCTAGTCATGTAGAAGGAGACAAATTTTACCGCACGACCTCAACACGACTATGAACCTTAATCTATGTAATCATGCAGTAGTTCATTCCTCATATAAATTTATCCACATGGTTACCACATGGTTTTCCAACCCATTAATACTAATAGGGAATGACATCTATGTCACCGTAATTTCTCTCTCTTATATATTTTAACACCCATAAACCTCATTTTCTCCACCCCATTGGGATTTCCTACCCTATGACTGCCTCACCTACATTCCTCCTCTCCTGGATCTTCATTTTCCTACCATATGTGTTGTGGTTATTGATTGAATCATCATGTAATCCATATTTATTCTACCAATTTACCTCTATTCTAGAGTTTCCTCTCTTATTATGGTGTTTCATCTTCTCCAAACCTAGGGTTCTTATTAATGGGTTCTATTTTGATATTATTGGTTTGATCTCTTATAATGGGGTTCAATGTTTCCTTCTTGTGGTGCAATTGGATATTCACACTAATTTTCAAAACATTCACCACCCTAGGTAGGTGATTATAGGTTTATGTGTTTCTTAATGAATTTATTAGGATTTCATTTGTTCTAGAACATTTTTATGGGTTAAAAATGTGGTGGAAAAAAATTATAAGAGAAATGACATGCCAATGTTTTTAAAATGAACCATACATGTGAAAGTGGTGTATTTTTAGGCATCTCATATTGTGTTCTAATGAAATGTTTTCTTTACTGAGTAAATATCTTATTAAATTTGTTCTGTGAATTGATAGATTGTTGGAATGAGTTTTCGTGTGCATATAGGTTTAAACTGGGGTTTTAGGTATTGAATTGGTGACATTTGTGTCTGCAGTTCCTTGTTGGTCTTTGGAAATATGAAAATGTTATCATATGTGAAATATAAAATGTGTTGAGATCTACAGGAAGCCCTACATGCTATGTGGGAGGACTGTGACTAGAGTGATAGTGATCTGGAGGTGGTTAATGCCCAGTTTAACTTAGAAGCATTGGTGATGACACTACTAAATAAATATTGATGATGATCAAAGACAACTAGATTTTTCAATGTTTCTTCTCTATAGTGGCTTGTGTAAGATTACATAGACGAGTTTGGTCATTATAAAACATTACCCCATGACGAAAGGTTCTAGGGTACAATTTAATAGGTAGTACCTATAATGAGTCACTTATATTTGAAAATACTGACTACGTTTACCTCACCATCGACATACAATGTGGATTTTCTGTTACAACAAAATATAAGGTGTTTTTATTTAGATTTAAATTTCAATAAATGTGGTTTTCATTAAAATTGGTTTAATTTAAATTATTCTATAATTTCTATTCATTAATTTAAATTCCATGTTTAATATTCATTTAATTTTGAGAACATATGATATTTTTGGGTGGCATCCAACTAGGAAATATATCACACCATGCATACAATATTTGGTGTAAGAATACTTTTTCATGTTTGACACTGGTAAGGGTAATTCTTTTGGTGATGGTGTTTCAATATTCTACTAATCCACTTGGGTAGTGTTTTGGTGATAGTTTGAGGGAGATGTTCCCCTTTCCTTGTATTGTTTTTTGTTTCCTTTTTCTAGTAGTTATATTATGGTTTTGTATAATCTTGTAGACATAAATACAAAATCATGTAGTGGATTGATTGGATTGATTTTATAGAATTGTTTTATTTTATACAGTTGGTTTTTTTTGTGAGGGTATTTTAATGAAAACTATTAAAAATTTCTAGGGTTAATACACGTGTAATTATTCCATCCCATGGGGATCTGAAACACCCTTTCGTCCATGTCACAGACTAGGTTAGGCACCGGTTTGGATGATGAACCATCTTGGTTCATGACAACCACTCTAGAGTAATCCCTGAATAGTATGATCGGCATCTATCTTGATGTCCTTACATGCCCTCAATCAAGAAGATGTTTGTCTCCTCTATCTTGATATCCTTAATATTCCTAGATCTGATGAATCATATATTTTCATTTAATCCTCGATATACCTCAATCAAGATGGTAAAATTCTATCCTCAAAGCCTCAAAAGTCCTCAACTTTGATAAAAATAACAAGAGTCGCACAATGAAAAACCATATCTTCTTAAAGAGACAACTGGACATGGTTTTTTTATGAAAAGGAATTTTATTAATTAAAATCAAAAAGTCTAGGAAATTTTTTGAATGCTTTTTCACTTTTAAAAATCAATAGAAACATCACAGTAGACGTGAAAATGAGAAAAAAAATTTAAAAACCTACTTCACACTCTGAATGAAATGGAATTTATAGACATTCCTTCCAAAGGTCATCTTGATTTCAAATGATCTAATATTCTCCGATATTTCCGCAAGGACTTGGAAACCAACAACTCCAATGATCATATTATAACTGAAACCATGAAATAACTGTGATTAAAAAATATAATAGAAAACATGACATAATTTTGAAAATAAAATTTTAGTACTATAATATTCTAATATTATGATAATATTTTCTATATTATGGATTAAAACAAATTCCACTCTAATAGATTTACATATAGTGTTACATTATAATTTTTATTATGAGAATGAATCCAATGGTATCTATTTCAATTTTGAGTCTGATTAAAAAAATTAGTATGAATATATTATATTAATACCTAAAATTAACTTGAAATAGTGAATCCAATAATAATTATATTTTTTATCATTATGATAATTTAAATGTGAAATTGTGAACACATTAAACTTATTTTAATGTATATTAAATGTATATGTTCATTATAAATCATTTTTAAAACATTTAGAACATAAAATTATTAGATATTTAATATTAATTAATGAGTTTGGGATTTTCAAAACAAAAGGAATGCATAAATGTATTGGATTATATGGTGAACAATCATTACATGGGATTCAACATACACAGATTGAGTTGTGGAAGAAGAATCTGAAATGAGAAAAAATTTATTCTCTCATGGGACATTTTCCTTATCAATTCACGTAATTTGAGTAGTAGATCCTACACTATAATCTACAGTGAGTAGATATTACCAAATTTTTACATTAAATTAGTTGTGGGAATGAGTTATGCCTCAGATGTGAGGTGTTGTGTGGACATGTTTTCACATTATGTAGTGCCTCGACTAAACGAGTTAATCAAATGTTGCACTCATCCCGTTTGATTTAAAATAATGTATATAACTTTTTCCTTGATGATGATTATGTTGTAGCCTATAATTTAGTTTATTCTCATACAAAAATATCCCTCCCAAGTTATACATAAGTAGATATTAGGCATACTATATATTCATAAATTATCCTCTAGTTATGGGAATGATTATAACATATGATTTACCCAGATCTATTTAGTATTACATAAAGACATGTTTCTTTGGTTATTATAATGTGGGTTGTGTAATTTGATAGTTATTTCAATGAAATTATGGAAAATATTATATAAACATGTTTAGTACTCATAAAATCAATTTTAATCTGACATAGCCACTTGAAAGAAGTATTTCATCTAACATATATGGAATATAGGATAGTTATCCCTATGAATCTACTCAAAGACACATGAAAACCTCAAAATCCTAATGAAATGTGGAATTAATATCCATGGAGCTTCTTTTGAAGGATGTATGCATTGGTTCTAGGGAATAGATTCCCTGATAATTTTTTTCTAGTTAATGATTCATTGTCTAATTACATTTGATGTGGAGACAAAATATGTGAAATGATTTGAGCTTGGGATGGTTGGTGGAATGGTGATAATTGGGTAGGGGTTTGTAACACTGCGGTCATGGTTAATGATAGTAATGGTAATATAGATAATGATATTAATAGAGGTTCTTAGAACATAACCATGATTGATGGAGTGGGTGGAATTTTAGCTTTCCCATTACATGATGATGAAATATCTTTGTTTCCTTCTTGATAATGAATTTTAAATTTAGAGATTAATGTTTGGGTATTTGATTTCAGTATTCCTTCCAAAAAACATAATGTGTTTTGTTGTTATTTTTTATGAATATTTTATGGTATCATAGGATGTTTCCAAGATTAAATGTAATTATAGAATGGTTTTTGAAATTAAATTATTTATCCCTTAATATTGGTAGTTTCCTTGTTTACTCAAGATAATTGGTCAGTAATTATGTAAAAATTAGATGTGAAAAGGCCCAAATAGGATCTATGTATCACTAATATGGGGATGGGGTGAATCGATGAAATTTTTTTATGATTTAATTATTTTATAACAACATTATACTATCATTAATGTGTTATCACCTTGATAAAAAAATCATTCACACACCTAAAAGAAAATTAGAATTTACCAAGATTCACTACTCAATAAGAGTATCTATTCCTATTCATGGTTCGTAAATAATCCAAAAAGGGACATAATCCACATGAAAAAATAATTTATAATGTATACAAAAAGTATAAAAAATCAGTACACTTGTGTAGCACTATAATAAATACAACATTTCATGTTCTTCTTCTAGAACAAATGAGGTAATATAAGATTTTGAAACAATTAAATAAACCTTGACTGGTTGGTTCCAAAAATGCCACTGTACTACTACAATAACCAAAAATTATGTGCTTTTTCAAAATAAAATTATTCAATTTCAAACACAGAATCTGGTTGAAACAACCCTTTTGGGATTCTATATGAATTTTGAGTCTAATGGATCTATCATATTAATCTATTCTGTTTTCTTCAGTTCAAAATTCATATTCGAAAATATACTTTAGAAAAAAATTATAAGCCATTTATCACTTTTTCATATATCTCAATATGATGTCTTAGTTAGATCTGAAAAAAATTATTTACACATTTTCTAACCTCAACAAATTCTCATGAAAATTATATCTAAAAAATTATCATATTACATAAAGCCTTTAGATATACTGATCTCTCTAACCCATGAACAATTTATTTTTTCATGAGAAATTAAATTTAAAATTATTCTATTTTTAGTTTCCAAGAGATGATTGTGTGGGAAACTATATTCACATTCCCAAATAGAATTTGTTATCGAAACATTAATTTTCATTAATTTTTAATTCATATTTAAATATTTTATAGCTTCACAAATATTCATGATTTTTGTAGAAAATTATCTTATCTTCTCATAAAATAAACATATTTTTAACTTCCTAAAAATTAACTAGTTTGATACAAAATTAATTCTGGTAGTGTGTTCATTATGATGAGATATATATAAAACTATGGACTCCCATTCAGATTCTCTTTATCAACTGATAAATTGAAACCATTCCACACTAAACCTTGTTACAACGTTGTTCTGCTCATTTTTAAGTTTTTTTTAAATAAGAACTAGTGAAACTTATAAATATTCTAACACCCCCATTTAAGAAATATTGGTGTAACTCTTAAATGTTTTTTTCACCATTTAATTTAGAAGATAAACTAAATCCTATACTGATGTCATTTCATTCAATGAAGTCCATCATACGATGTTCTATCACTGTTAGAGTGCATCTAATGGATTAGTCTTTTATTCTTTTTGACATATCGACTTCACTTTTGGTTCGATGAATCTTGAGTGAATTGAATGAAAAATTAAATTCTTTTTCTAAGAATTTGGATGACTAATTTGTTTATCTTCAATCGATTAATCGATCTTCAATCTTTAATGGATCCTTCTTTATAGTTATTCTCCTTCATCTATCCCAACAACTCCAACTCTATTACATCAATAATAGAATTCTTTAACAAATGTTGTATTGATAACAAAACTGTGAATGATGTATCCATGTTAAAACTTCTTTAATAGATTGGTGGCACATTTTGTTCAGTTGACTATTGTCATCAAAGACTTCTATTCAACAAGAAACTAAAAAATTGATGGATTATCTAATTAATTGGTTCCTTTAGTGGATCAAATTTTAAATGAATAGTAATATACAAAGGATTGGGGAATTTGTTCATTATAAAACCATATAACTTGATTAACTTTAGTGTTCCCCATCACCAAACAACTTCATAATATAGTACCACTCATACCGATTAAGTGAGAAAAAATACATTTCTTTTATTACAAGTATTATTCTAAAAACTTTTTCCTACATAATTAATTCCTTGTGATGTTGAGAACATTAGGATCATAATATAATCATTTTAATTACATTGTAAATTTCTTAGAATTTCTATTAATTTAGTATGTATTTTAATTCTATCAGAAACTCAATCCGATTGTCAAACCTCTGAAAACCATTAAAACCTTCTCTCCTACATGGATCACATGTTTTTAGACAACTTATAATTTTTAAAACATAAAAATCTAGAAATCAACATCAAATTTTCTAATTAACATATCAAAATACAATAAAATATTGTAACAACATTTCACTCAAATCAAAAAAAAATTATAGACATAATGTTAGTCTGATAAACTATTTCACTCACAAAACTTTTTCCAGAACAAAAAAAATAACAATTGATGGATTTTATTATAAATAATGTATCTTATCTTTTCATTCTAATACTTAATTATTTGATGAAAATTACATTCTTTGTTTTCATATTTTGCATAATTAAATAAATAATAAACAGTTAGAAAAAAACATTTCAGTTTCGTAAAACCATCTTCATGAAAAATTAGTCCCAAAAATACCAACCTTTAAATTTCATTTCTACTAGGATTTATAAATCACTTAAATTTGTAACCCCATAAAATTGAAAACTAATAAACATTAGACTATGTTATTTAACTCATTGTAGAAAACATGAATCACTGATAGAAAAACAATATTTCCCAAATATAGTGACATATGATACATCTTATACTTTTATCGCAAACATTTAAACATTCTATTGTTCTTCAAAATGACATACTATTTCATTTTACAATATTCATATTAACACATTAAAAAACTGATAGAATATTTCACACACATACATGATGAGTTCACAACATACATTCAAATCTCTATATATATGCTTCCTGAAATGTTTTAGCACATCTCAATGGATATATTTATGAATTATCATCCCCCCATTGAAAACATGATATATTGACAATTTGAGAGAGGTGAAAAAACACAAACCTTAACCATGGATATAAGATGTTTGGATTCCCATGTTCAACCTCAATTTGAAAAATGAATCATATGGTAATGGTTTTATGGAAATTTCAAAAACATTTAACGATGTAGGAACATATTCTATCATGAGTTCATTCTTCTCCAAATGTTCTTTTATGAAATTATATTTTATATCAATAATAATTGAATGAGAATATTATACTATATTCCTTATAATGTTTATAGAAATGTGATTATCATAACCCAAGAGTAGGGGTAACATTACCTCCAAAAGTCTTCTAATTGAGTCTTTATCAACATAAGTTTTTTAGGTTGATTGGTAGAGACATAATCATATTCATACATTCTACGAGGTACTGATTTTTTATTATTATTACTTTTGACACAATATTTTCCAAGAATGAAAACTCCACTAGATTTGGATCTTATATCATCTACACATCCTACCCAATCAGCACAAGTATAACCAAAAAGATCAATTACTTCTGAGCAATCATACCCAATTATTGAATATGTTTTTCCGTTGATATATATGAATATTATTTTTAGTTAAATAAATACGATTAATTTGGATTTATTTGGAATAATTCATATAAAGTAACTACATGAAAAGTGTTTTTTCATGAGGTATTGAGATACAAAAAACTCACAATCAGCTTCTGTAAATCATTAGGGTCATCCTCATTACCTTCTCTATCATTATTCAACATATTTCCCATAAAAATTAGTGTGTAATATGTTTTGAATTTTGAATTCAAATCTTCTTAAGAATATCCTTATAATACATTTCTTGATAATGAAATATGTATTTATTCTTTTTTGATATTTATATACAAATTTTTTTTTCATTTCACAAAACACGAATACATAAAAAAAAATTTCTTCAGATTTCTTTACACAAAATCTTTGATCATTCCCAACTAATATAATTCCATATAAATATAAAGAAAAAATGGGGGAAATCATCAAACATTCATTTATGTATTGATTACAATAAACTCTTCCTTTTAAAATGTTCAACATTTATATGAAGGTATCAAATTTTAAATACCATAAACATGGAGATAACTTTATCAGATACATGGATTTCTTAAACTTCCAAACATAACTATCATCCTTCCTAATTAAAAAAAGCTACCTTATATGTCAATATAATATTTTTCAGAAAGAAAACAATTATGAAATAAAGTCTTCATATAATTTTTAAAAAGATTGTCACTTCATTCAGAAAAAATAAAAAGAAATATTATAATTATTTCAAACTTTTATACCGGATTAAAAGATTTTTCAAAATCAAGACCTAAATTTTGTGAATATCCATTGAAAGAAAAACTGTTTTTTATCTTATAACATCACCATTTTAATTAAACATTATTCAGAACACAAAATTTATACCAAAAAGTTTATATGTCATTTGTTTTGGTTATTCATTATCAGGTATCATTAGTCTCAGTCTAATCTAACTCATTGTTAAAATCATGAATCCATTCCTAATTTATAAATTCTTCATTCATATATTTCAGATCTCCTTTTTTATACACAAATTTCTGTGTAATATCTTCTGATGTTCATGTTTTATGATTATTTTGACTTTGATCACCAAAAATAAATTTATCACCCACTTGTTTCCACAAAATTGGATTAAATGTATGATATTATTACTCATAACATGAATTAGATGAGTCTAATTATTCTATATTAGTATGATCACAATTTTTTAAATCCATTTCATGATTCATAAAAAAAATTCTTTCTTCATGTCTGCCTTTCTCATCTCCACGTATTTCTGAAACATACTCCGTAACATTTTCAATAACATTTACATAAAAAAATATAAAATATTATTCATGTACCTTTGTTAAAAAATATAAGTCCTCTTCTATTTGGTGAATTTCCAAGAACTCCTTCACCTTCACCTCTCTGATCAAAATATCAAAGGTTCCTAAAAGCAACTCCCAAAAATTAATATGTTTTTCAGACATGGTGTTTTGTCTTATAATTATTCATATGGAGTCATATTAGAAAATTGAATATATATATATTTATTATATATATAAAATATTTTCCTAAATGGTTGTTTATAGATATAGTGAGAAAATCCATCTTAACGTAACATAGTCTTACACATTTCAACCAAACTTCTATTATTCCTTTCAGAAACACCATTTTGTTCTTGTGTGTATGATGTACTAAACTCAAGAAAAATTCAAAACATTCAATGTGAATTATGAAATTATCATTATTTTATTAAAAACAATTATCTGCTAAAAAATTCAACAAAAAATTCCAACCATCCCTCTCACCTCCTCTCTTGAAAATTATAAACATATTCAATGAATCGAACTTATGTTTCAAGTACATAACACAAGTAATTCATGTAAAATAAAAAATGAAATAAATGTTGTACTTATCTCTAAATTTTTATTTTTTATATACTTTATCACATATATTAATATGTATATGTTTCATGGGTCACGTTTAATGAAAATAAACATTCTTATGCACATTGTCTATAATATTCACTTTTTAGAAAAAATTTCAACAGCAATATCTCTTTCTTGACATATCAAAAATTCCACAGACTATGCCTTGCATGGATAGTATTCCCAGGAATCTCTAAAACATATGTACTAACCTTTTCCGCCACAATTTATCTCTACTATCATTCTTAAGTAACATGAAATCTATACTTCACCAACTTTGAAATTGTTTCCTTTCCTTCATTGGCCTTTTGTAACAATTTTTCTATCATTATCTTTAAAAAAAATAGTTTCTGACTGCAATTTTTGTCCTTTATCAAAATGTTTTGAAACTCTCAAAATTTAGTGTTTGAACCCATTAAAAAAAATTTGGATTTCAACTTTTCATCCCCAATAATAGAAGATCTAACACCTTTGATTATTAGAGACTCATCATTGGCAATGTTCATTGATCCGTATTTGAAACTATTAAAAATATTAAAAAATTTAGAATGTCGAATCGTATGATAAGGACAATCACTATCCAAAATTAATTGGTTTTCTCTATTTGTAAATTTTATAAAAGATTCAAATATAAGAACCTTATATTACCCTTCATTTTCATTCACAATTGACTTTTGAGAATGTTTATAATCCATTTTCTATCTAGTGTACAAAACAAGAAACCCATTTTTAAGATATAAAGTTTGTTCAATTATTTATTTTATTGTTTTCAAAGGTGGGAATAAATATTAATATTTCAAAACATGCTTAGCATAATTAATACTTTAAGAGTATTAATTCCCCATTAATTTTTCTTTTTTGTCATTCATTTCTTAGTTTTCATGTTATTGGTTAAGACAACATATAATTTTGATATGTATAAATAAAATATAATACTAGAAGTAACCATATAAGGAATATCTACTTTTTAACTTCAATACTATCCCACATTGTTAACATGATTCTCTGAAACATTTTTATCATTCATATTAGAACATTATTCAACCCCAAAAATTCATTTATCTCCAAGATTATTTTTCATAAGATTAAATTTATTCCCTGAATTATTGGTATCAAAAATGGTAAAATATTTTATTTCATCCCCATAAATTTTATAAAATTCTTAATTTCAATCCTTGTAGGTTTTGTCCAAAAGTGTAATTTTATTTTCATTTCTCTTCATAGGAACTATGATAATTTTATTTACCACATTTAAAGGAAACTTATTTATTTCTTTATTAGGATCACCCTTTCAATAACATTCACTATATTTAGAAATGAGATTATTTACTCATGTAATATCATGTCTAGGTTTAGAAAAAAAATATTATAAAGATTCAACTATTCTTCATTTTCTTTCTATATTACATTAGGAAGATCATTAAAATCATTTTCATTCTTTAGAGAAATCATCAGGAAATAAATATCTTCCAACAAATAATATTTTTAATCAAGAAAATATTATTTATTATTTAATATTGATATATCCTTATTCAACTTCTTGATTTCCCATTCACGTCTTACAATCAATCTCAGAAATAATTTTAATTCATTCTTTAGGAGAAGCTCTTACACAATATCTTATTTTTTATAACTATGGCTTCAAAAGTCTGCATCCTTAGTTGTTTCAATGAAATTATTTTTCAAAAACATAAGTTCAATTTTTCTATTCTAATTCACCATATTATTTTTCATCATCTTTAGAAAAAATATATTTTTTGTGGTTTGTAGAACTTCATATATTTTCCCTTGGAATATGATATTTACTTATCATCATGTTTCCTCCATGATCTTCATGAAATTATATCGAATTTATCATTGTCTTATTCATTCATTCCTTACGTGAAATTATCATAAAATTTCTCAAAAAATCCATATTCAAAACAATTCATGTGTTTCATCCTTTAATTCTTTTATGGACCACTTTGACCATTTTTGTTAAACAATGAAAAATATTCGTCATGATTGTTACTAACTGAATTCTTGGAATCCTAATCACTACCTTTTTTATCATCATTAATCATCTCATACATTCCTTTCAATTTCTCTATCAACTTCTGTTTCTCCATTTCATAAATTTTTTCCTCGACATTCGATAATTTATGTGAGTACCATGAAGGTCATCATTATAAAGAGTTTCATGATCTCTATAAAACAATGATGAAAGGATTTCATCAATATTAGCTAAAAATATTCTTAGGATATTTTTAATAATAGTTGAGTCTTACAAATTTTCAGTAAGAAAACATATGGGGATAACAATATCATTCATCCATGTAATGAAGTCACAAATAGATTCTTTCTCACTCATTTTTAGATCATAATAATTCATCCTCAATATATTTAACATTCCCATTTTCAACATTGTATTTCATTCATAAATTATTGTCAAATTATCCGAGATGAATTTGGTTGTAGAAACTCTTTTAACTCATAGAAACTAACTTTTAAGATGTTATAAACTTAATGAATTTGTAACCCTTCCATTGTTCTCCAAATTCTTATTGTCCACATTGTAATAAGATAAAATTCAATTGAAAAAGAATATTCATCTACAGTAGCATCTAATATATAGTACCCAAGACATGGAAGATAAAGAATCATTGTATCATTATATATATGATAGTTTATTTCACTGATTATCATAATTCCCTTTCTATTATCATAATTAAACATATCTATAAATACTTATCTTTAAAAACATTAGTAAATTTTAAATGATGGGAACCTTCCCTATGATTAAATTTTATAAGAACAAACTATGATGAATGTATCTATGAGAGGGGGAGAATCTGAGTCAAGGGAAAATTTTTTATATTAATTTATCTATCCTTAATAACTAACTTCACCTATTATTAATGTTTTTTCACATATTTTTACAAAAATTATTCACATATCAATAGGAATAATGATTCAACCTCGTTATGATAATTTTTTTAGTTGTTTTTCCATAAGCATCATAGAAACTTATAAATACTTCAATCATACCTTTAAAACACATTATATGAAATCTTTAAAAAAATATCCATTTTCATCACCTTCTCATCCAATGATCAGACTGATTTCATTACATCTGACGAAATCCAGTATCCAGTAACCTATCTGTGTCAAACATTGTCTGACAGGTTTGTCTCTAATTATTTTTTTGTATTGAAAACTGTTCGGGTTCATTGAATCCTATCCCAATTGTAGATAACAAAAAACATTATTTTATGAAAATATATGACTGCATTGTTGATCTTCATCAACATGATCAGTCTTTGATCAATTTTTATGGATCAGTCTCTACAACTATTCTTATTCATCCTTCCCAGAAAAATGTAAACATATTTTTTCTCTAATTGAAATTCTCATCAGATGTTGTATTGATAACAACACTATGTATGATGTATCAGTTTCACAACTCCTTCTATGGATCTCTGGCACTTTTTATCTGCATGGCTATTTTCATGAAATATAAATATTATTTTTGAAACTCAATAACTAGTGGATAAAACATACAATTTTTTAACATAGTTGATTATATAGATCAATAAATGGGATATTCGAATGGATTAGTAGCTCAGTTCCTCCAAAAACCTACTCACATCAGAGACATCAAACATCCTAGTCACCAAAAAAATGCATCAACTAGTACAATTCATATTGATTAACTGAGAAAAAATATTTTTCCTTCAAATAGATTATTCATCTATAAATAATTTTTTATATAATGGATCCATCTTAATGTATATAACTTTATGATATTCATAGTATTTTATGACTTATATTGGAATGTTCTATGATATTCAATTACTTCAGCATCTTCTGTATTTGTATTAAATGATTAATGTTACTCTAAAACCATTGAAAACCCACAATACCTTTTCATTCGCAAAAATAACATGCTTTTTCAGAAACATATGATAATACAAAATACATAACATAAAATAAATTTCTGATTTCTTGAAAAACATCTCAAAAGACAATCATACTTTATAACCACTTCTATCGCTGATAAAAAACATTTTTCATGAATCTATATGATTTTGATAAATATCCTCACTAAAAACTATATTCAGAATCCAAAATTAAAATAGATTTATTTTTCTGTAGAATGTGTTCAATATATTTATTATGATACTCTAGCATCCGATAAAAAATTCCTTCAATGTCAGAGGGTTTTATTAATGACATTTTTTTTAAAAAAATTACTAGAAGTACATTTAGAATCCGTAATCCAACCCCAATTCAACTTGGTCACTAAAAGAACTTCAATATAAAGAATTAATTATTTTCCATGTATTATTATTGGTAATCTATCCTTATTTTTTGTCATAGTTGTTCTGATTTTTAATATCTATATTTGATCAAGATGCTATGTACATTTTATAAGAGAGGTTTTTCATATATATATATATATATATATATATATATCCGTGTGTGGGATTTCATACGAATCCCATAGATTATGGTATATTGAATGATACCATATATATTATGAGGGTGTATTTCCTAACCTCAAGGTTTATAATGATGGATGGAGAAATAAGACCTCTCTCCTACCCACATCTCCTAGTAGTATTATATTCATGTACATAAGGATGTTACCTTATTATATTTATGAGTATAGGGATATAACATATTGGGGTTATTTCATAAACATGTATCATCATATATAGTATCCAAAATATTATTTTAGGGATGTTGTGTATGGGATGTGATGGATTGAGGTGTTGAAAATGTCGAATAGGGTATTTTGTCTCCCGGTAAACTTCTCTATTACTATATGGGTGAGGTTAAGACAAATACTTTATATGATACATGGGGTTTAGGTAATTATAATGTTTTCATTGATGCTTATGGATTACTAGAGAGATACATATCCTGATGTCTGATGTTGGAGTGAGAGTAGAAATATAGTGGGGAAGTGGTAGTGGTGTACAATAACTTTTATATTTATGTTTGTAATTATATAATTACAAGGATGTTATACTTGGTGAGATCAACATTTTAAGGATTTGATCATATCTTACATATCATCTTATGAGTTATTTTCATTGCTTATTCACCAATATTTAGTATCATTTATTCAAATTTGCACAGGAGGTTTTGCGTAGGATCATTCTATGTATTATAGTTATGATCACCATATATATAACACTATAATATTTTATAATATATTTCTTATTAAAATAATTATACATGTTCAATAGATTTCTTAACATGAAACATCGAGCGTATAACAAACACATATAAATTAACATCACCATATTCAAATTGGTTGTAATAATTTGATTATCCACAATATAAAAGATATATATATATATGTGTGTGTGTGTGTGTGTGTGACATTGAAAAAATTATTTTATTCATTCATTCAAAATAAATTGTTAATCATTTTTTAGTAAATTTATGTATCAAAAAAATATTTTCATAACAATTGATTTTTATGACATTATTTTTCATGTAAATTAGAATTAATTACTGAAAAATTTATAAATATTATTTTGAAAATTAAAAAAATCAAAATGATATAACTTATTTATCATAGGTTGAGATTTTTTTAATTTTATAATGTAATTTATTTTTCTCTAAATATTGAACATTTTGATAGTTCAAATACTTTGATTTTTCTTCATTAAATCCGGTAATATAAAAGTCAAATTATATTCATTATTTTCCCTTAAAGATATATATTAAAAATTTTAGTCATAATAATATAATTAAATCCATTTCAATTAGAAATATTAAATATTTTTATATATGTGAATTTTTTTCTCAGAAACACATTTTTCAAAAAAGTATTTTTCATTAAGTTTTACCAATTTCTATTTAATTTATTTATATAAATTATTGAGATTGAATTTGGATAAATGTATACAATATGGATCAAATGGTTCATATTTTTCAAATATATCACATTATAAATGTTTTTAATATGATTAGTAATCACGGCAATTATTTTTCACCTTAATAAGTGTAAACCATGTAAAATGTAGATAAACATTGATGTAAGGTTGGAAAATCTACCGAAATCATTAATTTATTTATTTTAATGTGTTTATATATACCATATCCATATTTAATTAAAATATATTGAATTTCAGATAAATTATCTCTTTATAAGGATAATTTTATTTTTTTAATGCTGAAAATTATGAAGTGTCATAGTATTTTTTTTATTTAATTTAAATGATAACATATGGTTAAGAATATGTTATGAGATTATATAAAAATTTATTTTTAAATTTTTTATTTTATTTTTATTATTTTTATTTATTTTATTTTTTATTATTGTTTTAATCACCTTAAATTCTCACACAAAACTGACAATGTTCTTATGCATGTAGT
Source organism: Viscum album (assembly GCA_963277665.1). NCBI lineage: Eukaryota > Viridiplantae > Streptophyta > Magnoliopsida > Santalales > Viscaceae > Viscum > Viscum album. The sequence goes on along the minus strand of OY728164.1, from coordinate 260,718,468 downwards.
AGAAAAATCAAAGAAAATGAATTTTAAAATTGCAAAAATAATATTTTTTTTAAACAAAATGTTGTCTAAATTTAGTTTTATGAATAATTATAATGTTTAATTTGTGGTTAGCATTTCTAGATAAAAAATACATTTCTTTCATCATATTATTAAATTCGTATTAAATGTATAGTTCCAAATATTATATTAATGATTTTTTATATGGATTCTATTGTTATAAATGATTTTAAAATAATAAAACTATGAATGATGAAAATTTTAATTGAAAACAAATAAAAAAATCACATTTTAACTATTTTGAATAATGTTTTTACTTTTTATGAAAATTTATAACCCTTATTTAATGGAAAATATGATATCACTATTAAGGATAAATAGGGTTACTGTGGGGTTAACCTAAATTGATAAGGGTTAAAATGAAAAAAAACATGACTATATATTATTGAATGATTATATTTAGATCATATCTCATCTTTAATTTACAATTTTTCGAATATAGAACCACATTTCTATTAATGTCACATTATAATATTTTAATGTCTTGAAAGACTACAAGAGTTCTCATTCCCTCCCTTAAAATAGGACACCCCTCCTTTCTATTATTTAAACCAAATTGGGCCATCTATCTAGACTGAAACCTAAATACATATATTCTAAAGATCCATATACATAGATTATAGGCCCTTTTATTATTAAAATACTATATAAAGGGTCACTAAAATCTGATCTAAGTGAGGTTTGTAGAGGAATATGCAATCGTCTTACATGACATATTTAAATTAATTATTTATTCAACCACCACTATCTATAATTTATTCAAAAATAATAATAACTTAATATTTCTAATTATATTTAAATCCTATTATTTTTATGTTACCACCATTATAGAGCCTATATATATTAAATGTGAATTGAAATGTATCACTTGTGTATACTTATGGACTACTATCTCCACATAATGATATGATCCATTCTCCACCAACATAATTCATGGTCTGTTGTTATGATGGGTTTAATGATTATATATTATGTGTATTAAATAATTATACTTCAATAATTATAATATATTATGTTCCTTATAACATTTTAATCTGCCTAAAAATGATAATGTATCTCATCTGTATGTGTGGACTACCACCTCCACAAAGAAATGTGATTATGTTGATCATTGCATGGATTAAATAATTATAGATTTAATAAATTTATATGACATATGTAATATGCTAATTATTTTATAAATGTGAGTTATTATTTACCTTCCATTCATTTTATCTATCAAAAATTTGGAACATTTGTGGTTCATACATATGGACTACCTTTTCCATGATGTGATGTAGCTAATTTTCAATCACCACTTTATATTAATAAATATAAAAATGTATATAAAAATTATAAACATAATTAATTATTAATACTATATATATTGTAAAAAATGACAATGTTGTAAAAATCATATCCATCAAAATAAAACATGCATGTAAATCAGTTCATTTTTTACTCGGATAATTTTTTAATGATGAAATTATTAATAAAATAATAATTCTAAATTGTAAGTGAATAATAAATAGTATTTTTTGAATGCATATGGTTATGAAATGTATTTATAATAAATATATATTCCTTATATAGGAAATTTTAATATGTATTTGGAAGATCATACTTGAGGTATGGGGTTTTTCGATCTCACTTTTATTTCAATGAGACATAGACCGAATTTAAAACATAATTACATTGTGTGGTGTATATAATTAACATGAATTAATTTTTGGATGAATTTCATTAAACGTTATTCTAATTTCAAATCTAGGTATGGTTCCACCTTTTATGTGTTTTTTTATTTGCAGATTACCAAAACGGTAATGGGTTTTCATTGAAAATTGTATTTTTTGAGACAAATGTTGTATTATGCACCATTATTCTTTTCTAATGTGTTACTATTATAAAATTTACATGTTACATCATGAATATTTTAATATTAAATAAGTTTTATTTTTTATTATATGTTATTATTAACTAGGGTTATGATTGAAATGATACTAATTTAGTGACATATTCTTCTTTCAATATCATTATAATCAGAATTTTCTATGATTAAATTTTCATTAAGAAAAATTATAGGATCCATACTTGATAGAATACATTTATTTTTATCTTATAGTAAATTCTATATAGTGCATGTTCTCCTTTTTGTTGTCTTAAATTATGTTTCTATGAGACATAAAGATTATTATTAATGAAAATCTGACTATGTTTTATTATTCAGCTGAGAACCTTATTTCTTCCATGTATATGATTTATTTAAATTTTTTTTCCAAAATATTTATTAATTTTTTGTAATATTGTTTAAATTAATTTTCTCCATGATTAGTTTTTTATAAAACATTTTCAATGGAATATTCTTGTTTATTTTCTAATGACAGACGTTTAAATTTGTACGAAAAATGTGAAATTAATCTTTGTTAACATAAATGGTATTAAGGGAATTTAACGTTGTAGATACCCTTCAATTATTTGAATCATTCATTATAGGTTTTCATGTTTATTTTAAATGAAATTTGTTTCTATATAATTTGGTAATTTATTTCATTTAAATAAGTTAATTCAATATGAGAAGGAAATTTTCCTCAATAAAATTTTCAAGTGATCTTTTCAAATAATTTTTTATCTAAGATTTCATCCGTTGGTACTAATTATGATTTATTGAGTATATGATCCAATGTTTTAATCCTTATTCATTCTCTATATGTTTTATGATTATGATGAAGATATTATTAACAATATTATTTATTTTCCTTAATTTATTCTAGGATCTAGGAGGAATGTTTTATGATATTATGGCATACATATGAATGAATTATGATTAAGTAATGGGTGGGCTCAAAATAGTATGAACTTTAATTCATTAGGTAATGATTAATGTTCTGTGATCTAAAATGTTACATGAAAGGATATCCAATGCTCAATAATAGGTACAACAGTGGTTATCCCGAGATTAATGTAGGTATAGTGGAAATTATAACGAGACTAGCATGTTATAAATTTAATGGCAGGTCTCCTTGTAGTTCCCTAGTATTTGTTTTATATTTTACTCTTTTAATAAGTCAAATTTCATTGATAGCATACAACCCGTGAAACGTCATGTCTAAATAAACCATAATATATTATATCATTATAACTTGAATATAAAATTTAAATACTAATTAAGAATAACTAACTGTTATAATTTATACGAAAATAATTTTGATAATTTAATTATTTTTATATATAATTACTCATTTCTTTGTAATGCCTATATAATTATCCAAAATATATTTTCCCAAAATTTGATTTTTAGAAAATAGTATAATATTTTTCCACATATATAAATGTTATCTTAAAAAATAATCTTTATTTTATAAAATGTCATTTCAAAATTATCTTAGATTAAAATTATGTAAATTATATGAATCATTGATATATTGTAAAATACTGAAAATACATATTTGTTTTGACAACTACCATTTCATTTCAAGAATTTTTAAAATATTATTGATTAAATAAATTATTTAAATATAAAATTAATTATTTTATATTATTAATAATCTAATTAAGATTATTGGAATAAATGTTATGTTATATTTTTGTATATGATGTTTTTGTACATATAAATACATTTTGCTGGAAAATAACATTTCCACAGGTTTTGTGGGTTTAATTTTATATTATATTTTACCACATCTAGGAATTGAAAATGAAAAAATAGATATCATATTTTTAATAATCACTTAAAATTTTCATAATGAGTCCACATTAATTTTTTCTTATAATTAATAATAAAAACACTACTGTTTTATCACATTGTTTAAGGTCAAAACGAGTTTATCAAGATAGTTAAATAAACATATAAGGACATGTTTTCTAATTAATAATTTATAAATTCTATTTTTTTGGAATATTTAGAACAAATAATATCCCACCATTAATTATATGTCAATTTGGAATCATTTTTATTAAGTATGAAATTATTATATTTTAATCTTTTCAGAAAGATCCAATGTGTCTTGTCCCCCATTTATAAAAGGACACCCCTCTATCCAATTTTTTAGAGAACACTGATCATTAAATATTTACCCAAGCCTATTTAACTAATATCTAAACTGAAATATATATTATTTATATGTTGAGGTGTTATAAAATAAAAATTCCAATGGTCCTTAATATGGGATCTAAATAAAGCCAACTTGAGGATATGTAATCATATAATATGACCACTATAAAATTATTTCATTTTATACCAAATGTAAATTTATCATATTCATTATAAAATAACAACCTCAATATATTAAATTTACATAAATATTATTATTTTTATGTAACATCCATTATTCAACTTATTTTCCATCAAATGGGATGTGAATGTATTGCTTGTGTGCACATGTGAAATACCACAACGACCTAATGATACAATTAATTTTCCATCACCATATTCAATGGATTTTTATTATAATGGGTTTATGGATTAATTTTATATGTTATTTATGAAATAATTATGATTCAAGAATTATAATATCATATGTACCTTCATAACTTCCAATTGTTTGAAAAAAAACGTTGCTCATTAGTATGTGTGGACTACCATGTCCACAAAGTGATGTGATTCATCTTTCACTTATGATTTGAACATATGGTAATAAAGATAAATTTAATTAACACATTATAATAATATGATATAACAATGATACATTAAATTATCACTATTATTTATCATTATTTCATTCAATTATAGGAAAAGTGAAAACAACATTGCGGTGTACATAAAACCTACGATCACCATGAAAGGATTAATTACATTTTTTATCTCTAAATTTTATAGTTGTCCATAGATATATATAATATATATATATATATATATATTAATAACATAAATAAAATATTGAAAATTAAGGAACTTTGATAAATTAATATGGACTAGAACTACAAAACTGATATTCAAATGAATTTGTTTTTAAAATTAAAATAAATTTCAATTTACAATATAGGTGTTTAGATTAATTTTAAAAAATCATAAAATCATGTATGATACCTATGATGAAATCTATTTTTATCAGTATTTTTTAATTTCCCATTCATTTTTTTCTTTTTAATAACTGAAGTGTCTCATGTAATTTTTTTAATGAAATCTGAATTTATTTTTCTCTTCGGTCAAAAATCCATTTTATTCTATAACCATGTTTTATAAAAATGTTGTATATATTTTTCTATTCACATATGATTGTTTATAGTAATTTTTTTCTATGATTGACTTTTTAAAAAATTGGTTAAAATAAATATTCTTTTTATTTTCTGAATGACATAATTTTAAATTTTTTACCAAATAGTTAATGGATTCGTTGTTTTAATGTATATGCCCAAAATAAAGTTCCTTACTATCTTGACCATTAAATTTAATAAATAATTAACTAAATGTTTTTATTGGGTTTTTCAAAGAAATTGTATTCCATAATATTTAGAAATTTTAATATATTAATGAAGGGATTATAAATGAAAATGTTTTATCACTCATGAGATATTCTTATTGATATTTTAATGAACATTTATTTTTTTATAAAATGCATTGATGCCTTTAATGATTTAATTGGAATAAAATTTAAGGATACCATTCTTATTGTTTCTTTATATTGTTAATGATAATGATGATAAGATGTTTATAAAAATAATTTATTTTACACAGATTATTCTATGATAAATTATAAATATGTTTTTGAAACAATGTTATTTTCCATAGGTTGTGATAGGCTATGAATTTTTTTTGGATCATAGGGAACATATATGAATTGGTTACGATTATGTGATGGGTGGGACAAGAATTATATATCCCTCTAAGGAATTGTGAATTATTTTATATGTCATATGATAATAAGGACCTAAATAGAGATAGAACCCAATTTAATAAGGGAATATTTCTACTAAATAGTCTAGGGTGTGAACCTCGATAATATATACATTATAATGGGGAGTAATCCTAATCCACTGTTATTGTCTTATCAGTGATCCTTGATCAATTAAATGGTTTTATATAATTTTTTCTTATGGAAAAAGCTTACATTTTATTCCAATGTTATTATCTCATTCCATATATTCTTTAATTTCCTTATGATTCATGTCACATGAACCACTATGATTTTTCCATAAAAAATATTATGATCTATGATACATGTGGTATGTTTTTAAAATGTTAAAATCATTTTATATTTACCTTATTCTCATGGAATGTTTTTGTGATCATTGATTGATCCATTTTTACCCTTTCTGATCATATAATATCACCATTTATTATGTTTCCTTTACACATGATATGAATAAATTTTTTTATATAGTGTATGTTTTTGAAGAGTAATATGTGGAAATATATTTTTGGGATTTTATAAAGACCATTCATGGAGTACTAATATTTTGTATGTTGTCTTGAAATAGAGTCAACATTAATGGAACAAGTGGGGATCTTAATGTTATGTATTGAATATTTAGATATTAAGATGTAATACCTACTTATGAAATTTATGGGTATCTTTATTATTTATCAGAGTGGATTTCAGTTCATTAATGAACATTAGATTTGAAAAAAAATTTGACAGTCATATGGATAAGTCTATCTATATATTAACAACCTACTGTTTTTTAAGGAAGAGATTATATTATTTTCATTGAAATAAATTGATTTCAAGATACTGAAAATTAACATGGGTTTTTAACAATTACATCTAGGGGAAAAACTCAAACGGAGTTGGTCCAATATATCAGGAACATATTTATATTGTATTGGGTGTTTTCCCATTCTATTCATCTGGTTTGACACTCAATGCTATATTATTGGGTCTACTCACCTTTTCCTTATGAACCATTAATAAGTACATGAAAATATAATGACTATTAATAAACTAGGTTAATAATATGTTTTCATTGATTGAAAATGTTTTTCATGATTTAGATATCCTATAAATGATTCACATGAATAAATAATTTTCTATAATGATTATTATTTCCCATTCTATTGTTATAAATTTCAGTCAATTCCTGGAGATAAATAATATCATGTTATTAATGAATTTGGAATACAATGAATCGATTTTAAACCCTACGAAACCAAAATAAATGGTAGATTGAAAGGAAGACATTACTGTTGTACACATAGACTATTATGAATATTTGAATCATTCCTAGAAACTAAATGAATAATAGAGAAAAATTGTTTAATTTAATCCTTCATGAAGAAATATTCACATACTTTTGGATGGGTATTTGGTCCACTAGTTTCACTAAAATGGATCAGTACCACTAGAAGGATATTTAAAATTATCCACTGATTAGTACATGAAATATTAAATTTGATTTTTAATAACATAGATAATATATAATATCAATGGTGGAATCTTATCAAAAAAATATGAGTAAACATGAATAAATTGTCTCCAAGTAGTTTCAAGATTTTAGAACATATTTTAAAATAATTACCTCTCTCATATTATTAGCCTAAAATTGGAGAAAGAGTTTCCTAAGAGAAAAGTGAAAGATTATGAACTTATTAGTACATATGAGCAAAACATTACATGTACTATGATATGAGATTCTGGTACAATCACCCAACATAAAAGTAATTTTGATCTAAATTTCAATGGATTAAAACCAATTCTTTGAAGAAAATAAACCATAATTGACATATGTAGCTGTAATGGAATCATTTTTAGTTCTATATAGGATGAAATAATGATTTTATTTAACTATTATTATCATATATTTGATAATAAATGAAGTATATATTTAAAAGAAATTTGTAATAATAAACAATATGTATAGAATAATATGAGTTTTCATTCATTCTCAACATGAGCTACTGGTAAAGATATAACAGTAGAATATATCATGCACAATATAGTTTTTCAAATTAAAGTAGTATAAGAATTATACTAACCAATGATTAAATCAAAAGGATAATGATGAGGATTTGTAATTTCTACCTATTATGTTTAATGTAATGGGAAATAAGACATGAAAACTAGTTATTATTTGGGGGTTCACTAATTATTTATTGAAAGGCACATATACCATCCACACTAGGAAAAAAAAGTCTTATTTGATTATGTATATACCCTCTCTTTTATATCTAAATAATTTTACACGTTTTTCACAGTATAACATCGATTATTCAGTGTTGAATAAAATAAATATAAAGATATGATGATCACTACACATGACAATGATTCTTATCCCATTGAATTTGTGTTAACATACTTCTTCAAAATCATGGTATTGTCCCTTAGGATGAATTATATGATTTTTTTGAGAATGAAATACATTTCATTACAATAAATCCACATCAATTGATGATCAAGAAAAGACATTATTGATATTACAAATCAACCTATGATAATATGTGTCTGAGATGATAAATATTAAAATCCAAATGTTATTTCATCCTTTAAATTTCTGTTGATCACAATTAAAAATTAGTGCTTATCTAAGATCATTGTTGAGAAAATCAACATCAAATAAATTATTATTTAATGGGAGATAATTGATGTACAGCTAGAATAATTTCCCAGAATTTTAATGAATTGTGGTGTAATGTATTTAATAAAACACATACCTAGTGCTACAAAAATCTAAATGGCTCCATAAAGAATGGAAACTATTAAGTTATAGGAATATATGATGAAAATATAGACTAATCTTAACAAGGAATTAATTTATCCATGTTCATCCCCATAGGGTGAAATGGTTCTTTTTTATTATGAAAAAACATAGGTAAATGAAAAACTACATTTACTATCATGAATATAAGTAGATCAAGGTCAAGAATACATATACAATGCCTCATATTAATGATTTATTATATAAATTATGAGTTGATAAATTTTTTTCTATGATTGATCATTGATATAGATAATATTACTTATGGTTGAAAAGTTAACATATGCCTTCGACAACCATTCATTCGAGGTATGTATTCTATGATTTATATAAATTCAATTTGGTCTTATTATTCCCCAACTTCATAATGGATTTAATGAATAGATTCATTATATATAGTGTTTATCAGTTTGGGGTTTTCCTTATATATGATATTCATATATATAACAAATGAAATTAAATAAATGAAGATCAATTTAGGATTGAGATTAATATGTTATAGAAGTATAATATAAATTCAAATTTTAATAAGTGATATTTTTAGTGGAAAAAATGTTTTGTTTTTGGGTTATACATTCTCAATCTCATGTATTTTTGTATATCCATAAAAAACATGGGTTATTTAAAATTATTCTAGACTAAACACTTCAATTGATATTAATAGCTATATAGTTTTCTATAAAACATTGATGCATTGTGGAAAATTTATTTTTGTTTTCTAATACACACACTATGTTTACATAGAAGGGAGACTAGTTCCTTTGGACAAACGAAGTTGAGGAAAATTTGAAGGAATAGAAGAGAAGGTTATTCAATTCACCTCTTTATACAATACCCCCACAATGAATTATGGTTTTAAATAATTAGTGATGCAACATGGAATGGATTAACAAGTATCCTAATGTATGTCACGACTCATCCTCGGGGCCCATTCCGTGACTACCCCAAGCCCGCCTTCCATAGGCCAGGGGCAGGTGACTAACACCAAGGTGTAATTCCCGGTAAAAAGTGAAGGCATTGCCTTTGTAAAGTAAACAAACACCACAGAGCAAGCAAGCAGAAGTAAACACTAAGTAAAAACTGGGTACAACACTAAATGAAGAAAAGTAAGTGGGCCAGAATACAAACCCAAACTAAAAGTAAAGTACAACTGGAAAGGGAAAATAACAACAGAAAGTAAAGCCGCAGCCTCGAGCCGTCCACTGGAAGTCCCACCTTAAGGGTGGGTACAGATAGCCTCCACAGCTCCCCGGGTCCAGCCGTCCGCTCCGTGTACGTCCTGCCCAATGGTCGACCTCCAAGTATCGACCTGCTCCACAAGCCTCAACCACGATCAGCGATGTCCGTCGTCTACAACCAACACAATGTAGTGCGGGCATAGCCCATGCATAAGTGAGTATAAGCTACTCAGTAGGGACCCCGAGACCCTTGATGGTCTCCCAGAGTCCACAAAGTATAATACACAAAGGAAATATACAATCACAAAGTAACATTAGACTCTACTTAGGTATATTCCCATACATATACCTAAGTCATCAAGTCCAGTTAACTCCAACCTCCGAGCCCAAGTTAGATTACATCCATACAGGAAATCACAACCTGATCCACGCAGGAAAGAATAACGTAATCCACATAAGAAAGAAAGTCATGATTCATCTCACACATATATACTTCTTCGTATGACGATAGAGATGATTATATATATCCACTAATTCATCTAATCCGTCAGACCCACAAAAGAACAATAGGTACTAACCCCCGAAATGACCCACAAAGGATCGATAGATACTAACCCCCGCAATGACCCACACATGATCTGACCCACACAGGATCGATAGGTAACTAACCCCCGCAATGACCCACAATGGATCAGACACACATAGGAACTATAGGCGCTGGCCCACATAAGACCGCTGAGCACTAACCCACACAGGATCGGTAGCACTGATCCATGTAGGATCGCTGAGTGCTGTAGTCGTCGCCGTCGAATCCATGTAGGATTTCTGAACAGTCGTCATCATCGTCGCAATCACAGCCGGCTCTAGGGTTCCCGCACAGAGCAAGCTCTTTTGGGAGGGTCCGCTCCACGAGCCAAGGGGATGATACATCAACTGACACATAGTCTGGAGTTGATGTATCCAAAAGTTCTGTATCGTCAACAGGAACTCAACGAGACAGACGGTGCGTCGATCAGACGCCCGGTCTGAGAGTTATTGGCTTTTTCGTCCCAAGGGCCCGGTTGGTTTTAAATTCAAAACCAACCTGACCATACTACAACTGAATACAATCCTCAAGCGGATTAATCCAATATTTCATTCTAAATTAGAGGAATCCAACAAAGTCAATGGTACATCAATCGGATGTCCGGAGCTCAAGTTATAAGCGTTTCTGCTCCGAGGGCCCGGTTGGTTTCGTGTACGAACCAACCTGGCAGAACCCAACGTTCTCTGAAACATTGAGTGTAATATACCGAAATGACCGTCTCCAACCAAGGATCGCTACGCAACTGACGTTGCATCGATCAGAGGCTCGTAGCTCATGTTAGAGGAAACAGACTGAAAAGTATGGTATTAGGGGGGTTCGGGCTCATCCCGGGTCGACCCGACCCAGGTCGGGATCCGGTCTGCTTGGGTGTGGCTAGGCCCGGATGGCATAGCGGGGCCCGGCCTGGCGGTCCGGTCTGGTCGCGCGGCGCGCTGGCGCACCAGCCGGGAGGCTCGGCCGAAACGGCAAAGCGTTGAGACGTGGGGGGGGGGGGGGGGGGGGCGCTGCCCCCCGCTTGCTTTTCAAACCGCGGCCCCACGAGGGCCGCTCCTTGCCAATGGACGCGACCGAGCGCCCCGTCCCGCCTCCTCTTGTCCCACGCGGTCGCAGGACTAGCGGCCTGACGCTGCGGCGTCAGCCGCAGCGGCCCTTCCCAGCGACACGCCGGGCACCGCCGTCTCTTGGCGACCGGCCGGTGCCGACCGCCACTTCTGCCCGCCGGCGCCACCGTGCCGGTGAGGCGCGCCGGCGAAGCATTCCGCGGACCACCAGACGAGCTCCGGTGGTCGTATTTTCCTATCGTCTTCGCCAACGGCCGTCCCGGGACCGGTTCTTCACTGCAAAGACCTCACAACGTCCGTGCGGCCTGTTTCATCTTCGCCTGCCGATCCGCACAGCAAGAACAAAGGGATGGTGGGTTCGGACTTGTTTGTTGGTCCTCACCCACCACGTTAGCGGTTTAAAAAGGCTTCTGACAAATATTTAAACATATGCCGAGCGTATAAATCACAAATATTTAATTGAATCAAAACCCCTACCTCGTCAAATTTGTCGAGCGAGGGTTCGTCGCATAAAATCACATCGCGGAAGAATGCGTCATGGAAGGGGGATCATCACGTCTCGGAAGAAGCATCGCGGAAGAAGCATTGTGGAAGAAGCGTCGTAGGAGAAGCGTCACAGAAGAAGCGTCGTTGATTTCTGAGGATCCGGTGTTCTTCGCATTCTTCGTGTTCTTCGCGAGGAATAGAAGATATTCAATAGCCTGAGTGAAAACTCCCTAGCCTCTCAACACCACCAGCCTAATGAAAATAAGAGTTGTCTTATTTTTATTTTAAAAGTCTTGCATTTTAAGATTCAAAAATGAAAGAAACAATTAAGTGAATTAATTGAAATTCTTAAACCACCACATTAATAAAGCATTTCTTAACTAGAATAAACACAAGGGTTTACATCATTAATAGGGGGGGCAGGTGCGTTACTTAATTAAAGGAGGGGGGTTGAAAAAGGTGAAGGAAATGGTGGGGCTCTTGTGGGCCCCACCTCACAAATATCCTACCAAGTGGGTAGGATATTGTGGGTCCCACGTCATCCACTTAACATAGGTTAAGCGACTTAAAATAAAATAAATTGGTCCCACCATTTTAGTTTATTCATTTACTTAACCCAAAAATTTAAAAACCACACCCAAGCAAAAACAACTCCGGAAAAGGTGTTTCTAAGCAATTACCAGCACCGTGATTCCATCAGTGCCCTCAGAATTCGATTCCGACCATCAGTTCAAAAGTTAGAAAACCCGCTTGTTCGTTTACTGAACGTACCCAAGCTAAACTTCGTAAAAAGATTATGGGCACACCGGGCCTCGGAATCAGGTGCCGTCAGAAACTGCGTTCTTGTAAAATTCTAAAGAAAATTAAGAAAAAAATTCCCTTGAATTTTTCAGGTCTTTACATCACTCCCACCTCAGGGATTTACGTCCCCGTAAAGATACATCAAAACTAGGGAAACAAATGTGGGTACTAAGCACGCATATGAGCCTCCCGCTCCCAAGTGCTCTCCTGGAGGTTCTCATGCTGCCCTCTGATGCGCACTAGAGGAATTGACCTTCCACGTAGGACCCACTCCTGTCGATCCTCAATCTCCACCAGGACCTCCGCAAAAGTCGCCCCATCATCAATGTCCAGCTCCCTGTGGTCAATGATGTGCGTCGGGTCGTGTAGGTATCTCCTCAGCTGGGATACATGGAATACGTCGTGCACCCGGTGCAACTGAGGTGGTAGAGCCAGGAGATAAGCCACCTTGCCAATCCTATTGAGGACCTGGAAGGGTCCGATGAAGCGTGGAGACAACTTGTCTCCTCGGCCAAATCTCCGTAATCCACGTCGAGGTGAGACCAGCAAGAAGACGTGGTCGCCATCCTCAAACTCTAGTGGCCTCCACCTCCTGTTAGCCTAAGACTTATACCGGCTCTGAGCTGTTCTCATCCACTCCTGAATGACCTGGACCTTCTTTGTCATGGCCTAGACTGTCTCTGGTCCAACAAGTGTTGTCTCCCCAGGGTCTGTCCAGCACAGCGATGTTCTGCATGGTCTACTGTACAACGCCTTGTATGGTGCCATCCCGATGGTGGAGTGGTAGCTGTTGTTGTACGCGAACTCCACCAAGGGTAGGTGGTCCACCCAGCTACGACCCAATTCGAGGAAACATGGGAAGAGCATGTCCTTGAGAGTCTTAATGGTCCTCTCCATCTGACCCTCTGTCTGAGGGTGAAAGGAAGTTCTCAGACGTAGCTGAGTCCCGAATGCCTCCTGAAACCCCTTCCAAAGCCGGGAAGTAAAGCGAGCATCTTGATCGAAGACGATAGATGATGGTACACCGTGAAGCCGTACAATCTCCTAAACGTAGAGACATCCCAATCTCTCCACTAAGCCCTAATCTCTGATGGGTAAGAAGTGAGCCGACTTGGTAAGTCGGTCGACAATCACACAAATGGAGTCGTGACCCCTGTAAGTGCGTGGAAGTCCAGTCACGAAGTCTATGGATATCCTGTCCCACTTCCACTCCGGGACCTCCAAGGGCTGTACCAAGCCTGCTGGTACCTGGTGCTCTGCCTTCACCTACTGGCAGGTGAGGCATCGAGAAACAAACTCTGCCACAACCTTATTCATTCCCGGCCACTAGTGCTATCGTCTGAGATCCTGGTACATCTTCTCCACTACAGGATGTACCACCAAAGGGGAAGTGTGAAACTCTCTCATCACCTCCTCTCGTAATGAAATTGGTACCAAGGTACGTCCTTTGAAAAGGACGTCGTGCTCTCCTCTTAAGGAGAAACCATCAGGTGCCTGTCCTGAGGATATCTGCGCACGCCGCGTCTCACAGTCGGCGTCCCCACGTTGTGCCTCTCTGATCCGCTGCAGTAGTGGAGGAGTGACTGTGAGTGAATGAAGGAAGGCTGCTGCATCTCTATCCACTAAGGATATCTACAAAGTGGCTAGCTGCTCTGTCGCCTCCCCAAGTAGCTGAATGCCCATCCTCCTACTGAGAGCATCGGCTACTACATTCCCCTACCCAGGATTATAGACTATCTCAAAGTCATATTCCTGGTGGAACTCGAGCCATCACTGTTGTTTCATGTTCAAGTCCTTCTGAGAGAAGATTCACCTGAGACTCTGATGGTCAGAATAGACTATTAAGAAATCTCCCATCAGATAGTCTGGCCACATCTTCAGATTGAAGACCACTGCTGCTAACTCCTGGTCATGGGTAGCATAGTTCTGCTCATGCTGCCTCAACTGGCATGATCCTTAGGCGATCACTTCTTGCTCGTGTATCAGGACACATCCGAGTCCGGTCCCTGATGCATCACAGTAGACTAAGTAGCCTACACCCTCCTCCGAAAGCCTCAAGATAGGTGTGCTGGTCAATCTCTATCTCCTCTCCTGGAAGCTCTGCTGACACCTGTCTGACCACACAAAGGTTTTCCCCTTCTTCATCAAAGATGATAGTGGTGCCGCAACTCTGGAGAAGTCTGGAAAAAATCTCTAGTAGTATCCAGCTAGTCCCAAGAAACTCCACACCTCCGTCACGCTCAGTTGTGGCTCCCAATCTAGCATTGCATCATTCTTCGTAGAATCCATAGCAAATCCCGCCTCAGAGATGATGTGTCTCAAGAAGTGGACCTCATGTATCCAGAACTGACACTTCGTTCGGAGTGTGTCTAGTACAACCCAAAAGTGGTAGGCGTCCTCCTCCTTAGTGGTCGAGTATATCAAAATGTCGTCGAGGAATACCAAACAAATTGATTGAGGTATGGCTGAATGATCCTATTCATGAATCCCATGAACACTTCTGGAGCATTGGTTACGCCGAATGGCATAACAAAGAACTCATAGTGGCCATACCGACGTCTGAATGCCATCTTCTGCACGTCCTTGTCCCAAACTCTGAGCTGATGAGAGCCTGACCTGAGGTCTATCTTTGAGAACCACCGTCCCCCTATGAGCTGATCGAAGAGGTCTTCAATCCTCGATAAGAGATAATTGTTCCTCATGGTCACCTAGTTCACAGGACGATAGTAGAAACAAAGTCCCAAGCTCATGTCTGCCTTCTTGGAGAACAATATCAGGGAAGCCTAGGGTGAAACACTGGGTCGGATGAATCCCTTTCCCTGCAAGTCCTCCAACTGTACACGTAGCTCTCGAAGCTCGGCAGGAGCCATCTGATATGTTGGGGTGGATATCGAGGTTTTCCCGGGGTATAGATCAATATAAAAGTCTACCTCTCTGTGGGGAGGTAGTCCTGGAACGTCGTCGGGGAAAACGTCTACATACTGATCCACCACTACATCAAAACTTGGACTCCGCACATCAAATGATCCTAGGATGAGGCTAGCCAACTGATGAGTGATGGGCTTTCTTCTCCTCTGCGAGAGTCCATCCTGTGCTGTGAAGGCTCCCTTCTCGCCGGTGAAGGTGAACCTTCTCCCGTCGGTGCGTACACACCGCACCATGCGCCTAATACATTCAATCTAAGCATGGAATGTAGATAACCAATCCATGCCCAAGATGACGTCGTAAGGCCTCGACCCCGCTACAAGAATATCTCAGCCGAAGCTCCCGCCTCCTAGAGTAATCTCACACTGCTGGCACCAGTGCATAATCGTCGAGTCTGCTCCCGTAGGAATCTCTAGCCGTAAGGATCGAGCCAACGGCTCCGTCGGAATCTCCGAGCTCCAAACAAGGGCAGCGGCTATGAAATAATGACTCGCTCCTGTGTCTATAAGAACTATAGAAAGGGTGGAATAGACACAGATAGTACCTCGAATCATCTCGGGCGCACCGTGGTCGTAGGCCTCCACTGCCTGGAGCTGTTCCTGTCTCTGCCCGCCAGCTCCCTGCGGTCGGGGTGGACCTCCTGGTGGTGGTGGTGGTGGTAGAGCCTCAAAGCGTCACCCACCACCTGTTGCTCGGTCAGCTCTTCTTCCTCATCCGCCTTCTCCCTAAGGACCACCACGGTCGACCCTCTGCCTCTTCCTTTGTGGCCCCTCAACCATCTTCTTCTCCTCGCCACGACAGGTCGGGCAGTCACGAGCCATGTGACCCTGCCCGCCGCATGCGTAGCACTATATGACTCTCGAAAGACTGGATCTGTGCTGTGTTCCCCGCACTGTTGAGCCAGTATCCTGAGGTCGTCTGCCTCATGGTCTGGTCTTCTTGGACCCATGAGTCATCTGTTGACTGCCTACTGCAGAAGACTCTGCTACGTGCCGCCCTGCGGTAGGTCTCGTTGCTGATGCAGGCTCAGTAAGGAAGCTCTCCATTAGAAGGGCTCACCCTAGTACCCCTACCAGAGTTGGAATACTGAGGGAGATCAGTGATTCCCTGATCTCATGCCTCAATCCATTCTCAAAGGTCGAGGCCCGGAAGAATGGGTCTCATACCATGTCTGTCGAGTGGGGCGAGAGATCCGTAAATCTCGCCGAGTACTGGGCGACCGTCAAGATGACCTGCCGCAGCTGTAGAAGCTCCTGGATGCCCACTGCACAGAGGGTGGATGGGACAAAATCTGAGCGGAAGAGGCTCTCAAAGTCCGTCTAGAGGAGAGATGCCTCATCGTGCACCTAGAGCATCATAATCCACCATCTTCCTATTGTCGCGTGTAGGAGGCTCGCTGCGAGGATCATCATGAGGTCTGCTGGTGTCCTCACTAACCTGAAAACCCGTAAAACTTCCTCTAGCCAATCCCTGGCTGGCTGAGGGTCCGTCTTCCCGCGGAACCTGGGAGGTCGCAGACGCTGAAACTCATGCAGTACACTCAAGGGACGTGCATCATCAGCGGTTGGGGCTGGTAGCATCGGTGGCATGACAGGTAGAGGTACTGTGGGTGCCTCTGCTGTCAAAGGGCCCAGTACCAAGGCCTCATCGCTCGGTGGGCTGTCGTCATGTACAACGCTCGGAACCCTAGCTGGCTGCCATCGTGGGGCCGTCCTGAAAAGAAATAGGTGCGCCATGGTCAAATAGTATACCTGGTGAGCTGACATAAAGTAATCACAATGAAAACTTGAAACACACATGCAATCAAAGTTTTCATGCATTAAGTCAGAAATCAGAAGTCAGGGTCCTGGTGTATGGATACGTTGGCCGCCGCACCAATACTGGATGCCTTGGACTAATAACCACACTCAATACTCTTAACACTATTGATTCACATCGAAAAAAATCAGAGTCCAATGTTCTGTAGTAGAACCTTACCTCCCTCTGATACCAATTTGTCATGACATATCCTCGGGGCCCGTGCTGTGACTACACCAAGCCCGCCTTCCATAGGCCAGGGGCTGGAGACTAGCACCAAGGCGTAATTCTCGGTAAAAATGGAAGTCATTTCCTTTGTAAAGTAAAAAAAAATCATAGAGAAAGAAAGCAGAAGTAAACACTAAGTAAAAACTGGGTAGAAAAGTAAGTGCGGAAAAGTAAGTGGGCCATAATACAAACCCAAACTGAAAGTAAAGTACAACTGGAAAGGGAAAAAAGCAACTGAATGTAAAGCCGTAGCCTCAAGCCATCCACTGGAAGTCCCACCTAAAGGGTTGGTACAGATAGCATCCACAGCTCCCCGGGTCCAACCGTTCGCTCCGTGTACGTCCTGCCCAATGGTCCACCTCCTGGTACCGACCTACTCCACATGCCTCAACCATGATCAACACTGTACGTCGTCTACAACCAACAAAATGTAGTGTGGGCATAGCCCGTGCAGGGGTGATTATAAGCTACTCAGTAGGGACCCCAAGTCCCCCGAAGGTCTCCCAGAATCCACAAAGGATAATCCACAAAGGAAAGATACAATCACAAAGTAACATCTGAATCTACTTAGGTATATTCCCATACATATACCTAAGTCATAAATTCCAATTCGCTCCAAACTACGAGCCCATGTTCAATCACATCCATATAGGAAATCACAACCTGGTCTACATAGGAAAGCATAACGTAATCCACATAGGAAAGAAAGTCAAGATTTATCTCACACAGGTATACTTCTTCGTATGACGATAGAGATGATCAGATATAACCACTGATTCATCTAAGCCGTCGGACCTACACATGATCGATAAGAACTAACCCCTGCAATGACCCACAAAGGATCAATAGGTACTAACCCCCGCAATGACCCACACAGGATCTGACCCACAAATGATCGATAGGTAACTAACCCCCGCAATGACCCACACAGGATCGGACCCACATAGGATCTGTAGGCACTAGCCCACACAGGACCGCTGAGCGCTGACCCACAAAAGATCGGTAGCACTGATCCACATAGGATCGATGAGTGCTGTAGTCGTCGCCATTGAATCCACGGAGGATTTCTGTACAGTCGTCATCGTCGTCGCAGTCGCAGCCAGCTCTAGGGTTCCCGCACACAACAAGATCATTCGGGAGGGTCCACTCCATGAGCCGAGGGGCTGATACATCAACTGACACATAGTCCGGTGTTGATGTATCCAAAAGTTCCGTATCATCAACATGAACTCAACGTGACAGACGACGCGTCGATCAGACGCCCAGTCTGAGAGTTATTGGCTTTTTTGTCCCAGAGGCGCGGTTGGTTTTTAAGTCAAAACCAACCTGACCATTCTCCAACTGCGTCCAAAACTTGAGCGGAGTAAGCCAAATGGTCCGTCTCACTTAGAGGAATCCAACAAAGTCGACGAAACGTCAATCGGACGTCCGAAGCTCAAGTTATAAGTGTTTCCGCTCCGAGGGCCCGGTTGGTTTCGTGTACGAACCAACCTGGCCGAACCCAAAGTTCTCCGAAACCTTGAGTGTAATATACCTAAACGACCATCTCGGTCCAAGGATCTCTACGCAACTGATGGTGCGTCAATCGAAGGCCCGTAGCTCATGTTATGGGCAACAGACCGAAAAGTCCAGTATTAGTGGGGTTTGGGCCGGGTCCGACCCGACCCGGTACTCCCTGGGTCGGCCCGAACTGAGTCGACCTGACCTGGGTCGGGGTCCAGCCGGCTTGGGCGCGGCGCGGCGCGGCCTGGCGGTCTGGTCTGGCCATGCGGCGCGCTGGCGCACTGGCCAGGAGGCTCAGGGGGGGAGGGGGGGGGGGGCTGCCACCCGCTTGCTTTGCTAACCGCGGCCCCACGGGGGCCGCTCCTTGCCAACGGACGCAGCCGAGCGCCGCGTCCCACCTCCTTCGGTCCTGCACAGTCACGGGACTAGAGACCTGCCACCGTGGCTTCAGCCACAGCGGCCCTTCCCGGCGGCACGCCAGTGGAGCATTCTGCGGACCACCGAACAAGCTCCTATGGTCGGATTTTACTGCCGTCTTCGCCAACGGCCCTCCCGGGACCGGTTCTTCAATGCGAAGACCTCACAACGCCTGTGCGGCCTGTTTCATCATCGCCCACCGATCCGCACACCAAGAACGAAGGGATGGTGGGTTCGGACTTGTTCGTTGGTCTGCACCCACCACGTTAGACGTTTAAAAAGGCTTCCGACAAATATTTAAACGTATGTCGAGGGAATAAATCACAAATATTTAATTGAATCAAAACCCCTACCTCGTCGAATTCTTTTAGCAAGGGTTCATCGCGGAAAATAACGTCGCGGAAGAAGGATTCGAGGAATGGGGATCGTTGCATCTCGGAAGAAGCATCGCGGAAGGTGCGTCGCGGAAGAAGCGTCGTTGATTTCCGAGGATCTGGCATTCTTCGTGTTATTCACGTTCTTCACGGGGAAAAGAAGATCTTCAAGAGCCTGAGTGAAAACTCCCTAGCCTCTCAACACCACCAGCCTATTAAAAATAAGAGTTGTCTTATTTTTATTTTACAAGTATTGCGTTTTAAAATTCATAACGAAAGAAACAATTAAGTGAATTAATTTCAACGATTAAACCGCCACATTAATGGGGTGTTTCTTAACAAGAATAAATGCAAGGGTTGACTTCATTAATAGGGGGTGTGAGTGTGTTACTTAATTAAAGGAGGGGGGTTGAAAAAGTTGAAGGAAACGGTGGGGCTCGTGTGGGACCCACCTCACAAATATCCTACCAAGTGGGTAGGATATTGTGGGTCCCACATCATCCACTTAACATAGGTTAAGTGACTTAAAATAAAATAAATTGGCCGCACCATTTTATTTTATTCACTTACTTAACTCGAAAATTTAAAAACCACACCCGAGAAAATGAAACTCCAGAAAAGGTGTTTTTAAGAAATTACCGGCGCCTTGATTCCATTGGTGCCCTCAGAATTCGATTCCTAGCACCGGTTCAAAAGTTAGAAAAACCCGCTCGTTTGTTCACTAAACGTACCAGAGCTAAACTTCAGAAAAAGATTCCGGGAAGACCGAGCCTCAGAATCAGGTGATGTCAGAAACTGCGTTCTTGTCAAATTCCAAAGAAAATTAAGAAAAAAATTTGTTTGAATTTTTTGGGTCTTTAAAATGTATAATTATAAGGATATACCTCATTCCTTATGAAAATTGATGGTTCAATATAGAATGTAAAAACTCATGATTTGGATTTAAGTAAGGTAATTATTTCATTAAATACTATTATGAATTATAATTATAGAGAAAAGAGCGACATATATGCTGATCATAGATTTTTAAAATATACATTTTCCCAGAAAAAGATTAATATATTTTTGAGAAGATGTATGGATTTTTTTAATGATTTCACTTCTCAATACAATACCACCTACAGAAATTGTGAAAGATGGATAATGTTTTGAGGAAAAAGTATCATACAGTATTTTCAACAAAAAGGATAAATAAGATCCAATATTTCTAGATTATCAAATGATGGTCCTTGAAATATTAAATGAATGGGAGAAATATTACATTTATCAAATAAGTGGTCAAACATCTATCCATGTGATGATTTAATAGTATTATAATGATTATGTGTGTAATGGAATGTACCTCTCTAGTCCATTGCTTTTTGAAAAATTTGGTATTTGCTGTGTTCTGAGAGGTCAATGTGAATTATCCCCAACACTTTTCCAAATTTGTAGTTCTTTGAACAGTGCATCAGTAGCATTAGATGAACAATGCATCGGTAGCCTTAGGTGAACAGTGTTATCGGTAGGAATAGGTGAACATTGCATTGGTAGTCTTAGATGAGAAGTGTCATCCGTAGCCTTAGGAGAATAGTGAAATGGTAACCATAGAGGAATAGTGCAATGGTGACCTCATGTGAATAGTTTCATCGGTATCCTTATGTGAACGATGAAACAATTACCTTATTTGAACAATGGAATCTATACCCTTATGTGATCAGAGAAATGATGACCTTATATGAATAGTTTCATCGATAACCTTATGTAAACAGTGCAACGTTAACCTTATATGAACAGTTTCATTGGTAGCCAGATGCGAACAGTGCTACAATAACATTATGTGAGCAGTGCAATGGTGAGGTTCCAACAGTGACCACTTTTCTTTGCCAAATTTTGATTTCATGACCAGTGTTTCCAGAACGGTGAGGTTCCAATGGTAGCCTATTTCATTTTCCAAATATTGATTTCATGTACAATGATTCTAGAATGATGAGGTTTCAATGGTACCCTCATTGCAAAATCTTGAGTTCATGAACATTGTTTGATGAACGGTGAGGTTACAATGATAGCATCTATCCTTTTCCATATATTGAGCCCATAAATAGTGTTTCTTAAATGGTGAGATTCCAATGGTAACATCATTCCTTTTCTATATTTCAAGTTCATGAACTGTGTTTTCAGAAAGGTGACGTTCCAATGGCGAGGATTCAACGGTGAGGTTCATAAACTGTGTCTTTTTTCCTTTTCCTAATTTCAAGTTCGTGAATAGTATTTCCCTCAACCTGTAGTTTCACCCCTTTAACATTTCATTTGATGTAAAATGCAGTTATGTCCTTGTTTTAAGGACTCTATGGCCGATTCAAAGGTCGTAACTCCTATATTAATTTTCCTAACGCTCGTAATGTCTTTACTTGGTCAAACTGCGTGGTTTAATGCTATTCGATTTTAATTGAATATCCAGCTTATCATAAAATACTGCTCCATTAAATCATCTAATGGGATGAGATATCTTCCTCCCTAATTTTTCCTCCTTGTTCTCAGCTGTGTGACGCTTGAACCGTTCATTCTAACCCGTAAGAGTTTTGATGTGAAACATTCCTCCTTGGATTGTTTCCCCTCTATCTTGCTGCATCCAAGGAGTATCGACCAATATTCGACATACAAAATGATCTATCATCATTCTTTTGGGTTCATCTCATTTTTTTATCCTTTCCCTTTTATGGAATGTTATCTCCATGTTTCCAATGGACTTTTGTTGAGTGTTAAACAGTGTGATGGTGTCTTTGCATCTTCGATGGAATACAGTTGTCACGGGGGGAGGAGATTGTAACCTGTTGTGTGGCAAATTTTCATATAAAGAACGTCAAGAACCATTTGAGGTAGGGTATTCATTTTTTCTTCTTTCTTTTACGTGAAACTATATATTAAAATGTTTTATCCCACTCGATTACAATGGAATTGGCATAATAAATAATTGAACCAGTTAAATAAATTGGCATCGATCCTATGTTATTCCCTCTTATTTTTCAAGATAGTCTGATATCTATGAATTCTTTGTTTAGATGTTCATTCTTGATGGAAATTGGAAAATAATATAAACTGTAAATAATTGATAATAGTTTGGCTAAAAATAAAGAGGCATGTAAACAAATCTACTTCTTCTTGTTGTAATTTGATGTTAATAAAATTTGTATAGTAAGCATGATTAATCCATTTGTGATAGAATACTATTTAGGTTTTCTTGAAGATGGAACCTATGAATAATATATCGGTTAATCCAAGATGGATTAAATAACTAGTTGTTTGATGAATGAAAATCCCTTGTAGGGTTCTGAGTTACCCTCTTTCTTGTTTGAGGGCCAAGATCCCAACTGATATGATGGTTATTTCCCTACTTCTTGTGTTTTTATGTGAGTTTGGAAGGTTTTGTGATATGTAAGGGCAGGGAGGCCAACTGGTTGTGGCATCAGTTTAAACCTAGAGTGGTGAGATGCATCATTTTATGCATTTGTGTGTCCGGAAGGACACCAGGGATGAGGAAATAGGTTGGATGTTAAATTTTGGATGCTTGTTGATTCTTTGGTTGTTTATCTGCATTGCATTCTCCACTGCTCAGGGAAACTAGTCTTGCTCACCCTTATTCCGAAATAATTTAATATGTGTGGGGTATGCTATGTGCTTTCTCCGTTCAGCTTCTCAAGGGAGGATGGGTCTACAGTTTTGATATAGGCGGAAAAGACTCGATAGGTAGTTCATCCACTCACTATGTTGAGCCCCCTTATTTTTAGTAGAATATAATGTTTTCAAGAATAATTGTTATTATTAGAATGTAATGATGTAAATAAATTATTTATTAAATTATGTTAGCCCATGGGGTTGGAGCTTAATGGGGCACAAGGTTGAGGTTGTAATTTAAAGGAACAATGGACTTTGGGTGCGATGATAATGAAGTTTGATGTGGAATTTTTAATGGTTAATTAATGTTTAAATAATTAATTAATGTAAAGTAGAACTGATAAAAAGGGAATGCTATAATGAAATAAATCTCCTTAAATTGTTGTGTGCTTATAGGATACCTAGTCTTAGAAGTGGAAACCAAGAGTCCGAGAGATGTTAGATGCAGTTAATTATAATACTATGTTATTCCAATAGTTTCATTGTGAGTTATAGTATATTCTATATGTTTTGAGTTTCTATATGCTACTCCACCCCATCAGTTAGTACAATTGACACCGGAGAGATTTTGGGCACTGGATTTTGTTTTCCCCAAAATTCTACTGGGAGGGTGGATAGATTACTACCCAATTTGTCCCCACTCTCTTCTCATGGTAGTAACATGTTCTTGTAGGCACAACAGTTAGATATCATCATATATGTGTGAATATGGCTGTAATGGATTGTGGTTATACACACACAAGTATTCTGGATATAGTGTCTCATGGACTACTATAGGCATAACATGTATAGGTTGTGACGACTTGAGTATTCTTACTCTGTATGTGAGAAATAAGGGATTGTGGTATAATGACTGACATATGATACACATTATGCGAGTTGTGGTGGATCCTAGAAACTACCTGGTTATGTTCTTGTATGGAGTGGAGGTTTTGTTTCATGAGGTTCATGAATTGGTTCTTCACCCAAGTGTCTGCGGGCATGCCTTTTTGGAGAGAGAAGCATTGGACATATGATGTTGGGGCGGATCAGAAAACCAGTGGGGAAGTAGTAGCGGGGTACCCTTGATATTAATTTTTATATAATATACTCTTGTATACATTGCATGGTGAGAGTATCCATAGTGAGGCTAAGAACATATTATACTAGTTTAGGTGATGAGTAATTTTCACTTGTTGTTCACTGTGCTTTAGCATGATTTCATTACATTTGCACAAGAGGCTTCAGGGAGGATCCTACTAAGTATACAGTTATAGACACCCTATATCTATATAAACTATTTTTTAGTACACTTAAAAAAGGTTGGAGATCAAGCTGTTTTCTAATATATTGGGGTTGTAGGAGCTGTTCTGGATTGGGGTTGCTGCTGTTTTAACTTTCTTTTGGGATCTTGTAGTTTTTCCCCTTTCAGTGGTAGTTGTTTTTCATGACATTGAATATGCATACGTGGTATTTTTTATATATTTCATCTTGATTTTTAATGGTTGGTGTCTATATTATCTCTCTATTTTGAATGTGTTATCTTAGAGGGTAATGCCTCCCATTTGTGTGTTTTGTATACCATCGGTTCTAGTCTCCAACCCGGGGCCTACTGGAGGAGGCAATCGAGGGGTAATTATCTCCCTTAACACATTATTGGCCCAAGAGGGTAACACATTGTGGGGAGGGGTCATGACAGAGTGGTATCAGAGGTCTAGTTGAGGGATAGGGTGGAGTTTGGTGTTAGGAACATGTGAGGTTGCATTGGTTGGTAGGACAATAGATTCAGTCATGTTTAGAAAGTGATGCAAACACTAGAGACTGGCTGAGATACATGAATTTAGGGCCCCCTATGATCTGATTTACAAACCATTATGTTTATAAGTTCTACAAAACGAGGTGATACTAGTTGTAAGGTGGAGGCCTAGGAAAGGGCCATGAATCATTCTACTTTGATCCAGTGTTTGAATGGGTTGACCTTGGGATAGGTAAACCTAAAATGAATAATAGAAATTAATTAATTAATTAATGTCTTGTCTCCCATATTCCAGGTTTAAGAGCTCTAAATATTGGTAATTTTGTGGGTATGGCTCCAAGACGATGTTCTAAAGAGGATCACATAGAAGATATCAAGCAGGATACACCAATAGATCGTTATTGGGTAGAGGATGACAAATACGACACTTGGAGGGGGACACTCTGGGAGTTTCAGTGCCAGATTATTCCGAAGTACGAGGGATCCGTTTCAGAAATAGTCATGGAAGACTGGTTGGAGGAGGTCGAGATATACTTCAGTTTGATCCCTCCTGGGAAGGAATACTGAGTGTCCTTGGTAGTGATGATGTTGTGTAGATAAGTGAGGTACTGGTGGTTCTTACCCTTCGATAGGGGAGATCTAGTGTGTGAGAGTTTGGAATCCTTTTTCGGATCCTTTTTCAATATGCTTTGGACCTGTTTCCAGATGAGGAGGGTAGAGCGAGGCATTTTGAGGTGGCTTTGCATCTAGAGATCCAAATCTTTGTCACCCCATTTATGTTGTTGACATATCATGAGGTGCTAGCAAGGGTAGAGGTCATCAAGAAGACATTTTCCAGAACCGGAT
This sequence comes from Viscum album, assembly GCA_963277665.1. Taxonomy (NCBI): domain Eukaryota; kingdom Viridiplantae; phylum Streptophyta; class Magnoliopsida; order Santalales; family Viscaceae; genus Viscum; species Viscum album. The sequence goes on along the minus strand of OY728164.1, from coordinate 260,692,210 downwards.
CATCATAAGAGGGGATTCGTCATGATTCTTCCTGAAGTAGATCAATGTTCTGGGGTTCCTAGTTTTCAGGGAAGAAGAGTTTCTATTTGGTTAGGGGTAAGTCCCAGCCCTTAGCATGTCATTTCATTGAGGGTGAAAACTGTTTGGCCTATGCCATGGGATCATGATCTTTTTTTTCATATGGTGGTTGAGGTCATCAACAGTGAGATTGCTTGACCATTCAGAGTAGTCATCGTGCACCAGGTTTTCTACTCCAAGTTCCTCCATTGAAGTAGTTCCAACCAAGGTAGCAGCAACAGGATGCACCAGCTTTAGTCTAGAATACGGTAGATGGGGCATGCATATGATAGCCCTGTGATGATACACGTCCTCAGAGAGAAGAGTGAAGCCATGGTGGTGGTCGCCATCAGGGTCTAAGAGGTCGTGGAGGAGGTCATGGTCAGGTTCATGCTTTAGCATTGCCAGTTCCAGTCGAGCCAGACATCATTCGAGGCACCCTTTTCCTATTTTCTAACTTGATGTATGCCTAGTCAGATTTAGGAGTGAAACACTCCTTGATATCCCCTTCTCTTGTCCATGCTTTGGGACTTGAGGTAGATAGGCTTCTAGTTCCCTTGGTGTTGACTACGCTAGTTGGAGGCCTAGCTGACTAGTTTGAAGTATGTAAAGACTATGAGCTAGTGTTAGGGAAGCACAACTCTTGGGGATATTTCCTATTTTTATGAATACAACCATATGATGTCATCCTATGGATAGATTGGTTGTATTAAATGCAGGAGATCATAGATTACATGATGGGTTAGGTAGTGTAAGTTGATGGAGATGGAGAGCCGTGGGTTTTCATTGGCGAGAGAGACCCCCAGATGCGTAAGAGGAGTGTTCCATATTTATCATCCATGATAGATGAGCTGATGTTGAGTTCCATAGAAGTTCAGCTATATGAATTTCCTAGGTGTATAGAAGAGTACCTTGATGCCTTTCCAGAAGAGGTTTTTGCATTACCCCATTGATGAGAGATCGAGTTTGGGATCAATCTAAAAATAGGAGAGTCTCCTATATCTATGTATCCATATTGGATGTACCCTTCTGAGTTACGAGGGTCACATATACTACATGATGGTTTGTTAATTGGCGGGTTTGTTTGGATGAGTTTTTCACTGTGGGGTGCACCAGTTTTGTTCATGAAGAAGGCTGATGGCCATTTGTAGTTGTGTGTCAATTATCGTCGAATAAACAATGTGACAATGAAGAATAACTATCCTATTCTACGTATTGATGATTTATTTGATCATGTATAGGGTGAAAGTTGGTTCTCAATGATCAACTTGTGGTTAAGATATCATCAGATGCGTGTGAAGTATGAGGATATTCTGAAGACTACTTTTCATTTTCATCAGGGGCATTATTAGTTCATTGTAATGTTGTTCAGCATAAAAAATTCTCCTGATGTGTTCATGGGATTGATGAACGTTGTGTTTAGTGAGTTCATGCACAAGTTTGTGGTGGTTTTCATCGACAACATCCTTGTGTACTCTACATATGAGGAGGATCATGTAGAGCATCTACACATAATTTTGGTAGTTCTTTGTCAACATCAGATATTTGGGAAGTTGTTGATGTGTGAGTTTTGGGCTCGAGAAGTATGTCTCTTTGGGCATGTTGTGTCCCAGTAGGGAGTATTTGTGGATCCATCGAAGATAAAAGCAGTTGTGTCTTGGGAAGTCGCCAATATACTATCAGATATGTGAAGTTTCCTTGGTCTCACAGGCTACAACAAGAGCTTCATATCCAATTTCTCTCGATTTTCGACTCCTCTAATAGCTTTGAAAAGGAAGTATCAGACATTCATATGGTATGATCAGTGTCAGACAACTTTCGAGTATCTAAAGGAGAAGTTAGTAAGTGCTTCAGTTCCTTGTCTTCCAACTGAGGGAGTTCATTTTGAGGTTTTCTGTGATGCTTCATATTTGGGGTAAGGTTATTTTCTGATTTAGTGGGGATCATTTGTTTCTTATAGGTCTCCGCAGTTGTGTCCCCATGCACATAACTATTCCACCCATTATCTTGAGTTGGTAGTTGTGGTTTTTGCTCTGAATTTGTGGAGACATTACCTAATTGGTGAGCGCTTTATGGTTTACACAGATCAGAAGAGTATGAGTTATGTTTTCTAACATCATGACTTAAACTTAATACAACATAGATGGATGGAGTTCTTATAGTAATACGACTTAGAAATATCATATACAACTGGAAAAGGGAATGTTGTAGCTGATGCGCTGAGCAAGAAGTCATATGGTGATTTAGTGCATGAAACTGGTGATTCCAGGAGATTAATGTAAGATCTAACAGCATTAAATCTGGATAGGGGAGAAGTTGGGGGTAGAGGTTATCTTTTTTCAGATAATGGTGCAGTCATCTCTGGTGCAGCAGGTGGAAGAGTCCCAGGTGGGGATCTTCAGGTGGAGGTATGGAGAGACTAAGTTGTTTGTGGCGAGGCCCATGATAGTTGGTCTGAGGATGAAAAAACATGATTTTTATATCATGGAAGGATGTTTATTCCGTTGAATAATCATGAGATGGTTCTCAATGAATTCCATAGTTCTTATTTAGTGGTGCATCCTGTCATGAAAAAGTTGTACCGAGCCTAGAGAAACCAGTTTTGGTGGCCTAGGCTAAAGCATGCTGTTGCAGATTTTGTGTCTCAGTGAACGGTCTTCCAGAAGATAAAGGTTGGAAACCGTGTTCCTAGGGGTCTTCTATAGTCTTTATACATTCTTAAGTGGAAGTGTGAGGAAATATCAATTTACTTTGTTACTAGTTTACCTCGAGATCTGGGAGGACATGAAGCTATTTAGGTTGTAGTGGAATGTCTAACAAAATCATCCCACTTCGTATCGATCTAGAAGTCATGATCAGTGGAAGATTTATCAAGTACTTATTTGGAGGAGGTGGTGAGACTTCATGGAGTCCAAAGGATGATCATTTATGATCAAGATCTCCATTTAACCTCTAGGGTGTGGAGAGGTCTCCAGTATTCTTTCGTTCCCAATTATACCTTAGAACTGCTTTTCATCCTCATACGGATGGTCAGACAAAGCAGAATATCCGTACTCTTGAAGACATGTTACGCTCTTGTGTCCTGGATATTGGAGGATTGTAGATGAGGCACTTACCCTTGTTGGAGATTTTTTTAAAAAATAGTTATCACTCGACCATCAGTCTGGGACTGTTTGATGCCTTGTTTGGTCAAAATTTCCATTCTCTGTTGAGCTAGATTGGGGTTGGAGAGTCACCAATTCTTAGACTGCAAAGAGTGCAGAATACAATAGATATGGTTTAGGTGACTTATGAAAGGATTAAGATAGCGCAAGATCGTTAGAAATCTTATGTCGATCAATGGATGAGATCCTTAGATATTTATCTTAGGGATCACATGTTTCTAAAGGTGACTCCCTGTCACGGGCAGCGAAGGTTTGGTTGGGGGAGTAAGCTTTCTCCTTGGTTTGTTTAGCCTTTCTAGGTGTTAGATTGTGTTAAAGATGTGGCATATATAGTTTCACTTCCCCCACATATGATCTAGATACATGATGTTTTTAATGTATTGCTACTTATTTGTTATCTTCATAAAGAATCCATGTCATCTGTTTAGTAGAGATTGATTTTGATGATGAAGTGACCTTAGATGAGCGGCCTGTGGAGATCCAAGACCGAAAAGAGAATGTTTTTTGTTGTCATTCTATCCCCTTGGTTCGTATCTTGTGGCGGCATAAGGGTGTGAAGGAGAGTTTATGGGAACGTGGGTCATAGATACATGATCAGTACCCAGATTTTTTTGATGTTTAATTCTTTTCATGTAATGATGATTGCTTTGTGGTTGTAGACCATTCATGTTTTTAGATGGATTTCATTTGATGTTCCTTATGGTTTGCTCTCTTTTTATAGGTATATTTATGGGTGGTAGTTCTGCCTTTTTTTTCTATTCTATTTTAGGTTCGTTTTGAATTTTCTAGAATGAGAATGTATTGAGAGGTATTTGATGTAATGGAATGAATCTCTCTCATCTATTCCTTTGAGAAAATCTAGTTATTGAGGGGTTCCACGATGTTATGGTGACCAATCACTAACACTTAACGAAATTTCCAATTCTATGAGCAATACATCAGTAGCCTTCAGTGAATAGTTCATCAGTATCCTTAGGTGAACGATGTCATCTGTAGACTTAGGTGAACCGTGCATCAGTAGCCTTAGGTTAATAGTGTCATTAGTAGCCTTAGGTGAGTATTGCAATAGTAACCATAGAGGAACAGTGCAACGGTGAACTTATGTAAACGATGTCATCAGTTGCCTTATGTGAATAGTGCAATGGTAACCTTAGGTGAACAATGTCATAGGTTTCCTTATGTGAACAGTGAAAAGATGACATTATGGGAACAGTGTCATCAGTAAACATAGGTGAATAGTGCAATGGTAAAATTTTGGGAACATAGTCATTGGTAGCCTTATGTGAATAGTGAAATGTTAAAATTTTGTGAACAGTGAAATGGTGTGGTTCCAATTGTGAGGTTCCATCGGTGACCACATTCCTTTTCAAAGTATTGAGTTCTGGAAAAGTGCTTCGAGAATGGTGAGGTTCCAATGGTAGCCTCTTTCATTTGATGAATTTTGAAATCATGAACAGTGTTTCCAGAACAGTGTGGTTCCAATAGTAGCCACTTTCCATCACCAAATTTTGAGTTCATGAATAGTGTTTTGGAATGGTGAGGTTCCAATGGTAGCCTCTTTCCATTGCCAAATTTTGAGTTCATAAAAGTGTTTCCAAAATGTTGAGGATTAAATGGTAGCCTCTTTCCTTTTCCAAATTTCATGTTAATGAATAGTGTTTCTAGAATGGTGAGGTTTCAATAGTGTCATTTCAACAGTGAGGTTAATGAACAGTTTTTCCAGAATGGGGAGGATTCAACAATGAGGTTCATGAACAGTGTTTTCCTATGCCAAATTTTGAGTTTGTGAAAAATGTTCCCAACTTTCGACAGTTTGAACCCTTTAACACTTCCTTTGATATAAAATGCAGTTGAAGACTTGTGTTAAGGACTCTGAGGCTGATTCAAAAGCTTTAACTCCTATACAAATTTTTCTATGTCTTAGGATTTTTTTACATTGTCAAACATCATGGTTTTATGAGATCTACTTTTAATGGAAAATCTAGAGTATTATATACTGCTGCTACGTTAAATCTTCTAAAGGGACAAGATATCTTCCTCTCAAATTCCTCCTTTATATTCTCAAATGTGAGACACATGACCTATTCATTCCATCTTGTATGAGTTGTGTAATCAAATATTCCTCTATGGAATGGTTCCCCTCTGTTTTTAGGCAACCAAGAAGTATCGATCACTATTAGATATTAGGTATGATCTATCATCATTATTTTGGGTTTCTCTCCTTCTATTTCTCCTTTCCCTTTTACGGAATTCTCTCTCTATGTTCCTAATAGACTTTTCATGGGTGTTGACCGGTGTGGTTGTGTCTCTACAACCTCAGGTTGATACAGTTGTCACAGGGGGGAGATCGTAACCCATTGTGTGGCTCATTATCAAATAAAGAACGTCAAAAACCATTTGAGGTAGGAGATTCATTGCTTATATTTTCTTTTTCCTGCAATTGTATAGTTATCATGTTTTAACCCACTATATCACAATGGAATTGACAAAATAAATATTTGAACCAGTTAAATAAATTGATATTGATCGTATTCTATTACCTATTGTTTTTCTAGATAGTGTGATATCTATGGTTGTTTTGTTTTTCGGTTCGTTCATGATGGAAATTGTTAATGAATGTAAACAATAATTAATTTATAATTGTGTGGCTAAAAATGAAGAGATATATAATGAATCTTATTCTTATTTTTTTAATTTTATGTAAATCAAATTGGTACAGTAAGAATGAATTATAAATTTGTCATAGTTTAATGTTTAGGTTTCTCGTAGTTGGAACCTACAATTATTAAATCGATTAATCCAAGATGGATTAATTAACTAGATCATTGATGAATAAAAATCTCTTGTTGGGTTTTGAGTTACCCTATTACTTTTTTAAGGGACAAGAGCCCAATTGATATGATTGTTTTTATCCAATATCTGGTGTTGTGATGTGATCCTAGAGGGCTGTTGTGATATGTGGGGGTTGGGAGGCCTATTGGTTATTGGAGAACTTGACACCTATAGTGGTGAGAAACATTGGTTTAGGCATTTGGGTGTTAGGGAAGACACTATGGATGATGAAATGGGTTGGATGTGAATGTTTGGATGATTTCAGATTATTGGGTTGTTTATCTCCTTTATATTCCCCACTGCTCAAGGTAGCTGGTATTGCATACCCTTCTTCCAAACGGGGGGGGGGGAAGACGCACAGGGTATGCCATGTGATTTCCGTGTTTATATTCCCAAGGGAGGACTGGTCTACCCTCTTGCTATAGGTGTGAATGACTCGACGGGTAGTTCATCTACTCACCGCGTTGAACCCACTTGTTTTTAGTAGCATAAAATGTCTTCTAGAATTCATGGGAATATGAGAAATTAATGCTATAAATAAATAAATGAATAAAATATGTTAACCCATGGGGTTAGAGCTTGCTACGGCGCAATTCTGATATTGTAATTTAAAGGTATAACAGACTTTGAGTGAGATGATAATGAAATTTATTGTGGAATTGATAATGTTTAATTAATGTTTATATAATTAATTAATGTTATGTTGAAATGATAAAAAGGGAATAAAGTAATGTAATATGTCTCTTTAAATGGTTGTGTGCTTATAGGATACCTAGTCTTAGAAGTGGATGTTGGGAGTCCGAGATATGTTAGTTGTGGTTGAGTCTAAGACTATCTTATGCCCATAGTGTCATTGTGAGCTGTAGAATATTCTTTAAATTTTTTATATGCTAGTCCACCTCATCAAATAGTGAAACTGACACCCTTGGGATTTTGTGCCATGGGTGAGTGTCCTCTTCAACATTCCGGTTGGAAGATGGATGGATGACTACCCCCTTTGACCCCACACTCTTCACATGGTAGTCAGTTGTGTTGGTAGGCACAAGGGTTAGTTTTCTTCATATATGTGTGTAGAGGGATGTAATGGCTTGTGGTTATTCACACACATATATTCTGGATATATTATCATATGGACTACTATAGGCATAGCATGTATTGGCAGTGATGGCTTGAGGATTCTTACTCGGCGTGTGGGCTGTAATGGCTTAATGTACAATGATCGACATGTGATACACATTATGTGAGATGTGGATGCTCTTGGAATCTACCTGGTTACTTTCTTGTGTGTACGTGGTGGTTTTGTTGCAAGAGGTGCATGTTGTGGTGCTTCAGACAGTTGTCTGCGTGAAGGCCTTTTGGGAAGAGATGCTTAGGACGTGTGATGTTGGGGGATAGCGGGAAACTAGTGGTGAAGTAGTAGCGGGGTAACCTTGATATTCATTATTATATTATATACTCTTGTATGCATTACTTGGTGAGAGTAGCCATGGTGAGACTGGGAACATAGTATACCAATTTATGTGATGAGTTAGTTTCACTTGCTATTCACTGTGCTTTAGCATGATTTCTTTAATTTTTCACGAGAGACTTCGTGGAAGATCCTACTAATTATAATGTTATACTCACCCTATGTATATATAATATGTCCTTTTGGTCACTTGGAGTAGTTCAAAAATCGATCTAGTTTCTACTAGCTTGGGGTTGTAGGAGCTGTTCGGGCTAGTGGTTGCTACTATTTTTTACATTCTTTTATGTACTTGCAGTTTTCCCCCCTTTCAGTTGTAATTGTTTTGTTGGACATTTCCTATGTATACTTGGGATTTCATTTATATTTCAGACTGAGTTGGATTTGGTTGGTTTCTATATCATCTCTCTCTTTCACATGTGTTATCTTAGAGGGAAATCCCTCCCATTTGTGTGTTGACTATACCCTCGGTGCTAGTCGCCAACCCAGGGCCTACTGGAGGCATGACTTGGGGGTTATTATCTCCCTTCTCTCATAGTTTGACTAGGAGTGGTACACTTTGTGGGGAGGGGGTAATGATATTTTTGATCATGAAAATAATGTTAAAAACGATCTTAATTTGAAACTTGATTATAATGTTTTGATAAAGTTCCAAAAATGTGTATGTGTTATGTCCATACCACAATTAATGAAGGATATATTGGATAAATCTCATTATTCATCATTCTTTATTCATTATTGATGTATGTATTTGTATTTTTATCTAAATGTGAAATTCCTGAGGGAAAAAATGAAGAGAGATAAATCATGGTATGTGTATCGGTTCTTAGTATTCCATAATGTTAATGCTAAGAGATACAATTATTATGGGATTTTACAACTATTACACGTAATATAATGGTAATCATGCTACATCACCATTTATTTTTTTCATTAGAGTCCCCAAAATGCCTATGGGCCATAATTAAATTTAGGTTATATTCAATTTACTTAAGATTTCATAAAAATTAATTTCAATAAAATAATATTTCACTATTAATCAAATTTATTGAATATAGATTATGAATAGAGTATTATTTGATGGAGTACCATATTCTATTGTATCTGATTGGGATATAAAGATTCCCTTAATGTTAAGGTGATGTATTAAACTTTATCCTGATTTATAAATTTTTTTGGTACTATATATATATATATGAAAGATTGTATATCTTATATAAATATTAAAATCATAGAGAATATGCTAAGATTTTGTTCTGTGGTTTTCAAAGGTAGTTAGTTTTAGCACCTTCCTCTATTCAATTTTGTGTACAATAATATTTTCCACCCAAAAATTAATATGGATCCTCGAAAATACATATATGGAAATAAATATGTAAATCCACTGTAATGAGAAAAATTTAGAAAATAAATTCTATTGAAACTCGAGATAGATGAAAAAATAGAGGCAAAATTTAAAGACATTCAACATCATATCCATGCATCATAGAGTTGATTATTTTATGTGTAATGTTACAAAAGAATTGTAGAATTTGAAATTATTGAGAAGGTATTACAATTAATTTATCTATATAAGAATGTTGTTTTATTCTTAAATAATGTAATGTTGATCCTTTGGTATATTGGCCTCATCAAAATTCATGATTGAGCAGGTAGGTGGTATATCATTTGGCTCTTCCGCCTACCCTATATCAATTTTAGGATGTGATATATGAATATAACCTAATGATTTACATACTGGGTCTTTGATATGTACATAACTCAGTGAATTTACAACTATAAATTGAAATTTCTTATGAAAAAGAGATCATAGAAAACTAATATCATATACAAAAATTAATACATAATTAGACTACTCACCTAGTTATAGTCTTTTAGAGGAATTAGAAATATGAGAAAGTTACATTGAAACACAAGGATGTGATGAAACATATATATCCTTATTTTTTATTTATGTTGAAAAATTTTACGGAAAATATTATTTTAAGGGGGGATAAATGTGACACAATGAGATTTTATGATATATTTCCTTTTTAATAAATTGAGTTTCACATATTTCTTATAATATAAAGAACATTGATTTTAAATTATCTATAATATAGCATTCCATTATAAATTTTCCATTGAATTATTTGAGTTAATAGGAATATATATATTTTTTCTAATTTTTTTAAATGGTATTAGATAAGGAATATAAATTAACAAATATGTATCAAATTATTAGTAAAATCATTATATTCCAAAAAAATACTTTTCCCTCAAAATATATCTTTTAATTATTATGAGATAATAATATATTTAATTTGTAAAATATTTTGAATATTTATTTAAAAAAACATCTTTATTTTTAAAATATAAATTATAAAATTATCTAATATATTAATTTTATAATTTTTCAGATAAATTTGAGTTTTCAAAGAAAAGTGAAAAACTCTCATTTTTATTGAAATCTTTCAATTTGATTCAAGAATTTAAAAAACATCATTTAAATTTAAAATTATTTAAATGTTATATTTTTCTATTTATATTATTAATAATTCAATTAATTTCATTGGAATTAATTTTATATCATACATCGGTATAAAAATCATTTTTTCATTTGAAAACATTTTTTTATAAAATATATTTTCATCCCATTTTGTTGGTGAAATTTTAAATTTAATTTTATAACCTCAATGATTTGAATTTTATAATATGGAATACATATTTTTATCATAATATCCATTTTCAAATGATTCCACTTCAATTTTTTTCAAAATTAATATTAATAATATTAATAATAATACCTTGTGTTTAAGATTAAAATGATTTTTTAGTGGGGGAAATTCCTGAGACAAGGTTATTTTTACAATTTAAAGATGTATAAATTCACTTTTATATACATATTTGAACCCCATAATATCCCACAAATTAATATATTGACACTCATAATAATTTTTCTTTACTATGACATTATTATATTTTTATCTTCTAACAAATTCAAATCATGTCCTCTCCCACAATTGTAAATGAAAACACCTCCTTTATCATATATACTCCAAATTTAACCATATATATTGAAAAAAACCTACCCAGTACAATTATAAAATTCACACTATATGAAATAATGTTATTTTCCCCCTTATGATATCATTCCAATGGTTCTTAAAAAGAGATCTAGTGGAAGTCAACTGAAGAATAGGTAATCATCTTACATGAAGTCTTTTAGATTATTTCTTATTCAATCACATATAGATTAGAATAATTAATTATAAAATAATAATTAAATTATAATAAAAATGATTAAATTTTATTTTCATTATTATAACCACTATTATCCAGCCTCTTTTCAATCAAATTTTAAATTGAAGTTTTACTCATGCATATGTGTGGACTACAACCTCCATGAAAATATATAATTCATTTTCCATCACCATATCCCACGGATAGTTATTATGATTCTATTTTATTTTATATGTTATATATATGAATTAAAATATATTATTTATTACAATATCATATATATACCTTCTTACCGTCAAATCCATTGTAAAACAATAATCTCACATAAATGTTTGTGTTCACTACCACCTCCATGAAGCAATGTGATTTGTTATTTGTTTCTGATTTACATTGATGATAATGAGTATATATTTATTGGAAGTAAATTGTTCATATAAAAAAATAATGATCATTTAAATGTGAGTTAATATTTTACATTATTTCATTATATCCCTCATTACGTGAAAACAATATTAATATGTTTGTAAGACCCAAAGTCATCATGAGTGTTGTACACTACTGGAAATTAGATCTTTCCCAACGCTTCTATACCAACGGTTTGCAAAAACTGTTGGTATAGGTCCCCTTTCCCAACGGTTTGGCCAAACCATTGGGAAAGGCCCCCAAATTGGCCTCTTTTCCCAACGGTTTGGCCAAACCGTTGGGAAAGGCCCCCAAATTGGACGCCTTTCGCAATGGTTTGGACAAATCGTTGGGAAAGGTGGACCAATCCCAACGGATTGGCCAAACCATTGGGGAAGGTCCCCAAATATACCACGTTCCCCAACGGTTTGGACAAACCCTTGGGAAAGGTTCCCAAATATGCCACTTTTCCCAATGGTTTGGCCAAACCATTGGGAAAAGTGGGCCAAAATTAAACATCCTCCACAGAATGAAAATCACAACCAAAGACCTATACCAACGGTTGTTAAAACCATTGGTATAGGTACTTTCATTTTTTATCAGACCTTCGTACCGAGAACATTATATAAATCAAAATTTAAAATATTTATGAGAATACATATATATATTTAAGTAATTATGATCACAAAAGTCATGTTAGGTTAGTGGTTGAGTCGTTCAATGATTAACGAGGGGTCCTGGGATCAAATCCCAGCGGATGTTTTATTTTTGGAATTTATATACCAACGGTTCCATTACTGTTGGTAATGATTTCATATTACCTATACCAACGGTTTCAAAAACCGTTGGTATAGACCTATCCCAACGGCTTACTTGGCTACGGTTCTCCAAACCATTGGTATAGGCTATACCAACAGTTTGGAGGCCTATACCAATGGTTCCAAACCGTTGGTAAAGGTTAGTTATCCTGTAGTGGTAATTCACATAAGTATAACTTAAATTTGTTGAGGAATACATATATATATATATATAATATAATATATATTTATATCATGATTTAAAATCGGGATATGATGGAACCACATTAAACATACAAGGATCAAAACTAATGAACTGAAATTCTCATGAAAAACAAAATAGTTAACACTCGGAATTGATGATTTTACAAAGTAGTTATCAATATATTGATGTTAAAATGATATAATTGGAACATATAAGATGTTATAAGTATTTAGATGACAAAATTTTAGAATTATATTAAAATTAAATTAACTATCTATTATGTTAGTCTTATTTTTAATAAATCAAAAATTTGAGTTAATGGATTGATGTTACAATCCCATTATTTATAAGGATTGATTCTGATTATGATTTTGATTATAATATTTTATAACTGATCTCACAAAAACCCCATAAATAATTTATCCATTGGTTCATTCTAGAGATTTCATGTTTTAAATCAATTTTTATATTTTTAATAACTATGAATAATGTAAGAATATTTTTATGGAAATTCAACATTATTTCTCTCCTCTTTCAATTATCAATTCTATAACATATTACTATTTACGTAAAATCATTAGAAGATGAATTTTTATATTCTAATATAATTGTTTAAATTAATTTTTACCAATATTTTATTGTCTAAAATAATGGGTTAAAGGGAATATATTTTTTTTTCAAACAAGGTATTTAAAGTTTTTTACCAATAATCTGAAAGGAATCATTGTTTTAATATACTGAAAATGCAAAAAAAAATAGATATTTCAAGGAAAATTTATTATATGAAAATTAATTTTTTACTTATATTTTTATTATCAATGAAAATGCATTCTATAATAATTGGGAAACTTTTATATTTTCAATAAGTGATTCGAAAATTAAAAAAAAATCCCTCGATAGATATTCCAGGTGATATTTTAAATGAATTTTCATTGAATATATCATAATTTGATGTTAATTTAGATTTATTTAATATATGACCCAATGATACAATCCTTATTTATTATATATATGGTTTATGATTTTTATGATGATATTTTTTTTATTTTTTTTATTTTCATTGGTTATGCTATGATAAATTATTCCAATGTTTATGAAACCTTTTTATTTTATCGTTTTATGATATTTGATGAATTTTTTGTGATCTTGTGTCATAGAAATGAACAAATTATCATCATTTTATGATTCATGTAATTTTATAGCTCTATGAGAATTTTTTTTAATAAGGTTATCTCATGATCTATTGAGAAATGAAATGTGGAGTTAACCAAGTACAATAAATGCCATTGTCAATAAGGATTTTCCTAGGAGTATACAATGACTAATGATATTATGAATTGGGCTGTGAACCTATTATATTATGATTTTCTTTTTAGAGGGCCATAAATATTGAAATGAATTTCCTTAATAATTTGTTTGGCAAATACTTATGTTTTATGCTAATATTATTCTCTCAAGCCTCATGTTCTTTGTTACCCTTATGGTTCATATATAATAAAATAAATCTTTATTTTATTATTCCATGTGATTAAATACAAATAAATATGTTTAATTTCCATTTTTGTTCTCATATTCTTATACCCCTATGATCATGTAATGCTTTTGTGATATTTGATATCTCAATTTTTTACCATTAATTAATATCTAAGCTCACACTTTATTATGTTTTCATTCCCCTGGATATGATGAATGATTTTTAATAAGGTATATTAAATATGAGTACTATGTGGGAATATTTTTGGGGGACATAATGAAGATTCCATGTAACCAGTATTCAAATAAATTGATCCTTTATAGTTCAATCATGGATCATAAAATTATGTAATTAATATTCTTCTATGAAGATGTAATATATACATATAAAAGGTATAATTTTCAATAATTATTAACATATTGTTTAATTAATTAGTATTATTCCACACATAATTACACACATTTATGTCATGGTGTTATTATAATGTTATGTTCTCATATCTCTTGTTCTTTAATACCTTTATGATTTATATTTTATAAAATTATAATATTAATTAAATAAATTATATTTATGATGCCAATATTACTCATTATAGTTTTAAAAGGATATGATCAAGTTGTTAAACAGTTATTATCATGTTATGTCTAAATAATAATTGATATATTCATTGGGTAAAATTTATAATCACTCAAGATTAACCACTATTATTATTTATTTTACAGGGATATATAGAAAGGTATTAAGTATGATGGGTCTAATAAGGGTGTTAGTTGTGATGTTATAAGTGAGTGTTGATGTAAATTATTATTATACCAGTTATTTATGAATATCAATTTCTAAATACACTATACATTTATTCATAATTCTTGGATAATAATTTCATGTAATGAATATTCATCTAACAAGATGTGATATTTTTTTATGAAATGTATGATTCTATATAATTTTTATGAGAGAAAGGTTTAGTATTTTTTATAAAATGGGATAATAATTCATTCATGATAATCCATAGGATAATAATAAATATGAGTTATTATCCTTTGTTAATGGTAAGGAATGTTGTGTTGCGTTCCTAGATAAGAGATCCTTGTATATAAACTAGAATGTGGATTTGGTCATGGAACTGTTGCACATATGGGTAAAAACTCATGATATGGAGTATTGTGTATTAAATCAATTACCACAGGTTCATGATGAGTGGGGTTAATAGTATTAACAGTGTAATACACTCTCAGGGGATATTCTTCTGTCAATTAACATTATATCGATTAATGTCTATGTAGGATTTGAAAAGATAATGATTGTATATATACTATCTTAAAACAATGATTCTATAGATAAAAAGTATAATTTGTCAGCTTAGAGTGTTTTTCATGATAATATAATTACATATTTATTTCTCAAATTATTTTTTTTATTTGGTTTTATTCAATTTCTATAACCAAAATGATTTATCTTAATGCATAATGTGATAGACAATAAAATTATTAATCTCTTGAGATGCTTAATGTGAAGTGATTTATAAGGTGAATCCTTGTGATTATTCCTAATTTGATATCGTGATATATGATTAATATCATAAATATTATTGCGTATTTTAAATGAATCAAATAAAAGTAAAATGTAATTTTATGGAAGGTCATTCGGAAATAGACATAGAGGAATGAATTATAAATTTTCAGTTTGATAGGTATGTGGAAAATAGAACCTATGATAATATCCTAAATGGATGTAATGATTTTTGTAATATGGTTATGAATTTACTAGAGGAAACAATATCCAATGAATTTATTGAAAAATATGTTGGTAATTCATGAATAATTCATTCAATACCCTAATTTAAGAGAAAACTCATTGACCAAGGAAGAGAATGTGATATGCTAATCATTAAATAAGAATTATTAACTTCATTATGTACTTTTATTTGAGAATTATGAGGTTTTATTTTTTTATGAATGATATTACAGTCAAAAGATCCATTAATCATCTATGTTATATTCTGATGTAGTTATAATTTTTTAATTTGAAAGTATATGTTGAATGGTACTAACAACCTCAAAAAGTGATTAAGTGATAATGTGATATTTTTTTAGATAAAAAATGATTGAGGGATATGCATCCATTAATATGGTCTTAAGGTATAGAGGTTAATTTTTATATAGGATAATTTGATGATTCATGTAGATAATGAAAATTCTATAGTATTGATACCATTTTAATTTATTATTGATTTGACGAAAAATTTATGTATGTGATATTTGGGGGAGTTTATACAATTCTTGGATTTATTTAACATATTGGCTACATTATAATAAATTATTTTTTAATTGTGGTTTTATAGTGATTTAGGCTGTTTTGGGAATGGTTATTAGTAGTTTTAGATGAATATATGATCATGTTATTCCAATGTTTTGTGTTTTTAAATTATGATATATGTTATATTGTCAAGGGATAAATTTTAAGGATGATTATAAAAATTTGTGATAAAAAATTTCATATTTTTTGATTTTGAATTTGGACAAACATATATTTATAGAGTCTTAATAGTTAGTATTTATTGAATTTTTTATGTAAAACATTGGATATTATTGTTGATATTTTGGGGATCAATATATTGTTTCTTCATATAAATATGAATGTATATTCGAGAAATTTTTCTAATCATTTTTTGTTGGATAAATATTTATAGAGACATGGAAAGACTTTTCATTATTTTATGTATCTTAAGATACATTATAAGTTAATTTATGTTAATTATTAATGAAAATGTCATCTTGAATGTTCATTTCATAGTGTAAGAGATAATTTAGAAATTGATTAAAGGAAAACCAATGGATGAAATTATTATTATGAAATAGACATATGTGAATAAAATGAATTTTCTTTTGCCCTATATGTTGAAAGTAAAATAATAACTCAACATTATGATATGTATCTTGAAATAAAAATATTAATCTTTTTAATAAATTTCTATTGAATTGATAGATTTTTTACCCATCAATGATTTGTTTTTTTGTGGTCATGATCTTTTTAATGAACATGATATACTACTATATATTTTTAAATAGATGGTATCTTTATCCTCTATGTATATATTGTGACTTCCCAACACTATTATCCTTATCATGTATCCTCATTATCATTTATATTAGGTGTCTTATATTTTTTCTACTTTTTTATTTGAAGGAAATTATTATTATCCATTTTTTAAATGTTGGTTTCCAATAAAGGTATTTGAAAATATTGATCCTTTTATTTCCACAATAAAACTTATGAGGTCAATATTTATATAATGATGGTAGAATGTAATTCCTAGATATTTTATAATGTATTTATTTTTATAATAAATAATAATTGCATGATATCGTGATTTCCATGAAGCATTTATTATATAATAAAATGTGATATAATATAAATTTGTTTTTAATGTTAATAGTATGTATAAAATTAACCACATAATGAAATATATATATTTTTATTTTTTTATATAATTCAATTTTATTATTTATTTAAAATAATAAGTACATAGTTTTAACCGATGATCCATTATACTTCGAAAAAAATTCAGCAATAATGATTTTTATTATATTTTTTGAAAAAATATTAAAATTAATTTATTATACTTTTATATTTTTTATATTTTAAAATAATTTTTTTTTTCAAAAAATAATATAGTAATTTAATTAGGGAGAATGTTTTGGATTTTTTTTTTGAAATGTCTTATTTTATAATTGATGAAAAAAATTACCGAATTTTCATCTTATATCATTTATTTACATTAAATAGTGTAATTTAATTTTTTTTATTAAAAGTAAAAAATTACCCACATTATTTATAATAGTATAATTAATTCCATTTTAATTAGTTATATTCATGATTTTAATATAATTATATTTTTATTATCAAAACATAATTTTTGAAATACAGTTTTTCTTGATATTTGATGCATGTTTATTTAATTTAGTCCTATAACATATATAAAAATAATCATGAAAAATTGATACCATATTAGGTATAAATACTTTTATATTTTTTGAATAGCGACCTTTAAAAATTTTTCATTATGATTATTAATCATTTCAAATACATTTCACATCGGAAAGATTAAAATGGGTAAAATGTCATCAAAACCTTGAGATAACCTCTCCTAATCAACCCCAAACTTAATTTATTTCATTATATTAGATTAATTATACCATATAAATAATATATTTGAATATATGATATTTTCATTCATTTTTCCTTGGTAAATAAATTTATATAATTTAAGGTAATTAAAATTAAAAAATATATCCCAAATGTTTTTAATTTATTTTAAATATTTATATACTAATCATATTATATTATAAATGTATCAAAAAAATTGAACATGACTTATTTAATTTTTTGAATTTAATTCATTTTCAAATTTAAGTAATTTTTAAATTACACTAAATTATTACAAAAAGATTATACAGTGCATGTGAAATCATTAAAAAATCAAATTAAATGATTTAAAACACATAAAAAATAATATTTTTGGACTAATTGTCATGTTATAATAATTTTTTGGGAATATAAAATTTATAATTTTTAGTGAAATTACCCATATTTTAAATAAGATTTTGGATTCTTATCATTAATGTAAAATTAAATAGATTTTCCAAAAATGAAATAAATTAAAATTTATTTTAATAATATTTTAAAAACTCAGTTAAAAATTAAAAAAATCTAGAATGAGTATAAATGTAATTTTATGTGTCCAAAGAATTATACCTTGACCACTTGGGATATAATATTACCTTACAAGTGAATTTATAACACTTAATTATTGAAAATTTTGTAACCATGATTATGGATTAAACAGTCTTTCGTGGGGTTAAACCAACGAAAACCAGGCTAAATGACATAAAACCCCATCTACATACTATTAGATTAGATTATTTAGATCATAAATCATCTTTATGTTGAAACTATTCTAATTTTAAACCATATTTCTATTGACGTGCCCTTATAATGTTTTAATTTTTTAAAAATTACCAGAGTTCCCCTTACCCCCATACAAATGGGCACCCATCAATTCAATTATTTACAATATATATAGAAATCTATCTTTACCAAACCCTTCACATTTATCTTATAAACCACCCAATAAATTATTTAGTTATGCATTTATTCTTAAAATAATAATCAAATGGTCCTTAAAAATGTATCAAAAGGAGGCCTACCAAAAAATTTGTAACAATCATACCCAAATTCATTAAAATTATATCTTCTTATACATCACTAAGGTCAAGGATAATAATAATAAAATAATTAAATCATTATTATCAATAAGATAAAACTTTATTTTGATTATTCCACCAATATTTTCTAATATCATTTATCAAATAGAAAATAAAATTATCAGACATACATATGTGTGCACTACCACCTCCATGTCGTGTTGAGGTTTATTCTACATCACCATAATTTATAGTTTGATATTATGATGGATTTAATATTTATATATTTTATGAAATAAATTATTGAACCTATTTAATTATAATATATTATCTAATGTCTCACCTTTCTATCCATAGGAAATGATAGCACCACTCGTGCATATATGTGGTGTCCCTCCTCTACAAAGCGATGTGATTTTGTTATTACTTTTATCTTTACATGGATGGTAGTAAAGATAGATTTAAGGAATACATATATATATATATATGACATTTAGGTTATAATAATTATTATTTAATGGTTAAGAATTTTCACCATTCATTCATTCCAACCATAAAAATGTAGAAACATCAGTCATGCATATGGGAAGACTACTATCTCCTTGAAGCGATGAAATTCATTTTACCTGAGTTATTAATAAGAATAATTATAAAATAGTATATAATAAAAAAATATGATAAGTCATTAATTTTAAATATTTTAGGGATTTTGATATAATGACCAAGGTGCAGGTAATATATCAATTAAAATGAATCATGTATGGTAAATGGAGTAATTATCACATAGTTTTCATTTTAATGATGAAATTGTCAATGAACGTTTATTTAGATATTATAAAATAACGATACAAAATAATTTTTTATTTAATTTGGGTTCTTAATATATTTATAATAAATATATATTAATTATATAGGAAATTTAAATGTGTATGAAGAAATATGGTACTTGTTGTAGTGGGATTTAATAAATCACTTTTATTTATGTGACACACATAAAATATTTACATCATTTTTAATTTTTTTGTTTATATTATTTCTATGAATATATTTAATGATGATTTTAACTATATTTTATGGGTAATTAATAATATATATAGGGTTATATATTTCATGAGGTTATTATTAAGAAATTTCCAAAACAGTTAGGGGTTATCATCTCAAACTATATTCTTAGTGTCATATATTATATTATGAACCTATCATATTTTATGAGTTGTAACTAATATTTTTTACATTTTTAATTTTAAATATTATTATTTTAATGATATTTATGTTTCATTCGATGTTATTGTGTCATATGGATTATAATTCCAAATTCACCATCATGCTAATATATATATCTCTCTAATTTTACTCATGATCTTATTTTCTTAAATATATATAATGACAACAATTATACTAACCTAGATGCAGTTCATACATTATTACATTGTCATAGTAAAAATGATTCTAATAATTGAGGAATTATTAGTTTAGTAGATTTAGATTTTTAGATAAATACATGATACACATATTACATAGGGAAATAAAATAAAAAGTATTGTAATTGAAAAAATATTGGATTAATGAATTCATCCTAATGATTATTCTTCATATCCTAGCGAAGGAAAAAAAATATAACGGGGCGATTGAATTATAATTAAGTGCTTAATATATCAGAATATATCATGAGTCCATAAAATTTAATGAATATGGAATGGTATATTATTGAACACAAAGAAAAATTTTATCCATAACTTGACTATCATAATTAGATAATGAATAATCAATAAGTAATGGTAAAAACTTCAAACACATTCCATTTAAAAAATAAACTGATAATTAAATGATTCGAGAGATAATATCATAGAAATAATATCATGGATAAAAATAATAACATAATTATCAATGAATTAAATGCATAATTATTCAATTTCATAATATCAAAAATCAGGATACCTCTACTATTGAGTCCTTTCTCAAGATATTTTAAAACTACTGAGTAAAACAGTATTATGATACGTATAACTGATTTCTCCCAAATGAACTATAGATGCATTGAGGGTATATTTATTTCAAGGTAGCACCCATATCTTCATGTCAATATAATTCATAATTTATTGAGTAATTTATTTAATTCATGAAGCAATATTACTTTTCATTAAATATATGTATTCATTAAAGGATATATATTTATAAATTTTTCCCCAGTTAAGGAAATAAGTTTTAAAGTAAAAATATCTTGTCAAAATTGTATATAGTTTAAGAAATAATCATATCCATCATAATATATTATTGATATTTATGATAAATTTAATTTCAAATGAAAAAATTATCATATAAAATATTTTTCTTTGGAGAATGTTAACAATTATAAAAGAATGTTAGCTTTTAAAATAACTTTTACCACTTGGTAATTTTCAACTAAAATCATTCAACATGAAACAATTAAAAATAAAATAAAATTATCATAATTTAATCATTGTATTTCATGTATAGGGGTTTCTATATATTCCATATAAGACAAATTAGGTGTATAACATTATAATATATCACAATAAAGGGAAATTGAGGTGATGTTTTTTAAACAATGATTTCTTTGGGTTGAAATTGATTTAACCTACAGTATAATGGTTCTAAATATGTTATTAATTTACCCAATAACCATATTAATATTTATAATACCATATATTTTCTCTTTAAAACATTTTATCACCAATTTGATAATAATATTTCATTATTCTCATAGTTTCATGTGTTAATTTACTTATTTTCCCATGTGTTTTGTTTGAAAAAATTAGGTTCTTGTAAATATTATATAGTAAAATCATCTCCATAATTTTATTAATATTATAAATTTCATACTGACTAAGTATAAATCATATTACAATCATTCTTTAAGTGTTGACATGGAAAATGAATCACATGGGTTTATGGAGATGATAGAGTGAACATACACATGAGTGATGATATCAATCTCATAACGATTTGATGTGTAAAGAAGTAAGTGATATAGTAATCTTCATGAATATATATAATGTAAAAAATATCAAATTTATTCATTAAATTTATTATTATTACCTTCCATTTAATTATTATGTGAAAAAGAATCACCTTACATTGTAAGGTGGTATTCTTCCATACACACAAGCGATGTTATCATATTTTAAAGAGAACAGATTGTAATAATGTATATGTGATATTAAAATTTCATATGTATAATAATATCATAAATATTATATAAAATTTTTAAATCCATTATTATATCAATCCATGACAAGTGGTGATAGAAAATGAAATATATCTGTTCGTAAGGAAGTACTCAACCGTACAGACAATCAATGAGTTTGTTGCCAATATATCATAATTGGGGATGGATATAGGTTATTAAATTTACAAAATAAAATATAATTATATATTAGATACTTGGTTTATTTAAATATCATTATTTACTAATATTTTATGGTGGTGGATGAACAAATAAAATGAATACGCTCGTTTAAGGATGTGATCTTTTCTTTGAATAACTTATTTTGGTTTGAACCAAAACCCATTATAGGATAAATATGTGACCAAAAAATGTATATAAGATGTTATTAGAAAATATATTAAATTATTTTGGATGTTATTTTGTTAAATAAATTGATTTGTTTTGTGAAAAGGGGCGGAGAGGTGGTGTCGACTTTTATAAGTGGGGGAGAAGACACAAATTGAGTTTTTGAAAAAGATACAATTACAACCATGTTTTTATCATTCCAAATGCTTCCAAAATGGATCACTCAACAATAATATATATTATATTATATTTACATAAAAAATTGTTAAATTTTAGAGTAATTATTATTCATTATATTATTAGTTTAACACCTGGTAAACAAATTGTTCCATTAAAAATGGTAAAAACACTCACTACTTTTTTTAGCCATTATAGTCAATAATTATGTTAAATTTATTAGAATATATATATATATATTATTCTATAATGTAATCCTTTTTTACAAATTCAATTCAATTATTTGGAAGAAACCAATTTAAAATTATATCCATTGACGTGAAGAAAAAGAGGGAATTTGAAGAGAATGTTCTCTTATGTATAAAAGGTTTTAATATCAAAAATCAATATGAAATTGATTCCACTAACATAAATTTTTATTATCATAATATAATTTAAATAAATAAATTTTAAAATAAATTTTAAATATAATTTTAATTTTCAATTAATTTACTTTAAAATATAGTTTTCAAATAAAAAAAATATTTAAAACTATTCATAAAAAATTAATATTTTAAAAAATATCCATACAATTCATCCTAGCAAAATTTGTAATGGATTATTTAGAAAATAAATTTTATTTTAATTGAGAAATTTTTTAACATTGTGAAAAATTATTATTCTAATATGTTAAAAGAACCCATTTTGATAAGAAAATAGTTTTTCAAAATTTTTATTTTATTTTTATCAAATGATTATTATTTAATTTATAATAAATATAAATTAATTTATATTATTTTATAAATTGGTAGAAAATATAATTTTCATAATTTTTTAGTACTATTCACACATACCAACTTTACATCTAGGTTATAATGGTCATGTTTAAATAAAATATTATTAGAGAACATTGATTTAAACTATGTGTTGTGTGCATCGTAAGCCATTGAAGAGAGTAAATTTAATTAAATGAAAATAAATAATAATATCTCATGTTGTTACATTCTTTCCTACAACAAAATATTTTTCCAAAAAATTTAATGTAAATTACCTTATCAATATATGAGGTTAGTTCATCTTCATAATAACCCCCAGTTCCCACATTGATTCCACTATTATATGATTTCTCTAAAGTAACATTACAAGATGTGTTTTCTAGTTCCTCAACACATTATCTCTACTATAATGAATTTATATGGTATCCTCAGAGTAATATATATCATGTCTATGTTATATTTCATCAGAGTTGGGCACTTGTGTTGGTTAGAGTATGTATTTATTTAACAATGATATACAAATCACATCTTGTACTTTTGGGAGACTTAGTGGAATTTCAAAGTGGATAGCCATGGATCCAATCATTGATAATATCATAATGTTTTCAATGTTTAGAGAGATACATTTACATTTTATAACTAACCTTATCAAACCCTTTTATGAAGATACTATCAAGAAAAGTTGATCTCCCAATTAGAATTCCTAATACTTCCTCTGATTGTTGGCATACGTTTTTTCCCTACAACGATATTATTTAATATGAGACTAAATAGTAATTTACATGGTTGTTGTATCTTTAATAATCACTTATAATAATGTTATACCTTCATAAAAATCCTCAAAATATGTTTTAGTACTATATATCCCTCAATATAATGCTTCCAACAATGTAATTTGAATACTTGAATAAAAACTATTATAATAGGAAAACTGTTATGAAAGAAAATTAATAATACCACATACATTAAATGTAATGTGAGAATGACCAAAACATGTATTTTATTATTTTAATATTCCATTTAGGATATCAATCCAATTAAATATAGAATGATGTTCTCAATTAAAGACTAATTTCAAGATCCTTCTGGAAATAGTTCTAGAATTTTAATGAATGAAATGGATCATGATCATACTAGATCGAATGAGGTCCAACATGATTTATTAAAAATTCATTAACATATAACCTTGGGATGTGATCAAGAGGAAAATTTTCTATTATAGTGTGTAAATTTTCATAAATTTTTAGGTAATCAATGATAATCCATATTAGACCATAAATTATAGGAGATTTTGGTAGTCATTTGACAATGTTTATTGTAATGTCATCTTATTTCAACACATGAATACATATAGGTTTCATGACACTTATGGGATAATATCTCAAAGAATTCACTGGTTAAGAAACCAAACATAATGACTTATATAAACAACATCCCACTTCATGTTATTCCAAATTAAAATTTCATCAAATCTATATACATATTTATGGTGGTGGGTAGTTTAGATAAGTTTGATATATGATAAATCTTAAAAAAATAACGTTTTATTTTAGTTATATATGGGTCACATATTATTGATCAATATTTTATAACATCATATTGATAAATGATATCTTATAATTTCTCATTATTCAGAACATTAATTTTCTTCTATAGGTTATCACTATCAGACTAATAACATTTTACAATTAATAATATTGTTGGTTACATGATTTTTTGAAAAAAGTTTTATGTATCCCATTCATGAATAATTACAACATACATCATTTCAAAATCCATAAACATATGATCCATATCAATCATCATCTAAGTCATAACTCTATGATCTTTCATAATCCATTAAAACCCTACCTTATTTTCATTCCATGTGTAGTAGTGTATCAACCAATTATAATCCTTGTGTTTAACAAGGAATATTTTTTTTTTCATATTGATATAATTCTATAAAAATATTAATTTTATGATTTTATGATCGGTGTTTATCCCATATCATTCACTATATAGATAATCTATCCATATCTGTAATGAAAATGTTTTATATCCCTTCTCAAGATCATCATTTGGATAATTCTATTCATGAGAATTTAATATCCTTATTCCATAAATAATAAAAATATATTTTTTCATTAGTAAAGAACAAAATACCATCTATAATGAATCAATATATATCAATTCCTAATTATTTATAGATAGTAATGTCAAAATCCTATCATTGAACAATATCATCATTTGTCCTCAATGACATTCTCCAGATTATATTATTTAAAAAACCATAACCCCTTCACATGTATCCTTGGTAAATAGATTATCCTATCAAAAAAAATTGTGGACATATCACTAATAGTAACCTATCAAACCAGTGAGACTAATTTCCTTAGATATGATCTTCTATGTAGGATATTTTATGACAAACTTTTTCTTCATAGGATCAATAGTGATATCAACTTTAGAGATAATATGTCCATGAAAGGAAACTTCCTAATTCAAAAAAATCATAGATACTATATTTTAAATATAACTCTTTCCAACTACGAGTCTCAATAATTATTGTAAAGTTATTATCATGGTCTATATAGCTTGTATAATACACAAAGATATGATTATTGGGTACAACGAAGTAATAATCAAGATATAAATTGAATAATATTTTAACAAATTCCCTAAAAAAATGTCTCATTAGTCAATCCAAATACAATTATTGTACACATGTACTTCCAATACCTCATTCATAAATCTGTCTTTTGAATGTCATCTTTCTTAATTCCCCATTAATGATAACTAGAATAAATGTAAATCATTTAAAATAATTTGTATACATGATTTTTACTGAATATGACTTCAATTCAAGGTACATTATAGTTGTTCATTATAATAATATAATATGTTTCCCAATAATCAATGTATATCCCCAAATGTTAATATTTATTCTTAATGAAGACATTAGGGGCTCTCAATGGTGAAACACTGGGAAGGATAAATTCTATATCACACAACTCCTACAGTTTTTTATTCGATGCCACTAATTAAATTTTGGTCATTCTATAGGAATTCTTTGATATTCGTTTTTCATTAGAGATTAAATCAATGAAAAACACAACATCACAATATAGGGTATTTCTAGATTGTTCCTTAGGAAATACTTTAATGCATTCATATACGATAGGTATATAATAAATTCTATTATTAACTTTACTAGCCCTAGTTTTTTTCAGTCTTATTCCCCATGAATTTCTCTAAGTCGAGCTATAGGGGATGAGTCAAGGCATGTCTCAGATTATGATGTATCAACAACAACAATAAAGAATTCTACATTATCATCAACAGTCCAAATTTCCTTCTTCATAAAATAGGTTTTTTCATCTTATTTTTTCATCATATAGTATATATTATATGGAATAGAACCATATATATGCTAATGAAGATATAAAATAATCCTTCATTATGTGTAATAATGGGGAATACATGACATATCTTTATTAGAGTGAGACTTCGGCTAGGGTGTTTAACTCAAAACACATTAATCAAATATCTAGGGTAAAATAAAATTTTCTATCCCACTTGGAAGATATAAAAGTGTGGGAGGATCCATAATAAAATTAATTAGAAAAATTTCATTCTATGATTGATTTACCTACTAGTACAAAATAGGGAACTTGTACCTTAGCTATAGTAATCACATGAGTGTAGCATTCTCCCATTTTCCTATTTTATTTAATATTTCCTAGATGATTAGGGAATTCATTTTCACAATTCCCCTTATCCCTATAGTTGAATAATGAACAAAAGAGTAAATATTATGAACCTTTTAATTGTTATCCTGATAAACCCAATCTCCAAACTTATAAAAACCCCACAATCCCATTATTCATCTCCCATTGTAATTCCTCCCTAGGTTTTCACAAGATGGAAATTACCCATTTTCTTATTCTTCATTGATGCATTCCTGATTTCATGTTACTAATTCGACCAATTAGTTTCAGGATTATCCTCTATCATAAATGATCTATTGAATAATTTCTCCATATTGATTCCAAATAAAACTATTTAATTATATAAATAATAAATATTCAGAGACCATCCCACATTAAAGAATTTTCTCAATACCTTTAATAATATAGCCAATATTTTACTTTGAGTTGTGTGTGTAATTCCTATCATACGTATATAACATTTTAAAGGCAAAAACATTCTCCAAAACACATAATAAATCAATTTTAATTAAGATGAAAAATTTTATATAGATTTTAATTTATTCTTCATGGTGAATTTATTTTTAAAATATTATAATTTCATGACTTTTATTTCTTCTCCATCCTTATGATAAAAAACCACCATTGATCAATATCTCCTCTATGAAAATACACTCCATGATTATAAATTTAATTTAAATTTCAGATCATGAACCTAAATATATATTTTCAGACAAATAATCTATTACTCAACTACAATTGTATTAGTTGTCCCCCCAAATTATGGGGGGATTTCTCATATGAATTTATAAAAAATAGGCGATTGAAAGTGTAGAATAGGATTATCCATCTTGTAAAGGTAATTTTTCACATCCATATTAATCTTCCCAAATTTTTCTGTGATGTACTTTTTTCCAATATCAAATGCATTATCATGTTATGTAGAGAAATATCATGATTTCCATGAGTATTGATTCCATTCTACTTTACAGAAATATTTAAAAAAATGAAATGTATTATATTAGCTCATAAAATTATGAATTTAAAATCATAATGTAAAAATTAATTAATAAATTTAAAATCCTATTTAGTTTTAATAACAAAATCATAAACCCGATATCATTTTAGATTGTATTATTTTCAAATACTTAATATTTTTTAATGACTTTATGAATTATCCTACAATGTTTTCCAAATAGAGACAAACTAACAATGAAGTAATTATCTTATTTTTCACATGTGATGATTGAGTCAACTACAATGTACCGTATTTGAAATTATTACACCTAGGTACCTCTTTTCTAAAACCATGTCCACTAGTAGTATCAAGAGAAAGATGTATTGGTAGTTAAAAAACAAAATATCTAACATATGAGCTCTTTTGGAAGTTCTTATATACTAATTATAATATTCTTCCATAGGTTTATGTTATTTAATATTTGTTTTATTCAATAAAGTATCCATTGTTTCTACTAAAATCCACTAATACCCATTACAATGACCCCAATTCTGGTAACACAAATTTGGTGCTGACATTATTGCATTATCAATGAAAAAGGGGGTCAATACCAAAGGGAAAACAAATATAGTTATATTAGAGAGCTAGCTAAATACATGATAACCATATTACATGGTAAAATAATATTAAAATAATTTTATTGGAAAACATTTAGAATCCTTGAACTCAGTCCATGAATTCTTCTTCATATCCTGGGGACAGAAATCAAAATAAGGGTGATCTCAAATGATCAGTAAGGGTTATATATAGTGGAAGATATAATGAATCATTCATTAGTGTTCAATATGTAATTAAAAATAACTCATAAATAGTAAATTTAAAATATAACTTTACAATCATAATTGGATAAGGAATACTCAATATGGAATGGTAAATAACTGAAAACACATTCCATTTCATCAATAAAAAGAGAATGAAATGAATACAAATATACAATCATATAAAAAATCATAGGGTTAAAATAATAATTTAATTTAAAATGAACTAAAATCATTATTATTGGATTTCATTATCTCATACATCAGTATACCTCTACTTTCAATACCTTTCTCAAGACAGTTTAAAACTATAAGGTAAAAACCCATTTAATTTGGAAAATTGATTTGTCTCCTGAGACATGTTGATTCAATGAGGGAAAATATTTAATCAGTACCCACCAGGTTCTAAATTTATAAATAATTAATAATATAACAAATAATTTATGTAATTAATGGAACAATATGTGTCATCATCAAGTATCTGTATTGAGTTGATGAAATGGACCTATCAATATCTACTTTGATAACCAAATAACATTCAAAGAAAACATCGTATGTAAAAATATTATCCAGTTTATGAAATACACATTATAATCATATATGAATATGGATATTTAATATATAAATTAATTAAAGTGAAAAATTATTGCAATATTGTAATTGATTCCAGAGAAAGGAAATAATTATAATATAATTTGCGATTTCACAATAACTTTTACTACATGTTAATTTTCAAATCAAATACCAGTTGATGAAATTATTGAAATTGATACATAAATAATGATGAATTATTAATTAATCATGATATTTCATGTTTAATTATACTATACAAAAAAAATTATGTGTTTAACAATACAATATTCCTCAATAAAGGAAAATTGAGATATAGTCTATTACCTCACTCTTCCATTTTTCTAATCATAAATTATCATGCATTATAACAGATTTAAATTTTTTATTAATTTATTCGAGAACCATATTCATATTTATAATATCTTCTATGATTCCATTTTTTCATTTTAAAACCCGTTTTTAACAATATTTCACTTCATTCATTGATTTGGTTGATAATTATGCTATTTTATCATACATGTTTTGTCCTGAAAGATATATTTCAAGAAAATGTTATACAATAAAACAATATTCCCAATTATTTTAAATTTATTAATATTTAATTTTGTCATTAAATAAATATTTAGAATAATTTTTTATGTTTATACATAGAAAATTAACCACATCTCGTCGTGATGATAGTAAGTCGTACATATACTTGAGTGATAATATCATTCCATTACCAAGTAAAAGGGAAAGGAACTCGGTGATAAAATAATAAATAATGGACATCATGTCATATATTCCATATATATTTATTAAATTTATCATCATTACCTACCATGTAATGTGTATGTAAAAAATGAATTATAATGCTTCGTGAGGTGGTATTCAACTTTACACCCAAGAAACGTTAACATATTTTGAATAGAATGGGTTCTAAGAAGGTTTATGTGATATTATAATTATATAAATAAGATTATATTATAAATATCACAAACACACACTGATATACATATATATATATATATTAAATCTATCATTATAACTATCCATTAATTGTAGTGATGGAAAACAAATTGTATCAATTCGCGAGAATGTAGTCCACCGTACACATGATCAACGTTTTATATTCCCACTTGATTAAAGTGGAAATGGATACATGTTATTAAATTAACATAAAAATATCTTAGTATATCAAATATAATGGTTTTTTATAATATAATTATATAATACTATTTTCTAAAGGTGGAGGAATATGTAAAATGAAAACGATCATGTTAGAACGTCACTGCTTCTTCTGGTAAATTCACTATTTTTTCACCAAAAGTATTACTAGGATGTGTTTATAATAAAAAAAAGGTCTATATGATCATTTTTTGGGAGTATAGAAGTTATTTTTGATGTATGGATGTAATTTTGGAAGTGAATTTCTACACAAAATGGATTTGTATGTGTTATTAGGGGAGGATATTGGATGACCATTTATAAGTGGGAAAGATGACCAATATAAATTTTAAAATGTTTCAATTTCAATCATATTTTAATAATGAAAAAAGATTAAAAATTGTTAATTTTTTAATATTAGATAACATAGGGCTAAAATATGTCCCAACAATGGGGTTTGGATATATTTTAGGCCATTTTTTACTCTTTTATTCTTTGTTTAACTCTCGAAAAATCAATTTTTACCTTAACCACTATAATTAATTTTTACTTATATAATATTCATAATGGAAAAAATAAGTCAAACTTATTAAAAAATATATATAAATTCAAATATAAATATGTAATAATTTTCTTTTTAAATTTATTTAACATATATAGTACATTCCAATTTAATATTATACCTATAGAGGCGATGAAAAATGGATATCCTAAGAGATAGTAATTATATAAATATATACGGATTTAATATCAAAATTAAAAATGAAATTAATTCCATTGAACTAAATTATATTGATTAATATATAATTTATAAAATCATAAACTAAAAAATATTTTAAATGTAATTTATCTTTTTAAATAATTTAAATGAAAATATAGTTTGAAAATTATAATAATTATTCTTCACCATCCATCAGTAAATGAATATTTTCATAACATTGAAAAAACTCATCTTAAGGTAATTTTAATATGATGATGTTTAAAAATAATTTCAATTTATAACATAAATTTTAGAACAATTTCATAAATAAAATTTATCATAATTGTGATGAAACCATTTTAATATAAAAATATTTTTCAAAAAAAGATTAATTTTTCTACTAAATGTTTTTTATTTTATATATAATCAATATATATATATTTAGTTTATTTTACACATGTATAAACCATATAATATTTATAATTTATTTCATACTATTCATACCCACCACCTTAATCGATATGTTACACTGGTCATGTTATATAATTTATTAAAAGATTATTTTTCTTTAAATTTGGTGTTGCATGTATCACAAGCTAACAAATAGATTCAATTTTATTAAAAATAAAATTAATCATATAGTATCAAGGTGTTAAATTTTATATCAAATGATATTATATAATACCTTTTTGATAAACAATTTAATTTTCCTATCCTTTTATTATATTTAGTAATTGTATGTTTTTATTTTTTTCCTCACATTAATTACTCAATAGATAAAAATAATATTTTTATGGAAAATTGACTTGGATGCACTATTAGGTAAAAAATCATTTTAATCCCTATCAATGTACTATTTAAAATGTTTTCAAGAAGGTTTTTTATAATCTTATATTATTTAGTAGATTCGTTTAACCAAAGTTTTACTTAATATAAAAAATATTCAATGGAAAATTCATGTCATTCAACGATTGGCTTAATTTTAATTTTTACCAAAATTATGAAATGTTTAATTTTTTTAATGTATACAGTATGAATAAAATTAATTTCTCTCTTGACTAATTAATGATTATTAGAATAATTTAACTATATAAAACTATATTTGGATATAATCTTCCTCATTTAATATTTTTTAAATTTTTATATTTTAAAGATGATATTTCAATATGGAAAAGATATTTTAAAAATGAGATGTTCTAAGCGATATTGAAAATAGATTTTTCATCTAATATAAATACATTTGAGGTTAATTATGATATTATGGAGATAATATCTAACTATATGATATTTAATATTTCGTTATATGGTTTTTTATTATGATGACGTGATTCTTACAAAACCTGTTTATTTTCAACAAGTTATGCTATGATAATGTGTAGAATGTTTTAAGATATTGTGGTATAAAAATTAATTTATTATCATTATGTGATAAGTGGGAAAATAATCATACATCTATCCAATTAATTCTGTAATGATTAATTTTCTATCATCTCTAAGGGTACACTGAAGGTCAATCAAGCCCAAAAGAGGGTACCTAAAAGGTTATCCTATGACTAAAATATGGAATATAAGAGGTTATCACAAATAAAAATAACATACATATGATGGTATCCCAATACTAATTTATTATTTGGTTTAAATGATAACATATATATATATATATGATTTGTAATAGGCTTCTCTTTTATGACATGATCTTATGTCAATGTTATGTTCTCCTCTCATATGTTCTTTGATTACATTACAATTAATGTATTGTGAACTATGATGATTTATTTCATGACTCATGATTAGGATATTTAAAATAATGGGTATGATTTTCAATGTCTATGCTCATGTTATCTTACCCTTATTTTCCTATTATTATTAAATTCTCTTGGATATCTCCATTTTTCTCATAATAGGAATATGATCATAATCATTGTTATGTTTTCTTTTCCCTAGGATATGAATAAATTATTTACGTATAATGTTACTTTGAATGGTTATTTTTTGGAGTATTATGTGGAAGACGATTTATATCATTTATGTACCATTTGTTTTTTATTATGTTTTTTTAATACTAAACCATTATGGTAATTGAATTGATAAAAATGTAATGAAATGAATATTTATAAAATAAGAGTTAATATTTATTTTTGAAATGTTGGGTAATTATAATATCTATATGAACATTTTATTAGGAACCCCTAACTAGGTTGGGGAATGATATTGACATAACATCTCGTAGTGTTTTTAAGAGTTATTTGTGCTTAGAGAACAATATCAGTGATTAATTTTTTTTAATTTTAGTTTTATTTGGTGAGGTCTTGTTTGTAATACATTATATCAATGTATTGGTGTATTTTAATTTGTGTGATTATAATTTTACTGGTTGTATTATCTTACATAATATTCCATATATTCTTATTAGAGGGTAATTCCACAAATTTTGTTTGAATGATATACCCTCATATCTAGTCTCTACAAAATGGTATATTTGAGTAGAGCAATAGGCATCATCATCAATATTCATTAATTAATATCCTAGGAGGGGTAACATTTATAGAGGGAGGTTGTGACACCATATTTATAAAGGTATTTATGGTCACCTTTTCAATGGAAGCAGTATATTTATTTTTCTGTAAATTATAGAATTTTTTCACATAAATAATATAATTAAATCAATAATATAATGACATGGTGAAAAATATTTTTTTGAGAAAATTTAGCTCAAAAAACCAAACATTAAAAATATAATTATGGGGTCATTCTTTCATTAGGAAAAAATACATATCATTTGGTCATTTGAAAAGGACCCTTTAAGGACCAAAA
Source organism: Viscum album (assembly GCA_963277665.1). Classification (NCBI taxonomy): domain Eukaryota; kingdom Viridiplantae; phylum Streptophyta; class Magnoliopsida; order Santalales; family Viscaceae; genus Viscum; species Viscum album. Next base: position 260,658,223 of record OY728164.1, on the reverse strand, counting down.
TTAGATGTAAATTAGAATAACGAAAATCACTATGTATTGATGAGGTATATGTTTACTTTATATTATATATTTTTATTAAAATGATATATGACATAGTATTTGTTTAAAAAATATAAAATAAGCAATGTGATAAAATATCATGATAATACAACATGTAATAATGTCCCTCAAACACATCAAGAGTGGGATTCATCCAACTAGATATTTCACTATGAGAAGAAATAAATTTTTACTCACATTGTACAAAATACGGGATTAGTTACATTAATTGATATCCAAAGTTATATTCACAAGGAACATATCAAAATTTTAAAATTAAAATAATATATGAAATTAACAAAGACCAGGACACACAATCATCATAAAAATGAATATTTGGAGTTATAATAAACATTGATACATAAGACGATGATTACAAAGAAAAATCATCAAACTATGGAAAGGTCATGGAAAATTAATAGTAAAAATTTATATTCATTGTGATATTAAAAAATATGATTCATTTTATCATACATAATCATGTGTTAAATATTATTGACTACATAAATAATATTTACACGAGGAAAACATTTTAATTTATTTTTTTATAATTTTAATTTGATTAATATGATGATTTATTTTCTAAAAAATATTCAGTAATATAGTTTAATAGATAAATATATTGTAATATACCTTTAAATTGATTGGAAAACATTTTTTAATTTTTAAAAATAATGATACTTGTTTTTAATTGAATCAATGTACATTAGTTTGTTTCTAAAATTCATATTAGAAGATACATTATATTTTATCTTTTCATATACCTCGATAAAAAAATTTATCGTTGAATCTTAAATACACATTTTATAATGCTAGTAATATGGTTCGGGGGATTCCTTAACTAATCCCTTCATTATGATATGGGATTTCACAAACATTAAAAATAATTATAGTGATTTAACACCCAATTAATCTATTTTTTATTAGTCCAGTGCAATGATTCCCCCATTTAATTCTATTTATATCCCTTGGTGCCCAAAATATCATAGAGCTAAGGGACTCTTGTAATGTATATCTATTAGGTGTAAAAAACAAAAAAAGGAGTAGTATGATTAAATCCATTAAAATAATGATTTTAAAAATATTCAACATAAATTTGTGACATTTAGATATATTTTTTTAAAAATTATATAGTCTATCAATACCTTGATATAAATCACTATACAAATAATCATTTATATTCAAGTATATTCATTTAGAGAAATTTTATGATATAGAAAAAATAGGGATACCAATTTTAGATATTCAAATGATCTTAAAACTAAGTGAGCTGTTGTATATTATTATCAATCATTTTATTTTAGATATAGTGAATTATCTTAAAAAATAATCAAATATTGAATATTATTTTTAATATCCTTGAATCACTTAGAGAAAATGATTTATTTAATGATCATGATGCATAAAATTATATATATATCATACCAAAATAAAAATAATATATATGAAAATTATTTTTAATAGAAATCACATTAATAAATTGAGACATGAAAAATTAATTAAAATAAACCTTTATTAGGAAGATAGATTTAAAAATGATCATGGAAAGGAAGTAAAGTAAAATGGAGTTAACATATCTTCATAATCTCAAGGAATTATTTCCAGATGAACTTATCAGAAATACTGAGATGATACTCAAATAGAACCTACTAAAGAGGAACATGTTATCATAGAAATAAATACAATACAAAAAGAATTCCAAATGGGATTGTAAGATAAAAAAGAAGAGTTTTTTCCTTCAAAACATAATGTAAATTTATGGATAGTTTTTCATGCTTGATGTAGTAAAAATATTTATGTGACTAATACGAATGTTCATAATATTTGGGATCTAATCCCTAAAGTCAAAATTATCTTTTATTTGATTTAATTTTTATTCTATTGAAGAAGGGATAAAAATACACTAAAATAAAATAGGGTTTTTTTTATGAAACTATAGTGTATGATTCATAATGTTTATTATTTTTAAATTCATCTCATCCTAGATAAAATAAATTTTTAGTGGATTTGTACGGATGATGTTCTTAATATATTTCAACTTTCAAAATAGGGTACATTTATATTCTTGATATAATTAAATGTTGATAATTAAATTAATCTAGAAAGTAAAAAATAGAATTTAATAAATGCCTATAAAATCTTCTAGATGATACTGAAATATGATTTAAAAGAAAAAAATCATGGTTTAAAAACCTATAGTTGATTCATCAATTGATATTTTTAAATAAGTTGATGAATATGATCAATATTATGATGTCTAGTAAAAAGAGAAAAAAAGCTTCTATTTTTTGTATTTCAGATAAGACTCCTGATAAAAAACAAAAATCCATGAAGGATGTTGAATCAGTGAAATTATACGTATCATTGAAGGGGAAGGAATGGAAAAAATAAAGTAAAAATGTATTAATAAAAATGGTTCTTCTATTAAATATAAAATTAATTAATTTGGTTGACCTAATAAATAAGTTAACTAAAAAGAACAAAATTTTTGGAATGAAATATGAAATAACTAAATAATAATAATGATGAACTAGAAACTATAAAACAATATTTTGTGATGGATAAAGCTAGGGATAAGATATAATTATAACTTTGTGATTATATTTTTTCGAAAGAGGAGAAAAAGGAAAAAATATATCATTATTTTTAAGAAATCAATAATTTATATATCTATTCTTTAATGAGTAACTATTAACGAATATATTGATGATGAGTAATTACATAAAATAATCATATGTATTGATTTTTGAGGAAAATAAATTTTGGTAGTAGTTTATAAAAAATAAGCCTCTTTATCATAACCTCATTGATATATTGGAATTATATGTGGCATGATATCATATGATCAACCATTTTATGTTCATTTAGATGAGGATTAGTCTTATATAGTTTTACATTAGAATGAAGATCCTCTTCCATTTAAAGAAGAATAATATTCAACAATTATTACGTTTTCAAAAGTTCTTTTTGAGATGTTAGTTGAGATGAAAAAAAACTCATCATACTAAACTAATTTTAAATATTCATATCTAATTCGATCTTCATTTCAAACCTCTAGTACAATTACATTCTATCCACCATAGAAAGAACATCAAAAATTAATTTCAAATGATGATAATCCCATTTTGGGTTTCTATTATTTAAATTCATCTAAGATAACTATTAATGATTATAATGTAATAAATGAATTTATAATTTATAATGACTACCCTTATATATAAAATATTAAATAACTAGAATATCCACTAATAATTTCCAAATTACATAAGAATATTAATCAAATTTATGATCATCTAATGAAATTGAATCATTTACATCTTGATGTTTTGATCCAAAAATTGAATCAATTATGATCATGCAGAGGATAATGAATCGTACCTTTAACATGCTACCATAAATAAGTTAAATATTTGTACTGATACAAAAAACATATAACCTAATCTTAGAATCTTGAATTGTATATTTAGAAAAGAAATCTAGAAAATGTTAATGAATATATATGGAAATCTAGAGAAGAAACTGATCTTTATTATAGAAATTTGAATAATTTTTCTGATTGCATAAAATATCTTGTTATTTATAAATCAATTATATTGGTGATTAGAACATCTTATTACATGATAACTATGATATTTTCTTTATGAATATAATCACTCATGACGATTTTAAAATATATTCAGAGTAATGTTAATAACATTTATTCATGAGTTTGATATTTAGATAACATTTCTAAAATTCAATCATAATATATTCTAGAAATTAATTTAATATTTTAAACTTAGAAAATTAATTTTTACAATAATTCACAAAATATCATTTCATTATATGAGTTTGTAGCTAAGAAAAATTTGATTCCGAAAACTCAAGAAATAAATATTCATTATATATAAATTTTTTTGAAGAGGTTACCAATGTCAAAAATGACTATTTTAATGAGTAAAAAACACTAATAAGTTGATTAAAATGATATAAAAATAAATTAAGAGGAATGTTTTAAAATTATATAATTTCATTTATTTATGTAATGTTTTGTAAAATGTTTTTGATATTATATTGATGATGTTGCTAGATAATGTTTTGACATAATGTAATTTTATATTAGTATTAATGACTCATAATGAATTATTTTTAATTTTACCCTTTATATATAGTTTTTAAACTATTTTTACATCTTTTTTCATACAGATAAATTAAATCATCACTAGTCTTTCATGTGAAATGTTATTTTCATGTATTTTTTTCTTATCCCTTAGGGGGGACATCGAAAATTAAATTCATCATTACTATTATCTATTTTTATCTACCGGTGAGAAATATAATAAGGGTTAGATAAAATTATTTATTAATGAAAATAAATGTATATTTTTATGGATAAATTAATATTGAGAAATTGATAATTTTTCAGTAGGTGGGTTTTTATTCAAAAAAGGGGATGATTGTTGAGCTTTTAACTCAATTTAATCTTTTATTTAAAGAAAAAAACATGTAATTAATTATTTTATCTATAGTTTTTGTCATTTAAATGATTATTTATTTATATAAAACTTATAAATGTATTATCAATAAATTTATGTTTTAAAAAATATAAATGGTATAGTTTTTTGAAAATAAAAAAACATGTGGAATTATATAATAGTGAAAGCTTAAGTTATTCATATAAAATCACGAACCTAAATAGTTAAATATAGATTAGTTCCATTAGTTTTTCAATGAAATGTAGTGGTATTTATTCAAATCAAAAGTAGATGTGAAAAATACCGAGTCCATTAAAAAATGAATAATAAGATACTACCAATGCAGTTAAAAGTAATAATGAGATATAAAGGAACTAACAATTGGATTATTCTATATAAATTTATCTATATGAAGTTTTTTCCAAATAAAAACATATTACAATATTAATAAAATAATATTTAATGGGTTAAATTCTCTAGATAACCTCAACTTTTATTTTTGGGTGTAGTTTTATTCATTCCGGGTGTTTTTCTGGAGCTTAAAATTGAGGGGACTCATTATAAAATCGTACATAATATTATATTACAATAATTTGATCTACATTAACAATTATTTTAATTGATAATACTAATAAACAAGTTTTTATTTAGAATATTCTATGCTACCAGTCAATGAATTCACTGATCTAAGCATTAGGTTCTTTAAATGGGAAATACCAATCATGATAATCTAGAGATTTTAATATGAGGAAAAAATATCCACACATTAGTTCATATAAATAAAACCCATTTCTAATTTTTTATATATTATAGTACCTTGACATTAATTTACATGTCTGCATTTATTTTAGGATAATTTTATGGGTTCCTTAATAAAATTATGAGAAATTTATTGTAAAATTTGTGCCCAATAGTTTGTTTTTATTTCAAATATGATAACTTTTTATCATAATTTGATTATAAAAATAATATTTTTTAATAATCATTGTTTTTATATTCACTTCAAATTTTTAATTACATATAATTAATTGTTGTTACATCGAATTTACATTGATCCTTAAATTGATCAGTATTTTGAAAAACTGGTCAAATATCAACTAATAATGACCTAAATTTTTATATATTTTATGTTATGATTCACAACCTCTTATACATTAGTTATTGTACTATTATGATCATATATAAACAATCAATTATAATTAATGAATAAAATCCAATAAAATTATTTTTTTTTCATGGTTTTTCCAAAAATTAAATATTTTATTTAAATTTATACTTATATTTTTTTGATAAATAATGAGAGTAAAATTTGAATAATCATTTAAATTAATTCCTTTAAAATGATCCAACTAAATGATTTGGATATTATACGGTTTTATGGTAGACAATTTTTCTAGATATCAAAATATGAAATGAAATCCTCAAAAAAATAATTTAAATCACTAGTGGTTTGTTGGGTTATGAAAAACCATCACACCCCATTAGAAATTGGTAGGTATGTTTTGGGAAATAATATATTTCTTTAACTATTCAATTATTGTTAATATTTTTCTAAAATATATTTCACATTTAGGTGATTAAATTTAATTAAATTTATATAGTATTTGGAACTTTTTTTCTTTTTTAACAATATAAAACGTCTTGTAGTATTTCTTATTATTATATAATAAAATTACTAGAAAATTATTTTTTATTATATTTAATGTATTCAATTAATGAAATTATATAGCATAAATATTAAATATTTCATCATATTATCTTTTAGGCGATGTATTTTTCCATAGTATATGAATTGAAAATTTAATCCAATAAATAACGATACAATAATGCTTCCATTGGATTTTCTTGATATTGATCTAAAAATAATTTTCAATATATTTTATTACATAATGTAATATAAATAATTGTTTAATGAAAAAATAATCATTGATGCATAAGAATAAATTTTATTTTATGATCAAATATAATAAGGTAAAATATATTTTCATTATGCCATTAAATATAGAGTAAAAAATTATCTTATAAAGGTGAAATTTAATTATATAGAAAACCATTAAAAAATAATCATGTAAAAATTTTAAATGACTACTAAAAAAATTACACGAGATAGAAATTGTCTCTTTATGTTAAATGTTTCATAAATTAACCTATATTAATAGTAAATAAAATTTAGAAATAAATTTTTACTTACACATATTTATTTATACATAATATTTGGTAAAGTATTAATATTTATTATTTGGACATCAATATGATTGGGGAATAAATTTTTATGTATAAGTTATTTGATATGAGAGGGGGACAAATTGGATGAAAGCATTTTATTTTATCAATTATGTAGATTTTTTTGTTGGATTTTATTTCAAAACAATCAAAATATACATTTCATTGATTTTTATTAGTCTAGAATAATGTAGATATTGAAAAAAAGTTAATGTTAATCCTGGTGGGGTTTGGGAGTTCTTGAAGATTTTATAATTTATAGGAGAATTTTTCATTAATATTAAATAAATATATCCACAATATTCTATATATTTATATAAATTTTATTATATGAGGAAATAATTCGTATACTGGTCATAATGAGATTTTTTCATGACATAATTCAAATGAAATAATTTTCATGTGTTAAACTAAATAATTTTTTTAAAAATCATATCATTTGGAAGGAATTAGTTGTTCTATATATCTTGGAATTATTATATAATGTGATTGTGTAAAAAAGTGGTTATCTATCATTCGTATATTATATTGGTTTTTCTAATGATTAAAAAGAAAAAAATTGAATTGATGGAGTTAAAAAGGTTTTTTGATATGTTCTATAACTCCTAAGGAGAAATTTTATTTCATGTCCAGTAGGTGTCATTCACTTAATAACTTTATTCATTTAAATGTAAAAGACATAATAAGGATATTATTATTATAATACACATGATCTTGGTATGTTTTTACATATTATATTTTTTTATTCAACGTAAATATGATTATTCTCAATCCAATAATTATTTTTGAAGTATTAATATTGACATAAAAGTATATATTAATCCAATGGCTAGTAAATCATTGTGAGAGGTTATATATGCTATTTATTGTTCAATTTTGATTTCATAACTATAAATATATAAAAATATTTTTCATGGATTTTATATATTTATTAACAATAAATATATATATAATATAAAATAAATACATTTCTTATACAGGATGAAGTGAAACCCAGGGAAATTGAATAAAAAGTTTAAATTTTTATCACAACATGTTATTAATAGAGTAATCCTTATATTGTTTAAATTAAAGGCTTGGTTCGATGAAAATTTTCATATTTCCTTATCTAGTATGATATAGAGTTTGTTATTTTTATTTTATTATCATTATTTCATTTATACTCAAGATGTTATTATTTTAAGGTGATGGAATATGTTTGGTGGTATTAAATATTCCTATTCTTATTGATTTACATATTTTTATAGATTAAGTATAAGGAAAAGTGTTGATTCTTATTTGATAATAGATTTTAATAATATTTTGCTGAGAAAAAATCATTATTAAAATATATAATTAAGAAATTTATTATATTTGGTGGGATAATATAATAATTATTTAGATAGTTTTGAAAAAACATAATATTAAGGACATATCATTATCATTATAATTAATTTACGGATTCTATTTGATCAGATTGTACTTGTCGATAACATGCCTTCCCAAGGTTGTAGAAATTCATTAAAAATAATGTAATTAATACATCATTTTATATATTTATTTGTGTTTATGGGAATTGAAATCACTGGAATAAATTGATTAACTTCATAAGGTTTACATTGAAGGTAGTAAATTATTTGGTAACTTTTTTCTTATCATAATAAATTTAGATGAAGATTTATTAATGATATATCATAAATGATTTTAATTAATTGATTCACACCATATCCAAGAATAATTTTATAGGAAATCACTAATTTTTTTGTTAGTGTCTTATATATTTGGTATTAAGGTATTTTTTTAATAACGATAAAATGATTTAAATATGTATAAATTAAGAGGAATCATGTTTTCATTATTTGATACTATTTTTCTTATTGAAATTTTTTGAGGATTATAGATAATATTTGTTTATTTAAATGTAAAATTATTTATTCTAGTTTAATATAAAAATAATTTTTCCTAGAAAAAGTTATTGCCTATATTCCATATCTAATTTTGTATGGGCATGATCAATAATGTTACTAATAGTTTCACTATAATAAAAAAGGTAAAGTGATTACTCTAAAAGTCATAATTATTATTCATATTTATGGAAGGGAAAATAAAAATTTATTAAATCATTTTAATATAATGAGTTATTGATGGTTATAAGAATCATGATAGAAAAATTAATATGGGACAAGTAGAAAAATAATAAAAAAGAAATATTTAGAATGAATTAGGGGAAAATGAAACATAGAGTTCCCAATATTCATAAAATGTGTATTATTTAAGGAATAATAATAGATGATTTAAATATTTGAGTTCATATTATTATGATATTTATAATTTTTTATAGATAAACTATATTTTATTCATGAGTGTTGTATAATTTTCTTCAAATACTGTTGAACAAGTTTGATGTCAATGTTTCTGCTACTAAAGATAGGGATAATAATGTATTAATAATAGATGAATTTCATTATTTATAAGTTTGTACTAAATTAGTAATGGTGAATATTTTAAGAACATAATAAGTTTTTATAATTATATATTATTAAATTCCATGAATAGTCAGATACCTTATAAAGTTGACATAGAAGAAGACAATGATTCAGTATAAGATAACTATATTGCTGTGAATCTTAGAAAAACAAATATCAAATATCAAGAAGATTCTAAAATAGAAAATGTATATATCATTTCAAATATCCATTTAAGTGTTCCAAAAATTTCATTATTATTCATTTTATATAATGTTTCATAATTTTAATTAATAGTATAATTGAAGTTGTGATGCATCCTCAATGGTATTTTTATGAAATAAGACTGAAAATTTTAATTAAATCATTCCTCTATCAAATAGTAAGATATGTAAAATTTCTACATTCAAGAAAAAGATTTATTTATTAAAAATACATAAACAAGAACATTATGTTAGATATTGTGAATTATATTTCTCAAATAATGATCAATGTCTGAAAATATTTATTTTCACAGGGATTGATGAAGTGTTGTATAGTAAATGATATGAATAGTAAACATGTATGCAATTAATGCAATATTTTTATCAATAAATCTATATTTTTAAAACATTTAACATATAAATATTGAATAAATATATAGGATATGTACATCAACTGAAAACTGTGGTTCATATATCAAGTAGAGAAATATATTTTCATAGGGAGAATGAAGTTGACTCTATGAGTATCTCACTTAATGAGGATTAAAAGATGAATAATGGAATATATAAAAAATCTAAAAACATGTAATGAGTATTTTTATTTCAATAAAATGGAATTTTATTTGGAAAATGAATTGAAATTATATCATTTTTTATTTTGAAAAATCTATGAATATAATTAGTGAAAGATAATAGTTTAGTGAGAATAATAGTAAAACATCTGGGATTTTTTTATAAGTCATAGAATATATCTCATTATATAAAAGAATAGTACAGATAACAGAGAAATATGGTTGGGTTAATAATATAAATCATTCTTTCATTCCATAAAATAAAAATGAAACATCAAATATCCTAATCAAATGTATATGAAGCATTATAATCATCTCACCAATTACTTTCATACTGCAATGGACAATGAGACGTGGTAACCATGGTTCAACTCAAGAATGAGAAGTATTTCAAAAAATCTTATTTTCATTGGAAGGATGGTTTCAAAGACTATAGAAACCATATGTATTTTTTCCCTTTAGACAATTCCTCAATAAAGTAATGAATTTTTTAGGAATCATCCTTTATATCATCCCAGTTTCCATATATTCCACATTTTCCCATATCATATTGATTTTATCATCGATTTATGAATAGATTTCTCCCCCACATGTATTTGGGTCCTGTTGGTTTTAGCAGTCGGGGCATGCTGTTAATTATCCACTTTTAACGATTACTCTCATTTCTCAGGAAATAATACTAGAGTCATTTCCTGCCTTTATTCAATCGATGTAGTCCTATGAACTTCGATTTAAATAACATGTATCATTGATTCATTACTCACGAGATTCATTTTGTCCAACTCTTTATACTAATCCTACAACATTTTTCAAAAACCATCACAAACACGATCCATTCCAATGTCAAGAATAGATTAATAGTTTCTAGAAAAACATTTCATTTTTTACATAATCTTCCTCTTCAATTTCTTTCGTCAAGAATCCCCCAAATTCACTTTTAATGAGAAATAGGAACATATAGAAAAATTTCAACAATTATCCATGAAATGCACAATAATATTAAAATATAGAGAAAAATATTGTCATATCGCATATTCTACTTTCAATGAATGCTCATCATCTAATTCCAATAAAGTAATATTATTAATTAAGAATGATATGAAGTCTACCTCAATAATGACCCTATCATAATGGACAAATTTGGCTAGATCGGTTGTCCTATCCATCTTGATCTGGATTGTACCATTAAATGTTATGTAAAATAAAATATTAGGTTTCCATATAATCTATTTCAAATTGAAAATTATGATCTTGACTGATGTCCTTGTATTTGTTTGGGAAAAATTATTGAACTGAATGTCCCACTATTGAAAGAAAACCATACATGTATTTAAAGCTATTATTATGTTTCCCTAAGCACTATGATTAAAATAATATCAAGGAATTTTTTTTGAATGACACCTTGAGACGTTGTTATACATCTCCTATTAGAGAAACCATATAAAAAAGTTATTTTTTGAACGTGATCATCTGTTTTCTAATGTATTCCCCCAGAAGGACGAAGAACCATAGAAATTAGGCAATGATAACAAATTTTAAATTTATCTTGGATATCCCCCATTGGGAACCACCTATTCTATTTCAAACATTATAATGATTTGATGAGGATATACGTCTCTCATAGATGTGAAATTACTACAATTTCAGTATCATTTGTGTTCTATAAGATTGGGATGTGAATCAATATTCATGTTAGATCACATTATACCTATAAGAAATATTGTATTTATTCTCCTCTATTAGACCATATCCATCCACCAGTATTTCCTCCATAGAACTTTGTCATCTAGGTCATTCCACTTAATCCACTTCATCCACTAACTTAACCATAGATCTGAAAGCCTGGTTAATCTCATTCACATCACTAACCATACATCAACAAACTCTAATCAGATCACCTGCCAAATCTGCAGCTCAAAGCATTCCATTCATCTTGGTATCCACCCCCATAGTTTGAGGTATATCTCTTATTCCGACCTCCACCATCGATGATCTATGATAACAATTCTTATATTCCACCATCACATTCCACAAAGCATTATTCTAAACATCCAAGTTAACCATCATAGCTCTATTCACCATAGCCACCCCACCCACTATTATACCAGATCAACATGAGTTTTTGGAGCCTACCTCCACTATCAAAATGGACAGCTAACCACCCTTGAGGTTTACATCTATCATGATGAAAATATCCAAAATAATGAAGAAACATAATTTATAAGTAACCATACACATTAAGGTCATTGAAATGTTGATCAGCCGCCATCCATGATTATTGATGATCACTCAAATCAACAAAAATATATTTATATACATTTTAAAATTCATGAATTAAAGGGTAAACAGGATATAGTTAAATTATATTTAAATATAATATATAAATTTACCACAAAATAATAATTTTGTATTTTTATATGGTAATGGTTTGGAAAATAATAAGTTCATATAAAATGAATTTTCTTTTTATATATATTTAGTTTTATGGTATCTATTGTTATGAAAATAATAGTTATTAGTTCAATATAATATATATCAATAATTAGGTATTTCTTTATCTGTGTAATTCAGGAGGGGCGAGCCTTCCAAATAATGTAAAATTAGGACATTGATTTAATATTCATGATTTAATATGAATAATCAATTTTATGTTCATAATTAATTCTATGGGAAATTTGAACATCCTTGTTACATAAAGAAACAATAGATAACGATTTATTTTTCATAATTATAACAAAAAATTCTCTTATATTTTAGAATATGTGATAAGTATTAAAGCAGAACCCACATGCAGTGGAAGATACTTTATAAACATCTCAAAATAATCTCTCAAATATACTTCATACCATATACTCATAACATATGATACATGATTTGAGAAAAATTTATGTCATTTGAAGTATTTTATAGGATCAGTAACATTTCATAAAAATAAATAACTATTAAAATATTGTATTTTCTAAAAAATTGGATAAGATTATGAAATCAACAATTACTCTATTTTTTTGGTTTCAAACATAATATTCATAATGAATGTAAATAATGTGATGATGCAAATTAATTGATATATTAAAATTATATAGATGATTGAATAATATTGGATTATAAATGTGTTATGAATAAAAAATAATTAACCAATGTAAACCTATTTAATGTTTAAAAAGTTCAATATTATGATACATTGAGTATAAATAATAAAAAGGGTGTGTGTCATATAAGTATTTACCACATCAGCCAAATGACCATAAATTATATGACCCCTAGATATAATTATTGTGGTATTCTGATTCATTTAAATAATATTTATTTTAATATGATGCATGCCAAAAGAGAAATATTTTGAAATATTCACATATTAGAGTGTAGATTCAAACAACACATCACATGGAAAATACACATTTAGATATATATATATAAATTAATCATGTAACAATTTTATGGATATAAATATAATTTTATCCATTTAATTAATGAATTTAAATCATTCAGAAGCATCATGTTCATAATGAAAAATTCCAAATCATTTAAATAGTTGAAGGGTTTTAAGTTAATTTGTAAATAGGTATGTTGTAATTCTATAAAGATTAATCATTTAAATAACAAAAAAAAATATAAGATTTAGGAGTTTCATGATTATTTTGACAAACATATTATTTATCATGAGTACCATAAACCATATACCGAATAATAAAATGGTATATCTGAAAATATGAATAACATTTTGATTGAGATGACATAATACATGTTTATAGAACATAATAATTCACCTTTTATTTAGTGTAAATTGATACAGATAGTGCTTGTAACATCTCGGGTCCAAGTAACACTAAAGGTTCCCCATACCTGATTGGCCACATAGACTCAAGGGAATTTTCCAAAATTCTAGAGGTTGTCGACTAGTAGTAAGGGCCTAGGGTGTGATAGTCGGAAAACTATGTCATCATTGGCAGCGTGTGACATAGTAGAATGAATAATAACAATATAGAAAATAGTAAATAGCATGACACTGAAGTTAGAAATGGAAGAATGAATGATAATGGTAACAATAAGTCATTTCATATCAAAATGATGCAGCGTATCACATGTTCTAAGAAAAAAATGAAATCAATATAGACTGAAATCATGTACAATACCACACCAATGTAAGGTAACACAAAATGAAACATAGAAGCATCGTAAGCTTTGTTATGTCCCCATGATCTCATGATCCTAAGTAGTAATTAAGTACCTAAAAAATTTCTCATTCCCTCATTGACACATGAAGCAATATAATCAATTTGGGGCCAAACAAATTCCCACATAATGCGTGAGAAATAAATCCCAAAAGGATAACAACTAAAGTATGTTCCAATATGATAGCTAGTATTTTCAGTAGTATTGTAAAATATTGAAATATTGTAAACTAATAGGTACTCAAAATTAAAAAATACTACAGGTACTGAAATTAATTTATGGAGTTCATTATTTCTATTAGAAATTAAGTTACCTATGATATTTAAGTATTGAAATTTGACATAATCCCATCATTCCACATAGTAAAGTAAAAACAACTGATGTCTATAATGACCTTTTAAAAAAGTAAGTGAAGACTGAATCAGAGATTGTTCTTTGGATTGGATGATGTGTCACAATTCATTCCCTTCCTCTATTAAATTATAAACTGAGTCTGTTTTTGAGATTCTGATGTTACAATTCCAGAATCACTTCTGGTGCAATTATACCAACATCACGTGAGTCTATTCTCAAAGGTCTTACTTGGGAGCCCCTAGTGTAACACTATACATTGGTATAAGTTCATGTTATTTCTTCCTTAGTGATCATACCAGGATCCCCAATGTTTCAATATTGGTGTTGTATAATATTATGTCAATTTTGTTTGTCCTTAGTTTTCATACAAGGGATCCCAAGTGACACTAATGACCTATAACTCAAAATCTGATCAAGTAGGTCCATGACATTCTATGATGAACCCATGTGTCACTAATTTTCCAAGGTACAATACTTATGCAAGTCCATTCACAGTGTTCAATGCTGAACCCATGTGTCACCCAATGAAATTTATCCTTTAATAATTAAAATTTAATAAAACATTCCAATCTTCAAAAAAAACCACTGCTTGGGCAGTGCAGAGAACACACTCCCAATGACACAATCAAATCACTTACAATTTTATCACAATTTCAATTCCATATAATATCCTTGTTCATTTAAAACATCCCTATAATGGAAACAAAGGAATGCTCGTAAACATCATCATCCTAAATGTCTAATGAACAATTTTATGATAGAAATGCTACCACAATATGGCCCTTAATAAAAAAACATAGCCAAACATTATTTAATTATGAGAATTAATTCCCAGAAAAACTTTAGGTAATAATAAAAATAAATTTCCATTCATTTCACCACCTTAATCATGGGCGTGTAGTACAAATACTCTTATAACATCTTGTCAATTAGTGAGAGGCAGAAGACCACCTACCTTGTTGTAGTACCAATCTCCTCATCTATCCTCGACCTCAAATTCAAGAAAGAATATTTTAGATATATGAAACAAGAATATTTACTCAACCCTAAATAACATATTCCAGAGAAAAAATCACCAAGAACTGATCAAGAGAAATCTACCACCCGCCGAGAAGATTCGAATGGATCAGACAATGTTTGAATTGGAATCCATATGACTAAACAGAAGAATGAAAGAATCCCATCATGGATTCTTCATCAACATAGCGACCCCTCCATCCAAATGATATAAGAACAAGGATACTAGACATTTTAATCGTAAAGCACAAAATACACAGCATATAATTCCATATATAATGTGTTTATATTATTTATCTGCTCAAATTACAGGTTAATTTCATTAACATACTTTCCAGGACCTGCAGACATGACTGCACAACGTGTACTATAAAGTACACAATGTCTAGTTGTTATTTACTCTCTTCTATTTTGACATTCCCCCACACCATTTATTACCATCAATCAAGGCCAAAAAAAAATGATGTTTACATAGGATTACTTAGGTTGTAACTCTATATCAGTACTAGTGAAATTATGAATCATATACTTGTCTAAATTTCCCTTATTTCAAAAAAATCCATAGAAAAAAGAAGAAAATATGCAAGTACCTCTATGTAAGAACCATGTTTTTGGAAACAGCCCCGCCCCCAATAAAATTATTCTATTAATTTCCTTTATAGCGGTGTCGAAGAAATATATAATAATACCCTTTTCCATTGAGCACGTACATCAGCCACCCTCTCCCAAGTCTCATCATTTAATCGGTCATGCAACCATAACACCCATAAGAGAGGAACTAACTAGCCTTAGAGAACCTTTGTTCATGTATCCACTGTAACTATTAGATCCACCTCAAAGTATCCATCAACCTAAATCTCAACCTCATCGGGCTAAAAGATGTGAGACATGTTTAAGTGATATTGGCATAACTAAGATACATGGTAGTTTTCATGCATGGATCAATCACACTATGTTAACTATTACTGATAGTACATTGGCCTGAGTCTCTCCTGAATCTCAAAAGGACTTATGTATCTCAGTTTTTGTTGACCTTTTCTCCTAATCCTCTTACGTCCCAAACATTGTGTGGCACGTAGGAAAACATGATCCCTGAACATGAACTCTGATGGTCATCTATGGCGATCGACGTATGATTTCTGATGAGACTGGGCAGTATAAATTCCTTTCTAAATCCTCAGATCCTACTTAGTGATCTCCTAGACAAGAAGAGGTCCCAGCATAGCTGCCTAATCTAGATCCATCCAACACAGGGGTGATCGGAATGACCTTCCATACAATGCTTCATATAGATCCATCTAAATAGCATCATAGAAGCAATTATTATAGGAAAACTAAACTATAGATATGTGTCTCTCTCAATAACCCCCAAAATCCAGGATGCTTTCTTGAATCATGTCCTCCAGCACCTAAATCATGTGCTCTGACTGGCCATCTGCTTTGGGGTGATATGTTGTGCTTAGAATAACTAATGTACATAATTCCCTTTGTATCCCTTTCCTGAAATGAGAATTATACAGATTATCCCTATATAAATCAATAGAATGAAGGAACAATGATGTATTAAAATCTCATAGAAAGACAACCTCCGTATTTCATAAATAGTGAAGGATTCATTGGCTTGAATAAATGTGAATCTTTCATGATCCTGTCAACAAAAACCCATATGACATCATTTCCTTGAGGGGAACTTGTTAAAATTTTCATAAAATCTATTGCGATATCATTCCATTTCCACTAAGGAATGGGTAACTTCTATTAATGTCACGATAGTCTTTGGTTTTCCACCATCAACTTCTTACATGTGGATCACCTCATGAAAATACCAGCTACATATCTTTTCATACCTGGCCAGCAATACTGATGATGTAAATACCGATGAATCATGGTGACACCAGGATGCACTGCCCTTATAGAGGCATGAAAATCTTGCATCCTCTCCTCACGGATGTCCGCTAGAACCCAAACACATCCATGGATATGAAGGATATCCTTCTCTCCTACCTTCCATCCTGGAGGAGGGTCCTCACCATCCTTACTCGTTTGTAGAAGTTGGACTTTAGAGTCAATATCTTCCTCATCCACACATTTTCAAATAGGGTAGAGGTAACAACCAATGATGAAAGAAAAGTCTATCCATGTCTATCCTGTACCTCTAGTTGTATGTCAGATAACATCTAAATAAGAATCAACTCACCACCGTCATCCTACCTTCATATAGGCTGAGATATAATTGTAAGGGACCTAGTGGGGCATGGAGACTCACTCACCCTTATATTGGGTGTTGCGCATGTCGACCCTCACTGGTGCTATGATATGGGTGATGGGATATTGAGAACAACATTCCATCTTAGAGTATTTCCATGTTGTGCTCAATCGCCACCCTGAGTGATGGGAATGATGACCATAACTCATCCGGGATGTAGGTCTTACTAATCACCGATTAAAGCATATAAAATTTTTAGGGTGGTGTTGGATGTCTACGAGTTACATATGATTCCCCTCCAGCAATGTATATATATATCTCTATGTGTGTGTGTGTGTGTTTGGGTATAAAAATGAATTATATATATATATATAATGACTTAATCAAATGTACTTTCCATGGGATGAAGTAGGTACGCCCTCCATGTGTCCTTTATTAACTTGAGCAGAAGGTTATTTGTTTATTTTCTATTACTTTACATATATATATATATGTACGTGAACACCATTTAATTATGAGCACCTATTCGGATTACCAGTAAAGTGTGTTTGTGGGGGCCTACTAATATTTTAATCTCACACTATAATCTGGCCACCCATGGCACCAATGAAGATTATGCTGCATTAGGTATGAGTAAGTTATAAGGTCCTTCTAATGGTTCTTGATTATTTTTCGTAGATCGAGCAAAATAGTAGAGAACTGATCCTGTGCTCGTGATGTGAATGAGAGGATTTTGGATTTTTTTTTCACTTTTTGGTATTTTTATAGCATGATTTCATGCTTTCTCCCCTCATCCCATTATTTTTTAATTTAATGACATGAATCATTATTGACACCATTAGTGAGGATTTTCTAATATATACTTTTTTGATAATTTGTTTACTAATTCAGTTTCTTATCTTTCATTTATCAGTTTCTATTTTCTGTCTTTTTATATAATAATTATGCCGCTTCTATTCATTTGATGAATACATTGTAACTCTCTGATACGAGGGTATAGTCTTCCCATTGTACTACCCTTCCAACCTACATTCAAGTCAACAACCTCTAAAATACGAGGAGAAGTTCTTTAACAAATGTGACCCTATGGGCCTAGGGCATGGGTACTTTTCATCTAGGGTTGTGAAGTAACAAACTGGTATCAATGTTGCTCCATTCTCAACATACTGTTACTATACAATAGACTATTGATTGGGAATATTTGGGACTTGATCATAAGCTATGATTGGGAATCATGAATCCATGTACATGGTAAATAACAAGTTTCCATAATTATGACTGTTAATTATTCTATTATTTATTATGATTCGATTTTATTATTGGTTTAAAAACATTACTTTTTATGTTTTTTATATTGATATCTTTGAAATTATGACTTCTCTTTAGTTTATTGATTAAAGGAGGGATCTATATTAGGTCATGCATCATGATAGGAACATTATGATTAATATTCCATGAATATTTTTTAATGAAATGGTTATTTTAGTTACCATTTCCAATGGCATAGTCATAGTTCATTTTCATATAAATATTAAATTGTGTTGACCCCTTTTACAGATTTTGATCATGTTATGGTGTTATCTAGTCGGCGAAACATTTAGATTCATAAGGTGTACGTGCTGTTTTCGATCAGAAAATGGAATTCAATCTGTCTCAACCAATTTAAAGGCAATTTAAATGTTTGTAAAAGAACAATTTAAATGGGAATTACATCCATGTGAATTATATGTTTTGGGTTATACGGAGTATGGGACCTTATGGATTGTAAATTGGTAAAACACATGATTCATCCTTTTTGTATGTGATTTTAAAAATTTTAACTTGAAAAAGATCTAATTGAATTTTCCCTTTAAATTTAAATTAACAATCATTCACATGCCTGACCTAGAAACTATACATGAACATGGCCTTAGATGTTGGTACTGGGTGTTTCTTCATTTTTATGTTCATTGTGGTTTAATCTATCATGTAGACATGGATTCTAAAATATGTAGTGATGTGTGTTCATACATATATGAATTCATTGACCATGTCCTTGTTTCTCAAGTGAAATCATCAATATTACTTGTATCACTTCTGATTCAATCTTTTGGCATTTTTTTATAATGGTAAAGTATTCTCTAGTTGTGTGCTCTTATGATGGTGATTATCATGTTCCTAAGGTGGTTATTTGTGAGCTTCTCGGAATTCCTCCTTTTGATCCATCTATGGATCTTATTCCATTTCGATATGTGGGTGATGAAACCTAGTTTCAAGAGTGTTTTATTTGTATACTACATGGTATTCATGGAATAGTACATCCTTCCCCAAGTATGGTTGAGAGGAATTGTGAATTTGAGAATCCCCCAACTTTGTTAGGGGATGGGGGACCTCATGTTGCAGATCTTGGCTAAAGGAGATCCTATCTATGTTTGATCATATCAAGATGCATCCAGAGTGGAGGATCATGATATAATTCTATATGCTACATGAATCATCAAAGAGGTGGTGGGATTTTGTCACCTAGGTAGACCATTAATGTGGGATGGTTTTGTCTGGTATTCAGATCGTGATATGTGAATATTAATTTCCCTATTTTTTGCATGTAACACCCAAGATTTTTATGAGAAATATTTTGTTTTTATGTTATATAAATCATCAAAGGAATATTTCACAACACACAACACTAGCTTGGCTTTCTTTACACGCAATCACGGCCTTCGTCGATAGCTTGCGTCGTACGCAATACTGAGTTTCACTAAACAATGATATGCTATTAAAATATTATTAAAAGTAGCCATTATGAATAGTAATAAGCACTTTTTGAAATTTTATAAATTTTATTTTTCAAAATGGAATTCATTTTTGGATTTGGAATATTGAAATTATCCTAGGATGAAATTTTGGTTTTTTTCTGAAAACTTTCAATTTTTTGATGAATAGTGAAACCACTAAGTGGTAGTAAAAAAACTGAATTTTTAATAAAAGATAATTTTACCACTTCTGTTAGTGGAATTTCAACAATCCGAGAGACACGGTTGATGTCAGTAAGTAAAATGTGGTTCAATGAGATGAAAATAATTTTTGGTGAATAGTAACTTTTTACTTTTATTTACCATAGTTAAAAGAAAATAGGGTAATTGAGAGTAAAAATGATATTATTATTACCCTAAAACATGTCCTAATTATATTGGATAAGTGTACTTCAACCAAAAACAAACTTAGGAATACAATATGACCATTTAGGCCTACATAGATTAGATTTGGACATTTATTATTAATTTATTTAAAGAAGGGTTAAAATAGTTAAAATCAAAGTTTAATAAGAAAATCATTTTTTATATAGGGTTATACATAAGATAAATTCTACTATAAATATTAATTAGAAAGATAAAAGGATTTACTACATAATTATATTTTATTTTTAATTTTTATACTTTAAATAAGTTAATTTATTTATGACACAAAGGTGATGCAATAATTATCTTATTAATGAAATATTGAAATAATTGAAGTTATAAATACCCAAATAAATGTAATTTGAGACTTTTTATGAATTCCACTAATTTTCTAGGTTAATATGTCATGTTATTATTTATTTAATTAACTTTTTTCGAACTAATCATTCTTCTATGATTTTCACAAAAATCAATCACTAAATAGTGTCAAAATTGACATAAAATTGTTTTTAAAACAAATATTATATTATTTATTATTATTTTATTCCTAAAAATATAAATTTCGGTCAAATGACTTTGATAAGGTTATATATATTAATAATAAATAACTTGGGGTTCGTTTGTCTTGTTATAGTAAGTTTATTATACTTATAGTATAAGAACACAAGAAGACATGGTAAATGTAACATTATTTAACTTAATGTTAAATATAAAGGATAATGTTATGATAGGAACCTAAACATGTATAAATTATATTTTATGAGCTTATTTGGACCCATCCCCATTTTAGCTTCGAAATAAATCAATTTGGAGATATTTAAAACCGAATTTGACTTTATAATAAAATAATATTTTTAATTTTTCCAAGGGAGCCCCTCTCCTCCCTTATAAAAGGGCACCTCCTCCCTCTCCTCCTCACACCAATTTGAGACTTCAAGCTCGACCAATACCTGACCATTTCACTTCCCCACTTCCCTAGAAACATCCTAGAGGTCCTGGTATTATTCAAAGTCCAATTTTAGTGCCCTAAAAGGAGGTCTCAAAGAAGCGCTTCAAAGAAGAGGTAATGTCCGTTACCGATTCTTTCAACTTTATTTCTTCTTCCACCTCTTCTTATTTAGTTGTTTAATTATGAAGTAATAAAATCAGTATCACTAATATACTGATATGTTATTATAAGTATAACACAACCCTATTTCACCATCTATCCATCCAACGGAAAACGAAATCACCGCACGTGCGTACATACGGAAAACTATCTCCACGCCGTGGTGTAATCTATTTTCCACCACCACCTTATTTGGATGGGTATAATGGTGTAAAGAATGAATATATATGATTATTGTGAAGAGATATTCATTATGAAATAGTATACATACATTCCAATACAATTCCACGATCATGGGAACGATATCATCGCTCGTGCGTACGTACAGAATACCGTCTCCACGATGTGATGCGACTTGTTCTACATGATCTTCATTGAATAATGATTATATAAATGAATTGAATGAATTATTATGATATATATTACACTAATACCATTCTTTAAATTAGGTATCTATAACCAAAAAATAAGGATAAGAATTTATTCGACAAAACACACATAAGAACAAAATGTAATAAACACCCGAATAACAAGTAGCAATGAAATAATACTAATAATAAGCTAAGAATATGACCATATATGATATTATAACAATGAGTATGATTCTCGAATAAGTCAATGACATTATTTAAATCATTATACAGGAGGTTTGAACACTTACGATGCAAATCGGACCTAAGGTAAGGGAAAAATATCACAATCTCATTTTTATCTGAGATTGTTTATACTTTGGTATTTACTAGGGTGTATTTTATCTTCCACATCCATGTTTCCTAAATATGTAATATTTATATCCTTATACAATAGTTTATATCCAATTTTACCTTTCGGTGAGTTTTTAGTAAATTATATGAAAAGAATCTTTTGTTGTTTTTCGTAAGATGTACTTTTTGACTTTTCCGACAAAAGTACGAGAAGAATGTTTTCTTTTATCTTGTATGGAATGAATGGATTTTTAAAACATTATTTCCATGCATATTACCTTACAAGTTTTCAAGATTATTTTTAATCAACTTCTTTTAGTTTATAATTGTATGACATGTTCATAAATGAAAAGCGTTTTTGAAGTAGAAAGGATATTTTCCTCAAGAATGGAGTTCAAGTGTTTTATCAAAATTATTTTTCATATAAGATAATAAAGGGTTCTGTTTCTATCCCTATTATTACATTGATGGAATTATTTTTAGGAATTCCTTTATCTTATATGAATTGTTTTATGATTTCATGATGTTTAAGAATCTTATTTTTATTACATGAGTTTTGCTATGATGTATGGTTTATGATTTTGGGGCACACATAAGAATGGTATCATTATGAGATGGGTGGGACCTATATCTCCCTCCAATGCATTGGGTAAAGATTTTATATCTCATGAGATTGACATGGATGGAACAGTAGGTTAAACCGGTTCAGTGAAAGGAAGGAACTCGGTTCAGAAATGGACTTTGTCCACTAAGATAGTCTTGGAAATGAGTCTTGACTAATAAGAAATGATTCTATATGATTATGTGTGTATTCCAAAAAGTTTCTTGTTTCATGTTATGATTATTGGGATTACATTTCACTTCTATGATTTACCCCATGTTATGAAATTATGATCTATTTTGTAGGTTAAGATTTCCAAAATTTTATATTCTTATGAATATGATGTGATTGATATTTCTTTTTTTTACCCTTACTGAGTATTTGGGATCACCATTTTGGATGTTTTCTTTCCCCAGGCCAGGAAGAAGCGTATTAAGTAAGATATGCCAAAAAGGGACTATAGATATGATGAAATAAATGGGAGACAGTGTAGATGCTTTATGAACCAGTTGTTTATGTTTCCCAGTTTCTAAATACACTATACCTATACGGTCCTTTTGTGGTTTTTTTATATGTTGTAATAAGCGTACTTCAATTTTGATGTACTAACAAATTATGTAAAGTATGGGTTGTTATAGTTGGCATCAGAGGAAAGGTATAGTCAAACTTTGGAAACTAGGATTGGAAAGACTTAGTAAGAACCCTAAGGATAAGTCTAAGCATAGAACACAGTCTTAGTGTTTTAGAAATGGCCATGAATAACCTAGGATAAGACCTTAAGTGTGAAATTTTATTCTTGATTATGTGGTTTTCCTATTATAATTAGTGTTGCTCACACTATTCTTCTTGGTTTTAGTCAATGGCTGGAACCCGAAGGAACCGTGTTAATGAGGAATGCGATATGCAATGCAATGATTGCCCCCCTAAGAAACCAAACATTATGGGAGATGGAATGCAAAATCTTGTAGCCATGATCACACAACTTTCTAAAGCTATTCATCATGCAGGACTTCCAAACAAGCAAAGGAAGGAGCAACATTCTGTTGAATCCTTCACGAGGTAGCGTCCACCTTCATTCAGCGGGTCTACTGATCCATTAGTTGCTGAACAATGGATTAGTACTACTGAAAAGATATTTTCAGTTCTTCAATGTTCTGAACATGATAAAGTCATTTTAGCAGTGTATCGTTTGGAAGGTGATGCTGATCAATGGTGGAATCTTATCAATAATACGAGGAAAAGAGATGAAATTGGGTCCATGGAATGGGACGAGATCAAGATATTATTTTTCAATAAGTACTTCCCTCGTATTCTCCGAACAAAGATGGAGAAGGAGTTTCTAGAACTAAAGAAAAAGGATGATGAATCTGTTGGTACCTATGAAGTAAATTTTACAAGACTTGCAAGGTATGCTTCTGGTATTATTATCTAACCTGAGAGTAAGATCGATCGATTTTTTTGTGGCTTAAAACGAAGTCTTCTAAGGGTGTTAGCCATAAGGAACATTAATAGCTATGAGGAAATCGTTCGATGTACTCTCAAAGTCGAGATGAAGATTCGAGTAACCCATCAGTCATATGGGTTTGATAAGAAGAGGAAAATGGAATTCAAAGGAAAATCTAAAGAGCACACTGAAAAGAATATGAGTTTTCCCTTATGCTCAAAGTGTGGAAAGAAACATGGTGGGAGTTGTCTTAAAGGGACAAGTTTATGTTTCAAATGTGGAAAGGAAGGTCATTGGGAATTTGAATGCCACAATGATTGGAAAAAGATGTCTAATGATGAAAACAAAGGAATGGATACACAGAATGAACCTACTACACTTCAATGTTTCATGTACAAGGAGATGGGGAATTATGCCAATCAAGGCCCAAATCCAAGGGTTGATGACGATGGTCGACATCAACAAACTCCTAAGGCTAAAGACAAAGGAAAGTCACATGCAATTACTATCGGCGAGGTGGAGTTCGACAACGAAGTGGTGAGAGGTACACTTACAATCCAATCTAAAGTAGAAAATGTTTTATTTGATTCTGGATCCACCCACTCTATTATTTCTGAAGAAATTTCTAAGGATATCACTGTATTACCTCAACAATTAGATGTTGAGTTGGCTGTGACAACTCCTAATGGTACAACAGTCGCATCAAAAGCTAATAATTCTTATCTGATTGAAGTTTGTGGGAAAGTGATTACTACAAATCTTGTGATCCTTCCTATAGTGGAATTTGATGTGATTCATGGCATGGATTTGCTTTCTTTATATGGAGCTCATATCAATTTCCAAAGAAGGGAAGTCACATTTCATATTCCAGATCAATCTATGATCGTCTATCGATGCAAGGATGAACATAACCTTCCAGTGGAAATTTCATCCATCTTATGGGTCTTGATTCCACTGAATTAAGGTTATTTATCTCAAATGGTTTGTGAGAAACTCAAAATTAAGAATATTCCCATTTTACTGGAGTTTGATGATGTCTTTCCAGAGGAATTGCCGGGTCTTCCACCAAATCGCGAAGTTTAGTTTTCAATAGAACTCATACCAGGTGTTTTACCTATTTCAAAGACACCAAATAGAATGACCCCAATTGAGTTGCAGGAATTGAAGAATAAACTCCAAGATTATCTTGATAAGGGGTTCATACGCCCTAGTGCGTCACCTTGGGGAGAACCTGTTCTGTTTTTTAAGAAGAAAGATGGATCAATGAGACTCTGCATTGATTATCGAGAACATAAAAAGATCACTATCAAGAAAAAATATCCTCTCCCATGCATTGATGACTTATTTGACTGACTACGCAGAGCTCAATACTTTTCCATGATTGATCTTCGTTCAGGGTATCATCAATTAAGGGTCAAAAGGGAGGATATACCAAAGACGGCTTTCCGTAAAAGGTATGGACACTATGAATTTATAGTGATGCCATTTGGTCTTACTAATTCCCCTGCTATCTTTATGGATCTGATGAATAGAGTCTTTAGAGGCTATCTTGATCAATTTTTGGTAGTATTTATAGATGATATTCTTGTCTATTCCAAGAGCAAGGAAGAACATGAAAATCACTTGAGAATTATATTGAAAACCTTGAGAAAGGAGAAGCTTTATGCCAAATTTACCAAGTGTGAATTTTGGCTTCAAAAAGTTTCATTTTTGGGTCACATAATCTCAAATGAGGGGATATCTATGGATCTAGCAGAAACAGAGGTTATCGAAAGATGGTCAAGACCAACAAGAGTAACTAAGATCCGAAGTTTTCATGGTTTGGCTAGATATTATCGACGTTTTGTGAAATATTTATCACGATTATCTAATCCACTCACCAAGTTGACTCGAAAAGGAGTCATGTTCGTGTGGACGGAGGAATGTGAAGAGAATTTCAAGGAGTTGAAAAGAAGGTTATCCAGTGCACATGTACTCACACTTCCTTGTAGTGGAGAATGGTCTGTGATCTACAATGATGCATCCAAGAAGGGATTGGGGTGTGTTCTTATGAAAAATGATATGGTGATAGATTATGCCTCATGACAGTTGAAAATCCATGAGAAAAATTACCCAACTCATGATTTGGAGTTAGCTGCGGTAATATTTGCATTTAAGATTTGGAGGCATTATCTTTATGGAGAAAGGTGTGATATTTATACTAATTATAAAAGTTTAATGTATATTTTCACACAAAAGGAGCTGAATAAGTGCCAAAGAAGATGGTTGGAGCTGATTAAGGATTACGACTGCTCAATCCATTACGACCCTGGGAACGAAAACAAGGTGTAAGATGCATTACGTCGACAAGACCATGCTAGCTTATCCATGATGAGGATCACAAAACATCCAATATTTATGGATTTAAAAAGGATGGATCTTGGAATTATAATGGAAAGGGAAAAATCTTTTCTTTCTCAAATGAATGTTCAACCATCTATACATGTGAAGATTAAAGAGTCATAGAAAGAAGATGTCGAGTTACAAAAGAAGGTGAGAAATGTTCCTGAATTCAACCTTGATTGTGATGGGATAATAAAGTTCAGGAATCAGGTTTGTGTTCCTCCCATCCCCGAATTAAAGAAGGAGCTACTGGATGAGGCTCATAGTTCTTCATTCTCTATTCATCCTTGAATCAAGAAGATGTATAGGGACCTAAAAGAGTATATCTGGTGGGATGGCATGAAAAAAGATGTTCCTGAATATGTCTCTCGATGCTTAGTTTGTCAGCAAGTTAATGCTGAGAGACAGAAGTCTAAGGGGATGTTACAACCATTACCCATACCAGAATGGAAATTGGAAAACATCACTATGGACTTTGTCACAGGACTTCCTAACACATCCAAAGGCAATAATGCTATCTCGGTCATAGTTGATCGTCTTACAAAGTCTGCACACATCATTAGTATTAGAGAGGATTTCCCTCTGGATCAGCTTGCCAGGATATATGTGAAGGAAGTGGTAAGATTGCATGTAGTACCGCTTTCTATTATATCTGATCGGGAACCGAGGATTACCTCAATGTTCTGGTGAAGTCTTTAGCATACTGTGGATACAAAGTTGAGTTTCAGCACTGCTTATCATCCTCAAACAGATGGTCAGCCCGAGAGAACAATTCAAACTCTAGAAGATATGTTGAGAGCTTTCTCTATGGGTTTCAAAGGTGGTTGGGATCAACAACTACCTTTGGTGTAATTTTCTTATAATAATAGCTTTCACTCCAGTATTCAGATGGCTCCTTATGAAGCTCTCTATGGAAAGAATTGCAGGACTCCAACATGCTGGGATGAAGTTGGGGAAAGAATGCTATTAAGACCTGATCTTGTTGATGAGATGGCAGAAAAGGTCTGATCTATTCAACAACACATAAGAGTAGCTCAGAGTCGACAGAAACGTTATGCCGACAACCGAAGAAAAGACCTAGAGTTTGAAGTGGGTGATAAAGTGTTCTTACGAATATCTTCCTGGAAGAGGGTCATGAGATTTGGAAAGAAGGGGAATTTTAGCCCTATATATATCGGTCCTTTCGAAATACTGGATCGTGTTGGGAAGGTAGCTTACCAATTGGCGCTTCCACTAAATCTCTCTCAAGTTCATGATGTGTTCCATGTATCTCTTCTGATAAAGTACATACCTGATCCTTCACATGTACTCACCTCATAATTTGTACCTTTGGATTAAGATCTTACTTATAAAGAACAACCGATGGATATTCTGGATCGTAGCGAAAAAGTTCTACAGAAAAAGACCACTCTCTTCGTGAAAGTTTTATGGAGGAAGCAACAATTAGAAGAAGCTACATGGGAGCTTGAGGATATGATGATGGAGAGGTTTCCTCATCTGTTTGTTACAAAGTGACGAATTTTGAGGGTGAAATTCATTTAAAGGGGGGTAGAATGTCACACCCGAGACTTTTATGAGAAATATTTTGTTTTTATGGTATATAAATCATCAAAGGAATCTTTCACAACACACAACACTAGCTTCACTTTCTTTAAACGCAATCACGGCCTTCCTCGATAGCTTGCATCGTACGCAATACCGAGTTTTACTAAACAATGATATGCTATTAAAATATTATTAAAACTAGCCGTTATGAATAGTAATAACCACTTTTTGAAATTTTATAAATTTTATTTTTCAAAATGGACTTAATTTTTGGATTTGGAATATCGAAATTACCCTAGGGTGAAATTTTGGTTTTTTTCTGAAAACATTCAATTTTTGATGAATAGTGAAACCACTAAGTGGAAGTTTAAAAAACTGATTTTTTCATAAAACATAGTTTTACCGCTTCTGTGAGTGGAATTTCAAAAATCCAAGAGACACGGTTGATGTCAGTACGTAAAATTTGGTTCAATGAGATGAAAATAATTTTTGGTGAATAGTAACGGTTTACTTTTATTTACCACTGTTAAAAGAAAATAGGGTAATTAAGAGTAAAAATGATATTATTATTACCCTAACACATGTCCTAATTCTATTGGATAAGTGTAATTCGACCAAAAACCACCTTACGAATCAAATATTACCATTTAGGCCCACTTGGATTAGATTAGAAAATTTATTATTAATTTATTTAAAGAAGGGTTCACTAGTGCAGAAAACGTTTTTTACGTCGGTTATTTTTAATTTTTTACGTCGGTTTCTAGCCAACGTTAATACGTGTGATGTTATAAATAAGTTGTTTGACATCGGTTATTTAAAAACTGACGTCAAAAACATAAAATCGCGATGTTTATCACGTCGGTTATTTTAGAACCGACGTGATAAAGGGCCTGGAGAATGGTTTATCACGTCGGTTATCGAAGAACCGACGTGATAAACGGCCTGGACAATGGTTTATCACGTCCGTTCGTAAACAACCGACGTGATAAACAGGGGCGGGGGGGTTTATCACGTCGGTTCATATAGAACCGACGTGATAAACCGGGGTGAGGGTGGTTTATCATGTCCGTTCTATAAGAACCGACGTGATAAACCGGGCTGAGCGTGGTTTATCACGTCGGTTCATATAAAACCAACGTGAAAAACCGGGGGAGGGGGGTTTATCACGTCTGTTATTGTATAACCGCCGTGATAAACCAGAGGGAGGGGGTTTATCACGTCAGTTATTCAATCACCGACGTGATAAAACATTGTCCAGGCCGTTTAGCACATCAGTTATTCAATAACCGACGTGATAAACCATTCTCCAGGCCCTTTATCACGTCGGTTATTAAATAACCGACGTGAAAAACCATTCTCCAGGCCTTTTATCACGTCGGTTATTAAATAACCGACGTGATAAACCATTTTCCAGGCCTTTTATCACGTCGGTTATTAAATAACCGACGTGATAAACTATTGTCCAGGCATTTTATCACGTCAGTTATTAAATAACTGACGTGATAAACTATTCTCCAGGCCTTTTATCACGTCGGTTATTAAATAACCGACGTGATAAACCCAATTTTTTTAAAAATAGAATGCAGTGACCTTCTCTCCACCAGAATCAACCAGAAAATAAATCAAGAAATCGTACCACAAAAACAGAAGTACATCAAAATTATGCATGTACATAGATAACATATAAAACATACCCACTAGACAGCATCCACCCTCATTTATACCCCATGGACAGCCCTCCCCCACCCCGTTGGAGCCCTCACCATCATGTATACCCCCTGGACAGCCCTCCCCCACCCCATTGGAGCTCCCACCCTCGTGTATACCCCTTGGACAACCCTCCCCCACCCCATTGGAGCCCCCACCACACTCCTGGACTGCCCCCCGACCCCCGGACACCCCCAAACACCCCTCGACAACCCCCCACCCGCCTGAACAACACCTCCTCACCCCCTCACCCCACTTGACAGCCCCCATCACACCCCTGGACAACCCCCCACCCCTGGACACCACTCCCACACCCCTGGACTGGCTTCCCACACCCCTGGACATCCCTGCCACCCCCCAGGACTGTCCCCCCACCCCACCGGACAGCCCTCCCAGACCGCTGGACACCCCCAACCCCACTGAACACACCCACACACCCTTGGAACCCCTCCCCCACAGACCCAAATCCATACCAGAAGAACCATCAAAAGTAGACCAAAACATGAAGTAGAGCAAAATTAAACATTCACTTATATAACATTCAAAACTTACACTATCAACTTCAAAAAAAAACTAAATCAATCCTAAACAACTACCAAATACACAATTAAAAGAACAATATTCAAAATTACATTTTACATTACAAACAACTAAAATTCAATCAAACCTATAAAATAATTTGACCACACCACTTGTACGTGTTTGATGTCTTCAGCAGTATAGGGTTGAGGGTCATAAAAAAGCTATAAATGAAAAAGAAGATAGTTAACCTGTATAATGAATAAATCAAATTGAAATATGATGGAAAAGTTTAAGAGGAAATCGTACCAGGTGAAAATTCACAACTGTCCCAGTTGTTATTATTTCATACATAAATCTTAACATATAATATCCGCATTCGATGATGTCTTGTTGTTCATGACAATTCTGTTTTGAATGAGTGTAAATTCAATATATTATTTTTATTTAATAAATCAAAAAGTACAAATTATAAATGGAAATTTACCTTCACATTTACATATTTGATCTTTTCATTTCTTTTCATTGTGTTTTTTCGAAAGTAGACCCATGCACTGTTAGAAAATAGTACGAATGGGGTAAATTTAATATTCATTATAATATATCAATCTATTGAGAAATTGAAACTTACTTTTCCAATATATTCTTAAAACTTGCCCGCACATCACCATGAACAGAGCATTTCCAATAAAGAGCTTTCTCCCTTGGGCAAAAAATCCCTAACATCCAATGATTACTGATAAAAGGAAATTTATTGTTAGTGGTTTTTTATGTTTAAAGATAATTAACTCTTTGAGAGAAATGTGTTTCATACCTCTCACAAAAAGGCATCATCCAACATTGTTGGATTATATTCTTTTCAAATCTTTCAGCAATATAAACCATTCTTTGTTGCTCAGTCAATGCACATGCTTCAGGGGAAATCAATTGTGGGTCCATGAATCCATATACTTCTGTCAGTTCATTCCTCTCACAAATTTTATAAAGATACCTAATACAAAACATATATAAGTATACATTTTTAATAAATATAACGTAGGGAAAAGGTTTTAAGACTTACATGGAAAAAAATTGCACCACATTGATGCCCAACTTATCTCCAGTAACAAGCTCCATGATATCAGATTTTGTAATCCCCACACTTATTTCACGTCCACAAACATGAGATTCCATTGGAAACTCATAAAAACCCAACAACAAATGTGAATATCTTGACAATCTGTCAAGACCACTGGAATCTGTATCTGATGTCATAACATGTTGTCTTTGTTGTTGTCTATACATTATTTCTTTACCTTTGAAGTATTCCTGTGAAAAAAAATTGAGAATTATAGTAGTTTTCAAATGATAAAACAACTTTAATAAAAAAAAATAAAATAAAAGATATAACATTCATACCTCTATGGTGATGAGTTGAAGATGTCTAGATGGCCAAACTAAAAAATGGTTGATACTCTGTCCAACTGTCGCCACCTCATCTGTAGGTATTGGTACCCTAGCTGATCAATCTATAATATCCTGTACAGTGACCCTCTGATTCTCTACCTCTAATTGTTGATGATGAACTGTATCGCCTATACAATATACCAACTCGTATGCTACTATATGATGTTTAGAATCATCAACATACAACTCGCAATATGTAGGAAGTTGCGGCGGAGGCGTAGGATAAAAAATGGGGTCCGTAGGCTGAGGTGGGGGAGTGGGAGCTACTGGCGGAGGTGGAGGATAAATAATGGGGTCTACAGGGGGAGGTGGAGAAGTGGGAGCTGCAGTCTGAAATTCTCTTTGCATTTCTGCAAACATAGACTGCACCGAATCTCTAATCTTGTCTTCCATCGTCGCATTAATATTTTGAACTTCAGCCTCCAAGGATTCTATTTTTTTATAAACCCCCTCAATGTAAGATGTTGAAGAACGTGGAAACACTTTTCTTACAGATACACCTGTCGGATATCCTCTTACACGACCAGGATGTTCGGGCCTTCCCAATGCTGCAATTAAAATATCTTCCCTCCCAGTAGCTGTAACTGTCCCCTCTAAACTCTGCTCCTCAAGAGAGTCCTGTATTAATTAATTGAACATTTCTGTAATGATTGAAACTTATATGAAGAAAAAAGATAACTTAAATAAATTAAATATATATCTTACAATCCTCTCAGCTACGATTCTCGATTCTTCTAAAACATATTGCCCTTTTTTTCCCTTCCAAGCTCTCTTCCATTTTTCATGTATAGATGGAGGGGATGGAGGGGCCACCTCTCCAGAGCTTGAAGACTCAGCTCTTAGTTATTGAAATTTTTCCGCTATCATTTTTTCTTCCAATAATGTATACCCTCCCTGATATAAACTATGAGGGTATACATTTTTAGATTGGGTCTCCTGATGAGATTTCCTTGTTTGTTGTAATTTAAGAATAATAAATCATTAACAAAACATTAATAAAATCATTTATATAAGAAAGTTTTTAAAAGTTTACATTGCCCTTACCAGAAATGACTCTTTTTTTCTACTTTCAAAAAACTGTCTCCATGTGTCTTCATCTATAAAAGGATATATACGACATGGATTGTCATGACTCCTATGACCATAAATGAAATCAGATGAGAGGGTTGATTTGAAATCCCTCCATCTCCTGGCAGCCAACGATAAGCATTTCTTCCTGACTCCTCCTGTGTCAGGAATATCAAATGTCATCTGATAATGAAGAGGTTAAACATATTATATATACTAGAAACATTAAAAGAATGGTCACACAATGACAAAAGATCTTACCAAAATCGTCTCCCACAACTGAGAGATAATCACTTTATCCACACCTCTCCAATCATTATACAGAATTCTTACTTTGTTCTTAGCCTGAGTTGCAAAAAAACTCTTAAAATCTTTGGCATTCGGACCTCTAGGAACATCATCATCATCAAACTCAACTACTATCCTCTGATCCTGCGTACGGGCAAGTGATAATTTTGGTAAACGTGTGCACCCACGTTTACCAACCTTTGAACTCTTTGTTGTAATAGGAGCATGTGAATGTTCATCCCCAGAGGTATGACCAGCAATATGCTCCTCTCCAGAATCATGTGGTCGATCATCTGAATGATCTGTCATTATCCTTCAAATCAAAAAAACAAACGTCAGTTCACAAATATACAAATTCAAATATTTTAATACTACTGTAATCAGAAAATAGAAAAGTGTACTAGGTTACATAATAGTAAACATTGGTAATATGGTATGCTTGTTAAACAATGGTAAAGATGGCAATGATGGTCAAGATGGTCAAGATGGTCAAGATGGTAAAAAATGGAAAAAATGGTAAACCCGGTAAACATTGTAAACATGGTAAAGTAATTGTCAGTGAACAAATATACAAATTCAAATATTTTAATACTAATGTAATCAGAAAATAGAAAAGTGTACTAAGTTACATAATAGTAAACATTGGTAATATGGTAAGTATGTTAAACAATGGTAATGATGGCAAAGATGGTCAAGATGGTCAAGATGGTAAAAATGGTAAAAATGGTAAACCTGGCAAACATTGTAAACATGGTAATGTAATTGTCAGTGAACAAAAATATGCATTTTAAAATTTATGTAATGGTTATAAACATGATAAAGTAAACTTAACAAACTTAAAACAAACAAAAACATATACTTATTTTATTTTAAAACATGTTTTAATAAATAAAAAACTTACAATATCTAACATTTATGGAAAAAATAAATTTAAACAAGAAATAAACATATGTTACCTGTAATTTTAGGAATGTACAGATAGATTGTTTTCCCAAATTCTTTCGTCGTGATCGTTCCTTATGGCACAAACTATGTCTTCAACATGATTGTCATTATGTTCTGTTAATATTTCCATTGAAGTAGGGATCTCACATAAATCAGCATATTCATCAAGTTCATCCTCACCAACATATTGTTTTTCCATTGTAAAACAATAGCCCACTGCATATCTGATTGATCTACTACATAAAAAATTTGTTTTTCATGTGTTTCCATTATAAAAGAATCAGCTGTGTCTTCCAATCTATTCAGATTAACAAGTGTCATTCCAAATTCATCATGTCTAACACTGTTGTTACCATTAAACCATTTACAGTTAAAAACGGGAACTTTAATTTTAATGTAATCAACCTCCCATATGTCTTCAATCACTCCATAATATGCATTTGATGCAGAAATTGGTTTTTTGTCCTTAGCACTCGAAAAATGCATTGCTTTTGCAAACACCAATACACCACTATTCTGAACTGCACTTCTGTTGTCCTGAGCTTTTGTATGAAATGTATAACCATTAATGTCATAACCAGACCATGTTATCACATTTAAACATGGACCACCCACTATCCATTTTAATGTCTCTGATACATCTGATCTACCAAGCAAAGTCTTTTTAATCCATGACAAAAAAGTTTTGTTGTGCTCATTCAAAATCCACATTTCTTTCTTCTTTGGATGACATTATTTCAACTCATTAATATGCAATGTGATATATAGTTGCGCATCAGCTATGTTATTCAAGATGTATGATTCTAACTTCTTTATCTGTTCATCTGACAATGATTTGACTTTCATGCCGCGAATCCCCTTTCCCTCATTATTAACTCATTCATGGCGAGATGGAGGAAAACCTATGTGTTGCGCCGCAGCCAAGTAGCTCGTACAAAACTCTGCTACCTCTTCAGAAATATACTTTTCAATAATGGAGGCTTCAGGTTGATATAGATTTTTAACATACCCCTTTAATATTTTGATATACCTTTCAAAAGGATACATCCAACGAAGATATACAGGTCCACAAAGCTTTATTTCTCGAATCAGATGAATCATTAAATGCACCATTATATCAAAAAAAGTTGGAGGAAAATACATTTCCAATTGAAAAAGTATAAAAATTGCATCCTTTTCAAAAATGTTCAAAGCATTCATATCAATCACCATGTTACAAATTGAATTGAAAAAATAACACAACTTCATTATAGTCTTTCTGACACGAATGGGCAATATTTCACGCAATGCAACTGGTATAATTTGTTGCATCATGACGTGACAATCATGTGATTTCATACCTATCAACTTCAAGTCCTTCAATGAGACAAAATTTTTTACATTAGAAGAATAACCTTGAGGCACTTTGGTATCATGAAGACACTGACAAAAGCTAATTTTCTCCCTCTTCGATAATGTATGACAAGCCGGGGGAAGAAATGTTCGTCTTCCTTTAGGAGTGGGAGCTAACTCCAAACGTATTCCCATTGATAGTAAGTCTAATCTTGCATTCAACCCATCTTTAGTCTTTCCTTTAATATCTAACAATGTTCCAATCAAAGAATCACAAATATTCTTCTCCACGTGCATGAAATCAATATTATGTTTAACTTCATGATACCTCCAATATGGTAGCTCAAAAAAATTTACCTTGTCTTCCAAATATGTCGATCATTAAAATATTTCTGTGTCTTTCCCAGTGTCATGTCAAGGTTTTTTACCCTCTCAAAATAAAGATCAGGGGATAAAGGTTTTGGAGCAGTATCAAATTCTTGTTAGCCATTGAATGCCTTTTTTAGTCTTCTATAAGGGTGTTCCATAAGCAAAAACTTTCGATGACCCATGTACACTGTTTTCCTCCCATGATGCAATTGACAATAGGACGTCTGTTGTTCGCAAATTGGACATGCTTTATGCCCGTTAAGACTGTATCCAGAAAAATTTACATATGCTGGGATGTCATTTATAGTGAACAGAAGCACTGCATGCAATTGAAAATATTCCATTTTATAAGAATCATACACCCTAATACCATCAGCCCATAACAGTTCCAAATCATCAATCAACGGTGACAAGTAAAAATCAATATCATTACCGGGTTTCTTTGGACCAGAGATCATTGTACTCAACATGACATATTTGCGCTTCATAAAAACTTCAGGAGAGAGGTTGTAAATTACCAATAAAACAGGCCCTGAACTATGTATGCTACTGAGTGTTTGGTATGGATTCATTCCATCTGTGCACAACCCTAGTCTGAGATTTCTTATTTCATTTCCAAATGTAGAACACTGCGCATCAATTTTCTTCCATTTTGGACAATCAGCTGGATGACATATTTTTCCATCACATACCCGCTCTTCAGCATGCCATCTTAACCTTTTTTGCATCATGTGAATTAGAAAATAAATGTTTGAAATGATTAATTATAGGAAGATACCAAAATACCTTTGAAGGGAGATTTGTAATCTCTACATCACCCTGTGATTTTTCTTTCACCTTATACCGTGATGTCCCACATTTTGGCCACTCTGACAGAAATTCATATTCCATCCTATATATAATGCAGTCATTCGGACAGGCATGTATTTTCTTGTATCCCAATCCCATCGGGCATAATATTTTCTTGGCTTTGTAATGAGAATCTAGAAGATCATTATCTTTTGGAAGAATGTCTTTCATCAATTGTAGCAGCTCTGTAAAACTTCAGTCACTCCATCCATGCTTCGCCTTCAGGTTAATCAATCTTAACACCGCCGACAGAACCGTAAAATCTGTACAACCGGGATATAATAGTTTTTCAGCATCACCATATAGACATGCAACGGTCGGTTCTATCTCAATTTGTTCTGCTACAATATCGCGAATCATTTCTTCAATTCCATCGAAGTTACCATCTTGTGAATCATCATCATCAGTGACATTCCGTCCAGTTGCACCATGCCAAATCCAAGGGCTGTAACTCGGATTAAAACCATGACATATCAGATGATCTTTTATCTCTCTACTTTTCAACTTCTTCATATTCAAACATTTCAGGCATGGACAGAAAAAAATGTCACTACTTGGAACATTTCGTTTTGAAAATTCCAAAAAGGCATCAACACCTTCCTCAAATTCATTGCCCATTCGATGTGCCGTAATCCAACTTCAACTCATTATTACCTATAACAAATATCAACAAAATATATATATTTTTAAGATAAGACAAATACATGTTTATTTGTAAAAAATCATAATTTGAATGTAAAACAATTTAAAATATAAAAAAATCTATAGGTTTTTAAAAAAAAATGCTTGAATATTATTTTTAAAACAAAATATAGTTAGATGTAACAGTTTTAAATTTCATTGAATCAATGAAAACCATGATGCCTAATGATTCCCCAAATAAAATATATATCAATAAAACATAAACAAAATGATTTTTATCTGGAATAAGTGATTATGATGAGATGATACACATTTATAATAATCTCATGCCAATATACTAATAAACATGTTAAAATATAGGAATACCTAATGGAGCATATAACATGTGTTATTCATGCTTGTTGTTCAATCATTATGATCTAAAGTACTCAACACTTTCAAGTGCCAAAATCTTGAAAGTAGTAGTAGTTTTCATAAGTACCCAACACCAAATAGCAATACATCGTAAGTGTCATGTTAGAAATATGAATATAGACCATTTGTTTTATGTTTAATAAAATTTTCATATTATCTGATCATTCTGATTATATATTAGAATTACTATATCCTTTTGATCCGATATATAATCTAAGGACATTAATATTTCTTTAGAAAAAGTAATGTTAATATCATGGTAATGTAAAAAAAAGTATATGTCGAACAGTATATATGTAATACCAATAAAAAAATACATATGTGTTTGGCCTGGGCTTCACACATAAAAAAAGTCATCTCAATGATTAAATTTTTGAATCATCCTACATAATACTTATTTTTATAACTTAGGGAATGAAAATAATAAAAGTTTTGATTTACGATACTCATTATGGGTAAACATGATATATATAAATATAATATCTAATCTCATAAAAAGATATCCATGGGGGTATAAGAGAATACACAAAGCACATGATCAAAAAGATAAGTGAAACAGTTCTATATAATCATAGATCATAAAACGTGAGTCCAAGTATAACAATTTTAGCATAACATAAGACATGATTTATATGATAGTGGGAACATGATTTAAAAAACCTTATTCACAAGATCACAACATTGGTATGTGTAATAACATAAGAGTGTGGCACAAACATAATCATATAAGTCATAACATATGTAAAGGGAAAACATAGTTTCATTCACCTCATATTGGGATATGTTAATCACCTTTCCTATAATTTATTATAATATTTCTTACAAGAGACATCACATAACACATTGGACATGGTATAACCATTTGTATCCCATATTGATCTATGATATATAATGCATTGTCGAATGCATTAAAAGGATATTATGGACCCAAATGTCACATAATTACTAACCATATATATGGGTGAATCGTGATCATCAAATCATTTATAACACTTTCGTAGATCAATTTACTAACAAAAATGAAATGGGGGTCATAATTGTTTGTACAAAACATAATAATTATCAATACATAAAAATGTGTTTGGATGGTAAGATAAGATAATATAACTAATTCAATCTAATTATCGTTAAATTATTTCTACCTAGATAGAAAAGACATTTATAAAAAATATAATTTAACTTGAGAATGAAAAGAAAGTACCCTTTACCTTTTTTATAATGAAAAATCGGAACAGGATGATAATAATATTTAGGTATTATAATTTATTTATGAATTAATAATAATAAAAGAAATCACCTCACTTGGTTTTGTTGAAAATCAAACATACCATCATATTCAAGAAATCAGATACACTTTGCATGAAAAGGTCCATCATTTTTAGGAGATGACTGAAAGAAGAAATGTATTATTAGACTCACCATGAGTCCAGAATGACATATTTTATTGTAATAGGTATGAATTGACATTTTTATGAATGCAGATGAAAACAGATGATGGTTTTCTGATCTAGGATTTCTAAAAATCATAATTTTTTGAAAAAATATTATGATGTAAGAATGTTGAATGAAATTTTAAGGATATGTATTAATGATTGTACCTGGTCCAATTTCATTCATGAAAATCATTTTCTGGACAATCATATTGAAAATATGATTTTAAGAAAATAAGTACTACCAATCTTCATCCAGAAAGACACATTCCAGCTAAGTAGGAAATAATAATGTTGTTGGAAGAATGGAACGTTACAGTATGACCCATTATTTTTCAGATTTTGCTGAAGCTAATCCTCAATGTTTTAAAATTAATTATTCTTTCTAAATAATTGAATAATTTGAATGGTTGTGAAGTCAAATATCTATGTTCTCATGGTCATAGTAATATTTTTATCAGATATTGATTTATTTAGATACTTACGAGGTTGCTCGTAATGAAGTTGCTGGTATTCAGATAGATCAATATAGCGATCATATTGGAGTTGTTACTGATTCGTATTTCTGAAGAAAAGATGAAGTATAAGTGGTTTAAGAAGCTTTAATGAATCTACTTTTTCATTGTACTATAGAATCGTAAAGCGTATATCAGAATGAAAATCTTGAATAAGAGTTAAAAATAGTCTTATCCAAAATACACCTGCTTGAATGTTGCGAGTTGAATGTTGCGAGTTGAATGTTGCGAGTTGAATGGACATAATAACCATTTGCAATAACAAAAAATTCCACGAGATTCAAAAACGAATGAAAAGCACATCAAGAATTGAAACAAAAACGAATGAAATAAATTCGTGGAAGGCTTACTTGAATGTCGCGAGTTGAGATGATAAATCCGATAGGAGTGAAGATGATAAACAATGAAACCAAAATGAGTTTAATGCAGGAGATCGACGAGCCGATTAGGGTTTACCGCGAGAGAGAGAGACGAGCCGACGACTGTCAATCGAAAAATCGTAAATGACAGAACACGGGCATTAATTTTTTTAAATGTTTTATAATGTCGGTTATTAAATAACCGACGTTATAAACTATTTTTTAACTTTATAATGTCGGTTATCTTAAAACTGACATAAAAATTCTCCCGCCCTTTGGTTTTTTACGTCGGTTATTTTATAACCGACGTAAAAAACGAGATATGTACGGGTTTTTTAAGTCGTTTATTTTATAACCGACGTAAAAAACCAATGCACTGGGGGTTTTTTACGTCGGTTTCCAAATAACCGACGTAAAAAAACCCGATATCGACGCATTTTTTACGTCGGTTATCAAATAACCGACATAAAAAACCAAAGCCCCAGGGGGTTTTTTTCGTCGGTTATAAAATAACAGACGTTAAAAACGCGTTGATATGGGGTTTTTTACGTCGGTTACCAAATAACCGAGGTAAAAAACCCCCCACGCATTGGTTTTTACGTCCATTATAAGATAACTGACGTAAAAACCCAACATGAGTGATTTGTAACGTCGATTATTAAAATAACCGACGTGAAAAATCTACTCGCCACATTTTTACGTCGGTTATATGTAACCGACGTAAAAAATGGTGACGTAAAAAACGATTTCTACAATAGTGGTTAAAATAGTTAAAACCAATTTTTAATAAGAAAATCATTTTTTATATAGGGTTATACATAAGATAAATTCTACTATAAATATTAATTATAAAGATTAAAATATTTCCTACATAATTATATTTTATTTGTAATTTTTAGACATTAAATAAGTAAATTTATATATGACACAAAGATGAAGATGTAATTATCTTATTAATGAAATATTGACATAATTGATGTTATAAATACCCAAATAAATGAAATTTGAGACTTTTTATGAATTCTGCTAATTTTATAGACTAATATGACATGTTAGTATTGATTTAATTAACATTTTTAGAACTAATAATTCTGCTATGATTTTCACAAAAAGCAATCACTAAATAGTGTCAAAATTGACATAAAATAATTTTTTAAAAAAATATTATATTATAAATTGTTATTTTATTCATAAAAATATAATTTTCTACAAAAAGACTTAGATAAGGTTATATATATTAATAATAAACAAATGGGGGTTCGTTTGTATTTTTATAGTAAGTTTATTAACCTTATAGTATAAGAACACAAGAAGACACGGTAAAAGTAAAATTATTTAACATAATGTTAAATATAAATAATAGGGTTATAATAGGAACCTAAACTTGTCTAAATTCTACTGGATGAGAGGATTGCGACCCATCCCCACCTGATCTTAAAAATAAATCAATTTGGAGCTATTTAATACCGAATTTGACTTTATAATAAAATAATATTTTTAGTTTTTCCAAAGGATCCCCTCTCCTCCCTTATAAAAGGGCACCTCCTCCCTCTCCTGCTCACACCAATTTGAGCCTTAAATATCAGCCAATCCCTACCCATTTCACTTCCCCACTTCCCTAGAAACATCCTAGATGTCCTGGTCTTCTTCAAAGACCAATTTTAGTCCCCTAAAAGGAGGTCTCAAAGAAGCGCTTCAAAGAAGAGGTAATGTCTGTTACCGATTCTTTCAACATTATTTCTTCTTCCACTTATTCTTATTTAGTTTTTTCATTATGAAGTAATAAAATCAGTATCACTAATATACTGATATGTTATTATATGTATGAAACAACCCTATTTCACCATCTATCCATCCTATGGAAAATGAAATCACTGCGCGTGCGTACGTACAGAATACCGTCTCCACGCCCTGGTGTAATCTATTTTCCACCACCACCTTATTTGGATGGGTATAATGATGTAAATAATGAATATATATGATTATTGTGAAGTGATATTGATTCTGAAATAGTTTACATAC
Source organism: Viscum album (assembly GCA_963277665.1). Classification (NCBI taxonomy): domain Eukaryota; kingdom Viridiplantae; phylum Streptophyta; class Magnoliopsida; order Santalales; family Viscaceae; genus Viscum; species Viscum album. Next base: position 260,615,691 of record OY728164.1, on the reverse strand, counting down.
ACTCTAATACAATTACACAATCATGGGAACGATATCATCGCTCGTGCATACGTATGGAATACTGTCTCCACGATGTGATGCGACTCGTTGTACATGATCTTCATTGAATAATGATAATATAAATGAATTGAATGAATGAATATGATATATATTACACTGATAACATTCTAGAAATGAGGTATCTATATCCTAAAAATAAGGATAATAATATATTCGACAAAACACGCATAAGAACAAAAAGTAATAAACACCTGAATAACAAGTAGCAATGAAATATTACTAATAATAAGCTAGAATATGACCATATATGATATCATAACAATGATTATGATTCTGGAATAATTCAATGACATTGTTTAAATCATTATACAGGAGGTTCGGACACTTACGAAGCAAATCAGACCTAAGGTAAGTGAAAAATATCACAATCTCATTTTTATCCGAGATTGTTTATACTTTGGTATTTACTGGGGTGTATTTTATCATCCACATCCATGTTTCCTCAATATGTATTATTTATATCCTTATACAATATTTTATATCCAATTTTACCCCTCGGTGAGTTTTTATTAAAATATATGAAAGGAATATTTTGTCGTTTTTCGTACGATATACTTTTTGACTTTTCCGACAAAAGTACGAGAAGAATGTTTTCTTTTAACATATATGACATGAATGGATTGTTAAAACATTATTTCCAAGCAACTAACCTTACAAGTTTTCAAGTTTATTTTTAATCAACTTATTTTAGATTAGAATTGTATGACATGTTAATAAAGGAAAAGTTTTTTTGATGTAGAAAGGATATTTTCCTCAAGAATGGAGTTCATGTGTTTTATCAAAATTATTTTCCATCTAAGATAATAACGGGTTCTGTTTTTATCCCTATTATTACATTGATGGAATTATTTTTATGAATTCCTTTATCTTATATGAATTGTTTTACGATTTCATGATGTTTAAGAATCCCATTTTTATTACATGGGTTATGCTATGATGTATGGTTTATGATTTTGTGGGACACATAATAATGGTATCATTATGAGATGGGTGGGACCTATATCTCCCTCTAATGAATTAGGTAAAGATTTTATATCTCATGATATAGACATGGCTATAACGTCATGTTAAACTGGTTCAGTGAAATAGGACTGAAACGAGGAATGAACTCGGTTCAGAAATGGACTTTTTCCACTAAGATAGTCTTGGAAATGAGTCTTGACTAATAAAAAACGATTCTCTAGGATTATGTGTGTTTGCCACAATGTTTCATGTTTCAAGTTATGATTATTGGGATTACATTTCACTACTTTTTTTATCCCATGTTATGAAATTATGATCTCTTTTGCAGGTTAAGATTTCCAAAATGTTATGTTCTTATGAATATGATGTGATTGATATTTATTTTGTTTACCCTTACTGAGCATTTGAGCTCACCCTTTTGGATGTTTTGTTTCCCCAGGTCAGGAAGAATGGTATTAAGTAAGATAAGAGAAAAAGGGACTATAGATATGATGATATAAATGGGAGACATTGTAGATGCTTTATGAACCAGTGGTTTATGTTTCCCAGTTTCTAAACACACTATACCTATACAGTCCTTTCGTGGTTTTGTTATATATTATAATAAGTGTACTTCAATTTGGATGTATTAACAATGTATGTAATGTATGGGTCGTTAAAGTATGGGTCCTGATATACATCAGGGATGAGCTAATACTGTAATTATAATTCTCAAAATGGGTGGTGTAACTTGGTGTTAACAAAACGTATAGAGGTCTATGAGGATAGTATTGGTGGCCTATCATGAAGAGTGAGATTTCTGGTTTCATCCCAAAATGTTGAACCTGTTAGTAGGTTGTGTAGGAACATCATCATCCAGCATGGATTTTGCAGCAATTTTCTATTCCCAAATGTAAATAGGAAAATGTTTCAATGGACTTCGTGACATGTTTACCATGCTCACTCCATGGTAATGATATAGTATGGGTTGTTGTGGATCATCTGACGATGGTAAAACACTTCATGATTTTGTGAGATCCCTTCATGGTGGAAAATCTAGGAATGTTGTACATCATATATGTGGTACATATTAATGTATATCATCATTCTATAATTTCTGATAGAGGAACTCATTTTACAACACACTTACAGAAGGTTATATATAAGGCCTTTGGTACACATGTAATTATGAGCATGACCTATCACACATGAACTTACATACAGACTGATAAGAAATTTTATGTTATAGATGATGTGATATGTGCTTGAAATATTGAAAATGGGCATTCATGGGAGAATAAAATTACTTTGGTGATGTTTTATTATCACAATAGCTTCCAGAAAACCACTGAGATCGCTCTTTATGAAGACTTATATGGTAGGATTTTTTCCTCACCACTACATTGGCTTTAGGTAGGGTAACCAAATAGGCTTGGGCCTCATCTCATGCAAAAGAAAATATAGCAGGTCTAATTGATTAGAAAGTGCATGTTGATAGCTCAGTCTAGATATCAATATTATTCCAATGAATCCCCGTAACACCTTTAGTTTCATATCAGAGATCAATTCTTCTTTCGAGTCCCACCCTAGTTGGGGAATAGTCATATTAGGAAGTAGGGTATGATATCACCAAGATTCACTGGACCCTTCAAGGTTTTTAGAAATATCAAAGGGGCAAATTTAGGAAGAGTAGCTTTAATGAGGAGAGATTTTAATGACACATGTTTTCTGAAAGTTACCAATCATTGGGTATTCAATTTAAATATCTTAAATGGCCCCGATTATGAGTCCTAATAAAGCTGTCAAGGTCTCATGAGTGTCTAAGATTAATTAGGATCCTAGAGTTATTTGAAATGGGCTAAATGACTATAGATCAGGGTTTGTCTAAACAATGCGACCTAGGGCACACGCCCCGTCCAGTGGTAGTCATGGGAACCTATAGGCAACACGGTTTATCTAAAACCTTGAAAAAATATATTTATGACCGTGAAACCTGTAATAGAGGGTGGAAAGATCATTACTACATTATTTTGTGCATATTTTGTAAAAACTTACAGTAGAACAATGTGATCCTAATTTTTTGGGTGTGAAATGACCTTTTCTCCCTTTTAATTTCATAAATCATATTCTCCATTTTTTTATTATCTCTAATAAGTGAAACACATCCTTCACATTATATAGGTTTAAATTTACCTAAGCCTTAAATCCTTTATATATAATCCATATTAAAACTAATAGTCGATCCATTAGAAGCGTTTTGAAGCCCATGGTGACGGTAACCTCATGAATTTTTCAAATTTCAGTAAATATTTGGATATGTTGCGGAATTTGGTTTTAGAATTTTATGCCATGTTTTTAGGGAATTACACAATTTATCTTATTTTTTTAAACATACCATAAATCTGAGGTAGATATTGAGTGAGTAATCATCTTTATCCATGAGGAATGTGGTCACATCATTTTCGATTTGAATTTTTGTCATTTCATAATTATGTAATCGTGTTGTATGATATACGTTTCCAAATATCTAAAAAAAAATTGGTTCCTTCATGTATATTTTAAATGTTACCATAATGAACATGAATTAATTTTTTTTTCAGGGATAACACTTCACTCATACACCACATATACACCCTTTGGTGTTCCACCATTAAATTGGATATTTTGGCCAAGTAGCATTAAATGTAGGGAACTCCCATTTAGATTTTGGTTTTACATTTAAATTCACTATACCTTGAATCATGTGTAATTTAATAAACCCAGGACACCCCATTAGTGTTTTTACAAAATATTCATGGAATTGTAGAAGTGGTATTTTGAGTTGTTGAACTTCGTAACATCCATTGGGATATGTACCCGATAAATGAATTTTACAAGTTTAGGAAAATTGAGTGACATTAATTTGAATATAATGAATAATGTAATATGATTGTTTCCATTTTAATGAAATGATCCTATTTATTGGATGATGAACCCAGTCCTTTCTTCATTCTTTCAGTAAATGATAATTGTAAAATATGATGATTTTAATGAATTGCATATGGTTTAAGAAAAAATGAGAGGTTTTTTCTCATGTGGCATGTTAGAAATTTGATCATGATATTTTCTTTCGAAATTCATGATGAAATTGAATAAGAGGAAATTCATTATGGTCATGTTAATAAATGGGAACATGTTGTTAATATATAATTGGATGATATATAACTTAATGAATGGAAAGATATGAACCATGCCAGTTATATATATTATATGCCTTTGTAGTGGCTTTGATTTGATGGTCAAGGACACAACGGGTCATGGTGGGACATGATCACTTATATCGGGTGTTGGGAAGGATAACATCACATGTACTATGGTACTAGGGATGGAATTTTGAGGAACAGGTTCTATACTATAGTGCTTCCAAATCATGATCACTCATTGTCCTAATTGCTAGGAAAGATGACCCTCACTCTATCAAAATGTTAGGATTAATACCCCTTGAATAAATCTTATTAGCTCATTAGAATTTTTTTTATGTCTACATGTTACCTTTTCCACTCCAAAAATATATACAATATATATATATGTGTGTGTGTGTGTAACCAACTGTATTAAATATATATTGGCATGATCAAATGTACCATCCATGGGATGATGTTTATAGACCATCTAGGTGTCCATTTGGAATATAAGGGGTAGTTTATTAATTCCACACATCATTAAATTCATATATATACAAAAATAATTCTTAATTACAATAACCTACATAGATTACTTGTAAAATCCGTTGGTGGTGGCGTACTATGATTTTTATCTCACACCCTACTCAGGCTACCATTGGAAGTCTTGAAGATTATACTGATCTAGTAATGAGTAAGTGAAAAAATACTACATGTTATTGATTGTATTTCCTATATTGAGATTTGTATTAGAGTATCGAGCATGTTCTCGAGATGATTTGGAGATGATTTTGACTTTTTTGGTTTTTTTTCACTTTTGTAAAGCATTACTTCATGATTATTCCCCCGTCCCCCTTATATTTTACTACCATTCCACACATCATGTATTGGAACTGATTGTGAGGCTTTTTAATATATACTAATTTTATTATTTTACTTATTTCTCCTCATTTCGTTCATTTATCAGTTTATATAGTCTATCTATTTATATCATTATTCCACTACTGTTTATGTTTAGTTAAATCCATTGTTCTACTCTAACATGAGGGTGTAGTCTCCCCACTGAACCACCCTTACACCCCTGCTTCTAGTTGATAGTCCCTCATATATTGGGAGATGCTCTTGAGTCCATGTGTCCAAACAAGCCAAGGGCATGAGATCATTGAAATTCGGTTTTGGGAAGACACACGAGTAAAACAAGTCACTCAACATTTTATTTATTTAATGGGACTTTTAAAAAAATCTCACAGAAATATATGTAGTTCATTGACTAATTAATTCAGTCATATATCAATGAATTTATAATTTAATTATCGTGAAATGGTTCTAGACATTATTTTGGAATTATATTACATTTCAATGAATAGATCTTTTTAATTTATACACTATATGGGAAAAATAATTCTAATAAAAAAAATTGGGTAATATATAACAAGTTATATTAGAAGCGATATGTGATGTGAAATAATGCATGTATTATTAGAAAAGTGTACAATAATTTTCATTTAATTTATATTGATAATACATTTTATCTAGTTTCTAGACTTGAAATAATATTCACATTTATTGTTAGAATTTTTCAATGATGATACAAGATGGTTAAAGTGAATTTCAAGATATTATTCATTAATGATCAACATAAAGGGGCTGTGTAATGTGATTTGTTTAAAGGATTTGTGATTTGTGATGATTAAATACTTTTTTTGGTTTTAAGGGACCACTTTGTACGATAAAAAATGATATGATATCCTATTATTCATAATTTTACTCATTAGTTAGTAGAATTGTGAAAAGTAAAGAAAAACATATACCTATACACAAAATAATGGGATGAGGTATATTTCATGGTAATCATCATTTTTCATGATATTATCCTAGATGAAAATAAAAATAATTTTATTAAAATAATTTTTACATAAATAAAATAGTTTATTTAGACATATATGTTGGTTCAGATGATGTATTTCATAAGGAAATAATGTTACAATGAGAATAATTTGATTTCTCATTATCAATGCAAGTATGTGATAATTTTTTCATAATATTTCAAATATATATAAATAATATTGTTTTTAACAAAATTTTTGTGGGAAGTATTTTATAATATGTAAATGAAAATATATATGTATATATGTTAATACATTGTATTTGAGAAAACACATATGTAGTTTCCATTATTATAAACAAATAAAAATATATTATTTCGAATATTTGTACATCGAATGTGATATAAAATTATTCGACAAATGAACATCATTTCCTTGATAGGAATATGATTATAAGGTTAAAAATGGTAAAAATGGTAAACCTGGAAAACATTGTAAACATGGTAATGTAATTGTCAGTGAACAAAAATATGCATTTTAAAATTCATGTAATGGTTATAAACATGATAAAGTAAACTTAACAAACTTAAAACAAACAAAAACATATACTTATTTTATTTTAAAACATGTTTTAATAAATAAAAAACTTACAATATCTAACATTTATGGAAAAAATAAATGTAAACAAGAAATAAACATATGTTACCTGTAATTTTAGGAATGTACAGATAGATTGTTTTCCCAAATTCTTTCGTCGTGATCGTTCCTTATGGCACAAACTATGTCTTCAACATGATCGTCATTATGTTCTATTAATATTTCCATTGAAGTAGGGATCTCACATAAATCAGCATATTCATCAAGTTCATCCTAACCAACATATTGTTTTTCCATTGTAAAACAATAGCCCACTGCATATCTGATTGATCTACTACATAAAAAATTTGTTTTTCATGTGTTTCCATTATAAAAGAATCAGCTGTGTCTTCTAATCTATTCAGATTAACAAGTGTCATTCCAAATTCATCATGTCTAACACTGTTGTTACCATTAAACTATTTACAGTTAAAAACGAGAACTTTAATTTTAATGTAATAAACCTCCCATATGTCTTCAATCACTCCATAATATGCATTTGATGCAGAAATTGGGTTTTTGTCCTTAGCACTCGAAAAATGCATTGCTTTTGCAAACACCAATACACCACTATTCTGAACTGCACTTCTGTTGTCTTGAGCTTTTGTATGAAATGTATAACCATTAATGTCATAACCAGACCATGTTATCACATTTAAACATGGACCAACCACTATCCATTTTAATGTCTCTGATACATCTGATCTACCAAGCAAAGTCTTTTTAATCCATGACAAAAAAGTTTTGTTGTGCTCATTCAAAATCCACATTTCTTTCTTCTTTGGATGACATTATTTCAACTCATTAATATGCAATGTGATATATAGTTGAGCATCAGCTATGTTATTCAAGATGTATGATTCTAACTTCTTTATCTTTTCATCTGACAATGATTTGACTTTCATGCCGCGAATCCCCTTTCCCTCATTATTAACTCATTCATGGCGAGATGGAGGAAAACCTATGTGTTGCGCCGCAGCCAAGTAGCTCGTACAAAACTCTGCTACCTCTTCAGAAATATACTATTCAATAATGGAGGCTTCAGGTTGATATAGATTTTTAACATACCCCTTTAATATTTTCATATACCTTTCAAAAGGATACATCCAATGAAGATATACAGGTCCACAAAGCTTTATTTCTCGAATCAGATGAATCATTAAATGCACCATTATATCAAAAAAAGTTGGAGGAAAATACATTTCCAATTGAAAAAGTATAAAAATTGCATCCTTTTCAAAAATGTTCAAAGCATTCATATCAATCACCTTGTTACAAATTGAATTGAAAAAATAACACAACTTCATTATAGTCTTTCTGACACGAATGGGCAATATTTCACGCAATGCAACTGGTATAATTTGTTGCATCATGACGTGACAATCATGTGATTTCATACCTATCAACTTCAAGTCCTTCAATGAGACAAATTTTTTTACATTAGAAGAATAACCTTGAGGCACTTTGGTATCATGAAGACACTGACAAAAGCTAATTTTCTCCCTCTTCGATAATGTATGACAAGCCGGGGGAAGAAATGTTCGTCTTCCTTTAGGAGTGGGAGCTAACTCCAAACGTATTCCCATTGATAGTAAGTCTAATCTTGCATTCAACCCATCTTTAGTCTTTCCTTTAATATCTAACAATGTTCCAATCAAAGAATCACAGATATTCTTCTCCACGTGCATGAAATCAATATTATGTTTAACTTCATGATACCTCCAATATGGTAGCTCAAAAAAATTGACCTTGTCTTCCAAATATGTCGATCATTACAATATTTCTGTGTCTTTCCCAGTGTCATGTCAAGGTTTTTCACCCTCTCAAAATAAAGATCAGGGGATAAAGGTTTTGGAGCAGTATCAAATTCTTGTTAGCAATTGAATGCCTTTTTTAGTCTTCTATAAGGGTGTTCCATAGGCAAAAACTTTCGATGACCCATGTACACTGTTTTCCTCCCATGATGCAATTGACAATAGGTCGTCTGTTGTTCGCAAATTGGGCATGCTTTATGCCCTTTAAGACTGTATCCAGAAAAATTTACATATGCTGGGAAGTCATTTATAGTGAACAGAAGCACTGCATGCAGTTGAAAATATTCCATTTTATAAGAATCATACACCCTAATACCATCAGCCCATAACAGTTTCAAATCATCAATCAACGATGACAAGTAAAAATCAATATCATTACCGGGTTTCTTTGGGCCAGAGATCATTGTACTCAACATGACATATTTGCGCTTCATACAAACTTCAGGAGAGAGGTTGTAAATTACCAATAAAACAGGCCCAGAACTATGTATGCTACTGAGTGTTTGGTATGGATTCATTCCATCTGTGCACAACCCTAGTCTGAGATTTCTTATTTCATTTCCAAATGTAGAATACTGCGCATCAATTTTCTTCCATTTTGGACAATCAGCTGGATGACATATTTTTTCATCACATACCCGCTCTTCAGCATGCCATCTTAACCTTTTTTTCATCATGTGAATTAGAAAATAAATGTTTGAAATGATTAATTATAGGAAGATACCAAAATACCTTTGAAGGGAGATTTGTAATCTCTACATCACCCTGTGATTTTTCTTTCACCTTATACCGTGATGTCCCACATTTTGGCCACTCTGACAGAAATTCATATTCCATCCTATATATAATGCTATCATTCGGACAGGCATGTATTTTCTTGTATCCCAATCCCATCGGGCATAATATTTTCTTGGCTTTGTAATGAGAATCTAGAAGATCATTATCTTTTGGAAGAATGTCTTTCATCAATTGTAGCAGCTCTGTAAAACTTCGGTCACTCCATCCATGCTTCGCCTTCAGGTTAATCAATCTTAACACCGCCGACAGAACCGTAAAATCTGTACAACCTGGATATAATGGTTTTTCAGCATCACCATATAGACATGCAACGGTTGGTTCTATCTCAATTTGTTCTGCTACAATATCGCGAATCATTTCTTCAATTCCATCGAAGTTACCATCTTGCGAATCATCATCATCAGTGACATTCCGTCCAGTTGCACCATGCCAAATCCAAGGGCTGTAACTCGGATTAAAACCATGACATATCAGATGATCTTTTATCTCTCTACTTTTCAGCTTCTTCATATTCAAACATTTCAGGCATGGACAGAAAAAAATGTCACTACATGGAACATTTCGTTTTGCAAATTCCAAAAAGGAATCAACACCTTCCTCAAATTCATTGCTCATTCGATGTGCCGTAATCCAACTTCAACTCATTATTACCTATAACAAATATCAACAAAATATATATATTTTTAAGATAAGACAAATACATGTTTATTTGTAAAAAATCATAATTTGAATGTAAAACAATTTAAAATATAAAACAAATCTATAGGTTTTTAAAAAAAATTCTTGAATATTATTTTTAAAACAAAATATAGATAGATGTAACAGTTTTAAATTTCATTGAATCAATGAAAACCATGATGCCTAATGATTCCCCAAATAAAATATACATCAATAAAACATAAACAAAATGATTTTTATCTGGAATAAGTGATTATGATGAGATGATACACATTTATAATAATCTCATGCCAATATACTAATAAACATGTTAAAATATAGGAATACCTAATGGAGCATATAACATGTGTTATTCATGCTTGTTGTCAATCATTATGATCTAAAGTACTCAACACTTTCAAGTGCCAAAATCTTGAAAGTAGTAGTAGTTTTCATAAGTACCCAACACCAAATAGCAATACATCGTAAGTGTCATGTTAGAAATATGAATATAGACCATTTGTTTTATGTTTAATAAAATTTTCATATTATCTGATCATTCTGATTATATATTAGAATTACTATATCCTTTTGATCCGATATATAATCTAAGGACATTAATATTTCTTTAGAAAAAGTAATGTTAATATCATGGTAATGTAAAAAAAAGTATATGTCGAACAGTATATAAGTAATACCAATAAAAAAATACATATGTGTTTGGCCTGGGTTTCACACATAAAAAAAGTCATCTCAATGATTAAATTTTTGAATCATCCTACATAATACTTATTTTTATAACTTAGGGAATGAAAATAATAAAAGTTTTGATTTACGATACTCATTATGGGTAAACATGATATATATAAATATAATATCTAATCTCATAAAAAGATATCCATGGGGGTATAAGAGAATACACAAAGCACATGATCAAAAAGATAAGTGAAACAGTTCTATATAATCATAGATTATAAAACGTGAGTCCAAGTATAACAATTTTAGCATAACATAAGACTTGATTTATATGATAGTGGGAACATGATTTAAAAAACCTTATTCACAAGATCACAACATTGGTATGTGTAATAACATAAGAGTGTGGCACAAACATAATCATATAAGTCATAACATATGTAAAGGGAAAACATAGTTTCATTCACCTCATATTGGGATATGTTAATCACCTTTCCTATAATTTATTATAATATTTCTTACGAGAGACATCACATAACACATTGGACATGGTATAACCATTTGTATCCCATATTGATCTATGATATATAATGCATTGTCGAATGCATTAAAAGGATATTATGGACCCAAATGTCACATAATTACTAACCATATATATGGGTGAATCGTGATCATCAAATCATTTATAACACTTTCGTAGATCAATTTACTAACAAAAATGAAATGGGGGTCATAATTGTTTTTACAAAACATAATAATTATTAATACATAAAAATGTGTTTGGATGGTAAGATAAGATAATATACCTAATTCAATCTAATTATCGTTAAATTATTTCTACCTAGATAGAAAAGACATTTATAAAAAATATAATTTAACTTGAGAATGAAAAGAAAGTACCCTTTACCTTTTTTATAATGAAAAATCGGAACAGGATGATAATAATATTTAGGTATTATAATTTATTTATGAATTAATAATAATAAAAGAAATCACCTCACTTGGTTTTGTTGAAAATCGAACATACCATCATATTTAAGAAATCAGATACACTTTGCATGAAAAGGTCCATCATTTTTAGGAGATGACTGAAAGAAGAAATGTATTATTAGACTCACCATGAGTCCAGAATGACATATTTTATTGTAATAGGTATGAATTGACATTTTTATGAATTCAGATGAAAACAGATGATGGTTTTCTGATCTAGGAGTTCTTAAAATCCATATTTTTTGATAAAATATTATGATGTAAGAATGTTGAATGAAATTTTAAGGATATGTATTACTGATTGTACCTGGTCCAATTTCATTCATGAAAATCATTTTCTGGACAATCATATTGAAAATATGATTTTAAGAAAATAAGTACTACCAATCTTCATCCAGAAAGACACATTCCAGCTAAGTAGGTAATAATAATGTTGTTGGAAGAATGGAACGTTACAGTACCACCCATTATTTTTCAGATTTTTCTGAAGCTAATCCTCAATGTTTTAAAATTAATTATTCTTTCTAAATAATTGAATAATTTGAATGGTTGTGAAGTCAAATATCTATGTTCTCATGGTCATAGTAATATTTTTATCAGATATTGATTTATTTAGATACTTACGAGGTTGCTCGTAATGAAGTTGCTGGTATTCAGATAGATCAATATAGCGATCATATTGGAGTTGTTACTGATTCGTATTTCAGAAGAAAAGATGAAGTATAAGTGGTTTAAGAATCTTTAATGAATCTACTTTTTCATTGTACTATAGAATCGTAAAGCGTATATCAGAATGAAAATCTAGAATAAGAGTTAAAAATACTCTTATCCAAAATACACCTTCTTGAATGTTGCGAGTTGAATGTTGCGAGTTGAATGTTGCGAGTTGAATGGACATAATAACCATTTGCAATAACAAAAAATTCCACGAGATTCAAAAACGAATGAAAAGCACATCAAGAATCGAAACAAAAACGAACGAAATAAATTCGTGGAAGGCTTACTTGAATGTCGCGAGTTGAGATGATAAATCCGATAGGAGTGAAGAAGATAAACAATGAAGCCAAAATGAGTTTAATACAGGCGATCGACGAGCCGATTAGGGATTACCGCGAGAGAGAGAGACGAGCCGACGACTGTCAATCGAAAAATCGTAAATGACAGAACACTGGCATTAATTTTTTTAAATGTTTTATAATGTCGGTTATTAAATAACCGACGTTATAAACTATTTTTTAACTTTATAATGTCGGTTATCTTAAAACAGACGTAAAAATGCTCCCGCCCTTTGGTTTTTTACGTCGGTTATTTTATAACCGACGTAAAAAACGATATATCTACGGGTTTTTTAAGTCGTTTATTTTATAACCGACGTAAAAAACCAATGCGCTGGGGGTTTTTTACGTCGGTTACCAAATAACCGAGGTAAAAAACCCCCCACGCATTGGTTTTTACGTCCATTATAAGATAACTGACGTAAAAACCCAACATGCGCGATTCGTAACGTCGATTATTAAAATAACCGACGTGAAAAATCTACTCGCCACATTTTTACGTCGGTTATATATAACCGACGTAAAAAATGGTGACGTAAAAAACGATTTCTACAATAGTGGTTAAAATAGTTAAAACCAATTTTTAATAAGAAAATCATTTTTTATATAGGGTTATACATAAGATAAATTCTACTATAAATATTAATTATAAAGATTAAAATATTTCCTACATAATTATATTTTATTTGTAATTTTTAGACTTTAAATAAGTAAATTTATATATGACACAAAGATGAAGATGTAATTATCTTATTAATGAAATATTGACATAATTGATGTTATAAATACCCAAATAAATGAAATTTGATACTTTTTATGAATTCCGCTAATTTTATAGACTAATATGACATGTTAGTATTGATTTAATTAACATTTTTAGAACTAATAATTCTGCTATGATTTTCACAAAAAGCAATCACTAAATAGTGTCAAAATTGACATAAAATAATTTTTTTTAAAAATATTATATTATAAATTGTTATTTTATTCATAAAAATATAGGTTTCTACAAAAAGACTTAGATAAGGTTATATATATTAATAATAAACAAATGGGGGTTCGTTTGTATTTTTATAGTAAGTTTATTAACCTTATAGTATAAGAACACAAGAAGACACGGTAAAAGTAAAATTATTTAACATAATGTTAAATATAAATAATAGGGTTATAATAGGAACCTAAACTTGTCTAAATTCTACTGGATGAGAGGATTGCGACCCATCCCCACCTGAGCTTCAAAATAAATCAATTTGGAGCTATTTAATACCGAATTTGACTTTATAATAAAATAATATTTTTAGTTTTTCCAAAGGATCCCCTCTCCTCCCTCATAAAAGGGAACCTCCTACCTCTCCTGCTCACACCAATTTGAGCCTTAAATATCGGCCAATCCCTGCCCATTTCACTTCCCCACTTCCCTAGAAACATCCTAGATGTCCTGGTCTTCTTCAAAGACAAATTTTAGTCCCCTAAAAGGAGGTCTCAAAGAAGCGCTTCAAAGAAGAGGTAATGTCTGTTACCGATTCTTTCAACATTATTTCTTCTTCCACTTCTTCTTATTTAGTTTTTTCATTATGAAGTAATAAAATCAGTATCACTAATATACTGATATGTTATTATATGTATGAAACAACCCTATTTCACCATCTATCCATCCTATGGAAAATGAAATCACTGCGCGTGCGTACGTACAGAATACCGTCTCCACACCCTGGTGTAATCTATTTTCCACCACCACCTTATTTGGATGGGTATAATGATGTAAATAATGAATATATATGATTATTGTGAAGTGATATTGATTCTGAAATAGTTTACATACACTCTAATACAATTACACAATCATGGGAACGATATCATCGCTCGTGCATACGTATGGAATACTGTCTCCACGATGTGATGCGACTCGTTGTACATGATCTTCATTGAATAATGATAATATAAATGAATTGAATGAATGAATATGATATATATTACACTGATAACATTCTAGAAATGAGGTATCTATATCCTAAAAATAAGGATAATAATATATTCGACAAAACACGCATAAGAACAAAAAGTAATAAACACCTGAATAACAAGTAGCAATGAAATATTACTAATAATAAGCTAGAATATGACCATATATGATATCATAACAATGATTATGATTCTGGAATAATTCAATGACATTATTTAAATCATTATACAGGAGGTTCGGACACTTACGAAGCAAATCAGACCTAAGGTAAGGGAAAAATATCACAATCTCATTTTTATCCGAGATTGTTTATACTTTGGTATTTACTGGGGTGTATTTTATCATCCACATCCATGTTTCCTCAATATGTATTATTTATATCCTTCTACAATAGTTTATATCCAATTTTACCCCTCGGTGAGTTTTTATTAAAATATATGAAAGGAATATTTTGTCGTTTTTCGTACGATATACATTTTGACTTTTCCGACAAAAGTACGAGAAGAATGTTTTCTTTTAACTTATACGACATGAATGGATTGTTAAAACATTATTTCGAAGCAACTTCCCTTACAAGTTTTCAAGTTTATTTTTAATCAACTTATTTTAGATTAGAATTGTATGACATGTTAATAAAGGAAAAGTTTTTTTGATGTAGAAAGGATATTTTCCTCAAGAATGGAGTTCATGTGTTTTATCAAAATTATTTTCCATATAAGATAATAGCGGGTTCTGTTTTATCCCTATTATTACATTGATGGAATTATTTTTATGAATTCCTTTATCTTATATGAATTGTTTTATGATTTCATGATGTTTAAGAATCCCATTTTTATTACATGGGTTATGCTATGATGTATGGTTTATGATTTTGTGGGACACATAAGAATGGTATCATTATGAGATGGGTGGGACCTATATCTCCCTCTAATGAATTAGGTAAAGATTTTATATCACATGATATAGACATGGCTATAACGTCATGTTAAACTGGTTCAGTGAAATAGGACTGAAACGAGGAATGAACTCGGTTAAGAAATGGACTTTTTCCACTAAGATAGTCTTGGAAATGAGTCTTGACTAATAAAAAATGATTCTCTATGATTATGTGTGTATGCCACAATGTTTCATGTTTCAAGTTATGATTATTGGGATTACATTTCACTACTTTTTTTATCCCATGTTATGAAATTATGATCTCTTTTGCAGGTTAAGATTTCCAAAATGTTATGTTCTTATGAATATGATGTGATTGATATTTATTTTGTTTACCCTTACTGAGCATTTGAGCTCACCCTTTTGGATGTTTTGTTTCCCCAGGTCAGGAAGAATGGTATTAAGTAAGATAAGAGAAAAAGGGACTATAGATATGATGATATAAATGGGAGACAGTGTAGATGCTTTATGAACCAGTGGTTTATGTTTCCCAGTTTCTAAAGACACTATACCTATACAGTCCTTTCGTGGTTTTGTTATATATTATAATAAGTGTACTTCAATTTGGATGTATTAACAATGTATGTAATGTATGGGTCGTTAAAGTATGGGTCCTGATATACATCAGAGATGAGCTAATACTGTAATTATAATTCTCAAAATGGGTGGTGTAACTTGGTGTTAACAAAACGTATAGAGGTCTATGAGGATAGTATTGGTGGCCTATCATGAAGAGTGAGATTTCTGGTTTCATCCCAAAATGTTGAACCTGTTAGTAGGTTATGTAGGAACATCATCATCCAGCATGGATTTTGCAGCAATTTTCTATTCCCAAATGTAAATAGGAAAATGTTTCAATGGACTTCGTGACATGTTTACCATGCTCACTCCGTGGTAATGATATAGTATGGGTTGTTGTGGATCATCTGACGATGGTAAAACACTTCATGATTTTGTGAGATCCCTTCATGGTGGAAAATCTAGGAATGTTGTACATCATATATGTGGTACATATTAATGTATATCATCATTCTATAATTTCTGATAGAGGAACTCATTTTACAACACACTTACAGAAGGTTATATATAAGGCCTTTGGTACACATGTAATTATGAGAATGACCTATCACACATGAACTTACATACAGACTGATAAGAAATTTTATGTTATAGATGATGTGATATGTGCTTGAAATATTGAAAATGGGCATTCATGGGAGAATAAAATTACTTTGGTGATGTTTTATTATCACAATAGCTTCCAGAAAACCACTGAGATCGCTCTTTATGAAGACTTATATGGTAGTATTTCTTCCTCACCACTACATTGGCTTTAGGTAGGGTAACCAAATAGGCTTGGGCCTCATCTCATGCAAAAGAAAATATAGCAGGTCTAATTGATTAGAAAGTGCATGTTGATAGCTCAGTCTAGATATCAATATTATTCCAATGAATCCCCGTAACACCTTTAGTTTCATATCAGAGATCAATTCTTCTTTCGAGTCCCACCCTAGTTGGGGAATAGTCACATTAGGAAGTAGGGTATGATATCACCAAGATTCACTGGACCCTTCAAGGTTTTTAGAAATATCAAAGGGGCAAATTTAGGAAGAGTAGCTTTAATGAGGAGAGATTGTAATGACACATGTTTTCTGAAAGTTACCAATCATTGGGTATTCAATTTAAATATCTTAAATGGCCCTGATTATGAGTCCTAATAAAGCTGTCAAGGTCTCATGAGTGTCTAAGATTAATTAGGATCCTAGAGTTATTTGAAATGGGCTAAATGACTATAGATCAGGGTTTGTCTAAACAATGCGACCTAGGGCACACGCCCCGTCCAGTGGTAGTCATGGGAACCTATAGGCAACACGGTTTATCTAAAACCTTGAAAAAATATATTTATGACCGTGAAACCTGTAATAGAGGGTGGAAAGATCCTTACTACATTATTTTGTGCATATTTTGTAAAAACTTACAGTAGAACAGTGTGATCCTAATTTTTTGGGTGTGAAATGACCTTTTCTCCCTTTTAATTTCATAAATCATATTCTCCATTTTTTTATTATCTCTAATAAGTGAAACACATCCTTCACATTATATAGGTTTAAATTTACCTAAGCCTTAAATCCTTTATATATAATCCATATTAAAACTAATAGTCGATCCATTAGAAGCGTTTTGAAGCCCATGGTGACGGTAACCTCATGAATTTTTCAAATTTCAGTAAATATTTGGATATGTTGCGGAATTTGGTTTTAGAATTGTATGCCATGTTTTTAGGGAATTACACAATTTATCTTATTTTTTTAAACATACCATAAATCTGAGGTAGATATTGAGTGAGTAATCATCTTTATCCATGAGGAATGTGGTCACATCATTTTCGATTTGAATTTTTGTTATTTCATAATTATGTAATCGTGTTGTATGATATACGTTTCCAAATATCTAAAAAAAATTTGGTTCCTTCATGTATATTTTAAATGTCACCATAATGAACATGAATTAATTTTTTTTTTCAGGGATAACACTTCACTCATACACCACATATACACCCTTTGGTGTTCCACCATTAAATTGGATATTTTGGCCAAGTAGCATTAAATGTAGGGAACTCCCATTTAGATTTTGGTTTTACATTTAAATTCACTATACCTTGAATCATGTGTAATTTAATAAACCCAGGACACCCCATTAGTGTTTTTACAAAATATTCATGGAATTGTACAAGTGGTATTTTGAGTTGTTGAACTTCGTAACATCCATTGGGATATGTACCCGATAAATGAATTTTACAAGTTTAGGAAAATTGAGTGACATTAATTTGAATATAATGAATAATGTAATATGATTGTTTCCATTTTAATGAAATGATCCTATTTATTGGATGATGAACTCAGTCCTTTCTTCATTCTTTCAGTAAATGATAATTGTAAAATATGATGATTTTAATGAATTGCATATGGTTTAAGAAAAAATGAGAGGTTTTTTCTCATGTGGCATGTTAGAAATTTGATCATGATATTTTCTTTCGAAATTCATGATGAAATTGAATAAGAGGAAATTCATTATGCTCATGTTAATAAATGGGAACATGTTGTTAATATATAATTGGATGATATAAAACTTAATGAATGGAAAGATATGAACCATGCCAGTTATATATATTATATGCCTTTGTAGTGGCTTTGATTTGATGGTCAAGGACACAACGGGTCATGGTGGGACATGATCACTTATATCGGGTGTTGGGAAGGATAACATCACATGTACTATGGTACTAGGGATGGAATTTTGAGGAACAGGTTCTATACTATAGTGCTTCCAAATCATGATCACTCATTGTCCTAATTGCTAGGAAAGATGACCCTCACTCTATCAAAATGTTAGGATTAATACCCCTTGAATAAATCTTATTAGCTCATTAGAATTTTTTTTATGTCTACATGTTACCTTTTCCACTCCAAAAAATATATACAATATATATATATGTGTGTGTGTGTGTAACCAACTGTATTAAATATATATTGGCATGATCAAATGTACCATCCATGGGATGATGTTTATAGACCATCTAGGTGTCCATTTGGAATATAAGGGGTAGTTTATTAATTCCACACTTCATTAAATTCATATATATACAAAAATAATTCTTAATTACAATAACCTACATAGATTACTTGTAAAATCCGTTGGTGGTGGCGTACTATGATTTTTATCTCACACCCTACTCAGGCTACCATTGGAAGTCTTGAAGATTATACTGATCTAGTAATGAGTAAGTGAAAAAATACTACATGTTATTGATTGTATTTCCTAGATTGAGATTTGTATTAGAGTATCGAGCATGTTCTCGAGATGATTTGGAGATGATTTTGACTTTTTTGGTTTTTTTTCACTTTTGTAAAGCATTACTTCATGATTATTCCCCCGTCCCCCTTATATTTTACTATCATTCCACACATCATGTATTGGAACTGATTGTGAGTCTTTTTAATATATACTAAATTTATTATTTTACTTATTTCGCCTCATTTCGTTCATTTATCAGTTTATATAGTCTGTCTATTTATATCATTATTCCACTACTGTTTATGTTTAGTTAAATCCATTGTTCTACTCTAACATGAGGGTGTAGTCTCCCCACTGAACCACCCTTACACCCCTGCTTCTAGTTGATAGTCCCTCGTATATTGGGAGATGCTCTTGAGTCCATGTGTCCAAACAAGCCAAGGGCATGAGATCATTGAAATTCGGTTTTGGGAAGACACACGAGTAAAACAAGTCACTCAACATTTTATTTATTTAATGGGACTTTTAAAAAAAATCTCACAGAAATATATGTAATTCATTGACTAATTAATTCATTCATATATCAATGAATTTATAATTTAATTATCGTGAAATGGTTCTAGACATTATTTTGGAATTATATTACATTTCAATGAATAGATCTTTTTAATTTATACACTATATGGGAAAAATAATTCTAATAAAACAATTGGGTAATATATAACAAGTTATATTAGAAGCGATATGTGATGTGAAATAATGCATGTATTATTAGAAAAGTGTACAATAATTTTCATTTAATTTATATTGATAATACATTTTATCTAGTTTCTAGCCTTGAAATAATATTCACATTTATTGTTAGAATTTTTCAATGAAGATACAAGATGGTTAAAGTGAATTTCAAGATATTATTCATTAATGATCAACATAAAGGGGCTGTGTAATGTGATTTGTTTAAAGGATTTGTGATTTGTGATGATTAAATACTTTTTTTTTGGTTTTAATGGACCACTTTGTACGATAAAAAATGATATGATATCCTATTATTCATAATTTTACTCATTAGTTAGTAGAATTGTGAAAAGTAAAGAAAAACATATACCTATACACAAAATAATGGGATGAGGTATATTTCATGGTAATCATCATTTTTGATGATATTATCCTAGATGAAAATAAAAATTATTTTATTAAAATAATTTTTACATAAATAAAATAGTTTATTTAGACATATATGTTGGTTCAGATGATGTATTTCATAAGGAAACAATGTTACAATGAGAATAATTTTATTTCTCATTATCAATGCAAGTATGTGATAATTTTTTCATAATATTTCAAATATATATAAATAATATTGTTTTTAACAAAATTTTTGTGGGAAGTATTTTATAATATGTAAATGAAAATATATATGTATATATGTTAATACATTGTATTTGAGAAAACACATATGTAGTTTCCGTTATTATAAACAAATAAAAATATATTATTTCGAATATTTGTACATCGAATGTGATATAAAATTATTCGACAAATGAACATCATTTCCTTGATAGGAATATGATTATAAGGTTAAAAAATTAATTATAAAAAATAGTCTTTAATAAAATATTAAATGAAATTATAAATTTATTTGGATATTTTGATGTAAATTAATATATAAGTGTTGATGAGCAGAATTCAACATATAGAGGAGTGTTTCTATTAGGGGAAGGGTGAGATACATTGAACATAAAGAAGCATAATTTTATTCACCAATGAAAAATTGAACAATAATATATTACATCCACCTAATAAATAAAATAATTAATGTTTATGAAGACTCATCTTTAATACGATAATGTGAATGTGATTTTAACCATTTCGAATGGTTTCCAAAATCAATGAACAGTCACTGATTAAGGAAATATAATTCAATGTCTTTATTAAATAAAATTTATATCATGTTTACTTTTTAAAGAGAGTATAAAATAATAATTCATTAACATATAGAACTATATTATTAATAATAGATTTTGATTACACCGAACCACTAGCTAAGGATGAATTTTATAAATTTTGGTTAATGATGGGAGTTTAACCTCTACATTATCAATGATATGGTATGGTTTATCATCTCATATCTCACTTGTTCATTATATGTTATTATAAAATTAATATATATATATAATTAAAGGAAAAGATATATTTTTTTATAAAAGGGTAGAATTATATTATTAAGAGTAAGTATATATTGTGGGGGAATTTTTTCACAAACCAGAATATTGTGAGATCTACATTCACACATGGTGTGTATTTTTATTATGTTTTAATTATGGAATGTGCATATATATTTTTGATTAAATGTATCTAATATTTTAACTGGTTATGTGTTCAATAAATTTTGAACACATGTAAATATGTATTTTTTAAGAATTAAGAGTTCAACAGACATGTTGAGGCTGATATTTTGAATAGAATATAAGGTTATTTATTTGAAATTATTTACATTATTATATAATTATTCTTATTTCAGACTCAAACAATGATCTTATGAGAATATAATGGTTAAATGATGATTTATAAATTTTTTTGATTATAATTAATAATTTTATTTGAAAAAAACCTCATGATTGAAATTTTTGTGTATAAATTTATTTAGATGATTTTATTGTTCCCCAAGAGATGATTGGTATGGAAGTGATTGATTATCCAATAAAAAAAATATTTGGATTACATTTTAATGGTATTAAATGTTCATTTTTGATCTTATGGGCCTGAGTTTTTGGATTTTAATTTTGAACATCCATTATCATCATTTGTGCACTTCATGCCTAATATGCTCCAATTTATGACCAATGTTTCATAGATATTAAAAAATTTAATTATCAATATTTTAATTTGATATTATCGGAAATGGATATAAACTTAAATATGAACATTTTTCATTTAGGGATCAATGGATGATTCATAAATGATGATGGGGATATTTGACGATGAAAGGAAACAATTCTAGAGAAGGCAGATTGGGTATCATCTCACTGATGAGAATTTGGGGCCCTAAATTCAGTCCCAATTAAGACCAAATTTCATGGGAGGATATAAGACATATATATGAACAAATCTTACTTCTGGAGCTAGTGCTAATTCGTCCTACATGGTGGTGATTAAAGTGGTACAAGTTGAAGATGTAATTTTGGGCCAGATTATGCAGCCCAGAAGAACAGACCAACATTTAAATCCTATATCAAGAACGGCTTATTATTTTGGGATGAAATTTTAAAGGAAGTTATGGAACATAGGGTTATTCATTTAATTATTCTATGAACCCCTCCAATTATTCCTTCTATAAGGTCTTTTAAGAGCATCTTTCTAATGGATGCAAGCTGGCTGCATCTTCGGGGCAAGAAGTGGAAAATGTTTCTCTACATTGATGTTCCACCTACCTTGTCCCACCAAATTTAATTAAAGAGACTTGGGGAGTGGTGGATCAGCAAAAGGATTCCTTTTTTCCTATTTAAGGAAGTAGTGATGTAGGATTTAGGGATATTTGATTCTTTGTTTCATTGTAATGATTTGTGGTCCATTTTATATTGTAATCGTTCTTCATTCTCATGTAAGTTGATTGAATCACATTAGTTCTTAATAAAAGTATTTCATTTTCTCTTTTTATATTGTTCTTCTTATCACCTAGAAATCGATTCCTCAAGGTGTGAATTTATTCACACCAAACCTTGTGATTTAGTTCATACAACGGTGGAGTGATCGTGTTTTTTGTTGTTGTTTTTTTACTTCTTCAATTCAACTCTCGTAAGTCTACTTACCTCTTCCATTGAGATCATAAAATCAATGGATGGATAAAACCTTATGGGTAGGTCCTAGGGAGTTTCATGGGGCAGATTAGATGTTATTTTATGATAATAATTTCTATAATCATTCATTATTTTAATATTTCTATTTGATGATTTAATTTCTTATTATTCTTCACCAACATTAACAATGACACATTTTGAGTGATAGTACGATCAAATTCATTGAAGTGATCATTAAATTGATCTTATAAGTGCATCAGTGATTAGACTCGGAATTTTTTAGTGATTAAATTGGTGAAATATGTTGAGAAATTATATCATTTTGTGGATGTGTCTTGAATTAGTGAAACAAACGTTATAAGAAAATAAATATATATAATTTAACCCTAGTAACAACATAGGATCAACTCATGTACATTAATTGTTTTAGAAAAAGTAATTGTATGTTTTAACTTATTTCCTTTAAATTAAATCAGTAGTTATTCAAATAAAATTAATCCAAATAGTTGTCCACTCCATAACCAAATCCTTCCAAAATCAGAGTGTCTCTAGGTTTCTTCTTCAGTCCCTGTGGATTTGACCCCTACCTATACTACAATGACCACATACCTATAGGGTAAATTTGGGCACAACCAAATTTTGGCGCTGTTTCCAGGGACCTATTTAAGTTATCTTAGACACTATCATCCTTTTATCACCCCTCATTCTCTATTCTCACCCCCATCTCTCTTATCTTTACCCATTTTTGTTTGTGTGTGTCCAGAAAATATGGAATCAAACTTTCTGTCTTGTCCAATGGAGTATCTTCCAAATCATCATGTCACAAACTCATGCTGGAATCAAATGGAAAATCAATATTGGGAAGCCCTTAAATTAGAAAATTTCTTTGATCAACCCTTGATTAATTACCACAGACTTGCTGACATGTACAATCATTCGGATAATAAATGTTTAAATGATCAATTTCCTACCATCTCAAGTATGATTGAAGAGTCCAATCTTAGTGAAGTCCATAATTTTCAACATACCATCCTATCTATTCCTCAATCATTTCATGAAAAATTGTGTAATCAAATAGAGATAATGAATTCTAAGGTTTCATCTTTGAGGTTAGAATTACAAAACATTAAAACATATGAAGAACCCACATTAGATTCTGGGAAATCAGAGTTAGATAATGAATTGAATTGGTTAAGTAATGTTGAAATTTAAGCTGAAGAGTGTTTAAATCAGGAGGAAATTGATTTTTTGAATTCAAAATAAAATAACATGACATCATGGAATGAGTTTCCTGAATATGGCTACATTAGTGAATTTTTTAGGACCACCGATCACTGAAAAATTGGGAGAAATCCAAAACATTGAGCCCCTACCTACTCCTATAAATAAAATGGAAACTTTTGGGGATGAATAGTATTTTTAAAAGGAATGTGTTCATTCTAATGTTTTTGGAGAAGAAACTGATTTCCATTCAAATTTCCAATCTTCTTTAGGAAATTTCAATCAACCTGAACTCAAAATCACTATCCTTCTTTCCCCACTCGAGTATCCCATCATTTTAGATAAACAAGAGCTTGGGGATTTCATTAATTCATCTCATGAAACCCAAAAGGGGGGGGGTTGATCTTTGATTTTATAGAAAAGACTATAGAAGAAAAAAGATCAACCATTTCTGATACTCCATGCATTTCCCCCTTAATTTTAGAAAATAGGATTGTTCATGAATCAAATTAAAAACCTTTTTACCATCCACAAGGGAGACTCATTCTCAATCAAGATGAAGTGGAGAAAGATAAGATCATTAAAATTTTTAAAGTTGGAGTTGGATAATATGGGGGGTTCAAGTCGAGATAAAGTATTTAAATTAAGCACTACATGGGAGGTAACCTGAGGTTTTCATGTTCCCAATCATTGTGAATAATTTTTTTCATTTTGATTTCTTTTAAAAAAATTAAACTATTGACATGTTATTATTTTATGAGTAAGGATGGGTATGAATGGGAAGCACCGTATTCATTAGTGTCACATGGTGTGATCCCTGAGTAATACTTTACCCAGAAATTTAAAAGAAGACAATGTATCATCAGTTTATTTTATTTTATTTTTGTTTTTGAAGGTATTTTAAGAAACTATATATATTGTTGACCTATTATTCTTTTTTGAGAGTGGATGGGTATAAAAGAGGATCATATTATTCATCTGTGTCATGCGGTGTGATCGCTGAGTAATACCTTACCCAGAAAATATAAATAAGACAATGTGTCATTAGTTTGATTTTAAAAATAAAAAAAATAAAAAACAAGGAAAACCATAAAAATATTGATACTTGGTATTAAATAAATTGTTTTGTTGTTTGTTTTGTCTGTATTGTTCTTATTTTTAAGGTTCAGGAACTATTTTGGGTGATACATGTTCAATCATGGAGGTGCCTACATCCCCCAAGAGATCAAAGGAGTAATCTAGAGCATCATGAACTTCATCTTCAAACGCTAGGTGAATTTGTTCCATGTTTATTGTTTCAAATTCCTTTTAGAACACCTCTCATCTACGTCAACCCCTTCTAATCATTCTTTTCTTTAAACACTGGGGATAATGTTATTTTATGTCGGGGGGGGAGATGAAAATGTGTGGAAGGAAAAATGTCATTAACCTTGAACATGATAACAGACATTCCAAAATCTGAAATTGGATATTAAATAATTTTACATGCCTTGATTATTATTTTAATGCATGTTTATGTTCATGTTCATAGATATTGGAAAGTGCAGTTTTACGATATAAATTTTATCCATTTATATTTTCATCAAATTATTTAAAAAAAACACAATGCACGTCCTCTAGATTGTGGGGTTTTAGTCTGAGTTCTTGGGGACCCATAATAAATAGCATAGGATTGGCTGTCATTTTAATTTAACATGAGTATTCAAAATAAATCAATTTGCGCATAGAGCAATGGATTGACCTAATGTGTGGCTTTAGGCACTTAGGGATCATGACTCCATAGTTTTCTGGTCTGGAGTTGGGAATTTTATCTCTATTTTTGGTAATTTGAATTTGTTTTTGATTGAGTTAACTCGAGATGATTCCCGATAATTTGAGAATCACTTGGTTCCCTATGGTCTTTGATCCTGGGAGTCATCGGCAAAGTCTTGCTGCATGGGTTGACTTGATTGAGTTCAATTTCAATTACCATGGCAAAATTGCAAGCAAAAAACAAGAAAACTAATAAAATAAAAAAATTAGTACCCATAATATTATTAAAATTTTATTTATCCTAGCGCATCCATCTTTTCTCCCTCTAATGAAAATGAACCCCCTTTTCTATTGTGACGCACAACAATTGACCATGCTTAATTGAATTAGGATGAAAAATGGTGATAAATTTGAACAAAGGAATGAACTTGTGCTTGAGATATGCCTATGGAAATAGATTTTTTTAAAATATTTTAATGGGTTTCATTATTGTTTGTTATGAGATCATTGGGTGAGAAATGAGTACTAAAATGTTTTTGGAAAAGGTCATTTGAATTTCATTTTCGTGAGATATATTTTGCTCGAAACTAGCAAAACACAAGTTGTGGGTGTGATTAGTGAATAAAAACACATATTTTGATTACATTTTAATTGTATTAAAAGTTCATTTTTGATCTTATGGGACTGAGTTAGTGGATTTTAATTTTGAATATCCATTCTCATCATTTGTGCACCTCATGCCTAATATGCACCAATTTAGGCCCAATGTTTCATATGATTTTAAAGAATGTAAATAACCATATTTTAAATTGATATTATGGGAAATGTATATAACGTAAATATTAACATTTTTCATTTAGGGATCAATGAAGGATTCATAAAGTATGATAGAGATATTTGGAGATGAAAGGAAACAATCCTGGAGATTGCAGATTGAATATCATCCCACTGATGAGAATGTGGGGCCCAAAATATAGGCCCACTGAAGCCCAATTTTTATGGGAGGATAGAAGACATATATAGGAATAAATAATTCTGCTAGAGATAGTGATAATTCTTCTTACATGGTGGTGATTAAGGCGGCCCAAGTTGAAGATACAATTCTGGGCCAGATTTTGCAGCCCAGACAACCGCCCACCATTTAAATCTTATCGTGCGACTGACTAATTGTTTTTTTCTGTAATTTTACAGGATGTTAGAGGACATCCGGAGATTCATGTAAGTATTTTATTACCCACTCCAATTTGGCCTTATAGAAGGTCCTTTCAGCGCATCTTTCTGATAGATGCAAGCTGGCTGCAACTTCCAGGCAAGAAGTGAAAAAGTCTTCTCTATATTAATGTTCCACCTTGCTTGGCCCACCATATTTAATTAAAGTGACTTGGGGAGTGGTGGTTCGGACAAAGGCTTCCTTTTTTCTTATTTATGGCAGTAGTGGTGGAGGATTTAGGGATCTTTGATTCTTTGTTTCATTGTAATGTTTTGTTGTCCATTTGATGTTGTAATCGTTCCTCATTCTCATGTATATTTTTTGAATCACGTTAGTTATTAATAAAAGTTCTTCATGTTCTCTTTTTCTATTCTTCTCCTTATAACCATGAAACTGTTTCATCAAGGTTTTGAATTTATTCATACCAAGACTTGTGATTTAGTTCACACAACGGTGGAGTGATCATGTTTTTTTGTTGTTTTTTTACTTCTTTAATTCCACCCTCATTATTCTACTTCCCGCTTCCTTTGAGATCATAGAATCAATGGAGGGATAAAACCTTATGGGTAGGTCCTATGGAATTTCATGGGGTAGATTGGATGTTTTTTTATGATCATAATTTCTGTAATCATTTCATTATTTTATGATTTCTATTTGATGATTTATTTTCTTCTTCGTCTTCGCCAACTTTAGCAATGACACATTTTGAGTGCTAGTACGGTCCAATTCCGTGGACTGATCATTAAATTGATCCTATAAGTGAATTGGTGATTAGCCTTGGAATTTTTTAGGGATTAAATTGGTGAATGATGTTGAGAAATTATATCATTTTGTGGATGCGTCTTGAATTAGTGAAACAAATGTTATTAGAAAATAAATACATCCAATATAACCCTAGTAACAACTTAAGTTCAACTCATCTGCATTAATTTTTTTAGACTAAGTAATTGTATGTTTTAATTTCATTTATGTAAATTAAATCAGTAGTTATTCAAATCAAATAAATCCAAATAGTTTTCTACTTTATAACGAAATCCTTCCAAAATCAGAGTGTGTCCAGGTTTCTTCTTCGGTCCCTGTGGATTCGACCCATACCTATACTACAATGACCGCATACCTGTAGGGTAAATTTGGGCACAACCAGTGATAGATTAT
This sequence comes from Viscum album, assembly GCA_963277665.1. Taxonomy (NCBI): domain Eukaryota; kingdom Viridiplantae; phylum Streptophyta; class Magnoliopsida; order Santalales; family Viscaceae; genus Viscum; species Viscum album. The sequence continues at coordinate 260,587,227 of OY728164.1, read as the reverse complement.
ATGATTAATAAGTTTTATGTGAACATGTTTTTGGAATGTTATAGTTATATTTTTTCTGATCAATAATGTTATTAGTCAATTTATTCAGATCAATATAACACATTCAATTTCATGAATAAGATGTTTAAGATAGTATTAAAGAGTGTAGGAAATATTTAGAATAAATCAGATGTTTTTAAGGATTTTTATGAAATTATAAGAAATTAACAATAATAGTGATTGATTACAATGTTATTTCATAAATTTAGAAGATAATTTTTTCACTAATTGTGACATCCATAATTTTAGTAAATATAATATTTTCATAATTGAATAAATATTTTTTGGTATAATGTTAATTGAAATATTTTTTCTATAAAAATTTTATTTTAATAAAAATCAAATTCATCTATATATATAAATTATGGATTATAAAATAATAATTTTGGGCATACATGTATTCAATAATATGTAGACATAATTTAATGAATTAATATATACAAATAAATATTTAGTTAACATAGAAATTTAACATTTTATTCATCTTTTGAATTTTTTTTATTTAATAAATATTTTTTTAAAATGTGTATCTGTTCATTTCACGCCTAATTAACATATATCATAAAAATTATATATATAGATATATGAAAATTATTTTTTATCAATTAATATTTTGGATAAACCTAATGATCTATATTTACATTTACAATAGTAAACAATCAATTTTTTTTGAACTTATATTTTTAAATTAATGCATTTTAATTTTTCACTTAAATTGTAATATTAGTTTTCATGTAAAATATTATAGATTATATAATTTTTAAAAATCATTTTGTGATGAAATAATTTTTTAAAAATAAAACACATTTTAAATTTAATTATTTATATTTTATTTCTCACAAAAAAATATACATTTAATTTTATAGGAAACATAACATATACTAGCTTTAATGGTATATATTTTTTAATAAAAATTATATTTTTATAAGGGAATATAATAGATTAATAATATTATTCATATTTTGTAAAATTATATATCCGAATTTATTTTATAAGTTGATAAATATTCATATTGTTATTATTATGTTATTAAAATTTCAACAACCATATGCATAAATAGAATATCATTATGTTAAAATTTGACGATATCAAGGGTAACAAATAATAATTTTTTTTTGAAATTAATATTTATATATATTCATATTTATAACAATGATTTCTTAAAATGAATTAAACATAATATTTTTAATGTATATGCTATAGTATTTTTCATGTATATAAATTGGATAATAATTGATATAAGAGTAAAAACAAGAAAATTATGTTGAAATTAGTTTTTTATGGAAATAAGTACTTGTATGTATATATATGAAGGAATATATAAAATAATAATTATTATATTTATTTTAATATGAATAAATTTTTTAGTAATAGAGGAAAAGTAAATGGAGAAATCACGTTTTGGAAATAGACAAATGTGATGAACTACCCTTAAGCCATCACCTTCCTTTCACCAATATAGGTTGAAATATTTGGTAGAAACACTCAATCTAGTGGAGAAATATACCAATGAATAGTATGTTGACATCATCCTACTATGGTTCATCATTCAAGGGTATCCAACCATAGATACTAAAGCATCCGTCAACATGGAAAATAATTATGTAGATGAAGAACCCAAGAAAATTGTGGTTTTTTTCCACATTTAAATTGAGAATGAATCCCATGATCATATAGGTTGTGATCATCAAATGTTTGATCTGGAGATTAATAATAAATTAAATTCCCCTTCTCCCATAGTCATAGGTATATTACCATACCATGAAAAACCTCATTGTTATTTCAATATTAATTGTGTTTTGTGTTTTATTTCATTGGAACAAACCTCCACAGAACAATGAGTGGTATAATTGGTAGGGAGTTCAAAATATAAATTCAAAAAACAATGTTGTTTTGTGATAAGAGATTTTAATTTCTTTTGAAAAATAATTATTAAAAATTCGTGAAGAGCTCGATGAGACGATTCGAACAGCAAAAGAGGCCTAAAAAAAGAGTTGAAATGATGCTGGTAGAGACAATCAATTAAATTTTTTGTCAAACCTAATATGTTACAGTACCCACTTCCTGATAATATCACATTGTTCGTGCTAGTGGCATCTGGCTAGAAATTATTCCTACTAGGATCCAGCAAGCCATGTAAGTGCCACATCCTTTGTTGATCTGGACAGTTGATACTATTTTTGCTATATCTCGACCAATACAATTATATTTATAGTGATCTTGGAGTATATTCTAGATATTTAAACAATTTTGAATTCATCTATATGGTTAGTTTTAAATTTCATGGTTCAGGTAGATGTTTCCAATGGATTTGACATCATTAGTGGTAATCATGTTTTATTAATATGATGAAGACTGGTGGTGGAGCACATGAAAAATTTCATATGGATAAGTTTGATGGTCGGAGAAAATTTTCATATAAAAATTTTTAGTTAATGATATACTAGTGAATAATGGAATGATCATACAATTTATTATATAATGGTATGATAGAACTAATGTATATGATTAGAAATAGCTTGAGATACTCGTTATCTACACAATTTGATTTTGTCTGTTGATTGATGTAATGTATTTTATATGGGATGAGACATCACAGAATGAGATATGGAGGATGTTGGTGATGCAATATCTAGAAAATTATCTCTCCAAACAATTATTCCTAAAGATGAAATTGTACTAGTTGTGAGTTAATGAGAGAAAAAATATATTAAATAACACCAACAATGTCAACAAAATACTAATATAATTAATGGGGTCTAGGGTGATGGATGAAGAGGAAAACAATGAACATTGTTTTCATATATTCCTTGATCAGTTGATGTACAACTGACTATATTTCTCACGGGGAAGGAAACATTGAACTTGGACAAGGTGATGAATTCTCTTAAAGATTCAAAGGCATTTCGAAGTCCTGCGACGCATTGATGTATAGAAATCATGGTGACGAAAGAAGATCAATGTTGAAGAAGAAGAAGAAGACATAACAAGTTAGGTGGTAAATAATTTTAGCCAAAATAATGGGGATATGATCCTATAAAAATACATTTATTGCATGAGAAAAAGTGTCACTATAAAAGTGACTATGGAAAGATAAAATGGTACATTACTAAGAAAGAGAAGGATGTGGGGAAGGTTTTTAACTTCATAGAATAATTGAGATATGATGATGGATTTTTGACAATGGGTAGATCACTCTCAAGTAGGGGAATTTTACAATGAAATGTGTAGTGTTATCATTGAAAAAGATAAGGTCACATGAAGAGAGAATGTCAAATATTAAAATGGAAGAACTTGTGGGATTAAATTCCTAAGGATTATGGATGTGTTTTGGGTTTGGGGAGATTAGTAAACATATGTATGAGAAAAGGTGAGTTTGATACTTTTTTTGGTGTGTGATTTAGTTATACATGGTGACGGGTCAACACGTGATGTTTGAGGAGTAGGACAGTGAAATTGAAGAAACCTGATGGAGCGGTATGAAAATTGGATGACATGAAATTCATTATTTGGATGAGAATAAACTTAGGATAACTATGTGGGATTGATGTGAAAGGATATAACATTAATATAGTAGCTGGAGTGTCATATGTATCATGTGGAAATGCAATTATGCTTACTTGGAAGGGGTCCTAAGTGTTCTATCATTTAGTGGGGACTATAATCAGCTAGAGATCGATTAAGGATAGTGGAAGTAACATATCATCTGATGAGAATAAACACGTTACATTTTTAATTAGGTTTTCAATGACTGATGAAAAATGGGTTTTTTTATATCATTAAAAATTGATATATTACCATTAACATATTGGTTTTGATACTTCAATGTTTTATCCAGTGAGTAATAATAAAAGAAATGATTCCCCTTCTCTCTTGGACATATGCATCTTTCATAACCATGTTATAACTCTATGTTCATTAAATTTTCTTTTGGTTTTGTGTTTTATTTCATTTCCAAGAAACTCTACTACCCGAATAATCTTTCTCCCCTAACTGCAGCATTCATACAGAGACACCTCTATCCCCATAATGGTCAATGAATTTTTTCATTATTCTGTGATGGTCCAAATGGAGATCTCATGATCCTAGTGTGAATTACATTTTCGGCATCCATCATATTAGATGATGGTTTTTCATATTCTTAAAATATTTAGGATGGAATTATAGAATATCCTTACATAGATTATGAAATTTGAAGATTAATTGAGTGTTTTAGGATAGTATTTTATGTCAACTAGGAAGACTTATTAATGGTAAAAATCATTGATTTCAAACTTAAATTAGATTATATATATATATTGTAGATTCATGGAGGGTCTATAAAGACATGGTAATTCTGATAGTTAATACCATTTTATGCCTTTTACTTCTATGTCCTGATATTTCATATCATTTCCCCCACAACGAGGGAGTTGTTTTGAGACTCACTAGTTAGTTGAGTCATTGTCAAATAGATTATTAATTATAACAGTATAATTTTTATTTAAAAAAGGATCATATTAATTGATTCTTGTGGGTTTTAAATTTAAAATTCTAATGGGAAATTGAGTATCCAAATTAGATTAATTTTTATGAAATCATTTTAAATTTTTAAAGAATATTGAATTATATCCTTTAGGTGGTATGAGAGTGTTTTTATTTGATTCATGTTTAATTTTTTATGTACCACACTAAAACAGGACACCCCCAAATATTATATATTTTCATGGAATTAGACAAGCTATATATCGCTGAAAAATTTCCTAATTTAAAATTTTTATTTATTCCAAATATAAATAAATATTTATTAAAAAATATTTTTATTTTTCGAATAGATTTCAAAATTTATATGTTATTTTAAAAAATATTTTCCCCATGATATTTGTAATATTGTTTATAGTGTTCAGACAAATAAATTATGCTTTTGGTTAGGCATAGGAATTTGTTATATTTTCCAAATTATTTTTTATATTATAAGAATGTATTATTATAATATAAATAAATATGAATAAATGTGTATATATATACCAATAAACAAATCATATCATTGAAATATTTATATATTCTAAAATTGTTATTAATTTATGTGCGTATATACTATTTCATTCAAACCTCATTTATTATAACATGTTTTTTTGTATATATACAATTTAATGAGAATTTGATTTCATTCTAACCTATATTGAAATATGTTTTTATGTATATATTTATCATTTCATTTGTAAATGTTTTGCATTGACAGAAAAATGGGTATTGTACCTGAAATTTGTATTATGAGAATATATTTTGAATTAAAAATCATAATCCCCCCTCTATGTATAATCTATAGAATATTCAAAATTATTATTTATGGTTAATATGAAAAATTTTCAATAAATTATATATGTATATATAAAATTTCATAGGAAAATTCTTTTTTGGTGATATATGAATGTATATATATAAGAATGAATATATATATATATATATAATTTTATGTGAAACTATTTTTTATTATGATTTATACATGTTTATATATATGTGTGTATATGTATGTATATTTAGATATATCATTTGATGGGAATTTTGTTTTATTCTGACATATATGTAATGGTATATATGTATATATATTTAATGATAAACCAGCCTTTATTCCAAAATATCATGTTTTGAATGTCTTATAGGGTATATGGATATTTAAAAGAATTATTCTTGACATAAAACCCATAATTATATATTCTAATGGTTGAAATAATTAATGGGTAATGTTTTAATCACATTATATGTCATGTATGGTGTGTGTGAGTTTATCTTAAGAACACTATTACGTTAGGGATTGAACCTAACCATTATGGGACAATGTAAATAATTTTATATTGTATTGGTATAATTTCATGAAATTATGTTATGTTACAAATATCCTAAAAAATTATTTATGATATATTTTATATTTTAAAATAAACAATTATGATTTTATGAAATGATGAAATGATTTTTTCACACTTAATAATTGTATTAAAAATTTCAAAAGAAAAACTATTTTTATTTTAAATAATAAATAACTTTATTTGTATATGTTTTGTACTATCAACTTATATTTATTGATGTAATCTTTGAAAAATATGAAAAACTCTATATGATTTACTCGTGTTATGAAACCCCTTACTGAGCTTCTTATCACTTAACTAATGTTTTAAAAGCATCTTTTCACAGGGCATAAGGATGTTTGGAATCTAGTGATTGGTCGAGGTACCTATATTAATTTTTACTCGTTCAAAGGAGGTGATGTATTTTTAGTTTTTTATTTTATAAGTCATATAATTTCATATTTCAGCACAATGAAAAAAATGTCCTCAAGCATCATGATTCCCTAAAATTGTAACACATTGTGATCCTGTGTTTTTTTTAATTTAATTTAAAAATAATTATTAAATAACTATAATAGTGACAAAATAATGGATCTTATTTTTGTGTCTTCTTAGTTGGAATATGAGTAGCAGATTATAAAATAGTATATGTTAGAATATGTAGAAAACATATATCGTTGAATGTGTTTCAATAAACTTTATATGGTCTTAACTTATTGGGAGATCATACGAGATTAGTATTTTTATTTATAAAATGGAAAATTTAAATTTTCTTTAATTATGGGTATGGATTTGAGAAGGCAAAATTCATTTAAGGGGGCCATAATGTAATTTCACAAATTTTAATAAATATAATCTTTCCAAATTTAAATTGATGTTTATAGGTATATTTTTTATTAATTAAATTTTTGGAATTATATTTTTATTTTAAATGATGTGAAATAATGTATATATATATATATATATTCTATAGTTAATGAAATAATAATTTGGAATTTTTGTGTGTGTATATAAATAATAACATTTAGAAAGAGTTTATTGAATCAAATTCAACTAAACATTTAGATAATATAAATTTTTTACATTTTATTCATGTTTTATAATTTGGTTTATTCAATAATTATTTATTCAGAATGAGTTTATGTGAATGATGTTCCCAATTAATAGAAATGAAAAAAATTAAATAAATAAATATATATCTATTATAATGATTTTGTTAGATATGAATATTTGAGATAATTTTTTGAATCTATGTTGTTATTTATAAATCTAAATGATCAATTTTTCAACAGAATATTTTAATTCAAATGAGATAGAATTTCAGTAACTCATAATTTAATATTTATTCATAAAAAAGAAAAAAAATGTAATTTTTATGAAATTTTTTTAAGAAAAAATTATTTTTAATATTAAATGTTTTTCTTTTAAATACTACATTTAGGAAACTTAGGATATAAAAATGTACATCTATGTTATATAAATAATTATTTGTGCATAATTTAATTATAATTACTTTGTTAAAAAAAATTAGTTATTATAAAATATATGAGATTATGAATATTATTACAATTTTATTAAAAATATTTTTTATTTATTTTGTAAATAGATATTTGAGTGGATTGTTATTATTATGTTTCTAAAATTTCGATGACCATGTCCTTGTAGAGAAAATCATTATGTTAAAATTTTATAATTTCAATGGTAATAACACATAATTTACTATTAAATTAATTTTTTGTATATATATAAGTATATATGTAATAGTTTTCTTTCAAAAAATTTAATTACACAAAAAACATATATAAAATATATGTAATGGTGTTTTTCAAGTACAATAGTAGTATAATAATAATTATAATATTTATAATATTAATTTTATGTTGAAATTGGTTTTTATGGATATACATACATATATGTATATATATAAGAATGAATTATATAAGTCTAGTAATACTTAATATTATAATATTAATAATTATAATAATAATAGAGAAAATGGGTAGAACCCATAGTTTGAGTTATGTAATCCTTTTTATTCCTTTTTAAGTGTTTAAAGTTGTTGGATAATGGTTGGGGCAGTTTTGGCAGGTTTTGAAAATGTTTGTAAGCATTTTAAAGGGTGCACGGTTTGCGCACAATTATAGGAAACTCTACAGAATCCCAATGTAACAGTGCATCATGAGATAGTGGGCATTTGAACTATTTTTCACATGGTTTGTCTTACATTGAGTCAAGGCTGTGAAAAGTTCCCTTCTAGGTAATATCATGTGCATGATTAACACATTATTTTTCTAATAGTGTGAGCCAACCTTGTGTAGGATTTAAAATAAGAGGATTATATCCCAAAATGGTTTGGATTTGATCTAAACCCTCCATTTATTCCCCCACTTAAGCCTCACTCGTGTTTTTTGGTTCCCAAGGGTTATAGAGGTATATGACCCATTTTGGAAGAAAATCGAACGGGTTTCTTGTTTGTTTAATCGAGATTCTTCTCCAGTATGTCTCCCCACATTGTTGTTTGTCGTTTTATCTAGATATAATCTTCTATACCTCTCTCATGTTTCTATATATACACTCATTGAATGTATATCTAGGGTCTTGGTTCCCTAAAATGATGATAGTTGGGATTTTTGATGAAAGTAAAGGGGATCATAAGTTGTTTTGTGGATGTTTTAACCAGACTCAGTGTATAGTTGTGTGGTAGGCCAATTTCGGTGGAAACTTATGGTAGGTGGGTTCTCTCTCAACTTGACATTGATAGAGCTAGAAGCCTTATTTTTAATTAATTTTTCTTTTATTAAATTAACATTAAATATGACGTGAGAATCATGATGGAAATCCACTTGGGGATGATTTGGTGATTTTTTGTAAAACGGGAAATAGTTATGAAATATATTCTATTGTGTTATTTTAAAAGGATGATATAAAAATTGAAAATGGATAAATTTTGAAAAATGTTTTATGAATGATTAATTTCAATAATAACTTTGTTTTAGTGAAATTTGGTTTGGAATGGAAGATAGTTAGAGGTTGTTTTCAATAATTCAGTGATTTTTTAAGTGATTTGTCATGTGATAGAAATGGTTATGTGCATAATTTTTTCCTTGGTGTACTTTATTATTGTTGGATGGTTAAGAATTTTTTTTTGTGTTGATTGCAAGTGATATGGGCAGGAATTGTTACTATAAAAGGCGACAGATAGTGGATGGAAGGGCCACCATTAAGTATAATTTGTTGGTAAGTACCACTTGATTTGGAATGTAGTGAATGGACTTGGACGAGAAGTTCCACTATGTTATGGTTCCTTTTGTGTGTTGTTATGAAAGAAGTAAATAGTGGTGCTAATGTGTTATGGTGGAATGGCTTGTGACATGGTTTTTTTTTAATTCCCTTGTTTTGTGTGGATATGGTTAATGGTGATTTGATAATGGTGTGTATAGATTGTGGTAATTGTATCACTATTTAGTGCTTTTTATAAATTGTATTACAAAAATGTGCTAATGGTTTTATCCAAGTGGATTTTGTAGGGAATTTATTTGGGGAAAACCTAATGAGTATTTGTGCTCACCCCCTTCATTGAAAATTTTTTGTTTTAGAATATATCATTTTTTGGGACACATGTAAGGGTAAAGAATCTCATTTTTGTAGTGGTTCATCATAAAACATGGGAATTATGGTGGTTCGTGGAGCCTAGAGCTTATTATGGAGCCATGAATCATGTCCTGGTTTCCTTTGGGTTTGGTTGTTTAGTATTCTACATGGCACTTTGGTTATGGATGCGGTGGATTGTTGTATTGACTATTTTATCTTATTGAGTGGTAAGAAATTGTTACCTTTCATTAGATATTGTTGGTTTGTTTTGTATTTATCAGATGGTTTCTTTTATCCAAAGCTGAAATCGTTCCCCAACTAATCTTGAATCCATCGACATTCTTTTCCATACTTTGGTGCCTTGGGAATGTCACCTAAGGCCTAGTGGAATCTCATAGACTTCTCAAACCTATGAGGAAGGGGCAGGACGTTATGAGTGTTATCATGTTTGTTGGTCCTTAACATTATATTGAAAATAGATTTTCGGTCCATTGGCATTAATTTTTGGTTTTGGTGTAGACATTTGTTCATGGTATATTCTTTGAGTCGTGATAGTTTCATGGAACAGTACATTCAAAACATAAAATGAATATTAATAAAGGACATAACTAACCAATTTATGCTAAACATCATGATACCAGGGTGTTGGGTATATATGTGTTTTGTAGACACTTATAGGAATTGGAAATCTCATTGTCTTTGGTGTAGCCAATGAGATAAGCAAGGAATGAATGGTAGGAATGACTTACCACAAGGATGCATATTTCATTTAGTATAATGATTTATTGTGTTGTGATTATACTGATTAGTGAAATATCAAGAAATTACATTCAATTGTCTGGATTTCAAATGTGTATGGTTGTGGTATTTTAATGACGGATCAATTTTCAAAATATACTGGAATTTTTTAAAATGGCGAATCATTGGGAATGTGAACTTGTGGGAAGATGAATTTTTCTAGTGGAAATAAAATTGATTATGAAATGTTAAAACATTTTTTGATAATGGAGTGACCCATATTGTTATTTTTATTTATATAAATGGAATTGGGTAGGTGTCGTAGAGACCAATAAGAGGAGGCTATTGAAAATGTCGTTACACCTGAGCCCTAGGTGAACCAGCAGCTAGTGCATAATATAGTGAATTCATTCCAATATAAAGAAAGTGGGAGTAAAATGGATGAGCCAAATAATGTGGATTATACCTCTTTGACTCAAAGTTATAATCCACCAATAATTATTGTTGATTCAGATCTTAGAAAGGAAAAATTCATGGTTTAAAAGAATTAACAAGATAATTGAATTCATGGGAACACTAGTCGATCTAAAAGCTAAACTAATAGCATACATGATTGAAGATAATTCCCTACAATTGATGGAGCAAGTGTTACATGTTATAACAATCCAAGAGATCTTATGGGAGGGTATTGATGAATAATTTAACAAACAATTATACCCTCATACATTCATAATTCAGTGCACAATGGATTTCATCTTCTTGAAGAAAGGGAACACGTCAGAAAAATTATATATGCAGATAAGCCCATAATCATAGTGCAGTTTTTACCCAAGGTGGCAGTGAGTACATTATAGAAGCAATATATTTTTTATGTTGGATTGGGGAAATAATTTCATTCTTAAATAGTGGTACTTTTCATTAGCGATTAAAGAAAAATTTAAATAGAGAAGAAATAGATGAACAAGATATTATTAATGAAAAAAAGATGGGGTAGTGTATTGGTAACCATGAGGAATAGTTAGAACTCCAACACTGGGTTTATGTAGAAGATGGACACATATTTTTAGGGTGGAAGTATGGTTTAGAATCCGATGAAGGATCAGGGAATCCTCCTCCGAAGCCTTAGAGTAATCCATGATGTTTTCAATGTGGTTCTATGGATAACATTAAGTAGGATTGTATGGGACAATATCAATCATGTAATAAATATTTGTAGATGGGACATCATTAGTTGTACTGTCATAATTATCTAAGGTCCAGTGTTGGTGACACTCCTCAGGGGTTATAGAGGTCCTATGTCTTAACGGGACGCGGGTAGCGGCATACCCCTCTTCAATTGTGTAAAGATAGTAATGGTGATTCCAGGAATACTACATATCTTATGTAGGGAAATAATCAGAAGAGTATGGAAACCAATCTATTTTTGGAGTTGAGCAGGTTGTGATGGATGATCATTTAGGACCGTAAACAGTGAGTGGTACAGTTCATTTCAACAGGACCTTGATACAAGAATTATTTGATACATGTAATTAAAATTCATTATTTTTTCTAGTGCTTTTAGTTTTCTAATATTACATATGTAAATGATTCCTTCTATTTTTAAACATCCAACTCTTCTTGTTCAAAGAGAGTTTTGAGCCTTCATGTGTTGAGTATTCTATTTTTTATGGATGGGGTTGAGTTTATGTATGATTTCAAAGTTCCTGAGATGGATCCTTATGAGGTAATAATTGGAATGGATTAGTTGGAAATGATTAAGTCCTACATTGAATGTCATGCGGGGATTGTTAGTTTTATGATGGATAATGGAATCATAGATATCATTAGAGGTTTGAGGAATGATAGGTTTGTTGCAACAGATTTGATGGCACCAGCTATTGGCATGATCTCGAATCATTTAGCTACATTTTCTTTTGTATTAATGTAATAAATGTAGTTGATCATGTTTACAGTGGTCGTTGATCATTTTTGATGTAGTTCCTAACGAATTTTTAGGTTTTCAACACATGAGGAATGTTGGGTTTAGTATTGATCTCTTTCTGTTGACCATTCCAATCTCACTTCCATTTTATCGAACGACACCAACAAAATTGATGTAATTGAATGTGGAGTGGGAGAAGTTAATAAAATGATTCATGTGGCCTAGCACATCTCCATGGGTATCACCAAGTACTTTTTAATGGACGATGATATACATAGTTTGTGTGTTTATTATCATAAATGTAATAAAATTATGATAAAGAAACAACATCCACTTCCACACATTGATGATATTTTTGATCAATTGAGGGGAGAACAGAGGTTCTCTAAGATAGACATGAGCTAAGGATATCATCAAATGAAGCAGAAAATTATGATATTTCAATAATAGTCTTCAAAAAAAGATATGGCCATTATAAGTATGTGGTTATTCCTTTTGGCCTGAAAAATGTACCTGTGATGTTCTTGGAATTGATGAATCAGATATTTCAAAAAAAACATGGATTCTTTTCTTGTATTATGTTATCATGACATACTGGTGTATTCAAGGAAAAGGTTGGAGTATGATCAAAATTTGGTTATAGTTTTGGGGACCTTGAGAGATCATTAATTGTATGAAAAATTCTCAAAGTGTGATTTATGGATACATAATTTTCATATTATTGGATATGTGTTTTTCATGAAGGGTTTTTCAGTTCATCTGGAAAAGACAGAGGTTGTTATTTTAGAGAAACCACCTAATATTGTAATCAATATGTAGAGATTCCTTGATCTAGAGGGGTATTATGAACATTTTGTTCATGATTTCTCATGATTTGCCTTACCATTTACCGGTTTGATGAAGGGGAATGGTCCCAATAAATTGAATGAGTAGTTTAAAAAATATTTTCAAGAGCCTAAGGGTCTTCTTACATCATCGTCACTCTTGGTGTTTCCAGTCCTAGGTAAATGTAATGTGGTGTATTGTGACACATCATGATTAAGGTCTGTATGTGTTCGCATACAAGGGGATCCTGTGGTTTTTTATGGATCATTTAATTTGAATGTGCATGAGAATAACTAGCCAACACATGATTTGGATTTGGTGACAATGGTACATTCTTTGAAAATATGGAATCATTATATCTTTAGTGAGAAATTTTCATTTTTACGGATCATAAGAGTTTAATGAATATTATCACAGAAAGATATTTGAACATGAGGAAAATGAGATGGATAGATTATATTTAGATGATTGTTTTTGACTTAATTTACACACCAGTAAGAGAAATTTTGTGGTGGATGGATTAATTAGGAAATCATATGAAAATGATGTGGAAGCAGACATTGGATCTGTGGAAGTTGATGTCAGTCATAGACAACACATTGATGGAATGTAAGGACTATGGTGATGGTGATGTTCCCTTTCTGGTCATGTGGGGTCCTAACTTTGTTGGTCTAGTTAAAGAGGTGAAGATCTCTAATTTTTACATAATGTGGATAAGGTCGAAACACTTTTGTGGGAATACCATTGAGTGCTGAGAAGTTAATTGTAATTCCGTTTTGTGTTTTCAGAATAGTATGGTTGTATTGGAAGATTGTAAAAAGGGAATTATTATCAACTATCATCATTCCAGGAGGGCAGTCTATGTTGGAATTTATAAAATGTATACGACATGTTGAAAGAACAATTTGTGTGTGGTGATAGGAAAAGGTGTAAGTGGTCGAGTTTGTTTTGAGTAGCATGAGTTGTCCCGAAGTCAAGGAAGAGAATGAGAAACCACGAGGAATATTGATTTCTTATCTACCCATGATGGGATGTGAGAAATGATAGTGATGGATTTTATTACGTTCCTCTAAATAATGGTTTGGTAGAATGATTCTATATGGGGAATTGTAGATTGGATCAAGATGTAAACCCATTTTCATCACAATTTTTGAATCTCATATGGTGGACGATTTGTCCAAAATATTTATCTGAGAGGCAGTAAAGAAGTATGGTGTGCCTGTGTTGATTATATTAGATAGATATATGAGGTTCACTTCTCATATTTGGAATACTTTCTACAATCCCTTAGGACTCTGTTGATGATGATTATGAATTATCATCTTCAGACATATGTTTAATATGAGAAGAAGATATAAACATTGGATGACATGTTGTGGGATTATGTAATAGATTCTGATGGTTCATGGGAGGATAAATTTCCATTCGTGGAGTTCTCCTACAATAATAGTCTGTCGACCTTTCTATATATGACTCTATTTGACACATTGTATGAATATCCATGTCGTTCTCCACTTTATTGGTTGGAAATGGGTTAGATGTTGATGGATGGGCTAAGACTTGTCCAAAAACTATAGATAAGATCATGTAGATCATTAAGAGAGTAGATATGGGTTAGAGTTGTCAAAATTTGTATATAGACCATCTTCGAAAACTATTGTTGTTCGAGGTGGGTGATCATGTTTATTAAGAATATTACAGTTTCATAGACATTGTCAGTTTTTAAAATTGGGAATGTTATCTCCCTAGTATATTGGTCCTTTTGAGATACTTTTGTTAGTTGGAGATGTGGAATATAGGTTGTCTTTACCACCATGGTTTAGTGCAGTGAACAATGTCTTCCATGATTCACAGATGTAGAAGAATCATCTAGATGATGACCGAGTGATTTGATTTGATCATGTTAAGCTGGAGCCAGATGCTTCTTCAGTGCACATGCCAGTGTAGACTGTGGAGAGGAAATAGAATTTTTTTTTATGGTAAAATAACCAGTCTTCATGTTTTGTGGTTGTATTGTAAGATTTAGGAGGAGGCATAAGATTGGTAGAACGATATGGACAAGAAAGGGCCTGAACTCTTTCAGAAACGAAATAGTTTTTTATATTCCATGAAAATAATGTCCTATTTTGTGGAGAATGTGTCACACCATTTTTGAGTTATATAATTGTTTTTACCTTTTTATGTATGTATAGTTTTGGGGTAATGTTTGTGAGAGTTTGGGAAGGTTTTCAAAATGATTGGAAAATTTTTAAAGGTCACATGGATTGAGTGCAGCTAGTGAAAACCAAGATGAATACCATGGTAATAGTACAACATGAGACAACAGGCCAGCTCACAGTTTTCACATGGTTTGACTAACCATGTGTGGATTCTATATGATGATCACTTCAAGGAAGTTACAAGTGATTTGTTAGCGCATTTGTTTTTTAAACATATATGCTAAACATGTGCGGTATTTAAAATATGGTTTTTGAAATCGAGAACGGTCAAGATTTGGCACAAGTCCTACAATATTCCTCCCAATCGAGTCTCACATGGGATTTTTGGTTATCAAGGGTTATAGGGATCTCCCATCCATTTTAGAAGAAAATCAATGCAGTTTTTTGGTTTTTTGATGGTGGTTCTTCTTAGGTAAGTCTCCTATCTTGTTTATTTGTGGATTTATATAGATCTACAAATCTATCTATCTCTATCTATATCTCAGATGCCTAATTCTACACTCGTTTCATGTATATCTATGGTAATGGTTTCCTAATATTATGAAATTTTGGTTTATTTGAAGATAGAAAAAGGGATCTAGAGTAGTTTTGTGAAATTCGTACATGGATTCAGTGTGCTGTTGTGTAGTGGGTCGATTTCTCAAGAATCCTAAGCTTGGTGGATTCTCTCTCAACTCCGCATTTCTAGATCATGTGGCCTTGTTTTCAATTCATTTTTTTTAAATTAATTGTCAATATGATGTCATAATCATGGTGCAAACCCATTTGGTGTTGATTTGGCGATTTTATGTAAAATGGGATATTGTTGCAAAAGGGGTTTTGTTGTGTGATTTTAAATGGTTGATTTTAAAATTGACAATGGTTTGAAGTAGGTAAAATATTTTATAAAAGTTGAATTTCAAGAATATTATTTTTTTGAAATGTGGTTTGTCCTGAAAAATTTTTAAAGTGTGTTTTAAAAAATTGGGTAATTTATTGAAGCTATTTGGTATGTGTTAGAAATGGTTGGGTTCATAATGCGTGGATTTAGTGAGTTTTATGCTTGTTTATTGGTTACATATTATGGATTTTTTTGATTATGTGTGATGTTTGTGGGATGTCTCAATATAAAATGTGTGAATAGTGGATGGAAGGGCCACCATTAAGGATAACTGTCGTGAACTACCACTATATTGGGAATGTAGTGAACATGCTTGGACGAGATGTTGCACTAGGTTTAGTTTCCTTGTGTGAGTTTTTATGCATGATGGATAAAGTAGTGCTAATTTTTTACGGTGAAATGTATTGTGACATGGTTGTTTCGATTTTCCTATGTTGTTTGGATATAGGAAAATGTGGCTTTGTAAGTGTGTGTTTGGATTATGGTAATTGTTTCACAATTAAATTCATTGTATAAAATATTTTACATAAATGTGATCACACTTTTATCCCAGTGGAATGTGTAGGGAATTCATTTCGGGAAATCATACTGAATATTTGTTCTCACCCCCTTCTTTGGAACTTCGGTGCATTTGCAGATGTTGTTTTCATGAAACGTGTTAAGTAAAGAATCTTATTTTTCTTGTGGTTAGTCATGATGGTTGGGTAGTATGGTGGTTCATGGAGCATATAACATGGGGTGGAGCAGTGGATCACATCACATTTTTCTTTGGGTTTGTCTTTTTAGTCCAGGTATTGGTACTCTGGTTATGGATATTGTGGTTTGTTGTACTAATAATTTGTTGTGGTTGAGTTTTAAAACACTACTAACATGCATCATATTGTTTTTTTTGGTTATGTAATTTTTTTTGGATTCTTTTCACAAAAGGGTAAATTATTCCTAAGCTGTTCATGAAGTCCTCGAAATTCAATTCCAACCTCTGGTGCTTTCGGAACATCACCTAAGGCCTAGTTTCATCTCACCGCCTTCCCAAGCTAAGGAGGAAGTGGAGGTGCATTTCAAAATTAGAAGGTAATATTAACATATTGGAATCAGATGATGCTGACACACTATACTCGCTCCATCATCTTCCTCACATCACCATAGGTTGACCTGTCACCCGCAACCACCACCTACAAATCAAAAAAACTCCAAGTATCTGAAGATAAACGTGTTCTATATTTTTATGGGACAATCAAAATGGGTATCTCATGATGTGACTGTGACTCGGATCATGGAATGTGATTGGATGGGAAGAGGGTTTTGTGTATTTTTCAAATTTTATGGATTTTTTCCCAATATCCTTAAGTGGGTTCCAGTCAGTGAAGATCAGTTGGATAGTGTATGCTAGTGTTTTACGTCAAATATTAAGAATAATTTGGTGAATAAATTTTGGGGTTCTATAGAAAAATAGAATACTTTCATTCATATTTATCTATATATATATATATAATCATATCATAGTTTCACAGTGGGTTTGGGGGGAAGGGGGTGTTATTTTGGGTATTGGGATTCTCTGCCCTCCATTACTCACTTCCACTATTATGTATATTTTATTTCATTATTATAAGGTAGTGATTTTTATACCCACAAGTTCTGTGAATCTATGTTTAACAGTGGATCAAAACTACGAGGATAACTCTTTTTAAAAAATCTGCATTAATGAATAAAGTTGTTTCTACTTTTAATCTTTTAATTGAATATCTGATTTAGCAAATCAAATTTCCATTCATGAACGAATTTGAAATATTTATGGAATTTTAAATTGTATCATTATAAAGTATGGGGATTATTTTTATTTGATTCATGTAATATTTTTTTTTGTTTTATATAATTAACTAAAATAGGACAATACAAAATATTATTGATTTTCTTTAAATTATACATGCAATTAATTTTCTAATGATTTCATATTTTAAAATACTGTTTTATACCAATGTTAAGTGGAGTATTATTAAACCAATATTTTAATTCTATGAATAGTTTATACATTAATGTTTAAAGTGGAAAATATAATTTGTCCCTATGAAATTTATAAATGTATTTTAAATGAATGGATTGATAAATTAATCTTTAAGGAAGGTTGGGGAATTTATTTTATTTTAAAAATTATTATAAAATCATAAAATATGTTTTTATTTTCAAACAAGAATATATATATATATATATATATGATTACACACAGAAAATGATATATATATATATATATATATATTTATATATAGAATTTCAAGGGAAGTGTTTTTATTCTAGAATATATGTTAATGTGTATATAAGTATATATCAGACCAGGTGAAACTATTTTATTATAAAATGAATATATACAAATATATCATATCAAGTGAAACTCTATTATTCCAATATATATATTTATATATATCATTTCATGTGAATCTATTTTCATTGAAACATATATATGTATACATTATTTCATGAGAAACTATTTTGTACTGACAAAAAAAGTCCTTATTACCATGGAATTTCACTTTTAAAAATATATTTTGAATATTTAATAAAATCTTAATTATCACTCTATGTATGTAACAGAATCAATGGAATATTAATTTTTTTTTGTTTAAGGTAAAAACAAACTATTTTAAAACATGTATATATGTATATATATGTATATATCATTTAATGTGAAACTATTTTTATTTTGATATATACATGTACACAAAATTTTTTATATATATGTATATTATTTTTTGTTTAATAGTTTTTTATTCTGTTGTGTACAAATATATACATATGTGAATTCATATATATCTCAGTTTAGACAAAAATATTTTTTTACATAACACATATGTATTAGTAAATACAAATATTTCATGTGGAACTACATTTATTCAAGCATCACACATTTTCAGAATTTTACATGTTATATAGATATTTCAACGAATTATTCCTCACATAGAAATAAATTTTTATATTTTCTAAATTATAGAATGTTTAAAATTTCCTTTTAAATTTATCATTCTATTATTACAAACTATCCAACCTTGTATTACACTATCATAACCAAGATCTGTTTTGAAGAAGAAATCATTCATATTTATTTTAATACTCTTGGTTATGATTATTTTACAACATCCATTATGGTTCATAGAATAAAATATCCCTTATGTGAATACCTTCCATGAGTTTTTATTAACAAATTAAATGTGTTTATATATAAAGGAAATTCATCTTTTTTGAACTGGATATCGATTCTCCATGTTTTAAATGATTTTCATGGTCATTATGATGCAAATGACTTATTTTTAATTAAAATGAATTAAACACGGTTATTATATGAATGAAAGATTGGGATGGAGAGTGAGATCGATCCACTTAAGGTATTTAGGCCAACACTTTTTGGGGTGTTCTTAGATTGTCTTGGGTAATCCAGATATAGCTTATTTGATGAGGGCACCCAAATAGTGCTCCAATTAAATGGGTAACTTTTCAATCTCATTTGATTTCATGTATGGTGTGAAGTCGGTTATCCTAAAATCATTAGGTGGTTTGGGAGAGAACCTAATCAATTATCTGACTATGTACACAATGCAATGACATCTCAGAAAAAATTCATGACATTATGTATTCATCCAAAGATCATAAAAAAATTATTTATGATTTCATTTGAGATTTTAAAATAAAACATTGTCCATTGATAAAATGATGAAATTATTTTTTCAATGAATAAGTGTATTGACATTTTTAATATAAAAAGTATATTTCAATTTCATAATAAATCATGTTGTTATTAATTTATTTTCACTTTAAACATTTATTTCATGATATAATAATCTAAAAAAATTTAGAACCCTTACTTATTACCTCATGTTTTGAAAACCCTTACTAAGATTTGTTTTTACTCATTATATGTTTTCAAAACCTCTTTTCACAAGCAGTAAGGACTTTCATGAGTGATTGATTAGTCTACGTACATCGATGCTTTTAAAATCACGTTAATAAGATTATGTGTTTTCTTGTCATTTCTTTTATGGGTGTTGTAATTTCAGTTGTCCTTTTAAATAAAATTTTTTAAATAGAATGTTTTGATTTATCATGAATCTTAATAACTCCAAACTATTGATATCTAAAGAATTTTTTACCAAAATTAATGATTAATCATAATCAAATTGTTATAATAATGATAAATATGTTGAAGTAGCTTTCATGTCGTCTAATTGATAATAGTAAAAAACATGTCAAATTGAAATTAAAATCCCATTACACACATTTTTTATGATTCATGTTTTGGGAAAAATATTTAATCATTGAGATTGTATATTCATCGTAATGTGATTGTTAAAGATAAATTTAGTCATCTGTGGGACAAATTTGTCTTTGGGATGGACCATGATTTTAAGAAACTGTTTTTATTCTAAGATAATTTTTCAAAAATGGAATCATATATTTCATAACACACATTATGAGAATGATGGTTTCTAGAGTAATTTCATGTAATTTCTATATGAATATACAAATTATACAATTTTTTAATATGACTATGTACGTCACGACCCGTCCCATGGGACCGGGATGTGACTACCCCAAGCCCGCCTTCTATAGTCCCGGGGTTGGTGACTGGAACCTGAAGGCTTTTCCCAAACAAGGAAGGATTTTTCTTAAATATCTGTACACACTGAAAAAGTGAAAATAATGTAAAAAAATAAACAAAATTATGGTATATCCACAAGAGTAATGTACAACCACATGTAAAACATTAAACTGAAAACAGTGGGCCGGAATACAAGCCCAAGAAAATGAATAGAATGTAAAGAGGGGTTGAATATAGCCCGGAACCCTACATATAGGGTAGTATCATTAAGTATGAAGTCGAAGAAGAGGATCTCTACTACTCTCGTCACACCAATTTCTACCAAGTCCCAAACCTGCAAAGTCTTCCTCGGAGTGTCAGTAGTCTACACCAGACACACGCGTGCCAGTGGATCCTTTGCATGGGTGAGTAGAACAACTTAGCAGGGGACCCCAAGACTCCCAATAATCTCTCAATAATCCACAATGCAAAACATCACATGATATACCACAAAGGTAATATCACAATCATGTTCTAGCTCACGAATCATAAAGAAAATGAGACAATTAATTCTAATGGTATAACATTAATATTACTAGGTTAGGGATGACTAGTCATAAATCTAGATCATCCTATCTGTAGTAACTTTACTGTTGTCCCATATAGGTTATTGTAAGCTGACCCATATTGGTTGCTAGATGCTGACCAATATTGGTCGATGGTGTTGACCTGTATTGGTTGCTAGTGTAGACCTGTATTATTCGCTGGTGCTGTCCCAAATTGGTCACTAGTTCTGACCCATATTTTTCATTTGTACAAAGGTAGGTGTGATTAGTCGTACATCTAGATCAGCACGCTTTGCATTTTTTAATAGAGACCTACATTGTCCTCTCTTCTTCTTCGAGCCATAGCCAACCACTAGATTCTAACACGAAGCACACCAGATCTCCAAAAGACTATTCTCCTCAAACCATCAGTAATATTTCAACAGGTATGAAATCCAACAAAAATAATACCCAAGTGTCCCTCCAGTAATATGGGTCCAAACATTATAGAAAACATATAGATCAGATGCCCGATGTGTGAGACATGGGCAATTTTGTAAACATGGATCAGTTGGATTCATGTCTGATCCAAACCAGGTTGCATGTAAAACTCCATCAAAACATAAATAGAGTATTCCAAAAGACCTCCTTATCACAAGTGTCCTTACGCCACACACAACTTGTCTATCAGATGCCTGGTCTGTTAGTTACACCCCTTTTAGTGAAACATGGGTGATTGAACCTCGGTCCAGACCCACTCGGTCGAGCCCTCCGGAATATGGAAAAGGGAGAAATTCCCAATAGGGGTCCCAAAACCAATGATGAAATTTCAAACAGAAACCCAATTCATCATGTATGTTAATTTTTTTATTGGAGGGATGATTGGGTCTGGGCCTGGTCCGAGTCGGTCACGTCGGCCCCACTCAACAGGTCCTAGGGTCTACCTGACCCTGCTTGGGTTTACTCAGTTATGGGTAAACCCGATTCACTAGCTCTATCCCATCGAGGTTGACCTGGCTAGTTCATGAGCATGGGACAGGGTTTGATCAGCCATCCGTGTGGGGATCAGCCCACCCCCGCTAGCCTGTAGGGACGCGGGTTTGGCCCGGTCTATTGGGCAGGTCTTCCCAGTCCACTTGAAGGAGGACCATGTCTTCAATGGGCCCTCTGGATGTATTTCCATTTCATCCAGCTGGTGGAGTGGTGCCCCAATACGTGCACTGGTTGGAGAGGTGGTTGGTCGGTCTCCTGCCCACACGACACGGCATGGGGCTGCACCGCCCCACCTACCATGGAACATTGGCCATAGAAACTGCTATCTTTGGTGCCTGATGGCACTGCCCATCTTTTGCGGGGGTGGATCAGGTCATCCACCTCTATTCACAGTGGCGCGTGATGGCACACAACATTCCGTCTGTCATCGGCTGCTTTCCACGGGTCTCCTCCGGCCACAACTAGCAGGACGTGTTGTCGATTCTTTCCGCGGGACACCAGATGTGCTCCGGTGCTCCGTTCATGGTTTTTTCTATACCTATGAACCTCTCGAGTCACCATCGCCAATACGTGACCCCACACTTCACATGTTCATCACATTACCTAGCCGCGCATAGGGAACCCAAAAACAACAAAAATCGTTGGAGGGTCCATGCCTTGTTCAGACCGTCCCACACCCTCTGAGTTAGTGTTTTAACAAGGAGAGTTAGCAAAAATCTGAGAATTTAGAAATAACTATCTACTTTTAACCCCCACATCATCCTCCTAGATTTAAATAATGATCTATGGATCAACCTATTCATCAATTGATCTATATTATTTGTTTAAATCAAGAACATGGAAGGAGGAATATTACAATATAAAAAAACAAAAACCCATACCTCGAGATTTTATGGATGTATCATGGTAGCATTGAGAAGAGCATCCAACCTGGAAGGAGTCGTCGACATTGGTCGATCTCATATCATTGTTTCCCAATCCTCCATCCTCCATCAGTGGATGTCGCCGCTAAACTTCTCCGGAGATTCCTCACCTGATGAAGTTGTTCCAAAACCCCACACTAACCTCCATTTTAATAGGAGGGGGAAAGGTGAGTAACACACAATGTAATTAATTAGGTCTATTTATTGAATGAACCATATAATTCACCTATAGTGATGTTTCAAAAATAAGAGATCCAATCCATTAATTGGCTTGACAAGTCACCGGTACCCCCACCACCGCTCATCTTCTGGATGAAAATAAATAAAATAACTTGTTATGTAATTTTATTATTTTCCTTTACTATCCAAAATTATCTTTTTGTCCCAACCTACTATGGTTGAAGTGAAGATCCCATTAACTGAATATCGGCACTGCGGATTCAATGGTTCCCTCAAATTATTAATCCAAACACTGGTTCAAAATATAGAAAACACCACCCATGCATTTACTAAAAGTACCTTGAAAAAGATCATAAATTCATTTCTTGCACATTGGGCTTCGGAATCAGATGTCGTCAATTTTTTTAGACTCGTATAAATTTCAAATAATTTAAAAAAATTCAAGGAAATTTTGGTTGTTTACATTCTCCTGACCATAGGGATTTACATCCCCAAAATCCAAACATGGATACAAAAACAAAGAGCGATATTGGGCATGCATATGAGTCTCCCACTCTGATGTGCTCTCATGAAGATTCCCTTGCTGCCACAAAACGTGCACCAGATGTATCGACTTCCCTCGAAGGATCCACTCATGTCCATCCTCTATCTCCACCAGGTAAACCACAAAATCCATCATGTCATCATTCTCCTGCTCACTATGGTCGATGACGTGAGATGATTCATGCACGTATCTACTCATCTAGGATACATGAAAGAAATCGCGTACCCACTATTACTACAGTGGAACTTCCAAATGGTATGCCATCTTTCCAATCCTTTGATGTATCAGGAATGGTCTGATAGGCCTCAGTGAGAGTTTTTGCCTTGTCCAAATCTCTATAGTCCCCATTGAGGGGAGGCTCGAAAGAATATGTGGTCCCCCTCTTGGAAAACCGGTGATCTACATCACATATCAATATAATACTTCTATGAGTTATGTTCCATCTTTAATCACTATTGGATGACTTGAACCTTCTTAGTGGTAGCATGTACCATCATTGGGCCCATGAGTGTTGGCTCTCTTGGATCTTTCAATCATAAGGGTGATCTGCACGGTCATTCTTAAAATGTCTCAAAAGGGACCATAAAAATGGTCAAGTGATATATGTTGTTGTACATGAACTCCAACAAGGGTAGATGGTCCTCCCAACTGCTCCCAAAAATCTAGGACATATGCATGAAGAATGACCTCCATGGTCTGGATGGTCCACTAATTCTGACCATCTGTCTATGGTTGAAAAGATATGCTCAAGCGAAGCTGAGTCCCAAATCACTCTTGCAATCAATTCCACAACCGGGATATGAAATGTGCATCACAGTCTGAGACAGTCATTGAAGGAGCCCTGTGAAGTCGCATGATTTCTTAAACGTAGAGAGGAATCAAGCTCTCTACCAAACACTTCTCTCGAATAGTAAGGAATTGGGATGACATGGTGAGTCGGTCAACGATTACCCACATGATGATGTTCCCTCTGTATATACTTGGTAACCCCATCATGAATTCCCTCAATATCCCTTTCCACTTCCACTCTAGTATCTCAAGGGTTTGTTCAAGCGTACCAGTATCTTGTTATCAGCTTTCACATGTTGGAAAGCGAAGAATTTAAAAACAAACTCTTCCACAACTTTCTTCATCCCTAGCCACCATTATTGACATTGATGGTCCTGATACATATTCATCACACGTGGATATACTATAAGGGGGATGTATGGAACTCCCTTATCACCTCCTCTTGTAGCGCCACTGGTACAACTATATATCCTCTGAAAAGGGATATCGTGCTACCCACCTTTATAATATCCATTAGGTGCATGGCATGACGATATCTGAACACATGTTGTCTTAAAGCTATGGTCTCTAAGTTGCGCCTCCCTGAATAGCTGAAGGAGTTGAGGGGATACTACCATTTATTGGAGGTATATTGTCTAATATCTATTCACGTAGGATATCATAAGTGAGGCTAATTGCTCTGAAGAATTGTTCAGTATCTGCAAACTCGACATCTGACTAAGTGCATTTACCACTATGTTCCCCTTGCCAGGATTATAGACTATCTCAAATTCATAGCCCAGGAGAACTCTAGCCAACATCGTTGTCTGAGAATCATATCTTTCTGTGTGAATATATATATGTGACTCTATTGGATTGAGTAAACAATGAACCGCTCACCCATCAATTACTATCTCCACATATTTAGTGTGAAGACTAATGCTGCTAATTCCAAGTCATGAGTCACAAAATTATGCTTGGGAGGCCTCAGTTTTCATGATACATAAGTTATCACTACATCATCTTGCAATAGGATGCAACCAATTTTTTTCCCTGTTGCATCACATTATACCTCGTAGTAAGTCCCCTCCTCCAGCATCCTCAGGATGGGAGAACTAGTCATTCTCTTTCTTAGCGGTTGAAAGTTCTACTAGCATGTCTTAGACCACAAGAAGGGTTTTCCCTTCCTCGTCAAGGAATTCATAGGTGCTTGTACTTTGGAGAAATCCGGTATGAACATATGATAGTATCATACTAGTCCATGGATTCTCCGCACCTCAGTAACAGTCTTTGGTGGCTCCCACTAAAGTACTTCCTCGATCATCACTGGATCCACTGCATCTCCATCCTCTAAGATGACGTGTCCCATGAACGGGACCCTTTGTATCCAGATCTCACACATTGATAGATTCTTATATAACTAGTGATCCTAGAGGGTGTCAAAAAATATCCTCATGTGTACAAAAATCTCTTCCTAGGATGTTGAGTACACAAGATGTCACCGATGAAGACCACCATGAAGCCATTGAGGTATGGATAGAACATTCAGTTCATGGTCCACATAGACACTGATGGAGCATTTGTCACACTGAAAGGCATCACAAAGAACTCATAAGGTCCATGCCGTCATCTGATGGCTGTCTTCAGTATATCCTCATCTTTTACCCTGAGATGGTGATATCCGGATCCGAGGTATATCGTTAAAAACCAATGAGCCTTATTCAGCTGGTCAAAGAGATCATTGATTATCAATAGAGTATAAATTTTCATCATGGTCACCTGGTTTAGGCACTATAAGTCCATGAATAACCCCAAACGTCCAACTGCCTTCTTGGAAAGCAACACTGAGGATGCCCATGGAGAAACATCGGGCCTTATGAATCCCTTCCTTTGTAATTCCTCCAACTATACCCTCATCTCCCAGAGCTCTGCAGGGGACATCTGATTTTTTAGTGAAGATATTAGTGTTTTTACTAGGTAGAAATAACAGTAGAAGTCTAACTCTTTATCAGGTGGTTTTCCTAAAACATATTCTTGAAAGATGTGCTCATAATCTTCCTCCACTGCTAGAAACTATGGAATCACCTCATCCACCATGTTGAAGGTCATACAAGCCAGTTGATATGTCATCTCTTGCACCCTTTTGAGCTTAAGCCTATCTTGTGCTACTCTATTTTCCATCTCACCAACAAAGAAATAATGGCCTCCATATCTATGCGTACATCGAACTGTATGTCTCAACTAGTCAATCTATAAGTGAACTTTTGATAGCCAGTCCATACATAGAACGTCAATGTTGGGCTTAGACGCTACAAATAGGAAGATCCCATCTGATACACTTTCCACTGAGAGTATGATCACAATGTCAGCACCAGCGTGTGACTGCCAAATCTACTCCCAAAAGAGTATCCAAAAGAAATTTTTTAGATTAAAGTTCAATCATAATATCAGATTCCCAAACTATGTTTTCATAAAGGAAAGAATTTCTAGCACCTGTGTCGATAAGAACTTCTACTAAGGAATAGAAGATACATATTGTAACCTGTATCATCTCATAGAAGTATGGATCATGAGCCTCTAATTCTTGTAGCATGGCCTTTCCCAATCCACCTACTACCTAAGCTCATGTTGGACCACTTGGGGGTGGTTGTAGTAGTGCGTGGTGACCCCGACCACCTCCCGCTGCATGTCCTACACACCTTCCTCTGCGACTACCTGGATGATGCTTATTCTACTATCGATGTCACCACATAATTGGCCCATACACCATCTGAAGATCATCCATGAAGGGATTCATATTGTCACAAGCATTGTGACCCTGTCCCCCATAGGAAAAAAATACCATGCCTCACTGGTGACTCCCATAGCCTCTCGAACCTTGCTCCTCTAACCATGCATCACAGGGTCACCATCTGAAAGGACCATCCCACATGGACTTCTCTTTCACCTGTCTACAGCCAGCTGTAGATGACACTGCAACCTGCCATCTGGTAGGGGCTATCACTATTGGTGCTTTCTCAGCAAGGAAGCTCTCCATCAGCAAATCTCTCTCTAGCTCCCTAGCCTCTATCGGGATGCTGAGAGAAAATGTCGCAACTCAAATCTCTTGTCGGAGCCCCTAATCAATGGTTTGGGATTGGAAGTAAGGTTCTCGTACAATATCAGGGGAGTATAAGGAGAGGTCAATGAATCCCACTGATAACTGAGACACAGTCTGGCTACCCTGCTAAAAATATAGGAGCTCTTGAATACGCACAAAGCATAGTGTTTCTGTAATGAACTCTTCCCTAAAAAGGATCTCAATGTTCGGCCAGGTGAGGGTTTTCTCCTCATGCATCTGAAGCATTGAACTCTACCATCTTCTTGCCAAGCCTAAAAAGGCTAGCGTCCAAGATCACCATCTTCTCGTTTGGTGTCTCTACTAAGAGAACAACCAGAAAAACCTCCTCAAGATAGAAAACTACTACATGGGGGTCTATCATTCCTCGAAACCATGGAAGAATCTATCTCTTGAACTCATGCTATATTCTCTACTGGAATGAAGGAACCAGTGGTAGTATCTTCTGCTCATTGGGTGGTGGTGCTACAGGTACACCACCCGACGGTGCCATCACTATGAGTGGTCCTTGTACGACGCCTCATCGCTCAGTGGCCCACTATCACGATCTCTAACCGGAATCCTACCTAGTTGTTTTCATGGGATAATACTAAAATAAAAATATCTACCACGGTCA
Source organism: Viscum album (assembly GCA_963277665.1). Classification (NCBI taxonomy): domain Eukaryota; kingdom Viridiplantae; phylum Streptophyta; class Magnoliopsida; order Santalales; family Viscaceae; genus Viscum; species Viscum album. The sequence goes on along the minus strand of OY728164.1, from coordinate 260,558,938 downwards.
ATATGTTATACCTCGATAGATGACTCATGAATGATGAAGAACACATTCCAAAAACACTAGAAACTAGTTGTTTCATGTACCGATCTAGAAAAAAGAATCCAGGGTCCTGGTGTACAGATACGTCAGCCACCACACCAACACAAGAAACCGTGAACTGAAAACTAAACTCAAGACACTTTACACCATTTCCTCATTAAAAGTAGACTCTTAGTTATTTTGGTAGAACTGACCACCCTTTGATACCACTTTGTCATGACCAGTCCCACAGGGCCTGGATGTGACTACTCCATGCTAGTCTTCCATAAGACATGGCTTAGTGACTAGAACCCGAAGGCTCTTCCTGAATTTGGAAGGAATTTCCTCAGAGACCTAAACACACTCAAAAAGAAAAACTGAAGTAAACAACTAACAAAATTATTTTATAAACACGAGAGTAAGGTACAACCACAAGTACAACTGTAAACTGAAAAAAGTGGAATGGAATACAAGCCCTAGAAACTGAAAATAATGTAAACATCTACCCCATCTACCCTAGATCTCTACCTTGAGTGTATTATCTCTAATTATTATTTAGATTAAGAGGATATCGACTACTCCCTTCACAGCAGCTTCACTAAGTCCCAAACCTTCAGAGTCTTTCTTAGAGCATCAGTAGTCTACACCAAACACACACATGTGGGTGGAGCCCGTGCATGGGTGATTATAACAACTCAGTAGGGGACCACAAGACCCCACAAGGTCAATCAATAATCCACAAAGAAAATCATCACATGATATACCAGAAAGGTAATATCAAAAGAATGATTTTGATCATGAAGCACAAAGTAAAAGAGACTGATCACTCTAATGGTATAACATGAAGGTTAGTGGGAAATGGATGACTAGTCGTAAAGCCAGATAATCCTATACATAGTAACCCCATAGATGACCTATATAGGTCACTATATACTGACATGTATTGGTCTCTATATGATGACCCATATTGGTTGCTGGTTCTGACTCGTATTGGTCACTAGTGATGACCCGTATTGGTCGCTGGTGCTGACCCATGTTAGTCGCTGATACTGAATCATATTGTTCACTGAGATAGAGGTAGGTATGATAAGTCATACAGCTAGATCATCCCATTCTGGAGTATTTTATGCTTACCCGTATTGGTCACTCTTCTTCTTCATGTCACATCCAGCCATTGGATCCCCACACGAAGCACGCCCGATCACCGGAAGACTCTTCTCCTCAAGAAATTGGTTATATTTATACTGGTTTGAAGTTCTGAAAAAATCATACCCAAAGGACCTCCCCGTAATAGGGGTCCCAATGTGATAGATGTCACATCGATCAGATCCCGGTCCGTGAGATACATGAATTTTTTGTAAAAACGTCCCGGTTGGATTCACATCTGATCCAACCATGGTCACACATCAAACTCTGTCAAAACTCATTTAGAGTATCTCTAGATTACCTCCTCGTCACATGTTTCCCTATTAAACATAATATGTGTTGATCACTTGCTCGGTCAGTTAGTTACACACCATTTAGTGAAACAGGGGTAATCACACCTCGATCCGGCTCGACTCAGTCGGGGCCACCAAAATATGCCAAAGGTATAGGTTCTAAAAAGGTGTACCTACACAAATGAAGCTGTGTCTAATAGACACATATTTATTCAGTTATGTGCATTTATTTATTCGGGGGATGCTTTGTTATGGGCCCAATCTGACTTGGTCATGCCGGCCCGACGAAATGGTCCACTAGTCATCCTAACCCAGCCTAGGTCATGTCCATTAAGGGTCGGCCCAGTTAACTATGTCTGGCCTATCAAGGTTGGACTGACTGGTTCACGGACCTAGGTAATGAATGGCCTGACCTGTGGGGTGGGGCTTAGCCCACATGTGATGGCATGCTGAGACGCGGGTCCGGCCCGTTTGGCCTGCCTGCATGCAGACTGTGTATTCAGTTAGCCCCACAGACGCATGGCCTTTCATCCAGCTAATGGGGTGATGGCACATCAAATTCAATTGTCGGCCAGGTGGCCAACTGGTCTTCATCCAATTCGGTGTGGTGCAGGGCGGCACCGCCACTCCGGCGGCGGCCCGCTGGCAGCCGGCGGCACCTGTGGGCGCCGTTTTTCTCCCGCGTGGCCGGATCTGGTTGGCCCCATCATGCCACCATGGCTCCCTATGGTGCATTGCCTTCCCACTGCCAATGCCAACTTGTCCCATGTCTATTTTATCCACTTCACATGCTCTTGTGGTCTATTCTTGGTGCCATCTAAACCTACGAGCCTCTTAGGTCAACGCTGTCGCTGTATGACTGCTATCTCTACCTTTCTGTCTCATTGCCCGACCGCGCATGGGAATCAATAGAACAAAAAATATTGTTGAAGTGTCCATTCATTGTTCTGATTCTCCCTCTCCCTCCAAGTTATCATTTTAAAAAGAGGGGTTTTCTACAATAAGAGAATTTAGAAATTACTCCCGACTGGTAACCCCCGCATCAACCTCCCACATTGAAATAACGACCTGTGGATCAACCTGTTGGTTAGTTGATTTGTATTCTTAATATAAATCTATAATAGGGAAGGTGTAATATCACAATATAATAAAACCCTATCTCAATATTTTCTAGAGGTGTCACAGTCAAAGGGGGGAGGGGAGCATCCACACTGGTTGGAGTCCTCGGTGTTCGTCAATCCCGGATCATTGCTGCCCGAGCCTCCATCCTCTATCGGTGGATGTCACCACAACACTTAACTATAGTTTACTCACGTGAAGATTGTGTGCCAAAACCCCTCCTAGAGACCCATTTAAATAGGAGGGGGAATTGTGCATAACACACTGAGTAATTAATGAGGTTCATTTAATAATTGAACCTCTTAATTCACCAAAGATGTGGTTTCAAAAAAAGAGTGTCAGGAAATTAATTGGATTGACAAGACACCGGTCCCCTCAACCACCAGTCATTCGCTAAGGAAAAATAAATAAAATAACATGATTTTTTTGTAATGTCCAAAATTTAACATTTTCTCCCGAACTACTATAGTTGAAGTGATGCTTCTCATTAGAGAATCCCGAAACTACAGATTAAATAGTGCCCTTGGATTTTTAATCCAAGAGCTAGTTCAAAATATTGAAAATTCCACCAGTGCGTTTATTTAACACACCTTAAAAATGTTTATAAATTCATTCTTGGCACACCGAACCTCAGAATCACGCGCCGTCAATTTTTGTAGACTCATAAAATTACAAAATAACTTAAATAAATTACATGGAAATATCGGTACATTACAATCTCATTTCCTTTGGGATTTACATCCTAAAAATACAAACAATTCTACAAAAACAAAGAGGGGTAATGGGCATGAATATGAGCCACTCGATCCAATGTTCTCTCATGGAGATTTCTGTGATACCCCATAATGCACACCAGAGGTATCGACTTCTCATGAAGGATCTACTTCTATCCATCATCTATCTCCTCTGAGTACTCCAGAAATGTATCCTCGTCGTCAATATCTAGTTCTCCATGTTCGATGACATGGTATGGGTCATGCACATATCTCTTCAGCTGGGATACTTAGAAGACATCGCGCACCTTCTCCAACTGTGGTGGCAGTGCCAAGCAGTATTCCACCTTTCCAATCCTCTGTTGTATTAGGAATAGTATGATAAACCCTAGTAAGAGTTTTACCCCTCATCTACGTCTTCATTATCCATGTTGAGGGGGGACTCGCAAGAGTATGAGGTCCCCCGCTTGGAACTCCAGTGGTCTTCATCACCTATAATCATAGGACAAATGTCAAATCTGTGTAGTCTTCATCCAATTTCGGATGACCTGCACCTTATCAGTGGTAGCTTGTACCATCTTTTGGCCCATGAGTGCTGGCTCTCTTGGATCTGTCATGCACAATGGGGATCTGCACAGTCATCCTTACAATGCATCAAAAGGGTCCATACCAGTGGTGGAATGATAGCTATTGTCTTACGCGAACCACACCAAGGGTTAGTGGTCCTCCAAAATGCGACCAAAAACTAGGACACATACATAAATCATGTCCTCCATGGTATGGACGGTCTGCTCAGTCTGACCATCTGTCTATATGTGGAAAGTTGTTCTCAAGCGATGTTGAGCACCAAAAGACTCCTGAAATCTGTTCCACGATCGGGATGTGAAGCATGTATCATGACATGAGACCAACATTGACGTCAACCTGTGATGTATCACGATCTCCTAAACATATAGATGTACCAAGATCTCTACTGAACCCTTCTCTTGAATAGAAAGGATGTAATCCGACTTGGTGAGTCAGTCAACGATCACCCAGATGGTATCGTTCCCTCTAGACTTATGTTGTATCATCATCATGAAGTACATCGATATCCCTTATCACATCCACTCTTGTATCTTGAGGGGTTGGTTCAAGCCTACTGGTACCTGGTGCTCGGCTTTCACTTTCTAGAAAGTGAGGCATCTAGAAACAAACTATGCCACAACTTTCATTATCTGAGGAAAATAGTACTAATGCCATAGGTCCTGATACATATTTATCAAGCACAGATGTACTACAAAGGGGGATGTATGGAAGTCACTAAGCAACTCATCTCATAGAACCACCAGTACAACTGTATGTCCTATGAATAGTGACATTGTGCTACCCACCTTTAGAATATTTGTTTGTTGTATGGCCTGTGGATATCTGAGCATGTGTAGTATCGCAACTGCTATCACTGAGAAGCACCTCCTAGACTCACTGAAGGAGTGGAGTGGCTACTACCATTTAATAGAGGTATAATATCTCATCTATATCCATGTAGGATATCTAAATCCCGAAGAACTTCTCTGAAGCCTCGTTTAGTAGATGAAAAAACGATCTCTGGCTAAGTGAATCTACCACTATATTCCCCTTTCTAAGAGTAAAGACTATCTCAAATTCATAGTCTTGGAGGAACTGAATCTAGTTTCATTTTCTCAGATTCAGATCTTTCTGTGTAAAGATATATCTTAGACTCTTGTGGTCTTAGTAAACAATGAACCACTCACCCATCATGTAGTGTCGCCAAATATTCTGTTTGAAGACTACTACTACCAACTCCTTGTTGTAAGTCACATAATAATTCTCATGTTTCCTTAGCTATCGTGATCCATAAGCCACAATGACATCATCTTGCATCAGGACACATTTGAGTCTGGTCCCTGATGCATCATAGTTAACCATGCAGTCAGTGCCCTCCTCCAACAACCATAGGATGGGAGCACTGGTCAAGCTCTACCTCAGTTGTCTAATGCTCTGCTAGCATGTCTCTGATCACAATAAGGGTTTACCCTTCTTCATCAAGGCATTCATAGGTGTTTCTACTCTAAAGAAATCAGGTACGAACCTCTTATAGTAGCCTGCTAATCAAAGGAAGCTCTACACCATAGTTACACTCTTGGGTGGCTCCCATGAAAGTACAGCCTCAATCTTCACTGGATCCACTACAACTCCCACCACTGAGATGAAATATCCTAGTATGTGGAAATTTGGTATCTAGAACTCAAACTTTGAGAGATTCCTATATAACTAGTACTCAGGGAGTGTGTCCATAACTATCCTCATGTATACAATGTGATATTCCTCGTACGCTGAGTACACCATGATTTAATCAATGAAGACCACCCCGAAGTGATTGAGGTATAGCTGGAAGATCCTTTTCATGGGCCCCATTAACACTGCTGGAGCATTTTTTATACCAAAAGGTATCATCAAGAAATCATAATATCTATACCGACATCTAAAGGATATATTTGGTATGTCCTCATCTCATACCCTGAGTTGTTGATTGCCTAATTTGAGGTATATCTTTTAAAACCAACGATTTCCCTTTAACTGGTCGATGAGATCATCCATCCTATGCAGTGGATACATTTTCTTCATGGTCACTTGGTTTAGGCATCTGAAGTGCACACATAGCCTCAATCATCAATCTTCCTTCTTGGAAAACATCACTGAGGTTTCCCATTGAGAAACATTGGTCCTTATGAATTACTTTCATTGTAAGTATTCAAACTATACCATCAAATCCCAGAGCTCCACAGGGTCCATCTGATATGCTGGTGTAGATATCGGTGTTGTTACTTGGTACAAATCAATGTGGAAGTCTTCCTCTCTATGATGACGTAGTCCTAGGACACATTCTGGAAAGGCGTCCTCATACTCATCCACCAATACTGGGAACTGTGGACTCACCTCATCCACTATTTCGATGGTCATGTAAGCCTACTGATATGTAATCGGCTGCACTCTCCTGAGAGCTAGTCCATCTTGTGCTGCTTTGTTTTCCTTCTCACCAATAATTGAAAACTGGCCTTCATCTCTGTGCAAACATTTCACTGTACGTCTCAAGTATACAATCTATGTGTGATCTGTTGATAGCTAGTTCATGCCTAGAATGACGTCGTAGGGCTTTTACACCACAATGAGATGATCCCATATAATAATCTCTCCTCTGATTGTAATATCACACCGTTGGAACTAGTGTGTGACCGCTGAATCTCCTCCATTAATATTATCTTATTGAAAAGGTAAAGCTAAAAGATTAGACAGAATCATAGAGTCCCGAACAAAGTTTGCATTAAGGAAAGAATGGTTAGTGCGTTTTTCGATATGCACTGGTTCTAAAGTAGAGAAAATACAGATCCTAACATGTATATTCTCATGGACTCCAGGGTGATGAGCCTCTACTTCCTCGAGCTGGGCCTGTCCCCATCAACCTGCTCTCTGAGCTCATGGTGGAATGCTAGGAGGTGGTGGTGGTAGTGCTTGGTGACCCCGACCACCTCCCACTACACATCATGCTCCACTTCCTCATCTGCCGCCAAGTTAACACTCATGATACTTCCAATGTCGCATCCTCGGTGGCCCCTACACCATCTGAAGATCATACGATCTTGGAGTCAGGCAGTCATGAGCTCTATGACTCGATCCCCACAAGAAAAATAAATCATTCCTCACTGGTGTCTCCCTCATACTCTCGATCCTTATACCTATGACCCTGTACCACCTGGTTCCCCTCCGGATATTCTATCCTTCTTGGACTTCTACTTTGTATGCCTACTAAAAGATGCAGATGACTCTTCTACCTGTTTTCTGGTAGGGGATCTCACTGTCAGTGCATGTTCGGCAAGGAAGCTCTAAATCATCAAATCTATGTCTAGCACCCCAGCCTCGATCAGAATTTTGAGAGAAACTGCTTCCACTGTAATATCTCGTCGGAGCCCCTGATCAATGGTACATGCCCTAATGTAAGAGTCCCTTACAATGTTGAAGGAGTATCGTGAGAGGTTAGTAAATCTCTCCTAGTACTGAGCCACAGTGTCGCTACCCTGTTGCAGATGTAGCAGCTCCTAAAGACGCATAGAGCATAGTGTCATTGGCACAAACTCTTCCCTAAAAAATCTCTCAAATTTAAACATGGTGAGGGTTATCTCCTCATGCACCCGGAGCGTCAAGCTCCACCATCGTCCTTCCGAGCCCTAAAGAAGGCTCCCATCCAAGATATCCATCTTCTCGGAGTGTGTCTCTGCTATGTGAATGACCCAAAAAACTACTTCAAGCCAGTCCTCTACTTCCTAAGGGTCTGTCTTGCCTCGAAACCATATAAGCCTCTTTCTTTGAAAATCCGGAATCATGCTCAACTGGTGTGCATGACCAACTATTTAATCTTCTTCTCAACAGGTCGTGGTACTACTAGTAAACCATGCAAAGGTTCCATCACAATGAGTGGTCCCGATACTGACACCTCATCACTCAATGTCCCACTACCACAATCTCTAATCGGAATCTTGGATTGCTATCTTCATGGAGGAATCCTATACAAAGCAGATGATCTATATTGAATAATTTATACCTGGTGAGATGACTCATGAAAGATTAAGAAAACATACCAAAACCCTAGAAACTGGTATTTTCATATACCGAGTCAGAAAATAGAATTCAGGGTTATGGTGTGTGTATACGTCGGCCTACACACCAACACCAGTCTCCCTATACTAAAAAAAGAACTCAAGATACTTTACACCATTTCCTCAATAAAAGTAGACTATTTTTTCTTCTAGTCAAACAGACTACCCTATGATACATCTTTTTCACGACCCGTCCCATGGGGCCTGGACATTACTACCCCAATCCCGTCTTCCATAAACCAGGGTTTGGTGACTACAACCTGAACTATTTTCCCGAACAAGGAAGCATTTACTTAGAGATATATGCCATCAAAAAAAGGGAAACTGAAGTAAACAAACATCAAAATTATGGTATAACCACAAGAGTATAGTACAACCACAAGTACAAGTGTAAAGTGAAAATTGTGGGCTCAAATACAATCTCGATAAACTAAAATGAAAGAAAATAGTTGTCTATCTACCCCAGATATCTACATGGAGGGTATTGTCTATAAGTCTGATGTTAAAGAAGAGGATATCTACTAATCACGCCACACCAAGATCCACCAAGTCCCAAACCTCTAACGTCTTCCTCGGTGCGTCAGTAGTCTGCACCAGACACACACATACAGGAGGAGCCTATCCATGGGTGAGTACACTACAGGAAAACCACCTATTAGCGGCGATTTTTTTTCATATAGCGGCAGTTTACAGAAATCACCACTAAACTTCGCGTCAAAAATCTATTAGGGGCGATTTTATACATTTTGCGGCGGTCAAAGAAAAGCGTCATAGTACCTCATTTCATGGCGTTTTTTTGAAAATTTAGCGGCGGTTTTAAGGGCTATTTAATTAGCGGTGGCTATAATCGCCGCGAAATTTAGGCGTTCCAGGCGCCTTCTTAGTGGCGGTTAAAACCGCCGTGAATTCCGACGTGATTTCACGGCGGTTATAACTTCCGCTAAACAGTCTTCCAAATACATTTAGAGGCGGTTTAAACTACCGCTAAATGTATAAGTGGTAAAACATTAGCGGCGGTTAAAACTACCGCGAAATGCTGACCCGGAAAAAAAATTCATTTCTGTTTATACTCCACCACTGCCCTGTAAAACAAACCAAACAACACATACAACATATATATAATAAGGACAAAATTTATGTACCACCTACACAATATTCATAAACACCCATTCATTTAATGTTGATGAAAAAGTTGATCCAATTCAATAAGAATACCTAAATCATACAAAATACCTAAAATTATGGATTTAGAATGAAACACAAGATAACATCAAATGAAACAATAGATTGGGGGTCACATCAATTTATACTTATAGTTTACAGATGATCAAAATTGAAAATATTTGATTCCATAAAAGTATCCCAGTGTTCCAAATGATAATTGAAATCCAGTTACGTAACATGAATACTATTTGAATTGGTAATGTCCAGTTTATTCTCCAAAGTTATTCTTGTATCCTGAAAACTATAATTTATATGTAGTGAGATAAAAAAAGATATAATCATCTAGGTATTAATGAAGTCTTCAATTTTAGGTGAAAATGGTGTGTTAATGTGCTGGCCATCAAATAGAATGAACCATATAACCCCATACATTTCATCTAAATAATCCTTTGTACACCATGGATTACTCATCAAATAATTGATCAAATTTTATCATATGGAACTGTGTTCAACAAAAAATTAATGTAACCCCACTATAGATTAAACGTTACTTTTCCACTCTCACAACCTTATACCTAATTAGCAAAGATCCCATCCCATCCAAACAAACCACGTCACATCAGATCAAATCCTTCCCGTATACAAATGGGCTATCACATCACACCACATCCCAACAGAAGTCACCTAGGCCATCACATCACATCACATACCACCAGTAGACACATATTCCATCACTTCACAATAAATCATACTTGTAGACACATACACTACCACCTAACATCTCTTCCCACCCACGGACACATATTCTATCAAATGGCATCCAAACTAGAACAAGAGTCTTAAGGTATCATGAATGTGATGGACATAATCATGGTCCCCTCCTCCTACCATCAATTACCCCACAATATATCACATAGAAACACATAACTTATCACTCATAGAAATTGGGTCTAATAGATCAATTCCCACCGGAAGGTACCATGGACATGACGTCGTTTCTATGAATTCTCCAACACCAACATGTGTAACTAATTATGAATGAATTGAGAGGATGTGTGTGAACCCATGACTAAATTTCACCACCATCATATTTATTGGTGAAAATACCTAAAACTCTAAAGCTTTGATTAGTGGTAATTTTATATAAATTATGCTTGGTGTATAAAATAATAGAAACATTCATGGTATATAGATATCCCACAATACCAAACCTATGTGTCCACATAAACTACACTTGAGCATATTAGATCACAACACCATAACACAAATCAATAATCATGACCAATTAAATCACTATTTGAATCACCCAACACACCCACAACACAATCAACACAACATTCCACTTTCCACATACATGTTTCACCACCTTTACTTTTTATCCATTACAATTAACATAAAACTTTACATTTTCATTTGATTAATTTATAACATATCTATTTCCAATAAATATTTTTTATTTACTAACCTAGATCATTTACATTATCAACATAGTTCATCTCATGGATAACCGAGAAACTGACATATCCACTCCATGCTACAACTAATTAAACTCACAAAACTATCACCACTACACCACACATCCACCATTGTTTCCACACCACATTGCCCAATCCATATCACAAAATCAAATACTCCTTAAAACCAACATGAAACTCTATCACCACATACCAAATCAACGAATCTGATACAAAAACATTATTCTACAACCACTACACCACATCCATGACCCCATAACCATGTACCACAACCTCTTCATAGCACATTTCACTACTACCAAAATCACATACATGAAAATTGACCAAAGAATCACATCCCCTTTTACTACACAACCAATCTGGTCAATAACATCACCATACAACTTCCTAAACCATATAGTGAAACAAAATAAGATGAATTATCCACAACATCACAGATAACGACTTCAATGAATATTCATGGGAATTATCACATATCATTTTTACTAATTGTGGTTATCCCCACACAAAACCCTTAGTAGAGTAAGAAATTAATATGGAACAAGGGGGGACCTTGTGGTATGGTAGGAATCGAAATATACAAAACCCTTAGTAGAGTAAGAAATTAATATGGAATGTTTTTATGAAAATATGGATTCTAATGGGTATACCTTCTATGGGGACCCAGGTTCCCAAACAAAATTATCCACTAATATTAATTGAAAATATTTGATTCCATAAAGGATTAAAGTGTATGGATCAAAATGTGCCAAAGAAGAGAGGGGATGGATCACTACTAGTCGTTTGTCCTATAAGGATGAGGAACGAGGATTAAATGGGTTGATGTTCAGTCAGAATAAGAACCCTTAAAACATTATTGTTATAAAATACTTTATATTGTTGATTGACATTATGGTTCCAGGAAATAAGGTCTCTCCAGTCTACCACATAAGAATACATTTGAGAAATAGAGGACACATTTAAAGAGAATAGAGAATATATTAGAAGATATGTAACCATTAATAGAGAATCAGTTGTGCTAATCAATCAAAATAACTGCATAACATGGAAAACATTACGTGGACAACATGATCCATTCTAGGTTACGAAAATCACATAACCCATAAAACATCTTTTGATAACATGATTTTTCTTAATACATATAATCATGTTACCATGTGAAGGTCACATGAATCACATAAAGATTAGTAGATCATGAAAAAATACTCAAGAGACAACCGAATCACATAAGATAGACCGATGGCCAAGGGTGTGCATCAAAGTTCTAATAACTTACCATTGATTAGTTCGTGGATTAATTAAGTGAGATATTTAGACAAGGTGATCACACAAAGAGGTCAAGTGACATGATCACGTGATTATGTCTCTTGTATGGTTCTTGTGATGAGGTCCTGAAAAGTTGTCTTGCAAAACAAACGCACGAGAGATAGGGTTTTGAGATCTATGGAGCATTATGTCACCGGTCAAATAACCAGCTTCTCACCCCATGTTTGTACATGCAACACTCTAATGAGTCAAATTCCCTATGCTGAATTTACAACAGAAACATCAAAGAGCCTATTACCATAGATCATCTAACCAATGAAACAAACACATCATTCTCTTTACCACCTGAGGTTATTGTGATCATTCAAGGTTAGCAACTGAAGCTCCTCCAAGACCAATTGTTTTTGAAAGGTTCCATACACCACACATGTTATATATACAAACCAACCTTTCCCATATTTGTTCAACACATCAAAAATACTACTCATGGTCCGATGATGCATCTTCACCCTCTCCACCTCCATCATCTGCTGCCACCTGTAATAACATTATATTGAAAATAAAATATTATTGCATATTTATAATTAAACTTAAAACCAATAAAAGTTTGAAAACTAAAAGATTGTGATTTTTGTGATTTACCTGCTCACCACCACTCGGTGCACTACTACTGGGGGAATATCTGCTCATCTACTGATATAAATCAGTCAACGCTTTCTGCATAGTGGATATCTGATCCCCTTGGTCTTGAACTGTGGTTCGTAGAGAAGAAATATCCCTCTGAGAATCTTCAGGTATGGGCTGACCATTACCAGGAGTATATGCGGATGGAATCCCTGATGGCCTGCTAATGACCTCAGATTGTACGGGTCCTAAACCAATCCCGCGCACTCTACCAGGATGCTCCTTCCCAAGGACTTGAGCAACCGGGTCATCCTGGGAGACTGAGTAGGACTGCCCAGGACTGGCATTCCATACTTCTTTAATTTTTACCTATAAATCAAATATCAATACATATTAACACATTAAAAAATGATAATAAGTTTAAAATTTGACTTCATACCCCAACTTCTTTGGTAGGCTCATTAACAAAAGAGCCTTCTGATTTTCTGTGAACATCCAACCACAGTTCAGTCCGAGAGGCTTCGTGCCCTAAATTCTGTGACTGCATTAAGCAATGATAAGTCAAAAATTAAATATATTAAATAGATAATATTTTATTATAAATATTTAAACTATTTAAAATATCACCAATGACATTCGGCTTCTAGAAAAGCTTTTTGAGCTCGCCTTGTGAGGGATGACTTGCTTCGCCCTATTTGATGCATTATGTCGTGAAAAATCCTAAAATAAATAAAATGAAATTTAACATTAATGTATCCAATGACATATCCTATTCATATACATGTATTAATGTAAAATTAGGATAATATAATAATATATATTTCAATACCATCCGCTTCTCATCACGATGTCTGTCAACAAAAACTTTCCACTGCTCTTTCGGTACCCCAATGGGTAGCTTGTCATACATTTGTCCTAAGGTCAATGAAGTATCGTTGACATCACACCACAATATCCATTTGAAATTTTTCCATTTTTTACCGAGATTTTTCAAAGTTCACTTTCGTGCTATCACATCAGTAACTGTGAAGTGGAAGAACATCTGTATACAGAAATTCATTTTGAACATATTAGTAACATGACATTAAATTAAACCATACTGTAATAAAATTACCTTTATTTGAGAATTGAAAACTTCATTTTTCCAGTTTGAAGGAATATGTCTCCAATCATCATATGAAATGGGATGGGAAATGGGCTCTGCTGCCAACTGACCTATAATCTGGCCAAGTAACCCCGCGACATCATTCGTAGGGACCCCATAAGAATCAAATGGCACGACTATCTTTTCTCCATTCAAGTTCCAAACATATGAGCTTTTTAAGTGTTTCTCCACGGTTTTATTTTTGTCATCTTAAATGAGAAAAGAATTAGTATAAACAAAATGCAATAAATTTATTTAATTAAAATTTATACCTAGGACTGTGACCCTCCAGTGTGTCCAGGATGAACTGGAAGGGGTCTGTCGCTGCCCAACTGATGAGGCACCTGTAGGGGGAGTCGACGACTCGACCTCTAATTGGAGGCTCTCTGATGGTGTGAGAGATGGTACATGGGGAGATGGTGTGGGGGTGTAGGCAGCTGGTGCCTCAAATGTTGTGGGGAGTGACCCAGATGGATCAGCATCCGTCGCAGAACTAGAAGAAATAGTACACCGCTTCTTCCTTGGAATTCCCGTCATTTAATCAAATAAAATTAAGGTCAGAATATATATTTCAAAAAAAATATGCAGAAAAAAAATTAAAAATGATAATAAATGCCCAGTACTAACAAACCAAATATACATAACAACGATAATGAATGACTGCATAAATGAAACAAGTGATTGTTGCATGAATGAATAATTGTACATACAATCATTTTCCCCTTCAATAATGTTGGTTTCCTGCTCCATTGCTTCATCCACTTCATTCATCCTTGGAAGACTAATATTTTCAATATCACGATGGAAAAATAATTCTGCTTCCTGTTGTTGATGATATTCAACTTCAGAGGTCAAATCTTCCACTTCATTGCCCATATCATACAAATCTCTTTGTATTACGTGAGTAACTACACTCCACCCTTCATCCACAACATCATTCACATAATATACCATTATTTCTTGCGATGCTAAGATATATGGATCATGCATTTCATGATCACCAACATCCATAAAGAGAGAGAAGTTCACAGAAGTAAATTGCAATGAATCTCTTTTAACACCTCTGATAATATCGACCCATTTTCATTTGAATAAAACAACAGAAAAATGTCCATGGTAGTTTAATTCAATAATATCATGTAGCTTTCCATAGTATCCCACTTCAGCAAATGTAAATATACCACTATTTTGTGTTTTCAAACCCACTTCTCGATCTACTGTACGAAATCTAATTCCATTCACATTATAAGCGTCAAACTTTCTAACTTGCTTTATAGGACCTCTAGCAATAAACATCAAATCTTCTGAAAAGTCTGCTCGAGTATCAGTATTCATGATCTGAGAAAAGAAATATAATTTAATAGATTTACAAATTGTATGTGTCAAACTAATATTCTAATTTATTGCAATATTTATGAACTTACACGTCATGCAAACCATTCTACAAGCTCTTTATTCACAGCTTTCATTATATCATTCTCATTTCGTGTTCGGCCTCTCATTCATCTCTTTGTTTGTATCCTCAACTCTTCAATAAATGGATATGCAATTTCACTATTCAGCAGCAAATATCTATGTGCCTATAATAATTCCAATTCTATCAGTGTCACATTTGAGGTCCTCCCAACTGATCGGCCAATAGTAGAAAATATTTTTGATTTCTGATGCATTTGAGATTGAGTTGATGTGTCGTCAACATGTCCAACTCAATTAAATCTTGTCCCAATATCATCTAAATACCTGGAACAAAAGTAAGACATTCCTCGGCCAAATAGCCTTCTGCAATAGAGCCTTCTGGTTGAGATTTATTCCTCACGTATGATTTCAAAAGCCCAAGATATCTGTGAAATAAAATAATAATTTTATGCATTTATTTAAATGTCAATTTTTTTTACATAACTGGAAAACATATAAATAAAATACCTCTCAATTGGATACATCCATCGATAATGAACGGGGCCTCCTAATTTAGCTTCTTCAACCAAATACACAGTTATATTCATCATGATAGTAAAAAATGATGGAGGAAAGATCATCTCCATTGCACAAAGAGTCAATACAAACCTCTCCTGGAGGATGTCAAGTAGAAATAGATGTACAAATTTCTCACAAAATTGCCTGAAAAATGTGCAGAATTGGAGTACAACAGCAGTAACTTTTTCAGGTAATAATGTACGCACTGCCAATGGTAGTAACTGCTGTAACAAAATATGTGAATCGTGACTTTTCAATCCATGTAACTTACGATTCTTCATGTCAACACACCTCGAGATGTTACTCGAATACCCATCAGATACCTTCAAATTCTTTAAAATTCGAAGGAACGTATCTTTATCCCTATTTATCATTGCAAAAAATGGCCGGAGCATACTTTTCATTCTCATCTGTCCAGAGATCGCGTTTTATGTTCATTCCTCGTAAGTCTTTTCAAGAATTAAGATGATCCTTCGACTTTCCATGCTTATTAAGTAATGTGAAAATCAAATTATCCCATACATTATTCTCAATATGCATCAAATCAAGATTTTGGCGCAACAAATTAAATTCCCAATAAAAAAGTTTAAAGAATATACTTTTTTTCTTCCATTGTTGCGTTCTGATCTCACTTGACGATGCACTTCAAAACTGTTTTCCGCTATCATTCAAATGATGAACCTTCCCAAATTCTGTTTCAACATTTTCAAGCTGTGTCCATATTTTAGAACCGGTTAACAACTTTGGAGGTGGTCTACGATCAATGAAACCATTAAATTTTGATTTGTTCAGCCGAAATCTATGAGATGAATCGAGAAATCTTCGATGGCATAAGAAGCGCCATTTTCTACTGTGAGGTAGCCATTTGGGCTCAAAATCAAAGTTACAAATGGGACAAGCCAAACCCATATAATTGTTCCAAACAGATAAATTCCCAAGCCCAGGTAAGTCACTAATGGTCCACAGTAAAGCAACATTCATTTTGAACATTGTTTTAGAACAAACATCAAATGTCTCAACACCGTTACTCCATAACTCCTGCAATTCTTCAATCAAAGGCTACAAGTATACATCAATATCATTTCCAGGCATTTGTTTTCCAGGAATAATCATTGAAATGATAAAATATTATTATTTCATACACATCTACGGAGGCAGATTATAAGGGATCAATACAACTGGCCAAATGCTATAACTTGTACTCAAAGTTCCAAATGGGTTGAATCCATCGGCATCCAATCCCAATAGAACATTCCTAGGATCAGCTGAGAAATCTAGATGTAATGAATCAAATGTCTTCCATGATTGGGAATCTCGTGGATGTCTCATTAACTCATCATTGTTATTATCTACAGAATTCCACTTCATGTGTTCGGCAGTTTTTGATGACATGAATAATCGTTGAAATTGCGGATTCAAAGGAAAGCAATGCAAAACCTTTGCTGGTGTGTTCATTTTCTTCTTATTCATGAAATTATGTTCAGTCAGACTTCCAACATCACCCTTTGACTTCCATCTAGAAGAAGATAATTTCTTGCAATTCTGTCTACTTGAATCCTCTCCCCAATAAAGCATACAATCATTGGGACACGCATGTATTTTTATATAATTCAGACCAAGCTTGTTAACAACTTTTTGCATATCATAAAAAGAATCTTGGATTTTTGATTCAGGAAATGCATCACGAATCAATTCCAATATCATGGACATTTCCTTATTTGTAATTCCACATAGACATTTGATATGGTACAACTTCAGTAGAAATGAATGCTTTGAATATTTCAAAAACCCACTATACATCTCTTGATTTCCTTCGTCAACTAAATCATGAAACACATTTTTATCAGTCAATTTTTCTGTTACATTTGGCTCTACAGAATCAAGAGGAGGATCCAATGATATGTTCCGATCTTGATCTACTTTGTTACAGTCTCAAAAACATCACTTTTCATGTTTCAATTTGTAGCACCCTCTTCTGGTTGTTCTGATATGTTCTGAGGCTGATAGTGGTGTCTTGCAGTGCCGAATGCATCATTTATGAGGTTTTGCATTTCATTTTCCGTTGTCGATAAACTTGGGACCTCATTCTGTGGATTAACATCAGTTCTCAATCTTTCTGTATTATTTGATTCTCCATGCCAATTCCAACACAAATATTGACCAAGGAATTGCTTCAGTATTAGATGTTCATAAACATCATATCTCTTCAACCATGTTCTAAATTTACATTTATGACATGGACATCTTATTCTCCATTTAACGGATCGATTAGAAATTGCAAAATCTAAAAACTCATTCAAACCCTTAACATAATGAGGTGTGTTCCTCGGTAATGTGATCCGGCTTTTATCCATTTATATCACAATGTGCCTACACAAAATATACAATAGTGTAAGATTGCAGAATCATAATATAATAAAGATGACAAATTGATCATAAATTATGCATTATATAATAAAGATGATTCATTGATCACATTTACCACTTACTTAGCATGCCCAGACAAACCAGACAAGTCTGGTCCTTAGGAGACAGCGTGAACACCTCATTGTGGAGCAGTAAGAATATCGGGATACACAATTATCATAACACTATCAATCACACATTTATGTTGCCTCAAACAATTTCTATCCCCACTAGGTTACACATCGTGTAACTATTACTAGATACAAGTCATGATTCAAAAGTCTTTCACATACAACATTCTAGTCTACATTAACATAAATATGGGTTAGTTATCATGCATAAGAGTATAATTCAAGTTCCCTATCTCACAAGGTATAAACATTCCTAACAATACATCACACTTACCTTGGAGCCTCAGTCTAGGTAGTTCCATAAAATTCAACCATTAGGGGTATAGAGAATCCGTTCGACTCCATAACCCATGCATTCTTGTGTGGGGTTAGAGCATCAGTCCAAACTGACCTATGGAAGGAGCCTCGGTCCTTTATCCCACCACCAAGCCATGTGCACATGTTTATTTATCCATTTCCACACACACACACACACCATATCACAAACATACTCAAAACAATACACATAAGAATATCAATCCATAACAATCAATATATGAATTAATATTATTCCATAACCCATTAACACATTTTCCATTTACATTACATTGCCAATTTATCGAAATTTCCATTCTCATGCCCCATCCAATGAGGCATATTCAATAATTCCCTTATATTAACCCTTCTAACATATTCATGAACTACCTTAAGAAAATCCATTTAACATATTCCTCAATACACAATCCATTACCAATTTAACATATTCATAATTTTGTATACACTAATTCTCTTAGGAATTGCAATGTATTTCATTAGTCAATTGGTACAATCTTAATTAACTCAATTAATCCCATTTTCATGTCATTACCAAACAATCCATTGGGTAATTATCAACCCTAGGAACAACTTTTAGTATTCCATTTTCAACCCAAACAACAACATTAACATCTTTACCATGGGGTCTACATTATCACATGTCAAGTCCACACTTAAAGATGTATGGATTGTAAGAAATTGCCCGAATCTAAGGGTAAGCCACACCAAGGTATCTTTGCTCGGCCAAGCGCACTCACCGCAGTGATGAGACTGTAGTGGCACGAATATGTGTGGATCTGGACCTCGACCTTTTGATTCTGGAAAAGGTATCCCTACGAGTGCCAAAGTCCATTTTCTGAGACCAGGATATAGTGTACCTGGTGTTGCCCAAGTACAGCCAGTCTTGTTTGTTGCAATGGAATTTGCTGCATAATTTCTGGAAACAGCACCTCAGAGGTCGTCATCTAGATGCCAACGACTCCAAGTCTCACATTTCTTCCTCTCTATCTCATGAAGTGTTGGACTCAACCTCAGACATGAATCTGAATTCTAGGATGTCTAAAATAACTTACACTTCCACGTCATATTAAAATCTTGAAATGATTCAAGCGTCTCTCCTTTCTCTTCTTCATGAAGCTCAATGTCTACTATTTCTTCAATTTGTGTCTTTTCCATTAGCATATCTATCAAGATAATGTAATTTTCAACTTAATAAATTCATGTTGTGTTAAACCCTTCACATAAACTCATAACAACCCTTCATGTAAACTCATCAAACACACTAAGTATAACTCTGTATATCACACATCCAACTTTAAACTTTCAATCTCCCCATCCATTATTTCCTAACAATACACTATAACCAGTGAATGCATAAAATTTCAATTGATATTTGACAAAAAATCAAACACCATGTTATCAATGGGTACACCAATCAAAATATTTCTAAAAAAAATAAATGAATTAAGATGATGAATAAATTAGAGTATTTTATTCAATGCACTGCCCCTGAAATTACAAATTTTTTAATACCATTTTTTAAAATTAGCATCACATTGAGTAAATTGAATGTGTATCAAATTCACCTTCCAAAAAAAAGTATATCAAATTCTACAGTTAGTTCTTTTCTTACAATTTTGCACTATATACATCACTTTACTATTTATGACTAGCAACAATTAATTTACATTGTGGATGAATTTATATGAAATGTACCAATAAAATCCTAGGATCAAAAAAAAAACATTTATATTATATTCTTATATATCTTGAATCAGAACATTCCACTTTATCCTCTCATAATAAACAAAGGTAATTTATTAAAAAATAAAATTAAAGCCACAAAAATGTTCACACAATCCAAAAACTAAAATTCGATCCGAACAAACCCGCCCTCCGAAATGAACCTCAGCTTCAAATAATAAACATATATTGCACAAAATCTTGTAAAAAAAGATGAAAAATGTTGGAAAATTCAATTTGGGGTCACGGTCGCAGTGAGAAGGGTCGCCGAGAGAAGGGGGTCGCGAGCTCCGCTGTAGGCGCTGGTTGTAGGGTCACCGGAGACAGGTCGCGCGTTCTCCGGAGTCGTCATGGGGTCGCCGGGG
Organism: Viscum album; assembly: GCA_963277665.1. NCBI lineage: Eukaryota > Viridiplantae > Streptophyta > Magnoliopsida > Santalales > Viscaceae > Viscum > Viscum album. Next base: position 260,538,411 of record OY728164.1, on the reverse strand, counting down.
GGGGGGGGGTTGTGGGAAGAAGGGAGCACGAGGTCAGGAGGGTTGGGGGAAACTAGGATCTGGGATGGAAGGGTTGGGTTTTTTTTAAAAAAAATATGGGTTTAGCGGCGGTTTATTAAAAACCGCCACGAAACCTTTTCCAGAAAACATTTAGCGGCGGTTTTGTGAACCGCCTCCACAAAACTGCCGCTAAACCCTATTTGTGTTGTAGTGGTATAACAACTTTTTAGGGGACCCCAAGACCCCAATGGTCTCTTAGTAATCAAAAAATGAAAACATCACAAGAAATACCACCATAGTAATATCACAAGAATGATCTAGATCACGAAGCACAAAGAAAAAGGGACAGCTCACTCTAATGGTACAACATTAAGGTTATATGTATAGGGATGACTAGCCATAAAACAAGATAATCCTATCCGTAGTAACTCCAATGTAGAACAATATAGGTCTATGTATGCTAACCCATATTGGTCACTAGATTCTGACCCATATTGGTCATTAGTGCTGAATCGCAATGGTCGATGGTGCTGACCCGTTTGGGTGACTAGTGATAACACATATTGATCGCTGGTGCTGAACCGTATTGGTCACTAGTATAGAGGTTTGGATGATAAGTCGTAAAGTTATATCATCCCACTACGGAGTTTCTAATGCTGACCCGAATTGGTTCATCTTCTATTTCATGTAACAACCAACCACTGGATTTCCACACGAAGCATGTGTAGTCTCCAAAAGACAATTCTCATCAATCAATTGGTCATATTTCAACCAGTTTGATGTCCTGCATAAATCATATCCATGGGACCGCCCCGTCATAGCAGTCCCAATGTGACTGATGGAGCATCGATCGGATGCCCGGTCTATGAGATATGAGCACTTTCTACAAAAAGTTCATGCGAGATTCATGTCTGAAACAACCAAGGTCACGTGTCAAAATCCATCAAAACACAATAAGAGTATCCCCACTGAGAAAACATGTCATAATTGGTTATTATTCCATAGAAGGCGCATAGATCAGACGCTCGATGTATGAGTTACATCCATTTCAATAAAACATGGGTGAATGCACCTCATTCCATCCCGACATGGTGAGGCCGACAGGAATATTCCAAAAGGGCCTATTCCAAAATGGAGACCCAATTCCACTGACGGTGTGTCAAACAGACACCCGGTTCATTAGTCACGGGTGATTCTTTATTCAGGGGCCAGTTGGTTCTGGGCCATATCCTTCTCGGTCAGGCTGGCCTGATGCAACAGGTCATGGGGTCTACTTGACCCCACTCGGTTTCATGCCATTAAGCATTGATTCGATTCACTAGGTTTGGCCCATCGTGGTTGGCCCGATAAGTTCGCAGGCCTAGGTCGTTGTTGGCCCTACTCGTCAGGTGGTGCTCAACCCACCCGTGATGGCCCGCTCGGTCGCGGGTCCGTCCCGGCTCGCTGGGCGGGTCAGGTCCCTTTGGACATCCCATGCTCGACCCTATCCACCAGAAAGCAGACCGTGTCTCCAGCTTTTCCTGTGGACGCGGGGTCATTTCATCCTGTCAGTGGGGCGCTGCCCTACCGCATTCCACGGTCCTCTAGGTGGTTGACCGTTCTTCAGCAGACACGACACTATGTGGGGCTATTCCACCCCCTCCTTTTATGTCCCACTGGCTGTGGCTACTACTGTAGGTGACACCTGTGGGCTTTTCCCTTTTCCAGCGTAGCCGGCTAGGTTCGGCCGCCTATAACCACCATGGTGTGCAATGGCATGCCTCCTTCCCACTGCTTGAAGTTTATTTACATGGGCCTCCTCCAACCACTGTCGACCATCTCCAGCATGGTGCACCAATGGTTGTTTCTGCGGGACGCAGGATGTGCTCTGGTGGTCCGTTCATGGTGCCTTTTGCACCGACAAGCCTCTATGGTCACCACCGCCACTGCCTGACCCCTATCTCTACCTTGATGCCACATTTTTCAGTCATTCATGGGAATCACATGCACAAAAAAACATGGCTGAGGGTCTGAGCCTTGTTAGGATTGGCCCACACCCTCAGTGTTAGCATTTTAACAAGGGGGTGTTAGCAACAATAAGAGAATTTAGAAATAACACCCGACTTTTAACCCCACATCAGCCTTCGACATTTAAAGAATGATATGTGGATCAACCCATTGGTTTGTTGATCCGCAATATTCATATAAATCAAGAACAGGGAAAGTGTAATATCACAATATTAAAAACAATAACCCCTACCTCAAGATCAATTGGAGGTATCACGATCACTGTGGGAGAATTGTCCACAGTGGATGGAGTCATCGCTGTTCGTCAATCCCAGATCATTGCTGCCTGAGCCTCCATCCTCCATAAATGGATGACACTGCATGAATTCAAAAGAGATTCCTCTCTTGAAGAAGCCTTGCCAAAAACCCTCCCAAAGATCCATTTAAATAGTAGGGGGAATGGTGAGTAACGCACCAAGGAATTGATGGTGTTCATTTACTAAATAAACCTCTTAATTCACCAAATGTGTGGTTTCACAAATAAAGAGTCACGACATTAATTGTATTGATATGTCACCAGTCTCTACCACTGAGGCTCATCCGCTAGAGATAAAAAATTACTTCTTAAATTATTTTATTATTATTCGATAAATTTCAAAAATTGAATTTTTACCCGACCAATTGTGGTGGATGTGATGCTTCACATAAGTGAATCTCAGTGTAATGGACTCAATAGTGCCCTCAAATGTTTAATCTGATAACCAGTTTAAAAGATATAACACACCACCCTCTCGTTCATTAATTGTACCTTAAAATGTACAGAAATTCATTTCGGGCACACTGGGACTCAGAATCATGCATCTCCAATCTCTAAAGACTCGTAAAAATTACAAAAAATCTTAAAAAAATTACATGGAATTTTTATGTCTTTAAAATGCATTCATTTATTTTCATGAACCACCCCTAATAACTCACCTAGACTATAAATAATGATTAGAGTGACCAAACAAATACCTCATTTTAATTATCATGATATGGTGAAAAGCACAAAAGTTATTAAACACATAAATATGTGATCCATTAACCTCAAATTACTAGGAAATAGAGAATCTAATAAATAGTGAAAAAATAATAACTGAATCGATTAGAATACATTAAATATTATATAATGAATAAAAAAATTGAAATATGCAATGAAAATACGATTGGTAGAGATCATGAACACAAATAATTAATGAATATCCAAAATAAAATACAAAGGTATAACACAATCACCATCTACCACCTAGGAACATGGTATATGTGTGTGTGTGGGGGGAGGAGAGGGTTGGTGATAATACAATTGTGGAATTTAGGATCCTTAAAAAAACAACTCATGTAAATATTAAAGTAGCCCACGTGGTCCCTAGTGAAATTTTTTGGAAATAAACTCATCACCAAAATAAGTTAACTTATATTCCGCACATTACAAAGGCTTAGTCACTACATATTGCAAAGAATATGGTAACCTAATATCATCAAAAAAAGAATAAAGATACTCTAATTCCACATTTCCACTTAATGAGTCTCACTAAACCCAAATGGCTCATGTCACAATGCCACCATACCTCCATTAGTAATAATTCACTTCATTATGAACACATCCTATCCAAAACATCATTATCATATAAACATAACCATCACATCCCTATAATCATTTAATAAGATCATGGGATTTTACATCCCACATAGTTATAGATTTCAGCTTTAATAGTTATATCATATTCATATATACACATGGAGTAACTATAATACATCTTCAAATAATAAATTTATAAACTATAACCCCCGTCCACTATAAACTACATCCAAATATATGTCATAACATTGATCCATTAAAACCAATATAAAAAAATATCCATTAATTTTACGTAGAAAATCCATGATATCCCTATATTATATCTATGTTTGGAAGAGTGAGTGGGATATGGGATAAATTAGTCGTTCTATATCTTCTATAAACTAGTTGATAAAAAACACCTAGAACCCTGACCAAATATGGGCATCGATTCCCCTACCAAATAAAGTACTGCATCATAAGAAATAAATGAACATAATGAATATATTTCACACAACTACTCTAAGGTAAAATAGAATATGAATGATTATACCTTTAACTATAATCACTAATGGTAATGAATCTACCATAATAATGAAATCAAGGATTTTATATTCTATAGAACACGAACAACATGATGCAATATCACCAGTAATCATTAATGCTTCATCAATTAATAGTCTATTATATTACATTGTTATCAGTTCCAGATCAATTTATTCATTAATCATATAATAAAATGGAAAATTTATTCGTCAGTATAATGGTATTTTCAATAAAATTGCACATTTAATCATTTACCAAATCCAATTATTATATATTTTGATTTATATCATCGTCACACATCCCCCTTAATTAATATATAATTAATTATCATTTCAAATTTCCTGTTATTAAATGTATCAACTAGTGAAACTCTAAGTATGGTAATATATGAAATAAAAAATACAAAAAAAACATGTTATAAGCATATAAGAACATAGAATACAACAGTTGGATAAAATATCAATCTCATGAAAACTGTCAAAACATCATTACGTTCACCTTTCAATATCATCCGTTTTATATCACAATCATCCCCCAAGTCACTACCACATTAATTAGCATCAAAACACCACACTCTGAAAATAAAATATAAAATTATGGTTTTATCATAAATCTAATAACGTATTATCAATTTTCTAAAAATATAAATGATATAAAAATTATATTTTCAGCACTCAAAAATATCAATTTTTAGTAAAAATAAAAGCAACCAATGTTTGTGATCTTATAAAAAGATGGGATGGAAAGATTTCATTTTAATAAAAAAATTCATATAAAATAATTATCCTCAATTATCTATATATAATATATATTCAATGATGAACACTATTAGAATAAATAATCACTAAAATATTTTTTTAAAAGAACTCTCATCCATATCATGCAATTTATAGTAACATCCTCAATAATAAGTTATTAAAAGATCAATATTATTCTCATCAAACCATTTTTTAGTGAATTAGTTAATTTTCATATGTTTTCAAATTAGAATAAATAATATCATTTTTAAAAAATATAGGTATAATAATAAAATATTAAGACAAAACAAAAAGTATCTCATAATTTATGAAAAAATAAATCTCAATAAAGTGAATTAGTTATTTCGAATTATTATAGTTTCTATTCAATTGAAACTAATTATTGATAATCATACTTCTACATATAGTAAATAAGATGGGTTTCAAATCCACTGCCTAAAATGGATATCGATAAGGGTCTACATGCAGGAGACTATTTTTGAGCACAAGTGAAACTATTACAAGTCTTCTCCATGACACTTTTTGTTAATGTGTTCTAAATATATATATTGAAGAAAATTATCTAAATAGTGTTGTCCATTTATGAAAGAATTAGGGGATGAAAGTATATAGTTAATTTATCATTCAAATACATGAATAATGTTTCTATCAGTTATTCCCCTCCTAAATATCACTCAACCGACAAATTTCATATTATTTAAGGAGGGTCACAATTCAATTATAATATGGTTAATAATATTTTATTTCTTATAAGATTTGTTTTTTGAATTAATAATACCCTTATCATTCTTAAAAAGTTACGTATAATAACCATATTTTAATTTTAATATATATTTTTATTTAAGATGGGATATTTTTAGAATTTATGTTTACAAATTAGGAATTTTACATGTCGAAAATAAATATCGACATAGAATGTGGTTATAATGTGGTATGTATGGTTCATTTCTGGGATGATTCGTGTTATCCAGATGTTACTAGTTCAGGAATCCAAAGGCGATCTCAATAAAATGTTTGGGATTATAATAAATAGATAACATATGATAAATTACTGATTCAAAATTATAACTCACAAAAACATTTAGAAATGAATTATGGGTGTGTTTAGAGGATAATGTACACAGATGATAAAATATAGGATAGATTTCATTCTGTGTCTAAAAAATGTTACTTATTAAAAGGGAACTCTTATGATGATATTTAATGATAAAAACTGGATCACAGGGAATACGAAAGGAGCAATTTCAAGACCATGAAATTACATAAGGGTTACATAATATATCTATAAAAGTACAAACACAAAAAAGTTGAAGGTAACCAGACAAACTCCTTCTATCATAAGATGTTCTATTTCTATCCCCACATGAATCTATCAAAACCTATTAAAAGACATAGAAATGGTTCACGAAAATATATGACTATAAATCATAAACATACCAAATGATTCTTTTTATTTAGAAAAAAAATGAAACATGGGAATGAAAAATGGGGGAAATTTTAGAGTACACTCTAAAAGAGAAATCTAAACTAGTTATTTACCTATAATAATTGCATAATTTATTTATATGTTTTGGGAATAAAATATCATCTCCTAAAAAAATGTAATCATTAATGCTAACATATTGCACATTATCACAATAAAATCATAAATAAAGTATATGTATTTAATTTAAGTCTATTACTCAAGTTTCCATGTGTTCTTCTAAAATAAATAATTCAATAATAGTATAATAAACAAATTAATAACATTAACACAAAATCCCATCACGTGACAGTCATTAATCATGACATTCTGTGCTTTTAATGTATCATAAACATCAAAATCCAACTCTCACCACTCATTGAAAAGTGATTCATCATATAGTTATCTTAAATTCAATGATATTTTGAAACTATTACATATATGATCCCCATTTTTGGGGTAATCCAATAAATATGAAACATCATTGATGTCCTATAACACATGAAAAGGTCTAATAAAATTGAGAGGAATAAAATTATAATAATCGAAGTCATCTGATAATGATAAGAATATACCATCAAGTATTTATTTTTTCTAATATAAAACTCTAGAGGAATCCTTTTACGATCAATAATGGATTTCTAAATATCATGAGATTCCTTCATCTACTCATGAATTACATTATCCTTGTAAATTAGGTTCCAAGAAAATTATAATATAAGAATTCATAACTCTCCATACAACGTCTAACAAAACTATGATCTGGAAGTTCATCCATACAACACTTAGACTTTATCTATATTGATAGTGGAATGATAACTATAATTATAATAATGCATAACCATGGGTATGTTCTTGACCCAAAGACCTCAAAAATATATAACAATTTATGAAATATTTCTCCTCGTTTCTATATAGTTTGGTAACCATACTTCTATTGGTTGAGTGATATATTATCATATAACTATGAACGAAAAGGAACATAGATTTCTCTCCATACACGATAGGATAAACATGTATCATGATAAGATATGGTCATCCTAAAAACACAAGAGATTTTGAAATTTTCCCTCATATACTACCACAATAAAACATCGATTCTATTCAACTCCTTACACAAAAATATAATATTTGACTTTATAAATAAATAATAAATCAATCAAATATCACCATATCTTCCTGAGTCATAAAAAAACTTATAAAAAGCCAGTAATATGTTCTCCGTATTCTACTTACTAACATATAATAGCTGACTTAACCCACTAAGAACATGTTTTTTTTTCATTTCTCTTCAATCAAAGTAATCTTCAGGATGTGAACTCTATATAAAATATCTTTATTAAAGACTAACAAAACTGATCTCTCAATGATCAATACATCTTATATACACAACTATATAATGATACGTGTCAATTATAAAAAGCGTAATGATGAATCTAATGAATAATTGATGTAATGGAGAGATTCCACCAAAATAAAACCAAATTTTATTCATCCAAAAACCAAAAAAATGTGGAAATATGAATAAAAATGTTCCAATCAAATTTACCCCTTCGTATTCTCAAACTGATATTCATAAAAAAATTCCCAATGAATGACTAGAAATTCAACTTTTTTATGTAACTATTTCTAATAAATTCTGTCTTATCATGGTTTACCACTAAATGCACCTCCATTTATCTCCAAGAGTCATAAGACACATGAAAAAAATATTTAATGGACGTTATTCTCATTGTTTTGAGAGAAATAAATCATATTAATGGTGTATATTAATTCATTTAATGGTAATATTTGGTGATTTATATCTAACATATACAATAAAAGATAAAATCACTATGTGAAGTGATATTTATATAAAAATTGTGATATGTGAAGACCAAAATCCCTAAATTATGATATAGTATCCTGATGAAATCAAGGAAAACAAAAAAAATAGCATACAACATATCATGGGTAAAATAGTTATGCTCATGGATTGATAAAAGTTGAGACACAGAATAGATGAATTTCCTCTATTGTATTATTACAAAATATAGTACAAGGCACAATGAATCACATAAAACCAAAAAAATCTATTTCCCTATAAAATGTCAATCAAGATAACTGACAAATATATCCTCTAAATATTAAATATCAACATATCAGTAGTCATTCCACAATATATAGATGTTCCATAAAGGTCAATCATTTCATATGACTCACAATATGAGGATTGTTTTCTAGGAAACTAATGTTATATCATATAAGAAAAAGCAACCTATAAATAAATTCAACATTCATAGGGGCTACAAAATAAAAAACATAATCTATATTTGAATATTTTGTAGTTATGCCCTACAATGTAACAAAATTTCAAATGAAATACATCTCATGATATACTAAAGTACACATAAATAACATCACAAATAGATGATAGTCCCAACGAACATCCAAAATACCTCACATTTTCATTGTATGATCCTCTTTAGATTAAGAATACCCAAGGATATAATAAATGAAAAACACCATAAACTACACAGTAACATCCTCCCAAAATCCTCTCTTCCACATTTGGAGGAGTCAAACTATATCCACAATGAATAAACAGAGAAATAACTCATTTCCTAAATCTAGTTGTATATATTACAAAACATACCATGAATCAAAAACCAAGAACACATATAAATTTTTAACATAATATATGAAACATATATAAATGAAATATTTATACTTTAACATTTTCAATAAATTATTCAACCTAAGCCCCAACGAATCACTTCTTGGCTCTCCCATCCCATACATAAATCATATTACACATCCATATAAACACATCCTAGTCACAATAACATAATCATATTGATATTAAAATCTTTTCCCTAGAAACATTTAACAAATATATGATTAATTAAACTCCATAATATTATATACTATACTGCATACCATTATATATTCTTCATAATTTCACATCTAGTATATAAAATACATTATAACCTTAAAAAATTTATACCTTATAACATAAATCTCCAATAACCCATATATACATGTATGTAATAGCTGAGAGACACTTCAAACAGTATGTGGACATATCAAATAATTTTCTCCCACCATATCTTATATTTTCTTACATGCGTTGTACATCTAGAAGAGATATTTTTGGTGGGGTAGTTATCCATCAATATCCTCAACAAACCTAAATGTTTCTAAAAAACCTAGAAACTAAATCTAAATGGTGGTGTTGGAACCCCTATTGACACAAGTGGTGGAGAATAGGAAATTACCAGACATAAAGATATATAGAACACAAACATTCTATTGGAAAGTCTCCTATGATAGAATATTCATGTAGCTATTATACCTCATAAAATTCTATATGGGATTTATATGAACTAAAAATAGATTAGTTTCAAATGTGATAAAAAATAATGATAAATATCATCACTAATCACTTATATTTGTTAAATTACAAATCAATTATAATTTCTTATTATAAATTTTGATTATTGTTATAATTATCTCTTAATAATAAAAAGTTTTATTCAACATCATAATTATAATTTCCATAACATAGCAGTTGAACAAAATTACACAGTCCATTATTTAATTTTATTAACATATATAATAACGTTCATTATCACTTATCCCTATTAATTATTTTATAATTAATTATAGTTCCCTAATACCAGACATTATAACACTCAACAAGAGAAATATCAGGGAAAGATATAATAGAAATAGTATAATAAAATAATATAATATCATACTCATAGAAAGTGTAAAATAGATATTAAGAATGTTTTTAAGATCATGGCATATATTATAATATCATTCCCTTCACCTTCAAATACAACCCATACCATCATACCATCATCCACTAATTCGAAACCATTTTCATCATCATCATAGAACCACCCTCATTATATAAACTATCCATTTTAAAACTCCATTAAAACACATTAAGGATTTTTTATATTATAGATATAAAATATTGGTAGGAAATAATATTTTTATAATAGAAAAATATTAATAAAAATTCAAAATAACTTGAAAATTTATTAAGATGTTTTATAAATAAAGGGAGGAAAACATTCAACCATTGAAAATAATTTTTTAAACCATAATCTAACATATCATTATGGTTTGTTTAATTGTTTATATGTATGTTTGAGAAATTATAAAACCAAAATATAATAGTAACTAATTATATATATATATATATATATATAGTTTGGGAAAAGTAACTCTAGTTGTAGAAGCAATATTCACTAAATAATTATATGTAAATTCATGCTAATACATATCAGCAATTCATAGAATATTTTTTATTTAATTATTAGTCAAATTATTATTATTATTCTCATCATTCAAATTTTTAGTATCTGATAATTTTATGGTATATTATTCAAATGATAATTCATAGCTTCATATTATCGCACATAAATATAATATTTAAATATAAATCAACAGTATCCAAAATATCAAAATATGTTAAATAAATGTTCAAAATAATATTAGTATAATTATAATAACATGTTAATTAATATGTCCATACTTTTCAATTTTATTATTTATAATTTTTTACCTTATTTAGGTTTATTTTGGTATCATTCCATTGGAAATAGTAGAATAAAAACCCCACAAATTTACTTTATACAAATATGGGTTTGGAATCCCCTACTTTAATTCAAATGTGATATAGTTCCACTTAGAAGTGTCCAAATTTGATCTCATTTGGGTTATTGAGAGGTCTCCTCCAAGCCTCTTCTTGTTAATTTGTTTCATATAATTCTCTAGCACCCAAAATGATCAATACAATATCGTCCCATTGAGAATGATTAAGGGGATGGGAGGACACCTAGAATTTAAAATTAATATATATTAATCTTATCTCCCTTTGGTATTTTATTCATTGAAAACTCAATCATCCTAATAATTTGATATGATCAATGGAGGGTACTGTTGAATTTATAATTCAAATAGTAATTTTTGAATTATCATATATATCATTTTTTAATTTGATAATACCATAACCAATCAAAATATAAGTATTATAATAGACCATTATTAGTCATTATTTAAAATTATGGTGAAGAGGGTATATTTTCAGAAGAGATGTTCATATGATAAGAATCATTTGATGATGTAATAAAAAATTAACAAACTATAAAGTTACAAAGTGATATGTATGTGTAATTTATCTTATGAATTAAAATATATTCATGTTACTTATCTAGGAATCCATGTATAATATCTAAAAGAATTATCTGATTTAAGAATTCAGATATCAGATGATGCATGGATTTTCATATTGATTTACTATGATCTTGATTTATTAATATGATTTTGGTGGTTGAATAAGGTAATGTATCAAGATGATTTTTGTTTGGGTCAAAAAATTGAAAATGTAATGAACATATGGTTACTCAAATAGTGTTTTGTATGGGAATCCTCTATGGTAATAGGAATATATAAAGGACAATATTATGAACAAAACACTATGTTTGAGTAACTATATAAATAAAAAAATGTATATATTGATCAATAAATAATGATTATTTTTAAAATTGTCTTCCCTAAAAGAAATTTCACTTATAAACACCAATAAACTCTATTAACCCTAATGAAATGAACAATGTTGTATTTGGATAATTTTTTGCACATAAGTTTTGTGAAGAGGTAATTTTTTTAATTTTCTATGTTGTGGCTTATAATATTCCACATAGATATATTATTTATAAATACTATAGGTCATTTTGATGAAATAAAAGTGATTTAACAGTTAAAAATGATTTAATAGTTTTGAAATAAGTGGTAGAATATTGTGGTTTATTCTTTTATATGATATTTAATATGAAATTTAATATTCAGTTAGAATGAGTGTGAGAATAATTTTATAACAAGTATTAATGGAGACATGTATGGAATATATGGAGAGAATAGGGTGTAAAAAGTAACACCAAATGGAATTAATGAATTATAATCACTCATAATCATAAGTGATTGATCATGAAATCAATTTATATTAATAATTAATGGGTAACATTAGAAAATATCAAATTTCCAGAGATTATAGTGTGTTTATGATTATTTTTTATTTAATTTGATGATCATTAAATTTTATATAAATTAAAACTTCCCATTTATGTAATAAATATGATGTTTGGAGTAATTAAACAATTGTTTAACACTTATATTTTAGATTTTCAATGAATAATGTGGAGAAGAAGTGTAAACACTCAATCAAAATATGATTTTTAGATTCATTCTCATCAATTATTTTTCTTATTACTATACAGCTTCAATATTTTTTTTTAGTTTAAGTGGGCACGTCATACTTTTTAATATATTTTATACAAAAAATAGGAAAACAATATACCCGAAACATTGTAATATATTTGGTGATTATAATGTTTATTGTTATAATGGATAACAATACAACTTTATAAGGATATTGAGATTCATTTCATTAGAATCTTGTACATTTTTTTGTTTTATTATATTGTATGGTTATGTGAATGATAACATTGAACTAAATTTATTAAATTTGTATATTTTTGTGTCTAGGGACAAATTTTAGTGGAATCATGTCTGTTATCATCATCATAGTTGATGAATATTGGTTATTGAATGTCCATAATTGATTTCATATCATATATTCAACACCACCCCTCTTAGTTAATTATTTTTTAGGAATCACTAATATTGGTTACAATTTCATTTAAATATATATAGTGACAACATTTTGATATATTATAATCAAGGATGAAAAAAGAGTTGATTTGGGGAAAAATTTGAAGAGAACAGGATATGAATATTATTTGATAATGAAACCTTCATTAATTATTTATTGGGATGGGTTTTTTATCATCAAAAATAAAATTTATAAATTAATTTTCATACTTATATCAATTGAAATTAATACCATTACAAAATCAGCTTTGTATCCTTCTATATGTATTTGTGTATAGTTTTAGCAATGTTCAACACCATAGTTTTTTTGCATCATATAACACACTTAATATAAAATTATTTAGTATATATAGATGAAAAAGGGTTTTTTTAATTGGGGGATTTGTAAATTAATAAAATAGTGCGTTCTTAAATACATTATTTCCTACTATTAATATATATTATAGAATAACAAAACATTGAAAAAATCATATTCCCAATGAAAATAAAGGAATAATCTATGAAGGATTGAGGATCTAAACTACAATAAATAACTATTTAAGTTATTCAAATATTATTAATTTTTTATATATTTTTATTTATTAAAAAATCATATAACATTAATTTTCTTAAAAACATATGTTAAACCAATCCACACATAATTCATACTTATTATAAGCTATTAATACCTTTGTATAGTACTTGTGATTTTACATGAGTTAAATACAAATATAAAAGATACATTATGGTTACATTTAATAATGTAAAAACATATAATATTTTTTAATAGTATTATTTTCATTCAATGATAGACAGAAATAGTTATATTCCAAATAAAAAATGGTCCTCATATCTCTATAAGGAAAGAATAAAATTTTATCAGTATAGAACATAAAAAATATCTACTAACTAAAAAACCATATGATAATTATTGTATACAAATAGGAAATGAAATAACTATATTATTCCTTCAATAAGTTTTTTTATAAAACAATATATATATATATATATATATATATATATTTAAATCAAATAAATTCAATAGAATATGCATTTTTTTCATAAACATAAAATCCCAATTTTTATTCAAACAAAATAAAATATATGATAAATGTATTTTGGTGAACTAATTTTAACTATGGATACTTGGTTCTGAAACATAATGAATTATGGGGTGAGGACATCAAAATATATAAATTTTTCAAAAATATTAATTATGGAAGTTGAATAATTAATTCAGAAACATATTTTTTATTAATTTCAATATTTAGTGTCTCTACCATATTTGGTTAACATTTGTATTATAATTAAGTATGATTTTATGTGATTAAATAAAGGATTCCTAAAAATATTATATTTTAAATATATTTATTACATTAATAAAATAAAAACATAAAGAAAGTAGTGAAGCAAGTTTCAATAATGGATGTTTAGAAAAACTAGGACATAATACACCATAATAAACCAACTACATGACATAATATAAGGAGACCAAATATAATAAAAATGAACCAAATCATTAATTGATTGATAAAAATCATATAAAGAGCTCTTAAATTCATTTACTTCTAACCCAATAAAAAACACAATGTTTCATATTAAATAAACCATTTACATGATAATATAATTTATGTAACAGAACAAAATGAAATAATGTGATTCTAAATAAAATTTACCATTCATATGTAATATTTTTCACTAATGTAGAATCCCACATTCTTAAGAATAAACATGAGGGAACCTCTTGACTACATAAAAATATTGATTATAGAATGACACAACCATTATTTGTGTGATCTCACCCAACAAATTATCATGCATTCAAAAAGCCTCCATCACATGAAACAAATGCATGGTCTCTCCTTTATGAACCCTTCAAATTGGATATCATCATCAATTATTTCATGTGGTCAATGGAAATATCTATCACATGAGTTAATAATTAAGTTCATATTTCACATTTTTATAAAATATAATATTTCCATTGATAACATATATAAATCACTCTCACGGTCAATGTCACCAACATGATATTTTTATCCCCTACCCTTCCAGTGTTATCCGACTATTCAATGAGAGCATAGGGAATTAGGTATCCATAGTTTCGTAACATTACAAAAAATTAATACCCAAGAAATTTCAATAAATAATTACCCTATTAATTCCTTACACCAAGTACAAACCCCCAAAAAGTATGTGATTGGACCTTTTAAATAGCCACCAAACATATATGATCAGGCTGTTGTTCAAGCTAGAGTGTCCCTCCATCGATCATTTATTCCCATGATAAAAGTAATTTACTAATTTCATCCCTAATTTTTTGGAATCCTAGGGGATTTAGAATAATATATACCCCCTATTATGAATTAACTAATTGTAATTAGGTGGTGAGAACTATATTAGATTAATGTTCTTATCTTAGCTACTGATTCTAGTCAAGGTGACATGTATGCATGGGGTTCATTATATTGTATAATGCATAAGATGGTTCCAATTGATGTTTCGATAAATATAAATCAATAATAAAATTTTTGAGACCTAAATTGAGTGAAGAACAATATATGTTAGGTTCATATAGGCACTTAAAGGGTAACACCCATTCATGAGTAATCCCCATTAATGCTCTCCCAATTTAAGGAATCATTATGGTCCTCCAAATAAGGTGTAATCCCTAACCATATACATATATATATCCATGAATAATAAGATCCAACTCTTTTCATTATGGAATATCCTCTATGAAAAACAACTAAAGATGACCATTTCAATCCATCCCTTCATTCATTAGGATTGATCTTCCATCTTCACATGATTCTAAAAATGTTAATGACTATTTTTGGATTGTAGATTCTGTTTTATCATTCCACTAGCTTTAATAACATATCATCTATCATCCTAGTCACATGAAAACTATCTACATTAAAATATCATTTTCACATGAGATTAAAAATATTTATAATTTCATAAGCACACGATGTTAAATTGAATTACAATGTGCAAGCTGTACAACATTAAATAACATGAAAACTTCCCAATCACATGGTGTAAAATTATATGATAATATCTTCATTGCACTATTATAAATTGTATGGTATAATAATATCATATGTATAATAACATTTTTACCTAAACTATATACAAAGGGTTTGACCATTAGAAATGATATTTTAATGTAGATAATTTTCACGTGGTGTAAAATGATAATTTTTTATGACATCATCCAAAAGGTCTCTGCTCTAGTCACCCAGGATCAAACTACCTACTAAGAGATCTGCCCAAAAGGTTTCATCTCTAGTCACCCAGGATAAAACTCCCATGACATCTCACTAGGGACCGAAAGCTATCAGAGATATGGTAAATGCACATATATATAATTTCATAGATGTTTTTCAAGACATTGTGGTGGAAAAAAAGTAGGTTTACATACCCTATCTTTCACAACAATTTTACCAGTATTCAATTGTAGTCTCCATTGGAAATATTCAGATAATCTAGGCATATATTCATGTGATGGTTGATACTCCCTCTTTCTCATCTAAATCCCTAGGTAATATCCTAGTGGAGAGTGAAGGATTATAGTGGGATTATATCCCCATTCTAAAAAATTAATCGGGTCATTTACCAATTCCAATAACATAATCTTGAAAACATATTCTGTCCATAATGAATGGAAATGATATATTATTACAAAAGATGTGTATATTTTATGGTATTTTTCGGACGAAAAAGTACTAGAAGTCTTAGGACAATATACTTTATGGTCCATCAAGAGAATGTCCCTTATTCATTCACTAATAAAAGTAATAGATGATCATAGTAATATTATATGGGCTACAAAATAAGGCTAGAATGAATATTTTTGTTGAAAAAAAATATTCACCAAAGAATGATCTTGTCAACGAATCCCATTGTGCAACATTTCTATGATCAAACTCCTATTGGAGAATTTATAAAAGGTTATCTCTTCAAGAAAAACTCATAATTGAAGACTAGAGAAAAATATGTACCATAATTATCATTGATCATCTATATACTGTGTATTATATCTCTATAGGGGACCATGAATATGATAAAATATCAATAAATAAGGTATTCAGTTTCATTTATGAAAGGCATTATCTATGTACAATAATAGTCAATTTTGGAGCCACCCTCCCCCTAGAATATCTATAATGTATTTCATCAGTGTAATTTTACATAGATCTTCCATGAGAACATTTTTCAGGATTAAAAACATTAAAATTCTTCTATATTCCAAATGAATATTTATATAGGATCCCCCCTCATTCTATTTTATTTGGAACCACCCACCCTAGATTCAATCCCAATGGATTCTTCTATAATGGTATTTCCTATATTGTAATCTCAAATTGATAAGATGGACGACCCTTAGTGAACCATACTATGGAGAAAAGTCACATCAAATGATTATTAAAATTTTAGGCTCATCATATCAGGTACCTCCTATTAAAACTATGAGACCATATCACGATAAAGTCATTTTCTAAGGAAATGCTACATATATTCCACCTTCTAAATGATTATAGCTCAAAAAAATTGAGGTGATCTTGAATAAAACTGATCTGATCGATAAATAAAACATGGAAATAAATATTTTGATTAATTATTGTGAATTAACCTATTTCTAATGATGTGGATAATTATACTTTCTTTAGAAAAAACAATAAAAAAATTCATGCATTGTTCTATCTAATGGACACTCTTGATTATGTAATTCTAATTTTTTTGGTAGAATAGTGTATACATTATATACATATGAATCTACATATGACATTTTATAATTTTAAGGTGAGATAAATATTTAATCAATAGTACTCTAACGGTGTTAAGAAAATTAGATAACTCTACCACACAATTATGTTGGATGCACGTTCATCTTCATGGAACCAAAAGTCATCAAGATTACATAAATACCCATATAATTATTATTTTAGTGTCTTGATAGATATTTTATAAATAGTATGTAATTCTACATAAAATGTACATACTAGATGTTTGGGAATGTATTGAACAATAATTTCTATCCACTCCCAGACTGTGAGAGGCCTATAGGAAATAATGTTGTGTTGTTTCATTGCTTCATGTTAAATACTAGGCACAGGTTCCACATTCACGTAACGATCCCCTCTTTAGAATCCCACTATGAGAAAATCCTAAAATCCATGCACCTGAGGATAGGGTAAATTCAAAATTTAATATACAAATTTTTAAAAAAATTGGATTATTATTCACATATATGTATATAAAAATATTTAATTAGAGAGTATCCATCAATGTCAATTCATTGATCAATCCATACTCTGGGATTATTCTTGATCAAAGCATAGAATAAAAATTGGGTAATTATGATAGTAGTTGTTCTAGAAATATGGGTGCATACCTAGCCTATTGGCATGGGGAAATGTTCATAACATTACAAAATACACCACTATTAGAGACATAAAAACCTTAGTGAAATGAATTCATTTTGGTGGTAGCCTCTACAAAACCCCAACCTGTATTGATATTGTAATCTATACATTCACCTCATCCTTTTCCAATGAATTTATTTTTACACTAACTCATAGAATCATCATAGTTTCCATCCTATTAGTTCCGTATATTTCATGTTATTCCTTCCTCATTAGGAATATATTTTGTACAAATAATTTGGGATTCTATTATTATCACCCTTTATATAGCACATTGTGGATAGAACTAAAAAGTAATGGTTAATCCCATTTCATGTAGAAATGTGAAACAACCCATTAATAAGGTGATACAAATAGAAGACACTTGGATATTCAAAAAAATATATATATAGGGAGATTGAAAGTTTTTATATTTTGTACATTGATATTATTCTTGAAGCATATTAGGAATCAAAAAAAATATTAGTTTAGTATCGGTAGATGAATCAGAATGACCTATAAAAATATAACAATATGAGGAAGATAATCCTCAAGAGACAATCCAATTGGAAAAATTCAGAGAGGTTTTACATACCATTCCCTAGATACATACTCTATTTATGGTGGGTCCCTCAAATTTTTTTCTACCTCCCGTTTGGCAAGCTTGGGCTAGTGAAAATGGAAAGGCTTTTGCCACATCACACCCACGACCCCCGGAGAAAAAAATATCATTTTGTGGAAAATTTTTACTGGTATGGAGTGAAATTGGAAATACTAAAATACCTTAATGTTGAATTAATCATTGGAATAATACAAATTATTATAACTCTTAGATAGTAGTTACTTTGTTCCCTCTAGTAAATATCAACCAATATAATGTTTCCTAGAAATTTATTATAGAGTCTTACCATTCTATGTAAATTGGATATAAAAAATCTATATACCTAAGACATGAGGCTAAAGATTAGAAACATTAGGCAATATCTAAAATCAACTGGAGCCATGTTAGGAAAAGAACAAAAAAAATAACTCATGTTGGGTATTAATAATTGAAATGTGAAGGTATACCATATCATACCCACCAATCACCTTGAATCAATAATATTCTTAGTTTACCTTCCTTCAAGAACCTATTGACTCGATAGAGTGTCTAAATTATTTTTCAGGGCCACATAAGGATTTAAAGAACTAGTGAAACCACATAGGAAATAATATCTTTTGTATGTGGACATAACTCTTCCTCCACCAAACATAATAAATACATCCTTTTTTATCTTTAACCGAACCATTACTCTGGGATAACAACTCTAACATTATATGTCTCATTATGTACTCATGATGGGAACAATAAAGTTGAATTAGTTTGATAAAATAATGCCGATAATATATACTTTGGAAGGACTATTATTTGTCTTATATTTCAGATTACTAGTAGGTCATGTCATTTATTAGGAACGTCATAGTCAAAATATTGTTTATTAATTTATCATAATATAATGTCAAATGATTGTACAAAATCTATTAAAATTCAATCCATATGATATCTAGAGGGTAACATACATTATTTATAGAAGGAATGATATAACCTACACTAGAATAATGAATACATCACTTGATAATCTTCAAGATATCTACATAGAGAATCCCTTTGATGAGTATAAAAAACCATCGGTTCTACAAAAATATCCTTGTGGATTTCAGGTGGTGGATAGATTTGATCAAAGGATATAATGTGTTATTAGATTCAGAAGGTCTATGTGTAAAACTATGATAATATATCCTATAAATATGAGTACTAATGCAGAAATAGTTACCATCAGAGTCATGATAGAGCTAATAATAGCCCCCACGCCTAATCCCTTACACTAATATATGAATCCTAACCCTAAATAGCATTAGCAACCATACCATCCCCATCATGAATAAATAAATTATCTATTTCATCCAAAATTTTTGTATTGGATGAATAACATATATTCAATACTAAAAGTGATAGTTCTAGGAAGATTCATTACAAAAATGGAGACAAACATTTTCAAGATATCATAACTAGTATACCTAATGGGGTTAGTTATATTTACTATATCAAATAAAATATCTGAATTTTAATATTTGAAATGATAAAAAATATCAATTTTTAATCAAATACATCCTTTAATAGGTGTTTTATTTTGGGAAGATAAATTTAGGGATACCCCTGATGCATGACAACTTATGTTTCAACTATATTATAAAAATATAATAAAGAATATTTGGAATTACCATGTACAAATTCTTGTTATTTCAATGATTAAAGGAAATTAATTTAGTCAACTAAAAAATGAATACTTAAGTGATAATATAACCATTTTGTTGAAGTCATATTTCTAAATATATTAGATGAAATATCTCTTTTAGATTTATATTTTTCTACGAATTGGTGCATCTAGATTGGGAATGACATGAAATACAATATTCAACTCGTTATAACTCTCAATTCAGTCTATAATATTCATTACCTTTTCACCTAACACTTAAAATATAAGAAGAAAACCAAAATATTAATCCTTTATTATACGAGGAGTTTTTATATGAATCGAACATAACAATATAATTTTTATTTATATTCCAGGATGATGAAATTACATATAAACCAAATGTCCCTAACGAAAAGTGGGCATGGAAATAAATGGTTTGAAGAGGCTGAGCAGGTTGAGGAGGATTTGTTTGACTTGGATTTCAAAATGTAACCCATTTTCCACATGAATAAATATATAATACAGAAATTGAGGCCTGAACTATAGAAGGATCAATAAGAGGTTTGATCCTTTCATAATTCTTCTTGAGATATATCAAATTCCATTGTGTTATAAGAGGAATTGGAAGAAGAACACCAATACAGTCATCATCAGACTATGGAAATATCTATCAAATCCACTATATAATAATTTTAGATGCGTATAAAAATAATCTTGACAAATTTTATATCATAATAATCACGATAGACATCTTATCTCTATACTAGTGACCGACATAATTTTAGATAAAGAATTTCCACTGTCTAAAATCATGATATATTAAAATAAATAATATTAATCATTGCCTATATATTAATCATTTAGTCCAAAAAAAATTTAATGGATATATAGGAATCATTCATTAAAGCTCTCTTTGGACTTTTACAGTTAGAGGATTGGATAAAAATAGTAGAATTGTATCGAGTATAAATTGAACCCATGGAGTTCCAGACACTTACATATTATATAGATAATGCAATATAAGGTTCCATAATGGGTCACATAAGACCCTTATACATTTCAAGAAATTGGGATGAAATTTTTTTATATAAATCCATCATAGATAATAACTATAATATCTATCACAAATATGATGAACCCTATGATATTTTGTCTATAATAAGGCTTACTTGTCTCCATCAAGTATAACGATATATTGATATGAAAAATTACTGTTGAAACCATTTATATTAATCATTCTAAAATCCTAGTTTAGAGACCTCCTCTGTTACTCTGAATGCATGGTCACTTGTTTGTACATGGAATTTAATTCACTATTAGGAATATTTTTCCTTCACGTACATCGAACACTTCAATCCTTATACAATCATTTCCACATATATTAGTTCAATGGTAAATTAGTACAAATTTGTTAGGATAAATACTCACATGAGTCTCATGAATCCAAGATAATTGATACAACACATTATAAAAGGTTAGGGAACCAACAAGTTTAGAAACCTTGGCCTGAGTAAAAAAGATCTAGTTTCTATTTTATACATTTGAACAATATACTAGGAATAACAACCGGAAGGACAAAATAGTTTACTATCATTGGTAAAGTAGATATATACTTGATATTATCATTATAAAATAAAAAAAAATTCAAATCGGTTTTTCTTTGAGAATTAAATTATTCCTCATAGAAAATCCCTACGTATTAGTCATAAAACACTTCCTAGTATCCTTGGTATAATAAAACATTAGAAATGGGTTATCTTTAATTATCAGTATAGGTAAGCATATGAACTATGCTATCATAAATATTAAAAAATTATCAATATGGAAATGTATATAATTTAAAAAGTTTCATATAATCAATAAACTATTAATAATAAGTTAGAGATAAATTATGATCAATTTAATCCATAAAAATAATCAGATGATCTTTAATCATATCCATGAAAATTCTAACTACACAAATATTCACTTGGAAATAAATAACTAATATCATAATGATTGAATTCATAATTTTGATGATAATAAATATACATTATAGTCCAAATTCAAAGGACTTATATCAATAAAGCATCATTCCAATACATCTTATATAAATTAGTAATTACATCGACAAATACCCATGATAATTTTCCAAATAAGTCATATCATTGTGTTGAAGGTCTATATATTATACTTCCCAACCTTTATGTAATTATTCTAACGCATTACTCATATGAAAGGGTAAACACAATTAGAATAAAAATTATTATCTGTAAACTATCAAATAAAATGTTAATACACACCCAAATCAATAATCAAAATCCTAAAATATATGGAGTAATATGTTTAATGGAAATAAAAAGGTAATCTCTCTGTAAAAATTATCATTAACCATCCAAAAAATGAATAAGGATGGTGAAAATAGAAAATTTCCTAGTGTATCATATGTTCAATAATATTTTGATGTTGTTGATGAATAGAAATACCAAAAATATGTCATTACAATCATTTTTTGAGGACAATAACCATTTATAATTTAAATTTTTGTAAAAATAATTCATCAAAAAATCTTTTAAAAATAAATTTCATTGAAAATAACATTTTAAAAACTATAAAATAATATTTAAATCATTTATTGGTTATGACATAAAAATATTACTCCCAAACCATACATGTTAAAATAATGATTCCTTTCCCATTTCTGATAAATTCCAAACATGCCTTGTTATGAAATTCAAAATAAGATTAATTTTTAATTTTTTTCAAAAGTAATTTTATTTAATAGTTTATTTAATATAAGAATATTTATATGATAAAAAAAGTCTAATTTTATTTTTTAAAATAAAAAATTTTGATGATAAAATATTTTTGACTGAAAGGAGGAATGAAGTTCTATTTTATTAAAACATTTTACTAATATTTTTTTAGAAAAAAATTATAATAAAATATAATATTACATGAAAATAATTATTAATAACCATATTATAAGAAAATATATTTTATTGGAGATATAAATATCAAATAATTCCTCTATGGGACACATAAGGAAATACAATCTCGAATAGTTATGATATTGTGAAGTAAACCCTTAATACATTGATATATTTTGAATCATAAGCCCCATGAAAGAAATAATTTAAAATGAAACATTAAAAACCAGGAATATAAATATATTATTGACATATAAAATCAAAATTTACATTATATACAACACACAACAAAATATGTTGTCATTATGGTGTACGTCTCACTAAAGTAAAAATGATATGAGAAACCTTAATTTTTTTTTGAATACTATCATATATGCCTGAAATTCATGTATAATAAATATATACAGTTTTTCAAAATTCCTCAAATAATTATATTCATACATTTTATACAATTTATTATTACTATAATTGTTTTATAACTTTCTATTATAAATGTATTGTCAAAATCAATGTTTTGGGTGAAAATTGATTTATTTTCTTGATTTGATGTGGTTTGGTAATATTGGTATTTTTATTTTAATCATGGTTACATGATATAAATAATTCTTTGCCTGATATAGATATCATATATATTTATTATATATTTATATAGAGTAATATATACATTTTTCTGATAAAAATGGATAAACCCCTTATATAGACGGTTGGTCGCCAGTGTGCATGAATATTGTATCCATTTTTCATAATAAATTGAATGAATAGAAAATAAATAAATAATATTCATTAAAGAATAATATTTTTTATTTATTTCATTTATGTTAATAACAAATTTATTACAATCAATGATAAAATAAAATATAAAAAAAATACACATTACTTTTTGGAGGTGGTAGTCCACACGTATGCACAAGTGACATTATTGTTTTCAAATAAATTGACAAGAATAAAAATATAAGTGATATTATATTTATAAAATAATATTTGGATTATAAATGTTATATACATTTATTAACTTTTATCCTTCCTATGTTCCATGTAATGCTTAAGTGACAAATCAATCACATCGCTTCTTGATGTGGCAATCCATCGTACACAAGATTAACGTTATCATATCCTTGACGAAATGGGAATTAAAAAGGTATATGTGATATTGTAATTCTAAATGTATTATAATATCATGAATATTATAAAAATATGTAATATTAGAAATTAAATAAAACATTTCTATGTGGTGATGTAAAATGAACTACATCAGTTTGTGAGGCGGTAGTCTACTATACACAAAATTGAAATTCTTATTTTCCATTTGATGGACGTGTATATGGAAATATGTTATGATTTTAACAAAATGAAATATATTTTCATTTAATATAATATTATTATTACATGGGAATGTTTTGAAAATATTATTAGTATTTAATAGAATATGTAAAAGAAAAACTCATAGTTGAAAATATTCCCTCATATTCAAGAAACAACTTTAGGTTTAACCTGAAGACATGCTATATTAGATTTATGATATAAAAAATGAATCTATGAAATGACCTGATTTAAGGAATATATGGGGTAGGTATTTTACTAACTTAATGGTTCTTTGAGAGTGATGTGGGGAGTCTATATCGTGGATTTTTATTAGTGGGGGAGAAGATACACTTGGTATTTTTGAAATGAATCCATTAAACCAAAATTGTTATCATTAAAAAAGACACCAGAATGGTACATAATAGAAAAATAGATATTATTAGGGTAAAATAGGTATATAAAATCAAATTTTAAAATTTTCTTAGTTTATACACTTTATCATTTTAGTTTAACGCATTTTAACTCTTTATCACCTTAGACGGGGTAATTAATTTTTACTATTTTTACTATTGATTACAAAAAAAATTAAGAATATACATTTTACATAAAATAAATTATTATTAAAAGAATAAATTATTCCATTTTTAAAACTTCCATTAACATATGAGTTAATATTTAATTTAAAATTAACATTGTGTACGTGATAAAAAATTGGCCATTCCAAGTGAAATATTTCAAATTTAGAAAAAGCTTTTATCTCAAAATTAATTATCAAATTGATTAAGATGAAATTAATTAGTTACATTCTAATAAACATTATATGAATTCACATTAAACCATAATTGTAATATAATTTATTGTTATAAATAATTTAAATTAAAATACATTTTTAAATTAATATTTTTTATATCTCACAATTCATGAAAAATTAATCTTTACATAAAATTCCCAAAAATTAACTCAAATATAATTTTAAAATATATATATTAAAAAATATTTATTTTTCTTGTAAATTTTTAAATTTTATCAATATTTATTTTAAAATATTTAATAAAAGAATTATTAATCTGTCATTCAGAAAAATATTTTTTCATGAAAGCATTTATTTAAATTTCCAATGGTTCTTATTTTATATATATTCATTATATAACTATTGATTTTTTGTTATAGTAATTTACAACATATAATTTCAATAAGTATGTTATTCCAATTTACACTCTATAACATAATAAATATTTTATAATGGCTTTGTATGAAGAGTAATATTTTAAAATATTGTGGTGTTTCATTTGAGCCCATCGTTGCATGCACCAAAATCTTCTGCATAGATTGAATATATTTAAAAAGATATATATCTTAATGTTATTGGATGTTATATTTACCAATATTCATGTTGTATATCACAAATTCTATAAAAAAATTATGTTTCTATTTGAAAATCTCTAGGTGTTACATTCTACCCTTAAAATAAATTACATCCTTCGAATTAAAATTTGATCATGATAATCAAGGGTTTGGAATATGAAAATTCCCTTCATGAACTCACAAATTTTAATAAGTGTTAATTAAACATCCTCTTAATAAAATATAAATGGATTTATATAGGTCATTTATAATAATAACAAAATTAAGCTTCTATGTTGGGGAAAATACATGGGAAGTGATGCTATGGACATAGAAGAAAAGTGTAATTATCAAATAATGATAGAGGGTGATTTAGTCAATTGATAAAATTAAGGTTAATGATCAATATAAAGTAAGAAAGCAAAGAAAAATAATCTATGATGAGTTATGGTAACATTTTACTCATAAAAATGAATTTACTTGGATAAATTTTTTGTTTCGCGATCCATTCCCGAGAGTTAATGAATAAAATTTATCTCTATATTAGAGACACATGAAAATTTATATACATGATATATTTCAATTTCAATTTCCCAATTTCAAACATTGGTTGTGTTTTAATAAATTTCTACTTCAATATTACTCTATTAAATGATTATGCAAAATTATTTTCTATTTTTAAGGAACATTTAGGGGATAACTAGAATGAAAATTCATTCTCCATGTCTCTAAATATTTACAATAAGAAAAATGGATAGAACACACTATCCAATAAGATCCATTGTTCTACATAATAATTTTAAAAAATAGTTAAACTTATGAATCATCCAAAATAAATCGCTCATAATTATAAGTATTCATTTTGGCAGGAAGTTCAACATATCAACATTATATTCAACAACCAATATAAAGAATCACATAATGTCACATAATAAAAATGTGAATAAGGTGATCACCATTTAAATATTGTTAAAACACGAATTCTTCCAATACTAAAATGTTTTTATATTGAATATATTCTAGAGAACCAAACATCATGTAAAATTTATAAAAGATGAAATAAAACATAAAATCACTACCCAATTTCAGGGTATCCAATACAATACCATAAACATATAATTTTAAATATTATCTCAATATAAATCACATATTTAGGGGTATCTTCCTTTAATTTTTTGGATGTTAAAAAATAATAAATTCCATTAATATAGTTTTCTTTATTCTATCGATCACATACATTCATATACTTAATGAAATTATATTTTGGTATAATAATTTTATATTTTATGACTCCTATAATAAAAATATCATTGGGAAAATAATTATACAACATATTTCCAGGATACAAATTAAAAAATAACAATTATTCCACTTTAGATATATCAGTAGCATAATATTTACCATGATCCATTATAATATTCTAATATGCATTCCCTCAAAACATGGGGAATTGATTTGAATAGTTCCAGAACTCCATACAGATAAAGAACTCATATCTTTGGGATCCACCCATATCCAATAATTAATGAGCATGTGAGCCTTTTTCTCCACACATGAAGAAAACTTATTTTACTTTGGGCAATGTGACAGGTATCATCAAAACACAAGTATCACGCATTTTAAAATAATTATTTTCAATATTATATTATTTTTCATCATCTATTCAAAAAGTATTAATGTATTCTATTCAAAATGTGAATTATCCTAAGAATATCCCATAGCAACAAGAAATCATGGAGAATAGTAAGGCTCATTTCCATGAACCAGGTGAGTATGAGGTTAAGACCAACGCACCCATTTAATGTTATTTTCACTAGGTATAGCTATTCTAGAACAACAACAAATGGTATTATCCAAAAGGGATGTATTTATAGGAATACCTACATTTTATTTTCCTTACCAAAAATATATGGAGTTCTTATATAATTTTCCTCATTTACTATCAAATACTTATGTTATTTAATATATGGTTTCTTAAATCTATTTCCCAATATTTATATTAAAACGTATCTGATAAAAACTTTAGAGACCCCAACACCATTATCCCGATGATTTTTTTACATTAATCCATTTCCAAAAGAGACAAGGGATCATATAATGATGGACCAAATAGTTTAATTGTATTTGAAATCAAGATACATACTTCAAATAATTTATAAAATAAAAAACATAAATTACACAATTGTTTTTATTTGACAATGAAAATATTCCTCGTAGAGTATCCCTACATATGAATCTTATCACTTCATGGTATATGATAGTGAATAAAACCATAGAAAGGTGTGATATGTAATAATCTAAAAGGTTAAACATGAAACATAAGATATCATGAAGAAATAAAATAATCATCATGGTGAATTAAAAAACCAAAAACATTCAACATTGTTAATTAACTAATCAAAATATGAATGTAATAATGTTTGAAAATATAAATCAATATAAATAATCAAAGATCATAAAATTTATCCATAGATATTCTATATAATCAAATAATAAAATGGAAATCATTAAAAAATATCATAATTATGGATGGAATAATGATTAACATCCTAAACATACCTTTAGATAGCCACACCCAGACTTAAAACAATCATGGCATCATTTTTAGACATCTTACAAAAATGAATACATCCTCAAGAAAATACCAAAGAAATATTTTCTCATGATATCAAGGGGTTATTTAATCATAGTTATCACATAAAAATTATCACTTATAATCCACTTGTAACACCCCGAGCTTCCACGATACGCTTCTCTTTCAATAATGCAATAGCTTGCATTGTACACAAGTTCGAGATTCTAACACACCGTGACTAATCAAAATAGACATTATGAATAGTAATACCCACTTTTTGAAACTATATATATTTTATAATTCTAAATGGACTTCATTTTTGGATTCGGAATGTCGAAATTAGCCTATGTCGAATTTTTTGTAATTTGCTGAGAACTTCCAAATTTTTATGAATAGTGAAAAATACTTAAAAACAAATTTTTTAATCAAAATATTTTATATTGATAAATTATACTATTGAGTGGTTTTAAAGTATAATTAGAATATATTTTTACCATTATATCCAATGGTGGTCATTAGAATTAATTTCACTTTGAAATTTGACATAACCAATTGTCAATCTTTTGATATATATTGTTTCTAAAAAACACGCAATTTGTTGTGACAATGGGAATTAATTATAAAATTAATTAATGAAACATATATGTTTGTAATTTTTTAAAATAGACATCATTATTGAATTCGGAATATAAATTATTTCTTAGGGTTAAAGTTTGGCATTGTTCTGAAAAACTTCAATTTTTGATGAATAGTGAAACCACTAGTGGTAGTTAAATAAATGATTTTTCATTTAAATGAAATATTATCACTTATGTGATTTGATTTTAAAAAATCCTACATACATGGTTTTCATTAGGAATTAAAATGTGGTTCAATGGGATGAAAATAATTTTTTGGTGAATAGTTACTTTTAAGTTTAATTAATCGCGATTAAAGGTAATTAGTGAAATTTAAGGTAAAAATATTATTATAAAATATGGAATGACCTTTACACTTGTCCTACCACTATTGGATGTGTCATGGCCGACCATGACAATCCATGGGTAAACTTGGGGACCCCATGGATCCACTTTGGTAGGAACATGACATAAATAACCTTTTATTTAATGTTAAAATAAAAATGTCACAAACAAGAGTTATTTTACAAAAAAAATATTTAAATGGGGTTATACAAGTCATATTTTTGACTATAAATATTCATTAGAAATATAAAAAGATATCCTACATCATGATATTTTTTTTAAAATTTTTATACATTAAATAATGTAAATTATTTAGGACACCATGATGATGCAGCGATTACCTCATTAATTAACGATTTAAAAAAATAAAAAGATAATGTAAACTCTAAGCATTAAACTTGTCCAAATCCTATTTGATGAGTATAGTTAGAACCCTCATCACCTTATCCTCTAATTATATAAGTTTGGGACCTTTATAATTCTAAAAGCATTATATAATAAAGTAACATTTCATTACATTCTAAGAGTGCCCCTCCTCTCCACTTATAAAAGGCCCCCACCACTACCACCTTATTCACACATTTAAGCCATTTGGATCGGCCAACGTCTGCCCAAAACTCTCCCAGCCTTACTCCCTTACTCCTAGAATCCTCAATTTGGGCATAAGTCTTCCCAAGGAAGCCTTTGGCTCAAATCAAAAAGAGTTACCTGATTTTACGGTAATGTCTTCTCTAATGTTGTTTTGTTTTATTTTGATTCTCCAACCCATTAAACTCTTTTTATTCCTTTATTTTGTAACAAAAACAGTATATAAAATATACTAGGATGTTGTTATGATAATTATTTGGTTTAAACTTACACACACCTTCGTCTAATGGTTAAAGAACATACTGTTTCTGTGGGTGGCGAAATACTGCCTCATGAAACGATGATTGTTCAAATTCTTTTAACACCTCTAATGGTGGCCATTTTGATGAAACTATTTTCATATATGATATATATATTATTTTTATGTTTTCCTTATTCTTTTTTATTTCTCATTTATGGCATACTTTATGATTTCCATTATGGGTAATCGTGATAATTTTATTTTAGGAAGTGCGGACTACCGCCCCCTCAAAGTGATTTGAATCGTTAATGCCATATGTGGGATTCATAAAGGATGGAGTAAATGATATTGTATATGATATTACACTGGAATTATAATACGAATTTATACTATTATGATTTCATTCCATTAAATATGAAATAGAAATGAAAGTAGCGTTCATGCGTACGTACGGCTCACCGTCTCCAGGAACGGTGCATTTCATTTCTTACCTCTAAATGTTATGTAATATTATAAATGAATGTATATACTGGATATATATTATATATATGATATCTACATCATGAATATAATTCTAGATATAATGGATATTTCACCACATGAACAACTTTTAATTATAAGAGTTTATTTTTGACTCAAGTACCTAAGATCGACAAAATGACCGTTATAAACTTAAATAATTACATAATGTTCATAAAATGGTAATAAGTGATATAAAAGGAATAATGAACTTGAAAAAGGTTCTCTATAAGGTAGATATTGACTCTAGTTTATTATTCAGGAGATCAAAGAACGTTCGAGTGAATTCAGACATGAGGTAAGTGAACTTCTTAACCTAATTTCTATTCATTGGGTTAATCTCCTACTTTCAAATTATGTCATGATATTATTATGTCCTATATTGTATTTATACTTTATTTATGTGTACATATAGTGAATACACATAATATATATATTTTATTTAAAAATTATCTTTTAAGGGACTTCGTCTCAATCTCCATTCATTGAGGCATATTTTGTTTTATACACAAATTTCTTTTATACGGTGTATAAACCCCTTTGAATTTTACATTTATTCAAAAGGAATCTTTTTATACGAAGAATTTTACTAAAGGACAAAAGTAATGTTTTTCTTGTCGTACGTATGTGGCGACAATGAATTCTCCGCCACCATAACCATTATTTGAGTTTCATCTTCCCCTACAAGTAATAACTTTTTTTAAATGAAAAATAAAAAAAGTTTTAAATTTCATTTATTTTGGTATTGAAAATGGTTTTGATAAGGTTTTTATTATATCAATGTGTTGTATTGATATATTGTGATTGAAATGTGGAAATTTTATGTTTCCTTTATTCATGTTTTATGTGATACGATTATGTTATGGTTTATGATATGTTTAAACTTGTTCATATGAGGAATGCATTGGACTTAATAAGTGATGGGTGGATCTCGCTATAGCTCCTCCATGCATCGGTAGGTCTCATGAGACAAACTAGTGTCTTGGCATGAGGCCTTGACAAAATCTTATTTGTAGTCTTGGCACGAGGCCTTGGCTACGTGGTTATGATGGTCTGGAATTATGCATTCCATCATTATGAAAGTGGTTATTGATATTGCATGTGATTATTCGACCAGTAGAATATCCATGTGAATAAGTAAATGGAATTATCTCATTTTACTTTTGCCATATTATGTTGAAGTTCATGTTTAAAAGGCTTTTGTTTTTGTTATAAATTGCCTTAAATATTTATGTTTATTTATGAAAGATTCCGCTATATTGTTATCCTTACTGAGCATCTGAGATCACCCCTTCCAATGTTTTAATTTTTCCATGATGTGAAGAAGTATATTATGAATGACCTGCAGGGATAGTATGAGGGGATATGAAGACAAGATGTTTTTGTAGTTTTGTATTACTTTATGATGTAATGTAAAACATATGAATGTATCTAGTGTTCCAAGGCTACTAAACTAATCGGTCTTTCGAGACATGATCTTTTGTGATCATGCCAATGTTACGAAGTAATGCACCGACTCTGGGTAGCTGGGGTTGGGGCGTTACAGTTGGTATCAAAGGAAGTTTAGTACTAACCTTGGAAGCTATATTTAGATAAACTCTAAGTACAACACGTAGCCCAAAGATTGACTTTATGGATTAGTATAGAAGAACTTTCTAGAATTTTGGTATTATAGAGATGTTGTGAGTTTTCCGAGCAATACATCCCTGTCTGGATACGAGCAGGTAGAGGCGGCTCTGGAACATATGTACCTAGGGGTAAAACCCAAAAACACCGCTTTGAGCTAGACTCGAACAGGAACTGGTGCATGACAACGGGCCTTGCTGCACTCTTGGTTACGACACTCCTGGGGGATATGCTTAGGATAATTCTCATTTTCATTACAAACAACTATGAAGGGTTATGAGTATATACTTTCTCAAAGAAAACATTTTTATGATTATGGATTATATCCATAAATAGTTCAATTTATGTTAAGTATTTTACAAGTATGGAATTATGTATTTTGATTCATAAACTAATATAGTTTATGCCATTGTATTGAAAAGGTGCCCAGTGAAATAAATGTGAACCCCACCAATACGTATGATCCAAAGCGTAAGAAGGATCATTTCTTTCATGGTATTAAGCCAACATTTAGCAGGGAAATATTCTCCAATGTGTTCTCAACATATGAAGAAATAGTATCATTTGTTAATAAGATAAGTAAAGAATTCTTTGAGTCTTATGGCTTTGAAGGGAAGAAAGAGAAGAAAAGGATGGAAGAGAGAATAATGACAAAAGGGACGTGGGAAAAGAAGAATTTTCCAATATGTGATAACTGTGGGAAGAAATACCTTGGAACTTGCCTGAAGGGAATGATAGTTTGTTATAAGTGTGGAGAAAAAGGACACCAAGTGCGTGACTGCAAGGGTAAGAAAAAGGTTTCAAATGTACAATGCTTCATCTGCAAGGAGTAAGGACACTACGAAAACCAATGTCCAAATCATCAGAGTGTGCCCCAAATGATGTTATTGGATAATAATCAAGTTATGATACTACCACAGATGAGGAGGAATGATTTGAGTTCTTATGTTGTTATTAACGAATTTTGTAATTTGAGTGTTGTATTAATGATTTACTGGTTATAATAATTATGGAGTATATAAGGATTTTACTGCAGTACTATTTCATCAAGGACTTGAGATTATATGGAACCCAGAAAAGTGACTCCATAGTAGGTTAAATTTTTGGAAAATATATGTTTGAGAGAAAGATAAACCATAACATGGTTCTGATACCGAGATAGTGATTTTGGAATAAGACATGATTGATTTGGAAAAATTATATTGGATATTCTTAACTTCCTTGAAACTGATTAACGATTTGTATACATTTTTGGACAAGAGGAGTATATCTTGTATTCTATAAGGAATAAGGGATCATTGTAATTCAGGATGTTGCAGTGTTTTAAAAGATTACATGATGAAGGTGTTCACGTGTTGTTACACGGAAAAAAGGGGATCTTCATTATGTTTACCTTCTTCATAAAATTTGGACTGTGAGTTGGACATAAGTATTTTGGATAAATATAAAGGTTGGAATGGATTAAGTTGAACCTTGGATAGTAATGTTTATGGTTAAAATATTTCTGAATATTATTTTTGGAATATTATAATAGTTTTAGAAAAAGGAAAACCTTCATGTTGGGCGATAACCCGTCACTTCGAACAAAGCTGCAGGAATCGAACCCACAACCATATTGCGAAAAGCCTTTATGACCTACCACTAGCCTACAGGAAGTCCCTGGTTATTACAAAATAGTTTTCTTAATCTAAATGGTATGTGTTAATATTTTTACCTTGTACGATTAGGATAAATATAATATTTTTGAGTTCTATTATCTTTTTGAGTGAAAGATAAGTTTGTGGTAGAAATTAGTTGAAGGTTGAAACTCTACTTGTCAAGCATAAATATATATATATACCTATATCTTATTCTATGAATAAATTAATTCTTAAACTTTAGTAAAAGGATATTAAAACAAAAAAAATGTGTTATCCTAATACCTTATGTCTTGTTGAACTGATGATATTTTAAATCAACATAGATTGAAGGATTTGAGGCCCTCAATTTGACACTTGTTTGTGATTGATGACCTCAATCACTCCCTATGAATATTTACATTTTTCCTTTAATTATTTGTCTCTAATTTCCACGAATTTTCTTCTAATCAAGATCATAATTGGTTGTGACTTTTTCATTTCCCTTTCCCTCTTATTAAGGCTAAATTTTATTAACCTTATTTCCGATGTGGGTTTTCCACAAAGGTATTTTCTATTTTCAACCTTTTATTTTCAAATAAAAATTTCAAATTTCAAGAATGAAATTTATTGGAGGAGGGTAGAATGTAACACCCCGAGCTTCCACGATACGCTTCTCTTTCAATAATGCAATAGCTTGCATTGTACGCAAGTTCGAGATTCTAACACACCGTGACTAATTAAAATAGCCATTATGAATAGTAATACATGCTTTTTGAAACTATGTATATTTTAAATTTCTAAATGGACTTCATTTTTTGATTCGGAATGTCGAAATTAGCCTATGTCAAATTTTTTGTAATTTTCTGAGAACTTCCAAATTTTTATGAATAGTGAAAAATACTTAAAAACATCTTTTTTAATCAAAATAATTTATAGTGATAAATTATAATATTGAGTGGTTTTAAATTATAATTAGAATATATTTTTACCATTATATACAATGGTGGTCATTATAATTAATTTCACTTTGAAATTGGACATAAACAATTGTCAATCTTTTGATATATATTGTTTCTAAAAAACACGCTATTTGTTGTGACATCAGGAATTAATTATAAAATTAATTAATGCAACATATATGTTTGGAATTTTGTAAAATATACATCATTTTTGGATTCGGAATATCAATTATTTCTTAGGGTGAAATTTTGGCATTATTCTGAAAAACTTCAATTTTTGATGAATAGTGAAACCACTAAGTGGTAGTTAAATAACTGATTTTTCATTTAAATGAAATATTACAACTTCTGTGATTTGATTATCAAAAATCCGACATACATGGTTGTCATTAGGAAGTAAAATGTGGTTCAATGGGATTTAAATAATTTTTTTGTGAATAGTAACTTTTTAGTTTAATTATTTACGATTAAAGGTAATTAGTGAAATTTAAGGTAAAAATAGTATTAT
This sequence comes from Viscum album, assembly GCA_963277665.1. Classification (NCBI taxonomy): domain Eukaryota; kingdom Viridiplantae; phylum Streptophyta; class Magnoliopsida; order Santalales; family Viscaceae; genus Viscum; species Viscum album. The sequence goes on along the minus strand of OY728164.1, from coordinate 260,502,617 downwards.
AAAATATGGAATGACCTTTAAACTTGTCCTACCACTATTTTATGTGTCATGGAAGACCAAGAAAATCCATGGGTCAACTTGGGGACCCCATGGAGCCACTTTGGTAGGAAAATGACATAAATATCTTTTTATTTAATGTTAAAATAAAAATGTCACAAACAAGAGTTATTTTACTAAAACAATTTTTATATGGGCTTATACACGTCATATTTTTTACTATAAATATTCATTATCAATATAAAAAGATTTATTACATCATGATATTTTTTTATAATTTTTAGACATTAAATAAATTAAATTATTTATGACACTATGATGATGCAGCGATTACCTCATTAATTAACGATTTGAATAAAATGAAACGATAATGTAAAATCTAAGCATTACACTTGTCCAAAGCCTATTGGATGAGTATCTTTCGAACCCTTATCACCTTATCCTCGAATTATATAAGTGTGGGACCTTTATAATCCAAAAATCATTATATAATAAAGTTACATTTCATTACATTCCAAGAGTGCCCCTCCTCTCCACTTATAAAAGGCCCCCACCACTACCACCTTATTCACACATTGAAGCCATTTGGCTCGGCCAAACTCTGCCTAAATACTATCCCAACTTCCCTCCTTTACTCCTAGAAGCCTCACTTTTGGCAGAAGTCTTCCCAAGGAAGCCTTTGGCTCAAATCAAAAAGAGTTACCCGATTTTAAGGTAATGTCTTCTCTAATGTTGTTTTGTTTTATTTTGCTTCTCCAACAGCTTAAACTCTTTTTATTACTTTCTTTTGTAACAAAACCAGTATCTACAATATACTAGGATGTTTTTATGATAATTATTTGGTTTACACTTACACACACCTTCGTCTAATGGTTAAAGAACATACTGTTTCTGTGGGTGGCGAAATACTTCCTCACGAAACGATGATTGTTCAAATTCTTTTAACACCTCTAATGGTGGCCATTTTGATGACACTATTTTCATATATGATATATATATTATGTTTATGTTTTCCTTATGTTTTTTTATTTCTCATTTATGGCATACTTTATGATTTCCATTATGGGTAAACGTGATAATTTCATTTTAGGAAGTGCGGACTACCGCCCCCTCAAAGTGATTTGAATCGTTAATGCCATATGTGGGATGTATAAAGGATGGCGTAAATGATATTGTATATGATATTATACTGGAATTATAATACACCTTTATACTATTATGATTTCATTCCATTAAATATGAAATATAAATGAATGTAGCGTTCATGCATACGTACAGCTTACCGTCTCCATGAACGGTGCATTTCATTTCTTACCTCTAAGTGTTATTTAATATTATAAATGAATGTATGTACTGGATATATATGATATTTATGATATATACATCATGAATATAATTCTGGATATAATGGATATTTCACCGCATGAACAACTTGTAATTATAAGTAGTTTATTTTTGACTCAAGTACCTACGATCGACAAAACGACCGTTATAAACTTAAATAATTACATAATGTTCATGACATGGTAATAACTGATATAAAAGGAATAATGAACTTGAAAAAGGTTCTTAAGAAGGTAGATATAAACTCTAGTTTATTATTCAGGAGATCAAAGAACGGTCGAGTGAATTCGGACAGGAGGTAAGGGAACTTCTTAACCCAATTTCTATTCTTTGGGTTAATCTCATACTTTCAAATTATGTCATGATATTATTATGTCCTATATTGTATTTATACATTCTATATGTTTACATATAGTGAATACACATAAGAGATATATTTTATTTAAAAATTATCTTTTAAGGGACTTCTTCTCAATCTCCATTCATTGAGGCATATTTTGTTTTATACATAAATTCCTTTTATACGGTGTATAAACCCCTTTGACTTTTACGTTTATTAAAAAGGAATATTTTTATACGAAGCATTTTACTAAAGGACAAAAGGAATGTTTTTCTTGTCGTACATATGCGGCGATAATGACTTCTCAGCCGCCATGACCATTATTTGAGTTTCAGCTTCCCCTACAAGTCATAACTTTTTTTAAATGAAAAATAAAAACCAAGTTTTAACTTTCATTTTTTTTGGTATTCAAAATTGTTTTGATAAGGTTTTTATTATATCAATGTGTTGTATTGATATCTTGTTATTGAAATGTGGAAATTTTATGTCTCCTTTATGCATGTTTTATGTGATATGATTATGTTATGGTTTATGATATGTTTAAACATGTTCATATGAGAATGTATTGGACTTAATAAGTGACGGGTGGTGCCCGCTACAGCTCCTCGATGCATCGGTAGGTCTCATGAGACAAACTAGTTTCTTGGCACGAGGCCTTGACAAAATCTTATTTGTAGTCTTGGCACGAGGCCTTGGCTACGTGGTTATGATAGTCTGGCATTATGCATTCCATCATTATGAAAGTGGTTATTGATATTGCATGTGATTATTCGACCAGTAGAATATCCATGTGAATAAGTAAATGGAATTATCTCATTTTACTTTTTCCATATTATGTTGATGTTCATGTTTAAAAGGCTCTTGTTTTAGTTATACATTGCCTTAAATGTTTATGTTTATTTATGAAAGCTTTCGCTATATTGTTATCCTTACTGAGCATCAGAGCTCACCCCTTCCAATGTTTTAATTTTTCAAGGATGTGAAGAAGTATATTATGAATAAACTGCAGGGATAGTATGAGGGGATATGAAGACAAGATGTTTTTGTAGTTTTGTATTACTTTATTATGTAATGTAAAACTTATGAATGTATCTAGTGTTAAAAGGCTACTAAACTAATCGGTCTTTGGAGACTTGATCTTTTGTGATCATGCCAATATTACGAAGTAATGCACCAACTATGGGTAGCTGGGGTCAGGGCGTTACACCACTCCTCATATAAAAGGGGTGATAAATAATACTCATAATAATAATTATTGAAAAAATATCATATAAATAGTCAATACATACCCCATTCATTAAACATAATCATAAACGATCTAGCGTAATATTTTGTATTGTAATAAAATTGGATATTATATTTTTAAATAGACATAAAACATTAAAAAACGTAATATAGATGGTATCAATGAATCATATACAAATTTAATCATTTGTAAAAAAGGTTTTATGTCTTTGGTGAATAGATTTATGATAAAAAAGGCATTAAAACATTTTTTTGGAAAATAACCATTTCACTTTCAAAATATTTTTAAAACAAAAAGATGACAAAAAATTTGTAAAAGACAATTCTCTAAAAATAATATTTTGTAAATTTTAAAATAATATTTAAACATTGAATAGTCATGATGGTGCAAAATTATGTTCATGTTGTTTGTAATAAAACAAATAATGCTTTCACATTTTTGGTATTATCCAAACATTCCATATTTTGAAAATGTTAATAACATTTCTTTTTTATAAAATAAAATTTTTTAATATTGTTAAAAATGAATTATTTAATAATTAGTAAATTTTTAATAACATTTTTTAAACCATTTTTAGTAAAAATGGATTTTGAAAAAAAAAATACTTTATTCCGTTCTAAGAAATACAATTATATTTTATTCAATTACTATAATCGATTTAATGTACCAAAGACTATAAACATTTTAATATTATAAGAAATATTTTAATAATAAAAATATTAGAATAAAATATATTAATTTTAAGATATAAATATAAAATAATTCCACCAATGTTGACTTTATAGATATAATTTTGAATTATGGCGAGATTGTGAAATAAACAGTTACATCCATGAAAAATTTGGAATATTAAGCCCCATTAATGAAATAGTAGTAAAAGAAAAATTAAATAAAAAATATAGAAATGTATTAACAATTTTAAATATCTTATGGGACAACATATACACCATGAAAACGAATAAGTGGTATTTATTGCATATGTCTCATGGAAGTAAAAGTGTGATAAGTAACACTTACCACTTTATTAATAACATTCATATTTTTCCAAAACAAATGTATATTAAATATTAATTTCTAAAAATAATAAAAATAAAATAAATAATATATATCAAACCATTTATTATTTACTAATACTCTTTAAGGACCTATTTATTATAAATTATATGTTAAAATCGTTGTTTTGGTTAAAAATTGATTCATGTTGGTTTTGTTTTGGATATGTTTTCTCATTATAATTTGATAAATATTAAATCATATAAATATTTTAACAAATAATATAAAAATACAAAATATTAATTATTTATTGATTTACATAAATATTTAAATTTTTTAGATAGAATATGTATTACTCTTTTAATAGAGACTATTAGTTATATATATGCAAGAATGTTATATTCCTTTTTTCTCGATGGATAAAATGAAAGGAGAATATATATTAATTAACCATTAAATAATAATTATTATGTTATATATATCGTGAATATTTATGAACTCCAACATTATTACTGTCTAGGAAAAAATAAAATATAAAACACATCACATGACCATGTTGAGGCGACCGTCCATACGCAAACACGGGTGAAATTATTATTCTACAAAAGATTTTAATTCAAGAATTTAGATGGTATATAATATTTCAAGAAGTAATTTTAGATCATAAATTTAATATATATTCATTAACTTTTATACATTCCATCTTCCATGTAAAGTGTACAAAAAAAACACAACCCATCACTTCATGAGGTGGTAGTCCACTATACACATGTGCGATGTAAGTGTATCGATACTTAAATGAAATGTGAGGAGGTATATATGATATTACAACTATATAAGAACAATAATACCATAAATATCATATAAAAAAATTAAATACGTCATTATATTCATTCTTTGAAGGTGGCGAAAGAAGGACAGATACATATGTTCGCGAGGTGACAGTCCACCTAACACACGATAGATGATTTATTTAACCATTTGACAGAAGGGGAGATTGATTTTTTATATTTCCGTAAAAAATAATTTTTTTTGGGTATTATGGTATTATAATTTTTTCATATTGCGAATATTTTATAAGGATTCAAAATAAGAAGTAAAATTAAATCACATATCTAAAACCATTACATCTTCTTCAAGAAACCTATTTAGGATTAATATAAAGACTTTATAGATTAGTTTTATTATATAAACATGGATTATTGAAAATGGGTTGTGATGTATGGTGGGTATTTGTTCTGTTTTTGTTTAATGACTTTGTCTTTGGTATTGTGATGTTTGGAGGAGAGTGAGCATAATTTTTTAGTAAGGGAGAGGACACACATGGTGTTTTTGAAAATAATCAATTACACCCTTGTTTCTACAATTAAAAGTTCCTAAAATTGGGTAATTATAAAACAAAATATACTATATGGTTAAAATTAGGACATAAAATGCATTTTTTAATTGTTTCTAGGTCATATTACCAATTTTTGTTTTAGCTTAACACCCCGTAAAATCATTTTCACTTTAACCATGATATTTAATTTGTAAATATTTACAACTAATTAATGTAGAACATATTTTTGTACTAATTTGATAATATAAATTATACAAATTCCAAAAATATAATTAATTTCTATAAATTCCATTAACAGAATTGGAAAAAGATAAATTTTGTTTAATTTAACAAATTTAAGAAAAATCAGGTTTTTGAAGTAAAAAGATTCAAAAGATAAAAAAATTTGTACACCTAACCTCAATATGAAATAGATTACAATAAACTATATTAAATAAAAGTATATATAATTTTACTAAATATAATTTCAATTGAATTTTATACATAATTTAGTTTTTTAAATAATATAGAAAATATTATATTTCAATAAAAATTTCATATTTTCATTTTTAATCAAAAATAAATAATTTAATATAATTCACATAAAAAACATTGAACAATCATAAATTTATATTTAAAAATATTTTTTTTAAATCTTTTAAATAAATATACTTAAATTGATAAAATTAATTTTATATTATTTGTGCAAAATGTGACTAATCTACCATTTAAGAAAATATTGTTTTTTGAGAACATTTATTTCTATTTAAAATGGTTTCCATTTTATTTATAATCAATATATAAACAGTGAATTAAAATTATAAATGCGGAAAAATTTAATTTCTATACTTTAGTTGTTCATATTCATACCCTACAACTCAATATCTAGGATGTTATGATCATGTTTGAAGAATATTTTTTCAATAGTGTGTATGGTCTCTTTTAAACTCAGTGTTTTGTGCATCACATTCTATCAACGAGTATTAATTAATTTAAAAATAAGTATATAGTAAGGTCTTGAGGATTCATTTTTTCTGATGATCATGGTGTTTCAAGTCTTACTTTATATTAAACATTATGTTCCATTTTTAATATAGTTATTTTCTATAGAAAATCGACTTAATTAAATTTCAACCTCTAAATTTAATCATGATCTCAATAATCTTTATTTTGACACTCAAAAAGTATCTTCTTGATGTCACACATTGTGAGAAGTTTTAATAAAACATCATCTTGATGTGGTTTATTTTTATGTTTGAATTTTATTTACAATAATCACATCACTAGGTTTCTAAGTATGTTATATTACATGGTAAGTGAAGATATGGACATGGAAGAAAAGTATAATTCATAAACTAATGATGTCAGGTGATAGAGGTAGTTAATTAAAATAAAGTTAATGATCAAGATAAATTCAACATCCCAAAACCCATAAAAATTTTATGTGTTGATGGACCATTTGTTTCATAAAAAATAAAGATACTAGAATAACCTTATTGTTTTAAAATCCATTTTCTAGATATAAGTAACGCCTTTACTACATTGAATAATGAATACATTTAAATTTTCTTACTTGATATATTACTATTTCATAGGTACAATACCATCCTTTTGTTATGCTTTAAATTATTCCTTCTTATTTTCTTACTCGATGAAATAAATATCCAAAATTAATTTTTATACCCAAAGTACATTTAACATATCAGTTTAATTCCAAGTAATTTCACCTATATAATTTTTTTTTCCAAAATCGTTTTTTAATATGTTATCCAATAAAACTAAAAGTTCATATTAATAAATTACATATATATTTATACTTATGACAATTTTAGAATATCTCTATTTAAATTTAATGTCCTAAATTTTTGAAGGAAGGCCACTAAATCAATATTATATTCCTAATAAAATATAATGCTTATCATAATGTCACAATAGAAATATGTGAAGAACATGTTCCCCATAAAACCATAATGAAAACATGAATAATTAGAAAAATAAAATATCAGCTTGAAAAATGTAAAAATAGATCAAAAAATATAGTAAACTTTATCAAATATAATTTAATCCATAAAATCACTATCCAATTTCCTAGAAATTAATATTTTCGCACAAAAACATAATTTTTATTATTATCTGAACAAAAATTACATATTAAGGGTAATATTACATTAATGAAGATATTTATAAAAAGATTAACTTAATGCAAAATCAGCTTTTTATCACCATTATACACATGCTTTCAACTCTTTAAATAAATACTACTATAGTACTATCCATATACATTTATTAATTCTTATAATAGGAATATAATATAAATAATAATTTTTAAAAATATTTTCGGGATCTAGAAATATTTTAAAAATAATCATTCCACTTTATAAATATCAATAGAATATGATTTACTATGGTCATATAGCTTACTATGGGGTATATTCCCTCGATAGTTAGGGTATTGTTTGGAATAAGAAACTATCTCCTTATAGTTAAAGCTATATAAATTGACGGATTCTCACTTTCCCTTTCATTATCATGATATCATTTTATTCAACACACAAATGAAAAATAATTTTCTTTTTAGTTACAAACTAATGTTCTTTATTCCATATTTATCACATGTAGGAAAATAGATCTTTTCGAACAAATACACTATAGTATTAACTAAGGAATTTGATTATCATCATCTATCCAAATACATCCTATTGGATTGAAATTAAAATTGGGGTTATCTTATTAATATCCATAGGGTATGTGAAGATATGTGCATTGTAAGGCCTCTTTTTATGTACCAGGTGATGATCGGGTCATGCCCAATGTAATATTTTCATTATTATTACCCCTACATAAAACTGTACCCGAACAATGATCTCCTGTAGTATCTCAAGAGGAATTTTTTTAATAAGAATGATCCTATAATATCTTCCTATCCATAACATTAGAATATTATTTTATACTATTCCTCAAATATTGGAATAATATTATGTTCCCTAATATAGGTTTTCACAAATCTAGTCCCCAATTATTTATATTAAAATCTCAATAATATCAACTATAGTTACCCCAACCCCTATAACTCAAAGTGGGTGTCTACATTATTAAATTGGTATAAGATAAATGATATCACATCCTAAATGACTAAATATTTTAGTAGTCATGCTAAAATAGATACGTAATTGAAATTCTCTTTATAATAAAAAACATAATTTTTTTTAGAATACCATTTTCCACATAGTTTGTCCAAGAATATTAATAAAAAAACACTAAATGGTATCTTTAGGAGATGAAAACAAAAGAAATGTGGGATCTCAAATACTCAAAAAGATTAGGAGTACCAAAAAATCATTGAAGGATGAATATTTATAATCAATATGTTAATGAAAATAACTAAAATACATGATATTTAATCTAGAAACTAATTATATGATGGAAGAAATAAATTATGATCAAATAATTAGAAATAACAAATATCATGAGCTTTGATAGATATCCATAGATATTATAACAAATATTCAAATTAAAATCACATGAATAAGTGATATCATAATTAGGTCATTCATAATTTTAGAAATCGTAAACATACCATTAAAGCCTCATAAACATACTTAATATCATCATGAAAATATGCCTTGTAATCCTACATAAATGTGTATGGCCTTATTCAAATTTCTATGATAATTTGACTCATGATACCTATAAAACTATCACAGGGTTATGAAATTCTTGGCCCCACCAATCACATAATAATTCGAACAAATTTCTCATATGAAAGGAGTGAAACATAATCCTTATATATATATATATATATATATATTTATTGTAAGACTAACATAAAAATGTTAATAACAATCTCATGTAATAAACATAACCATTAAACATTCAGAGTAATATAGTGAATGGAAATATAATCGTTCATCCCCGGTCAATTTGATCATAAAGTTTTAAAAGAAATAATAATGATGGTATCAACACAAATTATCTCCAGCGGATCATAATTTATAATAAATTGATTATTTCATTGATGGACAGAAATACAATAAAAATGTATTGAAAAAACTTTTTGAGTAAATTAATGATTTTACAAAGAGAGTATTTTTAAAACAAGAAGATAATAAAATATTTTTTTAATAATTTTATTTAGAAATAAAAATATAAAAAATGTAATGTAATATATAAATAATTTAGTGGGCATGATGTTTTAAAATTTCAATGATTCCATAAAGCTAATACAATGATTCATTTCACATTTTTGTTAAAATACAAAAGGTAATTGTTTTGGAAATTGAATGATGTTTTCATCCAAATGTTTTATGTAAAAATTAAAAAAAATTAAAAATGACTTTTATAAATAATTAAAAAGGATTAATTTATTTTAAAGAGACATTGATTTTTATGAAAAATAATTTTCTAAAAAAGTGTGAAATAAAGATAGATTTTATTAAAAACATTTTATCATTAATTTTCAGTAATAAAGACTATAAAAATGGTACTATTATATGAAAATAACTATTAATAACATATGGATATATAAATATCCAATATTTATCCTAGGATATACTGAAAAAATAATGATCACAAATAATAGTGAGTTTGAGAAATAACCCCATAACATATTGTTAACATTTAAATAATAAGCCCCATGATAAAAATAAGTAAAATTCAACATTAAATACCCTGAACATATATATATTCATGATAAAAAATATTTAATGGTACATTATATAATCCTTAAAACGGATAAGTTTCAATTAAAGAATATGTCGCACATATGTAAATGTGAAATGATACCCCCTTATTACTTGTTTGACATCCAAAATATCTACCCAAATCTCTTATATAAAAAATATTTTCTTTTAATTAACCGTTATAGAACATTAATCATATATCTCATACCAGTTATGATTTACATAAAATTTTCTATCACTTCTTTATTATCAATTATTTGTTAAAATCATCGTTTCATTTAACAATAGTATCATTTTCATATATGATTTGGATCAGAAATTTTGGACCTTAGATTAAATATAATACATAATATATGAAATTTTAACCAAGATATAAATATTATATATATACCTTATACATTTATTTATATTAATCTATAAAATTTTGTGATTGAATTTGTATTACACCATTCATGGAGAGTTTAGGATGAATGAATGCATTAAAAATGTTTCAGTTAATCTCAATGAATAGAATGAATGAAATATGTATATTATTTACCTTTATATAATGAGTATTATTAATAAAATAGAATTTTTATTAATTAAATTCATACATATTACCATTCATGAAAAAAAAATTAAACACTTTACATCGCTAAGCAGAGGTGATAGTCCCCATGTACTGATGATTGGTGTTGTTTTTTTCAATTAATTATAACATAAGAATTAGATGTGAAATTATATTTCAATAATTATGGTTTGATAATAAATATAAAATTTATTAAATAAATTTTATCCTCACTATGGTTTATTTAAATCTTAAGTGACAAATGAATCACATTGATTCGTGAGTGAGTAGTTCTCCATACACTCTAGTGATGTTGTCATATACTCAATAGAATGTAAATAAAGAAGGTATATGTTATATGATAATTATATAAGTATAATAATACAATAAATATTATATAAATATTTTAAATATATAATTTCATCCATCTTTTAAATGTTGTGATGGAAAAAGATATACATTGGTTTTGGTGGTGGTAGTCAAGCATACAAACAATCGATGGATTATTTTTCCATTTGGTGGAAATTGAGATTGATATAGGCCATTAAATTAACATAAAAACTCTAATTATATATCTTATAATGATAATAGTATATTTTTAATACATGAATATTATTAAAAGTCAAAATAATAATTAAAATGAAATAAAATTGCTAGAAACATTTCTTCTTCTTTGAACAACCTATTTAGGATTCACCTAAATACATTCTTAAAAAAATTATAATCTAAAAAAATACTATAAACTGTTTATAAGGGTTTAATTGGATTTTTTTGCATCGTATTTTCCTTATAAAATTTATTTGGGTGTGTGAATATGGGAGGAGCGGGGGTTCTCTTTTAGTAGTGGGGGAGACGACACACTTCGAATTTTTAAGAAGAATCAATTACAATTACATTTTTATCCTTAAAAAAAGACTATAATGGGAAATTTTATAACAATATATATTATAGGGTATATATATGACCATTGAATAGGGTTTAGACATGTTTTTAGGTCATTTTACCCATTATCATTTCTGTTTAACCCCCCTTTAAACGCATTTTGAACTTAACCACAATAATTTATTTTTACTGTTTTTAATATATTCATCATGGAATCAAACTGAATTAAAATTACAATATAAAATAAATTTTTAATATTCAAAATATACAATTATTTTTTAAAAGTTAAATTCATATATTTTTAAAATTCATTTTTAATTAGCCACATAGACACAATGAAAATATAAGTTTTCAATGAGAAATGGTTCAAATGATTACAAAGTTGTTATATAAAGGTGTTATAAGAAATATATTACAATGAAAAAAAAGTAGATAAATTTTAATATAAATTTAATAATTTTAATATACACTCAATTTAAATTATAATAACTCTTTATAAATAATTTAAATAAAAAATATTTTTGTAATTAAGATTTAATAGTTTTCACTATTAATCATGAATTTAATCATTTCAAAAAATTATAAAAAATTCACCTAGATTTAATTTTTAAAATTATATTTAAATAATTATGTAAATTTTTTCTAAAAAACTATTATATATTTCATTTATGTTTATAATGAATATCAAATTCACCATTCCAAAAAAAATATTTCTTCATAAAACATATCTTTCTCATTCAATCATTTTTTATTTTATATATAATCATATTAAAACCACTTAATTTATTATATTAAAGTGTAAACCATGTAATTTAAATATTTTATTTATTCTTATTCATACCCACATACACAATTTCTTGTTTTTAATGTTAATGTTTAAAAAATAATATATTAATAGAGCAATACATTTTGATTAAACCATGTGTTTCATGAATCAAAAGCTATTGAAGAGATTGAATTTTTTTCAAACAAATAATTCATAAATTATTTTGGTGTTACATTTTATTTTATGGTTTGTCATTATTTTTATCTACACAATAAATAATTATTTACCTAAATTAAAATCTAATTGTTTTACACAAATGATTGGTAATGATATTTGAATTACTATCCCCAATGGTTTGGATAATTTTCCTTCCAACACATTAAATGAGATTGGAATGAAGAATACAATTACCATTATTAAGATCAAATAAATATTCATAGAAATATAATTTCATTGTTATTCTCAAATTATCACAATCTTCTAAATAAATTATGTGTTATCTAAACATTTCTAGAAGAAATATGGGTGAAATTTTGAAATAAATAATGATACCTACATGGAATGTTAACACCAAATTGTGTTAAATTCGATAGACAATATCATATAATTATGTGGGGGACTAAACTAAGATTATCTATAATAAAAAGGGGAAAACATTAAGTAATTTCTTTTCCTATGTATTAGGATATGAATATAGTTACCAAGAATCATGATAGTTAGATGAAGGGGAAAATTATTTTGGATACCCCATTTTATGAGCTCACCACACTAGCCTCTCCAAACACCACATAAAAATCTTCTTCATTATCAAAACATGAAAACGACTTGAATACTTAGAAATAGAAATCCAATAATAATATATAATATTTAGATGAAAACAGTCTCAGAGTTTCACCTCCATTAACTTTGTAAAGTATGTTGATTATCATAGAGAAATAAATCAAGATAAATTGGAAATAAAATTTTATAGCATTGATAAGAGTTTCCATGCCTCTTGATGTGTTTGAGTTTTATTTATACTTATTGAAACCATATTGATATATTAATTCTTATAAATACATAGAAATTTCAATAATGGATCATGATATGGACACAAAATATCACGGCCATCTAGAAATCATCCTAGTTTTATATAGGAATCCATGTTAAGAAAATCATCATTCATTACAATGGCCGAATATGAATCTTACAATATCAAAAAATATAACATTTTATATGAATTTTTGAATTAAAAAAGCTTATCTATCATTGATCTAATTATGTAAATTGATTGGAAAATTATATTTTTAATCGATTTTTAGAATCTCAATTAGCATTATATAAATGAATATTTCCCCATTCCAATTAGATATCGATAAAATGACCAGACTATAGGCTTCAATACCACTTCTTTTTGGATGGATAATTGGGTTATAGTTGGATCATAATGGCCCTAGTAGAGGAAGTTGAAAGTAATTTTAGTGGAAACCGATTTATATTATTATATTAGGTCATGCCCTTCAAATTGGATTGTATAGTGACAATAAGTTGACCTAATCTGCCTCACATCTTCAATCCCTTCCTAAGAGATGTCATGGAATGTTATATTGACAATCACACAGTTAAATCCTAGTAACATTATTATTATATTGATTACATTAAGATAGTTTTCAACAAAATCAAACATCGCATTTTAATGATGATCCCAATGAAATGTACATTCGGAGATCATTAAAAAAATTATCCAATATTATAGTATTATAGAATGTTTTCCTTGGTAACCACTATTAGACTAATGTGATCCATAAAATTATACCAAAACTATATAAAATATTTTAGTTGAATTTAAGAAAAAATCACATAAAAATGAAATAACATTACATTATTTTTTCAATGTTTCTCTCTAATAATATGATAATGAGTAAAGGGTTTTCCTACCAATGGGATAAAGACTACCAAAACATTTCTATATATCACAAGTAATATCAGCTTCATCAATTGGTTTCAATTCCATTGGTATAATGTAAATTCCTAATTATACATTTCTCCACCATATAGATATCGTTCAATGCCCATGTCATATTAAAAAATGACACAATGAAGGAATAAAATATATTCTATCTTAGTATAATAGTGGTATATATCGAAACTCGAAATTCTATCAGAAAAAATAACTTTCTCCCAATTATATGTATTGTATAAAGGATAATGCACTATAATTAATATAATTACAATTTCTAGCTATCTCACATCAGTTTCTCCAAGAAAATTCTCTATCATTTGATGTTAACTAGATTTTTGACTTGATGAATATTGATATTATAATATTTTTACCTTCTATTAGTTTCATAAAAGTAAATCAATAGGAATGTTAAAAATAATTTTAACATAGAACACCATTTCCTACAAAATATACCAGGGAATATTGATCTACTAGATGAAGAGGTGTTCTCTATCCACGAGACACTCCAAACATGGGAGATGTATTTCAATGTCACATCACAAAGCCATAAACAGAAAATATAATAATCCGTGCTGATAAATAGATTTGTTTCAGATATTATCATAATCACATGATCAAAGGAAGTTTTTTACTATTTATTCATGATATTATAAGTATTAAACAATAATGTGTAGGAGTACCATGCACTCTTCACAATCATGGAGTTATCCTTGTAGAAACAAAATGACAAAGATGATACACTAACCACTACAACCACATTCCTAGTGGATACTTGAATGTACTTGATAGTTATACACATCAAAAAAATATAGGGCATTTTCCCAAGACATCATCATTTACATGATGAAATTTAATGAATTAAAAATTACCCATGAACATGATGAGTTGATATCCTTATAAACTGAGGTTTCCCTATAATTGATATAATGTGGGGAAGAAATGTTTTCATCAATGATGGTCCAAATGAACAAAAATTCAAATATAAATGATGTTTTTATACATTCCACATTAAATTCATTGATGTGGACAAACATCCATTGGAACATAATATATTTCTACAGGATATTTTGACAGTAATTATTACAACATTAATATATTCCATCACATCAAGATACTTGGTTATTTATTTCAAAATATGATAAAATTTTATGTTGAATTAAATATAAATTGAATTTATTGTCAAAAAAATTCCAACTTCATTCAATAAACCCTAGTTTTATTTATTATCCCATGATATTTGTGGACATTTTTCATATGGGGAGTGGATGTTAGGGGGAAATATAACCAAATTACCGAAAATAAGTTCAAATACATAATTTCCACTAGGAAATTATTTTTCATATAATCTAGGTCTATTCTCATCAAGGATGTTATAAAATATAATATCATCAACTTTCTGATGTCAATCATTATCACTATATTTGGTATCCCTCACACAATATCAAAATAGAACGACACCAATTACATTGTTTCTTTGTAGAAATTTATATATCAGGAATATAACATGTAAGCCGACCTATAATCCCATTACAATGAAGTGAAAAATTGATAGATAGAGGCCTTTAAGTGCAATGTTGAATAACCATCAGAATATAGTGGACCTGAATAAGAAGTCCTACTTATATAATTGGTTTCATACCTTGTTGGTTTGTGACACCACAACCGATACAATAACCCAAGTTACATCATATTATCTCAACTACATGATAAATTTTTTGTTCAAAACTAATGTTCAATATCCCTAACACTACATTTCCTTCTATGGTCATCTCTATGAAGTTATAAAACCCTACAAGAGAGTAGGTGAACTAATGTAACTCAATTAAATAATGTTGTACACACTTGACGACATGGAAATCTATATGATTTATATATATTGATCAATTCAAAATAATTACTGCTTCTCTGAATTTATCTATGGAGACTAATTTTCATCCTTCAGATGTTAAATGATCCATCATAGGGGTCCCCTAAAAATTTTACCAACATTGGAAGGTAAATATTTTATAAACATGGTCTATTATAATGTATATTACATATAGATACCCATATATGATGATTATATCATACATCCTAGTAATTCATGGTTTTAATGAAATTAATTTTCATAATGTTACACCCATTCAAAATTTCTTATGTCCAAGATGATAAAATGGGTATTAAACCAAAAAAACAAATATTGAATTCCTTATGTGTTGATCTTAGGGTTCCTCATGTGACGATCATGAGATACAACTTTTTATGATCATGAGTAAATTTCCCCTATATTTTTGGAATCTTAGGGAATCTTTAACACTCTAACACTCACAATTTCCATATTTTACATCATGAGTGTCCTAGTTAAAATATGTAATACTACAAGATATAGTTCGAGGTACAATAATATTTATCTAAAAATCCTCACTATAAGACATTAAGATATATATTTAAATTTGTAGATGAAATATGTAAAACATAAAATAATCTTTTCCATGTAATATACTAAAAAATTTCATGACCTTGTCTTAGTTACATGAAGTTATACTATAGAAAATCACCCACTATTCTTGATGTTAAGATAAAAAGATATCATATTCATTTGGGATGGTATTTTCACAATTGGATTTACCATCAATCCATACTCAACATATTATGAAAAACATGTGTCTTGATTCCAGATCTACCAGGACGCATAGTGACTTGTGAGTAACTTATCCCAGAACTATCCATGAGTTTTTTTAAAATATCTATACCAAGCATGATCTCGCCAATAGATTCAATTTTTTAGCATAAAATCATAGAATTCTTCCAATAATAGAATATTTCAAGAATAATGTTTCCTAATTGAAGGAGTTTACTCCTAATCTAAAAAAAATCATGGAGAATAAGGATGATTTCGAGAAAGATATGAAATTCGGTGCTGAAATCATCAATGATTTCATCAACCTTATTAAGCCATATATACATGTCCAAGATGAAGTGGTTTTGGTTATTCCTGCTGCTTCCATTGATACTACCTCTCCACCTCATGCTCCAATGATTGTCTCAAAGGATCTTTCTCATATTAGAATAGTCTTTATAGAGTAATCTCTCAGTCAGGTGTTATAAAAGGGATGGCCTACACATTCAACAAAGCTTCCAAGATGTCTTTCTTTTCCAAGTGTTATCATCAGACCACATCTTCCATTTTCCACTCCTAAATCTTCTTATCCCACTCTAGATCTTACATATATTGTAAATGCCCCTCAAAATCCAAAACCATAATGATGGATTGTGTAATTGATAGGGATTAGTCTAATTTTTGTTTACTGTACTCTTTTGATTCTTAAAGGAACTTCTTTTTTTAATTCTCTTTGTCTCTTTTTTTATAATATTTATCTTCTTCCCCTATCGTTTTCTTTTTCATGAATCCCAAAAGGTGGAGAATAGGGATACATTATTCATTTCAGGTGGAGAAATTCGGGCATAAGACACATGGCATGTACTCAACATAATACATTTATTAAGAGGGAGCTTTGTTTTATAAACTCAAACAAGGGAAAGCTTTATTAATATTTACTAATCACATTCAGTGACGAATATGCTATGTCTATTTGTTATTATTCGTAATATTTACATGCATGCCATAATTTTTTATTATCAAAAAGGGAATATTGTTGGAGCCTCTACGTTATTGTCATTTTCATAATCACAAATAATGTAAATCTACATATTCTACTATTTTATGCTATCTAATATTTCTATGTAAATGAATTTTTTCTTACTGAACAATATTTTTTATAAAAAGTCAATAAACTATATTTATGAATCAGTACATTTACAAGTGTATTTTTACATTTATTTTTGGATGTCACTTAATCTAGTAATGTTATGAGTAAGATAGACACATCATAAGTTTCTCAGAGTTCCTCACACTGATAGTATGTTTGACACACCGATGCTCGACATGACGCTGGCAGGCACCCTGTTGTTCGACACAATGAGGTTTTCCACACTCATGTTCGACACACCGATGGTAGACACACTGATTTTCGACACAATGATGCTCTCCACACTGATGTTCAACACACAAATGCCGACACACCGATGATAACAGAATGATGATGACAGACCGATGATGAAAAACCGATACTGACAAACCGATGCTAACAGACACATGATGAAAAACTGATGATGACAAACCGATGATGATAAAATGATGATGACAGACCGATGATAACAAACTGATGATGACAAACTATTGAAGACAGACCGATGATGAAACACCTATGATGACAAACCGATGGTGACAAACTGATGATGAAAAACTAATACTTATGACTCGTTGATAGTCATAAATAATTGTTTCAAATTTATAAATTCAAATTTATTTCAGACCGTCATATATAGACAAATTAATGTTTCTGGAATTATTTAACGTTGTCTGTAAGAATTTTTGTAGATAGTACGAGGAACATGCACGTTGGGATATATTCATGTCTACTAGACCTTGATATATAAAAGGATTAAAAGCTTATCCTTGAAATAAACACACTAGGAACCAAATAGAAAAACAAAAATGGATGGTCGTATGAATATGAAAGATATTGAAAATAGAAAAACTCAAAACATGAGTATATAACGAGTTTAGTATTACAAGCATAAATCTGTTGAAGCTTTCTGAACATCATCACATAGAGGAGCTGAACCTTTTCACACCTGGAAGCTATATTACCGAGACTATGATACTCTATTTTGTAGACAACTTCTATACAAGGGGTAAGATATCATTTTCTCTGCATCCGTTGAGTCCGGAACTTTACTTCACAACACAAAGAGATTTCTAAACTCTATATTTATATTATAACATGGTTGTGATCTTTTGTTTATTTTTTGAGCAGTGTGTGCATCTGTTTGTGTCACTTAACTGGATTATACCAAAATACCCCCACACTCAATCCATGTTTACACCTTTATCCCATGTAGATTTTTGGAAGAGATCATGTGTGATCTGTTTGTTATGATTTCCCACAAATTAATGTGTTATAGGTCAACTGTGACATAAACCGTCCTGTGTGCTATTGTGAACTTCGATTCAGGCTGTGGATCAAAAGTTTACTAATATAAACTTCTTGGTTGTAGGTGATCACCAAGTGTAGAGGACTAAATCTTATCTAGAGACTGAACCTCTTTTTTTATCTGCTGTGTTGTTTGTCTTGTGTTTTTAATTTGATAGCTGTTCAATTCATTTAACATTACGATAAGCTGAACTTTGATATTTAGTTTAGAATGTGTTTATATATATTTGAATTATTATATTAGTTTCCCATGATTGAATAATCATTACTTTGGTAAAGTAGAGAACTAATCAATCTTCCATGAAATTAATTGTACATTTAGGACTTTTGTAAATTCACTACAAGCTGACTTCGATTACTTTAATCGGCGGTGCCTTTTTAAAAGAATCGTTTAAAAAAAATTTAGATACTCAATTCACCACCTCTTGAGTGATATACTCTGAAAAAAATTAAATATAATGTGAATTATCCTAATACTATCCCTATGTACTATTAAACATGGTGTTCAGTAAGACTTATTGTCATATACTAGGATACCCATATTCTGTCCAAGGATACCATTTCGGAGTTGTTTCTCTAGGGTATATTTGTGATAAAACCATGTCCACATATAGTATCATGATATGGACACATTTTTTATATAAACAAATTACTATAGAATTACCATAATTGTAGGATGTTACTATATTCTTACAAACAAATTATATCTTAAGGTTATGTTACCTAAACAATGTTTTCCAAATCTTGTTCTCATGGTTTCTACTAAACATGATATGATAACAACTATAACAATCCCAACCATAGTAGCCTAGAGTCAGTGGTTTTTTTATTATAATGACATTGATATGAGAGATCACATAACCAAGGAATTATAGGTTTGGTAGTATTGAATAAAATTGAGACGCACATTTCTCCCTTATTACACTACGAAAAACATAGAACATTACAATGTAAAATAAGCATATTCTTTATAACTTATTCAATGACTTAATCTTCAAAATATATGGAAGGAAATTAAATAATATGGTGAGATCAAACACTCAGTATGGGGTACATATTGGGGGCCTATGAATAAATAATAATTGAATCATAATCAATTTGACATGATCAATATGTCTTGGTAAATGATTGGAAAACACAAACCATCAACAAACTGAAAATGTAAATGTATCCATTAGTTCTCCCAATGTGAAAATATTATGGATACTGAGAAATAAATAATGAAGAAAATTATAATGTATTGGATATCATGTATCTGGTACATGAACCATCGAACCATCAATTCAGTTTAAGTATGTGGTTAGTAACCCATCTTATTCTTTTTGGAAACAAAAAAAGGGGTTGTTTCCAACTGCTTCTCTTCATGAGACCTATCAATTCATCAAGGGGCTATAATGGTACCCACTCATCATGGAATTTCAAAATAATTATTCATATATATATTTAGTTGAAAAACAATATTCCGTTGAAAAATAAGCTTATTTTTTAGGAAACGCTGATTTATCAACATTTCAACATTCAATGTAATAATTTTATTTAAAAATTCTATACTACTTAGACAATAATTATATCCATGATACATAAAAATATGGATATTAAGGATGAATATAATTCCAATGTAAAAATGATCTCAATGGGGTAGTAGATAAGATACATATAAAATGGTTAGTTTCACAATAACATGTATTTCTCAATGAAATGGAAATTCAGACAAATTCCTTTACCTTATGTATGAATGTGTATTCCACATGATCATAATGTCCTTGATAATAAAAATAAACGCATTAATTAATTAATTATATACCATTTATAAATTCATTTTATTTAATATAATTTTATTAGGTTCTTTTATTGCCTTTTTTATGTGTTATAAGATACAACGATACCACTCTGGAGCATTCAGTTCATTTGATTTCATGATCGTTTTAGTAGTATATATGTATGGAAAATCATGTAAAATGATAATAGTTGTATAAAATTGAAACTATATTTTCTTAATAAAATATTATATTATTGAATCATTGTATATTTCATTTAATTAATTTTCATGATGATGAATCATTAGATAAAATGTTAGTTATAATCATGATTATTTGAGTTTATTTTGGATCATCATGAACTAGTTTTGTTTTAATAATTAATATTATTCATATATATGGTTATTGACTATTAAAAAATCTATGATACATATATTATAATATCTTTTAACCATAATAATTGTTTTATGGCCAGTGTTCAATGATGAATTGATAAATGAAAATGTGTTGTCTATGAAGGTGGAAATGCTGCATCTGACAAATGACGTTTTCGTTTTCAGAATAAAATGGAGAAGAGAAGGGGATTGATGATGAGTATTTCATTATCATAATTAAATTTTATTATGTATATGATAATAGAGGATAACATTAAACATTGAAAATTAGTGTTCAAAATAGACTAAGATGAAAATAAAATAATAGAAATTGAAATTGATCCAAAAAAGGATTTACCTCTTTAATTATTACCCTTTACGATCTTCTAAAGGGACACAAAAATGTTATTTTTCTTATAATATAATTTCCATAATATGAGAGACAAACCTAGGAGTGGAAATGGGAATAAAATAAGTAATATTCATTTCTTCGTAATTGTTAAAATAATGGGTGGTGAGGGGTGGTATTTATATTAAACGAGATGAGTGTTTTTAAATATTATATTAATTATTTAACTATTTTGGCTCAAGATAACAAATAGTGATGATGCATGTCAATAAATACATGAAATAGATCATTTAAGTTCAAACTGGTGGTGAATACATCATAAATTACTCATCGGATATTTTATTTAACTTATAATGTATATATATCGTAAATTACTGTATTTTAGTCTTCTCCAAAATTAATGTATTTTAGAAAAATCGCAAAAAATAACTCTAAACATTTTTATAAGAGTATAATAAAAAATAAAATCCATTTAATAAAAATAAATTTCAATTAAATATAATCATAATATTTAATCAAAATAAACATTTACACTTTGATTTCTAATTTTAAAATTATAATATATTTTATAAAAAATTAAAAATTTAATAAAGGTTCCAAAAAATTATATTATAATCATGACACACACAAAAATATTAATTTATGATTATATTTAATGAAAATAATTTTTTTTAATCATTATATTAATTATAAAATTGTGAATAAACTTTTATGTTTTGAAAAAATACAAAGAATTAAATAATATTTTTCTAAAGAGGTCTTTACATATAATATGGTATAATTATATCATATTTTTATTTATAAGATGACTAAATTTTATTTAAACTTTTGTACACGAGGTTACTATTCGATTGGAAGATTTTATAATCCTACGGGTCAAATTAATATTCTAAAGTTCATTAGACTATTTAATTGGTATATGTTCCTTAATTTCAAGAAAAAGCCACATATTGCATATATTCATCATATATAGAGTTTGTTTTGTGTTCCTCAAGTTATTTTATTTGATTGACAACATATGAAATAATTTTTTTGTCAATGTATTATGTGAAATGAATTTATTTAAGAGGATACATACCATAAATTTTGGGATTTTATATAAACTAACCAAATTGCACATTCAAAAAATCCATTAATTATTTCAACAATTAATTAATCAATATCCAAATTCTTGACAAATATTAAATAATTCAATAATTATGTATTCTAATTGAACAATTTCATCATTACAAAAATTTCCATTAATTAATTCAAATATTTATTAATAAAATTCAACATATGTTTCACAATCCAAATATAACATTAATTAAATTAAAAATTATTTATTTCAATTCCACCATTTAATTTTAACAATTTTCCTATATCATTAACACATGGAAATTAAATGAAATACATTCAATTATCAATGGAATTGACCAATCATGTAAATTACATCCCTCATAATCACAAACACAAAATTAAATCAGGACTATGAGATTTGAAATTTAGACCACCTAACATAAAATTATTGATAATGCACACTAATGGAAATCTACAATTTGAATCTGAGAAACCATAAACATGATAAAAAATGATATATATATCCTAACCATAGATCAAATATGAAACAAAATATTTTTTGAAAAAAATTGATCTACATTCCCCATAAACAATAGAAAATAAATCCTTTGTTATCGAAAATTAGAGTTGTTGGAAATAAAACCCTAATCAGGAAGAAAACAGATACCCGGAGAGGTATATATATATATATATATATAAATATCCTCCCATTGATTCTCCATTAATGTTGTCTGGGAGCCCAAATAATATATCTGAGAGCCTTGGAAAATTTAATATTTTTTAGGGCCATGTTTCATTAAAATAGGGTGATGTCCGGGGGGTGGGGGTGTCAGGATCTTAAACACAAATTTTTGGAATAATAAAACCTGCACACAAAGTTCATTGGATAGGATAACATGGTTTTTCAAATCATGAACCATATCCATGAGACTCATATAGGTGGAAATATTTCTCTAAAAGGGTGCATCGTTTGTCAAACCATGCACTAGATATTAGAATCCCCTCTGTTTAGGTTTTCGTGGTTATGATTGGCTGGGCACACATTAATCATGCAAACAAGATTGATACATATCTTGAAACGGTCGATATCTTACAATATCCCCACCATAGAACAGATCATCCTCATGTTTTACTCCCATGAAACTATATGATTCCAATTCAAAAATATTATTCCACTAATCCCACATATCCGCTTCTCAATCCTATGTTTCTTCTTGGGCATGGCCATGATTCTGCAGTATATGAAAAATCAGAACATTATTTCCACACAACATTTTTGTCACTGCGATCCAACACACATAATAGATGCTCCTCAAAGGACACATCTATATCAAGATCAACATCATCCACATCGATAACATGATAAGGGCATGAGTGATACTACCAAATATGGGACACATGAAAAACATCATACAAAAAAGTTTAGTTATTTATAAAAGATAACGATTACTCCATCGACCTAATTCTACACATAACCACAAAAGGTTCAAAAAACATGGGTGAAGGCATTCCATGCCCCCATATACTACGGTGAACCAATCTAGGATACACCTGAATGAATCCATGATCACCCATTTCTTACTCACTAGTTCTTCAAAATCTATATTAATATGATTTCTTCTTAATCTGAGTCATATTCCTCCATTTACTAATCAACATAACCTACTCCAAAATCTCTTTCATGAGACTTGGTCTCAACAACTCTGACATACTAGCATCCATCAAACATAGAGGTGATCTTCATGGCCTACCATAAACTGAATCCATGGTTTACATATTAATTCTATCTCGATAACTATTTTTATAGTAAAACTCTACCAATTCTACATACTTTTACCAAAAACCATCAAAGTCTAGTATTCCTACTCATAAAATATCCTCAATCACATGTACAGAATGTTTTGACTACCCTTCTCTCTACGGGTGGAATGTTGTAATTCATAAAATCAGTATACCAAGATCCTTATACAAGCCAAACTAGATTCAATAATCAAATCATGAGTTGTGGTCTGAAACTATTCTCCCTATCACCCACAACAGACATAAATTCCCATGAATATATATATAATCTTACTATTACATTTAGGATGTCTCTAGTATAGGTTTGAAATGTACTATATTTTTAAAACTATTCACAACCAATCATATAGAATCATTATCTTGTTTTTTTCTTAAGAGACCTAACAAAAAATATAAGGTAAGATCGTCTCACATCCATTATGGAATGGGAAATGGTTGTTGTCATGCATCAGGTCATTGTTGCTCATCCATTATTTATTGAATAGTGTATCATCATGTTATAGAACCTACTATATATTTTAATTTCCATTGACACCAAAACAGTTTATGTCAGTCATGGTACATTATGGTCACCCCTTGATGCACTACCAACTTCTAGGCATCAAATTAATGCACCATATCCCTTTATATACATGTAGGAACAACAAAGTAGTTCCTGAAAAAGTTGATCTCATAGAAATAGATGGTCTAGTATCAAGGTGAATCCACAAAACCAAGTCACTCCCATAAGAAAAAAATTCCATTTCCTCATACTGAATCTCCTTGATATGGCCTTAAATTGTCGAATCTAAAAAAATTGATACAAGAATAACATGCTCATGGATTTTCTATTCTGTAACATATATCTCTTTTAGTAAATTCATCATATTCCCCTCATTAATAGACTCATGAACTAAATATGCATGAGTTTATCCTGTTCAATATGACAGAAACACTATTTCTCTTTCTAGATTTAGATTCCCACTCAAAATCAAATGGCTTCATATACTCAACCCCTATCTATTGTCGGATATTCAAATATCACTCTAAAAAGATAAACATAATGATTTTTTGACCATTATACACTGTAAAATTTTCACAGAATAGATAATCCCAGCAACACTTCAATACATATGCCACTACAGCTATTTGGAGGCCATGCATAGGGTTGTACCATTCATTTTTTATCTACTACTGAGGAGCATATTCCAAAAATTTATCCACCACATCAACACTGGTCTAAGACTGATCCCAAGATTCCCAAAAAACCCCACATACTCCTCACCTAGATTGGGTATGATTAGGATTTGTTTTGTGGTAAAGTTCTTCTTCGTATCATGGAAATCATTCTCATATGATCTATAGAATTTAAACATTACTCCCTATTCAATCCCAAAAGTGCTTCTGAAAAATGGGAAAATACTGCGGTAAACCTCAAATAATATCCACCAAATCCAAAAAATTAATGAATATATATATTTTTGGAGTCCCCAAAGATAACATTCCTCGATTATTCTTTGTCTCTATAGTCACGCTCTCCTCTGAGATGAAATGACTGATGATGTGTCTTTAATCGATCCAAAATGGACACAAATATAGTGTGGTGCATAGTTGATGCTCTCTCAATATTCTTAGTACATTTTCCAGATATTGGGAATGATCGTTATGATTCCTAAAATACACCATGGTGTTATAAAAAAACTACAAAAAAACAATCCAGGTATGGGTGGAAGATTTTATTCATCAAGGTTTTAAAAACTCTTGTTTCATTCGTTAAACCAAATAGCATTATGATGAATTCATAAAGGCCACATCTACCTATAAAATAATTCCTTAGTAAATCATAAGGTCTAACTCTTAATTAATAATACCCTAATCTAAAATCAATCACGTATAATTAAGAGGCACCTAAAAACTAGGTAAAAATATAATTTATATATGGATCAGGGTATAGTTTTATCTTAGTCATCTAGTTCAACTTCTAATAATCAACCCCCAATCACATAGTCACGTAAGCCTTTTTTTCAAACATGACTAGACAACCACAAGGCAACGTATGTGGATGAAAAAATCCCTTATCCAAAAACTCATGTAACCGATTCATGATCGATTTAATCTATTTAAATTAAATTCATTATGGTGTAATAGAAACTACATTAGTCCCCATCATGACTTGAATGATACATTCCACATCTATTTTTAGTGGTAACCTTGGGTAGTCTTTAGGAAAAACCTCTTGAAATCTGTCCACTATAGGTGGGAAGAAGTCATATTTTACACCCCCATCATCCAAAAAAACTAGAATCCTAGGTGGTTATTACCCTTAATTTATGATAACTATACTATACAACATTCTTGGATATCCCACTCTCCACTGTGAATATAATTTTCACCCTAAGAAGGTGTAAATGTAACACTTCTTCAAGAGACATCAATGTGGGATCTTCATTCTATTAACCATTCCACACCCCTATGTAGTCTAAATCCTAAAATTTCAATGATGTAAACATACTAATTGTAACAATACTTCCCAACCTCGAGAGAACACCTTTTTCATAAATATTTGACTATAGATCATACCCCCAATGGTGTATCTATCGTCAAAACCCCACTCAAAAACTCCACATCGGGATCAAACAATTTACCTATTATTTAGAAATAAATTAATGAGATGTACCACTATCAAATAACAAACTAGATATCATAATATATAAAATAATAGTGTATCCTACCATCAATGGTCCATCTTCATTATCCACCAGGGTAGGATGAATGACGTATAACAGTCATATCTAACTTCTCTACGATGCAGTCGGAGTCCCTTGAGATGAACCACTCTAATGATAAGGATGATCGTTCCCAGAATAACCACATCCACTACCTTGACCTCCATAACCAATAGTAATCCGACTTCCCAACTGATATGGTGTAGATGATCCCTTTACCACACTATGATTCTATCTACCTACTCCATCATTACCCATCTATCATGAGTTCATCCATAAATTCTATAGATTTCACATACTTCAATAAGATCGGCACTCTACTGGTGTTTGTGTATCAAATATAGGAAAATGGACTAGCTTACAACACATGGGGAAATGAAATAGGTTGAGATCCTGAGTATATAGTAATTCTTTTTTTCCACTCTTAATTCTACTAATCTGGTAAAATTTTTAACAAAATGGGTCCTACACTCAGAGCACGTAAATCATTATAAGTCAATAACAACCACTTGTCCTCTATTGGAAGCCTCCTTCAGGTCCCCTCAACAATGAGTGCCTAATCATCCACATCCTAATACTTCATTGACCAAAATAAGTTAAACTCAATCTTAACCTCACATTTATGTCCATCCTAGAACCACTGTTCCATAGCTATCTAATACCCTTCCAACTTTGGAGAAAAGTGATGGAGGTCTGTGAAGTGTCCAACATAGTCCATCACAGACCTACTCCCATGAGTTGACCAAATGAAATTGGTTGCT
This sequence comes from Viscum album, assembly GCA_963277665.1. NCBI lineage: Eukaryota > Viridiplantae > Streptophyta > Magnoliopsida > Santalales > Viscaceae > Viscum > Viscum album. Next base: position 260,474,722 of record OY728164.1, on the reverse strand, counting down.
CTCTACAATCTCAGTGTCTCTAAATAAATTGTATTCATAAAAATATTCAAAAATTCATTCTAATACATCCCATCTACCTACCCTATTCATTAATGAAAATCCCACCCGTGATATACTGATCCTCAAAACATGTAGAAGAAAAATTAACCCTCTTCTCCGCAGGATTCCCAAAATGTTCATGTATTGTCTAGATAGAATCATTCTAGAACTCAACTTCCTCAGGTCCACCCTATCACGTGAATATCTTATGATGTTGTAAATAAATCTCCTATGTCAACATACCACTCACAACCCACCTAGGACCTCTCTCCACAAACTGCATGAAGATAAAAAAGTTCTCCCAGAACAACTATTATTCTTATTCACCAGGTAATTTTTGTGCCTTAGGTTTCACCACTAGAGGATCATCTCAATATGTGTCCTTATATAATTTTCTAAACACTCTCCTTAATGGATATATACCACTACAATGATAAACACATTCCCCAGGACATATTGAAAAACATTAAAACCTTTATCAAGAGGGATTTAAAAAATCCTTAATTTTTCATTTCCCCAAACCCATCACCATGGTCAAAATTGATGTCCTATCACCACCCTTAACAATCATACATTTAGTTCATGGTTAACACAAGGGTAAAGTCAATCTCATTTTTTATGTTTCACATTATATATCCATTTGTTCACATTTTTCATCATTTTAATATTTCCAATTTCATATAAGGTTTTTTTTTTGTTTAATTACAATCCATGAAAAAAAAAATCAATTTCAGAAACAGAACCCAAAGGCATTCCCATGTGAATTATTAGAATGAAATATATCAAAAAATAATCCTCAGTTCCTAGAATGATACTTGAATACAAAATTATAATTCCTTACTGGTCTCGATTTAAATCTCATAAAAACATAAAAAGAATAATTACATCACTCAGAAAATGCATCACTCAAGGTGAACTAACATCAAATATAACAACAGACATTAGTAACTACAATCCCACCTGAGGTACATGGATTTTAAATCCATACATGGGCTAGCTACTCCCATGTAGGAACTCTTGATAAATTATTGTCCCATCATAATCTCTTATCTACCTTTCTCAAATTGTAAAAAAAAATGAAAGAAAATCAAATAGCTCTAATACTACTATGTAACATCCTAACTCGGGTGCTACACATTTGTTCCCCAATCCAGTGAGTCACATCACCTCATGAATGCCTCTCCGTATGCCAAAAAAGATGACTAGTAACAAGGATCAATATGAATCATGCAAAGACTATACCATCTTTATCAAAGTATCAGAATAGTAGAAATAAATAAGAATAAGAAGATGATAAAACCAAATATCCATAAAATAGTAGTATCAGATGATAACTACAATAGAAATATAATAAACACCCTAAAAGTGTAGTTATTTCATGCCATTTACCATCCATGTGTCGAATGGAAAAACCAATAGTAAGAGACTGACATCTCTAAGTGTGTCCCGACACTAGGTCTAGTTACCTCATCCCTACTCTATATCGAATCGTCAATATGACATATGGATCATTACTTTATCCAGTCATAAAACCATGAAATCTAATGGGGCACTAATCATGCATCCTGACCAGGTTGTGAGTACAACTCAGTAGGTTGCAACAAACGACGTCTAAAAAATATGTAGTCAATAAAAGTATATAATGTTTTATAAATAATAAATCGCAATACATAAGTAAATAGATATCACAATATCAAATATTATTTAAATAACCACATAAACCAAAAGACTCTCATAGACGCTCGAATCTCAAAACCTACTTCATCCTGTGTCACAGTTAGAATCATATCAGATAACCAGAGTTATCATTTATAATTTAATTCAATCATGTCATGACCACTTCGAAACATAGTCCAATGAAAACTCATGGATGTAGAACATCATTTCAAACATCACATGGGTAATTTGAGCAATAGTCCCTATCACACACCTCAATGTCTCATTGGTATTTTCAACCTTAGCCCATGTACCATACTCGTATCCCACTTGGGTATTTGGATAATCATTGCCTTTCCCAGACCACATTTTCAATCAATCCACCAATTTGGGATTTTGATGCAATTTACCATATCCCTTAAATATGTATCAATAAATTCATCCATATGTTATTTAGTTATAGGAGGCCATGCCCCCATGCACTTTTATCAATCAACACATCACTATGGGCTTTTGGTGCAGCAGACCATGTCCCACACACATATTTCACATATATCAAAATATCACATATATACAAATATAAAATATAGAAAATAAATCATGGTTAATCAACATTAATCCACATATAACAATTTCATATAGATTATGGTTTAACATATCCTATCTTAATTTCAATTTTCAATAAATTATTAAACACTTTTATTGAAAAATCATCCAATCATTTAATTAATTAACTAACTAATTCATTTTATTGCATAATCAATAAAATCAACTATTTAATTATAAAATTAATTAATTAAAATTCATCATTAACAAAAATCTAATAATAAATTTAAAATTTAATTAATCCAAATCCACATTCACACCATTCAAATAATGAATTCAATAATTAACTAATCTGATTTAATAATTGAAAAATCATTATAAATTCAATTAATTAATTATTACAATTTAATAAAATTATCATAATTCCTATATCACATTAATTATTTCAACAAATAATTAATTCAATTCAACCAATTAATTTACCGAAATTACCTAAATCATTAAAACATGTCAATTAAGGAAAATCAATACAATCATCAATGATATTTCCCTATCATTAAAACTCAAATCCACATGATTACAGAAACATAATTAAATTAAGAATATGGGATTTGAAATTTATACCACCTAACTCAAAATTTCAAATAATAATAGCCAATAAAAATCGAAATTTTGATGTTGATCAACCATGGTCACAACGAAGATCATGTTCTATATCAGAACCCCCAATCCAAGATCAAATGAATCAATGTTCAAAAAACATAGATCTAAATGCACCATCAACAAGAGAATTTTTTTGATATCTCGAAAGTTATATTGGAGGAAGGAAAAAATAATTAGGATAAAATAGATACCGAGAGAGGATTACATTTTAAAATAAACCCTTCGATTTTCAGTGAAAAGAGGATTATAGACCTAAGAATGTGTCACGGGGCCTAAAAAAATAAGAGATGTTGTTTAGGGATTAGTTGGAATGAAATAGCTTCTTTTATATGGGTATTGGATTTTTAAAATCTAATTTTCAAAAGAAAATAAACATGGAGCCTGGTTTCCATGGAACTGGCCACCATTTTTGATGTTGTTCCCCTTAACGATGCACATCTTCTGGGGGGGGGGGGGGGTTCACGGTTTCTATTAAGAGGATGAATTGTTGGACAAACCATGTGCCACCCATGTTATCCCCTCTATTTGGGTTCTCATGTTTTTTTGTACTAGTCACATGAATGTTAAAATACAATGTTCAATCATGTTATATAACTAAAAATAAATTCTCCAAAACTAAATGGGTTTTGATTCATATTTCAGTAGTATATATGGGATTCTTATTTGTGGCTCATACTCTCTTTATAACAACCGTATAATTTAATTATGCCATAGTACTAATGAAATCTTGTCCTTTCCTATAGAAACATATTCTTTTTTGGATAATCATCATACCATCCTAATTTTGTCCATAATCTTTATGAGCAACTCAGTGGGATATATATCTAGCAGCAAATCTATCCATATATATCATGTAGTGATATTATTTATAAACAAACCTGTATTTACTATTTCATGTTCTCATTGATACAAATAAAAAATATTTACACATTTTTAAGTAACATAATATCCATTTTATGAAAAAAAATATAAAATATTTTGAATTTGTGTCACATTAAACATCATGAAATAGGTATATGTTACATGAAAATAAATTTTAATATGTGTCCCATGAAGTGGAACGAAACTATGTCAATTGATATTCTCTTTATAAGAATACATTCAAATTACCACCCTTGGGCTAAATCTGAACTCCCAAATTTACCACAACCCCTCATTATGGTGGTAAATGTAAGAACACCTTACACTGTAGGATTTAAAAATGTAATCCCATATCATAAAACAATAATAAATAAATTAAATGATGAAAATATATAATACATATATATTTTCACATCAATATATGTTTTTTCTTTATTACTGGAATGGGGGTAACTGGCCTGACATTTGGATTTCGAATGGAATCATGAATTTGACATAAATCTACATGAGAGTCTTGCAGAAGGAATAAATCCACCTGAAAAGGGTGTAAATAGACTGAAATATTTCCCCTTTAACAATCAATTATTTTTTATGATTCCTATCCAGGAACCCTAGTGAGTCAATAACGTTAGAATAAAAGTCTCTATCAATGTTCATATCAGATCATTCTGAATCAAGAAGCGCATCAGGGACATTTCCCTCAAAAAATATTATGTCAAAACTGCATATATGAATATTATTATAAGTAATATTAATAATATAAGAGTTATGTTATGGAATTAGAAAAGAATATTAATTTCAATATAACAATCTAAATAATAATCCATTGTCATTTAAAAAAATCATTATATTAATAAAATATATAAAGAAACTTAAATCAAATCCCCATTATTAATTCATTAATAAAAAGTATCTGATGAGTTCATTTTATATAAAAAATCCATTTTGAATCAATTTAATTCTACTTTTACATCAATACAACAAAAATGAAACATTCTAAAATAAACTACACCCTTAAAGTATCCTGTATATAATTTCCATAAATAATATTTCACTTTAAAATTATAAATATTCATAAATAAAAAAATAAAAACACATGACAAAATACTCATGTCAATTAATATGTGTTTTCCAAAATTATGTAGTTATGTCTATATAAAACCACTTTTATTTAAGTATAAAATCACAATCCCAGAAAATATAATATCCAATAATTTATTCACATCAATTTAGATAATTTTTTTCTTTATTTTTAGTATTTTATATAACATAAATATATAAATTATTCTCCAAAAAACAGATAATAAAATATTACTTTTCGTCAAAATTGAATCATTAATAATTATTTTAATTATAAATACATAAAACTGAAGATTTATACAAATATTTATCTCATTTATTATATATTTTAAAATTTTAATTACACATTTCCATAATATAACAAATTTATAAAATATTTATATCACCTAATCGATATATTTAATATCATTATTACTGAATTTAACATAAATACAGTCATATTAGGGTCACATTTTACATTAAATCATCATATTAGCTATCATTTTTTGGTAATTTCTCAATTAAAAAGAATATAATACAAGAGAGAACCATAATAATTCTTAAAAATGGAAGGAAAACAACAAGAAGGGATTTATACACCCTTTAACAAAATAAATCATCCTTTTATAAAAATTATAAAGAGAGAAAAATACTAAAATATTTTATATATCAAGTAATGATTCCTTCTCTTAAATGGATAGTTCTTTCAAAACTCTTACTGAGATTATCTAGCAATGCCAAAGGATCTTGATTTATAATAAGAATAAGAAGATATATATGTAAGGTAACATATTAATAAGAATTATTTTAATTTAAATGATTCCATTATAATGGAGAAATTTATTTTCCTAAATACCAAGGGAAATAATTTTATAAAATCCATTTTCAAAAAAAGAAACCAATACCAACAATATAATCAATGTTTAGCCACTCGATATTCTATTGAATTTTATGGTAGCTACCACCTATACCTCTTCTAAGGTTTACCTATTATCCTTCCACTGAGTACCTAGGATTCCATTATAAGGTTAATAAAAAATGACCACATATTTTTTCCAATACACTTATTTCTATTTCTCCAAAAATCCCAAAAATGAATAAAAAATACCAATATTAAATCTAAGCACAAAAAATAAAAAAATAAAAATATTATTTTTTTGGAATTTTTACAAACAAAAAAATATATGAATATTTATCCGTAACAAAAATAATGATATTATATAATGTACATCAATGAAAATTAAGAACATATTTTTTGTTATATCACACAAGTCAACCTTTATACATGTTCATGCCTGTATAGAAATTGTATAATTTGATTTATTATACACAATATGAACTTATGATAATGATCAGGAATATGAACTAGTCAATAAATGAAATATTCATTCAAATACATTTATACATAATCATAAAAAATAATGTTAGATATAACAACCAGATATATTATGAAAGATATATTTTTTTCAAATATATTTAATTCCATCGAAAGATTGTTCTACAAGAAACACCATGTTTTAACAAACTTTATTATACTATTAATTTTTTTATTTAAACCTTTCATTAAAACATATAAACTAAATTGGTGGCTATGAATATAAATAACAAAATTTATAAAATTGTATGGTTTACACTTTAATAAAATAAATTAATTTGTTATCAATTTATTTGAAATATAAATAAAAATAAATTGAAATTAAAAGAGAAATATGTTTTTCTGAAAAACTATTTGTATACACATGAAGTGTTTTTATATAAATAAATTAAATTACCCCATATTGTTGAATAAATTTAATGATATATATATATGAATTATCATTCATTAAATATTGTGTAGTAATGGGATATGATTTAATCAAATATTATTGTTGAAAATGAATTTTTATAAAGAAAAGATTTTGCTCGGTTCATAAAAGTTATTATAAAAATATTTCATAAATATTTATTATAATTTATTTATAATTTTTAAAAAAATTCATTTCAAAATTTTTAAATATTATGTTTTGAGATTTAATTAAAATCAATTTATTGGTCATTGAAAAGTTAAAATACTATTTTTATGAAAACATCTTTATCATTTAATGAATATAAAAGTTATATTACATTTTAATGTTGTTTGAAATGTGACATAAGGTAAGTTAAATTATAAATAATTCATTTTATATCTATGTAATCATGTTTCTATTTATTCTTGTTATAAAATCTTATATATATAATAAATCAATTTCATTGGAGAATCACTTATTCATCGCGTCGACCTATTTAATTTTAAACTATATTAGGTCATTTTTTTCAATTGATTTTAGTGAAATAGATACTATAATTTTAATAAAAATATATAATTTTATTTAATATTTTAATCCTAATTATTTATCCTATTTTATAGTTAAAACAGTATAAAATAAATTACAATAATTAATGTTAAACATGTTTATTGAGGGTTAAAAAAAAGTAGAAGGGTATGTTTTCAAATTAACATTGTCAATATCTAAATTTATGACCATATTTAAGACTTATACTATATTAATTTAAAGTATTTTCCAATTTATATTCATTTATCTTTGTAATAACTTTATCATTTTGGATACATTTGGGGGATATCAAAGTAGTTTCTATGTGGGTTTTATTACCCACTTATAAAAGGAAATCTTCTCTATTACCATATTCACACTATAAGAAACTATTGTATTAGAATATACCATTATAAACCCCCTATTTCCACCCTTTATATGTCGTATGTGCCTTATATTTTTTATTTAACCCCCCAAATACTTCTTTTTTCCTTAATTAAAGGATGGTTTTAAGAGAAGAGGAATCATTCATGTCTAATCATTTTTATTTTATTTAGTAACCCACCCTTATCAAATATTCATAAAATATTCTGATATAATAACATATATTTTTTGAAAATTATTATATTTTATTATTTTATTTTTATAATATTCATCCATACCTACTTTCAGTAAAAGGGAAATAGTATCATCGATCGTGTGTATAGAAGACTACCGCTTCATGAACCAATGTAATTCGTATTCCATCAATGACTCACACGGATGGATATATTGATTTATTGAACATATGAAAATGAAATTTATTAAATTATTATACTTCTTTAAATATAATATATCTTCTACCATATTACCTTCCAATACATTAAAATATGATAAACTTTCTATTGTGTACATGTAGATTACCTCCATCATGAAGGGATGCGATTAATTTTTCAGTTTATATTTTATTTGATGATAAAAATGATTATATGTAATTAGAATGTATTAAAAATATTATTAATAATTATTATTTTATTTGTAAATAATATTTACTTTTTTAATTCTAATATACAAAAAATATATTTTATACCTATGTACAGTCTATTGTCTCCTTGAATGGTGTAATTTATTTTTCTATATCTAAAATTTATCAATTAATATAAATATGTATATAATGATATTATATTAAATTTATATCAATATAATAATTTTTGATATTATGGAATCAAAATTAAATTACAAAGATGAAAATTAAAAATCCAAAAGTGTACATGAAAAATGAATTAGTTTTCACCTGAAATAGGTATTTTAGCTTGGAATTTGTAACGAAATAGCTGATAAAATATTAAAGAAAATAATATATGATACGATATATACTATTATTTTTCAATAATAGATTTATAATAACATTAAATTTATTATACTGAAGCATCTAATGTGTATGATGTAATTTTATACTTGAGGGAAAAGATTTCTAGTCTCTCTTTTATTTATGGGAGAGATATTCCATATTCACTATGTGTTTCTTTTTTGTGGTGTATATTCTTGCCATTTGACATGGTATATCATTATAAACTTCATTTAATGGTATTTCACTTTTTTTATGTTATTATTTAATGGTTCTTTATATTTTGTAGTTTCCAAATTGGTAAGATATTTTCAACTAATTATTATTTATATAATACTTATGTCATATTCACCACTTGTTTCTTTTATGTGGGGTATATACTACCCATTAATTAATTGTTATGATATTTAATATGAAATTTTTTATTATATAAATATATAACAATATAAGGTTATTTTTTTCACAAGGCTTATAATCTATAGGTTACAGAAGTTGAAAAGGTTTTATGATACAATCTCATTTTTTATTAGTTTTGTTTATGATTACATTTCTGATCATGAAATATAATGGTCAATTTCTAACAAAAGTATTAAATATTCATATCCTATAGTTTTTATATATAATACATTAATTCTTTACATTATCCTCACATTATGTACTCATGAGTTAATACTTATTATTTTACCAGAAAACATACATTATTTTTTTGATTAAAATAAATTACTTTCCATATTTATGGTAATTAAAATAAATTTAATTTTTTTTTATATTTCCCAATTATTTGATATATTAATTTTTATTTTTATTTTACTTTTCACCATGTAATTTTATAAAAACATTATATTCAATTTCTGAATGAGGTAACTTTTACTTTTTAGAGAAAAATGTGAATACAATCATTATATTAAAATAAACAACATGAAAAAAATATTCCACCATATTGAGTGTCTAATTTTTTGAAGGTTAATTATATATTTACAAGGTTATTTTTATATAAATATATTTCCTTAATATTTGGGAAATTTTTATATTTTAAATAAATAATTTCAAAGCAAAATGGTTATTTTCCTCATGAAATGTTCTATGTGATCATTGAATACATATTTCCATTTTAGATGGAATAATTTGATATTACCTATTATTTAATTTTTATATGATCTAATGATACCATCATTATTCGATCCCTAAATGGTTTATTATTCTGATGAAGTTATGTTTATGAAAACAATTCCACTTATATGGGTTATTCAATGAATAATTGATGAAATAATTACAATATCGATTTTATTTAAACTGGTTATTCAATGATGTATGTTTATAAAACCCATATAATATAAACTAGGTATAATATGATAAATGTTTTATGATACCTTGGAACATATATATATTATTTTCTTATATTATTGTTGGTCTCATAATTTTATAGCCTTCGAAATAATTGGATAAATATGGATAATTGATTATTTAATTTTATTAACCATGATCCTAATTTCATTTTTATTGTGTTATGTTAGGACATAGATTGAGGTCCATAAGGTTATGTTTTTACCTAGTTTCATATCCATAATTTTTTTGGGGACCATGTTTCATGTTCATAAGGTTATGTGTGGACCTCGTTTCACATCTTTATGGTTATGAGTGGATGTGGTTTCTTGTACATAATGTTATCCAAGGATGTGATCTCATTTCAATAATTTTATATAAGGTCCTAATTTAAAGAACAAAACATAATTAATGGAACTATATCCATTTATACATGTTAAAAATGTTATATAATTATGTTTTTTCACATCCCCGTGTCTATGTTAAGCTCTCAAGGATTATTTTCATTGATCAATTTGGGATTCATATCTTATAAACTTCCAGGAATTATCAAATGACTCATGATTATGATCATTTTTAGGTATAATAAGGTTTTCAAATGTTATGAACATTTTATCATACCCTTACACTCATTTAATGCCTATGTGATCATGGATATCACAATTGTTTACCCATGTTGCGAATCTATGCTCAACTGTTCTTATGTATTCATTCCCATTATCTTAAATAATGGTTTTAAGTATGGTATGTATAAAAAGAGTATTATTTCGGAAGATAGTTATAGGATATCTTGAATATTGCTGAATAATTAAAAATATTGAGCGTATAGTCTCAAAATACACTAAAACTTTACGGTCCTTGAGTGTATTTTTGTGTAATTTATTGAATATTCAACAATATTTTTTTAATATTTATATATAGAAAGAATTAATTTCTATAGTTGAATTCAAATTATATGTAAAATTTATATTTGAAACTAGGATAAGAAAGACATATCGATAACTGTGGGGATAATTCTAAAGGTATATCTAATTAGAGAAAATATCCAATAATTTTGTTGAAATATCCAGTAAGTGGTTTCAAATAAATTAAATCCCTTTCTAGAGACAATTATTTTATGAAGATTCGTCACTGTTTTAACTAGCAGGTACTAAAACTGAAAAGGGTGCATTGGGAGTTGATTGGATCATCACCTAGTACATTACAATATGCTTTATTACATAGCAAGTTTGACACTCCTCGTTAACATGTCTTGTAAATTCAAAAATCTATTTATAAACCATCAATAATGATTTGAATATTTGAAATCCCTGAATAAACATAGATATACATATATGTTTCATTTATGGAAAATAATTTCATTATTTAAAATAATTATAAATTATTTTTTCTGATTAAATGATCTCCCATTAAAAATATGATTATTAACACTATTTTTATTGGTTTTTTTCAATATGCGGATGTTGAATAAATATTGTGAACAATGAATAAATAGATTATTACAATGAACATTCTCATAAGAAACCAAATGGATTAGAATATGGGATTAAATATTTTTTTGACAATGATCACTCAGTTATCTTATGTTATACGTGGTAACATAGGTCATGTAGATATTTTGAATTTACCAATGAAGGAGAAACAATGCATTGAATCATTTATGGAACAACATCCACAAACATTACATGTGTATTTTTATCCACTAGTAGCTAAGAAATAAATAAATGTGGTGGAACAGATATTTTCCATTTATTAGTTATCAAAAAATAGAATGGTTTTATAATCCATTTTTTCATTTTGAAAGTGGGGAAATCAATTGTGGTATCTTATTATGAACAATATACCAAAAAAAATTGAATCCATGGAATTGGATGAGTTTAATTTTTATATTTTTTAGTAAGTACATCCAATTTATTATAAGAAAAAAATAGGTAATTAATTCTTTTATCTTAAGAAAAAGGATTATGATCACATTGGTACCTATGGGAAATTTTTTAAATGACTTTCATGTATTTTTATAGTTTTAACCATCACCCCTAAAATAACTATTTGCCTATTATTTAGTAAAATAAAAAAAATCCATTCAATGATATTAGACATAATGGACTTTGAAATCTATGCATAAATACATTGACATTCAATGGATATCAAAATGAAAGCTTGTTTGACTTATAGTTCAAGTGATAAGAAAAGAAATATAGATGTTCAAGGAAACTCTTATCAGATGTAAAATGGTACCAATAATAAATTTCAACCACCTATAAGTCAAAAATGTGTGCAGGTTAACTTAGTTGAATACCAGAAAGGAACAAGAATGTTTTTCATGTGTGGGAAGCCCAGTCATCGTGAAAAGTAATATTCAAGTGTATATAAGAGTATATTTAGTGAAATTATTGAATATAGATATCAATATAAGTCACCATACACACTTCAGTTCTATTAATTCAAGGATTTTGGTTATTATGTGAAATAATTCTTTATTTTAAATGTCCAATAAGGATAATAAGAAAAAAACCTCTAATGTTAATGGAATCAGGGAAAGATTATGCAATAAAAAAAGTAAAATTGAATCAAAATATTTAGGAAACCCTTTATCCTCTACAATATAATTAGTTATTTCATATTAGTGTTTTGATAAATAATCCCAATAAAAATGTAATATTTTTGTTCCATTTGATGTGATTATGATCATTGGCTGGATCTCCCTATGTATATTAAATATAAAAAAATCAATAAAGAAATAATGTTTTATATTATTAATGAGTCCATGATTTTCTTGATCAACCAATAGAAATATCATTTTCTAATATAATAGATTATTTATGGAATAAATTGAGAATTATCTTTTTTAATGAGATTTTATTTAATTTTCTATAATTATATGTCTATTTACATTTTTTTATTAGACATTATAAGTGACTAATATTATTTCAATGTAAGTGATATTTTTATCATGGTAGGATATGAGATCAAATCATTCCAATATTTTGTATTCAATTTTTTCCAACATATTTTGCAGGGTCCTTAAATTTAACTATTTATGGAAAGGGTTATTTTTAACATTTGGTGATATTGATCATTTTTTAGAACCTAACTAATTTTCATTATCTATATTTTATAATATTTTTTGACTATTTTTTCATAAATATATATAGATTATAAGAATAAATTTACATCCTATTATTGATTGTATTCTTTTGCTGCTGTGTTTCTAAAATAATTTGAAAAATTCATATCATGGATTAAGAGGTGAAGTATAAATTGATCAAATCACAACGAATATATGATATTGTGATTCTAAAATATAATGAAATAAAATAATAATCTCTTCTAATTAAAATTATTCTACTTCCAGAAAATGATCTTGAAATTGAATTATTTTATTTTGACCTTCATTTTTTAAGAATGAGTTGTCCTTTTACCCATAAAAGATTTATATCATCGTGTTCTTTAGCATTTTTCTAACTATGTTCTATATAACTCTCTATTATTATTTAGGATTTATATTTCACTAAGATGTAATATTTAAATTCCCATCAATATTCTCCAATTTGGAAAAACAATTATTTATTGTTTTATATGACCTTAAAATTTTCTCTTCCCTCTTTTCAGGATGACATTTTATTAACCCTTTCTGTGATGTGGGTTTTCCAAGAGTCAATTTTCAATTTTTAAACATGCAGACTATAACTAAAAACAATTAGGATGAAATATATTAAAATGGTAGGGATAGTAAAACACCAATAGTACATGAAACATTTTTTTTAGATAAATGTATTTTCATTGATATCATGTGTCACACATAGTACTGAGTTTTAGTGAATTGTAATATATTATCGATATAATTATTTAAACCTGACTAATATAACTGTTCCATTAAATCAGTGAGTATGAATCGAAATGGAAAAATTATAAATATTATATGGTTCATAGATGAATTAAATATATTGATTTTTAATAAATTTATTATATATTAAAATAATAAACATTTGGAAGTAAAAGAAACATTTTGATGAAAAACTAATTTTATATGAATATATTAATTTTCATTAATTAAATTAAATTTAGAACAGTTGGTAAATTACTTAAATAATATAAATATAAATATATATTTATATATATATTAAATAATTTATTTTAATCATTCAACTGATATATTTTAATCATGGGAAAATAATAAATATGGTATTGTGCTTAAAAATGTAATTTATTATAAAGAGTTTTTGTCGCGTTCACCACACTTATTTTGAAACTAATTTTTTAAGAGGTTACGAAATTTATTTTAAAAAAATGTATATAATTATTGATATAAAAAAATAACTAAATTACAGTAAATTGCCTATTATTTTCCTAAAAAGGATAATTGTTTAATGATAAGCAGAAATAATGATTTTTAATATAACTGCCATTATTTTAACAAATTTATATTGGTAAGTTATATTTTAAAATTGTATTAAAAGTAAAATTAGTTGAATTAATTTATTAATAAAACAAATTATATGAATTAATTAAATTTTATATTTATTTTGGATTTAAAATTTTTATAATAAATAAAATATTTTCTTTGTTAAAATAATTTTCGTCAAATATGATAGCTGAATTTTGATGTTATTTTTCCACTTCTATGAATTGATTTTGGTAAAATGGATTTCATAATTAAAATAATATTAATTAATATTACATTATAAGATGAAAAAAATTTAATAATGAATAGTGGAAATAGTATGGCATTATTTACCAGAGATAATGTTAAAAAAATTTGGATGGGGTTTAAACCAAAATATAATAAATGAATTTACAATAAAAAAATATAAATCCAATTTTCATGATATATTTAATCCATAAAATATATGAAATTCAAATATATGTACATTTGGAATTGTTTTTCTTTCAAATAAATTTTTCTTTTTTGATTATTTTTTGGAGATTTACATGTTGTTTCTTCCTTTCCCCATATCTAAATGTATATCTCATACAATCACCTGTCTTATAACAAATTGGCCCTACGGATAGCATGTATTCCCAACCTTACATGTATGCTGGGTCCCAGCCCACAAGGTACCACCGGTGTCTCGACATACATGTGGTCCCTCCCAGGGGGCCGACCCATGATTCCAAATGGGTCATCTAATAAATGGTCATCCCCATAGGCTAACACATGTTCTATCTAGTTTAATTTTTCCTCACTCACACATACCTTGAGAAACCTCCCATGAGGTCACCCATCGTGATCAAGACTCTTAACCAAGAATACATAATTATTTAGATCTTTTCAGGTAGGCAGCATAAAATAAAAATATTTTTTTACAAGTTTCATTTCATTTAGTAATTTAAAAAATTATAATTTTGGGGGGTTATATTCACCCCCATTAGAGAAAAATGTCCTCATTTTGGACACTACATATCAACCTAGGTAGTGCCACCACACTTATGGCTAAATTATTCCTCTAATACCAATGTGAAAAACTCGGCCCCACTGAAAGCACAAACACTCCACCTTAACATGTTATTTTGGTCTTGGCCCTCTAGGAACCTCTAGTATCCCCACAGACACGTGCTCTCTTCCATGGTTCCTACCAATGTCCTGACTGGGTCATTTGACTAATGACTACCCCCACATGGCAACCCATTTTCTTTCTAGTGACCTTTCTTTAAAATCCCAAACAATAAAAGAAGCATCCCAAGATGTCATCTATCATGATCACTAGTCCATGACAAACATGTTTGAGTGTTGAGTTCTAATCTGGTAGGATACCGAAAAGAAAGCGTCACCTTTTTTATATGATTATTATTATTTATTAATTTATCCAATTATTATAACTGGGTGTTACATCTCCACAATCGAAGCACCTTTTGGATCAAAAAATCCCTAAAATATATCTCACTACTTCCATTATGACATCATAGTGGACTTATTTATTTTTATATAACCCTCATAATCTTACTTTTTATGCTAACTAAAGGAGGTTTTCCAAAGAAGGTGTATCATTCTTAACAAAGAATTTTTTTTTTCTTCTTTCAAAATTTAAAATTATTATTTATATATGATGACATAATAACCTTAGTATCTATGATATTATAGGATATCGATATTTTAGTTTTAAACCGATCTTTTATCATCTTAACAATCAAATATGATATGAAACCATCATTCGTGTGTACGGTAGAGAAGTGCATCACAATCCTATGTAATTCATTTTCCATCAGTACTATCATGACTAGATAAAATAATTGATTTATGATTTATAATTTAAAATTTTGCAGTAATTATACTTCTTGAATTATAATATTAAAAAACATACATACCATCTGATCCATTCAAAAACAATAATATCACTTTTGATTACATGTGTACTATCCCTTCAATGAAGTAACGTGATATGTTTTTCATTTTAATTTGTTATGGATCGTGATAATGTAACATCCAGAGATTTTGGGAATTTATTTTCATTCTTTTAATATTTCCACTTCACAAAATAGTATGTATATAAATTTTTTTTATATTATATAACTATGATTGGATTATGTTATATAAAACAACAATGTAAGATATCACTACACGGAATAGTGATTTGGATTTTGTTACACAAAACATCATGTTTCGGTGAGACAACAAATTATTTTTATAATTATTTAAAGAAGATAGTAATATACTAGATGTTAAATTTTTAATATAAATATTAATAATTTTTTTAAAATATTTTATATAATAGTTTTGATAATGAAGCATATAATTATATGTAAAATCATTATATGTTTAGACTACTATTTTCTAAAATGAACTTTTTTTCATTTCCTTCAATGGAAATTATTAAAATTAATTCTAGAAACTCATTGAAATTGATTTTGATAAAATAAAATTATTATTGACATCAGAATATCAAAATTATCAAAGGGTGAATTTTGTATGAAAAGTTTCAATTTTCGATGATTATTGAAAAATACTACATAGTAATTAAAACCCAACTTTTTTATTAAAATAATACTTTTAAATTAAATTGATTTTAATATAAATATATATATAGTACATATTTAATCCAATTTTTTTCATTAGAATCATTTTTATAATAAAATAAGATACCAAAAAATTAATGTTCTTTGGAACCTCTCTTTTACCCACATTCTAGCCACATTTATGGGTTTAGCATAACATGTAATTTTATCACTTATTTGATATTAAATTTGAAAAATGGACTTATATGGTTGTAATAACTTTGGAAAAAGCGGTCTAACTTTGTTAAATTAATTTTTTTGTGAATATTAAATTTTGAATTTTATTTATCGCACTTAAAGGTAAATAATGTAATTAAAGGTAGATATAATATTCTAATAATAAAAATTACACTAAAACATGTCATAATTTCATTTGATTATTATTTTTATACCCAAATCAATATTAGGTATTAAATATGATCCTCTTTAATCCACATGTGTAAGATTATAACATTAATTAGATTTTATTTAACAAATAATTAAACGATCCACATTCAAATTTTAATAACTAAATAAAATATAATATAGGGTTGTACGTAAGATAAATTAAAATATAAAGATACTTTAGAAAGATAACGAATTTATTTATATCCTTATAATTTATTTATTATATTTGTACCTTAAATTAAAATTTTAATTATGACACAATGATGATGTACTGACAGATTTATTAAAGGATCATTGAATTAAATGATATTAATAATATTTATAGAAATATCATTTGAGATATTTATAGAAATATCATTTGAGATATTTTTATGATTTTATAAAAAAAGGCTTGTTATTAAAAGTGCCAAAATTGACATAAATGATATTTTGAAATAAATTATAATTTATTAAATTAAAGAAAATTTATAAAAATATATATTTCTACAAACAATCAATAACAGTGTAAAATATTTAATTAATGATCCTACTATGTTTATTTTGTCATTTTTTTGTTACTATATTATCCATATAGTGTAAAATGACATGTTGTCACGGGAAATGTATAATTGATTAACTAAGGGATATGGAAAAAGAATACAAGGCTCATTTTGTGACCTAAAAATATCCCAAAATAATTGGTTGAGGGAATTTTGTTAAATTATAATATCAAATTAGAAATAACTCACTTTCAAGATTTTTTAAATCTATGATAAATTTATAAAGAATTAATAGTTTCATATTTTTTGAAAGTTCCACTATTACATCTTATAAATAAAACATCTCTGTTTCTTTTATTCACACCTATATACCCTTTTGAATAAACTAAACCCTGCCCGGTTTTTCTCCCAACATCCCCCATTCACCCTATAAGCCTTTATGTGGGTATAATGAAACTCAAGGAGGCCTTTTCAGTCAAACAAAAAGGAGATAGCCGATTGAAAGGTATAATATTCTCTCAAACTCCTTTCAAAATTTTCATTCTCTACCACCTAGTGTCTTTTTATTCAAAATTTTTAAATAAATATTATCTTTAATATAATAGTAGTTCGTTATGATAATATTTATACATACACATACACATAAATCCATCTAATGGATATCAAAATTATTGTTTCTATTTAAAGTGAACTACTGCCACATGAAATGATGATTGTTCATTATTTTATATTACCACCAATTATGGTGTCCATTATGATGTATACACTATATATATATATTTTATATAATATTTATTATTTATTTATTCTTATTTATTCTATTTTACAACACATACCTTTTATCTTTCAATTTTTTTGTTAATAAGATATTCTCATTTGAGGAAGAGTGGAATACCGTCAACCCAATGCAACATGATTCATTCACACATCACATTGAATGTATTAAGTATGGGTTTAGTTGAATTATATTATATATTATTTATAATAATACTACTCAAATAATTATATATATTTATATAATCATATTTCATTTTTAAACTATCTTTCAATATGATAATTAAAATGGTAACATCACTCATATGTACGTATGACATGCTATCCCAATGAACAGTGTATTCAATTTTATAATTATTTTTGATATAGATTATTATAGTATTAATATAATGGAAATATATGTTATTTATATCTTGATTTATAATCTGGAATAATTTTATAATTATAAGGACCAATGATATAACATATAAACACGCATTCAAAGAATAACACGAATATCACAAGATTTGAAACCTTAACATAAGATCATTAACAATAGGGTAATATCTGGTCATAATCAAACAATAAATGGTATTATATATAATAATATGTTTATGTAAAATATTTATACAAAATTTATAATTATTATATTGGAATCTTGTAAGAGTATAAAGAGTGTCTGGACATAAGGTAAGGGTATTTTGCTCTCACCTTTATTTATATGAGACATGAACCTCATTCACTAAAAGATTCTTTTTAATGGTGTATATACTTCTCATGAATGTGTTGTATGAGTCTTATACAGATGACTATTATTTTTATATGTACTTTAATTTTATTTTTACTTGGTACATTAGAATCTATTGATTATAATGTGATTTCACAATCTATTAAACATTTGGGATTGTTTTCTTTTAAGTCCTCATTTAGTAATATTTATTTGTGTCCATGTTTTCTAAAAATGATTTCATAATAATTTTTACTATTATTATATGGATGTTTAAATTAATTTTTACCCATTTTTACTTTTTTACTTCATATTTTGAATAGAATCCTTATTTTATTTTCCAAATAAGGTACTTTTTTACTTTTCCAGCTAAGGATTGAGAATATTTTTTCTAACATATATGTAATTAGTGGGTTTTATGCTTTAATGACTCTTTATTACATGAAATCATACACTATAGCATTATTATGTTACTTTCAAATAAAATTTTTTCTCATAAAAGTTTCAATAATTTTATGAAAGGTAAACTATTTCATGACAAAAATGATATATTCCTTAGTAAAAAGTTTAAATTATTTTCATGATTTAATTATATGTTTTCAATGTTTTTCAAAATAAAATGGATTTTAAAATGTTTAATGTTTTTAAAAGTTGTTTTTAAATAAAATTCATCTTCCATGTGATATTTCAAAATCATTCTCCACATATGATGACATACTTTATTATTATTCAAGAATACCATTCATATTATTTCTATGAATGGAATATGTTTATTAGAATGATGTTTATGAAACCCCTTTATTTTCACTCATTGTTCTTTTAATTAAATGATTGTGAATTATATCTCTTTTTTATAGTTTATTATATGATTACATGTTTATGACATACATTCCATTACATTGGTTATGATATGATTATTTTTATCTTTTGGTACATGTATGTCTGATTTAATTTGGAAATAGGTGGGGTGTATATCACCATATGATGCATTGGGTAATGATAAAAAACTCATGAGGTATATATGTTATGAGTGAACCCAATATCATGATAGATATTCTTTGTTTAGACCATGTTTTCAAGTCCATAATCTTATATGTGGACATTATTTTCATGTTTGTAATTCAATTCATATACTCGGTTTTCATTTCCATATATTTATTAAATGGAATAATTTCATTATAATAGTGAGTAAACTTATTACTAATTACAAATATTCACAATGCTTTCAATATTTCATCCTTGTTTCAATTTTAAGAGCTTATAGATTATGTTATTTTATTTTCTTATGATTCCTGTGTGCCTTAGATATGGTGGTAATGTTCTCATAATGTTGTAATAATTTTCTCATAACCATATGGACATGTTATTCTAATGTATCTGTTTTTTTTACCCTTACTAAGAATCTGATCTCACTTCTTTTTTGTTTCTTTTCCCCAAGATATATGGAATGGTTTTATGATGGAGTACTAAAGTGGAAAAACCTTACGGGATATATTTAATATCTTCCACTAGATTAGAATAATGTGTTCAACATTTCCAAATACACTAAACTAATATGGTCATTGGGATTCATTATGTTTAATGTATTAAGTATTAAATAATTGATATGTAACTTCCATGTACATCAATAAAATTTAAGCATAGTTGGTATCAGAGTTATGGTTTAGTTATGTATTGGAAACTTTAATGTCAATACTTTATCAAGATCCCTAGTGATATTTCTATGAATATTTATATGGATTTCCTGAGGATGAATATAATTATAGGTTACAATCCTAGGGTATTTATGATAATCTTGAACATCCTTTGGTTAAACCTATGAAATTATAGATTGAAATGTTATAAGTAATTTCCCTTACATATGTGTTTTTAATATTTGATATGAATATCTCACACTTTTCATAGTCTTGGTCATTAGATTGAACTCGATTGAACATTGTTGACCTTGAATGATTCAAATATGGAACGTATGATAACAATTAAACCTGATTTCCTAAGTGGAAACATCAGGAAGAGAATGAAGAACGTTATATATGTATTTGTTATACTACTAAAAATAAAGAGACTACAAATGACAAACAAAAGGTTTGGGATGTTCAAGAATTATTGTTTACATTAAGCCTAAGAAGATTGGTATGATTATGGTTTAGGATCCTTAAGACATGATTCATATTTTAGAAAAGACTAAGATGATGGATCCTGATTAAAGGTTTATGTTAAAATATTGATGATTGAGATTTATATGTTTTGGAATTCAAATATCATATTATAAAAACCATTAAATATATACGTTTTTTCAGTTTTTCATTAAGTATTTGAAATGTTATGTTGACTAGTTCTAAGGACATAAAAATAAATTTAGGTAATAAGCTGAAATTTTTGGAAAACACATTAAGGGAAGGATGATCCTTAATATGAGCATGATTTATAGATAATGATATATGGATAAATGTGTGTTGGATTTGAATATGTAAATTAGATGATACAAAATCAATTTTAAATAATTATAGATTTATTAACATGTATGTTATGATATCATGGATGATGTTTACATATTTTAGGATGTGAGAATAAACAAACATGAATGTTTTCAATATGAATGTATAGTAATTCAGGTTATATCAATATTTCAAGAGAATTAATTCTTATGGTATTAACATGTTTGTAATGTGGTAAACATGACCTACCTTATGATATATGGGAGATAAATGTCCAAAAGATTTAGTATATCTATTTCTAATTATATGGATTTTTATATTTCAGAATGATTTTAGTCTTATCAATTTATGGAATTATTTAGTTAAACACTAAATAAGTTTGTGAGATTAATGTATTAACTTACCATTTATAGATATTTACATATTTTATAACCTATGATAACATTATTTTTGAAGAGAGATGGAATGGCCTATTTTTATTCTCATGATTATTTAATTCTTTAGGAATGAAAATTTTATCTTTATTTCATAGAATAAGAGATGAAGTGAAAATTGATCATGGAGAAACAAAGGGTGATGTCGTGTTGTAATAAATAAACTTATCTTCTCTAAAAATTATTCAACATTTGGAAAAGGGATCGTGATGTAAAAGGGTGACCTATTATCATAATTTTTTATTATATCAATAAAATCATCCACACATCTAAAGTTCACTATTTTCTAATTGATAACATTCTCTATATCACGCTATTTCTTATGATCAGCGATCTTTATCAATCTCTAAAATTAGTTATTCTTTTCTTTCATTCCCAAATATACACCAATGTTCTTCTACATAGATTCCTAGTCATGATTTAATTTGGAAAAATTTAAATTTTCTACTATACCTTTTTTTTTGAAAAATAGTTTTAGTATTTGTTTCTTTGATATGGGGTTCTATATTTTTTATAACCCTGACTAATTTCATGGACGAAATTTATTTTTAGGAGGGTAGAATGTTACACCTCGAGACATTATGAATTTTTTACTTTTTATTTTTGATATTTTCTCATCACTCAACATGGTGTATAAATTTATTTTATTATATAATAGAACTATGTTTGGATTATGTAAAACATAATAGTGATGGAAGCTTGCACTACATGAAACTGTGACATGACATACGTTACACGAAACACTGAATTTCTATGAAACAACACTTTAATATTAAAATTATTTAAATAAGATAGTAATATCCTAGAAGATAAATTTTAAATGTAATTATTAATAAATAATTTTAAAATATTAGTTATTATGGTATTGATAATGAATCATATCATTTTTGGTTATATCATTATATGTTTAAAACTACTGTTTTCTAAAATGAAGAGAATTTATTTTCCCTCTATGAAACAAAATAAAATTAATTTTATTAAATCATAGAAAATTATTTTGATAAAATAAACATAACATTTTAATTTAAAATTTAAAAAATACCTTATGGTGATTTTTTTATTCAAATGTTTCAATTTTTTTATGAAAAGTCAAAAATATTGCAAAGTAGTTAAAAACCAACTTTTTTATTTAAATAATGATTTAACTTTAAATTGATTCTAAATTAAAAATAGATAAATAATAATTATATTAATCTAATATAATTAATTTTAATTGACATAATAATAGAATTGGACACAAAAAATTATGGATCTTTGGAACCTCACTTTTGCCCGCCTCTTACCATATTTGTTGGATTAACATAGACCATAATTTTACTACTTATTTGAATTTAATTTTCAAAAACGTCCATACATGTTATTAATCAGTATGAAAAATGTGGTCTAATGGTATCAAAATAGTTTTTAGTGAATAGTAAATTTTGACTTTTATTTACCATAGTAAAATGTAAATAGGGTAATTAAAGGTTAAAATAATATTATAATAATATAAAATTACCCAACCACATTTCCTAATTTCATTTAATAATTTATTTCAACTTAAATCAACTGTAGGTCATAAATATGATCATTTTTAAGCACCTTGTGTATTATTAGAAGATTTATTATATTTTATTTAAAGAATAATTAAATATTCCTTATTAAAATTTTAATAAATAAATAATATATAATATAGGGACATACATAATGAAAATTAGACTGAAAATATTCATTAGAAATTTAATAAAATTATCTACATCATGATTATTTATTTATAATATTCATACATTAAATAAATAAATTTAACTGTTACACGACAATGTTGTTGTAGTAGATTTATTAAAGAAGAATAAATTAAATGATATTTTTAATATTATAAAAAAATAATTTGAGCGATTTGGATGACTATTAAATTTTCGGGATAAATTAATGTATCCTTTTTGAAGGAATCAAGTCATTGGTATTTTTATAAGTAATACATGTAATTAATGGTGTCAAATTTGACAAAATTGTTATTTTATAATAAATAATATTATATTATATGATAAAAAAATTAAAAAAAAATCTATATTTCATCCAACTAACATTAAAAGACTCAAATATGTAATAAATGATCCAATTTTTGTTCTTTTGGAATTGTATAGTATGTATAGTAACCCAATAGTGTAAAAAGACAATTTGTTATGGTATGAGTTAAATTGATTAACTAAGGGTAAAAGTAAAAAGATATGATTCATTTTGTGACCTAAAAAATACCCAAATTCATTTTATGAGGTTATTTAGACCCATATTCATATCATATTCGAAATAAATAAATTTTGTGCTATTTTAATTCTAATATCAATTTATAATAAATTAAAAGTTTTGGAGTTTTTTAATGTTCCCATCACACCTCTTAAAAAAGGGTACATGTCCTTCTCTTTTATGGACACATCTGAATCATTTTATCTCTTCCAAAACATAATATATTCTTCACAAAAAATCAATCCCTTACTCTTATAATCCTTACCTTGGGATTAAGGAAGCTCAATGAACCCTTTTGGCATAAAACAAAAAGAGTGACCCGATTATGAGTTAACAACTTCTCTCAAGCTCCTTTCTTAATTTTCATTCTCTATCCCATTCTCTATATTTATTCGATTCATTTTGGAAAATAGTAGAATCATCAATGTACTTGAATGTTGTTATGATAATATTTATTCATACCCTTAAACTCAACTCCATCTCATGTATATGAACATAATTATTTTGTGTATGGAGAACTACTACCTCACAGAATGATGATTACTCATTTTTCCATTACCACCAATATTGTTGGCCATTATGATGGAAAATCTATTTATATATTTTATATATTAAATTTATTATGACTTTCATCTTCTGTATTAATATTTATAACACATTACTTTTTAACATTCCATTTGGTGTTCATATGGTAATAATGTTTGGGGAAGTGTGGACTACCACCCCCTTAAAGCATTTTGATTTGTTAACAAATCAGATGAAAGGAATTAAGTATCTGAGTAGTGAAATAATATGATATATATGATATAATAATTATATTAGAAAAATTATATATAGATATATATAAATTCATTTATAAATTTATATGTCATATACATACATTCATTCAATACGACAATTAAAACAGAAACAACCTTCATGTGCACGTACGAAAAGTCGTCTCCATGAACGTTGTATTTATTTCAACATTTCATTATGATATAGATTTTTGTAATATACATATTCTGAATATATATGATATTTATATCATTGAATATTTTCTTTAATAATGATATAATTATAAGGACCCATGATATAACAAATTAAGTCACATGTGCAGAACAATGATAATATTTCCTAATCCAAAACCCTGTTGTAAGATTGTGAATAAGAAGGTAATATAAGGTCATAATAAAAACATATGTGTTATTTTATATAATTATATTCTTCTGTAAAATATTTATAATAAATTTATATTTAATATACATGAATCCAAATTGAGTACAAAGAGAGTCTGGACACATGGTACGGGGTTTTTTGCCTGAAATTATTTAGGTGAGGCACGATCCTCGAACAATACTTGTTCCTTCTACATGGTGTATATACTTACCATTAATTTCTAAAATGATTCTAATGTTTAATATTATGATATTATTATATTCTTTTAATTTCTTTTTTTTCATGTGGAATACGATTCTATTGATTATAATTAGATTTCACTATCTCTTCCATATTTGTGATTTTTTTGTTTGTGAATGTGCATATTTCCATTAATTTGATTTCTTGTGATTTTGTTTGATTACTTTTCCTCTATATTTTGATGATATCATAATTTATGTTATTTTAATTTTTTGTGATTCTTATCACTTTGTAAATATAAGATATTTATCTATACTTTTTTAGTTAACGAGGGAGTTTGAAAATGACTATCTATTTCTCTTAAAATTCAATGAAGTTGCTACTATGTTTTTAAAAACTCAACATTTCACTTTTTTAAAACATTTCTGTATATATTTTACTACAAAAACTACTATTATCCAATTTACATGAAACATGATTATATGGACATATAGAATTATTATATTAATTTAATTAGTTTATATCAAATTCTAACAATATATTTTGAATAGACTTTCAATTACATGAATTTATTCTATGCTGTTTTGTAGTAGTAGTTTTATCATAATTGTTTTGCTTCTATTTTTTAATGATTTTAGGATCTGTAGATGTCAGTGTTAATTGGTTATTTTTTTCGAAAGATAATATGATTTTCTAAGAATCACTAGTTTTGACCAAAGTCTGAATCTGCTATTTTGATCCCTTAAAAATTATTTGAAGATTGTCAAAATTTTCTGTCCAGATTTCATACAAATGTATGGTTAATTTCTTATCTCACAAAAGAATGGTTCATTTTTTCTTACAAAATTATGGTTCATTTTTATCTCATAAATGTATGGTTCATTTTTATCTCACAAAAGTATGGTTCATTTTTTCTGACAAAAGAATGGTTCATTTTTATCTCACAAAAGTATGGGTCATTTTTTTCATACAAAAGTATGGTTCATTTTTATCTCACAAAAGTATGGTTTTTTTTCATACAAAAGTATGGTTCAATTTTTTCTTTCAAAAGTATGGTTCATTTTTTTCTTAAAAAATTATGGTTTATTGTTTATCTCTCTAAAGAATGGTTTACTATTCATACCATACATTACGTTACTGTTCATAATATACGTCATTGTTTATACCCTACGTTATTGTTCATACACGACATTACTTTACTGTCCATACAATACGATACATTACTGTTCATTCTGAAGTTGTTGTTTACTCTAAAGTTACTGTTCTCTCCAAATATACTTTTCAATCTGAAGTTACTATTAACTCCAAAGTTACTATTCACTTCGAAGTTACTGTTCATTCTGAAGTTATTATTCATTCCGTGCAATTTTTTAAAAATTGATTTTCTGCAAATATATGTATTATTTTTTAATGATTTTTTTGTGAAAAAAATTCACTAAATATAAGGATCATAATCAAAGAGTATTTAATATTTTTTGTGCTATATTCATAGAGAAAAATTAATAATTTTTTTCTACGTCTTTTATAAATAAATTTGGACATTTCAAAATTATTTAAATTCAAATGTTTGAATATAATTTCAGAATCTGCTGCTAGTTTCTAGGAAGTGTTTTGACTACATTTAAATCATTTTAAATGGATTTAAAATTCTTTTTTGAATCATTACATTATTTTATTATTATGGAGATTTTATTGGAAGTCTTATTCAAAATATTTTGAATTAGTTTATTAGAAATTTATTCTATTGGAATAAAGAAGCAACATTGATGCTATTTTCACGGAGATATTTAAGGGAGCTCTTAACTAAATTAATTTTGAATATCCTAAGTAAGAGAAGTTTTTGCACCTACTATATATTTTTATTCTATATATATATCATTATCTCTTGCAGGAAGAAATAAAACACAATAAAAAGAGAAGGTGGTGTGAACTTTGAAGCTGATGTGCATTTGCAACGTCCTACGACACTCTGCTTCATCACCTGCTCGTTATCTCAAGTGCTAAATTAATTATGCTTCGACAACAATTTCATTGACTAGACGTGATGATCTAAACCTCAAGAACTAGCAGATGTGGTTTAATGTTTATATTCTCATTCATCTGGTTCTGAGTCTGTAACACTACTTCTCATCTCACACATGCACATTATTTTTCGGTTTATGCTTTTTCACACAGAAGCCTTATTTTTTATTCTTTTTCCCCGGGTTGTGGCTCCTAGATTCTAATGTAAGGATCATAGGGTTGTGACTCTCTGTATCTAATGTCAGGACAGTTTGGGTTGTGACACCCTGTATCTAATGTCAGGTTGTAAGGGTTATAAATCCCCACACAAAAGTTAGTGTCATGGATATACCTCCACTAGAAAAAGATTTTGTAATTGGGTTATGATTCTCCTTTAAAAATCATTTTTAGTGAACATGTATCTCTCACCGAGTAGAGAGGTATATGAGTAGAGTAGGACCACTTTGGACCAAACTACTATAAAAAACATCCTTTTGTTATTTACTTTTTCCACTGCTAATTAACCTTAATAATTAACTTTGATAAATAATTTATTTGATTAAAATTTTTAATCTGGTCTATTCACCCCCCTCTAGACCATCTTCAATTACCATGCCCGACCTAATAATTGGTATCGAGGGGAAACATTCGTAATAATATTTTTGAACTATCATTATATTTATTTACACCAAATATTAGAACCATTGGTTATTCCTTAAGGAATTTATCCAACGAATTTTTTTAGTCTGATTTTATATTTTACTATACTAAACTATTCTTAGACCTCACAGTCTAAGGATAAAGATCTTATAAGATGGAAGTATTGAACCCAAATGATGTTTGGATTCCTAAGATGCCACCATATTTTGATGGAAATGATTATGGATACTGGAGATCCTGAATGGAGGCATACCTCAAACAGTTGAGCATTGAGCACGAGTCTATCATGTCAAAACAATACACACTACCTGAAGCTAATCCAGATACTCTTAAAAGAATTGATGCGAGTAGATATGTCTTAAATTACAATGTTATTAATATTTTATATTGTGCTATTAACATAAGTGTTTTTAGTCGTGTGTCTGTATGGAAGACAACTCATGAGATTTGGAAGATTTTGAAAGATACTCAGCTTGGATCTGATAAATTGATCTGAACCAAGCTTGGAATGCTTCGTTTTGAATATCAAGACATCACGATGGGTGAATATGAAACTGTAACCAAAATGTTCCATAGATTCACAAGCCTTTTTAATGGAATTAATTCACTTGTAGAAGCTCTGAAAAATCCTCAAATTGTTGAACGACTCCTAAGAGAATTACTAAATAAATGGAATGAAAATAAGGCTGTCATTGATGAAAGAAAGAACTTAAAAGAGTACACACTTGAGGAATTGATTGGATCACTACTCCAATATGAATTGTAACTAAAGAACACAGTTGATGAGGAGACAACAAAAAGAAAAGGTGTGGCTTTTATGTCTATAAATGTTATGTCTAATAATTCTTCTGATTATGATCTATATGATATTAAAAAGGAAGACATGGCTCAGATTGTAACTAGAGTCTACAAAAGAATGAAAAAGAAAGGTTTCAAAAAACAGTTTAGTAGAAATCCTAAAAAAGGAAAATATAAGGGAAATAAGAAAGGTGATACAAATTACAATGCTTCAGATGTAACTTTTTATGAGTGTAGGAAAAAAGGTCTTACCAAACCCGATTGGCCTAAACTAAAGAATAAAGACATATACAAAAAGAAGGATAAAAAGGCATTGAAAACCATCTAGAGTTGTACTGATGAATCTGATTCTAGTGAACAATCTAAAAATGACAAATAATATTCTAACTTATGTTTTCGGGAATCACTAGATGAGGTTTGTAATCCAAGTAATTATTCTAAATGTTTTGATTCTGAATATAAATTTGAAAACCTTAATGCTTTCGAATTAAATAAATACATTTAAAGATTAAAATAAGATATTATCAACGATGATGATTTACATAATAAACTAAATGAAGATAATGAAAAAATAATTTCTGAAAATAAATTACTTTTGCAAGAAAATAATTTTTTTTAAAACAATACTTCTACTTCTCATTCAACAATTTATGATAATTTGAAAACTTCTCAAGATTTGAATGAGAAATTGAAAATGGAAGTTGAATGTATTAAACAAAATTTATCTGCTTTTATTCAAGGTCGTGAAAATATAATGATATGATGTCTTTGACTAAAACTGATAAAAATAAATATGGTTTTGGTTATGATAAATGATTACCTCAAATGTATAAAACCTGTTTTGTTAAAAGTAAAAATGGTTGTACTTCAATTGTTACTTGTTTTAAATGTGGAATGAATGGTCACTATGCCAATGACTGCTCACATAGATTTAAACAATATTTGGGACTTACAAAAACTAATATTTCAAAATCCTTATTATCAAGAGTACCTTACAATACATGTTTAAATTCTGTATAAGTGCCTAAATTTTTTATTACTAATCATATTGGACTCAAAGTAGCTTGGGTAATAAAATTTTCAATTAACTGATTTTTGTAGGAAAAATGCCTTGGATGTCTCAAGAATGACATATGGTACATGGACAGTGGATGATCTAGGAATATGACTGGAGACCCATCACATTTTACCTCATACAACACATGTGATGGAGGCACTGTTACTTTTGGAGACAATTACAAAGGCAATGTAAAAGTTTTGGTAAAGATGGTATTTCAAATTCTACAAATATTTCAAAAGTTTTATATATTGAAGGTTTAAAATATAATTTAATTATTATATCACAATTATGTGATGATGGAATGGAAGTTAAATTACAAAATGATAAATTTTTAGTTTTTAAAGATGATTCATTATTGTTTTATGCTAATTCAAAAGATATTATTTATACTATTGATTTTTCCAAACTAACTGTTCAACATGTAATGTTTTTGAATACTGTAGAGAATCACAACATCCTTTGGCACTGATGTTTAGGACATGTTAATTTCAGAATGTTGCATAAGCTCTCAAAGCAAGAGAATGTTTTACAGCTTATGTCTTTGTGTAATAAACAACTTCATGTTTGTGAATCCTGCGTGAAAGAGAAGAAACACAAAATTTCTTTTAGACCTATCAATAAGATAAGTGCTATTAAGACTCTATAGTAGGTAAGTCATGATTTATTTTGTCCAACTCATATTTCTAGCCTTGGTGGAAAGAAATATACTTTAGTAATTGTTGATGATTATAGTATAATTACTTGGGTATATTTTCTAACTCATAAAAATGATACTTTATCTAAATTCACAGATTTCTATAAATTAGTTCAAAATGAAAATGGTTTTATGATTATTTCTATTCCTAGTGATAAAGGCCGGGAATTTGATAATTTAGATTTTGAAAAATTATGTGAAAAGAATGGATATTTTCATAATTTCCCTTCTCCTAGAACACCACAACAAAATGGTGGTGTAGAATAGAAAAATATAACTCTTATTGAAATGGATCTAACTATGTTAAGTGAATATAATCTGCCTAGATATTTTTGGGTTGAGGCTATTTTTAATGCATGTTATATTTCAAATAGAATTATTATTAGAAATTTTCTAAAGGAAACACCTTATGACTTATTTTTAAAAAAATACTAATGCTGGTTATCTTAGAGTTTTTGGATGAAAAGTTTTTTTTTAAATTCAAAGGATAATTTAGATAAATTTTACTCTAAATGTAGAGAGGTATAAGAGTAGAGTATTCCTACTTTGGACTGAAGTACTATAAAAACATCATTCCATTATTTACTTTTTACACAGCTAATTAACCTTAATAATTAACATTTATAATTAATTGATTTGATTATATTTTTTAATCCGATCTATTCACCCCGCCCCCTCTAGACCATATTCCATTACTCGGTCCAACATGACATGCACCTAATTGGAACTAGGTGGATCTTTAGAAAAAAGCTGGATGAATCTGGACAGATTGTCAGAAACAATGTCAGGCTTGTTGCTCAAGGATAATCTCAAAAAGAAGGTATAGAATTTGAAGATTCATTTTCACCTATTTCCAGGTTAGTGGAAATTATAATTTTGTTTGCCTTTTTATGTTTTTATGGGTGTAAATTATATCAAATGGTTGTAAAAAGATCTTTATTAATTAGTTTTATTACTGAAGAAGTTTATGTTTCTCAACCCCCTAGTTTCGAAAATGAAAAATTTCACAACCATTTTTCTAAATTATCTAAATATTTATACATTCTCAAACAAGAACCTCATTCTTGGTATGAAAGAAATTATTTATTTTATTAAAAAATGGTTTCATGAAAGGAAATGTTGATCCCAAACTTTTTAATAAAAGATCTTCTAATGATATTTTAATTCGTCAAATCTATGTTGATGATATAGTTTTTGAATCATCTAGTGAAATAATTTGTAATGATTTTTTATTATTTATGTCTTCTAAAATTTGACATGAGTTTAATGAGAGAGTTAAAGTTATCTCTTGGAATTAAAATTTCTCAATGGAAAGATGGAACTTTTATTAATCAATCTATGTATGCTAAAGTTATAGTTAAACAATTTGTTCGTGATTCCTCTAAATATATTAAAACTCATATGGGTACTAATTTTAAATTAGATAGTGATACATCTGGTAAATCAGTTGATTTTACAGTTTAGAAAGGTATGATAGGTAGTTTGCTATATTTAACTACATCTAGAGTTGATATCATTTCTAGTGTTTGTTTATGTGCTAGATTTCAAGATGGTCCAAAAGAAAGTCATATTACAGCTGTAAAAATAATAATTAGATATGTTAAAGGAACTTTTGATTCAGGTTAATTTTATCCAAAATATAACTATTTTGATTTAACAACTTATTCTAATTCTTATTTTGGAGGCTGTAGAATTGACCGAAAAATCACATCAGGTATGTGTCATATTTTGGGAAAATGTTTAATATCTTGGTCATCTAAGAAACAATTATATGTTTCTTTATCTACTACAGAAGCTGAGTATATCTATGATTCTAGTAGTTGTTCTCAATGTTTATGGATTAAGAAAACATTATGTTATTTTGGTGTTTATCTTGATAAACTACTTATTTATTGTCACAATACATCTGCAATTTCAATTTCAAAAAACCCCTTACAACATTCTCAAACAAAATATATTGATCATAGATTCCAATCATTCGATATCATGTGAATAAGGGTGATATTGTTTTCGAATTTATCCCTTTTGAAAATTAACTTTCAGATTTTTTGACAAAGCCTTTAGACTCTGCTCCATTTGAGAAAATTAAATTTTCTCTTGGTATGTTGTAATTTTAAATTTTCTTTATTAAATTTTTTAGGGGTAGCATGTTTGCACATTTTGTTTATTTACAAAAAGTGGGAGAAATTTTTGAGAGAAGGGTTGGGGAAAAATAATTTGGTTTTAATCATTTTAAAAATTTAATTATGGTTTAAATGTTTTTATTGTAATCAAACAAAAAGAGGGAGATTGTTTGTGCATGTGCATATTTCCTTTAATATAATTTCTTGTGATTTTGTTTGATTAATTTTATTCTTTATTTTAATGATATATTAATTTATGTTATTCGGATTTTTTTGATTATTATCACATTGGAATGATAATATATTTATCTATACTTTATTAGTTGATGAGGGAGTTTTAAAATGCTTATCTATTTCTCAAAAAATTCAATGATGTTGCTACTATGGTTTTAGAAACTCTACATTTCACTTTTTTAAAGCATTTCTGTATTTATTTTACTACAACTTCTACGTTTATCCGATTTACATGAAACATGATTATATGGAAATATAAAATGTTTATCTTTATTTCATTAGTTTTAATAAAAGTATAAAAATATCTTTTGAATGGACTTTTAATTACTTGAATTTATTCTATTCTGTTTTGTAGTAGTAGTTTTCCCATAATTGTTTTGCGTCTGTTATTTAATGATTTTAGGATCTGTAGATGTCGGTTTTAATTGGTTATTTTTGTGGAAAGATAAAACGTTTTTCTAAAAATCATTAGTTTTGACCAATGTCTGAATATTCTATTATGATACCTTAAATGTTCATTGAATTTTGTCAAAATATTATGTCAGATTTCATACAAAAGTATGGTTCATTTTAATCTCACAAAAGAATGGTTTATTTTTTCTTACAAAATTGTGGTTCATTTTTATCTAAAAATAGTATAGTCCATTTTTATCTCAAAAAATTATGGTTCATTTTTTCTGACAAAAGTATGGTTCATTTTTATCTCACAAAAGTATAGTTCATTTTTTTTTACAAAAGTATGGTTCATTTTTATCTCACAAAAATATGGTTCATTTTTTCATACAAAAGTATGGTTCATTTTTTTCTTACAAAAGTATGGTTCATTTTCTTCTTACAAAACTATGGTTTATTGTTTATCCTAAAAAAATATTGTTTATTGTTCATACCCTATGTTACGTTACTATTCATACCCCATGTTACTATTCATACCCTACATTACAGTACTGTTCATACCCTACATTACAATTCATACCCTGTGTTACTTTACTGTCTATACCTTACGATATGTTATTGTTCATTCCGAAGTTATTATTCACTTTGAAGTTATTGTTAACTCTGAAGTTATTGTTCACTTCGAAGTTACTGTTCATTCTGAATTTTTTGTTCACTCCGAAGTTACTCTTCACTTCGAAGTTTCTCTTCATTCCGATGTTACTATTCATTCCGTGCAATTTTTAAAAAATTGATTTTCTTACAAATATATAGATTATTTTTTAATGATTTTCTTGTGAAATTTTATCAGTAAATATATGGATCTTAATAAAAGATTTTTTAATATATTTGTTTCTATATTTATAAAGAAAATTTAATAATGTTTTTCTACGTCTTTTACAAATAAATTTGGATGTTTCAAGATTATTTAAATTTAAATGTTTGAATTTAATTTCAGAATCTCTTGCTAGTTTTCATGAATTGTCTTGACTACGTTTAAATCATTTTAAATGGATTTAAAATTATGTTTTGAATCATTCAATGCTTTTATTATTATGGATATTGTTTTAGAAGACTTATTCTAAATATTTTTAATTCCATTATTAGATATTTATTCTATGGGAGTAAAGAAGCTACAGTGCTGCTATTTACATGGAGATATTTATGGGATCTCTTAGATCAATTAAATTTGAATATCCTAAGGAAGAGAATATACTAACCCTGCTATATATTTTTATTCTCTATATATATCATTCACTCTTGCAGGAAAAAGGAAAACACAATATAATGGGAAAGTGTAGTGAAATTTGAACCTATTGTGCATTTGCAATGTCCTGTGACACTCTGCTTCACCACCAACTCATTCTCTCAAGCGATGAATTAATTCTTCTTAAACTACAATTCCATTGATGAGATGTGCTAATCTAAACCTCAAAAACTAACACCTTTTATTTAATTTGTATCTTCTCTTTCATCTGGTTTTGAGTTTGTAACACTACTTCACATCTCTCACACACACATTATTTTTCTGTTTATGTTTTTTTACACAAAAACATTATTTGTTAATCTTTTATCCTCGGGATATGACTCTCAGATTCTAATTTTAGGATCATAGGTTTGTGACTCCCTATATCTAAAGTCAAGACTATTTGGGTTGTGACTCCCAGTATCTAAAGTGAGGTTTTAAGGGTTATGACTCCCCACACAAGAGTCTGTGTCG
The DNA here is from genome assembly GCA_963277665.1 of Viscum album. Classification (NCBI taxonomy): domain Eukaryota; kingdom Viridiplantae; phylum Streptophyta; class Magnoliopsida; order Santalales; family Viscaceae; genus Viscum; species Viscum album. The sequence goes on along the minus strand of OY728164.1, from coordinate 260,439,463 downwards.
TGGTTATCCCTCCACTAGAAAAAGACTTTGAAATTGGTTTATGATTCCCCTTTAAAAATCCATTTTAGTGCACACATATCTCTCACCAAGTAGAGAGGTTTATAAGTAGAGTAGGACCACTTTGGACAGAACTACTATAAAAAACATCCTTGCATTATTTACTTTTCCGCTACTAATTAACCTTAATAATCCACTTTGATAATTAATTTGTTTAATTAAAAATTTTAATCTGGTCTATTCACCCCCTATAGACCACATGCCATTACCCTGTCCGACCATACATGTTTTGTTTAATGTCTATGTTTGTAATATTTATCTATGTCCATGTTTTCTAAAAATGTTTTCAATTTTTTAATCTTCTCAAATACATGTATAAAGGCATTGTGTACCAATTTATTGAGTTTTTTCATCAACATTTGAAAGTAATATTTCTTTCTTTTTCCAATCTAGTACTTTTTTTCCTAAAAAAGTTCATGAATAATGTTTTTCTAACTTATATAGAATGATTGAATTTTTATACATTCATGACTCATTATTAAGTTGAAGCATCCCATACCAGAATTTGAGTTTATTATGAAATAAAATTTTTGGTATTAAAATTGTTAATATTTTTATGAAAAGAAATATTTTTCAACAATAAAAGGATATCTTCATCAAGGATTGTTTTAAATTATTTTTAGAAAATATTTAAATGTTTCCAAATAGGAATAAACTAAAATTGTTTTCAAAATTTGTATATATTTAAAACTGAATTTTAAATAAAATTCACGTTCCAAGTGATCTTTCAAAATCCATCCCTACAAATGATGACATACTCTATTATTGTTCAGGAATACCATTCATATAATTTCTCTGAATGGTTTATGTTTTGATGGAATTATGTTTATTAAACCCCGTTCTTTTCATGGGTTATTCTTTTAATGAAATTTATATGAATCTTGTCCCTTTTTACAGGTTATTATATCATTATATGTTTTTGACACCCATTCTGAAACATTTATTTTGATATGATTATTTATGATCTTGTGGAACTTGTATATATGTATTAGGTATGATCTTTTTGGTACCTATCTCACCCTCTAATGAACTGTGTAAATATAGAAAACTCATGAGGTTTATATATTATGTGTGAAACTGATGTTGATGTTCACAATTATATGTGTGGACCTGGTTTTATTGTCAATAATTCTATGTGTGGACCTAGTTTTCATGTCCATAATTCTATGAATTGACCTGGTTTTCATGTCCATATATTTATGCAGTGTCAAATTTCATTTCCTTAATGAGAGGACTTATTATTATTTATAAATGTTCACGATGTTATAAGTTTATTTATTTGACACAAGTTATTACCTTATATCAATTTTATGATCATATAGATTCTGTTATTTGATATTTATAGGATTCAAGTTTAAGTTTTAAATTTTCAGAATGATATTATAATGTAATAATAATTTTCTCATGCACTTATTCTCATGTTATACTTTTGTATCTCTTTTTTAACACTTACTGACCATCTGAGCTCACCCATTTTTATGTTTCCATTCCACAAGATATAAGGAATTGTTTTAAGTAGGACTACTATTAGAGAGGATATTTTTGGGAGATGTTGATGATCATTCACTATATTAGAATAATTTTTCTATGTTTCCAAATGCACTAAACAAATACGGAATTTGGGAATCTTTTTCTGTAATGTATTACGTATTCCGTAAAAGTTATGTATTGTCCATGTACGTTAACCCTGAGTCTTTAATGATAAGGATATATTTAATGAATAATATATATATATATATATATTAAATAATATCTAATTCAATAAAGGTTAATTAATATATATATATATATTACTTTATTTCAATCCAATGAAAATTAAAAAAAATGTTCATGCGTACGTACGACCTAACATATCCATGAGCTGTATAGTTCATTTCTCTATCATTAAATATGTTGGATGAATCTAAGTATTTATATAATGAATTTATATTATACTTATATCATGATTTAAAAAATATATATTATGTATCCATTATAAAATTAATATTATCATAACTTTTGAAAAAAAATGTAATGAAAAACATAACAGTTATCACTCAGAATAGTAATGTTATAAAAGAATTGTTAAAATAAAGTGATTAAAATGTTTTTATAAAATAATATATTTTATGATATATATGATTATAGATATATAATAGAGGAGTAATATTTATATATATATATTATAATTTAGTTTATAATGTGTACAAATATATTCAAGACATGATGTCAGGGAATTTCATATCACTTTTATTTCTCTAATACTCATTCCTTATTCACAAATTGTTCTTTTCATGAGACATACATACTAAGCAAGAATTTATTTTTATGAGTGTTATACTATAAATGATTGGATTTAGATATCCATATAACATTTCATATTTCATGGGACTTATGATCCAAATAATTCAAAATTTGTAAGTGTATTATGATACAAACTCATCATTAATTAAGATTGTTTATGATTGTGATTTAGAGGATTAAATATTATGATATATCTCTCAATTAACTAAGGAAATTTATTACTCTATTTTTATTTCTATAAAATACATGAATTCCATAGAATTTCCCATACATATATACTCTAGAGTAAAAAATAATAATTGAAAACTAACATTATTTCTCTCTTCGGTCGAAAATATTTTTTCTTCCACATTATTGTTTTAAAAAATGATTTGAAGAATAATTTATATAATTTTTATTAAATTTTTGAATTATTTCTTATCCTTGTTTTAATTTTCCATAAAATAGTATAAAATAAATATTCGTGTCATTTTATAAAATAGGTAATTTAATCTTTTGATCAAAATGTAAAAACAATCGTTGATTTAATGTGCTTGTAATAAATAAAATTTTCATTATCATGAATACCCAATGTGTATAATACTACTTTTTATGTTTCCAATGTTATTTTTCAATAATTTTTTTACTTAAAATTTGTTATATTTTTAGATCTTAAAAAAATTATATCAAATTTAAATGGTTATTTTTCTTCACGAAATGTTACAAGTGACGTTTTTAAGAGAATTTTTAAGCGAACCTAAAATAATTTGATGTTAATTTTTATTTAATGAGGATATTTTCCAAAAATCAAATCTTTGTTTGTTCTATTTACGGGTTATGATTATTATATTTAGAGTTTTGTGAAACATGTTTCTTTTTCCATGGGTTATGCTATTTTGAATTGGTAAAATGATTATGAAACCCATTATTTTACAATGGGTATGATATAATGGATTATTTATGGAATATATTTCCTTTTCATGATTTATAATATAATTAAGGTTTTATGATCTTATGAAAAATATAAGTATGATTTTAATTATGTTGTGGGTGGTCCATAAATTATAAATCCATCAAATTAATTAGGTAATGGAGGGAAAGACATGTGTTAATTATGTTAAGTATGAACTCAATTTTATGGACACAATGAAACGTGTGGGGCTTGTTATAGGTCAATAATACTATATGTGGGCCATGTTTCATGTCTTTGAGAATTTTTATTAATTTGGATTCATGTCCATAAAATTATTTGTGGACCAAGTTTCATGTTCATATTGTTAATGGTGGACATGGTTTCATGTAAATAATGTTATTCAAGGAACTTATTCGTGTTAATATTATTATTTTATAGCCTTATTTCATGTACTTAACAAAATTTGGGTACCTGTTTCTTTTTATTAATCATAAAAATGTTAGAAGATTTTTTTTCATTTTCTTATATCGATTTTAATCTCTCATGGTTGATGTTCCTTGAACCCTTTATAAATCATGTCATGTAAACATCCATGTTAAATTAAAATACTCATTATTATGATCATTATTATTTAGATTATGATTTTCAAATTTTATGAAGATGTTCTCATGCATTTTTTATCATGTTATAAATATTTGATCATTGAAATCTCACTTTTTTACCCTGACTGAGTATCTGAGATTACTAATTGTTATGTTTCGCTTATTAAGGTTATGAAGAAAGGATAAAATTAGGTTACGTATAAGAAGATTAAAATATAATATGATCAGTATGGGAGATGTTTAATTTTTTTTAAAATAAGAATGAGTATATACACTCTATATAAAATAATCAGTTATAGTCCTCATGAATGTATTTTGAATATTTATTGAATATTCTTCTTAAAAATATGTAATATTTATATATGGAAATATTTTACCTATATATAAGATAAAACCAACTTGTATTTTCCTAGATAAGATAAAAATATTTATCCGACTATGGACTTATCATAAAACATTTATTTCAAATATTAACAAACCTCACAAACCATCTCTAGAATTACAAATGGACCAATAAAATAAGGATAAAACACCATCTTCATTAAAAATAAATGATGTACATAATATAGACATATATGAATATTGTCATTGTCTCAAAAATTACAATATTTTAATTGATTCCATTAATTATAATTTGAATTTCAACCTAATCTTGATTTTCTTATGTTTCTTTTAAAACATTTATACCTAATCAGAAGTCTCTAATATAATTTACCCCTAAAATAAAGACATCTTCCAAAATTATATATATTATTTGATTTATTGACCCAATAATCCATAGGAAACCATAAATGGATTCTTCAAAATATATTATTGGTAGTTTTTTATATGAAGACTCTTCCAAAGAAGTAGAGTCCAAACAAACATCTCTCAAATAAAGAATTTCATCTATAAAGAATAAATTTAATTGGACTAGATATATATTTATGGATAATATTCTATTATCAACATCACATGAGTAACCTAAGGATTTTTACATGCCCTGTGAGAATACTATAAATTGGTGTACCACTGAGATTGGGGTAAATCAAGGTTCTTCTTATGAGATTTTTTAATTATCTAAAATTAAAAATATAAACTAAGTTTTATTATGATATGATCATAAAAAAATATTCATCACTAATTTATATGAAATATAATAATGATAAAACTACTATAATTTTTACAATTTTATACCATAGTGAGGTAAACCAACTACTTTGTATGATTGGTATTTTACCATGGAATAATTTCTCAAGAAAAATCATATTATCAATTACATGTAGGAATGTAATATTGCAACAAAAACCAAAATTAATGCAACAAAAAATGTCTCCTGATTAGATTATACTATTCCCCATTAGTTACAAAGGCACTTCAAACACAATGAGAAGGCTATAAAATACCATCATTTTACATTTTGATAGAATGATGATATTCCTCTGAGATAACTATAATATAGAATCATGCTATTTCAAAAAATTTAATCCACTAAAAATTTTCATCTAAAACTCTAGAAACTACTTATTATGCTTCTAATAAGACAACATATTGTCCTCTAGGAAATTTTGTGCTTTTTATTCATCTATTAATTTTCCAAAAACTCATTTTCTAAAACACAATGAATTCTCTGCGGATTTTTTTTCACTCTTCCTACTATCATCCCAACTCTTGGAATATTCAGTAGCAGATAAAATTGGGATTTCAAAACGAACTACCACTATTATGTATCCATCCACCATATTATAAAAATGATTCCCATTTTTTCCAAAACATAAATACTTTTACATCATTGAAATATCCGTTAGAATTTCTTCGATGCACCCTTAATATATAAGGGTCAATATTCATCGTCATGTTTTACATAAATAGTGGATAGAACCTCAATCATTTCTTCATGAATTTTTATCCTTTTAACATCTATATCGACATCATTATAATTTTTTGAATTAAAAAAACATGTTATTTCACGCGACTTCTTTTAATTATATAACATCCATATATTTCATTTAATGTATTTCATTTTCAACATTTCCCATGAATTTCCCCTAAAATTATATCTTTTGGTTTTAAAATGAAATCATAAATTATTCCAAGACATCAAATGAACATTTACAACTAGCACAAAAATTAATTGAGCTTATTCATGAAAATACATAGAATAATTTTTTACCATATAATCTTCCCTGAACCTAGTCTTCAACATATTTCAATCATTACAACATATCACATTATTATGTTTTCACCTTAAAACAATTATTTTAAGATCATTTACTAGTAATTAAATATTTTTTATTTTTTATTATATTTAAAATTCATCAAAATGTATGATAACATAATATTCTTCTTATTTAGATATTGGGAATTATTATTTCATCAGATCTACCTATAATCGATGTTTTACTCAATAATAACCCCATTTAGTAATGCCTTTAGGTCTTCCTTAAAATAAATCGGCCTAACATCTAGTGATAACACATGTGTATTATTTTTTATATCACCTATTATTAAAACCTAAACAATTATACGTATGTATTCTAAATTATAATATATATTGATATTTTATTGACCCTACTAAAAAAACTAATATTTATTTGTGAAATATTATTTATTTAATGTACAATAAAAGTTCATTTAACTTATTGTACTAAAAAATTGTTTCTTATTCCTAATTCATTGATATTCTATATTACACCTTTGAGTAATCCTTATATATTTTGATGATAACAAATAGTTATTGAAAAAATATTTTCTTATAGTGAAATGATAGTGCATCTCATTTAACAAGTTGTCTTCAAGTCCTTTAATCCTCAACTAATCCTCCTGACTCATGGGACCCATACCATATGAATCCTATCATCTGGGAACCAAATAAATAGAATCCAATATAATATACTCATAAATCCCTAGATGGGAATAATGAAATACCTATCATCTGGGCTCCTAATTAATGGTTACTCCTATTATAATATGAGGACATAATGGATGAAACCCATAACAATCCTATAATACATAGTCCAAATTACAAGAAATACTAACTATATCATAAAAAAATTGAGGATTAAACCCATGAAAGAACTATCATATGGAATCTATATCCCAATAAGACCATATTTGTTCCCATGTCCAAAATTCATAGAATTTACAATCATGAACAAGAACCCAATCCATGGAAACTCTTATCACTGATCTCCAGGAGCATGGAATCTCACTGGTACCGACACCAATCATGGAATCACAAACGTACACATGGATTCATAACCATATAATCTAAACCACATTCCATATTCCTAGAGGAACCATCTGAAAAATATCAATAAAAAAACATGTCCAAATTAACCCTCACATCCATCATCACTATACACAACCACTCTGGCACATTAGTTTCCCTTAAGAATGTAGATACCATCCCACATACTGTCACTATATGTTATTTAATCAACAAGGCACCCACTATGTCCCCTCAGTCCAAAAGATTGACCATGACAGGTATGCCACACTTGAATCAAACCAAGATATGGGCCACAACCCATCTTGTACATCATGTCAAATTGAGGTTGTTTTCTCACCCACTCTAATCATTTATGGCCTACACAAGGGCTACAAATCTACATCATATTCATCCTTTATATATATTATACCTGGGTTCCACTCATTGTATAACTAAAATGCATGTCCTTTGTGGCATGTTCATTTCATGTCACATCACCAATTCATTATGTTTTTTCCAAGGCAACAAAACTATGTCTATTATGTCTCGATTGGATTGGACTAACATATTTATTTCTATAGAGGAAAATTAGGAATATCAAGGTCCTTACCTTATCCATTTTCTACCAATGCATCTAGCTAAGGAACATGGGTTTTTTTGTAACATAGGGTGTTCATCTATTTTATTTAATAAAATTAATTTTCTTTAGCTTCCATGTTTAATTAAATTTATCTAGGATTCCACCCATTGTGGTAAGCCAAATAAATCAATTGAAAAATAATAAAAAAATTAATAAATGTTATAGAGGAATAATGAGAGACAACATACTTTTATTAAATGATTCTAAATTTTATTTACAATTTCCGACACCTTCTTCTATGCCCAATCAGTTCCCATCCATCCTCCCCCATGATCAACCAGGACCTTATAAATGACATTAACTCCTAACTATCATTAATCATCTATAATTAATTAATTATAAAATTTAATATAAATAAGTTACTTCTATTGAAAAACAACATAACATTAAATAACTCATCGGGTCATCAGGATGCAGTAGAACCACCTCGAAATGCACCCCACGGGTCTATCTCACATCCATGACCCTACAACAAGTGAAATCTAGAAAATATAATAAAATAAGGCATTAAAATTAAACATTAATTAAATTACATGAAATTAAATGTTTCAACTTAACTCATCTAAACTAATAAACCATCACGTGTTGATGTCATCATTGGTCACCCTCTTTCGAGGAATAAATTTTTTTGCATCATCAGTATCTGATTCCACCATGCTTTGGTGGAAAATGAATCTAAAACCATAACCACAAAATTTAAATAAAATAGAAGGTGTGTTAGAATAAATGAATAAATAATAAAAATTTTACCATAATCCTGAATAAATCCCATAAAATAACTCCCAAATTGAAGGGGAGTCAATGGAGGGAGAGACGATATGCCAACTGGGGGTTCACACGATAGAGGAAAAGTAGAAACAGGGATAGGAGATCAAAATAAAATAATGTAAAAATGTTAATTTTACCGCATCCAATGAGCCCCACATTTTTCAATATAGTTTCCTAAACCATTCCCCAATAATGAAATTGTCCCTACCAATTTAATATTCTACCCCAAGGTTAGGATTATTTTTTTTAAGCCATGGGCCAATTGCTCAAATTTTCACTCTCTCATTCTAAAATATTTTTGATGTATTTTATGAAACAATGTGCTAACCATGTTCCAATCCCCAAATCCATTCTAGGAAAATTTATTTCCATTGATTCCCTCAAATTTTCATCCAAATTGTTCATTTAGCATGAATGAATACAATATAAAATAAAAAATACCTCAAACCCACCTTAGGATTAGGGTATTGCATAGTTTGTTTTATTACATGAAAACCAAAACATTAACCCTATCCTAAAAAAACTCCTATAATGTAACCAAAATCTCTGAATGATTAATCTGATCTCATATGACTCCATATAGGACTCATTCATCTGAATGCATAAATTTGAAACATTGTGACTCTTAAAATTCCATTTATATTGTATGATGAAGACTTCACCCCTAAAATAACTAAAAATTAAAAAAAAATTGAATTTTTAAATCATTCACTATCAAGGTCTTACAAAATCCTCACAATAATAATTCTCATCCCTAAGAAGTCACATAAAAAACCCAATAAACTAACAAATTTAGGATTCGAAACCAGTCATAAGGCACCATAATTTTTTTAAAAATGATGAATGATATTCTATGCACATCTAAAAATTAATTGCTAATAGTTTATGAAAACATTCTTGTCCAAATTCAACCTTTAGTAACCTATGATGATTTATCCTAAACACCCCATCCATCCAAATGCACCATACTAGAATCATCTAGATATCCATCAATAATGTTGAACATCCCACCATACAACCCTACTCATAATTTCTTATTATAAGTAACAATTATCCCCACCATCCAAATTTAAAACTAAAACATTGTCCATGGGAATTCATGAACCCTTGATTTTAGGTTCAACACATATAAATGTTTTTTATTTTTTAGATAATGATATTGAACAAATACACAACATTTAATACATTCCTGGAACATTTTTATTCTAGGTTTTGGAGAATTAGATATATATTTAATAATTTAAAAAAACAATAAAAATGGAAATAAAAAAATATTTGTGTGAAATACCTCTTCATGTGAGACCTATATCACAAAGAACTCTACTAATCCTAAGAAAAACAAATTTAAAACATAGAGTAAGAAAATAATTTAACTAGTGAGGGGTTTTAAAATCATTGGTAAGCAATTTTAAATTATTCAATTTGTTAAAAGGAATACTTAGTATAAATATGTTTGAAAAATAATATTATGTAAATAATTTTTAATAAAATCAATTTCAAAAAATAATAATATTTTAAATAATTCCTTATATTTCTGCACTTGATATTTTTTTGTTGAATTGGTTATGATAATTAGTAGGAAATAAGAAACATGTAGAGAAACATAGCCATATCTAATATCGAACAATGTCACCTTAAGGTCATGAGTTATCTCTCATACAATAACATCACATTCGATACACTCATGAAAAATTAAAGAAATTTTTTTAATTCTCGTTCTTTTCTCAATCATAACCTAAATAAATTTAAAAAATAATACATAAATATATTATTTAATATTGATAAAAATAAACTTAAATACTTCTAGACATGGGATAAAAATTTATTTGACATCTTATATAATCATAGTTATGAGAAATAATTTATTATAAAAAAATTTTGTATATAAATATCATAAATATAGATGTATATTAAAAAATAAATACCTGAATAAAAATTTATCGGATGTAATTGATAACTGACATGACAAGCATATCTAATATATGAGTGAAATAAAAGGATCTAAAATAACATTTTTCATATGAAGTAATAAATTTTATTTATATTTACAACATAAAATGATTATATTAATAATTTTTTAGTAAATAATTCACATAAAATAATAATAACCAAATGATGTATTCAGTCATGGGGATTTCATTTAGAAAATAAAAAATAAAAAATAAAAAATAACAAAGAAAACATTGTTATATTTTAATACATAACTATATATATAATAATAACAATATACCACTTTGTAATGACATGAATTTTAAATAATAAAATAAATTTTGTAAAACATGAATTTTTGAAAAATAATTATATAAGAAATTCTTAAATAATATATATATATATACACATACAGACCTTTTTAAATAAAAAATAAATTTATATATTAAAGTCAAAATTAAACCCTTACATGGAAATGATGATGAAACAAAAGGGTCAATTGGAAATGTCCAAAAAAATGAAATGAGCATGTTTGGTATAAGCTGCTCGGGTCTTTTGGTGTACAAGGTGAGGTTTATATATTTTAAGATAAATTAATCAGTGTAAGAAACAGTTGAAATGGATAAACTATTAATTTCGAGATTCAATTATGAAGTTATAATTCATTTGCGTGTTCACTTGGTTTTAAAATATATTTTGATATAATATGTATAAACCATTATTACTGCTTGTTTGATCACCCAAATGATTTAAAATTGGAAAAAGTTAGATTTAATAGCTGTGTTTCTGGATTCAGTTTTAATTTTTTTTAATTATATCTATTCAGACATGTAAGGATGATAAGATATATATTTATATATAGGTATTCCTTGAGAATCCATAGAAGGATAACTAAGTCATGGGATTTGTTTAAAAATATTACAACATATATATCTTTTTGTGGAACTTATGTCAAGTTTGGGCGGAGGTCAAAAGGGATAGAAATGGTGGCGGAGGCATCAGTTTCTTGACATAGTGATGAGGAAATTTCCATAGGGAAGGATTAAGGAAGACAGTCAAGATTTTGAGGGATGGTTTGGATAAGCCTGAGTAGATTGAACAGACCATTTTATATCATGGTTCTTCCCAAATTGAAACAGAGAGAAATATGGTTCCCCATTATAATAAATGGCTTGATTTCTCACTCCAAATTACAAAAACACATAATAAAATGGATCCTTATGCACTGGATCATGAATGTGATTCATCCCACACCATGTGGAACAAGGCAGTGACTCATGGTCTAATATGTGTCTATTTAATGTGTTACTTTATATAGGCTTGATAGTGACTCCACTGAACCGTGTCTCTTTGTCCCTATGGGTTTCCCTTAGTTGTGGTGTCAACTTGGTAAATTTTTTTAAAAATATGTAGTAATTTATTTTTCAAAACATGGGATAATATTCATTTATTATATATATTTTCCATTTTCTACTACCATTTATATTATATAAACATTTTAAAAAGAAATTTATTTATTTATTCTTATTTGAAACCATTTATGTGAAATTTTCTATATATTAAATTCTCATTTTACAAAACAATTAAAAATTAATCTTATAATAAAATAATTTACATTTAATGATTTTAACTACCATAAAACTAATTTACATATATCATTTTAATTTATTTTATTTTATTAAAACACCTAATAGTTATGAAAAATTCAACGGTTACATTTTTTATCATAGGGTCTTAAAATATTTATAAATAATATGTTTATAGATGTTTGGAAAACAAAAGTTTCACTCAAGTTCATATCTTGTTTCGAAATTGTTCTATATATTCCTCTTGTCCATATCATCTTCATTCCACTCCAGGATATTTAATTTATTATCCTATAAGATCCAAGGGAATTAGGCTACACATTTTTCCTTATTGTGTTTATGTGATTTGTTTCTATGGTACTAAAATGACTTTAAATGAGTTTTCTGAATTAGTCAAGATCTATAGTTTTTAATGACATAATCGTTATCTGAGTTGTATTAATAAAATAATTACATGTTTGTTCTAAATTTTTCAAATTCTTGGTTTGAAATCATATATTAAATAATAATAATAGTAATAATAAAATAATATCATCGATTGGAGCCATAATATTCTTCCCCTATCTAAATTGAACCCTCACAACTCAATTTTAAACACATCCCACATCTTTTAATTCAAACCTTTGTGTTCCTACAGAAATTTATTTTTTATATTATTGGTTATTAAATGTATTATAAAATGTTATTCATAACTTTCACCAGAATATAAAATGTTGTAAAAGCACACAAATGTTGGGATTCATCTAATCCAACTGATCCCTAGTATAGAGTTATGATTTTTAACTTATTTTCCCCAAAAAAACTTTATAAATTTGGGTATAGCCCATATAGACACCAATAGTATGTTGAGATAGTGGTTAGTGGGGTATACAATTTATAGATATCAAATAGGACCTAATTCATATAGAAAAAATGAAGTGACTAAAATTATAGTATTTAAAAGTATTTAAGTCTTTTGTATTAACTAAAATAGAAGTACATGACAATGATAGGCCGCGTGAAGGTCATCACATCTTGCATCTTAAAAAAATTGTGCTAATTAATAAAACTGATTTGATAAGGTAAAACATTTCAAATTCTCTCAGAATGTTTTCATTGATGTTTTTTGAATGGATGTTGGGTACGTATAATGGGATAGTTGAAAGGGATAGATACATGGAATAAAAGAATTATATTATTGGTATTATATGTATTATAAAATTGATAACAATGTATTTGGGGGTTTGAAAAGGGTTCAAACTCATACAAACATGACTTAAAAATTATATTTTCATGTAACTCGGTTATAATAGAAAAATCATTTCTTTGTTTTTTTATTTATTCCATATGAAAATATTATGTAACCTAATTTTACTAATAAATGATACATAAATTATTTGTTTTGTTGTTATTTTTCAAAAAAATATCTAGATTGTCATTTTGATACCAACTATAAAGGCCTGAACCCACACATTCATTTTCAGCACCATAAAATGATATTTATTTCCTATATAAATGCACATGAAACAATATAAAATATATAATACATTCCAATAGATTTTCATGAATAGAATTTTTGATAATTAGACACATTCATTACAAGATAAAAAATGCTTTAAAATAAACAAAATAAAATAAACATCTATCTCTACATGTGCATCCCCACCTGTGAAATACAAATCACAATGAAATTATAATAAACCTGTATAAAATAAATTTTAAAAATAGGGTTGGCATATAATTTCCTAGTTAGGGGTTTAAAAATCATTGGTTTGTACCTTTAAAACATGTCATTTTTTAATTTTAATACTTATGGTAAATAGGTTTTCAAAACATTGTAAAATAATTATAATTAGAAATAAATATAATTTTTAAATCCATTAATTTCATGAAATAATAATATATATAATAATTACTTGGATTTACCAATTTAAAAATTATAATTTTAAACGATTAATTATGATAATCATCATTCTATAAGAAAAATGTAATGAAACATAGTTTTATCTCATATGGGAAAATGTCCTCTTAATGTCATGGGTTCACACCCATACCAAAAAATAACATTTGATACTCTTGAAACAATTTTATGGAAACATCTTAATGGTACATCCTTTCTAAATCATATCCCAAAAACATATCAGAGTAATATGCACCAAAATTATTTTCTTTAGAAGAAAATAAAATTAATTACTTCTTAACATGGTAACATCATTTATTTCACAATTTCTAAAATCATATTTGGGATAAATTTGTGCTCATAAATAAGTAATCTTAATTAAAATTCATAAATTTATATTCATAATTGTAATGGTACAGAACTCTCTAGTCCATTACTTTGGGAAAATATAGTTTATGAAGTGTTTCGGGAGGTCAAGGTGACTTATTCCCAACAGTTTTCCAAATTTCTTGTTCTGTGAATAGTGAATTGGAAGCCTTAGGTGAACACAGTCATCGGTAGCCTTAGTTGAACAGTGCATCAGTAGCCTTAAATGAACAGTGTCATCGGTAGCCTTAGGTGAACAATGAATCATTATCCTTTGGTGAACAGTGTCATCGGTAGCCTTAGGTGAATAGTGCCAATGGTGAGGTCCAATGATATCTTCTCTTTCCATTGCCAAATATCAAGTTCATGGAATCTGTTTCTAGATTAGTGAGGTTCCAATTGTGACCACTTTCCTTTGAAATTTTGATTTCATGAACTGTGTTTCCGAAACGGAGAGGTTCAAACTGTGAGGTTCATGAACAGTTTTTCATGAACAGTGAGGTTCTAATAGTGACGTTTCAACAGTGAGGTTTAGGACCAATGTTTCTAGAATGGTGAGGATCCAACGGTGAGGTCCATGAATAGTCTATCGAGAATGGTGAGGTTCCAACAAGGAGGTTCATGAATAGTGTTCCACAATGGTGAGGTTCCAATGGTGAGGTTTCAATAGTGAGGTTTATGAATAGTGTTTCCAGAACGGTGAGGTTCCAACTGTGAGGTTCATAAACATTGTTTCTATATTGGTGAGGTTCTAACATTGAGGTTTCAATGGTGAGGTTCATGAATAGTGTTTTTCCTTTTCCAAATTTTGAGTTCGTGAACAGCGTTTCCGGCTTCTTACAGTTTCCCATCATTGCCATTTCCTTTCACGTAAAAATCATTTAAAGCCAAGTTTTAAGTACTTTAAGGTAGATTAAAAGTCCATAACTTTTATATTAATTTACTTAATGATCGGGACATTTTTACTTGGTCAAATAGTGTGGTTTAATTCATTCCACTTTTAATGGAAAATCCATCAAATCTTAAACCAATGCTTCGTTAAATCCTCTAAATGGATGATATACCTTCCTCTCTAGTTCTACCTCCTTGTTCTCGGCTGTGAAATGCTCGAAACATTCATTCCATCCTATATGAGTTTCATAATCAAACATTCATATTTGGATTGGTTCCACTCTATATTGATCCAACCAAGCAGTATTGATCAATCATCAATATAAGGTATAATCTATCGTCGTTATTTAGGGTTCATCTCCTTATATTACTCCATTCCCTTTTAAGAAATGTTATCTCCATGTTCCTAAAGGTCTTTTCTTGGGTGTTGACTAGTGGGGTGGTGTCTCTGCATCCTTGGGTGGATAGAGTGTCACAGGGAAAGAGATTGTAACCCATTGTGTGGCTAGTTGTTATATAAAAAACATCAAGAACTATTCGAGTTTGGGGATTCTTTGCTTCCCAATTATTTTACATGAAACTGTAATGTTATCATGTTTTACCCCACAATGTCACAATGGAATTAACATATTAAATATTTGAATTGGAAAAATAAATTTATATCTATCATATGTTATTACCTCTTGTTTTTCTATAAATTGTGATATCTTTTCTTTATATATTTGTATTTTAATTCTTGATTGCAATTGGTAAAAAACATAAAGCTGGAATTATTTTACAATTGTTTGACTAAATTTATAGTGGCATATGAATTAATATGATGGTTGTTTTAATTTGATATTATTCAAATTGATGCGGTAAGAATGTTTCATTATTTTTGATAGCTTACAGGATTGGTTTCCAGATTTTGGTACCTATAAAAAAATAAATCGGTTAATCCAAGATGGATTAAATAACTGGTAGTATGAATAATTCATTCTAATGTTCTGAGTTACCATCTTTCTTGTTTAAGGGACAAGATCCAAATTGATATGATGTTTGTTTTCTTGCTTTTGTGTTATGATGTGAGCCTGGATTGCATTAGTGAGATGTGGGATCATGGAGGCCTACTGGTTGTGGTAGCAGTTAATGGCTAGAGTGGCGAGTTGCACCGGTTTTATGCATGTGGGTGTTAGAGAGGACACCAAGGATAATGAAATGTGATGGATGTGAATGTTTGGAAGTTCTCTGATTCTTATTTTTTGTTTTTTTACATAACTTTTTCCACTGCTCAAGGCAGCTCGTCTTGCATACCCTTCATCCAAAATGGGATAAGATATGTAGGGTATGCAACGTGCTTTCCCTGTTTAGCTTGTCAAGAGAGGATGGGTCTAGGCTTTTTCTATAGGTGACAATGGCTCAACGATTAGTTCATCTACTCACCATGTTGATACCCCTTGTGTTTTGTAGAATATAATGTTTTCTATAATTCATGGAAATATGGTAATGTAATACTATAAAAAATAATTGAATAAATGATGTTAACCCACGGGGTTGGAGCTTGCTGGGATGCAATGTTGAGGTTGTAATTTGAAGGAACATCAGACTTTGGGTATGATTCTAATGAAATATAATGAAATATTGTTAATGGTTAGTTAATGTTTAAAGAATCAATTAATGTAAGTTGAATCTAATTAAAATGTAATGATGTAATGTATTAAATCTCTTTAAATGGTTGTGTTCTTATAGGAGACCTACTCTTAGAAGTGGAAGTCAGGTGTTCGAGAGACGTTATCTATATTTGAGACTAAGAATAGGTTATTCCTAAAGTGTGGTTGTGATGTATAGTATATTCATTACTTTTTTTGTATCTATACGCTGCTCCACCCATTTAGTTAGGGAAACTGACACCCCATGGATTCTAAGCCCAAGGGTATTTTCCCAACATTTCGATGGGAGGATGGATGGCTGACTACCCCATTTTGTCGTGCTATTTTCTATTGGTATTTACTTATACTGGTAGGCACGACAGTTAGTTTTCCATATATATATGTCTTTAGAGGGCTGTGATGGCCTGTGGTTATTCACACACATATATTCTTGATATATTATCCTATAGACTACTACAGGCGTAATGTGTATTGGCTATGACAGCTTGAGGATTCTTACTCAATGGGTGGGCTGTAATGAATTGAGGTATAATGCATGACATATGATACACATTATGTGATCTATGTTGGATCCTAAAAACTGCCTAGTTACATTCTTCTATGTACGTGGTGGTATTGTTGTAGGAGGTGCATGCTGTGGAGCTTCACCCAGGGGTCTGCGGGCAAGCCTTTTTAGTGAGATATGATTAGGATGTGCAATGTTGGAGAAAATAAGAGAACCATTGGGGATGTAGTAGTGGGTTACCCTTGATATTATTTATTATATTATAAACTATTGTATTCATTACTTGGTGAGATTACCCTTGGTGAGGCTAGGAACCTAGTATAACTGATTAGGTTAATAGTTAGTTTCACTTTTTGTTCATTGTTCTTTAGCATACATTTGTTACTTTTGAATGAGAGGATTTAGGGATAATCCTACTGAGTATTATATTATACTCATCATATGTATATATAGATGTTTTTCAAGTCACTTGAAGCATGTTGGAGATCAGGCTGGTTTCTATTAGCTTGGGGTAGCAGGAGCTGTTCAGGCTGGTGGTTGCTGCTGGTTTTAATTTCTTTTGGGTATTTGTAGTTTTTTCCCTCCAAATTTTAGTTGTTTTCATAAAATTACATATTTGTACTTGGTATTTTATTTATATTGTTGTCTGAGTTGTATTTGGTTCGTTTCTATCTTTTCTCTATCTTCCGTATGGGTTTTCTTAGAGGGTAATTCCTCTCATTTGCGTGTTTACTATACCTTTAGTGCTAATTGCGATCGCTTGGCCTTCTGGTGGAGGGACTCAGGGATCATTATCTTCCTTTTCACATTTCTAGCCTAGGAGGGGTACACTTTGTGGGGAGGGGTCATCATAGAGTGGTATCAGAGGTTAGGTTTATGGTTAAGATAGGATTTGGTGTGACGAACATGCAAGGATGCATGGGTTTGTATTGGAATTGTGTCATTCATATTTATAAATTGATCTAAATACTGAAGAACGACTGAGACATAGGTGTTTAGGGCCCTCTATGATCTGATGTATAGACCATTAAGATTATAATGTCTACTAAATGAGGTGATACTACTTGTAGGGTAGAGACCTAGGAACGGATCATGCATCATTCTTCTTTCTGCCTATATTTGAATGGGTATACCTTGGTATATGTTATCCTAAAATGAATAAAAGAAAAAAATTAATTAATTAATTTTGTGTCTTCTATATTACAAGTTTAGGGGCTCTAACTATTGTATATTTTTCATGTATGGCTCTAGTTCGACGTCCTCGTCAAGATCGCATAGAAGATGTCCATGAGGTTGTGCCAGGAGATCGCTGCCAGGAAGTGGTTGAAGACAACAAAACATGGAGGAGGACACTCTGAGAGTTTTGGTGAAAGAATCTGCATAAATTGGGGTCTCTGTTTCAGATGTAACAAAAAAAGACAGGTTAGAGTAAGTCGATATAGGCTTCAGTTCGATCTGTGTGTGGAAGGACCACTGGGTTTCCTAGGTTGTTACGATGTTTCTGAAGCAGTGAGGCAGTGTTGGTTCTTATTCCTTGAGAATCATGATGAGTCCATGATCTCATTGAAGGAGATATGAGACTTGTTTAGAGTGAAGTTTATTTCCTCGACCATGAAGGAGCCCATTCGTCATGAACTTCTTACCCTTTAACATGTGAGTTCTGGCGTGAGAGAATTTTTAATCCATTTCAAGAACCTTTTACGATATGTTATGCACCATTTTCTATATGAGGAGGCCAGGGCAAGGAATTTCGAGGAGTCTTTGCATCTAGAGATCTAGCACCATGTCACCCCATTTATGTTGAAGACATATCTTGAGGTGCTGCTGGGGAATGAGGTCGTTGAGATGACATTTTCCAGAACAAGATCATTTCGAAAGGGGGGTCATCATGATTACTCCTAAAGTAGAGACATTTTCCGAGGTTCCTAATTTTCAGGGACAAATGTTTCCATTCGGTTGAGGGCCGGTCCCGTCCCTCAACATCACATTTCCCCGGGGGAAGCAGATCTCAAGTCTATGACAAGGGATCAGGCGCTTGTTTTAATTGTGGTCGTCATGGTCATTAGAAGTGAGAGTTCCCAACCATTCAGAGCAGTACTCATGCACCTGGTGCTACGCTCCAGGTTCCTCCGTTGAGGCAGTTCCAGCTAAATAGAAGCAGCAGGTTACTCTATCATTTTATAAGAATAGGGTAAAAGTGGTAGATAGAGGACAACCTCGTGATGCTTCTCGTCCTCAGAGAGCAGAGTACTGACATGGTGGTGGTATTCATCATGGTCAGAGAGGCCATGGAGGTGGTTGTGGACATCTTCATGCTTTATCATTGCCAACGCCAGGCGAACTTGATGTCATTCTCGGTATACATTTATCATTTTATACCTTGGTGTATTGCTTCATTTATTTAGAAGGGACACACTCCTTCATACCACCATCCCTTTTCCATGCTTTGGGAATTGAGGTAGAGAGGCTTCATGTTCCCTTGGCATTTACTATGCTAGTTGGAGGTCGAGCTAACTTGTTTGAAGTATGTAGAAACTGAGATCTATATTTGGGGTAGCACCACTCATAGAGAGATTTTCTATGTTTATTAATACAACCATATGATGTCATCCATGGAATGGATTGGTTATATTTATTGTAGGATATTGTGGATTGCTTACGAAGGCGGTTTGGGTTCTTCGATGCAGATGGAGAGCCAGTGGTGTTTGTTGGCGACCGAGACCCTCAGATGGGTCAGAGGTGTGTTATGTATGAATCATCCATGATGGCTGATCTGATGCTGAGTACATAATAGGTTCAATAGTTGGAGTTTCCTATGGTTGTATATGAGTGCTCTGATTTCATTCCATAAGAGGTTGTAGCATTACCCCCTCGACAAGTGATCGAGTTTTGGATCGAGCTACAACTAGGAGCGTCTCCTATATCTATGTCTCAATATAGGATGTCGCTTTCTGAGTTATAAGAGCTCCATATACTACATGTTGTTCTGTTATAGTGAGGTTTTGTTCATCTGATCGTGTCATCGTAGGGTGCACCGGTTTTTTTTCATGATGAAGGCTGGCGGAAGTCTATAGTTTTGTGTATATTATCTCTCTTAAACAAAGTGATAATAAATAATCGCTATCCACTTCCATTGATTGATGATTTATTCGATCAATTGAAGGGTGCACTTTGGTTCTCAAAGATCAATTTGCAGTCAGGATGTCATCAGATGCATGTGAAGGATGAGGATATCCTGAAGACTGGTTTTCGTTGTCTCCATGGGCATTTGGAGTTTGTTGTAATGTCTTTTAGTGTGATGAATGCTTGAACTATGTTCATGGGAATGAAGAAATTTGTGTTCCGTGAGTTCCTGGTTAAGTTTGTGGTGGTATTCATCGATGAAAACCTTATTTCATCCATGTCTGAGGAAGAGAATAATGAGTTTCTACATGCCATTTTTGGAGTACTTCGTCATCATCAGTTATTCGGGAAGTTGTCAAAGTGTGAGTTTTGGCTCGACAAGTCTATTTTAGGGATCATGTTGTTTCCCAGTGGGGAGTTGGTGTGGATCCATCGAAGATAGTGGTATTAGGGGTACAATGACCCATACTTTACATACATGTTTATTACTTCAAAATTGAAGAATAATAATTACAACATATAACAAAACCATGAAAGGACCATATAGGTATAATGTCATTAGAAACTGGGAAACATAAACAACTGGTTCATAAATCATCTACGTTGTCTCCCATTTATTTCATCATATCTAGATTCCATTTTTGTCATACCCTACTTAATATCATTCTTCCTGGCCTGTGGAAAAGAAAACATACAAAAGGGTGAGCTCAAATGCTCAGTAAGGGTAAACAAAAGAAATATAAAACATATCATATTTATAAGAACATACCATTTTGAAAATATTATCCTGCAAAAGAGATCATAACATGGGATAAATCATAGAAGTGAAAAGTAATTCCAATAATCCTAAAATAAAACATGAAGCTTTGTGGAATACACACATAATCATAGAAAATCATTTCTTAGTAGTCAAGACTAATTTCCAATATTATCTTAGTGGACAGAGTCCTTTTCTGAACTGAGTTCACTCCTCGTTTCAGTCATGTTTCACTGAACCGGTTTAACCTACCATTCCAGCCATATCTATCTCATGAGATATAAATCTTTACCTAATTCATTTGAGGGAGATATAGGTCCCACACATCTCATAATGATACCATTCTTATGTGTGCCACAAAATCATAAACCATACATCATAGCATAACCCATGTAATAAAAATGGGATTCTTAAACATCATGTCATCATAATATAATCCATAAAAGGATATCGTAAAAATAATTCCATCATTAAATAATCAAATAAATTTAAAAATAGGGATATAAAAAGTACCATATATTGTCTTAGATGGAAAATAATTTTGATAAAACACTTTAACTCCATTTTTGAGGAAAATATCATTTCTAATTTAAAAACATTTTCCTTTCATAAAATGTCATATAATTTTGAACTAAAAGAAGTTGATTAAAAATAAACTTGAAAACTTGTAAAGGAAGCATCATGGAAATAATTTTCTAAAAATCCATTCATGCCGTATAAGTTAAAAAAACATTCTTCCTGTACTTTGGCCAGAAAAGTCAAAAAGTACCTTGTACAAAAAATGATTAAAGATTCCTTTCATATATTTTACTAAAAACTAACAAAAAGGTAATATTGAATTTCCAAAATTGTAGGTGGATGGAAATAATATTTCATATTGAGGAAACATGGATGTGGATGATAAATATTCCCCAGTAAATTCTGAAGTATAAACAATCTCGGATAAAAATGAGATTGTGAGATTTTCCCTTACCTTATGTCTAATTTCCTTCTTAAGTGTCTGAACCTCCTGTATAATGATTTAAATAATGTCATTGACTTATTCTAGAATCATAATTATTTTTATGATATCATATATGGTCATATTTTTAGCATTTTATTAGTAATATTTCATTGCTACTTGTTATTCGGGTGTTTATTTCTTTATGTTCGTATGTGTGTTTTGTTGAATAAATTCTTATTCCAATTTTTATGTTATATACACCTCATTTACAGAATTTTATTAGTGTAATATATATCATATTTATTCATTCAATTCATTTTTATAATCATTATTCAATGAAGATCATGTAGAACAAGTTGCATCACATCATGGAGACGGTATTCTGTACGTACGCACGAGCGATGACATAGTTCCCATGATTGTGGAATTGTATTGGAGTGTATGTATACTATTTCAGAATCAATATCACTTTAAAATAATCATATATAGTCATTATTTACACCATTAGACCCATCCAAGTAAGGTGGTGGTGGAAAATAGATTACACCACGGCGTGGAGATGGTATTCCGTACGTACACACGCACGGTGATTTTGTTTTCCGTAGGATGGATAGATGGTGAAATAGGGTTGTTTCATACTTATAATAACATATTAGTATGTGAGTGATACTGATTTTATTACTTCATAATGAAACAACTAATGAATACGAAGTTGAATAAGAAATAAAGTTGAAAGAATCAGTAACAGACATTACCTCTTCTTTGAAGTGCCTCTTTGAGACCTCCTCCTAGGGCACAGAATTAGTCATTGAAGAAGACCATGACCTCTAGGATGTTTATAGGGAAGTGGAGAAGTGAAATGGTCAGGGGTTTTCCGAGCTTGAAAGCTTAAATTGGTGTGAGGAGGAGATGGAGGAGGTGACCTTTTATAAGGGAGGAGAGGGGCACCTTTGGAAATATATGAAATATTAGTATATATTAATTCCAAACCCCACATAAAAACATCCAAAATTACTCATATCCGAATATTAGATGATATAGGGTTGTAATATAATCAACTAATAAAATTTAGACATGTTAGGAATTTATTTTAAACATTATCAACTTGATTGATCCTTATTTATCAATTTAATTTTATTTGTGGTAATAATATTCTAAATTTTAAATTGTTATAAATAATTAAATATGAGTTGTGAATTTTACATAATTTGACACTTTATGACATTGTGGACCATATAAATTTTAATTTATAATTTTTAAATATTTTTGTGATTTTTAAACAATTTTATAATATGTTATTTATAAAATAACAATAGTGTCAATTTTGACACTATTCATTTATTTGAATTTAAATAAAATATATACAGTATATATGTTCAAAATAAAAGCATTAATAGATTCATATAATGTTTTATGTGTCTATTAAATTAGTGGAGCACATTAAATAGTTCATATAATATTTATTTTAATATTTTTAAAACCATTTATTTGATATTTTAATTAATAAAATAAGTTCAACACCACTATTATGTCATACTTAATGATAATTATTTAATCCCTTAAAATAATAAATAAATTCATATGATGTATATAATTGTATTATATTTCTGGAGATTATTCATGTTCTAATTTTCATTAAGTTTATCACTAAATTAAAATTATTATACTTATAAGATTTAAGAAAGTGACATGTTGTCCCTTTCTTTGGTTTTAATAATAATTAAATTATTTTCATGTAAACAAGTCCATTAAATGAATATAATACGACCCTTAGGTGATATGGGTCGACTTTTAGTCATCCAATAGGATTTTGGCAGGTGTTAGGGTAATTTTATAATCTTATATTTACCATTAATTACCTGATTTACCTTTAACTATGGTAAATAAAATTTACCGTAGTTACTATTCATAACTCCCAAAAATAAAAAAGTTACCTATTAACATAATTTGGACCCACTGTTTCCAAATATGGAATCCATTTTTCAAAACACATAAATTTTAGTAATTAATTTAAAATTAATCTCATTGTTAAGAAAATGGGTTTTAGAAATTAAAACATTGACAAAGATTAAAATGTTTTTACCTATGAATTCAATGTGAAATTGATAATAATGACATACATTATATTAAATGGTAAAAATATATTATATTTATACTTTAAAACCATTCAATATTATAATTTTACCATATAAATTATCTCAATGAAAAAAGTTGTTTTTGATTAAATTTTAGCGTATTTTTACTATTCATCAAAATATGAAAGTTATCAGAAAAATATCAAAAATTTATCCAAACTAAATTTTCTATATCCTGATTAAAAAGAAGAATTTTATTTTGTCAAATTGAACTTATAAACACGTCAAAAACTAGATTTAATGTTGGTGAGCCATCAAAAGGTTACAAAACTGTATTTTTCGAAAAATACTTATTTTACCCGAAAAATTTATTTTGTTCTCTTACCACGTTCTAGAAAATGTGTAAGATAAATAATAATGTTATAAAATTCAAAATGTAGTTAATAATATTAATAACGGCTAGTCCATAATAATATATCGTTGTTTAGTGAAACCCGGTATTGCGTACTACACACGTTATCGAGGAAGGTCGTGATTGCGTGTAATGCAAGACAAGTCAGTATTGTGTGTTGTGAAAGATTACTTTGGTGTTGTGTATATGACATAAAAAATATTTCTCATAAAATCTTAGGGTGTTACATTCTACCCCCCTTATAATGAATTTCTCCCTCGAAATTCGTCACTTCATTACAAACAAAGGAGGATACCTCTCCCTCATCATATCCCCAAGTTCCCATGTAGTTTATTTTAAATGGTGGTTCCTCCATAAAAAATTCACCAAGCGAGTGGTCTTGATCCATAGGACTTTTTCTCTACGATCCAGAATCTTTATCGGTTGTTCTTCATAAGAAAGATCTTACTCAAGTGGTACAACTTCTGAGCTGAGTACATGTGAAGGATCAGGTGTGTACTTTCTCTGGAGAGATACATGGAACACATTGTGAACTTGAGATAGATTCGGTGGAAGAGCCAATCGGTAAGCTACCATTCTGACATGATCCTGAATTTCAAAAGGACCGATATATCAGGGGCTGATCTTTCCCTTCTTTCCAAATCTCTTGACCCTCTTCCAGGGAGATATTTATAAGAACACTTTATCACCCACTTCAAACTCTAGATCTTTTCTTCGGTTTTTGGCATAACGTTTCTGTCGACTATGTTCTTCTCTTATGTGTTGTTGAATAGATCTGACCTTTTCTGCCATCTCTTCAACAAGATCAGGTCCTAATAGCTTTCTTTCCCCAACTTCATCCCAACAAGTTGGAGTTCTGCATTTCTTTCCATAGAGGGCATCATAAGGAGCCATCAGAATACTGGAGTGAAAGCTATTATTATAAGAAAATTCCGCCAAAGATTGGTGTTGATCCCAACCACCTTTGAAATCCATAGACAATGCTCTAAACATGTCTTCTATAGTTTGAATTGTCCTCTCAGACTGACCGTCTGTCTGAGGATGGTAAGCAGTGCTGAAACTCAACTCTGTATCTAGATCATGCTGATGACTTCACTAGAATTTCGAGGTAAACCTCGGATCCCGATCAGATATAATGTAAAGTGGTACTCCATGGAATCATAGCACTTCATTTACATATATCCTGGCAAGCTGATCAAGATAAAAATCTTCTCTAATAGCAATGAAGTGTGCCGACTTCGTAAGACGATCAACTATAACCCAGATACCATTATTGCCTTTGGATGTTTGATGAAGTCCAGTGACAAAGTCCATAGTCATGTTTTCCCATTTATATTATGGTATGGGTAATGGTTGTAAAATCCCCTTAGACTTTTGTCTCTCAGCTATAACTTTCTGACAAAACAAGCATCGAGTGACATATTCAGAAACATCTCATTTCATGCCATCCCACCAGAAGTACTCTTTCAGGTCCCTATACAT
Organism: Viscum album; assembly: GCA_963277665.1. Classification (NCBI taxonomy): domain Eukaryota; kingdom Viridiplantae; phylum Streptophyta; class Magnoliopsida; order Santalales; family Viscaceae; genus Viscum; species Viscum album. Next base: position 260,413,434 of record OY728164.1, on the reverse strand, counting down.
CTTTGTACTTCTAGGATGAATAGAAAATAAAGAATTATGAGCCTCGTCTAGTAGATCCTTCTTTAATTCTGGGATGGGAGGAACACAAACCAAATTCCTGAACCTTATTATCCCATCACAATGAAGGTTGAATTAAGGAACATTTATCACCTTCTTTTGTAACTCTACATCTTCTTTCTGTGCCTCTTTAATCTTCACATGTATAGATGGTTGAGCATTCATTTGAGAAAGATACGATTTCTCCCCTTCCATTATAATTCCATGATCCATACTTTGTAAATCCATAAATATTGGATCTTTTGTGATCCTCATCACGGATAAGATAGAATGTTCTTGTCGACTTAATGTGTATGCTACCTTGTTCGCTTTCAAAGGGTTGAAATGAATTGAGCAGTTGTAATCCTAAATTATCTCCAACCATATTCTTTGACGCATATTCGGCTCCTTTTGTGTGAAAATATACTTTAAACATTTATTATCAGTATAAATATCACACCTTTCACCATAAAGATAATGCCACCAAATCCTTAATGAAAATATTACAGCAGCTAACTCCAAATCATGAGTTGGGTAATTCTTCTCATGGATTTTCAATTATCGTGAGGCATAATCTATCACCATATCATTTTGCCTGAGAACACACCCCATTCCATTCTTGAATGCATCACTATAGATCAAAAACCTTTCTCCACTACAAGGTAGTGTGAGCACAGGTTCACTGGAAAACCTTCTTTTTAGCTCTTTGAAATTCTCATCACATTCCTCCATCCAAACAAACATAACTCATTTCCGAGTCTACTTGGTGAGTGGGTTAGATAACCTTGAAAAATCATTCACAAAACGTCGGTAATATCTATCCAAACCAAGAAAACATCGGATCTCAGTTACTGTTATTGGTCTCAACCATCTTTCGATAACCTTTATATTTGTTGGATCCACAGATATCCCCTCTTTTGAGATTATGTGACCCAAAAATGAGACTTTTATAAGCAAAATTCACACTTGGTAAATTTGGCATAATGAATATCCTTTATTAGGGTCTTTAATACAATTATCAAGTGACCTTCATGTTCTTCCTTTCTCTTTGAATAGACAAGAATATCATCTATAAAGACCACCACAAACTGATCAAGATAGTATCTAAAGACTCTATTCATCAGATCCATGAAGATAGAAGGGGCATTAGTAAGTCCAAATGAAATCAGTATAAATTCACAGTGTCCATACCTTGTACGGAAAGCCATCTTTGGTAAATCCTCCCTTTTGACCCTTAATAGATGATACCCTGAATGAGGATCAATCTTGGAAAAGTATTGAGCTCCACGTAGTTGGTCAAATAGGTCATCAATGCGTGGGAGAGGATATTTTTTCTTGATAGTGACCTTGTTAAATTCTCAATAATCAACCTAGAGTCTCATTGATCCATCTTTCTTCTTAACAAACAGAACAGGTGCTCCCTAAGGTGACGCAATAGGGAATATGAATCCTTTATCAAGATTCTATTGGAGTTTCTTCTTCAATTCCTGCAACTCAATTGGGGCCATTCTATAAGGTGTCTTTGAAACAGGAAAAGAACCCAGTACGAGTTCTATTGAAAACTCAACTTCACGATTTGGTGGAAGACCTGGAAATTCCTCCAGAAAGACATCATAAATCTCCCATACAATGGGTATATTATTAATCTTGACTTTATCTCTAACCATTTGAGATAAATAACCGTCATTTATTGGAATCAAGACCCATAAGATGGAAGAAATTTCCACTAGAGGGTTATGTTCATCCTTGCATCGATAGATGATCATAGATTGATCTGGAATATGAAATGTGACATCCTTTATTTGGAAATTGATATGTGATCCATATAAATAAAGCCAATCCATGCCAAGAATCACATCAAATTCCACTATAGGAAGGAACACAAGATTTGCAGGAAGCACTTTCCCACAAACTTCAATCAGAGATGAATTGTAAACATTTGATGTAACTGTTGTGCCATTAATAGTTGTCACAACCAACTCAACAATTATTTGTTGAGGTAATACGGCGATACCCTTAGAAAATTCTTCAGAAATAATATAGTGGGTGGATATAGAATCAAATAAAACATTTTCTACTTTAGAGTGGATGGTAAGTGTACATCTCACCACTTCGTTGTCATACTCCACATCTCCGATAGTAATTACATGTTACATTCCTTTGTCTTTGGCAATAAGAGTATGTTGATGTCGATCATCATCATCAACCCTTGGATTTGGGCATTGATTTTCATAATGACCCATCTCCTTGCACATGAAACATTGAAGTGTAGTAGGTTCATTTTGTGTATCCCTTCCTTTGTTTGCATCATTAGACAACTTCTTCCCATTATTTCGACATTCAATTGCCCGATGACCTTCTTTTCCAAACTTATAACAATTTATTGTCCCCTTAAGACAATTTCCTCTATGTTTCTTTCAACACATTGAGCATAAAGGAAAAATCATCTTCTTTTCAGTGTGGTCTTTAGATTTTACTGTGAATTCCATTTTCCTCTTCTCATCAAACCCATGTGACTGATGGGTTACACCAATCCCCATCTCAACCTTGAGATAACATCGAACAATTTCTTCGTAGCTATTTAAGTCCCTTATGGATAACACCCTTCGAAGACTTGGTTTTAAGCCACTAATGAATCGATCGATCTTACTCTCAGGTTGGATAATAATTCTGGAAGAGTACCTTGGAAGTCTTGTAAAATTTTCTTTGTAGGTACCAAAGGATTCATCATCCTTTTGATTCAGTTCAAGAAACTCATTCTCCATCTTTGATCAAAGAATATGAGGGAAATACTTATTGAAAAATAAGTTCTTGAACTCATCCCATTCCCTGGACTCAATTTCATCTATTTGCCTCGTATTCTTAATAAGATTCCACCATTGATCAGCATCACATTCCAAACGATACACTGGTAAGATGACTTGATCATGTTAAGAACATTGAAGAACTAAAAATATCTTTTCAGTGGTACTGATCCATTGTTCTGCCAATAATGGATTAGAATACCCAATGAATGAAGGTGGATGCTACCTCGTGAAGGATTCAATAGAATGTTTCTCCTTCATTTTCTCGTTTGTAAGTCCTTCAAGATTCATAGCTTGAGAAAGTTGTGTGAGTATGGCTACATGATTTTGCATTCCAGCTCCCATAACGTTTGGTTGCTCAGGGGGACAATCATTGCATTGCCCGTCGCATTCCGCATTAACAGGGTTCCATAGGGTTCCAACCATTGACTGAAACCAAGAAGAATAGTGCGAGTAACACTAATTATAATATGAAAACCACATAATCAAGAATAAAATTTCACACTTAAGGTATTATCATAGGTTGTTCATGGCCATTTCTAAAACACTAATATTGTGTTCTATGCTTAGACATATCCTTAGGTTTCTTACTAAGGATTTCACATTCTAGTTTCCAAAGGTTGACTATACCTTTCCTCTGATACCAACTATAATGACCCATACTTTACATTCATGGTTATTACTTCAAAATTGAAGCATAATTATTAGAACATATAAGAAAACCATGAAAGGACCGTATAGGTATAGAGTCTTTAGAAACTGTGAAACATAAAAAACTGGTTTATAAATCATATACGTTGTCTCCCATTTATTTCATCATATCTCGAGTCCATTTTTGGAATACCCTAGTTTATATCCTTTTTCCTGACCTGGGGAAAAGAAAACATACAAAAGGGTGAGCTCAAATGCTCAGTAAGGGTAAACAAAAGAAATATCAAACATATCATATTTATAAGAACATAACATTTTGAAAATCGTATCCTACAAAAGATATTATAACATGGGATAAATCATAGAAGTGAAAATTAATTCCAATAATCATAACATAAAACATGAATCTTTGTGGCATACACACATAATCATAGAAAATCATTTCTTAGTATTCAATACTCATTACCAAGACTATCTTAGTGGATAATGTTCTTTTTTTGAACTGAGTTCACTCCTTGTTTCAGTCCTGTTTCACTGAACCGGTTTAACCTATCATTCCATCCATGTCTATCTCATGAGATATAAATCTTTACCCAATGCATTGGAGGGAGATATAGGTCCCACCCATCTCATTATGATACCATTCTTATGTGTTCCACAAAATCATAAACTATACAGCATAGCATAACCCATGTAATAAAAATGGGATTCTTAAACATCATGTCATCATAACATAATCCATAAAAGAATATCGTAAAAATAATTACACCATAACATAATCAAATCAATGTAAAAATAGGGATATAAACATAACAATATATTATCTTAGATGGAAAATAACTTTGATAAAACACTTGAACTCCATTATTGAGGAAAATATCCTTTCTACTTTAAAAACATTTTCCTTTCTTAAAATGTCATATGATTTTGAACTAAAACAAGTTGATTAAAAATAAACTTGAAAACGTGTAAAGTAAGATTCATGGAAATAATGTTATAAAAATACATTCAGGTCGTATATGTTAAAAAAACATTATTCCCGTACTTTGGCCAGAAAAGTCAATAAGTACCTCGTACGAAAAATGACAAAAGAATCCTTACATAACTTTTACTAAAAACTCAACGAAGGGTAATATTGGATTTAAAAAATTTTAGGTGGATGTAAATAATATTACATATTGGGGAAACATGGATGTGGATGATAAATATTCCTCAGTAAATTCTGAAGTATAAACAATCTCGGATAAAAATGAGATTGTGAGAAATTCCCTTACCTTATGTCTGATTTTCTTCGTAAGTGTCCGAACCTCCTATATAATGATTTAAATAATGTCATTGAATTATTCCAGAATCATAATTATTTTTATGATATCATATATGGTCATATTCTTAGCTTATTATTAGTAATATTTCATTGTTACTTATTATTCGGGTGTTTGCTGCTTTATGTTCGTAAGTGTGTTTTGTCGAATAAATTCTTATTCCTCATTTTAGGTTATAGACACCTCATTTACAGAATGATATTAGTGTAATATATATCATATTTATTCATTAAATTCATTTTTATAATCATTATGCAATGAAGAACATGTAGAACGAGTCGCATCACATCGTGGAGACGGTATTCCGTACGTACGCACGAGCGATGATATCGTTCCCATGATTGTGGAATTGTATTGGACTGTATGTATACTATTTCAGAATTAAAATCACTTTACAATAATCATATATAGTCATTATTTACACCATTATACCCATCCAAGTAAGGTGGTGGTGGAAAATAGATTACACCACGGCGTGGAGACGGTATTCCTTATGCACGCACGCGCAGTGATTTCATTTTCCATAGGATGGATAGATTGTGAAATAGGGTTATTTCTTACTTATAATAACATATCAGTATGTGAGTGATACTTATTTTATTACTTTATAATGAAACATCTAAAGAAGTAGTAGTAGAAGAAGAAATAATGTTGAATGAATCGGTAACAGACATTACCTCTTCTTTGTAGCGCCTCTTTGAGACCTCCTCTTAGGGCACTAGAATTGTTCTTTGAAGAATACCAAGACCTATAGGATGTTTCTAGGGAAGTGGGGAAGTAAAATGGGCAGGGGTTGTCCGAGCATGAAGGCTCAAATTGGTGTGAGGAGGAGAGGGGGGAGGTTCCCTTTTATAACGGATGAGAGGGGCACCTTTGGAAATATAAGAAATATTAGTTTATATTAAATCCCAACCCCACATAAAAACATCCAAAATGACTCATATCCGAATATTATATGTGATAGGGTTGTAATATCATCAAATAATTAAATATATACATGTTATTAATTTATTTTAAACATTATCAACTTGATTTATCCTTATTTATAAATTTAATTTTATTTGTGGTAATAATATTCTAAATTTTAAATTATTATAAATAATTAAATATGTGTTGTGAACTTTCCATAATTCGACACTTTATGAAATTTTGGACTATATAAATTTTAATTTATAATTTTTAAATATTTTTATGATTTTTAAACAATTTTATAACATGTTATTTATAAAATAACAATAGTGTCAATTTTGAAACTATTCATTTATTTGAATTTAAATAAAATATATACAGAAGATTTGTTTGAAATAAAATCTTTATTATATTCAAAAAATGTCTTATGTATCTATAAAATTAGTTGATCACATTAAATAGTTCATATAATATTTAGTTTAATTTTTTTAAAACCATTTATTTGATATTTTAATTAATAAAATAATTTCAACATCACTATTGTGTCATAATTAATTATAATTATTTAATCCCTAAAAATTATAAATAAATTCATATGATGTTGATATTTGTATTATATTTTTTAATACTACTCATGTTCGAAGTTTCATTATGTTTATCACTAAATAAAAATTATTATACTTATAATATTTAAGAAAGTGACATGTTGTCACTTTTTTGGTTTTAATAATAATTAAATTATTTTCATGGAAAAAAGTCCATTAAATGGATCTAATCCGACCCATAGGTGATATGGGTCGACTTTTAGTCATCCAATAGGATTTTGGATGGTGTTAGGGTAATTTTATAATGTTATATTTACCCTTAATTACCTGATTTACCTTTAACTATGGTAAATAAAATTTACCGTAGTTACTATTCATAATGCCCAAAAATAAAAAGTAGCATATTAACATAATTTGTACCAACTGATTCAAAATATGAAATCCATTTTCCAAAATTCAAAACATATAAGTTGCAGTAATTAATTTAAAATTAATCCCGTTGTTAAGAAAACGGGTTTTAGAAGTTAAAACATTGCCAAAGAATGAAATGTTTTTACCTATGAATTCAATGTGAAATTAATGCTAATGACTTATATTATATTAAATGGTAATCATATTATCTATTTATACTTTAAAACCATTCAATATTATAATTTAACCATATAAATTATCTCAATGAAAAAATATGTTTTTAATAAAAAATTATCGTATTTTTATTATTCATCAAAATATGATAGTTATCAGAAAAATATCAAAAATTTATCCAAAGTAAATTTTTATATCCTGATTCCAAAGAAGAATTTTATTTTGTCAAATTGATCTTATAAACATGTCAAAAACTAGATTTAATGTTGGTGCTCCATCAAAAGGTGGCAAAACTATATTTTTTTTAAAAATACTAATTTTACCCGAATTTTTTTTTGTTCTCTTACCATGTTCTAGAAAATGTGTAAGATGAATAATAATGTTATAAAATTAAAAATGTAGTTAATACTATTCATAACGGCTAGTCCATAACAATATATCGTTGTTTAATGAAACCCGGTATTGCGTACTTCACACGCTATCGAGGAAGGTCGTGATTGCGTGTAATGCAAGCCAAGTCCGTATTGTGTGTTGTGAAAGATTCCTTTGGTGTTTCATATAAGACATCAAAAAATATTTCTCATAAAATCTCAGGGTGTTACAGGGGGCTTGGGTAGCCCCCAAGGCAATGTTAGAGGTGCAGAGTTTCCTTGGTTTTGCAGGCTACTAGAAGAGGTTTGTACCTGATTTCTCTTGAGTTGCGACTCCTCTATCAACTTGGACTAGGAAAGATCATGAATTAATATGGAATGAACAGTGTCAGGCAGAATTTGTGTAACTAAAGGAGATGTTAGTACATTCTCCAGTTCATTGTCTTCCAGGTGAGGGACTTCAGTTTGATGTTTTCGGCGATGCTTCGCTTATGGGGTTATGTTGTGTTCTGATGAAGAAATGATCTGTTGTTTCTTAGGGATCTCAGTGGTTATATACCTATGAACGTAACTATTACCCTCAAAGTATTAAGTTTGCAGTTGTGGTGTTTTCTCTGAAGTTTTGGAGACATTACCTCATCAGTTGGAACATTGTGGTTTTAACTGATCATAAGATCCCGATGTATTTTTTCTCTCATCATTACTTAAATTTCCATCTGCATCTGTGGATGGAGTTCTTACAGTAATATGACTTCAAAATATTATATACACTATAAAACTGGAATGTTTTAGCTGATGAGATTAGTCGAAAGTCATGTACTGATGCAATGCGTGAATTTGGTGACTCATAGAGAGTAATGGAAGAACTGTCAACATTACATATTGATATGGGATATGTCAGGGGAAGAGGTTATATATTTTAGATGACGATGCAATCATCTTTGGTGAAGATGGTGGAAGAGTCCTAGTTGGGGGCTCTAGAGGTTGAGGTCTATAGAGACCAAGTTTTTTGTGGTGAGGCCCCTGATGGTTGGTCTGAGGATAGACAACATCGAGTGTTGTATCATGGAATTATATTTGTTCCATTGACGATGCATGATATGGTACTGAGAGAGTTCTATAGTTCTCCTTTAGTAGTGCATCCTGGAATGACAAAGATGTACCAAGCCTTGAGGAGTCAATTTTGGAGGCCTAGGCTAAAGCATGTAGTTGCGGAGATTGTGTCTCGATGATTGGTCTTCTAGATGGTGAAAGCAAAACACCTTGTTCCTGGTGGCCTTCTCCTACCGTTAGATATTCCTCAGTGGAATTGTGGGGGAATCTCAATGGAATTTTTTTCTGATCAACCTCGATCTCAATGAGGACATGATGCTATTTGGGTGTTAGTTGATCATCTAAGAAAATCATCCCACTTAATAGCAATCAAGGAGTCAAGATCAGTGGAATTTTTGTCATGGTAGTATCTGGAGGAGGTGGTGAGACTTCACAGAGTCCCAAGGACAATCATTTTTGATCGAGATCATCATTTTAACTCTAGGGTGTGGAGAGGTCTTCAACATGCTTTTGATTCTCACATATTCCTTATCCCTGCTTTTCTTCCTCGAATGGATTGTTAGATAGAGCGAACTATCCAGACTCTTGAAGACATGTTACTCTTCTATGTCCTAGATTTTGGAGGGTCATGGATGAGGAACTTACCTTTGTTGGAGTTCGTATACAACAATAGTTTTCGCTTCACCAACGTTATGGTGAAATTTAATGACTTGTTTGGATGACCTTTTCATTCTCCGTTATGCTATAATGGGGTTGAGAGTCAGCATTTCATAGACCGGAACTAGTGCAGAATACAGTAGAGATGGTTCAAGTGATTTGTGAGAGGATGAAGACAGTTCCAGATCATCTGAAATCAGATGTGGATCAAAGGAGGGGACCCATATAGTTTGATTTTGGGGTTCACATGTTTCTGAAGGTGACTCCTCGTCATGGAAAGTGAAGGTTTGGTCATGGGAGTAAGCTTTCTCCCCAGTTTGTTGGGCCTTTAGAGGTGTTTTATTGTGTTGGAGTTATGGAATATCGAGTAGCACTTCCCCGGAAGATGAGCCATATACATGATTTTTTCCATGTATCAGAGCTTTGTCTTTATCTTCATGACGACTCTCACATCATCGATTGGGGAGAGATCGATGTTGATGATGATGAGATCATTGATGAGTGACCTTTGGAGATCCATGACAGCCAAGAGAAGGTGTTACACGGGTGTTCTATCCCCTTGGTCCGTGTCTTGTGGTGACACTATGTCATGGAGGAGTGTACCTGGGAATATAAATCATAGATACGTTATCTATGGCTGGTTGTTCAGAATTATTTTCTATTCCCATCTAGGCTGGTTTTCAATTCTCGAGGATGAGAATGATTTGAGAGGTATCTGATGTAATGGAAAGAACCTCCTTGGTCCATTAGTTTAAAAACTATGGTGTCTTAGGTGTTCCATGAGGACAAGGTGACTTATTTCCAACACTTTTCCAAATTTATTGTTATGTGAATAGTGCATTTGTAGCCTTAGGTGAACAATGTCATCGTTATCCTTAGGTTAATAGTGAATCGGTAGTCTTAGGTGAACAGTGTCATCGGTAGCCTTAGGTGAACAGTGCAATGGTATCCTTTGGTGAACAATGTCATCTGTAGCATTTGGTGAACAGTTCCAACGATGAAGTCCAATGGTAACCTCTCATTCCTTTTAAAAATTTCATGTTCATGAACAATGTTTACATAAGAGTGAGGTTCCAACTGTGACCTCTATCCTTTGATAAATTTTGAGTTTATGAATAGTGTTTCTAGAACGGTGAGCTTCCAATTATGGGGTTGATGAACAGTGATTCCAGAATGCTGAGGTTCTAATGGTGAGGTTTCAATGGTGAGGTTCATGAACAATGTTTCCAAAATAGTGAGGTTCCAACTATGAGGTTCATGAACAGTGTTTCCAGAATGTTGATGTTCTAATGGTGTGGATTCAATGGTGAGGTTCATGAAAAGTTTTCCATAACATGGAGGTTCCAATGGTGAGGTTTCAATGGTGACGTTATTGAGATGTGTTTACAGAATGGCGAGGATTTAAGGGTGAGGTTCCAATGGTGAGGATTCAATGCTGAGGTTCATGAAAAGTTTTTCTAGAACATTGAGGTTCCAACAGTGATGTTTCAATGGTGAGGTTCCTGAACAACATTTACAGAACGATGATGTTCCAATAAAAAGGTTTCAATAGTGATTTTCATGAACAGTCTTTCTAGAATGGAGAGGCTCCAATTGTGAGGTTAATGAACAGTGTTTTTCCTTTTCAAATTTCAAGATCGTGAACAGGGTTTCCAGCTTCCTACAGTTCCACCCCTTTGATGTTTCCATTGAGGTAAAATGTATTTAATGCCTTGTTGTATGGACTTTAAGGATGATTCAAATCCCATGAATTCTATATTAATTTCTCTAAGTCTCGGGATACTTTTACATGGTCAAACCACATAGTTTAACGTGTTCCTTTATAAATGGAGAATCCAGCGTTTCTTAAACCACTACTCCGTTAAATCTTCTAAAGAGACGATATACCTTCCTCCCTAGTTCTTTCTCATTGTTCCTGGCTGTGAGACACTCAAACCTTTCATTCAATCAAAAAGGAATGGCATAATCAATCTTTCTTCCTTGGATTAGTTCCACTTTCTATTGATGCTTCCCAGAAGTATTGATGAATATTTAATAGAAGGTATGATCTATCATCATTATTTTGGGTTTATTTTATTTAATTTCTACTTTACCTTTTATGGAATTCTATCTCCATGTTCCTATTGGGTTTTTCAAGGGTTATGACCGGTGGGGTGGGGTCTCTACATCCTCGAGTGGATATAATGTCATAGGGGAGGAGATTGTAAACTATTTTGTAGATAAATCTTGTATAAATAACATCATGACCTATTCGAGCTAGGGGAAACATTTCTTCTCTTTTCATTTTCATGAAAATATAGAGTTATCATGTTTTAGCCACATGGTTACAATGGAATTAACATTTTAAATATTTGAACATGATAAATAAATCGATATCAATAGTATGTTATTGCCTCTTGTTTTTCAAGATAGTGTGTTATCTATGCTATCTTTGTTTATCTTTCCATTCATGATGGAAATTGGTAATGAACATAAATCCATAATTAATTTAATATTGTTTGACTAAAGATAAAGAGGCATATGAATGAATCTTATGTCTGTTGTTGTAATTTGATATTAATCAAACTGATGTAGTAAACATGTTTAATTATTTGTTATAGCTTACGGGTTTGATTTCCCAAATTTGGAACCTAAGAATAATAAATCGAATGATCACAAATTGATTAAAGAACTGGTTGATTAAATAATTCCTTGTAGAGTTCTGAGTTACCTTCTTTATTATTTCACGACCAAGATCCCAATTGATATGATGTTTTTTCCTACTACTTGTGTTGTGATGTTAGACTAGATGTCTATTGTGATATGTGGGGGCATGAAGTCCAACTGGTTGTGTCAGCAGATAATGCCTACAATGGTGAGATGCATTGGTTTAAGCATCTGGTGTCTGGGAGGACAGCGGGGATAATGAAATGGGTTGGATGTGACTGTATGGATGCTTGTAGATTCATATTTGTTGTTTATTTTCATTAATTTTCCCACTAATCTATGCAGAATGTCAAACATAACCTTCTTCCGAATGGGGCAAAGACGCACGGGGTATGCCACATGCTTTCCATGATTAGCTTTTCATAGGAGGATGGGTCTATGCTCTTTCTATAGGCTGAAAAGACTCGATGGGTAGTTCATCTACTCACCATGTTGATCCCCATTGTGTTTAGAAGCATAGAATGAATTCTAAAATGCCGGGGAATTTTGGAATGTAATTATATAAATAAATAATTGAATAAATTATGGTAACCTATGAGGTTGGAGCTTGCTTGGGAGAAATGCAGAGGCTGTAATTTGAAGAAAAATTGGACATTGGGTATGATGCTAATGAAATATAATTATGAATTGTTAATGGTTTATTAATATTTAAAAAATTAATTAATGTAATGTGAAACTGATAAGATGGGAATGACGTAATGTATAAAACTTATTTAAACTGTTGTGTACTGATTGGATACCTTGTCTTAGAAGTGCTAGCCAGGAGTCTGAGAGACATTAGCTGCAGTTGAGTCTAAGACAATGTTATTCCCATGGCGTGGTTGTGAGTGATAGTATTGTGTTTCTATACACTACTCCACCTCATTTGTTATGGAAAATGACACCCCAGGGAATCTGAGTGTAACACCCTGAAATTTTATGAGAAATTTTTTTATGACTTATGATATACTCAACACCAAGTTAATCTTTCACAACACACAATACTGACTTGGATTGCATTACATGTAATCGTGACCTTCCTCGATAGCGTGTGTAGTACGCAATACCGAGTTTCACTAAACAACGATATATTATTATAGACTAGCTGTTATGAATATTATTAACTACATTTTGAATTTTATAAAATTATTATTCATCTTACACATTTTCTAGAAGATGGTAAGAGAACAAAATAATGTTTTTGGGTAAAATAAGTATTTTTTTAAAAAATGCATTTTTTCCTCCTTTTGATGGTGCACCCACATAAAATATTGTTTTTAAAATATTTATAAGTTCAATTTGAAAAAATAAAATTCTTCTTTTGAATCAGGATATAAAAATTTACTTTGGATAAATTTTTGATATTTTTATGATAACTTTCATATTTTGATGAATAATAAAAATATGCTAATTTTTAAATTAAAACAACTTTTTTTCATTGAGATAATTTATATGGTTAAATTATAATATTGAATGGTTTTAAAGTATAAATAGAATATATTATTACCATTTAATATAATGTATGTCATTAGTATTAATTTCACATTGAATTCATAGGTAAAAACATTTCAATCTTTGGCAATGTTTTAATTCCTAAAACCCGTTTTCTTAACAACGAGATTAATTTTAAATTAATTACTAAAACTTATGTGTTTTGAATAATGGATTCCTTATTTGGAATCAGTGGGTACAAATTATTTTAATAGGCTACTTATTATTTTTGGAAATTATGAATAGTAACTACGGTAAATTTTATTTACCATAGTTAAAGGTAAATCGGGTAATTAAGGGTAAATATGAGATTATAAAATTACCCTAACACCTACCAAAATCCTATTGGACAACTAAAAGTCGACCCATATCACCTAAGGGTCGGATTATATTCATTTAAAGGAATTTTTTCCATGAAAATAATTTATTTATTATTAAAACCAAAGAAAGTGACAACATGTCACTTTCTTAAATCTTATAAGTATAATAATTTTCATTTAGTTGTAAAATTAATAAAACTTCGAACATGAATAGTCTCCAGAAATCTAATAAAATTATATAAATCATAAGAATTTATTTATAATTTTTAGGGATTAAATAATTATCATTAATTATGACACAATAGTGATGTTGAAATTATTTTATTAATTAAAATATAAAATAAATGGTTTTAAAAATATTAAAATAAATATTATATGAACTATTTAATGTGCTCCACTAATTTTCTAGATACAGAATTCATTTTATAGATTTATTAAAGCTTTTAGTTCGAAGGTATATTCTGTATATAATATATTTAAATTCAAATAAATGAATAGTGTTAAAATTGATACTATTGTTATTTTATAATAATAACATATTATAAAATTGTTTAAAAATAAAAATATATTTAAAAATTATAAATTAAAATTTATACGGCCCACAATGTCATAAAGTGTCAAATTATGGAAATTTTATAACACATATGTAATTATTTATAATAATTTAAAATTTAGAATATTATTACCACAAATAAAATTAAATTGATAAATAAGGATAAATCAAGTTGATAATGCTTAAAATAAATTCCTAACATATCTAAATTTTATTGGTTGACGATATTACAACCGTATCACATCTAATCTTACGGTATGAGTCATTTTGGAAGTTTTTATGTGGGGTTGGGATTTAATATAAACTAATATTTTTTATATTTCCAAAGGTGCCCCTCTCCTCCCTTATAAAAGGGCACCTTCTCCCTCTCCTCCTCACACAAATTTGAGCCTTAATGCTTGTCCAAACCCTGCCCATTTCACCTCCGCACTTCCCTAGAAACATCCTAGAGGTCATGGTCTTCTTCAACGACCAATTTTAGTGCCCTAAGAGGAGGTCTCCGAGAGGCGTTTCAAAGAAGAGGTATGTCCGTTATTGATTCTTTAAACTATATTTCTTATTCTACTTATTCTTATTTTGTTGTTTCATTATAAAGTGAAAACATCAGTATCACTAATATATTGATATGTTATTATAATTATGAAACAACCCTATTTCACCATCTATCCATCCTATGGAAAAAGAAATCACCGCACGTGCGTACGTACGTAATACCGTCCCCACACCGTGGTGTAATCTATTTTACACCACCACCTTACATGGATGGGTATAATGGTGTAAATAATAACTATATATGATTATTTTAAATTGATATTTATTCTGAAATATTATACATACACTCCAATAAAATTCCACAATCATGGGAACGATATCATCAGTCGTGCGTACGTACGGAATACCACGATGTGATGTGACTCGTTCTACATGATATTCATTGAAAAATGATTATATAAATGAATTGAATGAATAAATATGATATATATTACACTAATAGAATTATTGAAATGAGGTTTCTATAACCTAAAAAGTGGAATAAGAATTTATTCAACAAAACACACATACGAACATAAAGAAATAAACACCCGAATAACAAGTAGCAATAAAATATTACCAATATGAAGACAAGAATATGACCATATATGATATCATAAAAATAAGTATGATTCTGGAATAAGTCAATGACATTATTTAAATCATTATACAGGAGGTTCGGACACTTACGAAGCAAATCAGACCTAAGGTAAGGGAAAATCTCACAATCTCATTTTTATTCGAGATTGTTTATACTTCAGAATTTACTGGGGAATATTTATCATCCACTTCCATGTTTCCTCAATATTTAATATTATTTCCATCCACCAACAATTTTTTAAATCCAATATTACCCTTTAGTTAGTTTTTAGTAAAAGGGATGAAAGGAATATTTTGTCATTTTTCGTACGAGGTACTTTTTGACTTTTCCGGCCAAAGTACGGGAATAATGTTTTTTTAACTTATACGGAAGAATGGATTTTTAGAAAATTATTTCCATGAGGCTTCCTTTACAAGTTTTCATGTTTATTTTTAATCATATTCTTTTAGTTCAAAATTATATGACATGTTAATAAAGGAAAATGTTTTTGAAGTAGAAAGGATATTATTCTCAAGAATGGAGTTCAAGTGTTTTATCAAAATTATATTCCATCTATTATAATATATGTTTCTATTTATATCCCTATTTTTACATTGATTTTATTATGTTATGATGGAATTATTTTGACGATATCCTTTTATGGATTATGTTATGATGACGTGATGTTTAAGAATCCCATTTTTATTACATGGGTTATGCTATGATGTATGGTTTATGATTTTGTGGCACACAAAAGAATGGTATCTTTATGAGATGGGTGGGACCTATATATACCTCCAATTCATTGGGTATAGATTTATATCTCATGAGATAGACATGGCTGGAACGACAGGTTAAACTGGTTCAGTGAAACAGGACTGAAACGAGGAGTGAACTCGGTTCAGAAAAGGACTTTGTCCACTCAGATAGTCTTGGAAATGAGTCTTGACTACTAAGAAATGATTTTCTATGATTATGTGTGTATTAAAAAAAGCATCATGTTTTATGTTATGATTATTGGAATTAGTTTTCACTTCTATGATTTATCCCAGGTTATGATCTCTTTTGCAGGATATGATTTTCAAAATATTATGTTCTTAGAAATATGATATGTTTGATATTTCTTTTGTTTACACTTACTGAGCATTTGAGATCACCATTGTGTATGTTTTCTTCTCCCCAGGTCAGAAAGAAGGATATTAAGTAGGGTATGCCAAAAAGGGAGTCTAGATATGATGAAATAAATGGGAGACAATGTAGATGATTCGTGAACCAGTTGTTAATGTTTCCTAGTTTCTAAAGACACTATACCTATACGGTCCTTTCATGGTTTGGTTATATGTTGTAATAATTATACTTCAATTTTGAAGTAATAACCATGTATGTGAAGTATGGGTCGTTATAGTTGGTATCAGAGGAAAGGTATAGTCAACTTTTGGAAACTAGGATATAAAAGCCTTAGTAAAAAACTAAGGATATGTCTAAGCATAGAACACAATATTAGTGTTTTAGAAATGCCCATGAAAAACCTATGATAAGACCTTAAGTGTGAAATTTTATTCTTGATTATGTGATTTTCCTATTATAATTAGTGTTTCTCACACTATTATTCTTGGTTTTAGTCAATGGCTGGAACCTGAAGGAACCGTGATAATGCGAAATGTGATGGGTAATGTAGTGATTGTCCCCCTGAGCAACCAAACTTTATGGGAGTTGGAATGAAAAGTCTTGTAGCCATGCTCACATAACATTCTCAAGCTATGAATCATGCAGGACTACCAAACGAGCAAAGGAAGGAGCAACATTCTGTTTAATCCTTCATGAGGCAGCGTCCACCTTTGTTCAGTGGGTCTTCTGATCTATTAGTGACTGAACAATGGATCAGTACCACTGAAAATATTTTTTCAGTTCTTCAATGTTCTGAACATGATAAATTCATCTTAGTAGTGTATTGTTTAGAAGGTGATGCTGATCAATGGTGGAATATTATTAAGAATACGAGGCAAACAGATGAAATTGAGTACATGGAATGGGACGAGTTCAAGAACTTATTTTTCAATATGTATTTCCCTCATATTCTTCGAATGAACATGGAGAAGGAGTTTCTTGAACTAAAGCAAAAGGATTATGAATCCGTTGGTACCTACAAATAAAATTTTACAAGACTTGCAAGGTACGCTTCCAGAATTATTATCCAACCTGAGAGTAAGATCGATCAATTATTTAGTGTCTTAAAACCATGTCTTTGAAGGACGTTAGACATAAGGGACTTCAATAACTACGAGGAAATAGTTTGATGTGATCTCAAGGTTGAGATGGAGATCGGTGTAACCCATTAGTTACATGGGTTTGATAAGAAGAGGAAAATGGAATTCAAAGGAAAATCTTAAAACCACACTAAAAAGAAGATGAGTTTTCCCATATGCTCAAAGTGTGGAAAGAAACCTGGAGAAAATTTTCTTAAAGGGACATGAAAATGTTATAAGTGTGGAAAAGAAGGTCATTGGGTAATTGAATGTCGAAATAATGGGAAGAAGATATCTGATGATGCAAAAAAGGAAGGGATACACAGAATGAACCTACTACAATTCAATGTTTAAAGTGAAAGGATATGTGACATTATGCCAATAAATGCCCAAATCCAAGGGTTGATGATGATGATCGACGTTAAAAAACTCTTAAGGCCAAAGACAAAGGAAAGTCACTTTCAATTACTATCGGCGATGTGGATTATGAAAAAGAAGTGGTGAGAGGTACACTTACAATCCTCTCTAAAGTAGAAAATGTTTAATTTGATTCTGGATCCACCCACTCTTTTATTTCTGAAGAATTTTCTAATGGTATCGTCGTATTACCTCAACAGTTAGATGTTGAGTTGGTTGTGACAACTCCTAATGGAAAAACAGTCGCCTCAAAAGTTAACAATTATTCTTCGATTGAAGTTTGTGGGAAAGTGCTTCTTGAAAATCTTGTGATCCTTCCAATAGTAGAATTTGATGTGATTCTTCGCATGGATTGGCTTTCTTTATATGGAGTTCATATCAATTTCCAAATAAGGGAAGTCACATTTTATTTTCCAGATAAATCTATGATCGTCTATCGATGCAATGATGAACATAACCTTATAGTGGAAATTTCTTCCACCATATGGGTCTTGATTCCAATAAATGAAGGTTATTTATCTCAAATAGTTGGATAGAAACTCACGATTAATAATATTCCCATTGTACGGGAATTTGATGATGTCTTTCTGGAGGAATTTCTAGGTCTTCCACGAAAACAAGATGTCGAGTTTTCAATAGAACTCGTACCGGGTGATTTTCCAATTTCATAGACACCTTATAGAATGGACCCAATTGAATTTCAGGAATTGAAGAAGAAACTTCAAGAGAATCTTGATAAAGGATTCATATTCCCTAGTGCGTCACCTTGGGGAACACCTGTTCTGTTTGTTAAGAAGAAATATGGATCAATGAGACTCTGCATTGATTATCAAGAACTTAACAAGATCGCTATCAAGAAAAAATATCCTCTCCAATGCATTGATGACCTATTTGACCAACTATGCAGAGCTCAATATTTTTCCATGATTGATCTTCATTCAGGGTATGATAAATTAAGGGTCAAAAGGGAGGATATACCGAAGACAACTTTCCGTATAAGGTATGAACACTATGAATTTATAGTGATGCCATTTGGTCTTACTAATACCCCTGCTAACTTCATGGATCTGATGAATAGAGTCTTTAGAGACTATCTTGATCAGTTTGTGGTAGTCTTTATA
The DNA here is from genome assembly GCA_963277665.1 of Viscum album. NCBI lineage: Eukaryota > Viridiplantae > Streptophyta > Magnoliopsida > Santalales > Viscaceae > Viscum > Viscum album. The sequence goes on along the minus strand of OY728164.1, from coordinate 260,394,557 downwards.
GATGATATTCTTGTCTATTCAAAGTTCAAGGAATAACATGAATATCACTTGAGAATTTTATTAAAGACCCTAATAAATGAGAATCTTTATTCCAAATTTACCAAGTGTGAATTTTGGCTTCAAGAAGTTGCATTTTTTGGGTCACATAATCTCAAAAGAAGGGATATATGTGGATCCAGCAAAAACAGAGTTTATGGAAATATGGTCGAGACCAAAAATAGTAATTGAGATCCACAGTTTTCTTGGTTTGGATGTATATTACCGATGTTTTGTGAATGATTTTTTAAGTTTATCTGACCCACTCATCAAGTTGACTCAGAAAAGATTTATGTTTGTTTGGACGGAGGAATGTGAAGAGAATTTCAAAGAGATAAAAAGAAGGTTAGCGAGTGCACCTATGCTCACAATACATTACAGTGGAGAAAGGTTTGTGATCTACAATGATGCATCCAAGAAGGGACTGGGGTGTGTTCCCATGCAAAATGATATGGTGATAGCTTATGCCTCATGACAGTTGAAAATCCATGAGAAAAATTACCCAAATCATGATTTGGAGTTAGCTGCGGTAATCTTTGCATTAATGATTTGGAAGCATTATCTTTATGGTGAAAGGTGTGATATTTTTACTGATCATAAAAGATTAAAGTATATTTTCACACAAAAGGAGACGAATATGCCTCAAAAAAGATGGTTGGAGCTGATTAAGGATTACGACTGCTCAATTCATTACCACCCTGGGAAAGAAAACAAGTTAGCAGATGCATTAAGTCGACAAGACCATGCTATCTTATCCATGATGTGGATCACAAAAGATCCAATATTTATGGATTTACAAAGGATTGATCTTGGAATTATAATGGAATGGGAAAATCGTTTCTTTCTCAAATGAATGTTCAACCAACTATACACGTGAATATTAAAGAGGCACAAAAAGTAGATGTAGAGATACAAAAGAAGGTGAGAAATGTTCCTAAATTCAACCTTGATTGTGATGGGATAATAAGGATCAAGAACTGGGTTTGTGTTCCTCCCATCCCAGAATTAAAGAAGGAGCTACTGGATGTGGCTCATAGTTCATCATTTTCTATTAATCCTGGAAGTACAAAGATGTATAGGAACCTGAAAGAGTACTTCGGGTGGGATGGCATGAAAAGAGATGTTACTGAATATGTCTCTCGATGCTTGGTTTGTCAGTAAGTTAAAGCTGAGATACAAAAGTCTAAGGGGATGTTACAACCATTACCCATACCAGAATGGAAATGGGAAAACATCACTATGGACTTTGTCCCTGGACTTCCTAAAACATCCAAAGGAAATAATACTATCTGGGTTATAGTTGATCGTCTTACGATGTCGGCACACTTAATTTCTATTAGAAAAGTTTTTTCTCTTGATCAACTTGCCAGGATATATGTAAATGAAGTGGTAAGATATCATGGACTACCACTTTCCATTATATCTGTTCAGGATCCGAGGTTTACCTCGAAATTATGGCGAAGTCTTCAGTATGCTCTAGATACAGAGTTGAGTTTCAGCACTTCTTACCATCCTCAGACAGATGGTCAGACTAAGAGGACAATTCAATCTCTAGAAGACATGTTGAGATCTTGCTCTATGGATTTCAAAGGTGGTTGGGATCAACACCTATATTTGGTGGAATTTTCTTATAATAATAGCTTTCACTCCAGTATTCAAATCGCTACTTATGAAGCCCTCTATGGATTGAAATGCAGAACTCCAACTTGCTGGGATGAAGTTGGGGAAAGAAAGCTATTAGGACCTGATCTTGTTAATGATATGGTAGAAAAGGTTAGATCTATTCAACAACACATAAGAGTAGCTAAGAGTCGACAAAAAAGTTATGCCGACAACCGAAAAAAAGACATAGAGTATGAATTGGGTGATAAAGTGTTCTTACGAATATCTCCCTGGAATAGGGTCATGAGATTTGGAAAGAAGGGAAAGTTGGGCCCTAGGTATATTGGCCCTTTTAAAATTCTGGATCGTGTTGGGAAGGTAGCTTACCGATTGGAACTTCCACGAATCTATCTCATGTTCATGATGTGTTCCATGAATCTCTCTTGAAAAATTACATACCTGATCCTTCACATGTACTCAGCTCAGAAGTTGTACCGCTGGAGTAAGATCTTTCTTATGAAGAACAGTCGATAGAGATTTTGGATCGTAGTGAAAAAGTCCTACAGAACAAGACCACTCAGTTGGTGAAAGTTTTATGGAGGAACCGCCAATTAGAAGAAGCTACATGGGAACTTGAGGATATGATGAGGGAGAGGTATCCTCATCTGTTTGTAATGATGTGATGAATTTCGAGAGCGAAATTAATTTTAAGGGGGGTAGAATGTAACACCCTGAGATTTTTTGAGAAATATTTTTTTAAGTTATATGTTATACGTAACACCAAAGGAATATTTCACAACACACAATACTGACTTGGCTTGCAGTACACACAATCACGACCTTCCTCGATAGCATGTGTAGTACGTAATATCGAGTTTCACTAAACAACGATATTTTATTATGGACTAGCCTTTATGAATAGTATTAACTGCATTTTAAATTTTATAACATTATTATTCATCTTACACATTTTCTAGAATACGGTAAGAGAACAAAATAAATTTTTCGGTAAAAATAAGTATTTTTAAAAAAATTTAGTTTTGCCGCCTTTTGATAGCCCACCCACATTAAATATAGTTTTTGACATGTTTATAAGATTAATTTGACAAAATAAAATTCTTCTTTTCAATCAGGATAAAAATATTTACTTTGGATCAGTTTTTGATATTTTTCTGATAACTTTCATATTTTGATGAATAGTTAAAATACGCCAATTTTTAATTAAAAACAACTTTTTTTCATTGAGATAATTTATATGGTTAAATTATAAAATTTTATGGTTTTAAAGTATAAATAGAATATATGATTACCGTTTAATATAATTTATGTCATTCACATTAATTTCACATTGAACTCATAGGTAAAAACATTTCAATCTTTGGCAATGTTTTAACTTAAAAAACTCGTTTTCATAAAAAGGAGATTAATATTAAATTAATTACTGAAACTTATGTGTTATGAAAAATGGATTCCATATTTGGAATCAGTGGGTCCAAATTATGTTAATAGGATACTTTTTATTTTTGGGCATTATGAATAGTAACTACGCGAAATTTTATTTACCATGGTTAAAGGTAAATCGGGTAATGAAGGGTAAATACAAGATTATAAAACTACCCTAACACTTTCCAAATTCCTATTGGATGACTGAAAGTATACCCATATCACCTAAGGGTCGGATAAGATTCATTTAATGGATTTTGTTCCATGAAAATAATTTAATTATTATTAAAACCAAAGAAAGTGACAACATGTCACTTTCATAAATCTTATAAGTATAATAATTTTAATTTAGTGATAAACATAACGAAACTTCGAACATGAATAGTCTCAAAAAATCTAATACAATTATCTACATCATATTAATTTATTTAGAATTTTTAGGGATTAAATAATTATCATTAATTATGACACAATAGTGATGTTGAAATTATTTTATTAATGAAAATATCATATAAATGGTTTTAAAAATATTAAAATAAATATTTTATGAACTATTTAATGTGATCCACTAATTTTCTAGATACATAAGAAATTTTATGAATCTATTAAATCTTTTATTTCGAACATAGATTCTGTATATATTTTATTTAAATAGAAATAAATGAATAGTGTCAAAATTGACACTATTGTTATTTTATAAAAATAACATTTTATAAAAAAATTTAAAAATCAATAAAATATTTAAATTTTATTAATTAAAATTTATATGGACCAAAATGTCATAAAGTGTCAAATTATCAAAAATTTGCAACACATTTGTAATTATTTATAATAATTTAAAATTTAGAATATTATTACCATAAAAAAATAAAATTTATAAATAAGGATAAATCAAGTTGATAATGTTTAAAATAAATTCCTAACATGTCTAAATTTTATTTTCTGATGATATTACAACCCTATCTTATCTAATATTTGGATATTAGTCATTTTGGACGTTTTTATGTGGGGTTGGGATTTAATATAAACTATTATTTCTTATATTTCCGAAGGTGCCCCTCCCCTCCTTTATAAAAGGGAACCTCCTCCCTCTCCTCCTCACACCAATTTGAGCCTTAATGCTCTGCCAACCCCTGCCCATTTCACTTCCCCACTTCCATAGAAACATCCTAGTGGTCCTTGTATTCTTCAACGGCCAATTTTAGTTCCCTAAGAGGAGGTCTCAAAGAGGCGCTTCAAAGATGAGGTAATGTCTGTTACCGATTCAATAAACTTTATTTCTTCTTATAATTATTCTTCTTTTGTTATTTAATTATGAAGTAATAACATCAGTATAACTAATATACTGATATGTTATTATAATTATAAAACAACTCTATTTCAAGATCTATCCATCCTACAGAAAATGAAATCACCACGCGTGCGTACGTACGGAATACCGTATCCACGTCGTGGTGTAATCTATTTTCCACCACCACCTTACTTGGATGGGTATAATGATGTAAATAATAACTATATATGATTTTTGTAAAGTGATATTGATTCTAAAATAGTATACATACACTCTAATACAATTCCACAATCATGGGAACGATATCATCGCTCGTGCATACGTACAGAATAACACGATGTGATGCGACTCGTTCTAAATGATCTTCATTGAATAATGATTATATAAATTAATTGAATGAATAAATATGATATATATTACACTAATAACATTTTGGAAAGGATGTTTCTATATCCTAAAAATAGGAATAAGAATTTATTCGACAAAACACACATACGATCATAAAGCAATAAACACCTGAATAACAAGTAGCAATGAAATATTACTAATAAGAAGCCAATAATATGACCATATATGATATAATAAAAATAATTATGATTATGGAATAAGTCAATGACATTATTTAAATCATTATACAGGAGGTTTGGACAGTTACGAAGAAAATCAGACCTACGGTAAGGGAAAATCTCAAAATCTCATTTTTATCCGAGATTGTTTATACTTCAGAATTTACTGGGGAATATTTATCATCCACATCCATGTTTCCTCAATATGTAATATTATTTCCATCCAGCTACAATTTTTGAAATACAATATTACCTTTTAGTGAGTTTTTAGTAAAAGATATGAAAGGAATATTTTTTTGTTTTTCGTATGAGGTACTTTTTGACATTTCCGGCCAATGTACGGGAAGAATTTTATTTTAACTTATACGACATGAATGGATTTTTAGAACATTTTTTTCATGAAGCTTCATTTACATGTTTTTAAGTTTATTTTTAATCAACTTTATTTAGTTCAAAATTATATGACATGTTAAGAAAGTAAAATGTTTTTGAAGTAGAAAGGATATTTTCCTCAAGAATGGAGTTCAAGTGTTTTATCAAAATTATTTTCCATATACAATAATATAGGGTTCTATTTATATCCCTATTTTTACATTTATTTGATTATGTTATGATGGAATTATTTTTACGATATCCTTTTATGGATTATGTTATGATGACGTTATGTTTAAGAATCCCATTTTAATTACATGGGTTATGCTATGATGTATGGTTTATGATTTTGTGGCACACATAAGAATGGTATCATTATGAGATGGGTGGGACCTATATCTCCCTCTAATGCATTGGGTAAAGATTTATATCTAATGAGATAGACATGGCTGGAACGGTAGGTTAAACCGGTTCAGTGAAACATGAGTAAAACTAGGAGTGAACTCGGTTCAGAAAAGGACTTTGTCCACTAAGATAGTCTTGGCAATGAGTCTTGAATACTAAGAAATGATTTTCTATGATTATGTGTGTATTCCACAAAGCTTCATGTTTTATGTTAGGATTATTGGAATTACTTTTCACTTCTATGATTTATCCCATGTTATGATCTCTTTTGCATGATAATATTTTCAAAATGTTATGTTCTTATAAATATGATATGTTTTATATTTCTTTTGTTTACCCTTACTAAGAATTTGAGCTCACCGTTTTGTATGTTTTATTTTCCCTAGGTCAGGAAGAAGGATATTAATTAGGGTATGCCAAAAAGGGACTCTAGATATGATGAAATAAATGGGAGACAACGTAGATGATTTATGAACCAGTTGTTTATATTTCACAGTTTCTAAAGACACTATACCTATATGGTCCTTTCATGGTTTTGTTATATGTTGTAATGATTATGCTTTAATTTTGATGTAATTACCACGTATGTAATGTATGGGTCGTTATACTGAGCCTGGGTGGTGTTTTCCCCAAAATTCCGGTGGGAGGATGGATGGATGAATATACCCTTTGGACCCGCTCTCTTATCATGGTAGTTACTTGTGCTGGTAGGCACAATAGTTAGTTTCCCGATATATGTGTGTAGATGGATGTGATGTCTTGGGGTTATTCACACACATATATTCTAGATATAGTTTCCTATAGACTACTATAGGTGTAACACGTATAGACTGTGATGGTGTGAGTATTCTTACTCAATGTGTGGACTGTAATGCCTTGAGATATAATGCCCGACGTCTGATACACATTATGTGAGCTGTAGAGGCTCCAAAAAACTACCTGGTTACTTTATTTTGTGGACATGGTGGTTTTGTTTCATGAATTGCATGTTGGGGTGCTTCGACTAGGTTTTTGATAGGAAGCCTTTTTGGAGAGGGTTTCTTAGGACACCTGACGTTGGGGAAAAGTGGAATAGTAGTGGAGAAGTAGTATTGGGGTGCCCTTGATATTCATTATAATATTATATACTCTTGTATGCGATAATTGGTGACAGTATCCAGGGTGAGGCTGGGAACTTAGTATAACTATTTAGGATACAATTTATTTTCACTTATTGTTCAGGGTGTTTTAACATGCTTTCTTTAATTTTTCACGAGAGGATTTAGGGAGGATCCTAGTGAGTATGATGTAATACTCACTCTATGTATATATGACTGTTTTTTCAGTCACATGGAGCTGGTTGGAGATCAAGATGGTTTCTCCGAGCTTGGGGATTCAGGAGCTTTTTAGGTTGGTGGTTGCTGTTGTTTTTTACTTTCTTTTTGGTATTTGTAGTTTTTCCTTAACCAGTTGTAGTAGTTTGTATGACATTGCCTATTAGTACATGGGATTTCATTTATATTTCCATTTTTTTAGAGATGTTTGGTTTATATCTTATCTCTCTCTTCTTCATGTGTTCTCTTAGAGGGTAATGCTTCCCATTTGTGTGTTTAGTATACCATCAGTGCAAGTCACCAACCCATGGCCTACTCAAGGCCGGACTCAGTGGTCATTATCATCCTTCTCACATTCCAAGCCTAGGGGGTTACACTTTTGGGTGAGGGGGTCCTGACAATAGTAATATAAGTTAATAAATGGAAGAATAAATGGGATGTCATTGATAACATATATGGTGTCCATATCTAAATTATAAGTGATGTACAAGGTGTGACATAGAAATTTTTTCAAATGAAATAATAACATTTATATAGATTTAAAACATAAAATTATAATATTAATAATTTTTACATAATATCTACCTAATAAAGTATAACTGTAAAATGATGGCTTCTATCATGGGGATTTTATTTATAAAAGAAACAACTTAATATAAGCAATATAAAGACAATGTTTTTTTATTCTTTAAAAATTGATTATAAAATACTTCTATAAAACATTAATTAATTGAATAAATTAAAATTATCCTTATAAGGGTTTTATTTAAAATATATATTTTAGAAATAAATGCTATTTTTATTTATAAAGAATACTTGACAAAAATTATGTAAATTCTAGAATTACTCCATTATAAAATTTGAAAATATAACTATATATGAACATACATGCATATATATATATTATAAATCAATATATCTCCCTTTGAAATGCAATAAATTTAAAATAATAATAGAAATACCTTATATATAGAAATTTAAAACAAATAACTTACACCATACACTCTTAAAACAAATAGATATATATATATATATACATATATGGTTTTTTAAATTAAAAATAAATTGATATATTAAAAACAAAATCTAACCCTTAAATTGAAATTAGGTAAAACTAAGGGTTATATTCGATCGTAATTTCTATGAAAAAGAAAACTGAGAGTATGGGAGAATGTGAATGTGTGTTTTGTTGTGCAGGGCGAGTATTATATAATGCAATATACAATAATAATTATTGGAAAAAAAGTGATTGGGATATACAATGAATTTTGATATTAATCCATGATGGTTTAATTAACTCATGCGTACAATTAGTTTAAAAAGATTATATTATATAATACATATAATTCATTATTCATGCATTATGGGTCCCCCAAAATATTTAAATTGGACAAATTTAGATTTAATAGTGGTGTTTCATGATTCTTTTCACAATTTTTTTTAATTTTAGTGATTCAAAACAACAAGGTAGATATACAATATATATTATTATATACAATGATTCCTTAGGAAGTCGTGGAAGGAGAACCAACCCAATAGATGAATATTAAAAATACTACACTGTCCATGTCATTTATATGGAATTTGTGTGGATAGGAAGCTATGTTCCAGAGGTATTTCAATGGAATAGGAGACCCTAGTAGCTTGACCTAATGGTGCAGGCAGGGAATGATTGTGGAATATGATTAAGTGTTTGGAGGGATGACACAAGTGAGACCAAGTAGATCAGATGTCAAAGTTCATATCCACTTTCATTCTGCAATGAAACATGGAGAAATCGAGTGCCCATTTTTAAGAAAATGTGTGAATCATGACACCTGATGACACAAAGAAAAACTTCATGGGAGCATTATACACTGGCCCCCTCCAGGGCATCAGCCCACACCAAGACAAACATGACCATGTCTTCATTCCATACACCTATATAGACACTGTATATCTCGAGCATGGCCTAATAGTTCCTCCACCGAACCATGAGGTATTGGCCTCATATGATTCCCTAGGTTGTGGCATACACTTGGTAAATTTGTATAGACTGACTTGGTATATTTATCTATTTTCTCAAAACCTTGGAAAAATATTATATAAATTTTCGCTTTTCCACTTCTATATAGATTATCTACACCTTAAATTTTTTTTAATTATTATTCTCATTTTAATGAATTCATGTGAAATTATCTTTATATTAAATTTTTATGTTATAAAACATGAAATTATAAATTATAATTAAAACATTTAAATTTTCTCATTTTAAATACCATACAATTAATTTATAACTATCATTTAAAAAGTATTTTTAATTTATAAAAACCCAATGACTATCAAAACATAAACGGTATGATTTTTCTTCCATAAATCCTAATTTTTATAAATTCCATGTCTATGTAAAATCAAAAAACATAAGTTTCACCGAATTTCATTTCGTGTTTCAAAATTATTACATTTATTCCTCTAGTTATTAATATATTCATTATTCTTATTTCGATTTATTTTCATTTTTTGGAATATCCTTGGGAAGAGGGATACATGTTCTGCCATATTTTGTTATTGGGAGGTGTTCCGGTGGTGTTTCTAGGGATTTTAATGAGTTTTCTAAATAATTCATGATCTCTAGTTTGTAAATATGTAATCATTTTCTTTTATTTATTAACAAAATAATTCCATATTTTTTCTTAATTTTTAAATTCCAGGTTTTTTAAAATTTATTAATTAATAATTATAATAAAAGTAAATCATGGATTTAGGACGTTACATTCACAATGTTCTAACAACCTACTTGAGACTATTTTGACCACATGACACCATAAAACACAAAAAACCACTAGTCATAATTCTCGTATTTCCTGTAATCTCTAATTTCGAAATGAATGAGATGAGTATCAACCACCCCTATGGGTGGTCAATATATAATGAACTCATTATATGAACCCTATTCCAAATATTTTCAATTGATGGAATAGTAATAATAACCCGATTTCCCATTTCCTATAGGCCCAATGATGTTAACATTAACCTATTTTGTAAATATATAATAAAATTGGATGCAATTTCCTATATAACAATACCGGATCGAGAAATTAGATGAATAATCTACAAAAAAATTCATTGACATAATAAAAAATAAATATAAAATTTATCCAATAATGCATATATAAATAATTTAAAAACAAATAAAAGTGTATAAAATAAAATACACAAATTTAATGAAAAAGAAGTGATAGAAATACAATCAAAAGTTTCAAGATTGTATTGTCTAGAATTTTCAATGTAGTCCTCTAGAAAACCTAAAAATTAGTTTATACATTCTAGGTGAGAATACATGTATACTTAGTAGGAAAATCGGAGTCTCTCATGCACATGTGAAAAGGTCATTCTAATGAACTCCATAGAAACCTGTAGAACCAACAACACCGAAATTTATCAAATATCCATCACATACCTCAGAAATCCATGTAAACAAATAATTAAGTCCATTTATAATAAAATAATATAATTAATATTGATAAAGGGTACTTCACATCAGAATCCCATTGGTTTTTTACTCTCACACCCCAGTGATTTACATCCTGGAGCTCCCACTACATTTTTATAACACAACATGGCCATCACCCTGCATGAAAAATTCCATCACATCACATCTCTCAGAAATAAACATGGGCCATCACATCACGATGCAAAACTAAAGAAGTTTCATATCATGAAAATGTATGACATAATCATTATCTCCTCCCCCTACCATGCACATCCCCTACCATAAACCATATCATTATCCCACCTAAAAATACCTTTTTCAACATATATCACCTCACATTAAGATACATGGGCAATATCATCATACCTCAGTAGTGTCACTTTTTTCTTTTTTCCATCATAATACATTCATGTCATCATCACGTAGAAGAGGGGGTAAGGAATAATGGCTCGCCTCCTACCCATCATCCCCACCCTGATGACTAGAAAATTCACCCAAACATATTTTTTGTTCGATTGTAGTTTCTTGAAATGGGTGGGGTTCATATATAATATCATAATAATATAAAATGTACATGTAAAAAACACACACAATTCCGTTCTATGGGTTCACAAAAAGAAATAGCCATCTCCTATAATCCCCTCAAATGCTCCCATAACTAAATGCATAAAACCATAAAATAATACATAATCCTGAAAACAATTGTACACTTTATATGCCATGATAATTACAACATCCTATTAACAAATATTTTCATAAAACAAAAAATGAATTACAGCATTCTATACTGCTAATTCATTATTGACATCAACCCCATTTAACCACTCATTATATTATTAATCACACATTAAACATTTAAACCTAATATCATTTTTCTATGTTATCATTTATTTACTTACATTACTACTTGGGAAACCAGTGTAAAATTTTTATAAGAATTTTATCTATCCCATCAAACCCCTTCTAATAGACCTAGATATCCCCCATCACGATCACAGCCACCTCCTTATCAAAACCACCACATTAGCACCACTTCCATCACAATGACTATAGAATGGCCACACATCCCCTCATTCGAACATATCATAACCACACATCGCACATTGAAATATTCATTAATACTTATTCCAATAATCATTAAACATTTTCAAGATTTATAAAATGGATATCCATTAAATCAACATCATGTATTTCTCGGGTATTATAAGAAAACCAATATATCAGGGTGAATATAGATAATTTTCCAAGTATATGTGGTTAATGATTTATTCACAGGGTGTCACAAAAATCAAATAAAAAATGGGAGTGAAAAAATATTTTAAATCCATAATATATGGGCTGATATTGGACTTTATTTTAAATGATACTAAAAAATGATAAAATCCCCATAAAAATATAAAAAAATGTAAATGAATTAGAAAAATTCTCCTTACCCATCGACTAAATAAAAATGATTTATCATCATCATTAATATAGTGTATAATATCCTCCAAATTATAACAGAATCTTAAACCCCTCCTACATACTAAAACATATGATAAATGATGGATACCCCTATCTAAAATAAGGTGTCATTAATATAATATATTATACTAAAAACATGGTTCAAACACATGGGGAATCCTCTTATAGGTAACTTGAAGCACAATGTCACAAATCTCTAAGAGAAAAGGCTTTAGAAACTCTAATTTAAAGAGATATAAATCTATAAAATATGAAGGAATGCTCTTAAATTTATGAAAATAACATCTAAATCAACAATCATTTGATACATATTTCATTGACCATAATTGAGGATCTCATCATATTCTCATGGTAAAACAATTAAAATGTCTCCATACTTTTTATAAATTCAATATATAATTATTATCCTTTAAAAACTAATTAAATTCTATTTATTAATGGAATAAATTAATTTTTTTAAATAAATTATCAAGTGGTAAATACTTGAAATTCATGGAAAAAAATATCAACTTCAAGTATCCATCACTACAGATTTACCACTTGTTATATACCATAGGTGATCTACTACAAGAGATATACTCTAGAGATCTATTGCCATTGATCTTCTGCTAGTGATATAGAACTAGAGTTCTACCACTAGTGATATACCACTAAAGATCAACCACCAATAATATACATTCACAGATCTACCATCAAAGATCTACCTAAAATGATCTACCATCAATGATCTAAAGCCAGTGATCTACCTCTATAGATTTACCACTCGAGATCTACTTCCAAATATCTACCACTACTGATATAACTCTACTAATCTACTTACAAAGATTTACAACCAAATATCAAATTCCAATTGTCTATCATTTTATATCTACATCTAGATCTATGACCATCCTCTAAAAAACCTTTTCCCACCAAAACACCATGAACCACCACCCTTCCTCCAACAGAAACCTTTGGTCTTCCCCCAAAATCATCAATCCCCAAATTATCACAAAGTAACAAGTTGACATGTAGAATTCATTACAAAATTATCATCTATAACTATTATTACCCTCAATAATTCATTTCTATAAAGGAATTAAGGAGATAAACGATCCAAACAAAAATCCCATGATATACATCTCTATGATCTCGTTACATCCAAAAGTCTACCACTAACCAAATACTCCATAAATATGTCTCATTTATTCCACATAACAACTTGAAAAACCCTTTCAAACTCCACATAAACCTATCCCAAATATTTTAAAACCAAATGAAAAAATATTCTATAGTAAGAAAATCAATTAAATCTATGTCCCATGTCAATTTACTATCCTCTTTCATTAGAACTGACTCACATAAATTTTTCAATCACATCTAGGTATAATGGGACGTGATTAGGGATCAAGTTTTCTATTTTATTTATGCATCGATGAAATAATCACACATCGAATCAACAAGTAATAAACACAACACATTCAAAATATAAAGGTACAAGCCTCACTTTAAAGAGCCCAAATGTAACACAATGGATAGAATAACTCAAAAAACCTCATGTTTTGGGAAAATATATGTGTCTCAGGATACCAATTACTCTCCAACAGGACACCATTCCTACACATCACTTGAAAAAAATGAATTTTTTGTCCCCACAACACCTTCTCCCAACAATCATTGATCTCCAATGAGTGATCCCCAAACGTCATGTTGTCTTCAATATCCAACTTTTCATTGTGAATTAATTGAGAGTCACCATGAAGATATTGATGGAGATGAGATACGTGTATGACATCGTGGATATGATCTAAGAGTGGGGGTTGTTCAAACCAGTAATACACCTTGAAAAAAACCCTAAAACATTGAGGGGGCCAAATACTAGAGTGAGATATTACTCTCTTTATCGAAACTCAACTACCCCTTTCAGGGGGAAGTCATCAGTAAGACAAGGTCTCCATTATAGAACTCAAAGGGACTCTTCCCATGATTAAATTATACTTCTTCCAGTCATGAATTTCGTTCATTGTCTCTGAATAAACAATAACACTCATATCATTCTCTAAATCACATCGAGACCAAATGTTTATCACTCCCTAACCTCATTATAGCACAATTGATAATGATAAGGCCACCCATACACAGCTTCGAATTGGGCAATTCAAATGGAATCATGATTGAATTTTGTTATAAGAAAAATAAACCAACTGATCGTTTCATGACCTCAATCCATCGAAAAACAATACACATGATCATAACATGTCTTCTTGTGTCAGGATAGTAAACTATATCTACCATCCATATGAGGGTGAAAAGCAGGTATGTGGTATAACGTTTTTCCATAATCATGTTGTAATCCCCTCCGGAATTAGGAGTTAAAACATATGTTTTGATTTGAGGAAATGGACCTCAAGACACCACATAAATACACAACCTCATCCACATAAATATTTACAAAAACATCCCTTCTCCCCAACTCCTTGGTCTATATGGAGTGATCTGGTTTCATTATCATGTCCTTTGTAATCCAAAATTCATAACAAACTCCTAGATCATGAGGTAATAATGTGGTTTATCCCATAAATATGTCATCCCATTTAAAATTGGGAACATCCAAGGTACACATCAAACTATAAGGAAAGTAGTGCTCATAATTTAACTACTATTAAACAAGACACGGAGACAGTAAATCCATCACTATTTATTTCATCTCGAGCCACCAAAAATGCATCCTAAATATAACCATAATCATGGAATCTCATGGGTGTACAGTTAAAGGTGATATATGAGACCCAATAAGGACACCCCAACACATCATTACAATAACAAACAAACTACCATGTAACATTATCTAGTTCCAACCAAAGTACATCCATTCCTCTAAATTATCTCAATGAAAAAAATGATGACACATAACATGTGAATTTGAATCTCCCAAATGATACTCTAATACATTCCACATCGTAGAATACTTCACTATCATCTGGAAAAATCTTTTCTGGAAAACCACCATTACTTTTATGTGTTGGGTTTCCATCTCCACCATTAATCTCCAATATTTCTAGACTCCTCAGTAACATCCATCATTGAATATATATAGAAAGAATCATCTATAACATTAAACATCCTGATATTGTATAATTTTAAATAAGAAAAAATCTAATTAAACTCCATCTACCTAAATTTTATTAGGCTCATATAATAGAGAGGAATGGCATACCTAAAACTCTAGTGATATATGAAGACCCAAAAGTTCTCCCCAATGGTGAAATACCTCCCAAACATTAGCACAAACAAAAAATACATTACCCCCATATCCTAGATGAATACTTATTATCATCATAATGTCACTTATACGACCTATATTATATCATCTCCTTCTAATGAATCAACATGAGTCCCAACCCCGAATGTGAAACAACAAAAAAACCCTCAATCATTTCCCCTCATCGAGAAACTGGAGGTCTAGAGAACTTTTCATCATTCCTTTTAAGTAAATTGAAGACAACTAAAAATTATTAGTTGACACCAAAAACTGTTCCTTTTAGGAAAATGATTTTAACATGGATGAATCTTAATAGAAATCAGGAACCTAACTCCCTTAATAGGCCAATAGATCAAGGAATCCATAAACCCCGACCACATTATTAGTGTGTTCCCACAGAAAAACATCCTCAACATTAAATTGTTCCTATACCAAACCCTTTTGATACACCACATTCCTAATAAAATGTACCCACCATGTCAAAAACTATCACTTGGATCTTTCCATATAGTTGGTTGCATACAAGAACCTACAAGATATCTATAATATGATATGAATGTTACTTCTCTAACATCATGTAGATAAATATATTGTGGATTTAAATGACTATGAACTGGTTCATGGATTAATGGAACATATATTTATTGAGTCACGTGATAAAAAATTGTGCATTTGTGAGATTGAATGGAATAACTATAATCTTAAAGTTCCCAAAAATATATTTATTGAAATCATTTGAGATCCCTCTATACTTAACCATCAAATGGTGATATAAAGACTACATATTTATCCTCAAAACCCATCCTGGACCTCTCAACAACTCAAAATGAATGTATATCCTAAAAAGATAGTAACACGTCCATTCCATCTCATTATCCTACCTATGGTATTCAAAAGAGAATCCTAAACTATCAAATTCATATATGGAGAAAAAATGGAGAACCCCATGATGACACATTGGGATAGAAAAAACCATCCTACATCCAATTATTTATATATGAATCCTCAACTCCTAAAACTAAAAATGTTTTATCTAATTAGGAGACATTGAAATTAGATAGACGATGGGATTTACATCTATCCTAAACTTAATATAACAACTAGGGGAAAATATCACAACCTTATTGGGGAAAAAATCCAAAAAATACCCAAAAACAATAGTGACCTACACAGTCCCAAAATTCACCAAATCCAATGAAAACTCTAAAATTATATATATAAGGGGATCCACTTGATGAATTACCACTTAACAACACCACATCCAATGTAAAACCAGAAACAGTCCGTACATGTTCAAGAACATGACAATCTTTTTGAATTATTCAATAACAAAAGACATGGAATAAAAATAATAAATTCATTTGATGGGATAATATGAATTCTTCTTTAGCATGAAATGGACCAACCCTGACTAATGTGTCCCCATCATATTTCCAACTCAATAGAATAAATTAAACAAGATGGTATGGCCTCCGATAGCATATTTATGACTAAGGGCACAAAATGCATCTCTAAGTATTCTATAAGATCGCATTCTAGATCAGGTGTACAAAATAGTGTGAATCTACTAAATAAAACATGGATAAAATATGGGTACATGATAATATGATTGTACCCCTAATGATATCTATCCCATTTAGTAATATTTCCTCCAATTCATACTTTGAACCTCACCTCACTCCAATTCATATTTTCTAACGAGCACCTCCTTGAAAAACATTGGTTTGAGATCCATGAAGGAGTGGTTAATCCTATGGTATCCCTCTATCTTCCACATTATCACTCAACAGATCATAAATCTATATCCCTTACTACTAAAATGACATCACTAAAAACTACAACTAAAAATGCCACTGAAACATACCTCCTCAACCTTCCTAAAGCCCATGAACTAGGGGGCACCAATTTTGAAAATGAACACTGACTCCAGACATGAAACAAATGATATTTAAAATAAAACTAGGCCAAAAAGGAAGCTGTTGAGGATTATTCATTGTTAGTTGAACCTTTTTGTCCCTTTCAGATGAGATATTCCATTGAGATATCTACTCATCAAGGAAATCAACTCGATAACATTTCAATGTAATCCTCAACATGGGATTATCCATTCGACCACCTCCACTTTCATATGAACCTCTTGATTAATTTGAAATGTAAAAGGATGAACTACATATTGGGTTGAAGGATGGAGTGGATCCTGGAGATTTTTCACTTGAAATTCATCATTATGTAAATGATATGGTGAAAAATATAGAAGGTACATCAACATTATTTTCAACTTCTAAATAGAAAAATAACGCAATGAGGATCTATATGCTCACCAATATTCAATAAATTCTTGGTTGATTAATGGAACACTTCACAGAATACCTTATGAAAGTAGACCATGAATTCTATGTCTCCTATGACTCACCCTAATATAGCTTCCAACAATGATCTGAAACAGCTTTTATATAATGAATTATAATGAGGATCCAATACTCCACTAAGGATCAGATCAAATGGATGTTGATCCCAATATATTTCAACCTGAACTTTTTTTCCACATTGAAAACACATCCCTCTATCTTCTCTGCAAACTATCATTTAAAATTATGAAATGTACATTGGTACTGAGCATCCTCTCTAATTGGATCCACAGTTCGATGATCAAATAGGCGAGCCTACTAAATCAAAACTTCATTATCTATATGAATATTTTGAATCAGAAGTAAAGTTGAAATATATACAATTATATCATATTACTAGTGGTATGAATCTTTATTATGTTTTATTTAATACATTTTAACTTATTTTATATTTAACAAAACTAAAACTGATCAATATAAATAGTAACTCAAGTCATCATGATGTTTACCTCTTCTTGGTATCTCCACTACAAATACTCCAAACACACATAGTCGTTCAACAAGATTATTGTTCATTCCCTAAAACATCGGAGTCCCTATAATCAAATTTACAAGCCAGTATCCCAAGCCCATGTCATGAACCAAGTGAAACATGAACTATTCCATTACCATCCCATTCAATAATCATTATAACCAACACTAAAATCCACTTTATCACTCAACCATCACCTACAATTTTACTACATAATTAACCCCTCCCATAAACGATATATTATTGTAAGTAAAGAGATAATTGATCCAATGTCCCACCTCCAGTAGTACCTGGGTTAGATAATATCATAGATGTAATAAAAATTTCAGAAAATTGGAGGCATTAACCTCTAAAATACTATTGGTTCAAGGATAATCAGAAGACACTAAAAACATCGCCATGATGTAATATATAATAAATCCATAAATAATTCCAAATAGTATGTTTAAATTATAAAATATATAGATAAAGCTATCAAAAGTAAAATACCAATATGTAAAGAAAAAGAATAGACACAACAACTATCCAAAGATCCAAGATCATAATGTCCATAATTGTCAATGTTTCCCTCATGAAAACATGAAAATCATTTTATATATATAGGGTAATAATAAAAATATAATTAGTAGGATAACTGAAGTATATCATTCACATGTGAAATAGAGATACTATTGCACCTCTGATAAAGAAAAATAACAAATAGAAATAAACATGAAACTATCCATCCCAATACATACAGAGGCATTCTAATCAAATTATGAAAACTAGTTTTAATATCTTAATATATATAATATATATAAAGGGAGCCCTTCACCACTTTACCCCTAATTATCTTCTCACACACCCCAACAATGTATATTATAGTGAACTCTCCTCTTTTGTATATCACATCATGGAATGCACACCATGTAGAATAGGCCATCACATCACAACGTGATGGTAGAAACCTATGCAATCACATCACATCACATAAAACGATCCGTAGGACATCATGAACAAGTAGGACATTCACCCGTTGTCCTCCTTATACAACACACTCACCTCACCATCAACCATCTTAACATCTCACCTGAAAAAATCTCTCAACATTTCTCACCTCACCCAAAGGCACATAGTACATATCATTACACCTCATTAGGTGTACTTTTTTAATTCTGGACATCATTGTACATGTATTTCGACCGCTCCTTCATAATGCAGCATGTATAAGTGCGTATCCATCCATCCATCATCAACACTAGGATGTTAGAAAAACACCCCAAAAAATTGGTTGTCAAAACAATGTTCTTAGTATGTGTGGTCTGTGTAATGAAAATTCCAATTCCACATAAGGAATATATAATCCATATAAAAATAATACTTTATGAGTCCACAACAAGAAGTAACCATCTCAAAAAATATATCTGTGAATTTCATGAATTTATTTTATGGAATTTTAACGTATTGATTACAATATTTAATTGATGAATCCTTTTAATTTGTAAAAAAATAATATAAGGATATTACATATATATAGAAAACCTGAAAAAATAAAAGAATATAAGAGCAATGTAAACCCTGATTTTTTATTCCAAATGAATACATTACAAAGAGAAATAGAAGGATATAGAACTTGAAGAAGCAGTTTATATATTGTGTAATTCATTACATGACATTAGATCATTGAGATAGAAGGTCATCATTTAGTAAAATCCATTAATTACATACATGTTATGATAATAAATTACACATTGTGAAGTTAATACACAAAATGTATGTATTCGGGCCAAATATATTTTAGAAAAGTTGTTTTTGATGCACTTTATAGGAAATATAAACAATACACACCATGATCCGGTCAGAATAGTGAAAAATAAATATGCAGTGTTGAGGGTTTGATGATTGTGGGTTATAACACCATTACGATTGTTGCACCTAGAGAGGAATCTAGGATTGAGATTATGAGAAAAGACTAGAGGAAAAGATTTTTATCCCGTCATTTCTACCATTCCACACTACAATTATTCATTAGGTATTCATGTTTCTCATTGTCATCATTCCTCGCATGAGTGAGTTGTTTTATATTTTTTGGTAGATATGATTGTATGGGGATGTGATCATAAGGATTAATTCTATTTTTATTCATGTTTTGGATTACTATTACTATAATTATGAATTACTTTTTTATTCTTTAACCTATTTCATTACCATTTCTTGTGATTCAAGGAATATTATAGTATTTCATCAATTAATAGTAATTTTTATGTATGGAAGATATAAAATCTATTTTACTAATGTAGACATAGGGTTTTCTGTCCCGTAGTTTTGTGATTACACCTATTATATGATCATTCCAAAGGTACAATCCAAGAAATAGTGTATAGCACCCAAACCAAGGATCCCAGTTAAACCAATTCTAGCACCTAATATAAATGTGCTCACAATCAATTGATTCCTAATGAAAAAACCTAAAAATATCTGGACCTGGAATTCCTCATTTCATGATATCAAACCTTGTAATTGATATAATATTTCACATTCTCTAATCAATTAATTAATAAATCAATTTCAATTTCAATTTAAATTCATTTGAATATTTTAAAACATACATACTATCCTTGGGGGTTCTACAATAAAACATTCCACAAACCACACTTTTGTATTTTATTTGTGTGACTTTTATTATTTATTAAATTTGTGTATCCCCGTAAAAATTTAACGACACCCAATGGGATTTCAATTTTTTGGCACCTTGTATATGGATAGATTCTTCTCTATTTACGTTAATTAAGAATCTTAAAAAATATTTTTTTTTTCATCTTTCTTCACATGGCCATGCACATATATTGTTTTAGGTTCAAATTCATTTCATGATTTCTCCACCTGTGGAAAGGAATTGGTGGAAGATCATGCATTTGACTAGGAACATTAGTAGACCTTACACCAACAATGAAATGATATATAAGAGACAAAAGAACCCAACAATTAATGGATGGATTAATCCTCCAACCTATGATTGAGATGTACATTCTTATGGATTGTAGAGAACCCTACGGGATGGGTATTCATCCCTGTATTATGGTTTCAACATTCATTGTTCCAAAGATTGATATAAATCCATAGATCATCATGATGATATCATACACAATTCAATTTTCATAAAAGACACATGAGGATCCAAACACATACATTGGAATTTTAAATGACCTCTATAATACTTTTAAATAAAATAATGTCCCAACATATATAGTAAAGATTTGGGTATTTAGAATCTCACTGAATTTTTTTTTGAGAGAATGGATTCAAAATATCCATTCCAATTCCATTATAATATTGGATAAGTTGATGATAAATTTTATGACTTAAATTTTCCTACTATTTATATCAATGAATATTTGGACAGAAATCTTAAATTTCAATCAGTTAGATAATGAGTCACATTATTTTTCTAAGGATTGAATCAATGATTTAACTCTCAAATTTAAAAATCATTTAATTAAAATATGTTTTTTAATTAAAAAAATTATAATGTTCTCTCATAAGAGACACATCAACTGTAAAAGATGCATAATGAGGATCATTAAGGTGGTATTCACCTGAGGAGATATACAATCATCGTTATGACATGGATAAAAATAATTTTTAGTATTATAAATCAGCCTACCAATGGGGAGGGGTGAACATGGTGAAAAATAACTTGATAGATGCTCAAAAAAAGTCTACGAAAAAGAATATGAATGAGATAATGGACAATAAAAATCATTAAGGTATGTACTATAATGATGTAAGTTATTTCAATTATAATCATTAAAATTATGCATATGTATGGAGGAATAAGGATTAATATAACATAATAAAAATCAATCCTATGTATTTCAACCAAGAAAAAATACTTTCATTATCAACACTATGTTTCAACATAGGCCAATAAATTCCATTCAATATAGGAAATTTTTTCATCCTTTACGACCACCATATGAGATACACAGAATAATTTGAAATCATACTCAAAATATCAAGAAGATGTGATAATAATATTTATAGATGGATCCCAAAAACAGTGAGAAGAAATGGGGAATTTTGGAAATCAAGTCAGCCAGATCTCCTAAAATCATAGGGAATATCATAGAAGAGTACTTCCAAGATGCCCAGACCAGAAAATTTCAAAAATTAATATCTACACAACGTTCTTGAACATGTTAGTGATGAAACAAAGATGCTTTAATAATTTTAGACCATTCAACTAAGATATTATTTTTCATTAGTAGCCAAAATCATCCTAGAAAAGGAGAAATGTGATCCATGTTGCTTCTCCATTATGGTCAACAATGGCTATAATGATTTTGGAGGTACTTTATGTGATTTAGGTTCCGTTTTAAATATAATTTCATATGAAGCATTAAATATATTTTCATTTATGGATGCACATCCAAATCTATTTATTTGTAAACTACAGGAATAAACAGTTAGATTTCATCAAGGACTACACAAAGATGTCCTCATTATGGTAGAAAAGTTATTATTTTCAGTGGGTTCTCTAGTGATAGAAATGGATTGGGATATGGTTCCAATAATATTTGGAATACATTTACTAATAATGGTAATAGAAATTATTGATTTTAACAATATGGAATAATGATTATGAGTTTGGGGAAAAAATTTAATTTAATTTCCATAATCAAAGATAATTTTTTATGAAATAATTATTGAATTAACAAAAGATAGTTTTCCATAAAAGTTGATGCTACTATCCATGGAATAAGAGATGATTTAACCTTTTATTAAATTGAAAAAATCTCAAATTAATGTAAAAAATTTCAAAAAAATATGTATATTGTGAAGGAAATTTCATCCTAGAGGAATTTAAAGAATGAAAATTGGTTTGGGAAATTAGTGATTTGTTAATTGATTATTCAAGAAGAGCTACGAACTGTTGGATTGAGCCCACAAAAATCTAAAATGTGTTAACTAATGGAAGAAGAAAAAAAAATTAAAAGGGAGATGACCTTTATACACAGAGGAATCATAGATTCAATATTTTATTGGTTTATATCTAGTGAACTATTTAATACCATAAAATACAAAAAACCAAATAAGGTTTGGTCAATCCAATGATTATAAACAAAAGAGTTTCTTAGAGGCAACATAAGTTTTTAATATTTTGCATTATTTATTTTTTATTTTTATATGTGTGAACTCTTACATAAATATTTTTTTTCATATATATGGTCTTTAAATTTACTTGTGAATTTATAGTTTTGTAGGAAAATCATGACCGGGAGTCAAGTACCATTAGGTTTGAAAAGATATTGTTATACCAAAACATGTCATGAAACCCATTCATGTTGTGAAATCTAAAAAATACACTTACTGATATAATTACACATCATGAATCTATCTCATGAACAACATGGCCAGGAAATAGTTAATAAAATTAAAAAGTGTAGTATACATTAAAATTTCTTATTTTTCAAATTTATTCGAACGCTTTTTATAGTTTAGAATTTTTATTTTCAAATGAACTTCTCAAACATGATACATTCATTATCTAATTGAACCAAGAGACAAAAATTATATTTGGAAATTACCATTCAATGAATATTAAAATTCTTTTTCAATAATGTTGAATGATAT
Source organism: Viscum album (assembly GCA_963277665.1). Taxonomy (NCBI): domain Eukaryota; kingdom Viridiplantae; phylum Streptophyta; class Magnoliopsida; order Santalales; family Viscaceae; genus Viscum; species Viscum album. Next base: position 260,370,859 of record OY728164.1, on the reverse strand, counting down.
CATGGGGTAAGAAATTAGTATGTATAAGACTATTTATTAAGATTTTCAGAAATAATTATTTGAGGTGTTTGTTGATTTTGGTAATTAATTTTTTTGGATTTGGACATTATTTGAATTTTTGATATTTTTGTAAATTTATATAATTATTTATATATATTTATATGGATTATTATCCAAACACATTTTTCTGAAACATAATAAGTTCTTTGGGATAATAATTCTCATTCATTCAGTAGTTTATTTTCGGTGAATGTATAGAATTATATCTTCTCGAACATTCTTGACATATTATTAAAGATATGAATGAATATAATCACTTTAAATTGGAGTGAGACATATTTTTTTATCGATTATCCTGATACCCACTATATATTATTCCATTTAAATTCTCATTTAATCCACAAACATCTTCTATGTGGAAGATTCATGTTACCGGACAATCTTATCCTTTACATCCTTAATCTTAATATTTTTCATGATTATAAAAAAAAAGAGCCAAAGAGATGCTGACTGGTGGAAGGGATGTATACATTGTAATTAATATGTGTCGTTGGAAATGTCATGATATATTTGAATATCCCATTAATATTATTTATTTCCTAACATCATAATTAAAATTAATTGTTTATATGAAAATTCATAAGTGACTAATTTTAGACCAACAATCTTATTATAACTATTACATATTGTGTCATGAGGATATCATTTGGGGTTAGGTAGTTCCTATGAGTTTTCAAAAAAAAAATCAAATAAATAAATTAATTAATTTTATAATAATAAATGTGGGTGTCTCATTTGATTCATTTCAACTCTATAAGACCCTACTCTGAGATACTATGGGAATAATAGACATTCAGGTTTCTTTTTTTTTTATTTTTATGAAATGAAATATATGTAAAAACATATTTTTTGAGGAATAATTTATTTGTATCATGTACCAACCTACCCTAAGTCTCATAGTCATTTTATACTAATTGGTGATTTCCACTTTATTATTTGTGATTTTTTTATTCATGCTGTTGTGATTCTAGATTCCTTGAGAGACAATGGTAGGTGACATATTCTTCAGGTATCTTCACAACTATACTTATTTATAACATAATGATGCACAAAAAAATTCATGGGAGGTATGTTACTGATGATATAAATATTAAAAATTAAAATAAAAATGAAAATGGATGAAGTAAATGGTTTGGTTATTTTAAAGGGGATAAGAAAAATATGTTGTTGGTTTGTATTTTTCTAAAAATATGAGGCATTGAAAAATTTTCTTCATGTGCTACTCAAACAATTATCTTTAAATTTGACCAAATTATTTTGAGGAAGTTGACTTTAGTGTATGGTATGGTGGGAATTTTTTTTATTATGCTGAGATTCCATCATTGAGGACATGTTTGAATTCATGTGTGGGGGTATTTGATCAATGTATTTAATGTATTTATTTTATAGAATTTAAATGTATTTATTTCTATATATAATTGAAAAAACTTTCAAATTTTTGAATTATTATAGTTGTTTTATGTATTATAGATGGATATAACGTATATTTAGAGAATTAGAAAAATAGGTTAATATAAAAGCAAATAGACACTGGATTTTTGATTCCGAAAAACCACATTACATAGAGATGAATTCGATTGAGGAAGTGTAAGATTCTATATATATATAACATAATTCATTATTCGATGTGTGATAATCCATAAAGATGGATTCCATTCGGTAAATGAAATAAATTCCATACACACTATCAAAATCTATTACATAGAATGAATTGAATTCAGAGAGTGTATGTATCATGAAAAAACCTATTCTGGAGAAGCTGTCGATGATGTACAATGAAAACCATGTTAAATTTACACATCTTGAACCCATTAGATGACTTAAATCTAAATTTGAAGAACTGAGGTTTTGATGTTCATAAATTATAAAAAAATTACCTTTGTAAATCCAAGAGGCTCATCTTCGATTTAGAGGATGACATCAAATTGATGTGAACACTCTGGAGCTCTGATTCTCCACTCTATATCCAATGATCTTCTGGTAGTGATCTAGAACTAGATTTCAACCACTGGTGACCTAACACCAAATAATCAACCACCGATTATCTAAATTTATAAATCTACCATTAGAGATCTACCATTGGATATCTACAACTAATTATCTAACTCTACTAATCTACCAATATAGATTTACCTCCAGAGATCTACATCAAGTGATCTACCACTACTAATATACCTCTATTGATCTACTTACAGTGATTTACCACCGAATACCTACATCCAAATTTCTACCACTATATATCTACATCCAGATTAATGACCATCCTCACAAACAACCCTTTTTCCTCCAAAACATCACAAAACACCAACCTTCCTTCCCCAAACACCTTCAGAGTTCCCCCCAAATCATTAATCACCAAATTGATCACAAGGTAACATGTTAAAATGTTTGAGTCATTACAAAATACTCATCTATAACTATTCTTACCCTAAATAATTCCATTCAATCCATGAATTAATGATATAAATGGTACAATCAAACATCCCATTAGATACCTCTCTATGATCTCATTACATCCAAAACACCACCACTAACCAAATACTCCATTAATATGTCTCATTTATTCCACATAAATACTTGAAAACCCATTCAAACCACACATAAACCTGTCCCATATATTCAATACCCAAAATAAATATAGCCCATAGTATGAAAATGAATTATTTCTATGTCTCATGTCAATATAATATCTCATTAATCAATACTGACTCACTATCATCTTTTCAATCACATCAATGTATAATGGGACAAGATTATGGATCACGCTTTCCATTTTTTTATGAATTGAATACATAATGCCACAGCAAATCAAAATGTATGAATCACTTCTCAAAATAAATATAATGTTCCAAACCTCACATTAAAGCGGAAAAATTTAGAACAACAGATAAAATAACTCAATAAAACTCCACGTGTTGGGAACTCATATGGGTCCCATTATCCAAATTACTCTCCAATAAGACCCCAGTACACCACACCACATGAACCAAATAAATTTTTTTCCTCAAAACACATTCTCTCAACAATCATTAACCTCCAATGAATGATCTTGAAACATCATGTAATCTTCAATATCCAACATTTCATTGTCAATTACATGAGAGTCATCCGAAAGATACTAATAAAGATGGGAGAAATGTATTACATCATGGATCTGATCTAGTCATGGGGGTTGTTGAAACCAAAAATTCGCCTTGAAAAAACCCTCTAAAACATTAATGGGGCCAATTTATAGAGTGATATATTACTCCCCTCATCAAAACTCTACTACCCCTTTCATGGGGAATCAAACATGAACACAAGGTATACCATATAAAACTCAAATGGACTCTTCCCAATATCAAATTTAACATACATCAGTCATGAAAATCATTTATCATCTCTTAAAAAAACTAATAGATTTCTATCATTCTCTAAACCGCCACGAAACCAAAATTTGATCAATCCCCATCCTCCTTCTCGCACAGTGGAGATTGATAAGGACACCGATAAAAAGTCTCAAATGGGTCATTTCCAATGGATTCATGATAGATATTGTTATAATAAAAATAAACCAAGTGATAATTTCATGACCCCAATCCTCTAAATAACAATACACATGATCAAAACATGGTCTTTATCGTCATGATAATCTACTATATCTACCCATCCATCTGAGGGTGAAAAGTAGTGATGTGGTGTAACTTTTTGGGAAAATAATGTTTTAATCCCATTCAGAATAATGTTGTAAAACATGTGTCTCTATGTGAGATAATGGACCTCACGACTCCACATAAATAGACAACCTCGTCCACATACAGATTTACCAAAACATCCATTATTCCCAGCTCAATGGTCTCAATTAAGTGATCTGGTTTCATCATAAAGTCCCTAGTAATACAAATTGCATCAGAAACTCCCTAGTCACGAGTTACTCATGTGGTTCATCCCATCAAGATGTAATCCCATTTACAATATGGAAAATCCCAGTGCTACACCAAACAATAATGAAAATGGTGCTCATAATTTAACTACTAGAAAACAAGACATGGAACCACCAAATCCAACACTATTTATTTCATCCTGAGCCCCCAAAACGGCATCCTAAAGACACAATTCATCATATAATCTCATGGGTGTACATCTATAGGTGATCTATGAAACTCATGAAGGACCGCCCCATACATTACTAATGTAACTAACAAACTCCCATGAAACATCATCTAGGTCCAATAATCCTACATCCATTCCTATAAAGCATTTATATGGAAAAAATTAAGACACATAACATGTGACTTTGAATCTCCCATATGATACTTCTACACCTTCCACGTCATAGAATACGACATTATAATCTAAAAAACTCATGTAGAAACCACCATTACATTAATGTGTTGGGTTTCCAACTCCACCATTACTCTCCAATCCTGTTGTACTTTTAGATAACAACCTTCCTTGAATTTCTATAGATAGAATCATCTAAAACATTCATCATACTGATGGTGTAGGATTTTAAAAATGAAAAATTCTAATGAAACACCATCTACCTAAATCTATTAGGATCAAATAACATAGATGAAAGACATACCTCAAACTCTTATGATATATAAAGGAAAAAAAATTCCTCCCCAATGGTGTAATACATCCAAAACATTGGCCTAAACTAAACTACATAAATCTCCAAATCATAGATGAATACTGATGTTCATTGGAATGTTACTTACAAGACCCATAAAAAATCATATCCTTCAAATGCATCAACATGAATCCAAATCCCATATGGTAAGAATCAAAATTCACCTAAATCATTTCCCCTCCTCATGAAATTTGAGCACTAGAGATCTTACCATCATTCCTTCTAGATAAATAGAAGACAACTAAGAATGATTAGTTCACTCCAAAACATTTTTTCTTTTAGGAAAATATTTTTCACAGGGATGAAACATGAGATAAATTGGGAACATAACTCCATTATTAGGCCAATAGACAATCGAATCCATGATCCCCTTCCACATTATCAAGGGGTTCCCACAAAACAACTTCCTCAACCGTAGATGTTTCCAATAACATACCCTACTAAGATAGCACATTCCTAATAAAATGTACCTATCATGTCCAAAAAATAAACTTGTATCTTTCCATATAGTTGGTGGTATCAAAGAATGTAACACACAATGCTTCCACGATATTCTTCTCTTTGAGTAATACAATAGCTTGCAATGTACGCAACCTCGAGTTCTAGAACACCATGACCGATCAAACTAGTAGTTATTATTAGTAATACCCACTTTTTTAAATTTTAATAATTTGTTTACAAAATGGACTTCATTTTTTTATTTGGAATATCAAAATTACTATATGGTAAATTTTTGGTTTTATTCTGAAAAAATTAAATTTATGATGAATAGTAAAAAAACACTACGTTATTGATTAAAACCATCATTATATTTAAATAATTATATATTTTATTTAAAGTTATTTTATTTCAAAATAAACAAATAATTCCTATATTAGTTCAATGTAATTCATCAGAGTCATTTTATAATAATATTTTATGTATAAAAATTTATTGAATTTTTTAAACATCTTTTACCTACATTCTAAGAACGTTTGAAAATTTTCATAAATTATAATTTTACCGCTTTTGAAAATTGAATTTGAAAAATCAGAGAGACACAACCAAAATTAGTAAGTAAAATTTGGTTCAATATGATGAAAATAATTTTTGGTAAGTAGTAACTTTTGAATTTTATTTACCACCGTTATAAGTAAATAGGGTAATTAAAGGTAAAAATGATATTATAATTACCGCAACACATGTCCTAATTCTATTGGATAAGTGTTTTCTGACAAAAATCAACCTTAGGAATAATATATCATCTTTTTTGTAAATTTTTATTAGATTAGGAAAATTGTTATTATTTTATTTAATGAAGTGATAAAAGTGATAAATTCAATGTTTAACAACTAAAACATTTTTAATACAGGGATATACATAAGATAAATTATAATATTAATATTAATTATAAAGACAAAATGATTTCCTAAATAATGGAATTTTATTTATAATTTTTAGACATTAAATAAATAAATTTATTTATTACACAATGGTGATGGATTCATTAAAATATTATTGAAGGATTAAAATAATTAAGATTATAAATTTTAATATAATTATAAATTAAGAATTTTGATGTTTTCCACAAATTTTTAATGTCAATATGAAATTTTAGTGTTGGTTAAATAATTTTTTTCTAGGTGATAAAATTGTTATGACTTTCACAAAAACCAAATACTTTATAGTGTCAAAATTGACAAAATTTAGTATTTAAAACAAATACTATAATATTAATTGATATAATATTCCTAAAATTAAACATTTCTAAAATAGTATGTATATATTAATATAATGTTCATTAGTGAAGAATTTGGGGTTCTATTGTCATTTTATAGTATATTTTTTATCCATGTAATATAAATATATAAGAATAAATTGTAAATGCAACACTATTTAACTAAGAGTTAAATCTAAAAGATAAGGTCAATATAGTGACCAAAACCTATCTAAAACCTATTGGATGAGATGTTTTTAAACCATCCCCACCTTAGAATCGAAATAAATTCTTTTTTATCCATTATAAAACGAATATTATTCTATACTAAAATAAAATTTCATGCTTTTCCTAAAGTGACACTCACATCTCTAATAAAAGGGTACTTCCCCTTCTATCAAAATCACAACTCCAAAGCCATTTTTCTCGACCAACCCCAGCTCAAATATCCTTCAACATACACTAAATTCATTCTAGAGGCCTTACATTTATCATAATCCAATCTTAGAAGCCATTTTGATCAAATCAAAAGGAAACACCCGAAGAAGAGGTAATAATTTCACCACCTCTTTCCAAGTTTTTTTTTCTTCCACTTCCTCTTTATTTATTGTTTCCATAAAAAATAAATAAATCCAGTATCTTATTTATACTTTGATGTTATTAATAATAAGTTACAACCATATTCGTTATTCTATCCATACTATGAATAACAATGTCACTATACATGTGTTCGTACAACTTACCCTCTCCACGTCGTGGTGTAGTTTTTTATTCAACAATTCTTTATTTGGATGTGTATAATATTGAGTATAATTAATGTAAATAATAAATACATAATTTAATGATTCATTACATATAATATACCATCCAATTATATGTGATTTAGCCATCAATCAAATGGTATTGTCTCTTGTGCAAATGAATGGATTACCATCTCCACGAACGCAATGTGATTCAATCCCCATCATAACAATTCAAGAATAATTTTAATTTTATGATAAAAAATAATGTTTAAGTACCTAATATCACTATAGATATGAATCTAATACATCTTATCCATATCAAACATGAATTATGTAATAAAACATATAATGGAAAATGAATCAGTTAACACCCGAAACAATGATAATACTTAAATATTATAAGCAAAGAAATACTAGAAGATCATATATGATATCATATTTATGTATGTGGTTTTTGTATAATTTAATAAAAAGGATTTAACTATTATAAAAGAGGTTAATTTACCCTCTAACAAGGAAAATTAGAAGGTAAGGTTTAATTCTACAATCTCTTCTTTATCTGAGGTTGTTTATACATGTGTATCTACTTGAACTTCTTTTTCTTCCAAATCCATGATTCTTAAAAATGTATTTCAATTTTTTTTACTATTTCTTTGAGTGTGGATTAATTTTATTTATACCCTTGTCTTAATTTTTATAAAATTCTTATAAATATTCCTTCCATCATTTTCCAAACGAGGTACATTAAGACCATTTTGACAAAATTAACGAAAAAATGTTTTTTTAACTTATATGTCGAGTACGGATATTTTCCATCATTATAAAACCATCAAAGATTACCTTACAAGATTATAAGAATATTTAAAAAAAATTATTTTATTATTATGTGACATTTAAATGATTTCAAAATATAAAGTGAATTTCTCTCAAATATTTTTGATTTGATCTAAGTCAACATCATTTTCTGGATTTTACACTTGTTTGAGGTTGATTTATTTTGATAATATATTCAATAATATATTGAAGTTTTTGTGATATGTTGGACTATTGATGTATTATTTTTATACCATTCATCTTTTATGGTTATAGTGTTAACATTTCGTATGCTAGTTTTAATACGAATTTTTATATTATGGTTCAACTTTTTCACATGAAGAATGCATTGGACTTAGTAAGTGATGGGTGGAGCCCGCTATAGCTCCTTGATGCACCAGTATGTCTATTTACACAAACTAGTGACTTGTCACAAGTCCATGAAAAAATCATATTTGTAGTCTTGGAACGATGCCTTGAATTCATGGTCATGATGTCTCGCATTATGCATTTCATCATTATGATATTGGCTATTGATATTACATATGATTATTCGACTAGTAGAATATCCATGTGAATAATTAAATGGAATTATTGGATTTAACTTTTCCATTTATGATGACATTTTATGTTTAAAAGGATTTTGTTTTAGTCTTATATATTGCCTAAAATGATTATGCTGATTTATGAAAGTTTCTGGTATATTGTTTTTCTTACATAACACATGAGTTCACCCCTTTCTATGTTTTATTTTTCTCAAGATGCAGATAAGTATATTATAAATGACCTACAAGGATCGTCTAAGGGATATGAATGTGTTCAAAGTAGAAAAAATGTTGTTTTTTTAATTTTATAATGTATTGTAATACTTATGTTTATATCTAGTACTTCCAAGGCTACTAAACAGATCAGTCATTCGAGAGATTATCACTAGTGATCATGCCAATGTTATGTAATAATGCACTGACTCTGGGTAACTGGGGTTCAGTCCTTATAGTTTATATCAAATTATGTTTAGTACAAACCGTGAAAGCTTGATTTTGAAAAAAAACCATGATTTGAGAAAATTTACCTATGATAGACTTTGAGGATTAGTATAGAAGAACTACATAGAATTATCGTTATGTAGGGATTTTGTGTATTTTACTAGAAATACCTTCTTGTCTTGATGGGTGCAGGTAGAGGTGGATCTGGTACAAATGTACCTATGAGTGAAAACTCTGACAAGGTGTTTTTGGTTCACCTGGGGTATCCTAGTACATAACAACGGGCCTTGCTTCACTCATGGTTTTGACACTTTCAGCAGATATGCTTAGGATAAATCACATTTTCCTTAAAAACCATTACAAAGGTTTTATGAGAAAATACCTCTACAAAGAATATATATTTTTATGATAATGGATTATATGAATTAATTGTTCAATTTTTGTTAGGCGTTTTACTTGTTTGGAATTATTTATTTCGATTTATTAAGTAATATAGTCAATGCCATTGCTTAAAACCGGTTCCTAGTGGAAGGAACAAAAACTGTATCAATACACATAATCCATATAGGTATTTCCATCCTACTAAAGATAATTATTGTGGAGCTGGTGATGCAACTGGGGCTGAACAACTTAAAACCATACTAGGACAACTAAACCAAGTTATGAATAATAACCAGAAGCATATGGGGCACCCTAATCATAAATGCAGAAGATTAATCATAGACTACTTCATGAGGAAACAACCTCTATCATTTAATTGGACTAAAAATCCATTTGTTGCTTAATAATGGATATGTTCCTTAAAAAAATATTTCATGCTTTGGGGAGTAGCGAAAGAGAAATGTTCTCATGGTAGTTTATCACCTCATAGGAGATGAAGATCAATGGTGGTGATTAATTCAAAACACAAAGGAGGATGAATAAGTATCAAATATGGAGTGAAGAGAGTTTAAAGAACTTTTCTTAGAAAATTATTTTCCCCATGACCAGCGAGTATATTTAGAATGGAAATTTCTAGGTTTGAGGAAAAAGGAGAATGAGAATATCACAATTTATGAGGCCAACTTTACAAGGATTGCAAGGCATGAAGCCGATTATATACGTAACCTAAGAGTAATAATGATTGATTATTTGATGGGTTAAAAATGTTTCTCTGTTGAGAATTAGTTTCATAATCTATCTCATCATACCAAGATATTGTCTCGTTTTCTATCAAAAAATTAAATGAATTCTCTGTGTCCTATAACATTAATGAAATTCAAGAGAAAAGGTGTACCAACTGGGTCCGACCCACCAGTTTCCCCAGACATGTGGTCCCCACCCTGGGGCCCACCCATGTACCCAAACTGGTCATATGACAAATGATTGTCCCCACAGGCCAATACATTTCCTTTCTAGTGTGTTTTGTCCTCACTCACACACTCCCTGGAAAACATCCCAAAAGGTAACCAATCCTGATAACTACTCTAGGCCAAGCACACTTAACTATGGTGTTCTTATTAGATAGGCTTCCGAAAAAGAAGTTTCACCATGTTTACATGAGTCATATCATTTACTTATTTAACCCTTTATCATTTGGGGGTGTTACAAGAAGAGATCTTCTGAACACTCTAGAAATGGAAATAAGGGGAAGAAGGGAAAAATTGAATTTCTATCCTGTAGTAAATGTGGGAAGAAACATCTTGGTACTTTCCTGAATGGAATGGGTGTCTATTACATGTGTGGTAAAAAGGGCCACCAAGATCATGATTGCCTGAGAATGAAAGATGTTGTCAATGTTGAATGCTTAAATTATAGAGAAATTTAGAAATATGAAAATGAATGTCCTAAGAGAAAAGGAAAATTTCCTCAAACAGGGGAAATGAAGAAAGTTTAAGATAATGTGATCACTACTACTGAGGTTGAACCTTTGAATGACATGGTGGGAGATAATTTAATGGTCTCCTAAAATTTATCCAATGCTTTATTTGATTCTGGATCATCACATTATTTCATATCTTCCCAGTTTTCTATGAAAATTTGATATTTACAATTTGATTTAACAATGGATTTGTTAGTCAAATCTTCTAATGGAAGTATCATTGTAATAATGTTTTTTGAAACAGTTCCCACAAGGGCATATAAACATGATTTATCTACTGATCTCATCATAATACCAATAATTGAAATTAATATAATCCTCACTATGGATTTTCCATCGGACTATGATGCGAAAATTTATTTTCATAAGAAGGAGGTTACAATTTTTGATGATGATTAGGAGTAACATATCTTTAGAGAAGAAATTTAAACAGTTGATTCTTATCTAGATCCACCCTCAATTTCTCTACAAAATCCAATTATAGGGGAGGAATATAACGAAATAACTATGGCTGAGTAAAGTAATGTTAAAATAGACTATGTAATTATTGTACAATAATATTTTGATGTGTTTCCAGAGGATTTACCTTGACATCCTCTAGAATGAAAAATTGAGTTTTCCATTGATTTAAATCCAGTTTAAAGGCCCATATCAAAGGACCCTAAAATAATGGACCCTCTAGAATTATTAGAACTATATAAGAAACTAAGGAAATTGATAAATAAATGATTTATTCTCCCTAGTGGTTCTCCATGGGGATCCCATGTTCATTTTGTTAAGAAGAATGATAGATCTATGAGGTTTTCCATTGGCTATAGAGAGATCAATGTTGTAACAATAAAGAACAAGTATCTCATACCTCACATTGATGATTTATTAGTTCAACTTCATGGAGCTCAATATTTTCTAATATTTGACCATTTGTATATATATCATCATTTGTGTGTGAAGAAGGAAGTCATTCTGAAATAGAATTTGGAACAAGGTACATGCATTACAGGTTTACAGTAATGCCTTTTGGGATGACTAATTTACCCTCAATCATCATGGATCGAAAGAATAGATATTTTAAGGAATATCATAATGAATTTTTAGTGGTATTTATTGATGATATGTTTTTTACACCAAAATCTATGAAGATAATGAAAATCACTTGCATACTATTCTGAAAACCTCTGTAAAATTGAATTATATGGGAGGTTTAGAAAGTGTGAATTCTGGATTCAGGAAATGTATTTTCTCATCCATATTGTATCTAAGGACAGAATCTCTATCGATCCTTCAAAAACCAAGGCAATCAAGGAATGGCCATCATTGACATGTATCACTGAGGTATACAGTTTTATTCTTTTGGTAGGTTATTATCATTGCATCATCCAATGTTTTTCCTGATTATCTAACCCATTATCCAAGATCACACATAAATGGGTTTATTTTTTTGTAAAAAAGAGTGTGCACAATGTTTTCAATAATTGATTAAAATATTAGTCAATGCCCCTAACATAACACTTCCATTGGGGAATGATGTGTTTTTTATTTATAGTGATGCTTCAATGAAAGGACTTGGTTGTTTACTTATGTAGAATGATAGATTTATTTTATATGCATCACGATAGCTAAAAATTCATGAACAAAACTATCCAAATCATGATATTGAGTTCGAAACTATAATTATTTCATTGATTATATGGAGACACTATCTCTATGGTGAAAAATGTGAGATATACACCAATAACAAGATCTTGATGAATATTTTATCAGAAAAAGAACTCAACATGAGGAAAGGAGATGTATTTAACTACAAAAGGATTATGATTGCACTATACACTACCACCTGGGAAAGGAAAAGAAGATGGAAGATTATTTGAGTAGAAGGGATCGAAGAGTTTTGAAAAAATGAGAGATGAAATAGATCCTATGTTCATGGATCTTGTAATGATGGATATAGAAATAATCCTGGATGGTGAAACATCAATACTTTTCCAAATGGTTTCCAAACCAACTTTACTAGAAAGGATAAAATGTTCTCAGATTGATGATGAGGAGTTTCAAAAAAATTAACGATTTGAATGATGGGAGATTGACTAACTTAATATATGAAGATTTAATTTTGAAATTTTGGAGAAGGCTTTGTGTTCCCGACATACTCGGTCTAAACAGAGAATTTTTGGATGATGCCCATAGATCCAATTTCTCAATACACCCCGGTAGCACAATGATGTACAGTGATTTGAAGGGACATTTTTTTGGATAACATGAAGAGGGATATTTATGATTATGTGTCAAGATGTATGGTTTTTCAACATGTGAAAAATGGAAGACAAAATACAAGAAGATTTATGAAACCACCTTCTATACTGGAGTAGAAATGGATTGACATTACAAAGGTCTTTGTCCTGGGGATAACAAAGACTCCTAGAAGGAATGCTTCAATATGGGTTATTCGTGATCATCTTATCATGTCATCACATTTTCTATCTATAAAGGAATATTTACCACTTGAACTTTTAGCTAGACTTTATATTAATGATGTTTTAATACATCATGGATTACCCCTATTGATTGATTCTGATCGTGATCTATGTTATAAATCAAGATTCTGGAAATGTCTTCAGCAATCTCGGGATATAGACCATCATTTGAGCACTACCTACACCCCTTAAACTGATAGAAAATCAAAACAAACTATTCAAACCATAGAAGACATGTTGATATCTTTCTCACATGACTTTCAAGGTATGTGGGATCAGTATTTACTCCTATAGAATTTTTCTATTAAAATAGATTCCATTCAATTATTCATATGGCACCACATGAAGCGTTATATGGAAAGAGATGTCACGCACCAACATGTTGGGATGATGTTCGTGAAAGAAAACGTTTAGGCCTAGAACTTGTTGAGGAAACAATGGAAAATGTGAATATTATCAAACCCACATAAAATGAGCCCAAACTAGGAAAAAGAGTTATGATGATAACTGAAGGAAGGATTTGAGATATCAAGTACATGGTCATGTTTTCTTGAATGTGTCCCCATTGAAGGGTTTAATATGATTCAGTAATAAGGGTAAATTAAGTCCAAGGTATATAAGACCCTTCAAAATTCTAGAATGAATTGGAGTTGTAGCTTACCATTTGGAAATGCCTTCATGTCTCTCTGAAGGTTATGATGTGTTCCGCACATCACTATTGAGAAAATACATTCCTAACCCAACACATGTACTCACCTATGAAGAAATAGAACTGGAACTTGATCTGTCTTATTGTGAAGAGCATGTCATGATTCTTTATACAGGAGAATAATTATTGAGAAATTGGAAAACTGATTTGCTAAAAGTTTTATAAAGAAACCATAAAATGGAAGTGGCAATGTGGGGAACTGAGGAACTTATGATGAAGAACCACCGAAATATTTTTAAGAAGTAATACTCTAGAATTTTTTTGGGTGAAATTATTTGAAGGAGGTATGAATGTAACACACCAAGCTTCCATGGTACGCTTCTCTTAGAGTAATACAATAGCTTACTTGGTATGTAACATCGAGTTCCAGCACACCACGACCGATCAAACTAGCCGTTAAGAATAGAAATACATACTTTTTGAAATATTATTAATATTATTTTTCTAAATGGACTTCATTTCTAGATTTGGAATATCAAAATTAGCATAGGGTTAATTTTTAGTATTTTTCTGAAAACATTCAATTTTGGATTAATAGTAAAAAACATTGTGTTATTATTTAAAACAGACATTTTATTTAAATAATTATTCATTTAATTTAAATTTATTTTATGTAAAACTAGATATATAATACATATATTAGTTCAATGTAAATCATTGGAGTCCTTTTAGAATAAAATTAGATGTATAAATTTTTATTGAATTTTTAAAGCCTTTTACACACCTTCTAGGCATGTTAACAAATTTGAATAAAATGTAATTTTACTACTTCTGTAAATTGAATTTTAAAAATTTGAGTGAATTGGTTGAAATCAGTATGAATTTATTTTTCAATAGGATAAAAATAATTTTTGGTCAATAGTAAATTTTGAATTTTATTTACCACGGTTAAAAGTAAATAAAGTAATTAAAGGAAAAATGATATTATAATTACCATAAAAGAAGTCCTAATTCTATTGGATAAATTTCTTTCGAAGAAAATCATCCTACTGTATAAAATATGATCATTTTGGTCCAGTTGGATTTGATTATGACATTTATTATTATTTTATTTAAAGAAGAGTTTAAAGTGTTAAATTCAATGTTTAATAACTAATTTTTTTATTATAGGGATCTGAATAAGATAAATTCGACTATAAATGTTAATTAGAAATATAAAAAAAGATCCCATATAATGAAATTTTATTTAGAATTTTTTATAAATTAAATAATTAAATTTATGTACAATTCAATGATGATACAACAATTACCTTATTGTTAAAAGATTAAAATAATTAATATTAAGAAAATAATATAAATATAAATTGAGACATTTGATGTATTCCAAGAATTTTATAGTTTTAGATTACATGTTGGGTGTGATTAAATAATTTATTTTCGAAGTGATAAAGTTGTTATGACTCACAAAAACAAAATTCAAAATAGTTTCAAAATGACAGAAATGAGTTTTTAATATAAATACTATATTATTAATTGATATAATATTTCTAAAAATACCGTATTAGTTCAAAGGACTTATATAATAATATATATGTCATTAATGAACCACTTGGGATTCTCACGTAATTTTATAGAATTTTTATTAACTATGTAATATAATAATACAAGAAGACGTTGTAAAAGTTAAACTATTTAATTAAGAGTAAAATCTAAGTGATAAAGTTAATATGGTGACCTAAACCAATCTAAAACATATTGGTTGAGATTTATTCAACCTAGCCCCACAATATCCATGAAATAAATCCTTTTGGGGAAATTATAAACATAATATTATTGAATAATAAAATAAAATTTAAAACATTTCCTAAAGCGACACTCACCTCTTTTATAAATGAGTACTTCCCCTTCTCTCAAAATCACACCTCCAAATCCATTTGGTTGAGCCAAAACCTGCTCAAATATCCTAAAAAACTCTCACTTAAGCTTATAGGCTTTATTTTGATTATAATCCAACGTAATTTTCCCTTTTGATCAAATAAAAAGGAAGCACCTGAAGAATAGGTAATAATTTTATCACCTCTTTCAATGTTCTTTTCTTTTTCCACATCCTATTTCTCTATTTTTCCCATACCAAAATAATACACCCAGTACCTTCTACATACTTTTATTTTATTATAAATATAGTAAAACCATATTCATTATTCTATCCATACTATGAATGAAAAAGTCACCATACACGCATAAGTACGACTTACCGTCTCCACGTCGTGGTGTAGTTTGTTATTCAACACTTCATCATTTGGATGAGAATAATAATGAGAATGATTGATGTAAATAATAAAAATAACATGTTAATTATTTTTTATATATGATATACCATCCAATTAAATATTATTTCACCATCAATATAATGGTATTGTGGCTCGTGCATACGTACATATTACTGTCTCCAAGAACGAGATGAGATTCATTCCCCATCGTAACCATTCAAGAACACTTTTAATTTTACGATTAAATATATTGTTTAAGAACTAAATATTATTATGAATATTAATCAAATACATCCTATCGATATCAAACATTACTTACTTAAAAAAAGATATAAAGGAAAACAGACCAGTTAACACCCGAAAGAATGATACTACTGAAATATTATTAACAATGCACGTATTAGAAGATAATATATGATATCATACTAGTGTTTTTGGTTATTGAATAATTTAATAATAATGATTTTACTATTTTACAGTAGGTTAAAATACCCTCTACCAAGGAAAATTAGAATGTAAGGGTTAATTATACAATCTCTTCATTATTAAAGGTTGATTATACATGAGTATCTATTGGGACCTCTTTATCATCCACATTCATGTTTCTTAAAAATGTTTTCCAAAAAAAATTACTATTTCTTATACTATGGTTTAAATTCATTTATTCCATTTGTAACGAACCAATGTTTCATTAATGGAAATCCCTCTTGATCTAATTAAATGTCTCTTTATGTTTATATAAATTGTCAACTTCTTTGGTTTTATGTTAGGATTTTTTACCATTTCTAATAAAGCCGCTGAAGAGTGATTACATGATTAGTATAAATATAAGACTTTAACAAATCCAATTTACTCAGACAAAGGAAGCGATGGCCTCATCCAGTAGAATTGCCCCATATGAGGCCCATTTGTCGGAGCTCGGAAAAGAGGTGGAATCTTTGGGCTTCTCTCTTGACAAATCCCAAGCTGAGCTTCATCATGTGAAGCTCGAACGTGACCGTCTATGGGAAAAGAGGAAGTTGATTGAAATTACCACTCGAGCGATGTTATCCGAGCCACCCCAAGAGTCTGTCACCATCGCACACCTTACCCTTAGGTCATATGCAGCTGTTTTAAGGGGTTATGTAACAAATAAGTAGTACTATGTTTATGTACATTATTTTTGTATATAATAATGAATATAATTTATAGTCATTTTTTATACATTGAAAATAGTTTTTAAAGTACACAAGGTGTTTTTAGTTATTATTTAATTAAGAAATATATTTTATTAAATTAAAGGATTTTTGAATTAAATATTATTTTAATAAATTAATATTATTATTATTATTATTTTTAAATATAAATGATCTCATAATTTTATGAATGCGATTATAATTTATATTAAGGTTTGAAAACCATTTCTGTCAAAACCCGTGAATTTTCGATAAATGTCTGTTTTTATTTTAAAAGTGAAAATTCACATATTTAGAAAATTATTTAGATAAAATGAATTTTATTTTTGGAATTAGGACGTCGAAATTATCCATAGGTTAATTTTTCATAATTTTTTGAGACATTCAAATTTTTGTGTAAAAATTAAATACCATTTAAATATATGTGTTTTATGACATCATGATGACCCAATAGTGATGTAATAAAATACTATAATCTATATGTTCGGCCAATATATGTTTTCCCATTAAAATAATGTGATTTTGGGTTTGTTTGACTTATTTTTCAAAGCATTGATGGACCCCTCAAGACTTATTCAACACTTTGCCTTTTTATATTAATTTCTATGGGAGTGTTACTCACCTCCCCATAAGAAACCTTATTATTTTAAGAATTTCTAACTTTAGCCCTATAAAATAATGTTTTCCTTTTCCCTTTTCCAAAAACCATTGGCAAAAACCATGGGATGGTTTGTGGTTTTGATTAATTTAATATAAGGGGTCCCAAACGTAAATAATAAAGAATTCCCTCAACTTTCCTATATAAACCCACCCAAGCTCCCACTTCCTCCTCACTCAAATCCCTTGGAGTTCGTCCAACCTCTAACATACCCTCTCTAGAATCCTCCCAAGGTTTCCCATTCTCCCAATAAGCCTCTCACAAGCCTCTCTCTACCCTTTGGAATCACACTTCCAAGTAAGGGTTTTTTCTTCCTTTCTCATTTTTGTCAATTTTCATTAAGTTGTATTACCATTTTAATTTAAATTATGAATGTTGGGGTATGCTTTCAAACCTCCCCCATACAGCCCTATTATTTTTTTAATGATAGGAGACCCGTTTCTCTCATTAAATGTCTCCCATGTACACCTGTTACTATGCCGAAATTCTGAAAGGAAATTCACTCTCTTCTTTTACATTCAAACAATAATTTTGTATCCTAAATATAAATTCCATTAAAATTGTTGGGACATGTATCTATATGACCTCCTTACTTTCCATTAAATGTAATTAGGATGACAATCCCCTTCTCTCTCATCAACCATTTTTTATGAATTCTTATGTCACGCCGTTACGCTGCCAAAATCGCACCAATTTTCTTAGCCAATGCCATTATGTAGTGGATACCATGCCCATTTATTCATCAAGGGTATCCACCTTTATACACCTTTAATTATTTATTACAAAGATTCAATTAATGAATTTCCCATTCCTTTATCATTGAATAAATGATTATATTTTATGAATCCATGTTTTATGATACATGTGGCACACTTATGCATGAAATGAAATGTTTAAGAAGGGTGCGCCCTTATAGCGCTCCAATGCATTGGGTAAAGTATAGTATCATGATACGTCATGTGCAATGAGTGTTGAATCATGATAATTCAAGTGAAACAAGGGTTTACTCGTGCTTCATGTTCAATGCGGATTTACTCATGCTCTATGTGCAATGAGCCTTGGCTCATGCTAATTCCATGTTAAGTGTTGTTGCCACATTTCCATGTTATGATTATCATGCTTCATCATTCCTTTATGATCATGTTTATTTTATGATCTATTGATATTCCTATTGTCTAACATGTATTGTACTCCTCATGTTATTCCATGTGTACTCACTTACTGGGCTTTATATCTAACCCTTTTCTTATGCATGTCCTCAGGTTATCCCATTCAATGCTAAGTACGAAGGAATGTAGTGGTCATGTAAAGGAATTTTTTAATAAATATGTTTTATTTCATGTTTTATGTTTCTATATAATTATCTTAAGCCCCAAAGACACTAAACCTCTCGATATTATTTGTTGTATCAAGTGATGTTTAATGTAATAAATCATGTTTATGTTTGTAATAAAATGCAGGGTTGTCATACCATTTTCTGAATTTTGATAAAATTTTGATAAAGGAATCATTATAACATTTTCCAAACAAGATCCTTTAGGACCCTTTTGATAAACATAATGAAACAATGTTTTTTAACTTATATAGTGAGTACAACTATTTTTCTCCATTAGAACACATTTAAAACTTCCCATCTAGGATTATAAGAATATTTTCAAAGTAAATGTTTTCTCATATAATTATGTGACTTTTTAATGATTTCAAAATATAAAGTGATTTTTCTCTAAAAAATGTTTTGATATCATCTATGTCAACATACTTTGATAGATTTTACAATTTTTTGAAGTTGATTTATTTTGATACAATATTCCATGTTGTATTGATGTTTTTGTGCAATGTTTGATTGTGGATGTATTATTTTTGTACCATCTATGGTTTATAGTTATAGTATTAACATTTTGTAAGACAGTTTTAATACGAATGTTTATGTTATATGTCAACCTTTTCATACGAGGAATGAATTGGACTTAGTAAATGAATGGTGGAGCCTGTCATAGCTCATCGATGTGTCTATCGGTATCGAGAGACAAACTAGTGTCCTGGCCCACAACCTTTTCAAAATATTATTTGTAGTCTTATCATGAGGGCTTGACTATGTGGTTATAATATCCGGCATTATGAATTCCATCATTATGAAAATGGAAATTGATATTGCATTTGATTTTTCAGCTAGTATAGTATCTATGTGAATATGTAAATCGAATTATTTGATTTATCTTTTCCATTTATGCATAAAATTTATATTTAAACGACTTTTGTTTTAGCCTTATACATTTCCATAAATGTTTATTCCTATTTATGAATGTTTCCACTATATTTTTTTCTTTACTGAGAACCTGAGTTCATCCCCTCCTATGATTTATTTTTCCATCATGCGATGAAGTATATTATTATTGGCCTGTATGGATAGTCTAAGGGAGTTTAATGTTTTCAAAGGAGACACAATGCTGTTGTTTTTAATTTCATAGCGTATTTTAAAACATATATTTCCTTCTATTACATTCAAGGATACTAAAAATATCAGTCTTTCAGGATTTGATCACTTATGATAATGATAATGTAATGTAATACTGCACTGACACTACGTAACATTGGTCATGGCGTCACAAAGAACCTTAAAGATATCTATTATATGATATGAATGTAACATCTCTAACAACATGTATATCAATATATTGTTGATGATAATGATTGTGAAACATTTTATGGATTAATGGAACATAGATTTATTGAGTCACGTGATCAAAACTGGTGCATTTGTGAGACAAAATGACATAACTATAATGTCAATGTTCCCAGACCTATATTTGTTGGAATCATTCGAGATACCACTATTCATGAACATAATATGGTGATATACATACTACATATCGATCATATAATTCCATCATGGACCACTGAACTAATCAAAGTAAATGTCTATCCTCAATAAATAGTAAAACATCAATTCCATCACCTAATCCAACCTTTGGTAGTCAATACCCAACCATAAACAACCATATTGATTTATGGAGAAAAAATAGTGAACCACATGACGACACATTGGGAATGAAATAACCCTACTACATCATATTACATATATATATGAATCATCAACTATCGAAAATCAAAAAGTACTATCTGATTAGGAGAAATATAAATTATATAGAAATCATGATGTTTGTCTATCACGAACTCAGTATCACATCTAGGGGTAAGGATCACAACCTCATTAGGGAAAATATAAAAAATCCCCAATAACACTAGTATCGTAAACTATTAGAAAATACATGGAATCCACTGACAACTGAGAAATAATACATATAAGGGGATTCACATGTTGACTTCTCACCTAACAACCCTTATTTCCAATGAAAACAAAAAACATTCCATACATGTTCGAGAACATGGAACTCTTTTAAAATTATATGATTACAAAAACCTGGAATAAAGCTAACAAATTCATTTTATGGTATAATATGGATTCATCTTTAGCATGAACAAGTCTTTACATGACTAATTTGTCACCATTATTAGTCAAAATCTATAGAATAAATGAAATAAGCTATTATGGCCTCTGTCTAGCATTTTTAAAACAAGGAGAACACAATGAATATTTATGTATTGTAAAAGATCATAGTCTAGATAGAGAGAAAAAAAATAGTTTGAATCTCCCAAATCAAATATGGAAAAAATATGGGTACATGATAAAGTGAGTTTACCTTGAAGAACATCTGTCCCCTCTGGTGATATTTCCTCAAATTCATAATACAAAACAGATTTTGCTCATATTCCTTTTTTCTAATGAGAACATCCATGAAAAAAAACTGTTTTGAGATCCTTGAGGAAGATGGTCATCATAATGTATCCCTCTATCTACCACATCTACTCTCAGTAGAGCATAAGATTGCTTCCCCTACTACTAAAATCACCTCGTTGGAAACTACCTATAAAAATTCCACTGAAACATTCCACACAACCATTATTAGGCCCATGAACCATGGGGACCCAATTTTGAAAAGAACCACTGACTCCAGACCTAAAAAAACTATCTTTAAACTAAAAATAGTCAAAAAAGGAAGCCGTTGATGATCAATCGTATCTGGTTGAACCTTGATGTCCCTATCGCCTGAGATGTTCCATGGATAGATCTAATCCTCAAGGAAATTAACTCAATACCTTATCAATCCAAACCCCCACATGGGCTTATCCATTCAATCTCCTTCACTTTTATCTAAAAAACATGATTCATTGGAAACATAAAAGGTGTAACTGTATATTGTCTCAAAGGATTCAGTGGATCCTCAAGATTCCTCACCTAAAAGTCATCATTAGGGACATGATATTTGAAAAATAATTGAAGGTACATAAACATAATTTCCAACTCCCAAATTGAAAAAATCCATAATGAATGTCTATATGCTCTTGAATATTAAATAAATTCAAGGTCGATTAAAGGAACACTTCACAGAATACCTGCTGAATGTAAAACATGAATAGTTTGTCTCTTATGACTCACCAAGATATAGCTTCCAAAAAGGATATGAAATTCCTCACATATAAGGAATTATTAAGGAGACACAATACTTCACTAAGAATCAGATCAAATGGATAGTGATCCCAAGCACCTCCAAACAAATATTTATTTCCACATCAAAAAAACATCCCTCTATCATCCCCAAAGACTAACATTGGAAATCATGAAATCTACTTTGGTACTGAGTATCCACCCCAACTGGATCCACTGTTTGACGATCAAATGTGTGAGCCTACAATATCAAAACGTCCTTATCTACATCAAGACAGTGACTATGACGTATAGTTGAAATATATACAATAATGTCAAATTCCAATTAGTATGAAATATTATTATGTTTTATTTAATAAATTTTAACTACATTGATATATTCCAAAACTAAAACTGACCAATTTAAATAGTATCTCATGTCATCATGATGTGTACCTATTTTTGGTCTCTCTACTCCAACTAGTCCCAACTCACAAAGTCATTAAACAATATTATTTTTCATTCCCTAAATCATCAGAGTCCCTATAATCACAATTACAAGCCAGTCTCCCTATCCTATGTCACGTACCAAGAAAAACATGCACTATTACATTACCATCCCATTCAACACTCACTATTCCCTACTCTAAAATCCATTTTTTCACTCAACCATCACCTCAAATTTAAATATTTCATTAACCCCTCCAATAAATGATATCTTAATTATAGGAGAGATATAATGAATCCTATGTCCCACAGCTAGTAGTACCTAGGTTAGAGAATAGCTCGAAGGGTATAAAAAATTCAGAAAATGGGAGGCATTATCCTCTAAAATACTATTGGATCAAGGATGATTTGAAGACACTATAAGACACACCATGATGTAATATAAAATAAACCCATAAATAATCCTAGAGAGTATCTTTAATTTAAACATTATATAGATAATGTTCTCAAAATTAAAATACCCATATATAAAGAAAAAAAGGGACACAACAACTATCTAAAGATCCAAGACAGTAATGTACATAACGGTCTATGTTTCCCTCATGGAAACATGAAAATCAGTTTATATATGTTGGGTAATCATAAAGGTATAATTAGTAGGACAACTGAGGTATGTCATTCTCATGTGAAAAAGGAATACAAGTGCTCCTGTGAGAAAGAAACAGAACCGAAAACTCCTAAACATGAAACTATCCAACCCAAACCTTAACGATGCATTCTCATCAAATTATATAACCCAGTTATAATAACGCAATATCTATAATATATATAAATGGTAAACTTCACAATTTTCCAAATGATTCTAATCTCTCCCACCCCAACGATGTACATCATGGTGCTCCCACCTTTTCTGTATATCACATCATATAATGCACCCCTTGTCAAACTAGCCATTACATCACAACTTGACCATAGACACTCATGCCATCACATCACTTACGATTAAATGATTATTACGATATCATGGAATTGTATGGAATCAAACTCATGTCCTCCTCAAATGACACACACAATTCACTAAAAACTATCTTATCATCTCACCTTAAAAAATAGGTAAACATTTCTCACCTCACCCAAAGGAACATGGTCCATATAAACACACCCCATTAGGTGTAAATTTTCACTTAGGGAAATAAATCCAAATGCATTTCATCATCTCCTACAAAATGGAGAGTGTAAATGTGGGTATATATCCATCCATCATCAACACCTGGAGGTTGGAAAACACCCCAAAAACATTTGTTTGTGAAAAATTAGTCCTTAGTATGGGTGGTTTGGTTAATGAAAACCCCAATAATACACAAGGAATATATAATCCAGATAGACAAGAAAAGTCTATGCATTCACAAAAAGTACTAAGAATCTCACATAATAGATCTTTTGAATTTCATGCATTTATTTTATGTAATTTTAACTTAATTATTACTATATTTAATTGATGATTCTTTCCAAATAGTAAAAATTTGTTAATGGAAGGATACAACATCTATATAGAAAGTAAGAAAAAATAAAATAATATAGGAGCAATGTAAACCCAAATTTTTGAAGCCAAATGATAATATTATAAAGAGATATTAAAGGATGTGGAACTGGATGAATAAACTTACAAGTTGTTTATTTCATTACATGACATGATATCATTGGAAGATAAGGTATTCGTTTAATAATATTCATTAATTACATACATGTTATGAGAATCCATTAAATATGTGAAGTGAATACACAACATCTATGTATTAGAATTTTTTTTCAGAGATGTTTTCGATGATGCAATTTAAAGAAAATGTAAACATTACTCACCATGATCTGGTTGTAAGACTAAAAATTAAATATGTAGTGCTGAGGGTTTTATGATATTGGATTATAAAACTATTCACATTGTAGCACCTAGAGAGAAATATTGGATTGATTTTGTGAAAAAATACTAGAGAAAATGATTTGGATCTATTTATTTCTACAATTCCATACCACAATTCTTCCTCAGGTATCCATGATTCCCTTTATCATCATTCCTAGCATGAGTTAGTAGTTTTATATTCTATTGTGGATTTGAATGTATGGAAATGTGTTGATAAGGATTCATTCTATTTTTTATTCTTTTTTTGGATTACTATAAAAATGATTATAAATTCATTTTTTTCATTTTTTAACAACTTCATTACCATTTCTTGTGATTCAAGGCATATTATTGTATTTCACTAATTAATTGTCATTTTCTATGTATTAATGATATAAAATCTATTGTACTAATGTCAATATAGGGTTTTGGGTCCCCATGGTTTGTGATTTCACCTAGTATATGACCATTCAAAAGTTGTAATCATAGAAATAGTGTACGGTACCTAGACCAAGGATCCCAACTAAACAAATTCTGACACCCAGTAAAAATGATGTCACAATCAATTGAATCCCCAAGGCAATAAACATAAAATATATGGACATGGAATTCCTCATTTCATAATACCAAACCTTTTCATTGTTATATTATTTCACTTTCTCCAATCAGTCAATTAATAAATCAATTTCAATTTCAATTTCAATTCATTTAAATATTTTAAAACATACATACAGTCCTTGAGGGTTCTATAATAAAACATTCCAAATAAAAAAAATTAATTTTTTTGTTTGAATTTTTTTATTTATTAAATTTGTATATCCCCATTAGAATTTGACGACACCCAATGCGACAGTAAAATTTTTTGATGAATTTTTAGGGATTGTTTATTCTATATTTATGTAAATTGATAATCATAAAATATGTTTTAATTCATATTTCCACTCATGGTCATGTTCATATGTTGTTTTAGGTGAAAATTCATTTGATGATTACTCCCCCTGTGGGAAGGAACTGGTTGATAATCTTTCATATGTCCTGGAACATTAGTATACCCTAAATCGACAATGAAAATATAAATAAGTGAAAAAAGAACACAATAATTAATGGATATAGGAGACATGAAACCAATTTTTGAGATGCTCAGTATTATAGATTATATATGTCCCTATGGGATGGGTATTCGTCTCCGTATTTTGGATTCAACAGTAATTGAACCAATGGTTGATATAAATTCATCTATAATCACAATGATATAAAACTCAATTCAATTTTCATGAATGACACATGAGGTTCCAAACAGAATGATTCAGATTTTACATGATCATTGGGATACTAAAAAAATTATAATGTCCCAACTTATGCAGTTAGGATTTGGGTATTTATATTCTCATTTAAATAAAATTCAAGAGAATGTATTCAAAATACCCCTTAAAATTCCATAAAAAAGGGGATAAGTTGTTGAGAAATTTTATTAATTAAATTGTCCCTCCATCTATATAAATGAAAATTTGGTTAAAAATCTTAAATTTTAATCTATTTGACAACGAGTCGCAGTACTTTTTAACCAATTGATTTAATTATTTAAATCTCAAATTTAATCAAAATTTATTTGAAATGTTATTGTTAATTAAAAAAATTATAATTTTTTTCATAAGAGAACATGTCAATTAAAGAAGAATCATAATGTGGATTAGTAATGAGGGTGCCACCTGAGGAGAGATACAATCATTATTCTGACATGGAACAAAATATTTTTTAGTAGTAGAAATTAACATACCAATGGTGAGGGTTAAACATGGTGGAAAATAACTAGATGAATGCTCAAATAGATTCTATAAAAACGAACATGAATGAGATAATGCCAAATACAAATATCTCAGGTATGTATAATGAAGATTAAAATTATTAAAATTATAATATTTAAAATTATGTATATAAATGGAGGAAAAGGATGAAAAGAACATAATAAAAATAAATCCCAAGTATTTCAACTAATATAAATTGTTTTCAACCTCAACACCAAGTTCCAGCATATGGTAATAAATTCCATTCACCAAAGGAAACCGTTTCATCCATTACGACCACCACATGTGATACACATAATGATGTGAAATCATAGTAAAAATATCAAGGAACATTGATCAGAATATTTATATATGGATCCCTAAAACAGGGAGAAGAAATGGGTAATTTGGAAACTCATGTCAGTCAGATCACTTTTAAACATAGGGAATACCATAGAGGAGTACTTCCATGATTCACATACCAAAATGAATATGTATAATTGAATGATGTATTACTCATAAGATAAAATATAACACAAGGAAGCACTATATAATTTATAGGAAATAATTAATAACATATAGTTGTAGGAATGAATTTAAACTACAAAGAAGTTTTGGAACATATAATAGAGGAATAAATAACCCCATACCAACCACCAATTACATTTTTAGATTGGTTTAACCACGTAATAGTTTATCAATGGAATCCAAGTTTATTAAATATGATCAAGTAGGAGCATTGAAAAAATTCAATATTCATAAGAAATTTCAAAAATTACTATCCACCCAACATTCTTGACGATGTTAGGGATGAAAAGAAGATCCTCAAATAATTTTCCACAATTCGATTGATATGGTATTTTTTAATATTAGTAACTATTATTGTACAAAAGAAGAAATTTGATCCGAGTAGCTTCTCCATTTTGGTAAGTAATGGCTATAATGATATTGGTGGTGCTTTATGTTATTTAGGTTAGATTGTAAATATAATTTCATATAAAACTATCAATATGTTTTCATTAAGGAATTAGATCCTAATATAGTTATGATGAAACTATATGAAATAAAATTTAGTTTTCCTTAAAGACTATATGAAGCTGTCATTGTTAAGGTAGAAAAGTTCTATTTTCTAGTCGGTTATTTAGTGACAGAAATGGATATGTATATAGTTCCAATAATATTTGTAAGACCATTAATATTAATGGGAACAAAAATGATAGATTTTAAAAATTAGGACCAATGTTTATGAGTTTGGGGATAAAATGTGATATTTAAATTGTATTTAACAATGATGAAAGTTGATGAAATAATTGATTACTTAATAAATATAGTTTTCCATAAAAAGTTGATACTAATATACATAGAAAAAGAGATGGTTTGAAAAATGAATAAATTTAAAAAAAGTTGAATAATTTTTTTTAAATACATAGATAGTGATGGAAATGTCATCCTAGAGGAATTTCAAGAATTAGAACAGGTTTAGGAAATTACTGAGTTGTCATTTGATTATTCAATAAGTGTTATGAACCGTTAGATAGATCTCAAAAAATTGAGAATGTGTAAACTAATGGAAGACTACTTTTTGAAAATTGGAAAGGACCCATATACACAGAAGAATCATGGCTTCAGTAATTTATAGTTACGTATATGGTGACCTCTTTACAACAATCAAAAACATAAATCCAAATGTGGTGTAGTCGATCCAATAATGATAAACAAAAGAGATTCCAAGAGAAAACCAATGTTTTTAATATTTTACATTATTTATTTTGTATTTTTAGATACATGAATTCATCAATAAATATATTTAGTATCATATATATGGTCTCTACTTTTACTTGTGTATTTTTATTATTGTAGGACAATCCAGACCGGAAGAATTGTAGCATGTGGTTTGAAAAGATGTTGTAAGACTACTACAGGTCGTGAAACCCATTAATGTTGTGAAATGAATGATTTAAACTTTCTCATATATTTAAACATCATGAATCTATTTTACGAACAACATGACCATCAAACATTTAAAAACATTAAAAATAGGAGTATGCATTTCAATTTTTTATTTTTCAAAATTTTTCCCACATTTTAAATTGTTTAGCATTTTTATTTTCAAATGAACTTCTCACACATCATAAACTAATTGACCAACATAACCAAGATACATAAATTACATTGGAAAATAATAATTCAATTAATTTTAAATTTCATTGTCAATAATTTTGATAGATATAATGGGGTGAAAAATTATTAGGGATAAGACTATGGATTATGATTTTTAGAAATCATTATTTTAGGAGTACGCTGATTTTGGTAAATAATTTTTTTGATTTGGACATTATATTAATTTTTTATAATTTTATAATTTTATATAATTTTTAATATAAAATTTCAGGGTCGATTTTCCCAAAACATTGTTCTAAAAAATAAGATTTAATTTTGGATAATATTTCTCATTAATTCTATAGTCTATTTTTGGTGAAAGCTGAGAATTATATCTTCTAGAACATTCATGACATATTATTAAAGTTATGACTCAATATAAACACATTAAATTTGATTAAGGAATATTTTTTATCCATTATCCCGATTACCACCTTACATTATATGATATGAATTCCCATTGATTCCATAAACAAATTTTATGGCAAATATTTATGTTATAGGACGATCATATCCTTCACATATTTATCTAATTATTTTCCATTATTATCAAAAATAAGATCATAGGATATGCTGACTGGTAGAAGGGAGTATACATTGTAATTAATATGTGTAGTAGGAAATTTTATGAGATATTTAGATGTCCCATTAATCTTATTTTTTCCACAACATCATGGTAAAAATGAGTTTTCTGAAGGGAAATTTAAAAGTGACCAATTTTTGACCAAATATTGTGTTATAACTATTACATATTGTTTCATAAGGAGATCAAAGGAGATCATTTGAGTTTAGGTGGGGCGTATGAGTTTTCAAAAATAATTCAAAATGTTAATGAATAAAATTAATTAAAATAAAAGTGCTTGTCTCATCTGATTCATTTCGTCTCTATAGGACCCTACTATCAAATACTGTAGGAGTAAAGAACTTTAGGTTAGCTGTTTTTGATTGTCATGAAATGAAATTTAGAGAAAAACTTATTATTTGAGGTATAAATTATTAGTATCTTTTACTGACCTACCATAAGTGTCATAGTCATTTGAAACTAATTGGTGATGTCCACTTGATTATCTGTTATTTTTTTCTTTACGCATTTGAGATTTAAGATTCCATGTGAGATAATGGTAGGTGACATGAACTTCAGTTCTCTACATCACTCTATTTATTAATACCCTGATGACGAATTACAAAGATCATGTGAGTTAAAATACATAGGATATAAATATTTATAATGAATTGAAAAATGAAAACAAAATAATTAAATTGTCTGGTTATTTTAATTGGGATAAGTAAGATGTGTGGTTAATTTATTTTTTTATAAAAAATAAGGCATTGATAAATTTTCTTCACGTGCTAATAAAAAAATATAATTAAATTTGATTAATAGGTTTTGAGTAAATTTTATTTAGTGTATGTTATAGTGGACATAATTAGCAGTATGCTGAGATTCCATCCTTTAGGATATGTTTGAATTCTTGTGTTGGGGGGGGGGGGTTGACCGATGTAATTCCTGCATTTATTTTGCAGAATTTAAATGTATTGATTTATATATTTAATAAAACAATCTTTAAAATTTGTGAATGATTTTTGTTGTTTTATATTTTACCAATGTATACAACACATATTTAGAGAATTCAAAAAAAGTGGAATATAATAGGAAAGAGAAACATGATTTATTAATCCAAAAAACCACATTACATAGATATGAAGTATGTTAAATAATTGGAAGATGCTATTTACATATTATTTAACACAATATATGATGTGAGGTTATCATGAGAGAATTATTCCATTCCTTAAAAGTCAATAATTCCGTACACACTATCATAATTCATTACATAACATGAAGTGAATACAAAGTGTGTAAGTACCAGGACAAAACCTATTCCAAAGAAATCTTCGATGATATATAATGAAAACCGTGTTAAATTTAAATGTCTTAAACCAATAAGATGATCGAAATCTAAATATGAATCACTACGGGTTTGATGTTCATAAATTATAAAATTATTACCTTTCAAGAAACAAGAGGAACATCTTGGACTGATAGGATGCCATCAGAAAAATGTGAACACTCAGGAGACCTGCTTCTCCATTATTTAACACTTCCATTCATCCTAGGGTATAAATGCTACCCATTATTATCATTACTTTCACTAGAGATAAGTTTTATTTATTTTTATTGATGTGATCTAGGTTGGATGTTGTTAATGGATTACTTCTAAATAATATTCATGATTTTGATTGTTTCAACCCCAATAATGAATTCCCATTTTTCTTCTTTTTTCAATTTCATGAATAGTTCTTGGGATTGCATGAGCATTATTTTATTACACTAATTAATTACCATTTTTCATATGATTATTATAATATAATGTTTAGTTTTGTATAAATAGGGTTTTGAGTCGCTTAGTTTTTCGATTTCACATTAAGGATGACCATTCCAAAGGTGGAATCACATGATTAATGTTCAGTAACTAGCCCAAGGATCCATTCTAACCAAATTTCGACACCAAATATGAATATACTCATAATAAATTGAATCCATAGCACAAAAACCTAGAAATATGAGAAACTGGAATTCCTCATCTCCTTATTTCAAACCATTGATTTTGAGTTTTATTATTTATTCATGTTATGTATCCCTATAGTAATTTAATGACTCTCTATGGGATGCCATGAATCCCCACTATTGTTAACAACTATAAATTATTCAATCCACACAAAAAGATATAATCCAAAAACTATTTTTTTCATTTTAGGATATTTCATTTCCAAATATCTATTACCAACATATATCATTACCCAAAAAATTTATTCCATTTGTCAATCCCATTAATTAATATTTACCATCAACCCCAATTAACCACACAACCAATTTTTAATCAATCATTTAACTTTTTCATCCCAAACCATTTTTTATTTATTATATTTTTTTAATCCATCGCTACATACAAAGTAGTAAAACAAATAACATCAAAATATTAGATATCACATCATCCCATTCTATTAATCCCACACAACCACTTTCACAACCATAATAACCACATCACCACCACATTACATCATAATTTCCACATAGTATGGTTACAAATACCATCATACCCATATAATACATCCAAACATCATGCATTCAAACATACCACACGTCTTATTTGCATCGTCACATATACTTTTTTGAATATAACAATATGATGTCCATGACTGCACCTAATTTTATTTTAGGTGTATTCTCACAGAAGCCATAAATCCTACCACAACCAATTTATTTTTGAGTAAATGTGCTTCACCATTTATTTTTGGGGTTTCAAAAGAATCGCATAAAAAGGGCTTGAAAACATATTTCAAATCCAAAAATATTTTCTACCAATGGCCATGAGTTTGAATGATACGACAAACATAGATAAATTCAAAATAACAATATAAAAAAGATATAAAGTCATGGGAAACATTACCATTCCACTTATGTTTAATTGAATCAATTATTTATCTTCATTAGTATAGTGTATATGATCTTCCCAAAATATAATATAAGAATTAACCCCTCCCACGTGTTAAAACTAATCAGAAAATATGGAATCCCCTTCCTAAAATAACTCATCTTTAATCCAATTTACTATTTCTGAAAGGGGAACTTGAATATGAGAAACAACCTATTGGGAAATTTAATAATATAGATAATCAGTAATAAGTGAAAAATATCTAGAAACTATCGTCTTAAGAAATAGTAATCCAAATAGAAAATGGTAAAAATTTCACATTAAAATGATCATATCTGAATCCTGTATGAATTGATATGATTTTAGTTTACCATTAATGGTGGGTCTCATCAAATCTACATGGTCAAATCATTAAAAAGTCATGAGTTTTTCCCCAAAATATAGGATATAATTATAATCCATTAAAAAGGATTTAAATTACCATTAATCGAAGAATTAATCCAATTTTCCAACAAAGAAGACTTCAAAAGAGAATCACTGAAAATTTTAGAAAAATTGTATCTACTACCAGAATGGTCCACAAGATATTTGAAACGATAGATATAACCCAAATGGTATACTCCTAGTGATCTACCTTCAGTGATCAACCACTAGAGATCCTGCTATAGGAGACATACCACAAATGGTCTACCCAAAATAATAAACTTCTTATTATATAATTCTAGTGATATTACACTTATGATGTAAAAGCAATGGTCTATATCCATAAATCTACGACCAATGATATACTGCCAATGATCTACCACAATAGATATTCCACTATAGATATAACACCATGTATCTACCTTGAATGATCTAAAATGAATGATCTACTGATAGAGATCTACTTATATAGATATAACAGTAAATAAATACAAAAACAAATACACCACCATATATCTACCACCAATAACTATCATCATCCTCTTAAACCCCCCCTTTTCCCCAAAAAAACTTTAAAACTCAATGCTTACTCCACCAAAAACCTCTAAGAATTCCACATACACCTCAACAAACATATTTCCCATAGAGTAATTATTTGGATTGCCTTGTTCATTACACAACTCATAGAATGGTATCTCCCAACCCAAAATAAATAAAACCATTTTATCTAGAATGTTGTTCCAACTACAGTTTCTAAATTATACCATTCTATCAAAAAATACACTTTTTCTTAGTCCTCCTCTAACTAGTCATTCTCCAATATTGTCAACCTCATATAGCCACATGTATCCATACTCATACGTGATGTCTTCATTCAAAATGGAATCTATTAATGAACTAAAAAATCAATAATGTTTGATATGAATATAGGTGGATTTTCCATTTTGATATCTCAACTAAATAAATTGGCCTCTATGATCTCTCACAAGAATAAGTACACCACCAATCAGAATCTCCATTATAAAATCATAATTTCATCATCTTCTCAATGCCAATATACAAACTCAATATAATTTTTAAATCTCTTATTTATACATTACCAGATAAATTAGAATCACCATACTCAATGGAATCTAAATGCCAAAAAAAAATCCTTCCAAAACCTTGTTCGAGTATTTTAATGACCCTTAATTTATATGGTTAATGCCTCTAATATCATATGGTGGTTTTCAAACAAGACATAATTACTTATAACACTCTTATATTACAATCTCAAAAGGTACCATTTTATAGTAGTACCGCTCATTCGAATCCACAATCACCGTCCTACCAAAACCTAAGTAGAATATCATCATATCAATCAATATACTACTCGTAAACCAATAATAATATCTCCTCATCCAGGTAGTTACATGATTTATTTCACTAAAACCATTGGCAAACTAATAATATAAGCATTCATTGACACAATTAGTCCATGGCACATAACCAAATGCTCATAAATTCAATATTATAATTGTCCACACCGGAAATCAGAAAATTATAGTTCATTATCATTCAACACAATGGGAATAAATTTCCATACTGCTATATTATAACACTAAACTCATGCTCTATCAAGTAACACAACACCTTGTCCTTGCTAATTGTGATCCATAACCCGTGAGTTTGTTAAGTAAATAGCTCATGTAGCTACCACCTCGTGTTGTTCCAATAATAATAATCTATTTTTGCTATAACCATAATAACTAAATCATCCAAACAAATAGGACCAATTTTAACCCTATTCATATCATTGGAACCATAATTGATAACTAAATCACCATCACACATGGATCTCAATACCATTATCTATATCATTTCTCATATATCTATCTAATACCCTGAACAAACAACCATTATTCCCATCAATAAAAAAATAATACCCTAGGAAAATCATTCTCATTTTATCCCTTGATCAAACCGAATAATAACTTAGCAAATTCTAAATTGAAACTATTGGTCTCTAGGCATCTCACCTTTCCCAACAATTCAAGACTCACAAAGCTTCACAAGGTCTAACAACTAAGCCCCATGGATAACATATAAAAGGGAAAACCCCATGGATAATTATTAATGACGTTTTATTAACCCAAAACATAAATATTCCCATAACCCCACTATTGTGGTCTAAAAACTAAAGAAATCACAGGACGACCACCACCCATAGGTACAAATGAATCCTCTAAAAGAATATGTGCATCAGTCTACTCCCTAGATGACCATTTTCAACTAGTCAAATCCTCCCATAAGAAACTAAATCTCTCTAGACATCCCATACTAGGGAAAATTGAAGATATATGGTTTAGATATCTAAAATTCAATTCCAAACAATTATTTAAAACATTGTATAATTTTTTATCTATCCAATTAAATTACCATACCGAAAAAATACCCCATAAGGAATTCACCATTTGAAATATAATTCCGTGAAAAAAACCAAGGTCACTTCACCACCTATTCATGAGGTATAAGTTTTCATAATATCCGTTGAACACTTCACCATTGATTCACGTGTCCTTCCATTATAAGGAAATACAAAACCAATCCATCCCAGTTGTGTATATTTCCATCGAATACTTATTTCATTATATATTGTATCAATGATTGTAGAAACTATAAATAATTGTGTCCCTATCATCAGTGAAATAACACACTAGTGGGCCTATAACATGTGGATATTATAGTAATAATATGATTTATGAAAATAATTTTTTTCCTTCACTTAATAATAGAAATCCCAATAATTAGATTCATGAAAATGGGCATGGAGCCAGAATCAATAATCACTGATATAATTGAAACTATATTTTAAACTACTTAAGTGAAAATAATATAAAACTATGTCATTAAAAACTTTGAATATCGATTAAATCCAAAAAACCATATAATTCGTATAGAATCATGACTTCTTGGAACACCTATCTGTAATATATCATATACTCTACTATATTCATATGTCTCTTGTCCATAATATCTCAAAACCAGAAGACAAGATAAATGAGTCATTTGATACCAAATTTTCTCACTTCAGTTCATAGGCCACTCAAATACCTCAGTGACATAGTTCACCACATGAACATAAGCACACCTACCCATACAAAAGAGGAATCCAACTAGTAGTGGGGGTTTATAGTGTTATTGTACGAATACTATACACCATTTATGTAAGTATAAAATAATATAATAAATATAATATCATCACCCATCATAATAAACTACTGTGTTACAAATAAATATAAAAACATTTTTTTAAATAAAATATAGTATGGACATGAACAACCATGTCATATAAACAATTATTGGCCACTAGGTCTGATGAAAATACGTAGCATGATAAAATGAAAATGGCTGCTTCCACCAGGAAATTCCCAATCCATTACTATTCAAAATATACATGTGTAGGTCTAAGACATCCTTCATCATCAGTCCCCATCCTTATACCTACCCATTGATACAAAACATTCAACACAATTAGTGCCTCATCAAAACCACCTCCAATGGCACTCCATGGCCCCATCTCCAATTTCAACCCTACACATGGAGAAATCCCCAACATTTAAATCCAAAAAATAGAAATTTTAATTAAATGACTATTGAAAACTTAAGAAAAATTGATTGGAAATTTTTCCTAAAAACATGATCCACCACGTACAGATGTAATCCTAAGTGTCCCTCCTTCTAGGAATATCAAAATCACTATCATTGATGTATGATTTCACCATTATCTAGTAGAATCATAACAAAATACCTACCATAAAAATGGAAATTAAAAAATTGTTGGGGCATTGAAATTAGATAAAGGTGAAATATTATATAAACCCTGCAATAATCCAACTAATGAACTACTAAATATAATTTATAGGCAAAATAATATAGGGTTTCAAATGACTGGGGGTGCATGTGAGGGAAGACAAAGAGATTGGGGTCTATAGATAAAAGGTTATAGGAAAAAATGGAATTTTTTACACTTCTAATAAGCCTTATAGTTTTCCAAACTATGCACTCTTTAGGTGGAAGGAACATCAAAAATTAATCTCTATAGAATATTCTGGTGGAATTATGATTAAAACCATGTACCAAACATGAAAATTTGGATTGTATCAGTAAGCATCATTTCACAAGATATGTATGGAACCATGCACCATCATTGTGGGAATTCATAGGTTCAAACTATGAGAAACAATGTTATATTAAATTTTGTGTAGTTTCCTTTAAACCATGTTATATACTTGAATAGAAACCATAAGAAATATAAAATTAATAGAAACCCTCTTATTACTGAGGGTGATAAATGGATTCTTATAATAAAATCACACCAAATAGTGAACCCATCTAAATAACATAAAAAAATTAATGAAACAAAACATGAATCTAATGAGGCTTACCTGAGTAACTAAGTTTCCATATGAGAATAACTTTTCAACTATAAACATCAATTTGATTTATTTTAAGATAAAAATTATATTTATAAAAATTTATAATTTTTTAATATATAAAATAAAAGAAAAATAACATTTCTTTCAAATATTTTCAATTCTTATAGGTATAGGGTCTTACAGAGTTGTTGGATGATGTTCATAGTACATCATTATCTATTCATACTATATGTATGATTATATATAGGTATATAAATTATTATTTCAGTTTGAGTAACATATATATATATATATTAGTATGTTTCTAAATTTTTATTAATGAAACCAGGTTAAGGATGAGAGATAGAAGTATGGGTGGATATTATAAAAATTTTCCATTACATAATTGAAAATTGGAGAACATAACCGATGATTTCGTCATCAAATTCCCAAAAATATCTAACAAGAATAATGTTATTTGGTTTAGTTTATAACCATTTAACAACATCACATTTTATTTCCATTAGAGATGTTTCCCTTCTTTGATCAAATTACTCAAATATACATTAACTATTTCAATATCATGGAGTACCACTCTAAATTATATCACATCTATATCAGAGGTTTAGCTCAATGTTTATGAAAATTCATAATTTCATTATAAATTTAGATTATAGATTTACTATATCATATAATCCTAATATAGATGGTCATTTTTAGTGAAATATTCAAAATATATAAGTTATGGTGATATATTTTATATGGATTTCAAAGATGTATGTCATCAAAACTTTTCATTGGTAGAATTTTCATCCAAAAGTATATTGCACATGAGAATTCAGATGGATATTTATGAATTAATATAAGGTAGGATTTGAATTACTCTAGTTTTCTATAATGTTGTTGGAAGAAAAAAATATCTAGACCTAATATAGATTATTAAATAGTAGATACTTTTAGAGACATTCAACCACACATAATGGTATCTCAGAGTTCAAAGAAATGTTATATAGATAATCATTAGTGAGATAATTGTTGAAAATTTATTCATATGAATATATCCATGTAGGAAGGTTATGATATTTCTAATGAAGGTAAAAGTGAGAGATAAATATATTGGTCCCTTTGAAATTTTTGATCATATTGGTTCAAGAGATTATCACTTGGAACACCAACTTAATCTCTCTCAATTTCATTATGTGTTCGATGTATATATATTGAGGAATTATATACCTGATCATGAAAATGTATTGAACTCAGATACCGTGCCACTGGAGATTGATCTTTCTAAAAAATATCTACTACTATAAGTTTTGGGTCATAGAGATAAATATATATCGATATGAATTCTAACCTAGATAATGTTCTCTAGATGAATCAACAATTTTCGGACGCAACATTGAAACACAATGATCTCATAATATATATATATATATATCAGTTAAATGAATTTCAAGGGTAATATACCATTATCAATTACAATCTTCCACATATATATATTATGAAATATTTATATTTAAATAAATATAATTTATATTTTTTTTATTTAAAAGAAAAACTGGGTTTTAATAAACTACGATAAACTATTGAATTATTTTTATTTAAATGTGACCATTATA
The DNA here is from genome assembly GCA_963277665.1 of Viscum album. NCBI lineage: Eukaryota > Viridiplantae > Streptophyta > Magnoliopsida > Santalales > Viscaceae > Viscum > Viscum album. The sequence goes on along the minus strand of OY728164.1, from coordinate 260,332,212 downwards.
AAACTACCATAAAATTAATGGAATTAATAACCATAATTATATTTTAAAAAATATCTATAAAATTATTCTATAATAAAAATATATTTAATTTTTCTTAATGTGTACTCAATTTTTAGTAAAGTCATTCAACCATTAAAAAATGTATTCTTAAAAATGTTTATTTATTGTAAATAGTGACTAGAAATTATAAATAATTTATATCAATTATAAAAAATTTGGTTTATAGAATGAAATTAATTGTTTATATTATCATTTCAATATTTAATTTGGGTTATTTTGTTTTTTATAAATTTTGTAAAAAAGTTGATTTTTTTTAATGGTCTAAAATAGTGATTTCTTAGGAAAAATATATTTCCATTTCATGAATTTACAATGTAACATTCAATGATTTAAATTTTTTAACATATCATTATTTTTTTAAAAAAAATAATCAAATAATTTTCATTTTAATCTAAATTACACATTATTTTTTATAAAAACATTTTTATACAGTAAAAGGAATATTTTGGAACATTGTTTTTTTTTCATTTTGGGGATTTCCATTTACATTTATAAAATCCACTTTAAAAATGAATTTGAAAAAATTGAAAAAATATTTATACATAGAATTTATAAATTTGGTAATATATACCACATTATTTTTGACAAATATGATTACTAACTTTGTTATAAAACAAGATAATTAGCACTATAAAAGTTAAAATGGTCAAAATGAATTAAGACTAAAATGATTATGATTAATATTTTGAAATGAATTCAATAAATCCCATTTAATTGTAAATTTTAAAACTTATCTCATATAATATTATAGTATGAGACATTTTGGTATCATTTTTCATTATAAAGAAACAATATATTTTAAACTTTTTTATAAACTCATTGTATTTCCTCTTCCTCGATTATTAAAGGACACCACATTGCATCCCTTATACAATCATAAATAACATCTTATATCATGAAATTCATACTCAAATCCTTCCCTATCATTCCTCCTCATATATTATAAAAATTGTTATTAGAATACCACATTTTTATGCCTTATAGTGTAATGGAAATGAACATCACCAATAAAGAAGAATGGCTCTTAATCGAGTACATTCAATATTATTTCTTATTATACATATTTTAAATCTATTTTATCAAGAATAAAATAAAAAATTTAGTATATTATATAATTTTTAATTTTTTATAATGATATATAAATAATTTTCCACATCCATTACATCAAATGTGGAATGAATGTATCACTATAGTGTATGTGTGGACTACCACCTCCACATAAAAATATGAGTCATTATATATCACTAACATTTTTGTTTCTTTATTATTATGTTTATAATGATTATATATAATATTTATCACATATATATTCTTGATTAACTATAATACATTTTATACCATCTTACCCTTCCATAATTTGGAAAACAATATTCTGCATGTTCATTTGTGTAAATTACCACCTCCAAACAATGATGTGATTCATTTCTCAACACTAATTTATATATATAATTATAAAATATTTTATAATTAAATTTTTTTGTCATATTACATGATTAATTATTTTTATATTATGGAACCTTTATGAATGTGAAAGTAACAAAACATTTTTGAAAAAACAAAAAAAATGATAAAGTTAACATCTATGAATAATGATTTGAATAATGAGTTATTAATAAAAAAGTTGTCTTATTTTCCTAATAAGATCATATATTAAATTGTAATTATTTATATGGTTATGTAAAATAATTATAAATAATTATAATTTATTATTCTTCTGGTTAGATGCCATTAAACGAATTTTATACTTGAGGTAAATTTTTCTTATACCACTTTTTCTTTCATGAGACATATTCCATATTAACCAATTGATTCTTTCATGTGGTGATTATAAAAAATGTTTTATATATTTTCTAATGAATATAATTATGTTCATGGTATTTAAAATTTAATTTTATATAATTTGTGTCATGGAGAATATGAATCAAAATTTACACAATTGGTTAGGGTTTATGTTACAAACAGATATTCTTGCAGGGCAGTTTGTGATAAACTTAGATTGAGGGAAATTTTATAGAACAAAAAAATGAAAAAAAAATATTTTACTATATCATTTTTAGTAGTTTGTTTTTCATGTATTAGATTCATTTTTTATCTCTTTGTTACTAAAAATGATCAAAATTACTTGTTAATGTATAACAAAACTAATTCTTACATTTTCCAGCAAACTTTTTCTTCCATGTCTATACTCTTCAAAAAAACGTTTTAATGTTCATAATTATAAATAAAATGTTATTAAATTTTGATTTTAGATATATATGAATTAATTTAAAATGGATTTAATAAATAATATTTATTAATTGTTTTCCAAACATGTCATTATATATTTTTTTCAAAATGTGGAATATATATTTTATTTTAATGTATTTGACCAGAACAAGTTTTCTATCCATTAGAAATGTTATTTTTATGGAATAACCCTTTATATGAATCCATTTTTATTTTCAAATAAAATATTTTGATTAATATTCTACGCACATTTATTTAAAAATGTGTCAGTATGATATTATATTTTTCTCTTGCTTCCAATGAAATGTTCAAATGTTATTTTAATCTTGTATTTCATCTATTCCAACAACCATTTAAATTTTTAATATTAATGAGAGATATAATATTATTATTTAATCCAATTTCATTATCTGTATGGATTTTGATGATGAGAATAATGATTTGAGTGTGATATTATGAAACCAATTTCATTTCTAATTATAAATTATGTTTTGATGAAACTGTTATGAAACCCCTTTATTTTCAATAGGGTATTTTATGATGAAATATTTTTGAAACCAATTTTCATTAAATGGTTATGATATAATGATACTGGGAGTGTTTTATTTTATTATGGAAAAAATATGTGTGGTTTTCAATATGTTGTGGGTGGAATAAGAATTATATTTCCCTCCTATGTATTGGGTAAATTCTAATATCTCATGAGATAATAATGAGAAATTAGATGATGTCCATACACCAGAATAAGAAAAACTGAGGGATACATGATTTTCTATAGTATAGTTAACATGTGGTGATGTGTAATTCTATATGATATTATGGTCTCCATAGTTAACCTTGACATATGATATGGTTTCTAGGACTATGACTATTCAACAACCTTATAAAATGTGTATATGTTTATAATTTCAAATCATTTATAATGACTTATTTTTGTGTTTAGGATATCCTAATATGGTAAAATACAAATTTTTTATTCTAGTAATTAAGATTAGGATCTATGAATTTTATTTTATGATTTTATATTGATGATAACATGCCTCATAACCATTTACTAATTACACGACTACATATGATCATTGATTGATATCTCATTGGTCATAACTTTCTTAGAACCTGAGTGCACCACTTATTAAGATATTATTTATCCATGTTTTGGGAAGAAGGATTCAAATTATTATTATTCTAGAAATGTAACTTATATAAATAATTATGTTTGAGATGATGAATATTCAATTTAAAATTTATGTTAATATATATAGTATCCATAAACTCTAATTCATTATATTTCTCATGAATTTTTATTTGGGATATATGGTAATTATTTATTAACACAATGTTTTATATATTAATGTTTTACATGGTTTTATTTGGTTTCACTTCCATTTTATACCAAAAATTATTAAAATAATTGGGTTGGAGTGGATTAGTAGGGGGTATGATTTACTGTTTCCTCATATGGAAAAAAGATATATTTTTTATTCTACTTCATCCACTATATAATTTAAAAAATTATATTTAGTTTCATTGTATTATAATTTGGAATATTTGATAGGAATTTTTTACATGTTTATATAACTTTTATATTCATAACTAATTACTAATGGATGTCTAACTTTAGCATTAAAATCATCAATATTGTCCATCATCTTTATTGTATTATTTTCTTTTTATGATGCATCCATATAATAAATTTCATTGGAGGATATTCTGAATTATGTTATATAGTTTTACTATCATAGAGAAAATCTATATCAAATAAAACATTCTCCACTTGTTGTTGACTTTCTTTCATCAACTACACATACACAATCTATATTTAAAATCCCCACTAAATCTAATTAAAACTCATTCATAAACATCAGTATAGAATTAAATGTTCTTGAAATTTATCTCACAACTAAATATTCAACTAGATTATGCGGTTGTTTTTTTATTTTATTAGTACATATCACAATGAGTAATTTAATAGATAATGTATAGTGTTCAAGAAGTCATGTATATGTGACAAAAAGTTAATTTTTTTAATTAACTTTCATTCACTATTTTCCCATCATAATTTTATCAGATGGTTTTTCCTATCTTTATTGGTGTAGGCACCCCTATGGATTCATCTATTGTAAACCATTTCAACATATTCATGACGTATTTTTCTTATTAAGGAATATGAAACAGCAAATGGGTTATTTGTTAAAATGGATTGAATTTAATTTTACATGTCATTACATCTCAAACATATTTTTCATATATATAGAAAATTATTCACATAGTTTTCCTTCATTTCTAGAAAAATTATATCATCAAAATACAAAATAAAAAAAGTGGAAGTAAATATGTCTTAATTACATATATATTTTAATAAAATGACACTTTCCTTAAATACATGCCCTATAACTACTCATATAACTTTCTATACCAAGATATGGATACTTTGTTGAAATCAGAAAAGGAATTATATTTTATTAAAAATATATTATCATATGAGTCCCGTAGAAATAACTCATGATAATAAATTTATTATTCTTCATCTAATTTACAATTCATTAAGGATAATTTCATGTTCTTTTGATTCATGTTGAAGCATGTCTAAAATGTAATGGAAATAAAAAAGAAAAAAATTTCTATTTTTAAAATAGTATAAAAGGTTTTAAAATAGACAATAATATCAATATGTGAATATTATTTCATTCAAACCTTTCAATATTTATGAAACATCTATATTCTCATCCTACTTATTAGTGAAATCCGATTTTTACCCTAACACAAAACCTCACCATGATCCTTAGAAAAATAACCATTGTTTCATTATTCCATATTTAATCATGCTTATAATTAATAGAAATAACCAATTTATATTTCCTCAAAATATTCTTAAATATTATGAGGTTTAACATTAGAAAAGTAAACTTCTATGACTACTTTCCATGATAATTTTCAGACCTTTTCCCCTCGATTCTAATTACTAAAAATGCATTCAACATCATGATGTTTCATTATTATATAATTTACATTTATAGATAAAAGGTAATTAGTATCAAAAATTTAATTACAATAAGTGTAATATTCTACTATGGCGTGAATGATTCTTAAAGATTCACAAACAAGTTTAGAACCAATAACAATTTCATTATTATCCAATATTTTTGTGTATATTTTTTTTATTTTCTTGAACAAACGTATCATTATTATTCACCGTCATCACGGATCATTTACTATAGAATATTTTTAATCATATATTTATTTTATATCTGAGTAATAATCCTATAATGTATTTTTTATCATATATACCAGAATTATTATGCATCCTCTTTCAAATATTTTCTCCCTAAACACTATTTTGTTTTAAATCAAGATTCCTCTTGAGCTACATTCTATAGAGTTTTGTGTTTGAGTTTGTACTCAATATAGATATTTTTTCAATCATTATATTAGTATAAAATAACTTAATATAAAATTGTATAATTGTATAATTATTAATAATAATTTTTCATGCTATACACACCATAATTATTTTCTATAATTTATCCAACCCAATCAAACAATGAGAATAAAAATAATTGATCTCAATCCAAATTCAATGTTTACCTATATACTAAAATATATTTTATATGGATATTTGGATAAAATAAATGTCAAATGGTGGGTAATTTATATTATTGAAAATTTTATAATGGTTATATAGATAATATGATATTATAATTCATAAAATACTATTAAGTAAAAAACATGTCAATTTAAATAAATAAAAAAAATAAAAATTCAATAATAGATGAAAATAAATTTATAAATTAAAGAGGAACAATTTGATAACTTACTTTTCTTATTAATCAATAATTATACCATAAGTTACCTCCCCTCAAGATTTATTAATTGTGTTATATTTCGTTGTTGGGTTTAATGGAAATAATTATCTACAAAAAAGAATAAAAATTGAATTCCATCATCTTAATGAAAGATAAGAAAAATAATAATAATAACACAATACCCTATTTTTAATTGAATCCAATGATCATAAAAGATGAAATTTTATATTAGCGGAAACAAAGAATCATGTATACCCAATTAACTAAGGGTAAGAACCTCATGAATATAATGATGAATAGAGAGGTTTGTTTTTAAAAACCCAATATAAAGGGACCAACTCTATCTTAATGATTTATAAGAATATTAAAGTTGAACTGAGAAAGGGATATATATTTTAGAGTAACATCCCTTAAAAAATACAATGACGAAAAAGAAATAAGAATAAAGAATAAAACCAACTAAATATTATTTTATAAGTTGAATAATAGTTTCTATTGGGGAATTGAATTTTTCTAGGATATCTATAGAAAAATTTCATCATTGATTGACCATGATTATTTCAATAGAAATTTATTTTAATATGTGTTTCTTATGATATATAACCCATTATTAATTTCAATTCATATCCTCAATTGGTTCTAGAGGATCCGTGTATCATGTCAACACATTGATGAGTAAAATATTATTATTTTTACCAATATTTAATTTATCTATTACATTAATAGATTAATAACACTAGATAGAAACCTGATTCCACTTTCTAGATTATATATATATACTATAGCTTAATGGATCTCCCTAAACTCCACCAATATTCTAGTGAGCTCCATCGGGTAGTCGATGGGGTTCATAAATATACATGTTGTTATATTTAATTGAATGGATCTCCAAAACCTTTGTATCACGAAGTTGAAGGGTGAAGAACAATGTCATCATAGAAACCCCCATCTCTCTTCCTATACCTTTATTTATAAAAAAATTATTATTAATGATGTATACAAAATATAAAAAAAGTAAACCAAAAAATGTAAAAAATACCTCCAGTGATTGTGATCATAAGAAATAGTGGAAAAATAATTTCTTCCTTTTAGATGATAAAAGACAATCATTTATGATTTAAAAAAATATAATAAAGAGGTGATGATGAATTGGGAATGAAGATGAGAAAGAACATATTTCTAGAAACACCATTTCTAGGAAATAATAGGTCTCCATCACGAATTTAGATCCCTCTAATCAATTTAAATTAATTCACATTCTATAGATTATCCACCTTTTTAATATCACACATACCTATATGATGTACCTTATCTATAATTAAATAAAACCCTATCTAATTTCTAGGAAATTATCTTTTCGTCCATATATCCATGATAAATTTCCCCACATATACATTGGGATCTTCAACATAATTTTTGTTATAAAATATTCATAATAATGTTTATATTATATTTATAAGAAATTAAACATACATTAGATAGATTACATGATTGTGACAACTTAATTTTGAAAAAAATGAATTAATTTATAAACAAAACAGAATAATTGGAAAAAATAAATAATTTAAAATAGAAAACATATAGACTAAGAGAAAATAAATATAATTACTAGAAGGTAATTTTTGAATCCCATTTAATAAAACTAAAAAATTTAATGTAGGGGTTCTATTATGATTGTGTATAATTGAAATTTAATGTTAATATATTGTTACATGATATCTTATTTTTGAAATTGGACTCTAAATAAGTGATTTTTATTAAAAATATACATATTTCATTAATAGAAAAAAAATGAATTCATGACATTATTATAGAAAAAAATATCACATTTAATTGTAACAATAATAAATATTATCCCAAATCTATGATTTCATTTCATCAATATAATTTTGGGGAGAAAATACACCGCAACTATATTTGTAATTGAGGATACTAAAAGGGAATAACAATGTAACTTTTTAATACTCCATGATATTTTGAAAAGTTAAAAAAATATGACAATTCCTACTCATAAAGTTCATATATATTCTATACCCACAAATATCTGTGATATAAAAACATTAATTGTTAGAAGAGATTATTTAAATGTCAAATAATCTTTTATTATTAGAACCTTTTATAAAATGACATTTTTAATGAAATTTTATTTAAAATTATATATGATTTTCCAAAAAACAAAACCATGAAAAAAATAAACATTAGGTATTCTTGTGTGTCTCTAAGGTAAAGAAAACTCTCTTTCATAATAAAATAATTGTGGTATTAGAAATGATTAATATATTCATCCTATATTATCATGAAGCAATTACTAAAACGTGTGCTAATTTTTTTATAATTATCCATTCCAAAACACTTTATATGTTTTTTATTATATTTTTATTATCTTATAAAAGTATCAACGTAATCATGATATTTTTAAAGGTAAAATAATAATTTTACCTCACATATAAAACTCATTCTAAATTATTTTATTACAATATTTGACAAATAATTACATGATGGTTTATTTATTTATCCAAAAATTAATTCTTTTCTATATATTTGAATGATAAAAATATTATTTCTGTTATTTTTTAGAAATAAATTAAAATATGAATTTCTTATTTTTAAATCTGTTGATAAAATAAAACATGTAAATAAATTATATCAATACTAAGGATGCAGTTTAAAACCATATAATTCTTTATTTAACCTCAAAATAGAATTTGGAATACTTGGAATTTAAAAAAAATCTTACTCCACAAAATAATATCAATAAATATTACTATTTTAGAAAGAGCATTTATCATCCACTAGAAAAACATTGACCTCTCATTTTTGCATTCCAATAATATTATAATCAATTCTATCTGATAAATTAGTGACAATTCTAAATTCTAATACATTTTTTATGATAATTAATACCATTCTCTACGAGTCAATCTTTGATACATATGATATTACATTTATTAACTAATAAATTATTATACACCTAGTTGGTATCAATAAAATGATGATCTATATGGATTTCAATAGGATTCAAAAGATTATTTTTTTGTACTTTATGCATAATTAAATTTATAATTTCTTACATCATAGAATCATCTAGATTTGGGTTATTAGAAAAAACAAATCAAATTCATTTAAGATATTATTCTACTATTAGTGTCAGCACGAAAATTGCCGATAATATTTTCCATGGGATAGTCTCTAGATATTTATAATGATTTAGGTAAAGCATAAGAAATAGATTCATCCTTGATAGGTTCTTCATGAGATGAAATATAATATGAGGTAAAATGATCAAATTTATAAACAACATCTTCAAATTGGGATGAATGATTTTGAATATTTTTATTGAATTAGATATGAATTTATTGTTTGAATTTTTTTTTATTTCTTCATTAAATACTTTGAAGACTTACTTTATTTCTTGTACAGCATAAATATATCATTCAATAGTTTTTTTCTAATATTTTGATGTTTTTAACTATTTATACATGTAATTAAAAATTTTCATCTAAACACATTGGAAAAATATTCTATTGAAATCTTTTTTTAAAAGATCAAAAGGGTTCATTTTTAGGATTTTTTTAACAAAATCATTATTTATGATTGAAGTGCCCAGATCAGTGTGAATCACTGAGAGGGGGAGGGGGTGAATCAGTGATCCCTTAAAACTTTTTACTAATTGATTCCTTATCAATTAAACCTCTATGGCTGGTTAAAGCCTCAATCCACTCTTCTTGTATCTCTCACCTTTCCACGAATGATGCAGTAAATGTAAAGGCACTGGACACAAGGATTTACAAGGTTCGGCACCAAAGGCCTACGTCCTTGCCATGTTGGTTATACGCCCCAACATGGTTTCTCCATTATAACTTGTTAGAATTACAATGGTCGATACAGCTTCCCACCGTATCTCTCCTGAGTCCCACAGGAGGGTATTTATACTGCGTCCCACAGTGTTACCAGAGTCCCACTGGCCTGCTCCAGAATCCCACTGAAGACTTCTTCTCCCTGAGTCCCACAGGGTCTTCTCATGGCTTCTCGAGTCACACGAGTAGCACTTCTTCTCTTTAAGCTTCTTCAAGTATCTTCAGCAGCCTGGGATAAAGGCTGCTGGCCTTGATCTTCATCTGATCACTTGTGGTGAACAGGTCATCTCGTCTTGCTCAGGATTTATCACCTTCTTCTAAGGATGACCTGGCTTCTCTCTTCAACTACTGAATACTCAGACAACTGATATCTATAACTCCAGTCTGGCTTTAGTCTGACTTCACATCACCTTCATGCACTGAGTGCATGGCATCTCTTCTTCCTCATGCACTGACTGCATGGCCTTCTCAAATTCTTCAAGAACCTCTGGTCTTGGTCAACTCAAATGCACACAAACAGATTTGACTTGTTTACGTGTGCACGTGCATGCATGCATGCATGCACTCCCCTCTTTCTTCTCTTGGTGCAATAAACCCACAAAGGGTGTAATCACTTCAAGCACACACCTTTTCTTCTTTTCCTTCACACGTTTAATTCCTTTTGATTACACACATAAATGTGTGTTATACTTTGTGTGAGTCTTCTTCTTCTTCTAAGTGTGTCCACTCCTCTTAGAGCACACACATAGGTTCGGCCACTTAACATTGTTGTTTTGCACACAGAACTTTGTTCTTTGATTTGCACACACACAATGAGTGTATATTTGGCCTCCACTCTTTTTGCACACCCCCAAGCTATGCCTCGGCCTTCATTTATTCTTTATGCACACAAAGGACAAAGCCTCCTTCTCTTTCACACACTCACTTTAGTGTTCTTTTAGTTTGTTCTTCAAAGTGTGCACACACAAGGGCTACGACCTCCTCTTGTTCAATTTGCACACAAGGAACTAAGGCATCGGCCTCTTCCCACTTCTTGTTGCACACTCTTAACCCGTAGGCTGTTCTTCAATTTTGCACACACAAAATGTGTCTTCACTTGGTGCACACACAAGGCATGAAAGCCTCGGGTCCTCTTCTCCACTTGGCACACACCCACTATCCGTAGGTGGTCTTCTTCACTTGATCTCAAAGGAGGCGCGCAAGGGTGTCACTGCCGTGCAAGGATCTTGAGCCAGGGGTCGTGCAAGCCTCGACCAACCGCGGGCACAAGGAGGGCGTGCAAGATCGCGCTGCCCAACCTCTCCTTCCTGTCGCGCAAAGGGGAAGCGCGCAGGGGACTCTCCCTTTCTCTTATTTCGCGCAAGAGGTGCGCAAAAGGAAACTCGCGGAGCAAGGGGTGCTCCGGGCTTCACTGCCGCGCAGGGTGCTGCGCGGGGCTTCGACTTCGCGAGGAACAGAGTGCTTCTCACGGGACTTCTCTCTTTAGAGGATCAGCAAGTAGCTATGATGCTCGAGAGATCCTTTTATAGGCAGAGGAATGCCTTTGATCATCCGCGTGATCTAACTTCAAAATCCCGAAGATTTCGGATCTTTTAAAATCTTCAAAATCTTGATTTTACTCTCTGTTTCATCGCGGGTTTCTTCCTTTATTTTTTCCTCTACGTGCATGCGACTTTCAAACGCATGCATGGCTTCTTTCGGTCCAAACCATGCAGAACATAGATGATCAAGGCCTCGGCACTCCGTTTGCCTTCGGCCTCCCTCGAATTCTCCCACTAGTTGCATGCAAGCTCATTTTAAATCATGGTTGTGTTCATACGGCTCAGACGAACTCAATGGAGCCTTCGTCTTCGAAAATGGTGGTCGGGAGCTCGAAATCATCGTTCGGTAGGCTCCTGGTTCGAACGGAGCTCGCAGGTGGCTTCGAGGTGGCTCGACGAAGGAGACGAGCCGGGAGACGTCGGATCAAGCGTTTGAGATACATCGGACGGCCGGATTAAATCGCGGCGCGCGGCAGATGAGATGAGCGGCTGCGATCCAGCGCGCGATGAGACGGACGGCTCAGATCTGTCCCAGGTTAAATTTCCGCGTCCCACATCGAATCGGCGCGCTGCTTTTTCGCGCTTTATCACCCTAGCGCCGCCTCAACCCCTCATTTGAACTTCTCCCCTCCCGGTGCCGCCCCGCACCGGGTTCTCTCTGCGGGCACGCTCTGCGCCCACCTATGCTCCCTGCGGGCGCGCTTCTAGCGCCCACTATGCTTCCTCGGGTGCGCGGGCTTCACCACCGCGTGCCCTCAGGGGCTTATACACGGCCCCTGCCGCGCTCCTCCGGGCGTGCCCCAGGCGCCCATGCGGTGTCCTACGGGTGCGCCCCTGCCTCAAGGATGCTGCTCTGGCCTTTGAGGGTTCCACATGGGCGTGGTGACCTTGAGTCCCACAAGTTCCTTGGGTGATGACCCTCGGCTGGCCTCCTTGGTGGCCTTATTTTTTGCTAAGTAAAACACTTAGGACTTTGTATAAAAACAAAGTAACAAGTGTAATATGCCAAATGCCACTTCTTCTTCTTCTAAGCCATTCTTTCCATTTCTTCTTCATCCTTCTTCCACAAACTTCTTCAACTCCTTTCAATCATGTATTCTAGACTTATGAGACATTTGTAGAAGGTTCTTCATCAACCGATGTCCTGAATCACATAATTCATCAACATTCTTCATTGATCTTATCAGAGATCAATTGGAACTTCTTCAATTCACATGCACTAAGAGTTAGTGCATGGACTTCATTAAAACCACTTCATCCACTTAGAACTTATGGATGGTTCACTTCAGCTCCTCATGCATTGTTAATACAATGCATGGTCTTCAATCATTGTTGTGACTTTGTATCATCTTAATACAAGTTCTATGAACTTTAAAGATCAGCTCAACAATCGTCAGATATGACTAGAGAATGTTTCAACCACATCTCCTATGACACTTAGTGAATCTCCTAAGTGACATGCATCTTAGTACTATGGCCATTCTCTCTTCATCACCAACACCATCACAACCTTTTTCATTCACATATTGACATTCCTTGACTTCCATTCATTCCAAGACAACCTCATGCCTTATTGACAACAAATGCAACACAGTGCACTTCAATCTCCCCCTTTGTATTTGTTGTCAATACACTTCTTCATCACATATGAATGGGTCAATATGTGTGCCAATATTTTCTCCCCCTTATTGGCAATCAAATGCAAAGGTGTGGTGTGGTACTCATCCAAAAATATCTTCCTCCCTTCTAATAACATCTTCTTGAAAAACACTAGGAGAGGGATGATGTCAAATGTTCTTCTTTAGCAAAGAACCTTTAGTTGATCATCTCTAAGTCTACTTGGGCTAACCCGGTGTAGAAAACAAGAGTGATGTAAACAAGGAATTCAAAGCTGTCCATAACTCTCTACACATGTGAGATCATGCTTAGGGGTTTGAAATTTTTCAGATATAACAATGAATTTGCTACATCCTGCACAACTTCACAAAACTCATTAGAAAGTTCAGGTGCAAAGATAAAGCTACCCCTTTCATCCATTTGTCTTCAATCCATACTCCCCCTTAATTGACAAGATACACTCAATTAAGAAACAAGGGATGAAAGTATGATTGGAATACCTTCACTTTTCTCAAGATGGTATTAATCTAAGAATCCCATCTTCTTCAGATTGGCTCCCCCTCAAGGGGTGCACTCCATTCTGTCCAAAGCATCCTCCAATTGAGAATGAGCATCATCTTCAATTCCCTGGAATGTTAGCACATGTAAATACAAGTGATTAGGGAATAAGATGGAACCTCCTTGGTTCATCAATGTGAACAACAAGGTTGAGAAGATTCTCTCAACCGAGATGTCCCATTTTCACCAGTCTTCACACTTGCACATTTGATCTTCATTGATGATTGTGCTGGTGTGGTTCTCAAAACATCTTCATGTGAAATCTTCTTCTTCCCTTTTTCCTTAGCAATTGCCAGAACTTTATCTACAACTCTTTGTTGTTCTCTGGCAAGTTGCAACTGATGTGGCCATATGACAAGTAAATCATTTGGAAGAGTGGCCCAAGTTCAGGAAGTTCCACATGGTTCCTTAGATGCTGTCAAGCTACCTTTCTTAGGCAAGTTGTTTTCAATCAATCCCTTCTTCTTATTCTGGATTTATTGTCTTTTTGAGTCCAGTCTACTTCTATTTAATTTCATGGATTCTTTACAAAGATCTATGATATGTCCTTTCTTCCCACAGTAGAAGCATTTCTTGTGGTCCTTCTGGATGCATCACCCTTCATGGATTTAGACTCCAAGGACTTCTTTTCCTTTTTCAAAATATTCTTGGGAGCATCTTCCACTTTCTTATGCTTGCTTCCCAAGGATTCTTTCTGAGCCAGGTTCTGTGATCTTTTCTTCTTTTGAGCTCTGGATACAGTTGGAGATTGACATGTATCTTTTTGACCACTTTTGCAATCATCCCAGATGTTGTCAAGTAATCCAAATCTATTTACAGTAAACAGATGTCTCTGGACCTGTGGATGTGGCTTCCTTCCTTCTGGCTTGCTCCCCCTAGGCATGGGCTTCCTCTGTGCTTTGGCATTCAGTGGATTGTACCAACAATCCTTTGCACAATTCCCATACTTATTACAACACCAACACTGACCCACAAATCTTGACCTTTTGATTCCTTCTGATTGTAGGGTACTTGTCTTGAATTGCTGTGTTGTTTCAGGAAATCTCTGATTCTTCATTTTCTTCATCCATACTTGTTTGGAATTATTTTTCCATCCTGCACTTTTTGTGGAAACACATTTAGAAGCATCAGTACAAGATGGGATGGATGGTACCTTCTTTCTAGAAGATGTTTCCCTTTCATTTGAGGATGTCTTTCTTTTAGAATCATCCTTCTCAAAGCATACTTGAGTAGCAACATTTCTCCTTTCAGCTGAATGGGAGGCATTGGATTTGGGTGATTGCTGATTTTTCAATATCACCTCCAGTTCTAAGCATTTCATATTGAGGGAGTTCTTCTCATCCTCAACCAATCTTAGCCTTCCTTCCCAATTTTCTTTCAGCTCTTTCATCTGGTCATCATGCACCTTTTTCAATTCTTGCAATGAGTTGTCAAGCTCCTTCACCCTATTTACTTTGTCTTCAAGTTGAGCATCTATGACATTCATTGAAACTTTGTGCCTCTTTTCCAGTGCATGGAAAACATCTTTGATCATTATCATAAAGATTTCTTTCTCATAAAGGCTTCTTTGCAATTCTTCAGCAGTGTCTTCATATCTTTCATTGCAAAGAGAAACGGTTTCATCTTTAGCCTTCACCAGCTTTCTGAGAGTGTTGGTTATTCCAACCCTTTTTTCCAATTGGACTTCCAGAGAATTGGCTTCATCTTCTAGCTGTAATTTTTCTTCTTGAAGATCAAGGAGGCCTGTAGCTATACACATTGCCACTTCCTTGGGGACTGTCTTCTGAAGATATTTGATTGCATTTAGAAGATCATTGTTCCTTCCATCTTCATCACAGCTAGAGCAGGCTTCATCAGAAGAATGATAAAAGGAATTTTCATCTGATGTGACTTTCACATTTCTTTCCATAGAAGGAGTTTCTCTGATTGCAACAACCTTCTTCTTCATCTTCTTGGCCTGTTTCTTCTTTCTATTTTTCTGAGTCTTGGCAGATATCTCCATTTGTGGATGGTCACTCATTTCCTCAAATCTGCACTTCATAAAGACTCCCTTGGATCTTTTAGAGGTAACCTTCCCTCTGATACCAATTGAAGTGCCCAGATCAGTATGAATCACTGAGAGGGGGAGGGGGTGAATCAGTGATCCCTTAAAATTTTTTACTAATTGATTCCTTATCAATTAAACCTCTATGGCTGGTTAAAGCCTCGATCCACTCTTCTTGTATCTCTCACCTTTCCACGAATGATGCAGTAAATGTAAAGGCACTGAACACAAGGATTTACAAGGTTCGGCACCAAAGGCCTACGTCCTTGCCATGTTGGTTATACGACCCAACATGGTTTCTCCATTATAACTTGTTAGAATTACAATGGTCGATACAGCTTCCCACCGTATCTCTCCTGAGTCCCACAGGAGGGTCTTTATACTGCGTCCCACAGTGTTACCAGAGTCCCACTGGCCTGCTCCAGAATCCCACTGAATAATTCTTCTCCCTGAGTCCCACAGGGTCTTCTCCTGGCTCCTCGAGTCACACGAGTAGCACTTCTTCTCTTTAAGCTTCTTCAAGTATCTTCAGCAGCCTGGGATAAAGGCTGTTGGCTTGCTCTTCTTCTGATCACTTGTGGTGAACAGGTCTTCTCGTCTTGCTCAGGATTTATCACCTTCTTCTAAGGATGACCTGGCTTCTCTCTTCAACTATTGAATACTCAGACAACTGATATCTATAACTCCAGTCTGGCTTCAGTCTGACTTCACATAACCTTCATGCACTGAGTGCATGGCATCTCTGCTTCCTCATGCACTGACTGCATGGCCTTCTCAAATTCTTCAAGAACCTCTGGTCTTGGTCAACTCAAATGCACACAAACAGATTTGACTTGTTTACGTGTGCACGTGCATGCATGCATGCATTCACTCCCCTCTTTCTTCTCTTGGTGCAATAAACCCACAAAGGGTGTAATCACTTCAAGCACACACCTTTTCTTCTTTTCCTTCAAACGTTTAATTCCTTTTGATTACACACATAAATGTGTGTTATACTTTGTGTGAGTCTTCTTCTTCTTCTAAGTGTGTCCACTCCTCTTAGAGCACACACATAGGTTCGGCCACTTCACTTTGTTGTTTTGCACACACAACTTTGTTCTTTGATTTTCACACTCACAATGAGTGTATATTTGGCCTCCACTCTTTTTGCACACCCCCAAGCTATGCCTCGGCCTTCATTTATTCTTTGTGCACACAAAGCACAAAGCCTCCTTCTCTTACACACACTCACTTTTGTGTTCTTTTAGTTTGTTCTTCAAAGTGTGCACACACAAGGGCTACGGCCTCCTCTTATTCAATTTGCACACAAGGCACTAAGGCCTCGGCCTCTTCCCACTTCTTGTTGCACACTCTTAACCCGTAGGTTGTTCTTAAATTTTGCACACACAAAATGTGTCTTCACTTGGTGCACACACAAGGCATGAAAGCCTCGGGTCCTCTTCTCCACTTGGCACACACCCACTGTCCGTAGGTGGTCTTCTTCACTTGATCTCAATGGAGGCGCGCAAGGGTGTCACTGCCGCACAAGGATCTTGAGCCAGGGGTCGTGCAAGCCTCGACCAACCACGGGCACAAGGAGGGCGCGCAAGATCGCGCTGCCCAACCTCTCCTTCCTGTCGCGCAAAGGGGAAGCACGCAGGGGACTCTCCCTTTCTCTTCTTTCGCGCAAGAGGTGCGCAAAAGGAACCTCGCGGAGCAAGGGGTGCTCCGGGCTTCACTGCCGCGCAGGGTGCGGCGCGGGGCTTCGACTTTGCGAGGCACAGAGTGCTTCTCACGGGACTTCTCTCTTCAGAGGATCAGCAAGCAGCTATGATGCTCGAGAGCTCCTTTTATAGGCAGAGGAATGCCTTTGATCATCCACGTGATCTAACTTCAAAATCCCGAAGATTTCGGATCTTTTAAAATCTTCAAAATATTGATTTTACTCTCTGTTTCATCGCGGGTTTCTTCCTTTATTTTTTCCACTACGTGCATGCGACTTTCAAACGCATGCATGGCTTCTTTCGGTCCAAACCATGCAGAACATAGATGCTCAAGGCCTCGGCACTTCGTTTGCCTTCGACCTCACTCGAATTCTCCCACTAGTTGCATGCAAGCTCATTTTAAAGCATGGTTGTGTTCATACGGCTCAGACGAACTCAATGGAGCCTTCGTCTTCGAAAATGGTGGTCGGGAGCCCGAAATCATCGTTCGGGAGGCTCCTGGTTCGAACGGAGATCGTGGGTGGCTTCGGGGTGGCTCGACAAAGGAGACGAGCCGGGAGCCGTCAGATCAAGCGTTTGATATACATCGGACGGCCGGATTAAATCGCGGCGCGCGGCAGATGAGATGAGCGGCTGCGATCCAGCGCGCGATGAGACGGACGGCTCAGATCTGTCCCGAGTGAAATTTCCGCGTCCCACATCGAATCGGCGCGCTGTTTTTCCGCGCTTTATCACCCTAGCACCGCCTCAACCCCTCAGTTGAACTTCTCCCCTCCCGGTGCCGCCCCGCACCGGGTTCTCTCTGCGGGCGCGCTCTGCGCCCACCTATGCTCCCTGCGGGCGTGCTTCTAGCGCCCACTATGCTTCCTCGGGTGCGCGGGCTTCACCACCGCGTGCCCTCGGGGGCTTATACACGGCCCCTTCCGCGCTCCTCCGGGCATGCCCCAGGCGCCCATGCGGTGTCCTACGGGTGCGCCCCTGCCTCAAGGATGCTGCCCTGGCCTTTGAGGGTTCCCCATGGGCGTGGTGACCTTGAATCCCACAAGTTCCTTGGGTGATGACCCTCGGCTGGCCTCCTTGGTGGCCTTATTTTTTGCTAAGTAAAACACTTAGGACTTTGTATAAAAACAAAGTAACAAGTGTAATATGCCAAATGCCACTTCTTCTTCTTCTAAGCCATTCTTTCCATTTCTTCTTCATCCTTCTTCCACAAACTTCTTCAACTCCTTTCAATAATGTATTCTAGACTTATGAGACATTTGTAGAAGGTTCTTCATCAACCGAAGTCCTGAATCACATAATTCATCAACATTCTTCATTGATCTTATCAGAGATCAATTGGAACTTCTTCAATTCACATGCACTAAGAGTTAGTGCATGGACTTCATTAAAACCACTTCATCCACTTAGAACTTATGGATGGTTCACTTCAGCTCCTCATGCATTGTTAATACAATGCATGGTCTTCAATCATTGTTGTGACTTTGTATCATCTTGATACAAGTTCTTTGAACTTTAAAGATCAGCTCAACAATCGTCAGATATGACTAGAGAATGTTTCAACCACATCTCCTATGCCACTTAGTGAATCTCCTAAGTGACATGAATCTTAGTACTATGGCCATTCTCTCTTCATCACCAACACCATCACAACCTTTGTCGTTCACATCTTAACATTCCTTGACTTCCATTCATTCCAAGACAACCTCATGCCTTATTGACAACAAATGCAACACAGTGCACTTCAATGATATTAGATGTTGTATTGAAAAACACATCCAAAAATTATTGTGTGGGTAAGGAATTTTTCATGGGGGATCAGGTTATTTCAGAATTACTTTTATTTTTCACTTAAATAAAATTATCTAGTTTAGGTGTTCTATGAGTGTAAAATGTATGATTATAACCTAGTAAAGCATAAAGTATATTAAATTTTATTTAAAAATACTATACCCCATGATCACAATAAATGAAAATTTTTTCGCAGATTATATTTTTTAACATTAATTGATAATTTTAATAATACTTTACAATAAAAAATCATGCAAAAAATTACAATGTGAATATTTTATAATCATCAAAAATAAAAAAGGAATATAATTTTCCTGTGATAAATTTGAGTAAGGTTAGCCCAAAAAGACCAATGTAAATTGGGTCAATGAATTTTGTGGTTGATAATCTTTTTTAGATGTAAGATAAGTTTATTTGCCTTTATAATATAGAAAATATCACAAAAAAAACATTATCATTGAAATTCAACAATATTAAATCCTATGGTATTTAGTGTCAACTTAGTATAACGAGTGTGTATACGAGATAGTAACCAAGGAATCTATTTGAAATAAAATACTCTATAAATTTAAATCTCAGAATTTTAACATTTTAATAATAAATATATTTTACATCTACAAATAAAAACATTTTAAAAATGAATAATATGTAAATAAATGTTTTTATTTTGGAGTTAACAACAACACAATCATCATTTGTTAAACAGATTTTATAATTTTTTTTAAAAAATTGGCTAATGCATATGAACTTTTTTAAATGATAAATGAATAAAACATATTTTATAAGAATATAATATATAAAAACATTTGAACTTATAGATTATAATTTAATTCATGAATTTTCTATGAAATTCATATATCATTTATGGATTTTTAAAAAATATTTTAATAAGGAGATGTAACCAATAATGTGGTGAGGGCTCCCATTATCCATATAGCCTATTTCATTTTGGGATATAAATTTTATCCATTATTTTTATAATATTATTATTTTATGATTTTAGAACCCATATATCAGGTACAAAATATTTATCTAAGATGGATTTGGTACGTATATAAATATTTTGTTTTTTTATCTATGATATGGGATAAAATAAGTACACACATTGGTCTACTATATCGATCATTTTTTAAAATATATTCACTAATGATATTCTAGATTTTATGAAAAGAATTATAAATTTTGATTTAAGGGACTCATTCAAAAAACATATTTTTGAATATATATAATTATTTAAAATTTCATTTCCCACGTAATTATTCTCAGAGTTATTTGCATAATTTTGTTATAATTTTTTCACATTTGGTGAATTACGTGGAATAAAATGTAATATCATTTATAGATGAAAAATAATCATATTCATTCAATTTATCATTTAATTTTGATGATATTTATTATTTTTCTATTAAAATATTATTGTATTCTTTATAAACATTATTACAGTCATGTTAATATCATTTTTTGATGAATATAGTTAAAATAACCTCATTATAGTTGATCATGGGAATATTATTGACCTACATTGATTAAGTGATTAAAAAAATAATAGGTAGCATACAAATTTTAAGAATAATTAGAGGAGTTGGAGTTAACTTCATTACTAAATTCTATATTCTTTATTAGACACTCAGAACATTGGTCAATTGATTATATTAAGGAGAGGAAAATAATATTGTTCACTATAGATTTATATGATGATGTTTTTCTATATATTTTTTATATAATCCTTATTTTTTATTTTTATCTAGGTCCATTAATTCATCGAATGTCACTTTTTTTCTATTAATGAAATTTTCTTCGTATTTGAAATGATCATCCTCCTTTTTTAAATATTTTTATGATTTTTTCTATTGAATAATTTATTCATATTCGCATAGAGAAGAGTAATTTCATATCTATCTTAAGATTCTTAATTAAAAACATTAAATGAAATCATCATTTACATTACTTTTTTTAATTATTCGATTGTTGTAGTATTACGATATTATAATTAATTAGAGATTAAATTAGCTCCTCAATAGGCATGTTCTCTATATCATTCCATTAATGGGTTTCATTCACCTTGTGTTTCCATGAACTAGGAAATACACAATGTACTTTCTTAAATATATTTTTATAGTAATAGTTTCTCCATGAGACATTCTATAATTGAAAACATTAGAAAATAGTTTAAAATATTAATTAATAGATTCATTTATATAAATAATACAGATTTAAAAAAACATTCCTATACATGTCAATATTACTTTATTTAATTTTTTTTTCTGAATATGTATATTAATAGAGACTCTAGATATCAAGAGTTTTTTAGGTAGATATATGATTGAATTATTTTTGGTATAATCCATAATGATAGGAATTCATAAATTTAATATATTATTATAAATAATTAATATCATCTTGAGTTAATTTTTCTTCTATTCCATATTTCTAAATATATGCATGAATTATAATTTTATATATAATATTCTTAGTAGAACAAGGAATTGGTGAAATATTATTAATTAAATTTCTGAAAATTGATCCCTTAGAATATGATAAAATTCCAAAATATTTCCCTTTTTAATAACCATTATGGTTTGAAATATAATACATTAAAAAATCCATTATGAATATTCAGAAAATCTTTATGAAAAATACATAATCGTTGAATAAGATAAACATAGAGAAAAAATAAAATAAAATTCAATATACACTCATTGATACCAAGTCTTATTTTGATTAAAATTAAATGATCATATGTTAATGTCATTAAATTATGTTTAAAATTATGCCATAAAATAATATTAATTATCATAAATTCAATTGATTCAAATAAACATAAAAATCTAAATATATATTAATGAAAAAAAATTGGAAAAAAATTAAAAATAAATAAATAATATGTACTTTGAAAAATGATTTTTAAAGTAATCATGAATGTGCCCCAACATATCCTTCCCTCCAAAAGACTTATAACAGTTATATTTTTCCTTTTTTTAATTAATAGAAAGAATAATTTATGAAGAAATAATATGTTGGTATTAATGGAAACCAAGAACCAAAGAAGAATAAAATTTGGTTTAACATAAAATATAAGATCCATGAACCCTCAAATAAATAATAGTGGGAACCCAATAAATAATATGAATAAGAAAACGGTTCATTTTTATAAAAATTTAAAAAATCATTCAACCCACTATGAAATATTTAGAAGAATATTATTAATGAAGAGAGATAATGGGAGACAGATAGAGAGGGTAGTTAGAAGAATATCCATTTTGAATTACAATATTGATAGGAAAGAATAATGATTAAAGAAGAGAGGCAATTAAAATTGGATTTTATAAGGTGATTTGAATTTTTTATTTTTGAATGGAATTTTACTAAGATATATATTTCAAAATATATACATGTATCGATAAATAATAATTTGGGGAATATTTATTTCCATGGGTGTCTTAGAAGATATCAACTCCTACTTTTATTTTAATTTATATCTTACACAGGTCTTGGATGATCCATGGATTGGGTCAAGTCTTTAATGAGACAAATAAATGTATTTTGAATGATATTTGAGTATGATTTGACTATTCTATAATGAGAACACAATAAATACACCTGATGTCACAAGATAGATGTTTTACAATTTATAGCTCAATGGTTCTATCCAAACCCCACTGGCTAGATAGTATGCTCTACCATTAATATTATTGGATTTAGATACATTCATGTTTTTATTTATTATATATCGGGTAGCTGGTGTATTTTCACTGAGTAACTGAAGGGTGAAAACAATCATGGTCATTGAGGAAACCCTATATCATTATTTTGATAGCATTGTTTTATCCAAAAATCCTTTTAAATCTGCAGGAAGTATCATTGGATCTTCCTCTAATTCATCAGAGTAAGACACGATGTTTTAAATGTTTTTTATAGGCCACATGAAGCTGAATTGTATAATAGAACCCCAAGAATTCCATAATTAGAATAAGATGGGGGCATATTTGGATTTATTATCACATCATTCCAAGGTCGGGTGACCATGACACTCCACAAGGGTCACATACGTCGTATGCCCTGATGGGATGGGGGAATCAACATACTCCTCATCAGTATAGCAGTGTTATTAATAGTGATTTTTGGAATAAAAAAACCCTTTTCATGGTAAATTTTAATTGGGGAATAAATAGAATAGTGTGGTAATAATGACGCAGTTCGGTGCTTAAAAGGTTGGGGTAGAAGTTCAGTCTTAAGTATCAATAGAGATATTTATGATTTTTTTCTGTTCTACCTTTATGAATGTATTATTGGATATTTTTTTGTTATATTGTTTCCCTTCTTCCCTCACTGTTTATTTTGTGTGATTAAATGTTAAAATGATGTCCTCAATTTGGAATCTTCGAACTTCTTTAGGTCATAAAGAGTTACAAGACTTTCTGTGTAGAGAATTTTGTATAGTTTTTGATGGGGATGAGTTGATGTGGGACATCTCAGTTCTAGAGATTGATGTATATGATATAATTCAGGGTATAAATTAGGTGATTATGTTTATGTCATAGATAGACCGTTATTCACGAATTTTTAGTATAATGATGGAAGATATATTCAATCATATCATTAGATGAGTGAAAAATGTAAATATGGGTGTAATGATATTTTTGGTAGTAGTAGTTGGGATGATCTTAAATTAGTTGTAAGCTTTGTTATTGGAATCGATGGAAAAATTTATTGATCAGAATTATGGAAGTTCATGATCAGTTTTTGGATGTATTTCACAAATAATTCTTAGGGTTGACACCATTAAGAGAAGTAGAGTTCATGATCGATCTCCTTATAGGGAAAATCCCTTCCCCACTTCAATTTCTCAATATAGAATAAGAATAAATGACATAATTGAAAGTGCAATTAGAGGAGTTAAAAAATGGTTCATCTAAACTAGTATATCTATGGGGGAAGAACCAGTTTTATTTGTAAAAAATGAAGATGGAACTCTACAACTATGTGTTGATTATCATAATCATTACCTTAATAGGATAAAATATTAACATCCACTCCAATTCATGGATGATCTGTAATACTACTTGAGGAGAACATTTTGGTTCTCCATAAATGAAATTCAATCAGGATATCATCAGTTGAAGGTGCATAATGAGTATATTCTGAAAACAACATTTAACAGTTTATATAGCCATTATGAGTATGTGATTATTCCATTTGTTTGGAAAACATTTCTAGTTGTCTTAATCAAATTAATGTATTAGATATTTCAGATATTTATGGTTCTTTTGGTGGTGATTGTCGTTTATATATTTTTGTATTCTAGGATAAGGGATGAGTATGGTTAATACATTGAAATGGTTTTAGGAAAATTTAGAGATCATTGGTTTTATAAAAAATTATCAAAATATGATTTTTCTACCCCACAGGTTCTTTTTCATAAAGATGTTATTTAAAAAATAAGTGTTTTAGTAGAGCTGGAGATGATAATGGGTGTTATAACCGAGAAACCACCAATTAATGTCATTGAGATACGAAGCTTCCTTGGTATAGCTGGGTATTACAAATTTATTTTTCATGAATTTTCATGCGTAACATCATCGATGACAACATTAATATAGAATAATGTTCCATTTCTATGTAATGAGAAATGTCACACTTCATTTCAAGAGAATAAAGGGATCCTTACATCATCACCAATATTGGTTTTCTTAGATCTAGGGAAAGGTTACATGGTGTACTGTGATGCATTAAGATCCGGGTTGGGTTGTGTTCTCATGCATGGGATAATAATGATTCATATGGCTCACTACATTTGAGGTCACATGATAAGAACAACCCAAACACATGATTTGGAGTTAGTGGGGATGGGGAATAATTTGTAAACATGGAATTAGTATCCCTTCGATGAGAAATTTGTAGTGATTACCAATTATAAGATCATAAAGCATATTTTATCATGAAGAGTTTTGAATTTGAGTAATAGGATATGGATGGAGTATCTCAAGATGTTTTTCCATGACCTGATGTATGCACCAGGTAAATGAAATTCAATGGATGATATATTATGTAGAAACTCATATGCTCTAGTAGTGATTCATGAATCATATCAGTAGTAGTTGGTTTAGTTATAGGTTATTTATGGTTCGAATGTAAACTTCATTGTAATTTAGCAGTTCTAATTCCAGTATTATCAGTTCCAGGCATAGTTGGTCTGGTTAAATAGGTTATTATGTCTGATACATAATGGGTGGATATGAGGTTGAAACTCAGGGGTGGGGTGACCATTGAGGTATGGAAAATAGATGGGAATTTAGTGTTGTTCTATTCAAATCAGATGGCTGTTTCAGTGGAATTTATATATAATCTTCAATTTACATATCATCATTTTATGACTTATCAATCCTTAGATTAATTAAATTTACAATGCATTAAATGAGTGGTTTTTATGGTCTTGTTTGAAAGGGAAACTAGTTGACTGTGTTTCATGATTCCTGACCTGTAAGAATGTCAAGACCATGAATTTTTGTCTAGATGGTATGTTCTTATTTTTACCAATCACTTTGTGGTTATGTAAAAAGATAGATTTTGACTTTTTTACTTGTATCCCATTAATGGTTAAGAATCATGATGTCAAATGGGTGATAGTGGATAAGATCATAAAGTCATCCCATTTCATCCCTATTGTGGAATCTCATACAGTGGAGGATCTATTCATAATTTATATTAATGTATGGGTAAAAGGAATGAAATACTATTTTCAATTGTATCATATTGAGATTTTAGGTTCATGTCTCACTTCTAAAATTTTAATAACACGCCCTGGGGACTTAGTTAATGACGAGTCTATTGTATCATCCCTTGAAAAATTGAAAATAAGATAGGATGATACAAACATTAGAATACATGATTTGGGCATGCATCATGAATTCTGGTTCCTCATGGTAGGATAACTTTTTATTTGTGGATTTCTCATATAATAACAGTTATTTGGCCTTGATACATATGACTCCGTTTGAAACATTTTATAGGCATTTTGTTCATTCACCACTATGTGGGGTGGAATCATGCGAGACATTGATGGTTTGGGAGTGCCTTTTCCGAGAGACTATGTGGAAGATTCAGTTGATCAGGAAGAGAATGAATATGTATTAGAGTTTCTAGAAAAAATATTTGGACCATCATCTAGGTCAATTATCTTTCGTGGTGAGCGATCATGTATCTTGAGAAACTCTCCTAACCTGTGACATTGCCATTTTAAGATAATGAGTTAATCATCTTTGAAGTATATATGTCCTTTTTAGATACATGAACTATTTGGAGGGGTGGATTATTGTTTTTCTTGGCCAACATGGTTCATATTGGTGTAAAATGTGTTTCATGTTTCTTAGTTGAAGAGGTATCAGCTAGATCCTGACTATGTGATTTGATGAGATCATGTTATTCTAGATGTAGATGCATTATTGGTGCAAGTTCTTGTGTGGTAAAAGGATTTTTATAGTGTAGGTCTTGTAGAAACATTGTCATATTTAGGAAGATTCATGGGAACAGGAGAAAGAAATCACTGAGTAAAGGAACACATTTTTTACGGTATGTGATGGTTTTTTACATTCTAAGGATAGAAATTCCATTGGTGGGGAAACTTTAGCACACCCAATTTTATGTATTTAACCCTTATATAAGAATTTATATTTCTATAATGTTTCCGATAATAGTTTTGGAGATTTTGGGAGGGTTTTTGATGGTTTTGGGGCATTTCTATGGGATCAGGGTTTGATAACGACTTCTGGAAACTATGCAGCTTCTCTTGGAAGCTGTGCATAATAAACCACATGGGTATAGATTGATGAAAAGTTTTCAAAACCATATGGATACCCAGGTAAATTATTCCTTTTAAGATGTTGTTAAGTCTTCATTTTAGTACGCGGTCTCTCAAATCATGCGGGAAACCCATGATGGGACCCATTTGGAGAAGTACTAAGCACGTGGTTAGGGAACCGTTTACCAAACCATGCAGCTAAACCATGCCTGGATTAAAAAGAGTGATTTTAAAAAACATTGGGTCTTGAGATTTATCCTATAACACTTATTTCTCCTCCCACACAAACCAAACTTTGGATTCCTTCTTCTCATGGGTTAGGGAGGCTATCTTGCTCATTTAAGCTGCAATTCAATGGGTTTTCAAGGTGCTTTGAATGATTTTATACCTTACTAAGTATCATCTCTCCGTAGTTTTTTTACATTGATCTTCTATTATATCTCTATTATTTTGTAGATATACTTACATTTTGATCAGATATAGGGTTCTTGTTTCCAATAATGATGAGAATTGGGATTTTTTGTTTTTTTGGCATAGGGATCAAAGGTTTATTTTTAGAAGTTTGAACAAAATTTGTTGCGGGTTTTTGCAATGGGTCAATTTCACCCAATCCTATGTTAGGTGGCTTCACTCACGACTCCATTTTTATAGAACCAAAAGGCTTAATTTTAGATTTTTGTTTTTGTTTGGAACTAATTGTGAATTTGGTCTGGTATTCTTGATTGGAACTGATAATGTAAAGTTCTATGGATTCTTGGGAAAACATGTTATAATGGTGAAATGTTCATTGTTGTGGATTTAAAATTGTTTATTTTAAAATTGGTTTTTTATAATGGTTTATGTAAATGGTTTGTGAAAATGGGTTTCAATAAAATTATGGTTTTATTCAAGTGTGGTTTGGCATTGATAATAGATTAAGGGCGTTTTCATTAAATCTGTGATTCATTGAATTGGTTTTGGAATTTTTATGGAATTTGTTGATTTTATTAATGGATTTCGTGGTTTGGAAATTTTTCGGTGGTATGGATTGGAATTTGTATGTTGTTATGATTTTGGAAATTAAAAATTGGATTATTGTTGTTGTTTTGGTAAATGAAATTGACATTATTTTTGGATTCTTCAATAAATAATGTGTTGGATGGGATGGATAGTGGATTGAAGTTCCACTATAAAAGGAGAATGGATAGTGGGAGTGAAGAAACACCATAAAGAATAAATTAGTGTAATGTACCACTATAATTAATGGTGGAAGGGTTTGGACATGATGGTATTACATCACGGTTACCCCGATCTTGGGGTGAGAGTGTGTGGAACTTGTGAATATATTTGGAATAAACATATAGAAAAGTGATCTAAAATATTTTATGCTAACATGTGTTGAAAAAATTTTAAATGAGGTGTTTGGTTTCATTACATTGTATTTTGATGATTTGGATAAAATGGTTTGGTAAGGGTGGGTTTGGACTAATGGAAAGAGTTGTGTTTTTGATAGTTTTATATAGATTTCATTAAGTAATGTGATAATCCATTATATCCTAGTGACGAGTGTAGGTAAATAACTTCAATAAAACCTACATAGTATGATTACTCACCAATTGTGTTTGTATGTTGGTGTTTTTTCTAATATAGTATCTCAATTCATGGGTCAAATTAAAGAATATTTTTCCTTTAGTGGTTCATCATGATGCTTTATCGGTAATAGTGATTAAGATTGGAACATGGTGTGGATCTTGGGAGATATGTTTTGTAATTTTTGTGATTTTCTGTTTTGTATTCTATTTAGTACACTAATTTAGTATTGGTATAGTTTTTTATTGTGTTCACTAGGTAATTAGTTTAATTGGTTAATATTGTAGACATGCATTATATAGTTGTATTCTGAAATGGGATGTTTGGTTGGTTGTTTTATTTCAAAGGAAGAATCATCCCCCAATATTCATGATTTCATATTTATCTATTTTGTTCATTCGTTGCCTTACAGATGTCACATAAGGCTATGTGGAACCTCTACCTCGACTCAAGACAATGAGGAGGGGAAGGATGATAAAAAAACATAAATGTGCTCCATATCCAAATTCATTAAGTATCATCAATTACCACAACCAGAAATAATATATGATTCTCTATTAATCACTAAAGATGGGCTATTTCTTTCCTCAATGGTTTATCAAGGGAAATAATGTCATAAGAGAACTTAACTGATAATTCATTTCCAATATAAATATGGGAATTTAAAAATTATTGTGAAACGCCATAAGTATTAAATTATCTATCATTACCATCCTTACCAACATATTATCTATTAAGTCAATTATTATAATATTAGATTCAAAATACTCATCACATCCTAAGGGACTCTTATTCCAAAGAATGAATCATAATTCTATAGTTGAAGGTGATGACATATTCAATTATATTTCAAGACTCTTATTACTAGGAAATTCACTAAGAGAATACTTGTGGATGATGTCGATTTATTTCATAACCCATAGAATCAATAGGTGTAACATCCTAACCTGGGTTCCACACACCGGTGCCCTAATCTGGCCAGTCACATGACATCATGTTCACCTCCCCATGGACTAAATATTTCCGACTAGAAATGTGGTTCTAACATGATTCATGAGGATATTTTACCCTATTTATCAAAGTAACAAAAGAACATAAATATATAAGAATATCCAAATTATTTAACCAATAAGTAAACCAATCCAAGATTACATGATGACCAAAAAAGATGAATACAATATCTAAAACTAAATAGTATAAATAGAATTCCAAATACATTTCATGTGTAAATATGAAATCTCTATAATAAATAAAAACACCTACAACACCCAATATGGTCCTCAACCATGTATGATTCACACATCCATGATTCATCCCAACCCATTCATCTAAAATTTGAGTATTTTCCTTATCCTATCCTAAAAACATGAAGTGTATTTAGGTACCTATCTGGATTCTTGAGTAGGTTATGTGTACAATTGAGTAGGACACCACCAATGGATTATAAAACAATATCGAATTAACTGTTTATATATTTGTATAAACCATAAAGTGAAATGTATACATAAATAGTTACCACATTTTAAATTATCCATTAATAAACAACTGGAACCCTTTGGTTCCTGAGGACACATGAACCCTCAATACTTGCTTCCATCCATGATTGATTCTGAATCATAACAATCTACCAGGGTTATCATTTTTAATCTCATTCAATCAGAACATAAAAAATTAAAAGCATTTCCCAATGCAAACTCACGGGTGTAGAACATATTGTTTAACAACTAATTATTATTTGGAGCCTTAGTCCCTATTTCATAACTCATTATCTCATGGGTATTTGGGGCCTCATTCCTTATTCCATACACTCTATCTAAAATGGATGTTTGGATATTCAGTCCATGTCCCAAAATCATTTAGCACCTATGGTTTTTGGATCCATAGTCTATCTACCATTCAATAATAATCACATATGGGTATTAAGAGCCTCTTCTCTATCCCACAATTATATATAAATTAATCCCCATATATCACATATATCACATCAATTAAGGTTAATAAAAAATGCCCAACTTATCATATTTTAAAACATGACACACCATTCCATCATTACATAAAATTCATGATTTAATACATTAAACACGTGGAATATAATGATAAATTCACCATTTAATCCATATAACCCATTATTCCATTAATTAATTCAACTATTAATTAGTATAATTCCACAAATAAATTTCCCATTAATTAATTCACCAATCAAATAATTCAGTTTCTACACTTTCTATATCCAATTACCTAATTCCATTCCACAATCTCCAAATCCAACTAATTAATTTAGAAATTAATTAATTCATTCCCACAATATCAACATAATATTATTTAATTTAAAAGTTAATTAAATAAATTCCAAACACTCAATATCCCAATAATTAATTCACTAATTAGTTATTTTAAATTCTAAAATTTAAATATACCAGTTTAATCCTAATCATTATCACATTTTAATTAAATAATATCAATTCTGTTTTCAATGTAATTTCACAATCATCTTAATTTAAATTTCCCGAATTACATACATGTAATTAAATCAACACTATTGGATTGGATTTGGTCCATTTACCATAAAATTGATGACAAATCCCTACCATCCTAAATCCCAAATTGAAGCAAAACCACCATGGTCATGTTGAAGAATGAGATCTACAACTGAAACCTGCATCCAAGTTCAAACGAATCAAAAATACAACAAACCTTGAAGTATTTAAATCAAAAAAGAAGAAAAAACCCCTTTAATGTATGATATAATGATGGGAGAGGGGGAGTAAGTCATACAAGATGAGAATCTCTTACCAGGAGGGTTGTAAATCTTCAATTAAAATTTTGTGAAGAATGGTGTTCGAATGTCCTTAAAAATATTTGGGAGCCTCTGAAAATTAGAAGAAATGAATAAGAGTGGAATTCGGGCGAGCTAGGGTGAATTATGTTGTGGGGTTCATGTATTTTAAAAAATGATTTTGGTTTAATTAAACTAGTGATCACAGTTCCCATTTTCATGGGTGACTGGTTTTCCAAACTGTGCACCTAAACAATGTGTTTCTTATGAGAGGGTGCACTATTACTCAAAATAGGGTGCATGGTCTCAAACACATTTCACTAATTATATAATACCTCTATATGAGGGGTTAAACATTTTTCTGCGGTAAGGAAAATGGTTTGGGAAAACTGAGCACCAACTGTGTATTAACCAAAACCTTCCAACAGATTCAAATTTTCTCTCAAACTAACCCAAGATAATGACAAAATAATAACTCAAAATAATGTATAATAATACCTATAGACATGCTCCGTAAATTTACTAAAATGAATAGGATATTATAATATCCCCACCTTCAAACAGCCCATCCTCAAGATGTATACCCACACATCTCTATGATTATAATTCAAAAATTTATTGATCGAATAATTATGCATATCCATTTCCCTTTCCCAAGACTCCTTATAAAAACATCCAAATTACCACAATACCCGTACTAACAACAGGGAATTTCCCTACAACACTGTATCATTGTAATCCAAATGACATATCATATATTCCTTAAATGAATCCTCAGCCTCAATCCCAACCCTCTCCACACCAATCACATGAGAAGTTTCTGGGAGATATCATTGAAGCTATGACACATGTAAAATCTGATGAATAGCATTGTACCTCTGTTTAAGGAGACAATAAGTACGCCATGATCCTAGTTAATTATACAACCTCATGAGGTTCAAAAAACCTTGGGGACGACTTCCCTTTTCTTCAAATCCTGCGGTGCGCCTATCTAGGAAAAACCTAATGAAAAAAACAATCACCCTATATAAAATCTATATTTCCTAAAAATAAATTATAATAAAGATTCATCCAACTCTGAGCCATATCAACATGAAATTGAATAAGTTGAACCTTCTCTAAAATCTCCTACATGAGACTCAGTCCCTACAACTTAAACTCATCTACCTCAATCCAAAATAGTGGTAATCATCATGGATTACCATAATTATCCTCGTATGGAACCATAAATATCGTTAACTAATAACTGTTGTTGTAGGGGAAATGCGCTTATGCTAGGTGTTTCTACCAAGAACAATAAATGTTTTGGACACATGTTCAAAAAGTATCATCAAGAACCTGTATAGTATGTTCCAACATCCCAATTTTCTATCAGTGGAATAATGTACTCAACAAATCCATTATTCCAAGATCCTTCTGTAATCCCTACCAGATGTACAAAGTAAATCGTGAGTTTCATTTTAAAGAAATACTCCATGGTACACCATACAAACATATTATTTTATACACCACAATGTCTCTCAATTTCTCTAATGAGAAATTCTATTGTATATTTATGAAATGTTGTAACTTTATCAAAGTGTCCACATTCAATAAAATAACATCATTATTTTGGTTGTAATCTTTTTCAATTTCTTATTTTGGTTTTATCTTGTATATCATATTTTTTATGTAAATGATATATTTTCCCCAAATATAGAATTATATGATGTTTAGAAATATTATATTTGATTACCATATATATTTTTATTATAATTCTTTAATGGTTGACTTGAATAATATATATCATCATATTGTTGGAGATGGTAGGCTGTATGTATCCACGATTGAAGATATCATTCAATTAATGGTAATGTGGTAAAGAAGTGGTTGGTTTGTTAATTATGTAGAATCAATATAAATGTTATTCATTGTTATACTGATCCAAATATAGTGGTGATGAATAAAATTAAACCATTGCGTGGAGCAAAAAAGTTGTACGTATACACGTATTGTGATATAGTTCTTCATAAGGTGGATAAGAGGAGTAATATGGTTTTACCATAATAATAAAAACATAGCATCATTATATGATATTGTATTAACTACTTTAATTTGGAAACAACATAGTAAGAGGATGTTTAGGAAGAAATGAACATAATCGTATTGGCAAGAAAATTACCTCTTCTTCGATAGAATGCCTTTGGATCTCCTCTTATGAACACCATTGTAGGTATTTTTGGAACATAAAACCATAAATCACATAACAAATAATTTTTTTAGAAAAAATGGTCATGGTTTGGTTGATATATAAAGATCAATGTGATGTGAGGACGTGAGAGAGGATATTCCTTTTTATATGAGAAGAGAGGGTCACTATTGGAATAGTTTAAAATAATAAATTAATATAAAAAGATTTTAGATATAAAATAGATCCAAATTGAGTTATTTATAATATAATATGATTATTGAAAGAAATAATCTCAAATAATGTTTTAATACTTGTTCAGTTATAAACATGATCCTTATCTTTTTTTCATTAACACAACATTAAACCCTTGAAGTCTTACTATGATAACTTGTATTTTTTTACATTATTAGGGTCAATATAGTTAGTATAAAATACAAAACGAACCTCATATATATCATTGATGACATATTTATCATTATTATCGTTAGTTGGAGGTTTTATTGATTTCTATCAATATTATATAATTGAATAAAATATTATTTATCTTAAAGTATCATTTATTTCAATTTTTCTATTATTCAATTTTTTGACATTTTATAAATATCGTAATAAAAAAATAATTTATTACCTAAACATAAAATATATAAATAACATGTAAAATGTATCTATTAAATTTGTGGATTTCATTAATTATGTAATTTTTTTATTTTAATAGTTTGAATTTCATTTAGTTGATATTTTTATTAATTAAACTATTATTGCATCATCATTATGAAACCCTTTAATTAAATTATTTCCTCCCTAAAAATAAAAAAATAAGTTTTACGATGAAGTTAAATTTATTATAATTCAAATAAATATTTCATTTCTAATTTATCTTTTTTATAGCCTTATATTAAAAATAATCTATATATTTAAAATATGAGTATCACATTTTTAACTTATCTTTAAATAAAATATATTAAATATAATATCCTTTCCCAAGTGGCCTAAAAAGGATAAAATTTAGGCCTATGGATTATTTGTGTCGAACAAAATTCATGATATAAAATTATTACAGGTATTAGGATATTTTTATAATATTATAATTTTTTCCCTTTAATTACCTGATTTACCGGTAAATGTGGTAAATGAAATTTACAAATGGTTATATTCATAATTTACAACAACAAAAATGATAATTTGATCCTATTAGACTCTAAATATCATACATATTAAAACATTTTATGTATATGATTCAAAAAGCAATTCATAGAAGTGGAAAAATTATGTTTATTGTTAATCTCACTAATGTGGAAATAAGGTGGGTAATAAGAAATGATCAAATGTTACAAACAGTTTTTATATAAAATTGAAGTATAAAAAAATTTCAATGCATTAAATTAAATTAAAATTTATAAAATTTATCAACTATGAAATAAAAAACAAATTTAAAATATAATAATTATTTAAATGAAAATGTATTTTTTAACTAAAATACGATATATTTTATTATATAGAGAAAAAATAAAACTTCTAAAAAAATACAAAAAATTCAACCAATTATAATATTGACATTAAGAACTAAAAATTTTAGTTTATTTTGAAAAATAAAATCTATGAAATTTCACAAATTTAGTTTCAAAATAGTTGCAACACTAAATTTTAGTAAGATAACACTTTTGAAAAATATAGGTTTTTATGTATAAAATTTTGTTTTTCTATATCTTATTAATATAAAATAAATTGGACAAATATAAAACGCATTTTACTGAATATATAACATATATTTATTTTATTAATTGAATCAAGCATGAGTTATTTTATAATCAATGTTTTAACATTTAAATAGTTTTTTAGTAAAACATTTTCTTCTTTGTGATCTATAATTTATTGATCACCGATGAATTAATTATATAAACCATGATTTCATAATTATGTTAATATTTTTCATTCATACCAATCATACGTCTTGGTAAAATTATGAAAATTATATTTTGTTTTTTATTTGAGATCTATTTGACATATCATTTATGCTACTAAAAAATGTGTTTCATTTTAAAAACTCGGGATGTTACAACGATATAAGACACCATTTCCATAAACATCACAAAATTAAAAGAGAAATAAATTTATAATTCATTGAAACACAAGAACAAATTGTTGATATTTTTACTAAACCCCTTAGTTTAAATATAGTATAATATATAAACTAGAATATATGAATGATCAATGTAAAGTGAATACTCATATTTAATTATTGTTTACCCAACTCCTTATATTAAAATGTTCCTTTTTATAGAGGGAGTAAATATGATATTTTATGAACTTTTTATTTTTAAATAAAATATATTATATTTATATGTTTTTATTAAACTATTAGGATATGGATTCTTCCAGAATTTCCCAAAATAAATTTCAAAGTTACAATAATCCAAAATATTTCTAGAATTATAAATTATTATAAATTTTATGGAATCAATTTTTTTAAAATAATAGTAATTATTTTTCATAATAAAAATATTTTATTATGTTTTATGTAGAAAATATACTAATTAGTTTTCATAAAAAAAATTCCGAATCAAGAATTTTTTACAAAATATTGTAATTTGATTACAAAAACCAAGAAGAATATGTTAATCACACCCATGTAATTATCCCCTTCGATAGGTACTCCACTATTCTTTTACTATTAGCACTACTTCATTATGTTAGTTTAAAATTTTGGTTATTGTTATTCTATTAGTTTAATAAAAATATTATTTTGTTTTTTAGAATATAATTTTCCTTTTAAATTGGATTGATCCTCACTCAGATAAAAGTATTAAAACATCAATGGTTAAAATATATTTTTAAGAAATTATTTTAATGAATTTAAATCGTCAGATAAGAATTGTTTTCATCTCACAATTGATTATAATATGGGAGTTGTATCATCACCCCCATATCCAATATAAAGGTCAGTTTATATATATACCACAATAGGTCTTCAAACATGTCACACCAAACCAGATGTAAACTTCAAAGACTTCAATCCGATAATCTCCCTTTACATCTGATAACATGTCCCAATTTCATAATCATTGGAAGCCAAAGCGGTCTCTGATATGTGATTTGTGTTTATGGAAATTTAAATTTAGAGTTCATTGTTTGAAAATTATTATTATAAATCTAAAAATATTATTTCATTATATGGATGAGATTCAAACTGTGTTTAAAAGATGTATATGGTTTTCAATATTTATTATACAGTGGTTTTTTAAAAATTCAATATGTCAACGAATTTTTTCAAGGGTGACGGTAAAGAAAACACTCATTCATAATGTTTGGTAAAATGTATATCTTTCTATATATGAGGGTAAAAGACATATTTTCAGTTCCAGTAAAAGGAGATTCCTACATACGTTCACATAAGTTTACTAACACACTCAAAACATTTGATAACATGAAAGATAAAGATTCATTGTTTTCCCTTATTGGAATATTTGAAACATATCTCACCTCACTCTAGAAAACAAAGTTATGTCTCCATTGATAAAAGGTTATCTTATTAAAAGGAAGGGTTACAGAGTTACATTGAATGTTAGATATTTTTATGTATTTTTGGTCATTATAAAAAAATACTTACTTAGTTAAATACATATTCCATATAGTGGAAAATATTAAAAAAAACATTCCATAATGTCAAAGATAATAATGTTTTTAGCAGTTCTTGGAAATTTATTTGGTACGTACATAGGGTATTATAATGTATAGAATAAATCAGATCTGATTACTATTAATATTTCCGTTAACGCTGAGAATATGATGTCTAGAATTTTGTTTGTTTTTGCTATATAAATGAAATTTTAGAAAAATGTTGATGGTTATACATTACTAGAAAAAAAGGAATACTAAAAAATATAATAAGAAATAATAATTATTGGGACTTATTAACATATCAAGAAAAAAGAAACAAAATAAAATGTCATACGATGTTTTTGAGAAAAAATATTTCTATATGAATCAGTGGAATCCAGTAAATACACATTATGTAATTGACCTAATAGAAGATAAATCCTTGAAAATATAAACATTATAAAATATTTAAAAAGAATAGAAGAAAGTAATTAAAAATAATAGATTTAAAGAAGAAATTATTATGTAAATATAATTTGAATTAGTTGAGATGGATTCTTAAAATCTTATTCTTTAGACATCCCATAGTAATTAGATAAATCCAAAACTAGTAATATTTCATTAAAAAATTATATTGACCCAAATTTTATCCCTTCATTGAAAGATATGAATGAAATACAGGTTGATATAGAAAAATTTATTTTAATTACTAAAGAGAAACAATTTATACCAGATTTAGATAGAATGATTCATTTAAAAAGTTAAAGAAAGTAGGATGAATAATTTAATAAAGAATATTAAAAATAACTAATAAAAAATTAAAAGAAAGGGAATGAAAATAATATAAATAAGAATTAATTGATTAAGTATAATAATAAATCAAATTTGAATAAGGGGAGAATAATCAACATAATGAAGAAAATGATATTGAGAAAAAATTTAGAAAAAGAGTCATTAGGGTCATCCTTATCCTTATCAATTTTACCATCTAGTTTATGTAAGGTTGAAAATTCAATTTTTTCTCCAAAATAAGAGTTTTCATTAGAAAATGATCTAGTGATGTTATAAATAAATGTAGAAGAAGATAAAAAATCCAAGATGAAAGTATTTGTAAAATCCAAATATGATAAACTTATAGAAATACATGAAATATAAGATTATAAGAATATATATAAGAAAGATTATATGGAATAGAAGGAAGTTGATACCGGGACAAGAATAATTAATCCACCTAATCATTACTCTATATCATTGTATTTTGAAGAAACAGTAGCCTAAAAATAATTTCATTACATTTTTAATTCCTTGGGGAGTTTCAAAGCTAAAAATCAAAATTTTCCAAACCATGAGAAAACAGGACATCTCAATAAAAATATTATTTGTGAAAAATTATTATCAATAAATGTTTTAACTGAATTAGTGATTCATGTTAATGAAAAATCGAATACTTCTCCAAAAAATTCCCATAATCACAACAGGCCACTCAATATGACGGCTAGGTTTTCAAACCATGTTTATTTTGATATTTGAATGCATGATGAGATATTGTTTTATATAAAACTAATATTTTAGAATAATTTGAATCCTTTCACAAATAATGTTAATACATGGATAATAGAGATATGTTTAATGATTATTTTGAAGATTATACTGTTTAATGGACAAAGGATGTCAATTTTTTGAAAAAACGTTCTGATAAATGTAGTTAGATATGAGAAGACTTCGTTCAAGGGGAGATGAGTTGATCATTTTGAGGGATCAGAATAAATATTAATCTAAGGAAGATAAATGTATGAAGACTCAGGAATGGATGGAAGAAGAAATATTTTAAAATCATAAGAATGATATTCATGATTTCAGGAAGAGGAAGGAACTTTTCATGAAAAATATAAAGAAATAATAGTTTATTTCACCTATCGATGTTTTTTTAAAAACATTTTTATTGTTATTGAATAAATTACATTTCATCCAATTATATTGTTATTAAATTTTTTCAAATTTTGATCAGTCATATATTATTTATTTTTTACATAGACTATTATATAGTTTATTATTGTTTTTCCACTTACAATTTAAAAGAATACAATAGACATCAGATTATTTCAAAATTCTTGTTCAAATTTACAAAGGGGGAGAATGATACATTAAGTGGGAGAATGTATTACCAAGAGCGGAGTTTATTTAATAAAGGGTCCAAGTTAATTTTAAAGGAGGTGTTGTTTTATACTTTGGAGGAGAATATTTCATTAAGGATTCATTTTTTAAAAACTTCACATCGTATTAAAAATTGTTACTTGTCTGGGGGAGTTTAGTTATAAATAATAACATCATTGTTCTAAAAAAGGACATTAATGTTTTATGTTTTTTTAAATATATATTTTTGGTTTTCAATTTCAAAGAAGTAGTATATTTTTTAGTAATAATTATTACTTCTTACTATTCCATTAGTTTATTTTTTTAAATCAGAAACACTTTCATAAAACATGTTAATAATTTTGTATGTCCTGAGTGTTTTAGTATGTTTTTTTAGAAGACATTATAAATTAATATACATGGAAATTTTATAATGTATTACAAATATAAAATTTTCATTCATCAATATGATCATTATATTGAGTATTTACATAGTCAGCTAAAACCACTATTAATCAACCCAAATGATATAATTTTTCCTTGTCTATCATACCAAAAAAATCATAACCATCAGACAAATTTTGGTACTAAAATAATCTAACTGAATCACATAAAAAATATCATATTAAAAATTGATTTTAATGTCCATTATATTGGAAAAAAATTATTATCAGATTACATAGAATTACTTCATATGTAAGAAGTACTTTTAACACTCAAATGGTGATGAACAAAAAATAAATATGGACATTTAGTTAGAAATGAGCAATCAAGTGCCAGCTTTCTGCGAACATTGTAAAAAACATATAAATATGAGTGTTTGATCTCCTCTTATAGATATATTTACATTTGAAAAGTTTGGAGAATATTTAATTTAGATGTCAACTAATCTTCAATTTTTAATATATGAACTTATCAATCTCATTCATTTTAATAATTCAAATAGTTGGTAGTTATAAGGAATAGTTTTCCGGTTTTTTTCCTAAAGAGACTTTTCTATTGTAATCATGTTAGATCATTATTATTATTGGTTAATTCATGGGATTGGAAGACACTAAATAGGCCTCATTAGATCAAGGTATTCTAAGGATGGGAAAGTATACATTGATCATTCTATTGAGGACATTAGGGGATATGAAGACAGAGCAATTTTGGTCATCATGTAATGGGATTTCATGGTATTGAATGACTTGATTTACTATAATTATAAAACATGGTATACCTTTAGTTACTATTATTTACATCCTTACTCATATGTTTAAAATATTTTAATTATTTAATATATAATTCATGTCATTATTACAATTTTTAACTATTGTTTTTTTGTTCTTATAAGTTCCTATTCTTCTACTCATATATTAGAATTTGAGTCATTGAAATAATATTTCAATATAAATTTTTTATTGTTTTAATTATGATTACTCTAAACATACATTTATATTTATCTGATTTCATATGATTTGGATATTCATTCTGATAATCATTGTAATTATGATTCTGATAAATTTTATTTAAGATTTATTGCATTTTGTTTTGTTTAATGTATTTTTAAACTACAATTCACCCCTAACTCTTGTACTTATGGCCATAATATGCTACTTTTACAATCCTATAATTTCTTAACCAATTGTTTTACATATATATATATACTTTTCATGGATTCATAACTATCGTAATTTCAAAATATATCAAAGGGAATATGCATCCATATAATTTTATTATGTTTCATGGGATTTTTGTACTACTATTATCGAAAATAGAAGGTATTTTATGGAATTATCATCCTTTCAGGATTAATAATTATTCTTATTTGATTATTATTTTATATGATGATTTTTTATCCCAGGACTTTAAAAATTTATATTTCATCTAATTTTTTATGTAATAAAACTGATATATATTTTTATTCAAAATATTTGTTGATATAAACAATAATTACCATCCTCTTCAAATATTCTCATTTTATCCCATATCCATGCCCATTGTTTCTATCAATGTTTTACTTAATTTTTTTTAAATATAAATATGTTTTATTTCAATTGTTATTCAAAATCTATCTTATCCCCCTTCGTAGGGATTTTTACCTCTTAATTTACACTATGGGTTTTAATAAATGTATTTTGAAAATATTAAAATTGGTTTCCCATTAATGTTATAATTTTTATCTTCCATTTTATTTTTAGTATATAATATATTTATTTCATTTTTATGGATCCATTATATGGAATTTTTTTTGTGGAATTTTTTATAATGGTTTTCATGTTCCCTT
This sequence comes from Viscum album, assembly GCA_963277665.1. Classification (NCBI taxonomy): domain Eukaryota; kingdom Viridiplantae; phylum Streptophyta; class Magnoliopsida; order Santalales; family Viscaceae; genus Viscum; species Viscum album. The sequence continues at coordinate 260,290,700 of OY728164.1, read as the reverse complement.
TTTAAATATTTTTTTGGAATGTGATATTTTATTTCATCATTCTTGAACAACATCAAGAAATATTTTCTAAAATCTATCATTCAAGGATTTTCATTCATTTTTTATATTAAAAGATATAACTCCTATGGGGTTGTATTTTATGAATTTACCTATAAATTATTTTATGAAATATTCAATTTGGGTGAATAAACTTCAATATTAGTCAAAATACTCACACAATTAGAATTTCTTCCACACCAATTGGGAGTGATATAAATCATATGTTCATATAATTGGATCTTTATATTACGAATTATTAACATCAAATAAAAAATATGCATATAGATTATAATGGATGGGGTCACATATCATCCTCTATTCCATTATAAATGTTTTTATAACTCGTGGTATTATAATTTTTGGGCATACATGGATTTTTTCCAAACATAATGTGCGATCCTTCTTGGAAAACACTCACAACATGAAGGGTGTTTCTTTTAGAATAATCTCAAAACATATAGTGTTTTCATTCCTAGATTATTATAACATTATAAAAGTTGTTACAAAATTAATGATATCATAAATTAATGTTTGGTACTTCTTTTATGTATGGTCCATGATCAACATTTATTGACACATTGTGTGTTTCTGAAGAAAGAGGTTCTTGGAGGAAGTATGGAGGATTTTGGCTGCTAAAAGATGGAAATAGGGAGATTCCACACCATCTAAAAATTTACATTTGGTGAATGTGGTTTTCATGGATTGAGCTGATTAGATCACGACATTTAATATCTCTAGGATTAATAATAAAAATGCAACATGTTTTCTGGAGAAATCCATACCCTAAGTATTAAAAAACATGAAATATGATTATATGTCATGTAAATCCCTAATGTTATATTATATTAAAATATGGAACACTAAGGGTTTCCCAAAACCCATTTCCTACAACACCTCCCTCCCATTCCAGGTGGTCTGACAACCCCATATTTGATTTTTTGAGGATTACTTTTCTTAGGATGGACCACTACTTTCCATCCTTCAACACATCTTCAATCTGTGGTATTTTGAACCTCCATTCTTGTGATTTACCTGATATGATTTCTGACATTCCTCTATTCCATATGAAGACGCATGATATAAAATTTTATAAATGTATATTTTTTGGTTTTTTGTTGTTGTAGTTCTGGTGAAACATCCTTTGGGGGATGTTGTTCTTGTGGGAGAGGTGATGATGATCTTCAGCATTGGTTTATTATCATATAAAAACGTTAAAAACCGTTTAATGTAGGGTATTTGTATATTCTATTTACCTTATTTGAAATTTTAAATTGGGCATTATTTTTTCATTTAATGTTAATGAAATTAATTTAATAGTTACATGTAGTAGATTGATGAATTGATATTGATAATTTGGTGATGTTTATATTTTGTATTATGATAATGGGATGCCTCTTGTTTTTCTAGAATGTTTTATATCTATGTGGTTATTATTATTCATAGATTATAATGTAGATGTTTTAAATAACATAATGTCCTAATTAATTTAAAATTAATTGAATAAAGTATTAATCAGAATTGTTTAATGAATTAGGTTTGTTGTAATCTTAATATTGTAAGCACGTTAAATGAATTGACATTCCCTTTGGTAATGGAGAGGAATATTATTTTGGACTATTCTTATATTAATAATAATATAATTAAACTCATGTAAAATTAAATTTTTCATTAATTTGTTCTAGCTTACTACTTAGGTTCCCCACATTTTAAACATTTAAATAGTAAATTTGTTAATAAAATATTGTTTAAGGATCATATGTTTGATAAACAATAATTAATTTTTAAGGCCAAAAATTATTATTTTTTAAATGAGGAGCACCTTGTTCTTGGGATCAATGATGAAATGTTATGTGCAAAGGGTGGATTCCTTGTTTTTGACACTAGAGCCTAGTTTCAACATTTTTTCCTTGATACTTGTGTTGTGATATGAATATGATTCTTATGTTGTGAGGCGAGGTGGACTAGAGTTTATGTGAGCCTAGGATGGATGAGCCTATAGGGATTTGGTGGTATGTGGGGTGGAGAGGCCTAGTTTTTGTGGAAGTAATAGAGGCCTTTAAGGGATGGATGTATCAGGGTATGCATGTGGGAATCAGGGCGGACACTAGAGATGACAGAATGGGTCAAATCCAATCATACCTATTGAATTGAATGTTGGATGTTTTCTTGAATATTCTATTTTGATGATGAGAATGTGGATGTTTATCTTCTATCCTTTCCCCAGTACATTAGGCATATAAACATGCTTGTATGATTACATTGTTTACTAACATAGGTTGTTTCCATAGTGTACATGGTAATATGGTATGTAATGATGTTAATAAATGAATAAATATTCAACCCATGGGGCTGGGGCCTGCAATGATGAAATTATGAGGTTATTTCTATGATAATTCATGAACTTAGTTTGCAAATTCCTTGGGGGCATGGAACTTTGTTTAAATTTTAATGTAATGTAATGTGGATAAATTTAATGGTTAGTGAATTTATTAATGTCAAGTGAAACTAATGAAAATGAAATTAAATAGTTTAATGCTTTTCTTTAAATGTTGGTGTTCTTATAGGATATTTGGTCTCAATTACGATAGCCAAGTGTCTGAGGGATGTTCGATGTAGTTCATTTTGAGACCAAGTTATGCTCACATTGTTGTAGTGAGTTATCTTATACATTTTAAATTTTTTTGTTTCTATAAGATACTCAACCTTACTGGTTATGGAAACATGAACACACGGATTAGGAGACCTAGACGTGTTTTCCCAAAAAATACCAGTTGTATGATGGATATATTACTACCCCTTTGGCACTACTATATTCTATTGGTAGTTACATGTGATGGTATGCACAAATATTACTTTTCCTCATATGTGTGTAGAAATATGTAATGGATTGTGGTTAACTTATCACAAAAATCTATTCTAGATATAGATTCTTATGGACCACTATATGTATAATATATATAGGTTTTGGTAGTCTAAGGTCCCTTACCTAGTGTGTAGGCTGTTATGGTTTGAGGAATACTCTCTAATGAATGATTCATGTTATACGGGCTATAGCGGCTTCTGAAAATTACCTGGTTATTTTTGGTTATGATGAATTGGTTGTTTTTCATGAGGTTCTTGTTGGTGTGCATCACCCAGGTGTCTGCGAGATATCCTTTATAGAGAGAGATGTTCAAGATGTGTGAAATTGATGAAGAGTAGAAAACTAGTGGATAAGTTTTAGTGGGGTACACTGGATAATATTAATTATATTATATAATTTTGTGTCGGTTATTTGGTGAAAGTATGCATGGGGAGGTTCTAAAAATAATATATCTATTTCAGTGATGATTTAATTTAACTTGTTGTTCACTATTCCTTTTCATGCTATCTATATATTTTCCATGAGAGGATTTAGGGAGTATCCTACTAAGTATAATTTTATAATCAGCCAATATACCTATAAATATATTTGTTTTGGTTAGTGGGAGGTGGTTGGATATCTTTATGGTTAATATTGGCATGTTGGGATTGTAATATTTTTTTCGAATTTGTGGTCATGGCCATCTTTACATTTCTTTTGCTACTTGTAGTTTTCATTTCTATTGTAATAGTTTTTTCATTACATTAAAAATGTTATGTTGGGAATTTTTTATAATGGAGTTTGATTATGTGTTATTTTGTGTTTGCATTATGAAACTAATTCACATGATTTCTCATAAAGGGTAATTCCTCAAAACCTTTTTATTATTATACCCTCAGAGGTAGTTTCCAAATCAGTGCCTATTGGAGGTGGTACATGGGGGTCACTATATATCTCATCCAATTGTTATCCATGTTGGGTAACATATTGTGTTGATAGGGTCCCAAATCACTTAAATTGGAGTTATGGTTGAGGGATAGTAATGATATTGGTGTTGGGAACAAGTTAGTTTGTGTTGGATGGTTCAGAACCAGTGTTAGCTATGTTTAGCAAGCATTGTAAACACAACTGTCCAGTGTGGACATGGGTATTTAAGGAATTTTGTCGTATGATGAAAGGACCATTAAAATTTTAGCGGCTAATAAATGATGTGATACCTGTTTCAGGTTAGAGACCTTGGAAAGGATCATGCATCATTCATATTTGTGTCGGTGTTTGAATGGGTATACCTTGGAATATGTTAACGAAAACTGAATAAAATAAAACATTTAATTAATGTTATGTTCCTCCATATGTTATGTTTATAATCTCTAACTATATTTTCAGGCATGGTTTCAAGTCTATATCCTCATCTGGTTTTCGTAGATTATTTTTAGAATGTTCCTCCCTCAGATCATCATATAGTGGAGGTTGACAACAATGACACTAAGAGGATGACACTTTGAAAGCTTTAGATCTATAATCTAATGAAGAATGAGGTATAGGTTTTTGATACCACCATTAAAGACTAATTATATGTAGTTTATAAGGATTTATGTTCAATCCATACATTGATAATGCAAGGGGTATCAATGGATTTGACATCTGTTGGGTAGAAAGGAAGTGGTGGTTCTTGTTCCTAGGAGGTCTTGAGGAGTAGGTAGTGTAATGGGAAGTGATATGATATGAATTAAGATCCTATTTTCTTTCATCGACTATGAAGGAATCCTCATCACCAAAATATCTATACCCTTTGGAAGGGGAGAACTAGTGATCATGTGTTTAGGGTCCATTTTTGGAACATTATAAGATAAGGTTAAGCCATGTTACTATATGAGGAGGCTATGGAGAGACATTTCTAGGAGGCTTTTTGTCCAAATATTCCTCACCAAGTCATCAAATTTATTGTGAACGCATATCTAGATGTTCTAGTGAGAGTGGAGGTAATCGATATTATGTTATCCAATAATAGATCATCATGGGAGAAGATTCATAAAGTTTCATCACAAAGTGGATCTGAAGTTTGGGATTCATAGTAATCATGATAGAAGAGCTTCCAATTAGAAAAGGGTAGGTTTCATCCCTCAATGTCTTGTTTCTTTGACTAAATTCTTCGCTTGAATATTTCAAGGGATCATAATTGTGCTTATATTGTGTATACCTAGGTCATGAGTGGATAGAGTCCCTAAACCTTGTTTTTGGTTAGCGTACAATAGTTTTTATGCTTTAGGATCGTCAACTGAGTTAGTTTCATCCAATCAAGCAGTAGCAGGTTGCTATAGCTTGTGATCAATAGAGAGTAGATTGGGTAGGTAGTCGATAGCCTTGGGATTCACCTCATCCCTATATACCAGTGAGTTGTTGTGAAGGTGTTCATCATCATGGTCATAGAGGCCCTGGACAATGCCATGGACAACTTCATGCTTCAGTATAAGAAACTCTTGGTGAGACGAACATAATTTTATCTAAAGTATTCTTATTTTCTACTTGGTTATATTTCTTTTTATATCCTGTAGTAACACACACATTCATATCTATAACCATTTTCAATGATTTGGGAATTTATTTAGAGTGTATTTCACGGCTGTTGGCATGACAACACCATTTGGAGTTCGAGATGACTTGTTTAATATATGTAAAGACTATGAGCTAGTGTTGGGTTAGTTCATCTCTTGGGGAAATATCCAATGTCTATAGATAAAAACATTTGACATTATCCCTGACATGGATTAGTTGTATTAGATTCCAGATATCATGGATTTTATTATGAGGCATGCAGTGTTTTTCGATGATGATGGGGGGATAGTAGTTTTTTTGGTGAACAAGACACTTATGTTTGTTAGTGGTGTGTTCCATCCTTATCATCCTTTATAGAAGGTTCATAGATGATTTTTATGAGTTATGAATTCCCTAGAGAGCAATGACTAGAATAGATCAGTCATTTTTTTGGATAGATCAGTTTTGGAAAATTTTTGAGTATTTGAAGTAGAAGAAGATTATAGGAGTTCAGTTTGAGGTTTTCATTAATGATTCACATCTTGTGTTGGGATGTGTGCTGATGCATCAGAGGCCAGTCATTTCATATGGGTCATTGCAGTTATGTCCCCATCACAGTAACTCGTCCAAATAAAATATGGAGTTGGTTTGAGTAGTATTTCCCTAATTTTTTAGAGACAATACCTCATTATAGAAAATATTTTGGTCATAAATTATTATAAGAGTCTCATACTTGTTTTATCTCAATATGACTTGATTTTCTGCCTCTATCACTGGAAGGATTTCTTATACGATAAGGACATTCAAGTTTTAGATATACCTATGAAGGGGAATATTATTTCTGATGCACTGAGAAGAAAGTAACATAGTGATGCAGTGTGTTAATCTAGATATTCATAGATAGTGATAAAAGAAATTTAATCATTATATATAGTTATCAGAGATGTCGGGGGCATGGGTTATATTTTTTAGATCATTGTTCATCCATATATACTAAAAAAGGTGGAGTATTTATAGTTTGGATATCTTGAAGTTGTTGATTTAGAAGAATAGGTTTTTTATTAACATTCCCCTATTGTTTGGTTTGAAGATGAACATCACTAAGTGTTATTTGAGGGAAGAATTTTCATTCATTTGGTGATGTGTGAGATGGTTCTTATAGAGATCCACAGTTCACCTTTAGTGGTACATACTAGTATTAAAAATATTTACTGATCATTTAGAGGTTAGTTTTGGTGTCCTATGATGGAGCATGAAGGTATAAGGTTTTTATCTCGATGTTTGGTCCACCAGAATGTGAAGGTCGACCAATGTGCTTTCAGTTTTTTTCTTTAGCCTTTAGTAATTCCTCAATGGAAGTGAGAGGACATATCGATGGACATTGTTTTTTTTTGACATGTTTATATAGAGTCTATTCCTCTATATAGAAGGTAAAAGATTTTTTGAAAATATCATCTGACTTAAAATGGGACCAAGGAGTCACGCTCAGTGGAGATTTTATTGGGTAAATATCATTAAGTGGTAGTAAGAGTCCATAGGGTCCCATGGATGAGAATTTCTGATCGATATATTCATTTAACCTCTAGAGTGTGTAGAGTTCTCCAACATTCTTTTGGTACTCAATTATTTGTTGTCATTTTGTTTCATCCATTGGCAGATTGTTATATGGATCCAACTATCCTGACTCTTAAATACATGTTGTTCAATAGTGTCCTAAATTTTTGAGGATCTTGGATGAGGAACATGCCCTTGGTAGTGTTTGGTTAAAAAAAACATTACACTAAACCATTATTATGGATCCTTTTCAAGCTTTGTATATCCAACATTCAATTTCTCCATTATGCTTGACTGGGGTCGGAGGGATTGAAATTAATAGACTCAAACTGGTATGGAAAATGAAATAGATAGTCCAGCTGATTAATTGATGGATTAATGCAGTGCATTGTTAGCATAAATCCTATTTCAATCATTGGTGGAGACATCTGGATTCGAAATTGGGGATAATTTATTATTGAAGTTGACTCCCAATCATGGTAAATTACATTTTTTTTGTTGGAGTATTTAGTCCATGTTGTTTGGTCCATTCAATGTGTTATCTAGTGTTGGAGCGGTGAGTTATCAGTTATCACCTCCCCCATAGATGATACAGATAAGTTATGTTTTTCAAATGTCTCAACTCCTTCATTATAATTATGGATACTCTCACATCATCGATTGGTTTGAGGTTGATTTTAATGATGATGATACCTTGGAGGGGCAGCCTATAAAGTTCCAGGACTATCCGGATAAGGTGTTTCATGGGTTTTCAATCCCCTTGGTTAGTTTCTTGTAGTATAGTGGTGGTGTGGAGGAGTGTAACTTGTAACATGAGTCCTTGATAAACACTCATTACCGTAATTTTTTAATTTTTTTTTCTTATCTTATATAACTATTTATTTTTTGGTTTTAGTACATTTTCTACGTTATGAGATGTCTTTATCTTGTCTCTCGTTGTGGATCACTCCCTTTCCCTTCACTAATGTTTGGAATTGGATCCATTTGGTTTGACATTTTTCATGTTTTCAATGTCGAAGGTTCTTTGAGGAGGATTAGAGAAATACTTAAGGAGTTTGTTTATTAAAAAATGGATGCTGGGGGATTTCAAACTGTGTAAAAAATTTCAAGATGTGAAAGTTGGTTTCACATCTTGAGATGATAATATCAGAATGTGTAATAAATAATAGTTTAAAAATAAAAAGGAAAGTTGTATTCAGTGAAATCCATGCCCTATAGATTACATGATCTGAATTGGTAATACACATCATCTAAATACCCGATGTTATATATTTTTAAAACTTGTGGTGCTCAGGGATTCCCAATCCCTACAACATGAATCTCCTCCCTCACATTCTAAGAAACTTGGGAGGCCCCTCATCGATGTCCTATGGATTTCTTTTCAAAGGATTGACCTCCATCCCACCTTCTTTAATTGGTCTTCAAAATTAGGTATGTTATACCTCCTTTATTTTGGTTCCACTGATATAGTTCCTCCCAATCCACTTTTCCATGTGATGGATCTTGATTTCTGTGTTTCTAAATGGTGATTTTTTTGTTGTATGTTGGTGGGGTTGTGGTGTAGTTTCCTCAGTTGAATTAAGTTCTTGTGGTATAGGTGATCTGTATTCGTAGCATTGGAATGTTCTTATGAATACAATTTTGAAAACCTTTTGAGTTAAGGAATTAATTGATTGTATTTTATTTATGTGTGGTCAAAAATTGAAAATGTTTAATCCCCTTGGATTTTAATAAAATTAACATTATAATTACTTGAATTGGACTAAGGAATTCATATCGATCACATGGAGATGTTTTTGTTTTGTACCATGATAACGAGTTGCCTCTTACTTTTATACATAGTGTGATATCTATGTTGTTCTTATTATGATTGGATTTTCATGTGGAATTGGTAATGAATTTAAACCTTATATTAATTGATAATTAATTTATAAATTAGTAAATTTGAACACTTAATTAATGTAGTGTCTAGTTATCATAATAATTAATTCTTATTTAAATTAATTAAACTCTTATGTGTTAATGGAGTTGAATAATGTAGGGTAACACAATGATTCTTTTTGATAAAATAATTATAGGATTATATAATTTATTTTTAAATTAATTTCTTTTATCGTTCATCTGAGGTTTCTAGCTATTGCAGCTTATAAATAATGAACTATTTAATTCAAGATAGAATACGAATTGGTTTTTTGATAAATGAAATTTTCTTTAGATCCTAAGTTGATTAGTTTTTTTAAAATGGATTTGTTCTTTATTCTTTAGAGTTGTGTGGGATCATTTGTTTTAAAGGATCAATGTATTGTTTTAGATCAGAGATCATAGTTGATATGGTTCTTTCCAGTTGTATGTGATGTTCTCTAGATATGTGCCTTTTGATGTGTGGTGAGGAGGCTGGGATGTGATGTGAGCATGAGATGGATGATCTTGGAGGGTTGTTGTGGTCAGTGAGGTGGGTAGTCTTAGTATTTGTGGTGGTAGTTGACAGTTATGATAGCGAGATGAATCATGATATGCTTCTGGGTGTTAGGGAGGATACCAGAGATGATAGAATTGAGTAATGTTGGGTTAACCTATTGATATGAAATTTTTAAGATTGCTTGAATCATTTGTTTGGATAACAATTAGGTTGTTGTTTTTCTTCATTTGTATCCCCACATCATGAGGCATATGGATGTTCTTGGTTGTTTTCCGTGTTTGGTAGAATTGAATGTTTTCCTTGATTACTTTTAGTATTAAATTTAATTATTTTATTAAAGGAATAATGTTTTAACCCATGGGGTTGGATATTTTAGGGTTTCAATGCTGAGGTTATAATTTTAAGACGTTGTTGACTTGGTTTTCTAATTCCTAGAGGGTGTGAAACTATGTTTTAATGATAATGTAATGCAATGTGAAAAATTTTAATGTTTAATTAAATGATAATAAATTAATTATAAAATAATAAAATAGATGAATATGGAATAAAACAGTATAATGTAGATATTTAAATGGTTGTGTACTTATCGGATATTCCGTCTTAGCAATGGTAATAGGGAGTCTAAGAGACACTCACTATAGTTGAATCTGAGACCATGTTATGCTCATAGTGTGGTAGTGATATATATTATACCCTATAAATTTTGTGTTTATATATGATACGTCACACTTTCGATTAGGGTAATTGACACCCTAAGGATTCTATGCCATGGGGTTGTTTTCCCCAATATCCCAATATGAGTATGGATGAATTTCTACCATTGTTGGCCATGCTCTATTCTCTTGTAAGTTATATGTACAAGTATGGATTATTAATAGTTTTAAAAATTTATTTTGGTAGAGGATTGTAATGGATTGTTGTCAATTCATACACATTTATTCTAGATATAGTGTCTTACGGACTACTATAGATATAAAGTGTATAGGCGCTGATGTCTTGAGGATCCTTAATTCATATATGGGATGTGATGGAATAAGGTATAATACTTGATGTATGATACAAGTTATGGGTTGTGGTGGATCCCCAAAACTACTTCGCCACTTTTGGGTATGTGGACGTGGTGGTGTGTTTCCCGAGGTGCAAATTTTGTGCTTCACCTTTGTGTATGGGGGCTATCCTTTTTAGAGAGATATTTATGACATCTTTCTTTGGTGAAGACCGGAAAACCACTGGGGATGTGATAGTGGGGTGAAGATCATATTAATAATTAAATTATATTATTGGGCATACAATATTTGGTGAGAGTATCGATGGTAAGGTTAGGAACTTAATATACTTTTTTAGGTGAAGGGTATGTTTATCATTTTTTCATTGTTCATTTGCATGATTTTATTGTCAATTACTTGTGGGGATCCATGAATGATCATACTGAGTAAAATGTTATAATCAACCTATTTATATATAAGTATTTTATTTTAGGTCTATGGTAGTAGGATGGTGATTAGGCTAGCAATTACTAGATTTTGGATTTTGTAGGAGTGTTTTGGGCTTTGTGATCACCACCATCATTATAAATCTTTATGTACTTGCATTTTTCATTTTAGTTGTAGTATTTTTTTAATGTCATTACATATTTGTACTTTGGATTTCTTTTATATTGGAGTCGGATCATGAGTTTTTTTAATCTTATCTCTCTCTTTCACATGTGTTCTCATAATGTTTAATACATTCCATATGTTTGTTTCCTATACCCTCTGTGGAAGTCACTAACCTGAGGACTAATGGATGAGGGACTCTGGAATCACTATATGTATTCTCTCATTCCTAGACAAGGAGTATAAAACAATGTGGGGAGGGGGATGTGACATTGTGTGTAATAAGATTATAATGATACCATGTGATTATGTTTAAGCCGGTGTTATTTTAAGATACGTTTTGTGGTAATAGAACATTTATATGCCATGTTCCTATGATTTTTCTTCATGTAATTTCTACATTATCTCGTTATAATTAAATATTTTTCTTTGTTATATGATTATAAATTATATATATATATATATATCCTTCTATCATAACATACCTACAAAACATATTTTTTCATATTCTTATTAATTAGGTATTTTTTACTTTCTCTTATTCACTTATATACATAGGATCTAGCCTTGGATATCCCATAGATAATTTTTTCGTTTATAATAATTTTTACTCACCCATTTATTGTGATTCTATTTCCCATGATTTGAATATGAGTATGACTAATGAGAATACTATATGATATTTTTTTAATGTGGATTGATTATGGGGAAATTCACACATTTATTGTGAAATTGTTTTCTTATACAGCTAACCCCCAAAGATAGTAAAGCATAAGTTTCTGGGATTGTGTTTTTATTATGAGATGTAATGTTTAACTTATGGAAATTATTCAAAATTAATATAATTTTATCATGGGAGATCTCGCATTGTATTAAATAACATGTGTAAATATTTTATTTTTTATCACCAATACCGGGAATGGGGGTCAAGGTGCCTCCAAAACTGTATTAAAACTCAATAAAAGATTTTAGAAATTTTTATTTCCACATAAAGGTTATATTTTTCTAATTAAAATATATTGTCAGTGAATCTGTTAATTATAAATCAAAAAAGAAAATTGATAATTCCTTGACAATCCTATACAACCCCATACCCTAAAAACATTAATTGGTACATTCTATGAAAAAAATGCTTCTATTTTATCAGATTCAACCAATCTTCTTATATTTTAAATCACATATCAAATTAATTTAACCTCTTGAATCCATTTTATGAGATTATTAGAAAATTATAAATGTGATTCTCTCTAAAATGGATTATAATGTCCCTCGAATATTCTTATTGTACAACCATTATTCATGATTAAACTATTATTCCTTTAAATAAAAAATAAATATTAAAGAAATAGATGATTTATAAATTCAATTAATTTATAGGAAAATTAATTATGCCATATAGAAAAAAGTACTTTTAATGGCATCACCTACTCAGAAAAATGGTTTTTAGTTTATATGCATTTGTTACCCTATTCTAATTGTATCCCAATAGTAACACCTAGCATCAATTTTCAGTATGTAAAAATTTAATTATAAATAAACTACATTACAATTAATATTTATATATTTCATATTATAAAATATCTATTTTTATAAGATAAATATCAATTGGTTACATGTTTTGTCAAAATAACCCTATAATGAAATTTTTGTTATTTATATTATAAATTGATTATTAATGAATATATAAAAAAATTATATTTAAATAATTTATTATTATTTTTAATAGTGGTATGAAAATATATAATTAATCATAAATTTTTATCAATAGTATCAAAAAATATAAAATCATTTTATGTAAAAAATAGATGTTTTTATAAAATTATTTTTTAATATTATAATGTATTCATAAATTAAAAAATTCTTTATTGATGAATGATTTTAATTAAAGGTCAAGATTATTTATTAAATTAAATATATTTATTTTTATCTATTGTTGTTTAAGATGGATTTTACTACAATAAATGCATATATTTATTGAAAATTTTTTTTCCTAAAAATATTCTTTCATCACATTTTATGAGTTAATTTTTAAATATTTTCGTATTACTTATAAAAATTAATTTTGAAAAATTTTGGGCTAAATTTCTAATCACCATGACTAATTTGGTAAAAATGAGAATTTAATTGTTTTCATAATTAATAATTGCTGAGGTAAAAATTCATTTATAAGATAATTGTTAAAATGGTTTAAAAGGGTGTTAAAATAAAAATTTCTGAATTATAATTCCAAAAAATATTATCAAATTTCAATTAGGTATTAATAGTTACACCTTGTCTATTTAAATATTTTATGAAAGAATATTTTGACTCATTTCATTTGGGTTTTATTAAAAATATATATTAATAATTTAATTATTTACAATACTTCGACCCACCTCACATAATAAATGGCTCCCTATATCAACTCTTATTCTAAATCATTGAGTTATATTTTTTTATTAATTCTTCAAAAATGATTCATTAGAAACCTTCCCTTGTATTAGATATTTTTTATTTCCCTAATAACATTCTATGAAGTATTAAGGTGTGATAAAAAGGTTCCATTTCCATAAATGTGTCGATCAAACAAATACAACAATGTGGATACCCAAGGTATCAGATTTATGTTTTAATCTGGTCTTATTTCAATATTTTTTATACTCATTATGTTTTGAAAAAATTTTATGATCCTAATATATAAATCTACATATATTATATTATCCCTTGATAATTTTTGGGGCTTATTTGATAATTTATTTTTCCGTTTTTTATTGGATCATGAATCAAGAGGTAACATATCAATATTATCTCAACATTGATTCATAAATAATTCTCTTATATATAAATATTCATAAAAATTGAAATTTCTATCAAATTAAAATTGTTTGAGAAGGTATATTTATTATATATTTTAACTAAGTTATTTTTCTAAAGGAATAATTATATTTTTTTTCAAACATGTTAAATTTTTTTATTTTTAGAAAACTGTTACATAAATGTTATTTTTAATGTATACATTGTAAATGGATTTTCCCACTATCCTGAGTATTACTATACAATTAGCTGAATACATATTTTTTTATTTAGTGGACATCATTTCCTATGCATTTTTAATTAAATAGAGTATGTATTTATATTCTTAATTGAATGAAATTAATTTTGAATGTGATTTGTAACTTCATTCTTTCACAGAGTTACATAGAAGTAATTATTAATTTTTATTCTTATATTTAGTTATACAACTTCAAGATTCATGGTTTTACTAGAAATAAATAAATTTTAATGAACTTAAATCATATTCACTTCATTACTGAACTATGGTTTTTGGTAATTTACATTATCAAAATCACATTACCTATAAATATCCACCGTTTCATTGGAAATTATTTTCACCTCTTTTTTTATATTTTAAGTATCATGGATTAATCTAGAATCATAAAAAATATTTTTATTTTATAATATTCATATAATATTTCTATTCATAGTACTAGTTGTTGGAAAATTATTGTTATATTTAATTAATTGCCTCGATATATATTTGGTATTCTGGATTCAATATGGATAATTATTTATTTACTAGACATTTTTGAATGAATAGTATTTTCCATTCAACATATAAAGAATGCAGTGGATGTGAATGTGGTCTGTGAGGAAAATTTATAGAAACTTATTTAGTGCATTAATAATTCTCATGATTCAAAATGATAGTTATTCCATATTTTATGGGTATATGGTTTACAGAAACCCAGTTATTAATAAGGTTCTAGATAAGGCCTTTATGGTATCATTAATGAAATATTTTCTATGTAATTGATGTTAAGGTTAAGAATTAATATGATTATGAATTTCGTTTATTTAAAAAAAGTTCCCATTAGCCATGTGATAATTGTATTTATATTATCCTTGGATATAATTTGAACTCAAAATGTTGATTGAAAGAAAATGATTATCATTATACACTCATCAATATTTAAATCACATTTTATAATCTTGATGTACTCTTCTATAGGTAACACTAACTGAGTACATGAGCATTAACATTATTATTTTTTCTTTCCTTAGGATATGAAGAATTATTCATTGAAAGATTTTATGATTGGATTTTTTTTATTATGTGTTTATATATTTTCATAATAAATTATAAATTAAGTATATATCTAGTTTTCGAATTCTGTTAAATTATTTGATCCTTTGTGGTTTGATCTATTATGTCTTTCGCCAATTTAATATGTTAAAAACAAGATCTCAAAAATGCGATTTTTCTTTTTTATAGTTGGTATCACATTTTAATAAGAACTATGGGAAATTCATTTTAATTGAACATAACTAACATAATAATTCTGATAATCCCTTTGGATATTTGAGAACATTTTATATCATACAAATTTTTTTATGGATTAATATTCAAGATTTTAATGATATAACATATTTATCCCATTTTTTAGAGATGGATCCTTGAGGAAGGGGTGTAATCCACTCCCATAGTCAATTTAAAGATTTCCATACAAAGAATGAAGTTATATCTTGTGTAGGTTCTGAGTAGTTCTTAGATAAACTATGGAAGCTGAGTTCGTTTATGAGAAATTACTATACCTGTATGGTAAAACCTATTGCATTCATATACGATTCACCAATGATGGATTGATTTATGTGATATTATTATATATATATTAATGAAACTTAAAATACATTGGTATTTTAAAAATGGATTTTATCCCTCGAAATTATATTTCAATCATCAGGGTGTAATGAAACAAATTTTTCTATTATGTATATATACTATTTAAATGATTATTTTGGCAAATTGAGCTCATTTCTCTAGAATTCTAGGGAGGTATATGAAATAATACCAATAGAATAGAGAAAATTTAATATGATATTCCTAGAAAATAGTATTCCTCAAGAGAAATGAGTTCAAATAGAGAGTAAGTTCCTAACATTAAATTATAATAAAGAATAATGTGTTTTTAAGAATGAAGATAAATTTTCAGTTTTATCCAGTCACATTTTATACTATATACATAATATATAATGAAAGATTGAAAATTTTATAGGATAATTCTGAGTATTGGAAGGGAAATGATTTCTCTAAAAATATTATTATATGATGATATAGTATCAAGTACTATAATGAGGAATTAAGTATAGTCTATAACTTATATCTGTAAGGGAAAACATGAAAAAATAGACCATATGAGAACCATGTTAATAGATATGTGATGAAGAATAATAAAGTGAATATAATATTTCCAAAATGTGATAATTGTGAAAGGAATCACCTCGGTACTTTCAAAATGTAAAAATGTGTCTATTTTATATTTGGAGGAAATGGTCATAAGGCTATTAAATATAAGGGAATAAATATATCAATAATATCGTATGAATAATATATTAATAGATATTGAATTATTCCAAC
This sequence comes from Viscum album, assembly GCA_963277665.1. NCBI lineage: Eukaryota > Viridiplantae > Streptophyta > Magnoliopsida > Santalales > Viscaceae > Viscum > Viscum album. The sequence continues at coordinate 260,274,321 of OY728164.1, read as the reverse complement.
TAACATTCCATTTATCATGGAAACCTCCCATAGAAGAAGCTGAGGGTGGAAGAATATAATTCTGTGATTGATATAGCTGATGATGAACTTACTAATGATTTTTTGTATAAAATTTGATCTTAAACACAATGTTATATAATGTCTAATTAACTCTGGATCATCACACTCATTTATATCTTCAATTTTTCTAGTAATATCACATCATTCCCTAGAACTCTAAAAATAGAAATATTACTAAAATCCCCAACTGAAAATCTTATTTCATCAATGATATTTCATCGTGTTTCCATTATGATTCATTGAAATACCTTATCTGATGAAATGATTATTATAAATAATGTTGAATTGGATATAATACTTGGTAGGGATTTAAATTCAAATTAAAATAGAAGGATATATTTCCAAGTGAATGAGATTAAGAATATGGAAAGACATGTGTAATCTCTTATCATTACATGAGAAACTTCATCATCTAAGTTGTAACTAAATACAAAACTATTATCTATTATTCAGGAAATTCTTAGATAAGAAGAGAAAACTAATCCTAATATTGTGAAAGGATACACTGGAATTGAGGAGATGCCTATTTTATAATAATAATATGGTGTGTTTTTTAATGATCTACATTAACATCCACTCTATAATTATTTAGGTATTTTCATTTATCCCATCCCAAATGAAAAAACTATTTATAGGGATTAATATATGATTGTACGAGAGGAAACAGTTGAAATGTGTACGAAACTATACAATTTTTTTATAAAGGGCTTATACACCCTATTAAATCTCCATGGGGATCCCCTATTCTAATTTTTTGAATGAAATATGGTTTTATTAGGAAATCCATCGACAATAATGAAATCATTTCGCTTAATATAAAGAGAACGTATCATATTCCCTATATTGAGGACTTGTTCATTCTAATTTAAAGATCTTAATATTTTTTAAATATTATTATTTATTTTGGGTGTTATTAACTATTAGTATTCAATTAATTTATTCCAATAATGTAATTCTCTACAAGGTATTCAGATTATGAATTTATTTTAATTCAATTTAGATTAACAAACTCAATATTTAAATTTGTAGATATAATGGATATAGTATTCTATGATTATATCAACAATGTAATTTCTATATTTTTATATTATATCTTATTATACAATGAATGATATGATAAGAATGAAATACATTTTTGAAGTAATGTTAAAATTCTTAGAGAAATAGAGTAATATGAAAGATTTAAAAAATTTTATTATTTCATTATGAAATTTCATTTCTTGGTAATATTTTATCTAAGGATATAATTTCATTTAACACATTAGATAATAATGGAGCGATTGAATTTTCAATTCCAATTAATTTAATTGTGAAAAAATGTTTATTTTGATTAACAGTTTATAATCATTTATTTGTTCAAATTATTTCTTGATTAAGCAATCCATTAACCAAGTTAACATATAAATGTTTTATGTTCATATGTTCAGAATAATGTAAATAATTGTTTGAATAAATAAATAGGAAATTGTTCAATGCACCAATATTAACATTACCACTGAGAAAGTATTTGATAGGTATATAAATCAATGTATCAATTAGGAGTATTGTATGTGTCCTTATATAGAATGATAGAGTGGTTAGAAATGCATTATGGAATTTAAATATCCCTATTTATAATTATACAAACCATGATCATGAGTTGGTATATGTAATCTATTAATTGATCATATAGAATCAATTCCATTATAGGTAAAATATATAAAATATATGGAGATAATAAAATAATGAAATATATCTTCTATTAGATATATCTCACCGTGATGCAATAAGGAATTCTAGAACAACTCGTGTATTATGATTTCAAAATACACAACATCCCAAAAAAGGAAAATATGGTGGTTGATGTGTTAGATAGGAAAATCATTTAAATGTCACCAAAATGATTATTATTGGAAGGATTATATATTCATGGATATAGTAATTTTAGATATTGGAATCCTTAATGAAGAAGAAACATCGTATCTATTATAAATGACTTCTAAACCATTGTTATTATAGAAATTTAAATGTTACCAACTTGATGATAACAATATTCAAAATAAAATCAATTTATTGAATAATGATATGTTGTAATTATTATTCCATGATTATGTTATATTTAAATTTAGAAACATCATATGTTTTCTATTCATTAATGATCTAAAATGTGAATTATTATATAAATAACGTATCTCAAATATCATTAAAACAATTACATAACCAAAATGTATCACGATTTGAAGGAAAATTATTCTTGGCCTAGTATGAGATACGAAATTATAGACTATGTATCATGATATTGTATTTTAAATTAAAAAATGACAATATTATACATTATAATGGAGTTATGAAACATCAACATATTCCTTTTATGAAATGGGAATATATTATTAATGAATTTTTTACTTGATTTCCAAATAATCATAAAAATAATGAATCCATATTGGTTATTGTTGTTCACTTTAACATTTCTGAAACTTAATGGGGAAACTATTTTGATTGAATTTGATTACACTATATTTAAAATGTGGATGAGTTTTCATAAGTCTATTAACACTAAACAATAACTAATCACTTTATATCATCCTCAAACTAATGGGTAATCTAAAATACATTATGGAAAATAGAATATATTCAGAGATCAATATCTAATGTCTTTAAATGTGTTTGATAACGTTATTTTTTAGATATGTAATTATAATTATTAATATTTTCGTTTCAAGAATTATAATTGAACAATATAAAGAATTGTCCGGAAAGAGATGGAATACTCCAACATACTGGGATAAAGATTCTAAAATGATGTAAGTAGGCCTAGATCCTGTGGAAAAGAAAATGGTTAAAGTGAATATTATTCATAATATTATTAATTTAGATAAATGTAGAAAAAGTGATATGTTTAAATTGGATGGATTTATTTATAACATCTTGTGGGAGATCAAGTTTTCTAAAAGGATTGTCCATTAATTTGTATTATATTATTCTAAAAGAAACTAAAACTAATACCTTGGTGAATCATGGATTTTGAATTTTAGTCAATAATTGGAGCTATGTATTACTATTTGGAAATTCAATACAGCCTTTGTAATGTATATTTCATATTCCAATTCCTATTATTAACGAAGAACATGATAGATCCAATGTATGTTCTCACATGTGCAGAAATAGAATTGGAATATTATATATCATACTTTGAAAATCATACTATGATTGTTTAGAAAATATAAAAAGTGTCACAATATTGGACTCCTTAAATTGGGATGTAACACAATATTATTGAAAAAACTAAGAATGTAATTTGGGGGCATGAGGAATTAATGATTATGAAATTCACACATTTTTTTAGGAAATTATATCCTTGAAAATACAATGGATGTAATGTTTAGAGAATGGAAGAGTATAATATTTAATTAAAAAAATTTCATTCAAAATAGTTTTCTATTTAAAATATAATTAATTATATATTTATTATAAATTTAATATAAATATAGATAAAATTATTTATAATTAAAAATTATTTTTTAAAAAGTATTATCAAGTGCTCAATGTAATTCTAAATTAAAATAATTTTTATTTATTAATGATTTTAATAAAATATATAGATTATATATTTAATAAAATATTTTCATATTTAGATAATTTTGGTTACTTATTATAGAGTTATACTAAATTCATCTAACAACTACAAAATGTAATTTTTTTTAAAAACTATAGTGTTTGATTTTTTAATTTTTAAATTATTTTATGAAAATTTAAAGAGTTAAATTTTTTAAAATGGTGTCCAAATTCTAAATGATTGTACTTACTTTCTCAATAGTTTCATTTTTTTTCATAATGAATAGTGATTAACGTAAAAAGTCATTACTATGATTTATTATATTGGTTAGTCAAATTGTAAAAATTTAATTATAATATATAATGTCTCACAATTCTTAATCAAATTATATGTGTAATACATATATGAGGAAATAATAATTAATATAATTTAAATATTTCATTGCTCCTCACATATAAAAGGCCACCCCTATAAATTTTTATTCATGAACATTGTTCTAATTAGCCCATCCTAGACTTTACCAAATACATTTTTACCTTCCATCTATATAACATAGAGATTATTTTATTCCCAAAGGGCTATACTTTAATGGATTAATGTGTTAAAAAAGGAATTATCTCAATGAATGGGAGGGTCAAATATTTATGAGATAGTGGAATACCAAAATAATGTATTTTTATTAAAATTTAATGTTATTATATAATTTTTTATAATTAGTGTTGATTATGATAATTTATATGATCTCAATATCTTTAACCCTATATATTTTCTTCTCTAAATGTTTATATTTTGGATTTTCATGTTTATTTTATTTATCTTATCTTATTGGATCAATATTAATCAAGTTACATAGTCCCCATATCGATTATCTTGGTTGAGAATCATTCTCTTCCATATCTATATACATGAAATTGTATTATAGAAATTTTTTATAAACAATTTAATGATAGTAAAAGGTATCATTCTTCTGGCATTTAAAATCATAAAAAATAAATAAAATGAATTCTTTTTAATGATTTCCAAATATATTTTTTACATTGTTAAAAAATATTGAAAATAATGTTGTTTATAACATACAAAAATTTAATATTTAATACCTCCAAAAATGATATTATCTATTTATTATCATCTATATGTTTCTATAGTTCTTCATAGAAAATAATTTTCTATTATTTTTAATTGAATATTTTGTGACATTATTTTCTTATATAAATGAAATAAATTTGGAAAGTGATTAATAACGAATTTCATATAAAAAATGTCTAGGAGTGGTATTAATGGTTTCCTTATATTTTCTATATTTGAATAAGATTTAGTTTTACTTCCAAATCATTCTTTTCAATGAAACTGTTATTTTATTTAGTTATTTTCTTATTTATGGTTTTTTGGTCACATACGTTTTCATGATCACATTCCCAAACACTCTTTGTGGTGTCATTAGACATTATTTTCTAACCCAATTCCATATTTTATGAATAATTGATTTATATTCTATATTTTCCCGTAAAATTAAGTTCTATTAAATGTATAACATTTTTTATATAGTATATGTTTATGGGATCATATCATGAGAGTTAATTCATTGTTTGTGGAAATATTTTTATTTCTAGATTAGAAATGGACAGTAGATTTTTATAAGGAATTAATAGAATGAATTGCGTGGATATTTAAATATAAGAAAAATTTATTGAAAATGATTGTGATGGGTGGGGTCCTAATTTAGATATTCCATTAACACATAGATAGGTACCACTAGATAGAAAATAATAATATCATATTATATGGGTGTTTATTTTACAAAAACCCATTTGATAACAATGTATTTGTCGGGGAATTAGAAGTAAAATTTCATGACATTATGTATGATGACATAATGGAAAGATAATGAATGAATGCAATTATTTATTTCATTTATAAATGATTCAGTTTCCATTATCCATTTGATTTATATGTTTCTATGATCATTGATTATAATTTAAAATCAGGTTATTCTATTAGTGTAATGTTTTTTTATTATCAAATCCTGCATTTGATTTTTTTCCATCCTATGACGAACCATTGGGTTCGAGATGGATTGCCAAATGATAATAGGAATGCCTCTATATATATCAGAATTTTTTGACTTATAGCGAGAGTCTCAAGTGGATCCTTTGGAAGACTATTTCCTCAATCAGAGTAATCAATAACAATAAATAAGTCAGCAACTAAACAATATACCGACAGATTGTGTAAATACTATTAACATACTAAAATAATGAATTTATTCCAAATATATAGACTGAAACCCAATTACAAGGAAGTAATCAGTCGTAGATTTGATCAAACATTTAATTATGAAAAGTAAATTGTTCAAGGAATATTCTCTAACTCTATGCCACAACTTTTCCAAGTCACTAGACTCATAAATATTTATCTCAATCTGTAATCAACCAAATATTCATGTCAGCCATTACCTAAGACCATTGAGGGATACCCAGTTACCCAAATTGCATGAAATCCTGAACATAGTGTGTTTTCTGACTTAGTAGGACACCACATACATTATAAATAACCCAACTAGTAATATTTAGTGTACTATATTTTGATAAGATACCATTAAATTAATTATAAAATACACATCTATGGATCATAATATATAATCACATAGAACAAATAAGAAATAACATCCATGTTTTTAGAATTCATGCACCTAAAAACTCACTCTGAACCCCAGATATACAAAAATTTGATCAATGATGTAAATATATTCATAGGATGTTATAGGTGACTGATAACAATATAATAGGCTCAAAACACATCTCTTATTATCCTAATAGAAATGATTTAGATCAGGCCCCTATATAATCAAATCAGAAATCCATTACACATATTCATGTGATATAAAGGAATCAAGTTGGATCAGGTCCCTAAAATATCAAATATCATTTCCAAAATGGTTAAATAAAAGGACCTACATTGGGCTATCTCAAATGATATTTGTTTTGGGTTACTTATGGGTAGCAAAGTGGTTGACCAAGGTCGTTATTCAATAGAAGAAGTAAATTCACCAACATATTAAGGTTATTTGGCAATAAAATAAAAGGTAAGAAAAAAACTAATTAAAAAGGATGGGTAGAATTTTATTTTCTATAAAATAAGAAGCATTTTTATTGAAGAATATTTATTTTTTATATGAAATTGGATTAATAGGACACAATGAGAATTTTTTTTATAATATTGTTAAGAAGCGTAATTGATCTAACTCAACCTGTTAACATACTTACTAGTAATTATAATTTAATATAATATACATTTAGTTATAATCCCCTAATTTTTTAACCCTCAAAACTAATGGGAGTAACCTTAACCACAAAGATGAAAAGTGTTAAATCCTATTCTGGCTTTGGAACATGATATCACATAACCCTATTTTGAATGTCATTATATAGATAGATTATGTTTTATGGTGAATTAAGAAACATACCAACTCTAGAAATGATGATGAATTGAGCTTACGTATTATGTTTTAACTCTAATAAATTATCCCATATGGTTTAGTTTTACTGATTAGGTTCACGCTCTCACAATTTTACACAAATTCTCGACCACGTGTGTTTAAGGTCAATTGTTCAATTGATTTATTAGGTTCTTTTATTTTAAAAAACCAATTATTGGATCATATTTTGGGAATTACAGTATCAAAATGATTCAAAATAATTAAATGAATTTTCCTATAGGTATATATATAACTAAGAAAACTACTCTTTTATGAGTGTTGTAGTCATCGTAGAAACGTTTTTCTTGTGAAAATGTTAGGAAAAGGTAGAACCCAATCTCATTTCTACTCTTGATTTCCATCCCAAAGAGAAATATTTATAGATGAAGTAAATTTAAAATAACAGAAGAAATGGAAGAGAAACTAAGAGATTATTTAAAGGATCTCAATACAAAAAATTGAAAAATAAGTTGAAGAAGGCTTTGAGGAAGGTATCATAGATTCAAAATCACTCCCTCTTGAAATTCCTCATGGAAAAGAGTAAATAAAATTTCAATCTACTTTAAACCTCTCAATGAACGTCCAAACCCCTCTAAATGTGAAAAAACATTTAATATAGTGAATGGGAGTCTATGTTTTTTGTTGTTTCAAGTGTGAATTGGGAAATTCACGAAAATATTTTTTTCCATGTTGAACGTCAAGTTTGAACTTCGAAACGCGTGAACCAACTATCCTTCTAATAGGATGATTTGTTCGAATTGTTTTTCTTGAGAGTCTCTCCGAATTTTGGATCTACCCAAGAATAGATGTAGATGTTATGGAACAAATATAGAACTGTTTTCAAATATGGCGAGACCAACCCACCTTTGACATCTTGGACCATTATGTCCAATCAAAGGCACGATTTAGCACATATGTCCTAAATAAATTTTTTTATATCTTTACGCTTGGAAAAAATGGAAAAAATCATGATTAAATAATTCATAAATATAGTTATGTTAAAAATACTACATTGAATTTGTAAATGGTTCAACTATAATTGTTATCAACTTTTGAAATGAACAATCTAATACCCAAAAAAATTATAAATAATCATATTTAACACAATGTGAGAAATTTTTTTCATTTATTCTCAGTAAAATATTAAAAAAAATTGTGTATTATAAAATACCCCACACATAGACTTATTCACTACTAGGAGAAACCACATATCATTTATTAAAAAATTTGTGACAAGATAAAAATGTCCATATTTCTCAATCCACAGTAGAAATATAGGAAAACTTAAGAATCAAATCAAGAGTAAATATTAATAAATTTGAAATTAATTATCTCATAAATTTGTTCAAAACAAAATCTTTTGATATTTATAACACTAATCCAAGTGAAACAAGTCATGGGTCTACTATTCCGCTAATTATCCATGAGTTTTTGTGTGTGTGCCAACCATTTAGAGATCATAAATTCACCCTTTATTCATTATATTCAGGTTGAGTAAAAATTTTATTCATACCTTGATTAATTCACTGAACATTTTCTATATTCCATAGTAGTATAATTTCACGAAAAACTCACTTATGCATTCCTGATTTTGAATCATTAAGGTATCAACCTAGATATCCCCATATGTTGAACATTTCATTACTCCCCTCATTTAATATTTTTTTGTTTTATTAGTTTCATTTGGAAAAAATCTTGCACTACACTATAAACCCATTTTGGATTTCCTCACGACACAAATTATAATAGTTATAAAAGGATCTATGATCGAGGAATAAATGTCTTTGACCCACCCAAGTAAAAACCAATTTTGTTTAAAAAAAATTATTGCATACAATAATCGAATAACAGGTAAACATGCCTAGGTCTATTAGATATAGTAATGAAACAAATCATAATAGAAAAAAATGTATGGATCAGTCAATGATTATTTGTATAAATTCATTATAGCTTTAATTGAGTAGGAAAAATTTCACAAGTCGTGGTTGAGTGAAACTTTGTGAGGAGAAATCAACAAAATAGTTTACAAGGAATTGTTATTACAAATAATGATGTCCAAATCTAAAAGTTTTTATAATGAAAAAAAATCACATCCTTAAAGACTTTAATTTCTATAAAAATCATCCCTGGATAAGGAAATCATACTCATGCTTATCCGGACACTAATGAATAATAAAATTATTCATTTTCCATTTATTCAATATCTAAATGAGCATGTTACATGATATTTTTTTAATTTTATTTGTATTTTTTTGAATATTTTTAAAGAAACATATAATAAAACACACAGATATTACATTAATGAAAATCCTAAATAACTTCCCCAAACATTTCCCCCTCCCCCATACATAAAATAGTGTATTGTATTAAATGTGAACATATGAAATTATAAAATCTCCTTAAATGTATAATTTCAAATATTACAATGAGACTAAAAGTGAAAGGGTTTGTAAAAGCTTTACATTATCATGTGATGATGGGGTTATACAGTGTGTTGAAATCCACTACATCAGTAGAAATTTCCTCAATGTATTGAATCAAGTGTTTCCTGTTGATTGTAAAGAGCCTTCCAGTGTCTTCTTTTGTGATCTCTACTACCCCATAAATAAAATACTATATAAAATAAAAAGACATAACCATTTGTAAGACAACATACTAGGGATCATCATCAGTTGTGAACATTAAATAAGGACAATCTCTCCGACATGGAAATCCTTTTTTTAATCATTCTATGGCATGATACTTTTGATTATTCCTTTTAGATCCTTGATTTCCCGTATGATGATAATTGAATCTCCTAAAGCTCTTGATTTTGCAGCTTCTTTTGGTTTCCAAATTTTCCAAAATACATGTTTCGTTTTTTTATAGCCCAACAAGCCAGATTATCAACATCCATGTGGTGATGACATTCATTCCCAAAAACTATCTAAAATAGAGACATACCGATGGTTGTCTTTTATGTTACCTTATAATCCCGTATCTTATCATCCAATTTATTTCTATAATCCTTCCTATTTGGCTACACGGTTTTTTCTAAAATTTTATTCAACTCCAACTTTGAAACCACAGCTTGGCCATTTGTTTTGTGTTGGTATGGAATTTATTTTTTATGTGTTAACCCATAAATCTGAATGAGGGAATCCAACTTCTGATTGAAAAAGATTTTCCCATAGTCACTGAAGATATCCTTTTGTACTCCAAACCTGAAAAAAAAATATGTTCCTTGACAATGTCAACAATAGTATGAAAGTAATCATTCCTATTGGACAAGGCCTCCACACAATTAATGACCTAAACAATAATAACCAAAATATATATAAAAAATGAACATGGAAAGGGAACCATAAAATAGATTCCCCATAAATCAAAAATCATGCATAATAGTTTGTGTTGTTTGGGTATCTCATGTCCCCTAGAAATATTTCCAGTGTGTTGGAAATGATGGAATAACTTACAAAGCATGTGTGCAACATGGTATAATCTAGGGCAATATAACCTAGATTCAAAGACTTTCTTAGCTATTCATGGGGGACCAAAGTGTCATCCACATGAATGTGTATGATAAAAATTAAAAAATACACAAACTAGTGATCATGAACACACCTCCTTATAACATGATCACGACACATGATCTAGAGGTGTGGACCATAGAAAACATAAAATCATCACTCACTCGTTAAATTTTGGACTTGCTGTATCGTTAAGTTTTTAGTAATTTCAGAGCCAATAAGGTAGTCAATGTAATCATCATTCTAAGGATGCATACCCTGGATGGAATAAAGATGCGAATCAGGAAAAGTATCTTGATGTTCTACCTAGTCCATGATGTCAACCTATAATGTTAGAGTAATCCTACACATGTGGTCTATCATAATGATTATTAAACACTACTAATACATTATATTGATATTGAAATCTTGAAAAAGAAGCATGGATCAGATAATAATAGGTTTCACATCTACCTTCATCAAGAGGTACCTCTAAGAAGCATGGTCATAAAAAAATATACTTTCGAACCCTGTAAATATGGATGGAATTTATCTAAATAAAATATGAAATCAAGAAACTCATTTTTTTGGTTGTGTATATTGATTGGGATAAATATAATATCCTCAAATAATAGACAATAATATGTGAATATCCCTCCACATTCAATGATAAGATTGTTCCACTAGCGAATTTTAAATAATCACAAATTATCTGAAATGGATTATCCCACCAAGGGGGTTGTATTATTGGTGGAGTTTTCATAATCTATTTTAGATCATCAATGGATGTGCTACAAGAATAATAAAAAACATAATCATAATCCTTTTGAAGTAATCATGACATAAGAATAGAAATCATACAAAAAATTATGATGAATCACCAATAAAATCGTAAATGCCCTCGTAATTATCTAACATCCTGCACAAATAACGGACATGTAAAGTATGAAATAATATCTACTATAGATAAATGAACCTATAAACCATATTTTGACACTATATTCCCTAAAACAATCCCATGGTCTTCCATGAAATTAATATTCTCAATGTTTAAGACCATATTTTTCTCAATACTATGATTCAAAAAAATTCCCTTACTTGAGGGAAAATCATCCAATAAAGACCAATACACTGTAAAATAATACATAAGTACCTCCATTATGTTCTCAAGGAAATATGAAAAAATACACATCATGAATCTATTGAAGGTACCAAGTGAATTGAAAAGGCTAATTAGAATCCTTCGTTTGGAAAATGAACTGAATAAACAAGTGAATGATGTCTCTTCTTGATCATTCGGAGATATAGAAAACTAAAAATATCGAGAAAATCCTTCCAAGAAGAAATAATGTGACTTCCTGGAATGTTTCTCAAGCATTTGATATTTAAATGGGATATAGAAATGGTCCTTGTGAGTGGAATGATTTAATTTCCTATAATCAATACATACATTCTAACTATATTTCACTTTCATTGGAACTAACTCCTCTTTATCATTTTGACCAAAATTAACACCACGTTTCTTAGGAACAACCTTAATTGGACTCACCCACTAGGAATCTGAAATGGGATAAATTAGAACTAACTCATGAAAATTTTCAACATATTTTTTTGTCATCTTCCAAAAGAAATGGATTTATCCTCCTTTTTGGATACCTCACGGGTTTATCCCCACCATCCAATGGATTACTATGCATGAAAATGGAGGGTCCAACACCAGATATGTGTGCTAAGGTCCACCTGATATCCATGATGTTCTCCCTCTAATGATTCAAATGTTTTTATTCACCTTAAAAATGGATATTGTTAGAAATTATAACAGGTAATTTCTCACCACTTAACAAGTATGTGTAATTTTTATTTGGTGGAAATGGGTTTCGTTCCAATGTATGTGGTGATGTATGGATGGCGAAATTGAAGGAACTAATTTAGGTACACAATGAAAATCTATATCAGAATATACATCCTAAAAATCAAATAATAAAGCATCAAATCCATTTGCATACTCAACCTCCATGTCAAAATTAGACTTAGGATTTTAAAAATGTGAATATTAATCTACTTCAAAATAAAATCAAATAGAGACATTCACATTATAAATAGGTGTGTAAGTACTCATAGACATCAATCAATAACCAATACTCATAATCTCCCTAAGCATAGGATAATAAAAATATATGGGGATTTTATTATTGGTTCAAATGGGAGATAAAATAGGTGAATGGTCCTCTAAGGGGTACATCATGTAGTATACTACAATAAATATAACCAATTCATCTCCAGAATCTCGAGAAAGAGTACCATCGAGGACATTTATGATCGTTTTTTAGTTTTGATGAAGGTACTACCTAGGATAATGGGAGCATAGAATTTACCTAATCATACTCCATGTTAACCACATATAAATCTAATGGAAATATCATGTCTCTACCTGAAAAAGTACATCTTTAAAGAATCATCATGGATATATTGTAGCTCTATTTTCAAAATACACCACTACTCTCATCGGCATCAACTGACCAACCTGTAATGAATAGAATATATAGTGAGGCGTCACATTTAAGGAAGATCTTAAATAATATAAATCATCATAAAAGTGTAACTCCCCTATGGTTCATGGTATAGTGAATATCCTAGGATCCTTTTATATAATTCAAATTTCTAGAGTTGGTTTAATGATTTATGACACATTCCTTCCATGATTGATACTCTCATATTCATGTATATTGCAATTTACTTGTATCATTTTTTTTAGAATTATTGCATAACATTGGATTTTATTTATTGCTTCATGTAGATGGATGTTGATATCAACATGATTGAATGTATCAAAAAATTATTTATCATAACATCTTCGGCGATCTTCTTAGTATGTAAAACTGTGTTTCGAACTATAAGGTGTTTTGGAAAAACATCATTAATCTTTTTCTTATCGTTGTCTTCCTCTATGGGCTACCCATCAGTGGTTCATAAATGGGGCCTCTCTGAGGATGAGGTGAATCCTGATGGATTGTTTGGTGCATAAGTTTTAGTTGATTTTATACCAATTATCATTGTGATGGAATTAATATTCCTATTGGGATTTGGAGTATGAAGGAAAAAAGAATATTTCAATAGTTCTTACTTACCATTTCATGAAGGGCAGTGCCAATCTATCTCATTTGAGCCTTCAACCTCCTCATCTTCAATCCTTGACTCTTCATCTCATTCAATTAATTATGTACAATTTTTTTCAAAATATCATCAGTATTATAATCTACCTTTGGTTGAGAAATCCATTATTTTTTTCTTTTTTATTCTAAATCATCAAATATCCATTGGTATTTTTGGAAAAATTGTTTGTAAGGTAGAGGCGGATAGAAAGTTTGTTGAAAGTGGGCCATTGTTTTTTTCTAGAGTCGTACCTCATGTCTGATTGATCCCTCCACCCTTCGAAGTATGTTAGAGAGAAAGAATGATATTTTTTCATGGTATGTGGTTGTTTTTTCTGTTGATATGGTCACCCAAGGAAAATCATAGAAAAATATTGTATCTCTTGTTGTTGGGGGAAACAATCAGTCAGGTGGTCTGTTTCTGTGAAAATTCCATCTGTTTTCAATGGAAATAGTTGAGCTGTCTTTTAACACAATGAAACAATTTTCTCCATGGTGTTCAATTCATCCAAATTGTTTTCATTTAAATGAATTTCAAGAGAAGACGGACTTACCTAATGTACTCCCTTTCCATGTGGTATACATTTATTTCCAAATTGTTGTGATTTTTGTGCCATCATATCAATCAATGTACATATAGTTGTTGGGGTTTTGTTGACCAATTTTATTCTTTCATTAGCATCCACCATGATACTCTATGTAGGTGTGAGTCCTTCACAAAACTACTGGTTGGGGAGTTTCTCACTAATTTGGTGATGTGGATAGCTTACAAAAAAGTTTTTGAATCACTCTCAGTACTCATACATTGAATCCCATAGTTAGTTCTTGATCCCCAAGATCTCCGTAAGAATGTATGTGTTCCTTGATGCTGGAAAAAATCATTGTATGAATTGAAATTTAAAATTTTTCCAAGAAGATACATCTTCATGTTGTAAATAATACATCCAATCCTTTGCAGCTCCATTAATTTAATTTCAGAATTATCTTAGTTTTTTATCATAATAGATATCACATGCTTTGAGGCTTGAGAACATCACTTTAAATTGTTTAAAAACATTGTTTCGATCCTCCAAAGATAATCGAAGAAACTTTGGACAAAGGTGAATCAACCCATATTTCAATTCAATGTCTGATTCAAGGTTTGCATATGAAATACGATTTTGTCAACATGTAATGTCGGTAGAAACCAATTCTGAAATGGTTCTATAAAGTTCATTGTTATTGTATGTATTAATTGGTTCTTGTTTAATGATTGTATTATAATTTATTCTACTTTCAATGTTACTATAATTGAGTAATTACCAAACTCATGGAATGTTGAAACATCTCAATAACTAAGAATGTAATATTCGATCCCTAATGTTGTGCTGAAACACAATCTTAAGATATAAGAGATCATCAGGATTATTTCATGTCATAAATAAATTAAAAATAAAATTAATAAAATTGAACCATAATAAAAATATTAGATTTTTAGGGTTGATGGTCTGATAAAAGTAAAAAAAGATATAGAGAAATAATATGCAATCTTGAGAAAGGGTAAAGAAGAAAGAATGATAAGAAAAAATAATAAAATAAATAAAATAAATAAAATTAATAGGATAAAAAATGTAGTCACATCCCCGGAAACGGCACCACATTGAAAGGCACAATCATGGGAGCTCTCAACTGATGTTGGTTTTTTGGTTATTTAGGTGTTGTACAGTGGGTGAGAGATGTCATCTTTCAAAGTTGGATGTAAATTTACCAACATATTAACCATATTTTAATATAATGTAAAAATGAAGAAATATAGAAAATAAAGTTATGGGGTTTTTTATCAATTATAAAAGAAGAATAAATATACTGTAAGAAGATTTAATTTTTTTTTTTATTTTTTGAAATTAAATTAGATTAAAAACAAACAATGAGAATGTATATTTTGTGAAAATATTATTAGGAATAATAATCGATATAAATATACTTATTAACATATTAATTAATCATTATAATTTAAATTAATATCCATCTAGTTATAATCCCCTTATTTTTTAATCATTTAACCCTACAGGATTTAACATATCCACAATGATTAGAAGAGTTAATCCCTTGGATAGATTTGGAACATGAAATCCTATCACCATACTTTAATTGTCCTTATAAGGATAGCTTATGGTCAGTGGTGAATTATGGCACATACCCACAGAGTAAATAAAGATGAATTTATCTTATATATTTTATTTTTACTCTACAAATTTATCCCATGTGGTCTTGTTTTAATGATTAATTTTTCACTCTCACAATTTACACAAATTCTCGACCTCACGTGTCTTTGTGTCAATTAATTAATTGATTTCATAGTTTCTTCTATATTTAAAACTCAATTCGCAGATCATATTTTGTGAATTATTGTATCATAATGATTCAAAATAAATTAATTATGTATATGAGAGTATATCGATTACTTAAAAAATACTCTTCTTTGGGTGGTGTAATCATTGTATAAAAGTTTTTCATGTGAAATGGTTTAGAAAGGGTAGAATCTAATATAATTTATACTCTTGATTTCCAGGCAAGATTAGAATATTAAGAGAAGAAGAAAATTCCAAATAACAGAAAAAATTCAAGACAATGTGAGAGATTATTGAAAGGACACGAATATTACAAAATGAAAAAGAAGAAGAAGAAGAAGAAGAAGAAAGATTCAATTAATGGATCATATCTTTAAAATTATATTTAATGTTCTGACCTGACATACCACTAAGACGGTTGTCAAACTAGTGGGTTACATGAACTCAAGCATGTATCCCCAAATTCCAGAGGTTGCTGACTAGAAATGAGGTCCTTTTTCATGTCTATGGGGGCTATTATTCCCTCATAGGTGATAGGTAATATCACAACAGAAGTAACAACAGATAAATAATAAATAAAGGAAGCATATAAATAATTTAATTGTCGCAAAAGAAATATAAATAATCCAACTCATTAAGAATCAAGTGAGGAGGCTCACAAAATGCCGTCAAACCATGACGTCTTTCTAAACTAAAACATAGAATACAGAAGCCCAAGAGTACAATCAATATAAAAGAAAACATACATAGTATATCAACAACATCGAGAGCATGGATCGGTCCTCTTACCCAGTTTATATCTTATGCCGCAAAAAATAGTCAAGCATGAGAAGGAGCATGCTTCCCTTTGTCAATACCTGCAAGAATATATTCAACTCGGGTATCAATGATGCTCGATTAGGGTGTGAGATAAAATCATAGTAGGTCGGCACCCAAGCTATATAAACCATTCTATTTCATGCAATGATAATATGAAGTGTGCCAGTATATAATAATTTCTTATAATTAGATGAGTGAAATGAAATAAATAACTCAGCCTGGGTTCCAAATAGCACCCATGCCAAATCTCCTTCTTTCGTATAATCTGGATGTCTGAAAAGAGTAATTGTAAGCAGAATTCATATACACATATATATAAAACCTGAAAAAACAAAGTAAAACAACAAAGATGAATACCTCCAAGATTTTGATTTAACATTGGTTCTACGTCATGTTTCACCCAGGTATGCTTCAACATACCACAAAAGTATCACTAATCTCAAGAGGGTCAAAGAAGAATTAATATAAACCTTCAGTGAATTGTTATTAAGGGTTCAAGATGAGAGTTGGAGTCCATGCTCGTCTTAAAGGTATATCTATGGAACATCCTTCAATTTATCCAATACCATCGATCCCTTCCAATTTAATCTTTGAAAATTCCAAGTATCGCATGTGGCATGGTTTTACCATGAGTTAATTCTGATATCACAAAAAGGGGTCGATTGTCATTTGTATCTGGATTAGCGACATTGCCAATGGATCTGTCTCGATGGTCCCTTTTGGAACTGGTGTTACTCATAATTATTAGAAATATCAGGAAAGTCTCTATCTGGAAAATCCAAAGACCCCACACTCTATGTGTAGTGGTAACAGTCTGGAATAGAGGGTTTAATGGTGGCCCTAAATAAGGGACCTCCTCCTTTCCCCTATGTGAATTTGATTAATGTTTTCACAACAGCAGATATGACATAATAAGAATATGAAATTTCACCTTGAAAACTAACTATGTACACCCATTCATCACAAGGTATAAATTAAATATTGCAGCATAACAACTTAACAAGGAAAGATACTTTATCAAAATAAGAAGATAATGCATTTTTTCAATAAATAAATAATTCAACAAAAACAACTACCAAAGATCCAACAATTCAATGTTCAAAATTAATCTATATTAATTTTTTAAATTAATCAAAATAAAATAAGTTGTGTAACACTTATAGTTTAATAAATCAAATGATCAGGAATGCACATTTAAATATATAAATAATTATACATAATCAACTACCAAAGATCCTATAGTACAAGGTTCGTAATTATTGTAAAATAATTATTTAAATTAAATACAACAACAATTGACTACGCAACGCATGAAGTTAAATGAATTAAATAACCGTTCTAATATAATTTATACTGACCACACTGGTACATCCAAAGGGGTGTCCGACCAAGTTACAACAATTTAAACGATTTAATTTATAATAACTAGGGATGAAACAATTAGACAGAAAAATTAAACTAATGACGTAGGGTGAATTTCACAAATTCAGTAGGCACCGACTAATGGGACAACGGGGGGTTTTTATAAATATCAATGAAATTGAGGGAAAGAGAGTAGATTCCCTACCTTATGATCGTATATGATCTTATGATTTGTGGTATTCATTAATTTGACCTAAAATGGATGAAAACAAATGATATTAGAAAAATTCAAAAATAGGGTAAATTCCTTCCGCGGAGAACTGCGCAAAGGATAGAGAATGAGATAATAGGGTTTAGGGGGCGTGGGATAAGCCCTACAGTGAGGTTTACAACATACCAGATGGTGATGAAAATAGATGACAAATGGAGGCACAATGATATTATGGAGAGAGAAGGAGGTGGTGTGCACCACTTGGGGAGGAGAGGTGTGCCACACACTTGAGAGGAGAAGGAGAGGAGAATAGGAAAGAAAGAAATAAAAATGCAAGGAATGAAACGAAAATGGAAAAATAAATAAAAAAGGAAATAAAGAAAATAAGAAAAATTAAATGGTGCAAGAAAAGAAATAAAATATTAAAATGGGTTTACAAAATTTTAATTATTTTTAACTTCTCTCTAATCGTATCAATTTTATTATATATTTTTATCCCTCTTTAAATTACATTAATTTCTTTTAATATATTTTTATTCTCTTTAAAATCATTTAAATTATATTTAGACCAAATGATGCACTAGGGCACGATGTAAATTTTTTACATAAAACAAGACAAATTATTTAATTAATTTAATATCTTCTCAGAACCTACAATAGTGGGCACATGCACGTGTCCTGGGTCGCATTAAGAATTTAGACAACAAAAACATAAATTCTCCTCCCCTATATTTATGTCGAGACATTAAAATAAGTAAAATTATTATTATTTAATAAAACATATCAATGAAACCACAAAAAAATTAAAAACATAATCCATTAAGAAGGATAACAGATATTAATTAAATATTAATTGTACAATTTTATTTAAATGGAAAAATTTATAATATTATATTTATTACATTGTGCAGTTATTATTTACTCCGTGACAAAATTTATTAATTATGAAAGTATATTTTTTATTTTATATCATCAACAAAAATAATATAATTAATTATAAAAATATTTTCATTATTTCTAACTATCAAACTAAAATTTTATAACACAAATAAATTATCATTGGGTACAATCTAACCAAATGTCTGACGCTCACAAAGGTTATTCCCTTCCTAGGGTAATCCACATGTCTTGGAACAATTATTGGTCTTAGATTTCACATTTGACGCACCATATGTGAGAAAATATTTATTTATTATATAAAAAACAGAATAATATATTTATTAGAAATATGGATGGTATTATCAAGTGCGAGTATGTTAAACACAAAATGTGAATCAAAGTTATAACCTTCCTACGGTAAACACGGCATTCCGAACCCAACAGTTGTCTCAGATTTCTCATACAACATACTATTTGAGATTTTTTTTAAATAAACAAATATGCATATGAATAAATTAATTTAATATTGTTATTATATCAACACTAATAGTTTACGGGTCTTGGAATCCCAGGATGACTCATTGTTAAACTCTGAAAACATTCCATAAAATATTCCAAAGTTATAAAAAGTATTTTTAACTTCAATTAATTTTATTCTATTTTAACTTTAATATAATTAATTTAAAAAAAAATTATTTAAAATACACATCATAGTGTCAACTATTACAAAACAAAATGTTCGAACACTCTGTTTTAAAACTGTCATGCCCACCTAATAGAAAAATTTATTTCCTTCACTTTTTATTCCAGTTCAAATCATGAAATGTTACAACTTTCCTACCTTAGAACTTATCATCCCCGAGAATCTATCGGGAACAACATAACCTTCTTCCAATCCACAACGGTTGTGAAGTCTTGCATAAAAGGTTTTGTTTTATATCGAAACACCCAATGAAAATTCAAACATTGGTTAGGAAAATGACAAAAATGACATTAAAATATACTTCAACACTCACTCTCCAACTGAAAAAGCGATATGGTATTTATCCATGACCATTTTTCTAGATCCCCGACCATGTCATCACCTCCTTAAATTATTGCCCAATTTACTTCCCACCATAGGTTTTAAAGTTATTAAGGAAAAAATTATGAGTCACGACATCTTCCATCATCAGAATTTCCTACAACACACACCAATAAGTGTTCTAGCGACGCTTCTCGTTAGATTTCTAAAAATGGATAAAACGGCTAATTCCCATTGACCTAAAATCACATGTCAAGCCAGCTTTTTATAAGAATCCATAGCCGACCCAAACCGAAATCCTCCCACATAACGACGTGCTAAAAGGGAATTTCACTAACCACTTCATTGAACAAGAGAGGTATCCAGTCAAGTCACTTCAACCAACCACTTCAGAAGATGATCATCTTAGACATAAAGTGTTTTAAAATTTTAATTATGAGGTCTTCTTCAATGGAATCTCGCATTTACTGCATACACATCCACAAAAATCAATATCTAACTTCTGTTGATGTTCCTTGATTTAGGCATTACTTAGGCCAATAATAAGTCAGAGGTAACCTTGGATCAACACAACATGAATATAAGGAACAAAACTCAGGTACTCCACACACCATGTTTACAAGTGAGATGTTGGTAGAAGGACAATACATCCAAAATTGGTTGTTGAAAAATCCTAGAGAGACATCCACCTGGTTCTCATGTTGGATGAAACGAATGTTGTACAAGAGTTCAACCAAATAATTTTTACACGTAAATCTAAGGGTCACTCAAGACTAACCAATGCCTTAATAAGAACAATGCATCAATGTGAAACACTGAGAAACACACCCTAAACAAGCCCAACTACTTCTAATGATTTAGCATGGCGTAAGATCGATGCTCTCTTATAACATCATGGAAGAAGGAAAGATATAGGACATTATCATCACATAAATAACAGTAAACTAAGAGGATTTGGAGATTAGTAGAAATAAAATGTTTAAATAATTGTTATGAAAGTCCTACAAAACTGGTTGGTGTGTCAAAACACCAGAGTCTCCGGAAGACATCCCGAGAATTGTGACCAACATGATTCCTTTTACACAGAATTCATTTTACTAAAGAGATGAATCAAATCATATTTTATTACAAAAGAGTTGATGATTACACTAAACTCAAATAGTTTATCACAACATTAAGAACTCGAAGACACCGTGTTTGTGAACTCATACCACCATGAGCTGATACAGAATCAAGATTACATTTAACTCAAATGATGACGTACCGAGTCATCCATCACTATGGAGAAGACATATTCAAACAACCTATGAAGCAACTGAGTACTCTTAATTCATTAAAAATTAAATGGGAATGAGTATTACTCGATGCTCAAGCCCAAAAAAATTGTAGGAAAACACGACCACCCATCCGAACAATGGTTTCATTTTAGGAAAGGGGGTCTGACTGGGGATAGCGGCCTGAAAATGGTTCGGTTCCAAAGCAACTCAAGGAGATACTCTAACTACCCTTATTCCAGGGTTTTAAACAAAGGAAATCTCTACAGGTTCAATATCAAAGCCCTATATATTTAATAACATTTAATCTTTAATCATCAAAATATTTAATCAAAATATCAAGTACCATTTAAAAAAATATAAGGTACTTGATCTAAACTAACTCCTTAAATGAAAAACAAGAAAGTTTTATAAAACTTCATTTTATAACATTGTACATTAATTTAAATTTCATCTTTAATTATTAAATCTATCACATAAATTTTTTTTATGTATTTAAGGAAACTCACAAGGGTCCCACTAAGCCAACCTGATTTAATTTGAATGAAAAAGAATAGTTGTTTAATTATTACGACTCACAACACCCGTACCAGGTTATCTCCTGACGAAATGCACCAACTAGCCTAATTGGTCCTAGTTGTTCTATTGAGTAGTTAACCAATTCATTTGAAATTATAACATGTTCAAACACATATAATCTTAGATATATGGGTTGTTATGAACCTTTGGAAGTAACTATACACTTTATAGTTTCTGGAATTTGGTTCCAATTCAAAGGAAACTAACACATTTTAGAAAATAAACTAATTACATAACAGACAAACAAAGAAGGTCACTACATTAATCTAACAAACATAGACTTGTTGTAGTCATAGAAGCATAATATTTTAATCAAAGAGACATGCTAATAGGCATAGAATTATGATATAAGGAAAACATGGTAATATACAAGATGCATTTAAATAGGCTAGCATGCTAAATATATCAACAAAACATGGTATCTAAAAAGGCATGATAAATAATTACAAGACATGGAATACATTCAAGGAACACAATTTGAATCAACATGAAGCCTAAAATGCAACTACATTGCATGAAAATGCGTGGAATTTGTATTTCATTGTGCCTATTATGATTCCTGTAATGCTTCATCCTTCCATTAATAGGCCAAGGGTAAAATATCATAAATGTTATATTTTCATAACCAAAAAAAATTACACCAATCACTCAAGGTGAAATAATATCAATTATAACATCAAAAAACATGAACAAAAATCCCAACATTGGCCACTTGGTCATTTCCCATATGTGGGTTGATCATTTCCATACACAACTATTAACCAAGCATCAAAAATTTACTAGTATCTTGTATACAAAACGAAAATAGTAATAAAAAGGAAAAATACCACCTCTGATACCACTTTGTCATGTCCCGACTCAACTCACCTCTATGACGGTGTCCAGAACTATGGGTTACATGACCTCAAGTGTATCTCCCCAAATACCAGAGGATTCCTACTAGAATAGAGGTCCTTTTTCGTGTTTGTGGGGGAGACTATATACCCATATGTAATAGGTAATATCACAGAGGAATTAAAAAATTAAATAATAAATAGTGGAAGTGTATAAATGAATAAACTATAGCTGGAGAAATATAAATAATCCAACTAAATAAGAATCAATTGTGGAAGCTCAAAAAATGATGTCATTCCATGATGTCTTTCTAAACAGAAACACCGAAAAAAGAAATCCAAGCATACTATCAACAAAAAGGATAACACACAAAGTGTAAAAACTACATCATGAGCAAGGCTCAGTCCTCTGCACCAGTCTCTATCATAAGCAGCAAGAAAAAATAAAGCATAGGAATCAGCACACTTCCCCTGTTCAATATATGTAAACATATAATATACTCAGGTGTCAAGGACGCCTGAGCAGAGTGTGAGATAAAATTCCAGTAGGTCGGCACCCATAGAGTCTAAAACATGATATTTCATGAAATTATAAAATGATGTGTTCCATCATATAAAACATTCAGATAATTAATTTAGTTCAATGAAATAAATAACTCATCCTAAGTTCCAAACGATACTCGTGCCTAATCACCTGCTTCAGCATAAGACATAAGTCTAAAAAGAGTAGTGGTAAGAATAATTCACATACACATATTTATAACCTCAAACAAAAAGGTAAAACAATGTGGAGTCATACCCACAAGCTTGTACAATTTCCTGGGATCTGAGTCATGTGTCAACCTAGTAGGCTTCAACATACCATAAATTTATCACAAATCTCACATGGATCAAAGAGACATTAATATAAACATTCAGTGCATAATTATTAGGGTTTTATGTTGAATGTTGTAGTCCGAGCTCATCCTGATGGTATCACTAAGGAACATCTTTCAATGTCTCCAGTACCACTGAGCTCGTCCAAGGAAATATTTTGATATGATAAGTATCGCTTGAGGCATGGCTTCACCATGAGTCTATTCTAACCTCTCAAAAATGGATCAAGTGTCATCTGATGTTGGCTTAGCCACATTTCCAACAAATCCATCTCGATAGGCATTTTTGGAACCGCTATGCCTCAAAATTATTATAAATCCTTAAGAAGTATTGGTCTGGTAATACCAAAGACACCCTGCCCCCCGCCCCCCCGACGCGAAGTGGTAGCAGTCAGAAACTAAGGGTATAAGTGTGGACCTTAATACGTGACACACTCCTTTCTGTGCCCTGAATTTTACTAAAGCTTTCACAGTGGCAGATATGACATAATAAGAATATGATATTGTTTCTTGAAAACTAACCACGTACACCCATGCATCACAAGGTATAAATTGAATATTGCAGCATAACTAATTCAAAAGGCATGATACAATATCAACATAAGAAGATAATGCACTTTTTCAGTAAATCAATAATTCACCACAAAAAAACTACCAATGATCCAACAATTTAATCTTCATAATTAATCTAAATTGATTATTTAAATTAAACACAACAAAATAGGCTACACAACAATTGTAGTTAATTAAATAAAATGTTCAGGAATTCACATTTAAATATATAAATAATTCAATAAAAACAACTGCCAACTATCCAATAATTCATGGATCTTAATTATTCTAAAATAATTATTTAAATTAAACAAAACAAAAATAGGATGTGCAACACATGCAGTAAAATGAATTAAATGACCCGAATAATGGAATTTATACCGACCTTGTTGGCACACCCAAAGGGGTTTCAGAAAACATTACAACAGTTTAAAAATTTTAATTTATAATAATTAGGGCTCCAACAATTAAGTAGAATAATTAAATTGATGAATTTGGGTGAATTTACACAAATTCGGTAGGCATCGACTAGCAGCACCACTGTTCATTTTTATAAATTGCAATGAAATAGAGGGAAAAAGAGTAGATTCCCTACCTTATGGTTACATATGATCCTATGATTCGTGGTAGGATTTCATTTTACCAAAAACAGAAGAAAACATAAGATTTTAGAAAAACCCGAAAATTGGTCAAATTCCATCCACAGTGATCTGCACCAAGGATAGCGAAGGATATCACATGATTCTTGGGGCATGGGATAAGCCTTACCGAGTGGTTTACAGAACACATAAAGGTGATGAAAACAGATAACAAATGGAGCTGCGACAATCTTATGAATAGAGAAGAAGGTGGTGCACACCACTTAGGGGTAGGAGTGCACCATGCACAGGAGAGGAGGAGGAGAGGATAAGAGGAAAGAAATAAATTAATAGGAAAGGACAGAAAAGAAAAAGGAAAAATAAATAAAAATGAAATAATAAAAATAATAAAAATAATATTGTAGAAGAAATTAAATAAATAAATAAAATAGGTTTACCCAATTTTAATTATTTTTAATTTCTCTCCAATCGTATCTATTTTATTATTTATTTTTATCCAAAATTAAATTAAATTAATTTCCTTTAACATATTTTTATTATCTTTAAACTATTTTAAAATATATTTATCCTGAATGTAGTGCTTGGGAATGATGGAAAATTTTTACATAAAACCCGAGGAATTATTTAATTAATTTAATAGTTTCTCGGTACACACAAAAGGGGGTGCAAGCACGCACCCTGGTTCACATTATGAAATTAGACAACAAAAACTTAAAAGATTCGCACCTTGATTTATGTTAAGACATTAAAATAATTAGAATTATTATTATTTAATAAATCTTCTCAATGACACCATTAAAAAAATTAAAAACAACAACCATTAAAAAAATATAATGGTTATTAATGAAATATTAATTGTGCATTTTTATTTAATTGGAATAATTCATAATATCACATTTATTACATTGCATAGTTATGATTTACACCATGACACAATTTATTAATTGTGAAAATATATATTTATTATTTTTTTATCATCAATAAAAATACTAATATTAAAAATAAAATTACTATTATTATTTATTAATTAAAAAAATATATTTATAACCCAAATAAATTATATTTGGGTGAGATATAACTAAACGTTTGACGCTCGCAAAAGTAATACCCTGTATAGGGTAAACCCCCAGTCATAAAACTATTGGGGGTCTTAAATTTTTCATTTGAAGCACTATTTGGAGAAAATAATTATTTATCATATAAAAAAGTGGAATAATATATTAATTAAAAATAATGATTTTATTATCATGTGTGAGGGTTCTAAACACCTGATGTGAATCAACATTATACCCTTTCAAGGGTAAACCCATAGTTCCGGACCTAACAGTGGTATCATATTTATCATACGATGCACCATTTGAGAATTATTTCATGTTTTTAAGAAACAAATATGTGTATGAATAAAATAAATTCAATATTGTTAGAATATTAACGTTGAGACTTTGCGGGTCTTGGAATCTTGTGATGACTCATTAGTAAACTCTGAAAATATATCATAGAATATTCTAAAGTTTTATAAAGAATTTTACCATTAATTTAAATTGACTCTATTTTGACATTAATCAATTTAATTTAAGAAATAATATTTAAAAGATAGATCGCAATGAAAATTATCTGAAAACAAAAAGTTTTTACGCTTGGTTTTAAAATCGGCCATCCGAGGTAATGGAAGAATTTAATTTACTTTACTTTTTTGTCTGTTTCAAAACATGAAATGTTATACTCTCTCTCTTGACATTCATAGATAAATATATTACAACAAATTATCCCCTTCCTTAAAAATCTCAATGAACGTCATAATACCTCAAAATGTTAAAAACACTGATATACATAGTGGGAGAGGCTAGGTTTAAAGTGATTTCAAGTGAGAATGATAAACTTCATTAAAATATGTTATCCAAAGATTCAACACATGTTTGAACTTCGAGAGGCATGAACCTTTTATCATTCTATACAAAAGATTGTTGCGAAATTTTGTTCTCGTCATTATCTCAAAATTTGAGCCCAATAAAAGTATGGATGTAGATGTTATTTTCCAAATACCAAACTATTGTCCAATCCAGAAATCACATACCACCTTTGACGTCAAATACCATTAAGTCCAATAAAATTCATGATTAGGATCATATGTCATTATTGAATTTTGATGCTCATTAAGTCAGGAACAAAGTAATAAAATTTTACTTTTAAATAATTGAAATTAAATTTATTATGTTCAGAATACAACAATGAATTTGTAAAGGGTAAAATGTGAAATTTTTTTAAAAAAAATTCCAATGAATGATCTAATCCCGTATAATTTATTAAAAAATGTATTTAACATCATGTGAGGAATTGTTTTCATTTATTATCTATAAAATATTCAAAATATTTGTGTTTTATTATTTAGGATTCCAAATTATCATACCACATCTATGACTTTATTCAACCCCCATCCCATCATTCCACTGATGTAATTCCTTTAGTCAAACCCTGAAATAGTCATGTCCCTTAATTATTCATAGGTCCATCATTATCATCATCACAAACCATGGAAACCCCTTCTGAGTGATAAAAAATTACTATAAAAAAATATGATCTATTGATTAAAACCTCCAAATAATGGACAGACATAAAATGTATAACGGAAAAGGAAAACATATAATGGAATAAAATCATGAGTATTAGTAGAAATACATTTCAACATGTGCTTATAATCAAACGTGGAAATAAGATATTACAACAATACTCATGGTATCAAATATCATATTGGGTTGCATTGGCTATACACATGCCTAAATGAATTAAAAATCTACTATATGAAAAAAAAATATCAAAATATAGATATGAAATCATGTTATGTGAGTATACAAGTCAACAAATGATGGATTTTATATATACCTAGTCTCATTGGTCCCCACACACCAAACATTAATTATCTTATAATCAAACATGGTCTCACAAGATTTAGATATTATTTATAATATCATAAAACTTCTATGCTTCTATGAAATATATTGAAATCATATGTGAAAAAACCAGGTACAACAGCAACTGGAGTCAAGTCAGTGCATAATTGGCTGGTGGGGCCCTTGGAATATTGTTAAATTACACTAGACATGTTACGTTAATTAACTAATAATAAATTATCATTAATTAATTAATTTTTATTTCTAATTCCTAACTTATAATGATAATCATGTTCATTATCCAGTTGTTGATAAATCTATATATCATTTTAATTATGTGTAATAATAACAATGTGTAGAGTAAATGAAACCACCAACATAAAAACTATTCAACATTAATCCACGAAAATCCAAATGACATTCTATATGTAATATAAGTCCATTAATCCTTCCTAAAATTTCATCAGTTCGTATATCATTCCAAATAATTCCAAATAATATATTATGAACCTATTTTTATAAATTAAATAAAAACAAGATTACACATCTAATGTATATGAATACTAGCCGAATGACTTATTGGACATCACCGTCCAACTAGATCCATGGCCAACCATCGATGGAAGGCCTCTCACATTCATATTATTCTAAGCTGGGTGAATGAAAAAATACAAGGTGAGACAATAAAAAAATTATATTAAATAAATTTGAAGAATATGATGATTTAATCAATAAAAATACTTCTCCATTACACCATCCAATGGTATATATTAATCACCACACAACAACCACTTTCAATAATAAAAAAACCTTACCATCCTTGCAAAATTAATTTGATATTTTATGGAATTTATATACAATTTTAAAATAGGTTTCCATTATAGTGAATTCCATGTCAATTATTGGATGAATGAGATCAAGGGTTATCCTAGAAGGAAACAAATCTCATTCTTATCACACTCTATGATAAGGGATTAAGGGAATGAAATTATATGGGAAAAGTATTGATAAAACCCCTATAAATCCCCTTTAAAACAATATATGTGGAGGTGAAAATATGAAAAATTATCACTTGTTGTGCGTTTATGGAGAAAACCTGTTACATGTCCTGGAAAACGTGTCTCACAGTGAGACCCATAGTGTCATGACATGATTTTTCAAACAGTGCATCCGGACACTATTTTTAAATCTTAAACCACTTATAGTATCTCCATGAACATAATTCACATCATGAATATACTATTCATTATTTGAAGGGGATTTTCTAGCACCTTCTAGCACTTCTAGGCCCATGCCCACAAATCCATGGTAACCCCAACCCCTTAGGTCATCACTTGAGCATTGAACCCCACCCTAAAACCCCATTTTTTATCAAACATTTGTATCCTCATTATAATTATTGGTTATAAATAATTACCATGCAATATATGAAATGATCAAACATATGTAAGAAATTTACAGCATATAATAGAATAGTATGTCACAATCTCCCCACCATAACACTTATCATCCTTGAGAAGTTAATGTCACCCCTGAATCATGTCGTCTAATCTACCATGGTCATTATCCATATGTATATATATATTGTTCCATAACTGAACTCCAAATTATTTTTCATTGAATTAGTCAATATTTATTTTCCATCATCCCACCATTGTGTGACTCTACGGATGAATATCAGAATCTCACCCACAATCTTATTGTCCACAATCATTGTTATTAAGATAGACACCTATATTAAACTTAACACACCATGGTGTCCTCAAAATATACTTTTTAATGTATTAATATTCTCCCTAATATAAGAATATCCATCTGGTTCAAGAGACATGACAATATAATTACATGTCAGATGTGGTTCAATCTATCATTCTCAATTAATGCAATACATGAGTTTGAATTTAATGCAAATATAAATTCTGAATACCCAAACAAGAAAATGGGTCTTAATCAACTAATTTAATTCAATGAAGCTGATACATCAAAAAATTTACCGTATTATCCTCAAACACCATTATCATAGACAATATGATTAGCTTAATGTGATTCAAACCCACTAAAGTAAGTTTCATGTGGAAACACCTATCAATACATTCATACTGTCTACCTATAAAGGCCCCCATTATAGGAAACTAACATTATATGAATCCAATTATCATAATACCATAATAAATATAAGAATTATTAAATTACATCAGCTACTTTAGGAATGTATAAAATGACCATGAAGGAATTTATACATTGGAATCCTTAACCGCTTTTACTAGTCACAAGGGCCATAACAGTAGGTTAATACACCAATGTTATGACTCCCTCTCAGGATGAACCAATTACCCTACCAGGGGGAAAAAATACCTAGAATCCATTTTGTTCTAAATATGAATGAAACATCAAAACATAATTATAGAATCTTGTACTCTTGGGTCCACCACACATCGATATCTAGATTCAACACATTCTTTCTATGGTATGTCTTACAGATACAATGACCCTTACCACAAGAGATATCATTTAACACGTGTCATTTTAAATATCCCAACATTATAAGTATCCTTGATGTAATTTTGGAATGCTTACATTAGTTTTCCTATAACACAACTAATATATTGTCCAATAAATAACTAGAAATGGTTGTTCGATCAAACTAAATTTCCAGGAAAACAATATCCTTTAGCTATACCTTGTGTTCTCATAGAACAATCCACTACATCCAATATTATATCATCACTATGCGTAATTTCATCCAAAATTCTATTTGATTGGTATGACCTTTATCTTGATAGATATTTTCCCTTTCCATTAGCTGCTAAACAAACCCCACTATCTCCACTATTATCAAACTCAGGTTGACTACACAATAGTACCCGATCCATTTTCATTGTCATTTTTTACCACAGAGAAAAATTTGAATGAAACAACAATTGGGCTACCCAAAAAAGATATATTTACCTGAAAAAATACATTTATAGACACCATGGGTGACCCTATTCCATAAACATTGATAACCAACTGTTACTAGTTTTATTAGGTTCATCCATATAATCAGAAACATCCTTATTGGTAACCTCATCTCCAATCATAGAATAGATCGATAATTATTACCATACCACCACATGAATTAAATTTAATTAATAATATCCTAAAATTTAATGAAAAAATAACTCATTGTTTATAATAGAGTGACTTATTGCAATTCCTGGACTCTAAGTCGGACTCACGTTTCCATATAACTATCTATGCACCACAAGGCATTAGAACCCCAAAAACCAAGCACTAAAATAGACCATCATAAAAAATGTAACTCTATTTTACTATGTTTAACTATGTACCCCTCAATAATGGGTTTAATATCAGTTTAGTTGTTGTGGTTTTCATGATCCAATACTATCATTAGGTATATCGTTGTCTTGGTCGAAAGATTCAATGAACCCCCTCCAAGTGATAAACAAAACACAATTGTCCGCCTACATAAATCACCAACAAAAAATACCAAGGCATGGTAACACACATATATAGTAGATCAAAAATAAGAAAAAATAGCATGGACTAACATTATGATTTGTAATCTTAATAGAAAACTTCAAGTGATAAAAATTTTACATTGAAACAAGATACACTAAAAAAATTAATAGAATAAAATTTAATAATGGGTCACATGGGATACACAAACCCACATAAAATCACAATAATTCATATTAAAATGTTTTTAAAACATAGATATCACATCATGGTAGGATAGTAGAAAAATAAATATAGCATGTAATATCAATGTGTTTGATCTAATAGGGATACCCAGAGCCCACACATTATATCTAGGCATAAAACATCATCTCACAATAATTAGGTATCATGTAGAACATTGAAATATCTCTAATTTTATTTGTAATAATAATAAGTTATATGTGATCAAATCTCATCTATATATGGCTGATATCAAGCTAGTATATATGGGCCCTCTGGGGTGCCTTGAAAATTATGAATTGACATTAGAAATTTTATATTTGTTAATAAAGAACCAAGTATAAATAATTAATTTACGATCATTATTTATTCATTACTCATTATGATAATAAGAGACTATCTGTAAATGTTTTTAACCTCATATCTCATGCTAATAAATGTGAAATAATAAAATATTCTTGAGTACATAGAACTAGTTACATTAAAATTATTCATCTCCATGAGAAAAAATTCCCATTCATATTATTTGTGTCAACTAACTCCATTTGGACTTCAATAAATGCAACATATTCCTATATTTTTCCTAATAATTATAATTATTTAAATATAACTCAATTATAATTAGTCAAATCGTTATAAGGACTCACATAAAAGGTAAAGATACACAATATGAAATACTTATAGTCTTTAATTTCCCATCCAAAACCCTTATAATCCTTACAGTGAAGGTTTATCCATATAATCTAACAAAAATATGGGAGAATTCTCTATCTCATAGTAACACAAAAATATAAAATTTAATATAATGTAATTTTGAAAATAAATATATGATATAAACTATTAACATACCTTTTATGAGAAATGTTAAAATGATATTCATTCAATACCATGTGACATATTCTTTCTATATTGTATAATATCCTCATAATCCCAAAACAATTCCTTCAAGACTTAACGGAATTGACATATGATTTCTCAGGAGGTATCAATCATAATGAGTGACACTTTTATTGGTAGAGGAAACAGACAAGAGGAGATCCCAAAAGAAAAAAAATATCCCATTCCAATCTTCTTCTATGATAGTGGATTTGGGAAATTGAATTATTTGGTTTACAAATCAACCTCATCTCTTTAAATCCTCTACAAAATTATCTAGTTGGAGTTTACGGTTTGAGTAATGGATTCACCTTTGTAGTTTGTTTGAGAAAATTCCCTTACCAGGATTCAAAAACTTCTTTCATGCTATTATTTTTCAAAAAGTGTATCCCAACCACATTTTCATTCCTTAAACCACATATAGCCACCCCATGAGCCTATTTTACATTTGAAATACCCTATTCAAGATGTTAATGTGTTTCCCAAAACTATTGAGTTGTATGAGGCACCTTTACACTCCTTAGATGGATACTCATACCCCCCCAATTCATCACCAAATCATTAAACTCTATCTAAAAACACAAATTTTTAATTTTAAAACACTCAAAACCATCTCCTGATTCCTTGTTCTCAAAATGAACTATCCAGAATATAAAAATTTTAAACATCCCCAAGATATTTTCCACACATAATGGAATATGATTTTATAATTATGTATTATTTAGACATTATAAATTCAACAATATATAACCAATATTATGTATCTAAAGTCACCATTTATTGGTTTTTCATTACCTATGATATGAAGAAGGGTTCATCAAATTATTTGGAGGATGCAAGAATTTTTATTTTATTTTGTTTTTATATTTCGAATGTAATATTGAAATCATATATGTATATTGTTTTTCATGATATCTAAATAGATTGAGCCTTCATGGTAGTACCCTTGTGTCTTGCACCAATGTATTTAATTTACTACTAGCTATGGGTTAGTATATTTGTGGTTTCTATACTACATATTGTGTCTAGTTTAAAGCTCCCTTATGGGTTTTCATAACAGGGACATAATAGGCCCAATGATTTTCAATGATCCATAGGTAATACTATATAAGGAAACACAATGGTGCCACACAGCCTGATTCCAATATAGGGTGATGTAAAATTTGTTATGTTATTTATAATACATATCAAATTACCAAACTTTTAGATAAAATATCCAAATAGTTTGGATATCCATGAAATACTAGTACATCCCAGTTTCCATAAAGGCATTTCAATATCATAAATAGGATGAAGGTGATGTAAATTTTCATAGTATTAGAAATTTAGATATACAATTGGATAACACTTATGTAATTCTTAAGGGGTCTTTGTTACACCCTGTAATAGAACCATATCAAAAAGTAACCCTATTTTACATTATTTTCATAAGTAAAATATTCAAAACATAAATATTCTATCAATATGAATAAATAAATAACTATTGTGTTTGAGGAAAAGCTACGAATAAAACATAATATACAATATTTGTGAAAATTTCTCTGTAATTGAAACAAACTAGGATCACTTATATACTCATCCTATAATATACTCATATTTATAAAATGGGTATGAAAAATAAGTAAGGGCGGAGGTGAACTGATTAGTAAGAGGAAAAAATCACAATCATGTAATCAATGTTTAGGTCACATGAATATGAAAAATTATGAGTAGGGGATAGACTTTTAATTAAAAAGTGTAACTGATAATAATATGAATTCAAAATTATTCATATATGGACATATAATGTCAAATAAAGAAACATATTCCATGTTCAATGTTTTCATCACCATAGGCATTATCTAAGGATTATAATCATTGGAATATAGAAAAATACCAAGACATTTAGATATATCATAATAATATTTATTGAATAAAATATAAGCATATAATATCTTGTGAACAAAGACATGTGCATCATGTTCACATTATATAAATATGAAAAAATCTATATACACAATGTTAGACCCTATGATTGTTAACATAGTAACTTGTGTATCACTTACCCCATATATTTTTGAGAGATTATATAATTATCATGATAAAAAATATTTTAAAAAATGTGTATTTTTTCAGTTTCACATAGAAAATATGGGGAAATAAATTCGTGCATTATGTTCAAAGGAGAACATATAAACAATGAGTCTCAAATCATGTTAAAAAAGTACGAGAATAGATTCCCACATCACATTTACACAACTATTCAACTAATAATTTGTAGTAAAACCTTAAACAATGTATTTTAGGGTGACATAGTTCTCTAACCATCAATTTCCCATATATTTTTATTCCAATGTAAAATATAAATTAATCAAATAAAATATAACCAATGAAAAAATGGGGGGTTTTATATTTCCAAATGGAATCGCAAAAAATCATCCCATGAATATAAAAGATTGACTTCCAAAATTCAATCACACAAAAATTGTAATTTATATCAACATTTTTTGTAATATTATTGATATCTAACTTCTATTAAGTAGTGAATTTATGGGTCACATTCAACTGTAATATTTGAAAAAAACCCTTTTGGTTAATTTAAAATAATTAATTATCAAAATCAATATTTGGAAATATATCTCCATAATTATTATATTTAAAAGACATTAAATAAAGGTGAAGTGATTTTTTAATGAAAAAATTTAATTTTTGAAGAAAAACATCAATATAATAATCTTTAAAATACATAACGTTTTTAATAAATGTGAATTTAAATGTTTGGAAAAATTTATTTTAAATAGATAAATCAATTAGATATCTTTAAAAATATATAAATGATATATTAAATAACAACACAAGACTAAATTTTGAAAGAATTGAAATTATTTTTTAAATAAAAATAAATATCATTATTGAAAACCT
This sequence comes from Viscum album, assembly GCA_963277665.1. Lineage (NCBI taxonomy): Eukaryota > Viridiplantae > Streptophyta > Magnoliopsida > Santalales > Viscaceae > Viscum > Viscum album. Next base: position 260,238,928 of record OY728164.1, on the reverse strand, counting down.
ATATAGTAAAAAGTGAAAAAATTAATCATTTTGATATGGGTAAAAAATAATATAAAGGTCACATGATATAACACTTAATTATGTTTCTAATTGAAAAGGTGATCATTGTAGGAAAAGGAAAACATGAAAAAGGTGGGAAAATTTTTGTTTAGATTATGTATGTTTTCTTAATAATGATATATTTTTTGAGGAAGAAATGTGCAATGGAAAAATCATTACAATAAAAAGTAATTATAAATATATTGGAAGAGTGTGTACCGTTAAATAAAACCTAATTGCTTAAGTAACAAATAAGGGAAGAAATAAGTTTCTGAAGTAATATAAAAATATAAAAAATAAAGTTGAGTTATCAAAGACAATTAAAACATTAGTATCATTTGAATATATATATCCATTTGAATAAAGATGATTATATGGATATTATTACCCCATGAATTACAATTATATTTTAAAATTCATCTCATATATCGTAGTAACATCATATAAATGTATAGGATCCTCTCTTTTTCTATGTACATCTCTCTATGAGTTATTCATTAATTATTACTTAATTTATGTTTTTTCACATATTTAAATATTATTGGTTGTGTTACATCAGGTATGCCTATATTTTGAATAAAAACAGCCCAGGGATGCATGGAATCTACAGAAAGATGGAGAGGATCCATGTGGAGGTCATTCATTGGGAAAATTGACTTAATTATTAGGGATGTATGTTACATTTAGTTAATGGACTCTAATTATAAATGGGTGAAGTTTTATCAAGGGTACTTGGTATTTAAGAATATTTAAAGTGGGGTTGTGTTGTTTGTAATAGAAATGGGTTAAAACCCCATATGAAGAAAATTTTTATGCTTTGTAAATAGATTACAATTCATGTTATTTTTTGTTGTTTTTAATTTTCAATATAGGAGATGGGATATTTAGAATATCCCATTACAAATAGTTACTTGATGTATAACAAAATTACATGTCATGTAATTTCATAACCTACTATTATAATTTATGATATGTCAATTATTTTCTATTCACCAATTTTCCACTACTCTTATATCGACCAAGGATGTCCCTCCATGTGATCTCGGAGTAAAAACCTCCATTTGTATGTAATATAAAAAATAAAATCACTAGTAAGTAGTTTTTGATATGTTTTAACCTATCTCTCTTCATTATATGACCATTGCAGTATAATACCATGACCATGTGTGTTGCTGGTTTTGATCCTGATCACTTTTGATCTCCGAACATCATTATAATCATCAACACCTTCTTCCACATAGTATTTTGATGTTGGAAGCATTAAGTTCTTCAACAATTAAGGGATGTTTTATAAATATAAACCTTATGTTGTTATAATTTTCATGTAAAGGCAATATTATGATTGTTCCCAAATAATGTGTGCCTAAATCAATTAATGAATTAATTGGATTATTCCCTTGAGTTTTGTGTTTCAAATTTTTTTTGATCATGGATTATAGATACCTAATGGGTGTGTGATCCATGAATATATTTGAATTTTCTAATGGATTGAAATGTGTTTGGCATGACATGAGACCTTAGATGAATTATTGATATTGAATCCCTAGATTATGGATTAGTTCTTATTGACTGATTGTGGATTAGTTGTGATATAAATTAAATAGTTAATTTTAAAACAAAAGGAAATTATCATTAATTACCATTCAGTCAAATGATGTGATATTTTTACATCCATGGTGTAATAGAAAAAATTTTTATCCTTAAATAAATTATTATGTATCATGAATAGCCATGAGGAATTCACTCTTATATAGTATAATTATTATATAGAGAAAGCTTGGCCCAGTCCCACAATGTTATGATAATAGAGATTTGACCTGTTTGTTGTAATACTTTAATTGAGTTGGCTCAGAATAGTCTCATGTTGTAATAAATATACGGATTTGACATAGACACTGTAATTATTATAGGTATTTGGTCGATATTATTAAGGTTATAACATGGTTATATTGTTCTAGTTGACATAGTATTGAGACCTTCAATGAAATATTTCGATATACTTCATAACTAGTTTGTTTTACCATGGTTAAATAGTTGTAGAGATAATGGTTGTGAGACATGATAAGAGGCGTTACAACATGGAGTCGAATCTAGTTATTATTGTATTCTATTTATTGTTGAATTAATTAATAAATATGTTTAACTATTTATTGCGTACAGTTCTTATCAAACACTTTTTTGATATAGTTGTGTCGAACAATGAAGTTATTCTCAAACACTATTCAGGATACAATTGGGTACTCGAGTAGAATACATGGACATATGTTTGGACAATGTAAAAGGACCATGATGTGGAATATTTTCTTACTGAATGTGATAGATTTTGATGGTGGGACTATCATGGGGCTTAGAACTGGGGATTTTTTATTCTACCTGTTTCCACTGGTCTTTTTCATTTTTTACATCTAGCATGGAGCTTAGTTAAATTCCAGTACATAATTTCATTACTCCTTCATTATTTATTGGAAATATAAGTTGGATTTTATTATTTGCTTCTTCTATGTCTATTATCTAATTTATTTTTTTGTATAGTTTATTCATTCTGGTTTAATCCTTCATACAATGGGTTATAGTCCCCCCACTATACATTTCACACTCATGTTACTAGTTAGAAGCCTCTGGTGTATGGGTAGGAATTCTTGAGGTCAAGTAACCAACCCTTTTGGGCTATGTGAGAGAGTTCCGAAATTGGGTATGTTATGATGTGGTATCATAGGTGTAAGTTTAATTGTCTACTTCCATAATGTTTTTGAATGGTACAAAGGAGACTAGGTTGTTTCAGGACTTTGAAATGAGATTGTGTATAGGAGTAGCTCACCCAACTATGTTTGAAATCAATGTGTCATGGAATTGGGTTGTTTTTAATATTGTTTTCTTGTTATAGTTGTTGTTATTTAACCTTGTTTTACAGAAACATTGTGTGACGTTATTGATTTATGATGTTATTAGTTCATTATATTTATATTTTTTTCTCTGTATTGCACAAGATGTTTATACATGCATCCTGATAGTTACATAGAGATATATATTGACATTAAGGGTTCATGATAGGGACATAATTTGATTAATTTGATATATTTCTATTGTATACTAAAATATGTGATATCTATTACAGTTGATAAATAAAATGAATTTAAATGGAATGATAAAAAACCGTTTACACATGTTTAGAACAATAATGAGATAGAATTTTATGTGTTGTCTCCAATTGTGGATGGACTTATTCTTATCAAGATTTATATATTTTCCATTTTTCTTGTAAATGAAATGACTCTTTGTCATATTTCACATAAGCATCAAGAGAGTGGCTCTCAGCATGCTCCTAAACAGCTAAACTAAAGCTTCTGATAGATTCTGAGGATTATTTAGATATTCAAATTGTGAAAGAATCTCATGAGATCCATGGAAATTGATATTGTTCAAACTAGTACTTCGATGTATGAGTTTGCTAGATAGTTTCAGCTATAAAATTTTCTTACATTCATAGGGGAAGGTGGAATCATGTAATCCATGTTTTGGATTCGATCTGTCCAGAAAATCATATAAAATCATCTAACACCCTCAAATTGGTGGATGAAGATTACTGAATATACGCTTCATGGAATCCCCATGAATTGTTGTGATATTCTATAGGAATATACCACACAAGATGATCTATTGTGGAACTAATTCTAGATAATGTTTTTGGGCCTTTTCATTCCAGAAAAGTTGAGCGATGAATAATCTCGTGTGTTTAGGAATATGATGTAGGGGATAAGTTAGTGTTGGAATATTTTTTATGTTTCACCCACTAACATCACCTATTTCCAAATTTGTAATCTGTTTACATCTCTAGGGTGATATATTTTTTGGATGGCCTTCATTATGATATCAGTTAAGAGATGAACATTTTCAGTTTGAATAGTTTTTTGGAAATGATAAATAGGACACTCATCACATAAAGAAATATGAGAGAGGACCTAAGAAGAGGACATTATATTTCAGTAAGGAAAACTAGGAACCCCTTGTTGGGTAGAAAGTAGAGTTGTTGTGATAGTTTTTTTTATGTTTGTATTGGGATGAGCTGTAAGGGATGTAGACAACCATTTTAGTATTGTGTTTTTTTGTAGTGACATATGTATGGAATGTGTACTGAAATGAGTCTGTAGTGTCCTTACCCCATATTCTAGTGTCATATATATTGAATACTGAGTCATAATTATAGGTTTTTTGTGGACATTTCATTAATGATCAGTGGATGGTGATCATGATAGGAATCTGAGAGAGGATGGAGCTCTACTACCCCCCAACAGGTTTGTTGGAAGAGTTCAACTGGCCATTGTAGCCAAGGTAGAGGATGTGCACACTAGTGTAGTATAATTAGTACCAAGAAATGGAAAAATATTAGGTTAGACAGATTGGATCCCATGGGTCGAGGGACAAGTCAAGTTCATGTTATGAAGACTACTCCAACTATTGGTTATACAGAACCATCTACTGTTGAAGGTACTATTCTTGTATCATCTTTCATAGATTATGTTATGTTTGATTCTGGAGCATCACATTTTTTCTATCTTCTCTGATAAGAAATTGTGTGGTCTTAGTTGTGTAATTTTTGGATGGAAAATTGACCATCAAAACACCATTGGGAATGAGATTATATAATATAAAATATTAAACGCTGTGTTATCTAATGATTGGTTCTTACTATATATTTTGGTATCTTTTAATGAAGGAAATGAAATTATTCAGTTTTATTATTGATAGGCATTGCTTATTTTTATACCAGTATCATATCAAATATTGTAGTATGAAATTTAAATTTTTATCTCTATAAAGAGACATCTATTCTATCCAAGGTTATTGATATCTTTAGGCTGGTCATAGAGGGACAATTCATTAAATATTGGGTTTTCCTATAACTCAAGTAGATAGAAATTGTCTATATTATGGTGGAATTAATCATGATACTTTTTTCTAGTGATATATAATTTTTCTGATGTTTTTCCTTACGAGCTCTATGGATTACCGCTAAAGAATGATATCGAGTTCACGATTGAGTTGGTGATGGGAGCATAGAATATTTTTATCCCCCACTTACATAATATAACCAGCAGTGATTCATGATTTAATAATTCACATGGTAGGTCTATAATCTAATGTTTTCATACATCCTAGTACATCCCCAAGGGTTCTCCAGTTCTCTTAGCTAAGAAAGAAGATTGGTATTTTCACTAATGTGTGGATTATCATTGGTTGAGCTAGATGGTTACCAATTACCAATATACTTTTCCACACATTGATGTTATTTTCTATTATTTATATGTTCATAGAACTTATATAAGATAAACATTATATTAGGTTATTATATATTAAGGTTGGGACTATTAGTTATACCTCAGACTGCTTTTTGGAGTAGGTATATCTTCTATTATTTCATGGTGATGTTGTTTGTTATGACCAATGCAGTAGCGGTATTCATTCCTCGATGAATTGGATATTTCATCCTTATATGGATATGTTTTTGGTGGTTTTTTAGAATACATCAATGTGTACATTCAGTAAGTAGGTGATAATTCCAAACATCTTAACATTATCCTTGGAAAATTGAGATATCAATAACTTTTTGCCATACTTACCAAATCTAGTTTGGATTAATAATGTTCACTACTTGTGACATGTAATCATAGAGATAAGAGTGTCACTGGATGAAAAAAATGTCGATAAATTGATAACATGGAAATATTACAAGGAAATATTCATGATTCAATGATTTTTGGTTCAGCAGGTTATTACTTGTGCCTTATCCAACATTTTTTCCAAATGATAGTGTCAATTTCATTTCTAAATAATAATGGGGTGATTTTTGATTGGTGTGATTCTTGAAAGAGGAGTTTTTCGGAGTTTAATTGTATGATAAAATCACCAGGTATCCTCATATTAATTGTATTGGGTAACAAATATACTATATAGTATGACACATCTGATGTGGGGTTCAGAGCAGTTTTGATGCAGTAGGATCGATTGGTTTTTTATGTCTCCAGAGAGTAGAAAATTCATGAGAATAATTACCATAATCATGATATGGAGTGATTAGTAGTGGTATGTTCCATTAGATACTAGATAAATTATCTAATGGGTTTGAGGTTTTTCATATTCATGGATGAAAATATCCTATGTAACATCATTTCACAGTGGAACCTAAACCTTTTTTCAAGGATGTCTTTCTTGTTTATGTAGTTTTCTCGACATCGAATTGGATTACACACCAGGATAGGAAAATGTTTTTGGGGATTCATTGAATTAAAATAGGTGGTCATAGGTAATCTTTGAGTCTTTCGATTCTTGGTGGATGATTTATCTCTTTGTAGACATGCATCTAGATATCGGGTTGTCTCATGGTCGAGTGACTCAATCATTGAGATCTTTTATACTCATGCGTTTGAACTGGATAAAGGAAAATCACATACCTAATCCTGAGGGCGACGTTTAGAGAGAAAACATATATGATTGGTTGACACCATCAGGATCGTCTCTTTGTAGTGTAAATTCGCTTCTTTTCCTAGACCAAGTATGGGTTCCTTTAAGATTTTTTGGGCAGTTGATGAATGAGTTTCATGATAATAGATGGGTGGTGTTTCTTTTTTTGAAAAAATAGGAATTTTGAACACTATATAAATTATTGGCATTCATGAATAAAGAAGGATTCAATACTCTTCATGGATATATGCATCAATTGTAAGCATGTGAATTCTAAGCATCATAGGCTTCCTGATATTCAACATCATTTTCCTATTCTATAGTGGGAATGGGATGATATCACTACATATTTTTTGACACGATTACCTAGGAAACCCATATAGAATTATTCATTATGGGTGATTGTGAATTGATTGATGAATGTATCCCACTATTTACCTATCATATATATCTTCACAATTGATTAACTAGGATTTATATACGTGGGAAAGGTGGATTAGTTGTATGGTTACCTAAGGAGTATCATTTTAAATATAGATCCTCATTGTTCATCGTGTTTAATAAATCACCATTACGAGGATCTATGATCATTGGATTTTTTTTTACTTTTTTATAATCCAGAGATCGATGGTCAATATGAGTAGAGTATTTATGTTCTATAGGATATTTTTTAAGCCTATGATCTGAATTTGGGTTGTTAATGGGAGAAAACACGGATCTTATAGTGTTTAAATATAACAATAGTTCCATTTATCCATCTAAATTACACCATTTAAGGATTTTTATTGAACATCAGTTTTTTTCCTCTGTCTTGTTTCAATGTAGGTGAGTCAACACTTAGTGGAACTATACTTGTGAAGGAGACATCTGAGAATGTTCAATTGATCGTATTTTGGTGGGTGAACATGTATAGTTATAAAAAATAATATTATAACCATCCATGATTACCTCTATAATTCAATTAAGGTAATCAGGTTTTATTTATGGTGTCACCATGGGTGGGGAAACACCATATCATGACACAGGAAAAACTAGAATCTATGTTTTTTATGCTGTTTGAGATATTGTTAAGGGTATATCAAGTTGTGTACCATTACTCCATTTCCACAATGGTAAAATGAATATGATGTTTTATCTCACATGTCCCATAGTTTTAGATCTATTCCAAAACCATCCAATGTGATAAAATTAATATGAGTTGAGGATTGTGGTAATTCTCTCTTTAAGGAGAATATAACATGGCTCACTTATCAGAGTGAGAGATATCATTAGGTTGTGACTATACCATTGGTTCAAGTATAAAAGTAACATGGGAAATATTAAGAGGATACCTGGGAGAGATATTTTGATAGGTGAACACATTGTCTAGACATATTTTTCGAGACCACAATGTGAAGAATGAAGCAGCTCGGAGGTGACATGTTGTGTGGTGGGGAGGATGTAAGATATAATATTTTTTGGTATGGATATCTATGATATTTTTCATTAATTCATCATTCATTTGAGTTTTCACCATATTCAAATCATTTTTTTATCTGACATCATTGATATCTATTTTCTGAATAAATGCAGTCTTTGGTTGTGAGGAAACATCAGAAAACATGGGAGGATCCATGTGGAGAGCCATTGTTTGGGAAAATGTTGCAAATTTCAAGGATTTGTGTTCATTATATTTAATTTAGTTTAGATAAAATGGATTAAATGTTATAATAGAATCTTGGTACTTTGAGAAGCTATAAAGTGCATTTAGGTTGTTTATAAGGAAAAGGCGATAAAAAACTATCTATAGGGCATTTACATTCTACGTAAATATATTAGATGTAGTGTAATGTTTGAGTGATTTTAATATTTAATTGGGGCTATAGGTTTTTCGGTGTATCCCATTAAAAATATATAGACAATATTTAACTACATTACTTGTCTTTTAATATCCAAATATATAACTTTAATGTATTAGGTGTGTCGAATTATTCTATTCGTATGCATGTATCACGTGTACTATTGATATATGATTACCATCAATGAAATTTTGGCGTGACAACCTCCCTTTCAAACATCATGATATTGAATAAAAACCCTATTAATTGGTTCTGGTTTATTTTTCCTCCACTCCCCCATGGTTCTCCAATTTTTGTAGTGTAATCCATTGAACGTGAGAATTGTTGGTTTTGTTCATGATCAGTTTTGATCTTGTGATCCCTTGGTGATCATACACACCTTATTCCTCATGGATGTTTTCCATTGGAAGCATTTTATTATTTTCTAGTTAATATAGGTGTCTAAATAATAACCTAAAGGTTTGATAAAATCAATGTATATGGAATATTGTGATTTTTCAAATATAGCATGTTCATGAATTAATTAAATAGTGACTGGGATTATATCTTGGAGTCTATTGTTTCCGATTGGATTAAGACTTGGAGAATAGATACCTATTGGCTAAGATACCCTTGAATATAATTGAATTGGATTATGGATTAAAGTGTGTTTAGCATGAAATAAATCCTTAAAAGATATCTTGATAAAGAATCACTAGGTTCTGTCTTACTACATATTAGTAAACAATTGATCAATTGTGATATAAATGAATGAAGCAGTTGAATGAAATATAATTATTATCATTATTATCAATTGAGGCTTAGGATGTGTTATTTTAATATATATGATTTTATGATAGGACTTGTGATCATTGATAACATGATAATATATTCGAAATGTCCCTAGAACACGCACCCATATATTTTGTAATGCTTATGTTGAGTGAGATTGGCCCAATCACTCGATTTAATGCTTATGGGGATTTTAATTAGATTTTTTAATGCTTATAGAGTGGGATAAAACCATTCACATTTCATAATTTTTATAGGAATTTTACTCATATTTTATAATGATTATAGGTATTTGAACCATATTTTATTATTATTCTTTATTTATATGGTTATGGTTGGCAGGGTAGTGAGCCATTTTGAAATATAGACTGCAATGAAACTGAATCTGGGTATTTTACCATTTTTTTGTGGATGTTTATTTCATGGTTGTGGGAAATTCTCAAAGACATTCTAGCATAGAGTCAAAGTACGAATTTGTATATTTTTATTTATTATTCAATTAATTAATACAAATATTTATCATTTTATTTCATAAAAGTCTTATCTTACTAGTTTTTTTACTCATGGTGTTGTTTACTTTATGAGATATACTGACACACTATTTGGGAAGTTTGTTAATACCGAACAACATTATGGGGCTGCATGTGTTGAAAAGGGAAAATGACATTGTTGTTTATTATTTTCTCACAAAATGGGCTAGATATTGGAGGAGTGATCAACATGGGGTTTGGGACTGAGGATTATTGAGTATTAATGATTCTACAAGTGTTTTTATTTATATATTTCTAACATGACATTAAGTTACATCCCAACACATCATTATATAATTTGATTATTATTTATTGGGTTGTTCAGTTGAATTTATTTTTTGGTTTCCACTATGACTATATTCTATCTATTTTCATTTTTATGACTTATTTATACAATAATGTAACATCATACTAGGGTTTATATTGTTCCCATTATAAATTTCACACCCAAACACTAGTCAGACACCATTGGAATACAAGGAGGCACACTTCAGGTCTTGTAAAATTGCATTTTTTTGGAAATATGAGAGTGTTGATGATTGGGGGACATTACAGATTAACATCATGGTGCATAAAATGATATATGTGTTAATAAATTAACATATTTCAGAAAGTATCACTTATGGTAATGGTGACATTATAATAAAACCAAAATAATATGGATACAAAGAAATGGATAATAAATAATAAATAAATAATTTTTATTTAATTTAATTGATTTCAATGGGTCTTTTAATACAAAATATAAAAGAAATAATGGCGTGCAATATGAAACATGTCTTAGGTATATTCAAATAAGAAAAAGAAACCCTTACATAAATTATTGTGTCACACTAAAGAGATTGAATATCTTATGTAACAAAAAATATATTTTAATCATTTATATAAATACCATATTAATATATATAAGAATTTATAGACATTATTAATAATTATTCTCTGTATTTATACTATTTTTTAATAGTCAAATAATTGTAACATATGTGAGTAATCATGATTTTTTTGAATTAGTTTCTTAATAATAGTGTTTTATCATTATTATTAAAAATTGGATCATTACCAAATAATAAATCGAACTATAATCTTTTATGGTATTAATATTATAAAAATTTCATTCCATATTTCTTCTAGTTACGTTCTTTAAATATTAAATTATAAATGGGAATGTTTCAATGATATTAAAAAATTAACATTGGTATATTCATTAATGAATTAAATGTTTATTTTTTAAATATAAAATCAAATTTAAATAATTTTTTAATTATTAATATATATTATTATCATTAGATTAGTTCTCCATGTCATCCATGTCATTTTTTATATCATTATTGTTGAATCTTGTTATACAATAAAAATTTGAACATAGCATAATTAATGGATGACTATGGTTTTTAATGAGGATTATTTCATAATAATTTCATCATTATATAAGAATAAATATATTATTTAGTTATTTAGAAAAAATTAATCATATTTTATGATATTTTGAAAAAACTATAAATAAATTATCCAAACAATGAGACACATTAGTTCCAGAAAGTGGTAGTACACACTACCACAAGAATTTCATCTTCATTTTTCATAATGAAAAATGGAAAAGGTGGTTAATTTGAATTAAATTAAAATAATAAAACTCACTATAAAAACTATAATTATTTCTTAATATATCAATAATAATTTTTTGGGATTGTAATCTAGAAGAGAAAATAAAATACAGAATGATTATTACTCTAATTGAGAACATGAGTTTTCCATTTTATGCCTCTATGGAAATAGAAGGATTAGGATAAATTCATGTGACCAAAATCCAATATAAGTTCATATGGATTCCTTAAGATGGAAGTAGTTTTTTTTAAGAGGAAACTTAATTTTGTAGTTGAATTTTGGATATGCTAAGAATCCCCTTTTATAATTTCTGAGAATAGAAGTCATGGAAATATATCTTCTTAATTTTAAGGGTTCATATGTTTCACTAGACATTAATATTAATAAATGTAAAATAATGGAGGGTAGATATATTTTAGTTGATCCAAACAAAAAATAATCCATACGAAACATTTTTATTATGTTTTTTATTTTACCCATTTGGTTAACCCATTTTATCCTTTTTGATTTTACCATGGTAAACTATTTTTACTTACTTAATACTTTTTTACTCTTAAAATTATTTTTGTAATTATTATTTAATATAAACCGTGTTCTTAAAAATTTTCAATTTTTATTATATTAACGTTTGAAAATGTTTGGATTTTTTAAAATATAAAATTTATAATGTATCAAAGAAAATTTAATATAATATTGAAACTTATGTTATAAGATAAAAAATATAGGTTTGTAAAAAAAGTTATAATTTTTAAATTAAATATATCTCATGTGGTCACATTATCCCCAATAAATCATTTTTTCCATCAAAATTTTAATTTTCAATAAAATTATCTATGGTTACCAGAAATATAATCATGACTCGATTGATAAAAATATGTATATATTCAGAAAGATTTGGTCACTATATTTTTTCCTATAATTGAAATGTATTATGATTGTCAAATATTTATTCGAAATATGCTCCTATAATTAAGACTTCGGATTTTTTGGGGACATACCTTCCACAATTTCATTTTTAGGATCCAGTAATAAATCACATTTTAATATCCTGTTATAATTGAAATATTTTATTAATTTAAAATAGTGTTTTTTCATGTTAAGAGGTTGTCCGATTTGGTTTAGGGATTTTATGTATAACCTGGATTATGTATTTATCTCTTTACACATTTACCACATAAATGATTAAATGTTATCAATCCATTTTTGAAAATATTTCTTGTTTTTGGTTCAATGTGGGAAAACTTTATTGTCCAGGAAATATGTCCAAGTAGTGAAAACCATGATCTAGTTTTTTTAGATCTTAGGTGAAACCTTTTTTGACATACATGGAGTTTGATGGATTCATGAAATGAGTATGCATTTCACTTAAAAATTTATTCTCAACTTTTAGGTTTTATTAATGACTTTCATAAACTGTATTAATTATTTTGATACATAGGTCTCTTATTAGTACCATAGAGACATGTATGGTAGTTTTGGGAGTGTTTTTCTCCTTTTATATCACATCATTTTATTCTTGATCTCTCTGGTGGATATTCTGCTTCTCTCTAGGTAACCAAACATTTAGATTCATCATTTAAATCAGGGTGTAGTAGTGTATTTTTGATGTGTTCGATGATATTTTGATCTTATGGAGTTTTTATTCTTGATTATTTCACGATCCATGGTATAAATGTATTTAAGATCCTCAATCATTATCTCTACATTCATTATGGTAGTTTTGGATCTTGTTAAGGGCATGTTAAATCCATTTTTTAGGTATGTTGTTCCATATGTTTCCTATATTGGATTAACATTGAGTTAATAGGATTTATCACATAGTTTGTAAATGAATTATCATGGATTATTGATTTGTTTTTGTGTGGACACTTTTTTGAGAAAGGGTTGGTTTCCCCTATTTTGGTAATATATAATGTATATTAAAAGTAATTTGAAATAAATTTGGGAAATTGTATTCAAAGCATGATTTGTAAGAAATTATTAATAATATGATCACATTTGAATCCTTATGTACTTATGTGTATGGTGAAGTTATGTGTATCATTCATTTTTTTCTGTGGGTTACTATTAGGGTATTCACTTTCTCACTAAGCCACATCTCCTATAGACATGTTAGTTACGACTGGGATATTCACTTTCATGGGTGTTCCTCTAATCCTGAGGTTTGATGTTTATGTATTGGTTATTTACAGGTGTGATTTAATTTGTTTGGTGTTAGTTTTCTATTGTTCATTACATTTAGTGATCCTTCTTTTGATTTTAATTGTGCTTCATTTTTTAATATTTATATTTCATTACCTACTTTGATATATGTCATATCATTGAAACTTGTTTAAAATAATTATTTAGAGCTATGGGAAAGGTGAATTGTTTTCCTTGATATTGATATAAAAATAGCTTTTTTTTGTTCATTAATTTCATTAAATTTGATCAGGTCAGAATTTTTATATAGAGATAGAACCATGGTGGGATCCTACAAAGCATGTTTATATCACACCCACACACCAATTTGGTATTGTTTAAACATGTTTATGACTTTTTATTTAGGGAATATAATAGTGGTTTAGTGAGGTGGTGAGGTTTTATTAAGTTTTCCTTGAGTAGTTGGTGATGAGATTGTGTTACATCATCCTCTTATCACATGTATTATCCATTTCATATTTTGATGGTTTTAAATTATTGTAGGAATTATATATCAATTTTTATCCATCTTCCTCTGTGTTGTATCACTTATTGTGTTTTTATATAGTTATAGTGATTATTTTTAATGTTTTTCATTACTCTACATATTTCTTTTTTGTGTTTATATAACATGTTTTTGGATTCAGGTTGTTTGAAATCATTCTCTCAAGTATTTTTTATTGTTGGGTTGCTAGTCGCCAACCTATAGTAATTGAAAACACCGTCCATGGGTGTTATAGACTGGGTTGGGTTCTAGTTTTTTTTTGGAATCTTCGGTCAATTCATGAAATGCATACTAAAACAATATTGGTTATAATAATATCCAATATAAACAATATAAATTATTATATGAATACGAAAACTAAATCAGAATATGTTTTCCCTAATAAAAACTATGTTTCAACCCATGATACATTTATCTCAACTATCATATAATTGGATCAATTTATAACAAATTCATATTTAAATATGTTTTCCATATTCATTTCCACAATAGTTTTTCAGTTTTATGATTCATTATAAGATTCAATTTAAAAATTTTATAGTTATTTGTAATGATCATGTGATAAACTAAAGCATATCCCTTGAGAGTTTGTAGCCAAGTGTTTAGTCTTAATCCCACTCACCATTCACCACATTAAACATCGAGTTGAAAAAAAAGTATTTTTGGGATATTACACCTCTATTAATTTATGAGACAACCATACCAACTTTAAAATATCCACATATGGATTTAATTTCTAGGATATCCATGTTCCATAAATTCTAGTAAAATTCTTGTTTATAACCCCACATATATAATTATCTAAAGGGGTTTCAAAAAAATTATCTAATATTAATCCATAAAAATAAATAATATAATAATAAAAAAGAACTAAACTCAATTATGATACAAATTAATACAACCAAGCTAAACATAGACTTATTTTTTATCACATCCTAATGATAATCATTAAAAATCGTATATTTTTCAATTGTACCTAAAACCATTGTTTTATTGTATTTTACTAGTCTATATATAAGAAACTTATTTTATAAAATATTTAAACATTACTCAAAAAATTAACAACCTTAGATTCTCTTATATACAACTAATACATTATAATCACCTTTATATCCTAGGTAATGGAAATATAAGTAATGGGTAAGAATGAAATGCTCGATAAGTAAAAAAATAATCATCATTTGTTCTAGGGTTAGATCATAAGAATATAATGAAACATAAGTAAAGTAATAAAATATTATTAAAATAAAAAATGAATACAATTATCATTTCACATGTCCTGATAAAAGGACATGTCATATCAAACAAACAATAATATTACATGATAAAATATTGTGAAAAATAAGCATGAACTAAGGGGAATAAAAATTAGAACATATAATGTGGGGAATGAAATTGAAACATAGAATGATAAATAATTATGGCACAAAAATATGAATTGAAAGTCATGAGGAAAAGTATTCCGAAATTAAATTCATTCAACAATCATGTAAATAATACTACTTGTTTCAAATTCACAATAAAACTATTAAAAAATATGACCATCGTTTTCACATAGAATGTTTTTAAATAATATTCCCACATCACATTGACATGAAAAAACTATTGAAAAAGTAATCCCAAAACATGTTCAGGTAGAAACCATAAGAACATATTATACCAAATCACATTCATATAAAAAACATGTGAACAAATCATCCAACATCACACTAATAAAAACACTTCTGAAAAAATATTTTTATCTCACATTCATTGAATAATCTATAAACTCAAGTGATATTATATGATATCTATTAAATCTGAGGTTGATATAGAATCTCAACCATTAATAATCTATAAATATGTGTTATATTTGAAAATAATTATTCATAACATTTGAAATATACCATAGAATGAAAACAATTCATAACATTTCAAAATTCTATCACCAAAATTAACCTCAATATTGTAAATGGATGACTCCAAAAATCCATTTCCAAAAAAATTATCTTTTTAGACATTGTAAATTGGTAGAGAAATTTAAAAAAAGTTTTTTGATTACCCTTTTATGTATTTTATAACTGATGATATAACATGTTATTATGAACAAACATTATTAGAAAGGATAATTTTTAAAATGTTAAAAGAAATATTTTTAAAATATTAATATTTGAAATAAAATATCAAAAATTAGTCCCTAAAATGAATTATTGTTTCATATAAATTATGTCAAATCATTTTTTATAAATTTTAATTTTTAAAAAAAACTTCAATAATGGGGCCATAAAAATATATATAGGATTCAGAAAAGGTCAAGAATTTTTTTGGAAACAATTAGGTTAAAAATTAAACATAGATAATATATCTTTTGAAATACATTATATATATCACAAATTACTTTTTATTTCCTGAAAAAAATATTTTTAAAGTATAGAAAAAAATTTAATATATGGGAATACATTATATAGTGGAAGAAAATTACTCTCAACAATGATATAGTTTTGGTGGAAGAAATTCATCAATGTAATTTTTGAAAAAAAATATTTATCACTATTGAATAAGGTAATGAACCATTATATACAATACTGGTTTGTAATAATACAATATATTAAAAAATATCTTTAGAAAAAAGCAACATAACTTATTTTATGGATTTAAGTTAACAAATCCCCTAACAAACATGGCATCATTTTAATTGAAATATTTTTAGATGAAATACTTGGTATAAATATTAAAAATCATGAATTTATCTTTTATGGAAAAATAAAAGAATTATTTTGTAACAAATTGATAACAAATATAATATGGTTTATAATATGAAATTTTCCTTAATAAATTTAATCTTAAGAAATAGAACCCCTTACAATAATGGTACTGTAAGAACCAATAGAACATAAGGGGAGAATTATTAAATAAACATTAAAATATCATGATAGGAAATAAATTAATTGTATTTAGTTGAAAATGGGAATTGAAAACATCATATAAAAAAATGGTGGTGCACATTATAAAACAAGTCTCATAGATATTAAAATAAGACCAAGAAACCACATACCTAATTCGTGACTTATAAAAAATCACATGAATCTTTTTTATGAATGAACAAAAATAAATATAACCCATTTGATACCCTTTTTATTATCTATAAAATTATATAAACATTAATTAGAATTATTATATAAATAATTTTAGTTCATTAATTTCTATTTTAACTATCAAGGGTGAGTAATATTAATGGTTTTCAACTAGAATCGTAATAGAAGTGTTTGTATTCATAATTATCCCAAAAACATCATTAAAACACCATTAAATGTAATTAAATTAATTCTTTTAAATTATCAATGATATTATAATTCTATTCTATATATTTATTACTACAATCCTTAATGATTAAATCTACGATGTTTATGCTTTTGATGTTTTTAATGAACATATATTGGTTTTGTAATTGATGAATTTATTATCATGTTACAATTATAGAACAAAAATAAAATAATTATTTACATACTTATATCATGTATTATCATCAATTATGATCTTATAGTAATCCCTGAAAATAGTTTGAGGATTTATTCAGGTAGTTGGTTTGAGTGTCTGAAACATGAACATGTCATAATTAATCAATTAGTTTAGTTTTGAAAGTGGATTAATTTGAAATAATTTCATCATTAGAAATAAAATCATATATATATATATATAATTCTAATAAATTAAAATTTAAAATATCTTAAAAAGTAATAAAAAATTATATAAAAAATTATATATGATACTTCATTGAGGTGGTGGTCTACAAAAACACAGGAACAACCTTATCATTACTCTTGATGAAAAATGGAAAAGGCAGACAATGATTGTTACATTATCATAAAAAATTCTGTATAATTAATAATTTAGAAATATATTATAAAGATAAAATTATATTGTGAAATGAAATATAGTAACATAATGAAATAAGAGAACTATTTTTACTAATGTTTAGAAATTTATTTTCTAAATGTAGGACTCCATCAAAAATTTGATCTTAGGATATCTTATTGTGAAAGAAGTTAAAGGATATAGAATTGGAATATAAGGGTATAGTAAATGGGATATTTTCAATATGAAACTTATATATTAATTTGTCTTGATGTACTATTGAGAGCCACCAATTATTAGTGGCGAGAATGATGTTTTAGTAAATATTTCAACGTCGTATAAATAGTGAATGTGGTTTAGATGTAAATTGGACTCCAAAATGAAAAATCGGAAATTTTATAATATTTTGGTTTGATATAAACCTACAAAAATAAATTATAATAAAAATTACATTTTAGGTCTCTCAATCCTATTGTTAGTAAATTTTAACATTTTGGTTTTTACCACAATGACTTATTTTAACCTTTGTAATTAATTTCGTATACCGAAGTTTTTTTTATTACAAAATATATACATTATTATTATGAATTTTTAATATTTCATTATATAATCACTTTTTAATGTAAGAATTTGTTTCAGGTATAAAATGAATAACTTATTTAAAATTGTTTTATAGAATACTGTACATTAACTTCTAAAATGTCATACGTAGTTTTTAAATAAATAAATATTTAAATTAAAAAAATAGATTATCAAATACATTTCTTTCTTCAAAATGTTTTCATATATTTCTATGTAATAATATTTAAAATTTAAACGTAAAAAAATTTCATGTTTTTATACAAATTGTATTTTTCACAATTAACATAAAAAAGGAATCATTTTAGAATAATAAAAAAAAAGAAATAAGGTAATTTTAAAATTATGAATTGAAAAATTAATTTCATTTTATAAAAAATAAAAAATTATATATTCATCATTAAAATGAAAACACAATATATAAAGAAAAACTATTTTATTAAAAAATGACTTTTGTAAGATTAGGTGTTCTTAATACTATTTTATACCAATTACTAATGTATTTAATGTCTATATATATGATTATATATTAAAATAAAATATATTTTAAAAATAATCCTTTAAAAGTGTTCAATTTAATATATTATTAAAAACAAGAAAACACTTTTAGAAAAAAAAAATTGATTGAGAATAAACCATTAATTTCAGTATGAAATTCTAATAATTGTTGCACTTTTATGTGTAAGAGATTATAGTTGAGTAATGTAGTTTTATGTACTAAAAAATTTATTATTCCAACAATTTCAGAATAATACCCATCTAATATGTCCTGTATCACTTGAGTTTTGTGTTTCATGGGATGAAATCTATTAAGAAAAGTGTTAATTTAGGGAAACATATATTCCAAAATCATGGACCGTAACATCAAGATAGATGATATATTTGTGGGTTTAATGATGAATCCTAAATATACTTGTTTCATTTCAATTCATGGCTTTCATGAAAAATAATTATATGACATATTAAAATGTATCCAAAGACCCCTATATGATGTGGGGATGTTTCTGATGCTTTGTATAATCCATATCAATATCACAAATTTTTATATGGAATTTTCATGATTGTTGGGATGTTTAGTTCAAAAAAAATTATGGTTTACTTCTAAACAACATAAATTTTTATACATGAGTGTGGGGAAGGAACTATTAATTTGAGACCATGTTGTGGTGATATGTATTTTTTCAATGAATTTCAATATGTTGTAATAATTTCCTTGAAAATAACCTAAGATTATTATTATGAATAAGATTAGAATTACGGGGACACCTAGGTTAATGAAAAAAATTTGATGACATATTGTGAATGATTTTTTAATGTTTTTCATCAATAATTATATGTAAAAAGTAAAAAATTGGTATTAATCTATGATTATTGAATGATTTTTTGTTGAAGACCATTTTAATTTGTGATTTATGTTCCATCCATATGTATTGGATGAAGTCAAAACAAGTTCTATATATTTTGAGACTTTATATTGATTATTTTTATATCTCTATCATGGATATATGAAGAAGATTCATCCAGGTCTATTTATGATGGAATTAAAGAATTGATAATTTTAGAAAGTGGTATAAAATAATAAAGAATATTTTAATTTTGTTATTTTGATCATTATAAATTTGTTATTATTTTATATGTTTTCAAGGTAAATGTCATAAGAGTAAGATAATATTTTCTAGCTTCTTAGATAGCTCAACACTATAGAAACAAATCTCCCCCTAAGAAATCCCAAAGAGCAAACATAGGATTATTTTTCTATTTATAGTTTTTTGAGGATAATTATGAAAATAGTGAATGAATATATTTGTATTAGGGAACTAAGGGGTGCACATTTAGGCATAAAGGATTCATGAATAATATGATCATTGTCCTCTCCTGTGTGAGTGGAAGAGTAGGATAATAGTTTTTTTTCTCCCAAATTGACTTAAAGTCCTGGATATGAAATAAAGTAAATATTTATTTGATCTCATTGTGGATTTGATTTTAATTTTTGGCTATTACTGTATATTATAATATTAGTTCACTATAAATGATAAGTACAAAATGAAGGTCATCTGATCAATTAAAAGAACTATTTAATTATGGATTATGTTTTCTTTTAACATGTATTAGGGTTCATCTTTTTAAATAAAACATCCATCCATGGATTATATAATGTGTTGGATTAGATCATGTATTATTACAATAAACCGTATAAAAGATTTGGAAATATCATAAAGTGAAATAACTATATTATATCCAACCAACCTCATAAAAAAACAAGACCAGATGACAAAACATATTCAGATCAAATATGTGATTATTTTTAGATAAATTATGAATTTGATGATTGAATTCATTCTTATCGGCCAAATGTATGATGTTTCCTAAAATAGTATAGAAATGACCTATCATGAGCTTCACATGGTATGTGAAGTGACTGTAGGATGCATGGTCAGTAGAGATTATATATGTTCATTATATTTGATGAAGTTACCATGATTCTTTTTGAATATACGATTTAATATAAATGCAAATAATAACAAAATAATAATCTATGCACTCCCAAACCATTCTGATAAAAATAGCGACATGCTATTACCAGTGTTATTTTTTTATAAGTTTATGATGAAATAATGATGTAGTGAAGAGGAAGAGTCATGAATCTTTGAAGAAAATGATATCAACATCTAATATATATTTATTGAAATTTACATTCCTTCATGGATAAAAATTATCATTTCAATAGGAATAATAAGGAGAGGAGGAAGAAATTGATTTAAAAAATAATGTTTTGTAATCCGCACTATGGATTCAAATATCACATTGTTTATTATTTTTGTTAAATACAGTAGTAAATAATAACTTGTGGGAGAGGTTTATGCTAAGAATAAAAAATAAGTTTCCACAAAATATTTCATTTGATTTATACATACATGATTTATATATAATCCCTCGATTCCAGGTAATATATTCATAAATGAAAAATATAGCATTATCAGTTATACTACATGTCAAGAAGTATTGATAAATTAGGAAGAAGAAGTATCTTTTGAATAATAATATTTCTTAAATAAATGATTCCATGATCACACAGTATTCATGAATATTCTTATAGATTAATAACATTAAAGTAATTATGGACAGATAAAGACAGAGAATCTAGTAATAAATGGAGAAAACCTCATTAAATATTCATATGTATTAATAGATAAATTTAAATATAAAGAGTTATTCTATGAAAGGTTAATGTGGATGATAATTTTAGATCAAATTTAAGGCTCATTCCATTTAAATGTAAGGTTTTCAAAGACCATTGAACACGGAAATTCAAAATAGTAATTTTTTTATTAGAATTATATATTCTTTTAGGTTATAGAATATTGTATTTATTATAATTGTTGAATAATTTTATACTGTTTTTTATGTATTTAGAGAATCTGAAGGCCAAAAACATATTTTATCATGACAAAAATCTATTTTTAAAATACAATGAAGAAATATAGATGATCCAATGTTTTTTTATGTTATATAGAGGAAGGTAAAAGGGAGAGGGGAGAGGTAAAATATTAACCAGTGGACTTTTCCATGAATTTCCTCAGAATATGAATACACATATTAACCCCAATTCATAAAAAAATTAGAGAAGATAAAGGTAGTATAATTTAATCATGTTTTCATAAAAATGAAGAGGAAGAGGAAGTATAATTATATCAGTTAACTATCATAAAGAATAATAAAAAGAAGTGGTTATATTTGTTTTTGTGTATATAAATAGAAAAGTGAATTTATAATGGTCATGAAAATAAAATAATATAACAAAAATATTGTTAACAAAAAAACAGTTCTAAATTTCTGTCAAAATATCTTGTTTTTATAGATATAATTTATTTTAATTATATGATATATACCTAATCATGTGATTCACCAAATGAATGTTTACAATGAACACTTTAGAATATATGGAGACAATTATGTAATTCTCAAAAAAAAGTATTATTAGGTTTTGTGACATATCATTTTACCAAATCTGACTGTGGAATTACATTATTATACGAGGAGTCAAACATTGTAAATTGGTGTTCTTATTATGGGTGTGTGGGTGTGTCTATTTATGGTTGTATAGAAAGAGAGAGAAATGTGGGAATTAAAAAGAAATAGTGATCCATTTTCTTTAAAATGTTACAGAGATAAACAATAAAAGGAATCAAATTTATAAAGAATAAATTGATGTCAAACATTATAAATAGTGATTGACCCCTCCCCCTTTTTGTTTCATACATTTTCAAATAGATCTAAACAATTTTTATTAGATCATGGTTTTCCTTTGATTTGATTCTCTATTTATTAGAATTTTTCTCTTTTATGATTTTATTTTTTTTCATTTTTCATTTTAAATAAACTATAGATTTGGGGAAGAATTATTTATTTTATATTATAATAAAAATTATTCCAAATATATATTGAATAATATATATATGGGTAAATTATATTGAATAAGTAACCCCTATTGTGTAATGTTGAATATGATTCATGTTCTATAAGAATGTAATAAAAATTATGCATAAAAATATAATAACTAATTATTAAATCATCCAAAGTTGTGAAAATTGATTCTATCTAAAATAAACCATAGAGTACTCATGATGTTAAGGATTTTATATATTATTATCAAATTTTTCACAACTAGAAGATGAAATTGGGAGCGATCATTCGTTTTCTAATTTACTATATATATATTTTTGATCATTTTAATAATGTACACATTCATATCCTAAAGAAATCATTTTTTCTATTTGTTATATTTAGAAATATTTTTTAAAGAGATCACCAATATTGATGGTTATATAGATAAGAAGGATAATGAATTTAAAAAATAGATCCAAACTCATAGAGACCTCTAAACATGTTATGATCAAAGAACAAATCTATGTGTATATTGAAGAAACATATTCAAAATATGAATAAGATTGGACTAAGAAATATGATAAAAGGTTGAGGTTTATCATGAATTTTAAATGAATATCCATACATTAGAGAAAAAAGGTCTTTCGTTGATGTTAATAATTTACAAGTGAAAGTTACATATTAAATAATAATGTAATATGAAGCATTTGTATAATAAATATTTTCTATTTATGATGATGTTGTTTAAAAATTTATGAATTATTGTGAGGATAGAGTGAATATCATTGAAAATGTAAAATTCACTATCAATATAAAGTGTCGTGAATTTGAAATTAGTATTACAATTTTTTATACCACTCATGTTATGTCTTTATAACTGATATTGAATAGAGTTTGATCCATTTATCTTTTTGAGTAGGATTATGATTTTAATGGACCCCTACTATGTGTAAATAAGAACGTGTAATCATTTTATGAGATTATAAATTTTCTATGAAGAAATAGGTAATATCAATACCTATTTGTAATAATTTTTCTAAAGCTATTTATTTATAATGTGATGGTTAAAACAAATGTATACATTAATTTAAGAGGAAAATGGAGAGGACATGTCAGCATGTTTATGGTATATAAAGGAAGGTGTATGAGTGTTGATTACCAAATAATATCCAAACAATTGGGGAAAATACTAAAAATGGTGTCATACTAAAATTGGTCAACATGATCTTTTGGAAATTAGTGGAACATGTATTCATATTTTTTAGTGATTTAATCAGTTTGGTCACTATAAAATTTATTGTCGGAGTAATACATTAAGTTGTTATGAATAAAGGATTCCTTTATCAAATTAGAAGCATCCGAATAAGAAGAAATACATTTTTGAGATCAAAAATTAGTCAGGTAAAATTAAAATCAATGAAATTGATATTTTTAATTATGTTGGGAATTTATTGGTTATAAGAGTTGCTCATTTTCATTTCATCATATATCAATTTAATTTAATAAGGGAAGAACATATTATATTGAGAATAAATAACTTTTATCCTTTGAAAATTAGTTGAATGGAGATATAATATTGGATACTCCAGTGAATATTAAATTGATGTTTGATGGTTCAACCTTTGGAAATAAACCCATTTTCTTCAAAAATACTACATTATCTAAATGTTCTGATGATGTGATAGTAACTCAAACGTTTCCATACAGAGACAGTAATATTTTTTCCAGTGTACAGAAATATATTTCAATATTTCAGCTAGAATATTTAGAACTCTAATGGATGATTTGGTAATCACGTGATAAATATATTGTAAAATGGATAAGATGGGTTCTACAAAAATATTATTAATTTCATGAGAAGATTTCAACCTAATAAAACCATTATAGTTAAAAAGTATGATGTGATTGATGGAATAGTGATTTACTTATTGTAAGAGAATGTTAAATAAACTTTCTAGTATAAAAATTATCCACAAATAGGATAATGATTTCACATGGTGGTGTATATTACTAGGTGGATGAAGAAATACTTACCCTCACACATAAATAAATGGATGGTGTAATGGGTACCAGGATACCTAAAAACAAATTAAACAAGATGAACATATGTAATGTTATGATGAATGAATAATATTGGTTAAAAACATGTCAACATTTATAATTACATTCAGACATAAGAAAGATCATCCTTATTAATGTAATACTTATTTATAGTAAATTTACATTTAATACATTGAATTTATGTTTTAGTATATTATCCTTGTATGAAAATAAAATTTTCGATATGTTCTCACCAATGGATATAATACATTGAGCTGGTCACCATCTATGATTTACCCCATAGGTATTCTTAAAATCCTTAGAGTGTTCGTCATTATTGATGTTGAGGGAAGTGGTTTCTATTAACACTGGACAAGAAATATGAACAGTCTAACAACCTAGTGTAAAATTATATTTGGTATTCTAAAAAATATATATTTATGACTACAGTTATTCATAAATAGGATGTGGTTTTCAAATATGGAAAACCATATAAAGAAGAAAAATTTCAAGGTTTATTCATCATACAACATCATGTCATACATATATATAAGTGAGTGATCAATATGAATAATTTCTATTATGTCACTTTTATGGGGCATACAATTGACGAATAGTGAAAAAGAATAGATAATATAATCCTTAATATTCAACAATTTTCCCGATGGAATGTCATTAATATAGTATTTTATCATAACATTAGAATACTTTGTATGAATAATCAAATTCTAAAAAATTAATTTAGTGATATTAATTTATTTCAATGAAATAAAAGTCAAAAATTTGAATAAGGTTCACATTTCTTATTAATACTACTATTTTTTCATGAATTAATTTAAATTATATGATTATGTTAGTGTGGTAAAATGGGACAATATATCTCATGATATATTCAAATCTCAATTGATATACTCAATGGTCTTATCCAAGAAATTATTATATTCTTTATAATTATAGAAAATATTAAAACAGTTTATATGAAATAATTTTATTATATAGGAGACATATTTTTCATCTAAATCATATTCTATTGTTTCCAACACCATGATTTTCTCCATGGTTTAGAGTGGAATGGTTGATGATACTTTAGTAAATATAAATTGATACCACCATTAAAAAGTAATTTGTATTTCCTATCAATTATGGGGTCAAAAGATAAATGATTGTTCTATAAGACGGGCAGATAAAAGTAAATAATTAAAAAGTTACATGTTGATATATAATTTAGAAGGTGTTGATCGATATTGGAAAATTATCTAGAAGTTTTTGTCAGATATAGAAAGGGGAGACATCATTGTGATGAAATTGTGGTGAGTTTTTTATTTTCTCATGGAATGTTATTATATTAAAGAAGTGTCTTTGAATATTACTCAATCTTGGGATGAAGAAGATATAACCAAGAATAGTTTCACCATTATTAAAGTGTAAATAATAGATAACAAAAATTATAATACTATTTTTTTATTTTTATTATCATAATTTGGAAAACAAAATGAAGAGGTATGAGATATTGATAATCCTTTAGATAGTCATAAATAATTTAGGGAAAAATTGAATGATGATATGAAATTACATTAATATGAGTTAGATGATGGAAAATTCAGTTCTACATAGTCAGAGATTAAATAAGAAATATTTTTATTTTATAAGATGTAGTTTGAAGAAGATATATCTTTTTAAAAAAATTTGAAGAAGACCTTATGGATGTATTTTTTATATGGAGTGGTTTTTACTAGGATATTATATCAATTGAAATATAATATAATTTATCCAAAAAAAATTAATATTCTATGAAAGTTCATATCCTACGAAACCAAGACTCTATGGGGGAATCCCAACAAGCTCACATAGGTGGATACAACCCAGAATATACTTTGGAGGGGTGTTGAAAGGGGACAATAAATTAATAAGTTAACATTAGTAAACATTGGATGTACATGATGTCGAATATAGTAGGTATGTCATGTGTGGATTTAAGCCTCCCATATTATGGGAAGCATGATAAGTCAATGAATAACCCATGAACCCTTCTGAACATGAATGCCTAATAATATAATTACATTACATATGGGGTAATGTAATTATGGGGTTGAGTTCAATGTGGGATCCCAATGAATAATATATTATTTATTCTCCTCAAAATATTTGTACGAAATAATTTTCATTTAATATAATCATGTAACAACATTCAATCATACATTGTGTCACTTTCAAACCATGACGTTTCATTCTTCTCTAAAACTACCACATTGATCCATGGACAATGAAAAAAATTCAATTAAACATGAACGATTATAACTAAATGAATGGAAGAATTGAAAGGAACCATGAATTTTATCAATAACATGATATCCAAACAACCACATAAATAAAATAAGGATAACCACCCTTCAATTCTTAGATTTAATGATGGTGAGTTTTGGATAAACTATGAATTTGAAGATAGACCAAATAACTATTCAATATAAATGATATATGCTGGAATTTATAAAGGTATTGACTTAATATAATATTTACATGGTAGGATTTGTGGTCTTCAGAAGCATGGTTTGAGGATAGGTCATAGTCTATGCATGGTAGATGAATTTTCCATCTAGTTTTAATGGATGTATGACCAACTTCATAATAAAAATTGATATATAAAAATATCTATGGAGTCCTGAAGCATTTGGAGAATGATAGTGACATAAAAATTTCACTATAATTTATTAATTATAGTTTTAAAAATAACTAGTGATGATATGAAGTGGATGAATCATGAAGCTTTGAAGATAATGATGGCCAACATTCAAGTAGTACATAATAGAATCTTTATGCATGCGTAGATAATGATTAAATATAAAGTGAAATAGAGAAATATATGAATAAAAAATAAAAAAAAACAGGATGATGTTTACTGAGTCATACAATTAATTCAAATTTCATAATTTTTAAAAATCCTGATGTTAGAATTATTAAAGATGAACTTATTTTAGATGTTTAATCCATGAATAATGAAGATATTTCCTGTTATATTTTAACAAAATTCATTAATATGTATTCTATATAGAATCAAATTATTCCATGTAATATGTTCTTGAATGGATATATATATCATGACTGATTATAAATATTTTTAGTAAGTATTAATGAATATGGAATAATGTGTGTTGGTTAAATAATTCTATACCAAAAATAATTATTTCCACAATCACAATGTATCTATATAGATTCATGAACTATATATACCTATAAATAGTCTTGGAAAAAATAATAGAAGTCTGGAATTAATAGAGATGAATTTAATAATTATTTCTATAAAATTGAATAAAAAATTATGTATATGTGATTATTACATGTATATATAATGGGGTGATAATTATAGATCAGTTTTGTGTTCGTGACCATATATCTAGTAGGTTATATATTACTATAAGGGATGGTAAATCAAATTAGGTGTTATAATTGGATTGTAGGAAACTAGTGAAAGAGGAATAACCAATGAGGTAACTGATATGATAGTTCTCTTCATTTTTCTAAATTATTATAGGTATATAAGAAATTTTATATTTATTTTTTTCACCATCATTCATAATTATATTTTATAAGTTCCAATAAAATTATAAGTCCCAACATAGATTCTAACTTGAATAATTTCTTTTTGTATAAACTAGAACAGTAAAATGTAAGATCTGATACAACTTTTATTCCACTAAGGAAACTAAAATCTAAATGAAATAATAAGAAGAACAAGTGGAAAATTAGGTTACGATGTTCATCAATACAAGATCATATGTATACACACTAATTCACAAGAATAAGATAATAGAAAAAGTATTTTCAAAAATTTATCCTGTAATGTAAATAAGAGAGATAAGATCTAGTAGCATATAAGTATTATAATATGAAGAATAGGAATAAGAGGTTATATTTTGTGGTATATATACAAATTGAAGAAGTGAATTGGTACTATTGATGGGAAGAAGAATATGGAAGAATAATCACATCAAAAAATTGCATTCAAATTAGTGTGAGGATATCTTTTTATTGACCATATAATTTATTAGAATGTTACACGATGTACATGAGTTTAAGATACACTAATACTTGTCAGATAAACACTATACACTATTTGGGGACAAAACTAAAACACCCAATGATTTAACTTGTAGTTTCTGTGACCTCAGGTTTTATAAGAATTCACCTGGGATAACATTTCTCACAATTAGAGGTGAACCATCAAAATAATTTTAAATATTTTTTTTTGCATAATTAAAGATGCAATTGTGAGGAAAGAAATAAAAGGGGTAATCCATTCACCTCAATAAGTGACAGTTGTAAAATAAAAATAGTCAAAATGTTTGAAGTGAAAATCGATATTAAAATTCACCAACACTAATTCACCCCATATTTGTTTAGTTCATATAAAAAATAACTCGTTCACCAATTTCATGTAAATATCAGAGAATTGTATGATTACCTATGACTAATAAAATATATCATAAATTATTGGGAGAGAATATTTTTCTCGATAGTTACCAGAATAGAATCCTTATAATAGATATATATAAATATAGTATCATATAGATTCCAAGAAAAGAACCAGATTAGCCTAAGTTGAAGTATGCATTCTAAGAAAACCTCAATTATATAAGTCCAAAAATTAACATCTCTTTATTTACCAATCATCATCAAATAATATTGTAGAAAAAATGGATAGTTACGTTGAAAAAATAAATTATAAACACAAATTATTTCTTTGTTTGTGGTTTATAAAAATCATTTGGAAGAAATAAAGATAATGAAAGACACTCTCATGATATTCATTAATCTAATATAATTTTTTACCCCAACACCATCATATTTAACATTCATTATATAATTTAGAAAACCTTCAATCTATGACTATATATACATGTAATCATTTCACATTACCCCTATAAATGTATGTATTAATCCCTTTGGAATAGTCAATTTCATCTTTTCTACTTTATTTGTTAATGTTCTTGACATCTAAAATCAGGTATCATATGTCCATAATGTTATAAAATGTAAAAATGTCAAAAAAAATGAGGTCCCCATGGAATTTCATGCTTATAATAAAAATATTGAATGAATATCCAGGTCATATATTATTATTATTATTCAACACATATGATTTTAAATATACATTATAAGGGGAATAATTTCCATAATCGACACCAAAGGAAAACTATTCATGAAAAAACTAATAAATGGTAGTTGCTTTTTGAAAATAATAATGTAATTATAGAATCATAAATAAATAATTTGTCTCAAACTGTAAAAGGGAAAGAATTTACTTCTATCATATCTACCTGAGATATGAATAAATGACCATGATTCATCTTAAACTGGGAGTGTTACCCAAACTGAGATGGTGTATGTTATGATCCCAATATATTATTGGATTTATTATTAGATAATTTTTAATATTATCATTCCAAAAACTATTATTTAATATTATCTAATTCCAATGATACATTGGATCGATTAAACCTTCAATTTTTTATGTATCTAGTTGATTTCATAAATATTTTTTTAATCCCATATTTTCATAACAGTAAAAATTATATCATTTCAATGGGAACATTATATTGAAATGATTAAATGACCCAAATTTAATATGTATTTATATTATATTAGATAAAAAATATAATAATAAATTCATATTCCCAATTTATATAATTATCTAGTTCGACGAAAAGAATCAGTTTCCACTACTTTAGACCACACCTAGAGTCACTAGCTCTACTTAATTGAGTTAAGGTTCGTCAATTATAGTTCTTCCAACAATATACATATCAGATACCCTTAACTTATTTAATATCAAATTCTATGAGTTTTTTAATAAAAATTTCCACTCATCATCATATATCATGTTCCAATACGGAAAAAACATGAATTCCTTCTATGAATCTGTAGTAATTACAACAAATTTAAATAAAGACAATGTGGTAAATATTGTTTTAAACTCCTTTAATTTAGTATATTACAATATCATATCAAAAAACCTTTCTATATAGTGATACATTGATCATTTTAGTATAATACAATTAATTTGAAATACTCTTCAATCCTTCACTTGTCATCCATCTGTATTGTGTAACAAGGAAGATAAAATCACACCACTCTCTTGTGAGTCCATTAAATATTTAAATAGTAAAACTATCCCTTACATCTAATAGAGAATATGATTGTTCCAAAAATTAATATTTCCATATTTTACTAGTGTTTGAATCCTTAGGTTCCTTAATCCCAGAGAAATATCAATGTATTTTACCATTAAATTTCCATAGATCTGTCCACTCAAGGTTGTTTTAGTGCATGACCCCACTGATGGTTGGAAATTATATGATCATGTTTCTAAGACATTATAGATATAATAGAAGAAAATTAGGAAACAAGTTCTTAATGAAATATTTATAGTGATTCCTTTATGGTATTCATGGTGGAATAATTAAAAAATAACAATATAACTTTTTACTTTTCAATAAATTAATCTGATATTTATGAAACTAGTACTCGTCTTTTATTTATAAAAGCAATATTGAATTAAAAATTAAAAAATTTACAATTTCTAAAATTCCAATTTTATACTGTAATTCGCATAGTCTCTCAAAACAATGAATAGGTGATGAATTTACTATTTATCAGTTCATGTATGATATATGAAAACATACCTTGTTAGTATATTTGGATTAAAAACCAAAAATATATAAAAGAAAATTGAAAAGGGTTTTAATAACTTTGTATACAACCTCCACATATTGGTAACTCCTGATTCATTATACATTGGTTAGTTATGTGTTTTTAAATGAAAATTCTAACTCCCAACACAACATATATCTTTTCCTACTTCCCAAGTGGATGAAACTGACACTATTTTGGAAATAATGACATAACCACTAACCCCAAAACATCATTTGATATAGGTAAAAACATTTCAGGCCTTCAGTTTTTCACCTGGATCACCTGTAGATGGAAATAAAATTTCAATGATATACAATTTTTGGAGGTTTTGACATTAATATATCACAAATTCAATATACTAAGACCCCAAAAAAATGTTTTCATTAAGAATATGTATTTTAATAATACCAACACTAATATTAAAAATGGAAATTACTCCCTTCACAATGACTAAAACATGATATATATATATATATATACTATTTTAAAATTGTAGAAAATTTAATCGAACCTGGTGACATATTATTATTGCATTACTCATAAATTAATATTTTATGTAGATATAAAATATATCCTCTAAAGTGAATATAATATAATTAATTCATTCAAAACAACCCAAAACACCATCAACTAATTTATCATTAGAATAACTATTCACCATAAGAAATCAACCATTATACTATAGACCACCACTGGTAGAAAAAAAAAGAACATTTTCCTTTTCTATTATCATACTGAATATAGTTTACACACCTTCCAAAGTATGCATATAATAGGTTTGTTACATGACATATTAAGATACATAAAAGAATTAATATTTACCCCATGAATGTAATAATCATGTAACATTTGAATGTGTTTTATATAACATGCCCCAAACCAATATAATTTATAAAAATATACCAATTTTTATTTTAATATTAAAACATATTACATAAAATAAAAATATATAAACATCATGATTCCCTTAATTTCAAAATAAACTTCTCACATATATAAATTCTAATTTTTTCACCTAAAATGGATCACTAAGACTATGTGATATTTATTGGGTATATGTCATTCTTAAGATGACAAACTGTACTCATCCTTATTAATCATTCTGTAAATGCTCCCAATAATTATTCAAATAAATTTTTGTATTAAATTTAATTTAAATATAGTCAATTTACTCATTAAAGTATGAAATCAAAAGAAAAAAATATTTCAAATTATTATTGGAAGATAATGGGTGGAAATAAATTTTGATATTGATTATGGATTCCTCAAGGCACATAGTTCCTCAATATTGGTATTTTAGTACTACCAGGTGTAGATGGTAGAACCCTTGGTTTTGATAATGGGAATATGTTATCATTATAATAGGTACCTAGTGACCCTACATGTGATCAATTTACCCCCAGCGAGTACCCATTATGATCTATGAAAATTTTCTAATCTAGGAAAAAATATACCATTTCAATAATCTAAAATGACGATTAATATGATTCCTTTTGTTGTATCTATATTCTAACTAGGTGTATTTTGGTAATGTTTTTCACCAATTTTTTCTCCTCTCCTAGGTGAATCTACATTTTTCCATTATCTTAACCACTCATAAAGGTACTATAGAACTCATACTTATGAAATGATAATGTTAGGCCTCCCTATTTTATATGGATTTGTCTTACTATCATGGTTTAGACTAAATCAATATTCCACTCTAACCTATTATTTTTAAATGATTCACATGTTAAAAAAGTTTCTACTAGATATTTCCTTTTCTTGTTGATAATGTTATTAATATATAACTTCTCTTATCTTCTAAATTATATCTCTATTTATGATATACGTATCATTTTTTACTCTAATATATACCAATAAAATTTTCTCTTAATAAAAAATATTTAATAAATTCTGTAATTTTCAAATAAAATTTTATTGAACATTTTTTATTATATCATATGATTAATATTATTCTCTGATACGATTCCCTATTTCATTTCATCAATTTTTTCTGTTCATTGTATAATAATGGCTACTATATATGATATATGGTATATGAACGACGCATATTTTTTTATATTCCTAACATGGGTAATTTTGGTCATATAAATGTTGTATTACTTATTCTATATATATATATATATATCATCCACATGGACTAAAAAACTCTGATAAATGTTGAATCAAATGGTGAAAATTACTTCTCATTGAACAGATTGTTTTCTTGAATTGGAAGGACTAACATAGACCCATTAGTTATAATAAAAAACCAGAAAAATAACAAAAGAAAAATAAATGTAGGGACATGAGATTTTTTCTTAATTCGTCCAATTGGGATATGTCTAACGAATATAAAACCATAACTTATTGATGAGAAATTGAAATCCCATCACAGTATTAGGATTACGATGTTATGTGTAAGATCAATACTACAACCAAATTTATATCTATTTTTAATTATTATAATAACTACTTCATGGTAGTTTTATCAATTAATATAAATTTAGAGGTGACTCGTAATTAATGATAAAATACTATTCATTAAAGGAACGAAATATTAGTTCTTATAATTAGCTTCATCTCCACATAAACTATTAAAAAAATTTAATGATGTTATTATTAATATATCACTAAAAACCATATGTGTAATAACAAATGAATAAGTGGTGTCATATACTTTATTCAAAAATTGTCTAATATTCCCCATTAATATCTCCATCATATTCTCCCAAAATTATACTTATTTTAATTTAATGTTGTAACACGTTATTTGAATTCAAAAACATTAATCATGTTTTCTTAAAATACCCCATAAATTAAAAATAATTTCCATTAATCTATGTTTTATAAAATCATTCAATTAATTTTAAAATCCAAAAAACCACTCCATGGAAAGGATCAATGCATCATAGTTTCATTTTTAATAGTTTTTTCCCTACAAACTATGACCTCAAAAACTGTATCTCCTTCGCTAACTGATCATTTTACTCGTAGGAATGTCAAATTCAAACAACCATAAACAAATTTAGACACACAATTTTTATTTGTTATTCCATCCTACATATAGTAATATAAAATAATTTGTATAAATTAATGTCTTTCTAAACTCTACAATGGTTACTTTTTTTATCTTACACAAAATTATTGGTAATCTAATAATCACTGGACATTTTTATAAATAGAAACATAATTTTCATTACTCTTACATGATAAAAATTATTATATTATTTTTACTATAGATTGTAATTTAAAAAATATTAAATTAATATAATCACCATCCCATCAAACAAATAAAATGATACCATAATTTTTAATGGAAAATACCACAATGCTAAAAAAATTATTATCACATTGAATCATGAAATATTAACAATATTTCTGTATAAAAATTGAATCTACCATTATGGTGGTTTCATCACATTAACAATGTTATCTTACCTTTGATGATTTTATCTTCTCATGGTTTTATTTCGATAATATATTTAATTTCATTATATTATTTGATAAAATAAATCCATTCAAAACACCCAAAAAGAAATATTATATTATTATAAAAAATATCTTGGAAATTTTCAATACAATGTGGATTTTCTATATTCCATAATAACATATTTTAGGATTATGATGAATACATTATAACACATTAAGATATAAACCATATCATATTTTATCATGTATCATCCATATTAATGTTTTACCAAAGGACAATAAAATAATAACTTGTGATTCAATGAATAAATAAAATTAATCTACATTGATTCTATTAAACTCCCCTTGAATAACTTATGTTTCTAGTTTTTTCACATTTGTTTTTTTTCTAATAAGTAGATAAACATAAAAATACTCAAAATCTCAGAAATCATAACAACATTAAATGATCTGAACTATATCTCTATTTTAGTGTATGAAATACTAAGTAAAGGAAACACAAATTCAAAAGATAATATTATTCTTTGATTATTACCTTTGACTAATAGATCCAGTCAATCAACTTTACATCACAAAATTTATATTTTCCCCCTTATTCATAAATCCTTATTGTTATTCCTTATAGATATTATCTATTCTATGTATTTTTCATATATATACCCATCATAGAGTATATTTATATTCTTTTATATAATAGTAATTAAACATTAATTCCACTTTCATAGGACAAGTCACCAAATTTCCCTACATTTAAAGGTAAAATTTGAGTGAAAATATTATGTTTATATGAAAAAATCAAAAAATATCACAAATTCATTAATATATTAAATTATAAATTCCTAAAAATACATAACATAAACATAAATAATTAAATACATATATGAAGTGGGGGTATTTTTAATAAACATAATATTTATAATCAGGTTAAACATAAAAAAATAAGTTTTAAAAACACCCATGTAGAAATGGGGATTATAAATATACCTTCTCCTACATGATTAATTTCATGATA
Organism: Viscum album; assembly: GCA_963277665.1. Lineage (NCBI taxonomy): Eukaryota > Viridiplantae > Streptophyta > Magnoliopsida > Santalales > Viscaceae > Viscum > Viscum album. Next base: position 260,203,045 of record OY728164.1, on the reverse strand, counting down.
CTCCACCATGGAAATTATATTTTCCACCTACTATTTTATAAAATTATAACATATTACATTGTGTTTCATACATGAATATTATACAAGAATATTCATTAGTTTAATATATATTTATCAACATATAATATCTCTATTTTCAAATTAACCACTTTAGTAAGATCATTTAATTAGTATTTCATACATTTCAATTAATAAAATATTGTTTTCACTAAATTATACATTTTTTCCGATATATTATATAAAATATTAACTTTCCACATAAAAACATTGCCAAATCATTTACATTAAAATCATATTTCCCCAATATTCATGAATTTTATATCCACAACCCCTTCATACCAATACATAACCATATATTAAATAAAATATGCAACTTTTATTATATAAAACTCTAAGATAAAATCATTATCATCTTAGACATAAATCGATTCTATTTTAACTGTTGTGATATTTTATTTATTGTGATTTCTTTAAAACCCCATACATAATTTAATTGAATAAATAATATATAAATTTATTTTAGTAAAATATATAAAATCTCGTAGCATCCTATTGTTAGATACTTGGCCTTCCAATTTTATATCTTTAGGATTTATGAGAATATATACAATGTTTATTAATGTTAAAATTGATTTGTAATTATGAATTTAAAATTTTCTCTAAAAATACATTACATAATTTTCCAAATACGGAAGGTTTAATCATTATTTTTATTATATTTTTTTAATTAAAATGTGTGATTTTTCCTATCAATGATAACTCAAATTCAGATCATCTTAATATATTAATTTCTTCCTCTAATTACACCAATATGTTAAAATTTTTAATAAGATAAACATATATAAGTACCAAAAAATTATATTATTTAAATGATTTAACATGCATGATTTAATCCTCACTATAAGAACGCAGTTTTTCACTTGGGTATCATTACATATGAAATTTAGTGGAATATGATTTAAATGGATTAAAATATTGGTTGCATGCTACATGGCCTAGGCACAATAATTAAAGGAAATGAATGAAGAAAATGAATTGAATAAAATGTTTCAATAAATTTGACTATATCACAGTAATGAAATGATAAGATTGAACCAAATGAAATATTACATGACTTAAAAATTAAACAGAAATGGAATGACTTGAGCATGCCTTGGATTCTGATAGGAGAATTATATGAGCACTCGGGAACCCCATTCGGTTTATAGATATTGATTTTATAGGTTGTGAACCACCTAGATCATAATCCTTCTCTATTCATCGGATACCCGGTATGACACTATAATATCTCTTATATAACATCATAGGATATCTCAGATACACTCTGTGGATTTAGAATTGAAATTTATATTTCATGGTTACAACCCATAGGGAACTATATCATCTTAGACCCATTTAAACATTGATGGTCACCATGGATTAGGTATGCACCTTATTATGGAATGGCTTGGAATATGATCCATGGATTACAGTCTTACCCATGGAAGGATATAGTTCTAACTGAGTTGGAAACCCTTAAGGAATATGTTTCCATGGTTATTACCTTAGGAATTCAGTTTTAGATATCATTACTGATTACCATGTAACATTTTGGAACCATTGAAATTGCAAACATGTTATTTATTTATAAACTAATAATAACCCAATAATGAATTTTTTACATGATTAAACAGCAGTTGAGGGATGAAGCAGGTATTGGGTATCTAGTTACATTGTAAGGATTTACTTTATATATTCATTATTGCACACTGTTAAATTTACATTACATGTGATGGATGTTATAGACACCATTTGGGGTCTCCTATTGAGTTGTATATCAAACCCCCTCCAGGTGTTGTTTAGTACCCGGGGTAGAGTACATGGTTTTAGTTGTTTATAATGTGAAGCATTCAACTTCAAAAAATTGATTTCCTACTATTTAGTATGGATGTTGACAGCATTTGACTCTCAGGATTCCTAGGATTGGATTTCTATTTCCATTATAAATTTGTTGAAATTATTATACCTATAGTCTTGTATCCATATTATATTATTATCTATTACATGGAAAATCATCCCATGTCGTTGAATGTTATTCTAGTTTTTTTGTTCTTGTTATTTTTATCAATATGTTCCATTGTTCCTTCAATTTACATATATTTCTTCCATTATTTACCTATGTTTTCATTCATCCACTGAACAACTCTATAGAATTGAGGGAATTTTCCACCCACAGATACACCTAAGGACCTCGCTTCTAGTCGGTAGCCTCTAGAATTTTGGGAGATGCGCATAAGGCCATGTGTCCCACTGGGCTAGGAGAACCCATTATGTGTCATCTGGGTCTGGGACATCTCAAAGTGATATCATAAGTGTTTTATTTTTTAACATACTATTTGGTAACATAAGATTGATGATTAGGAATGCTTGGGACTTATTCATAAGCCATGATTGGGCTTCGGGAACCTATGTTTGAGGTAAAAACCAAGTTTCCTAAAAAATAATAGTTGCTTTTATTTTTCCTAATACAGTTGATATTATTTCACCAATGGTTGATGAACGTGCTTTGTGGTGTTCTTTATTATTACACAAATTGGGTATTTTCTTTCATCCTTAGTTTTATGATATAATGGAATGGAGCATTGGTACATGCATCATTATACAGACGTATGCCATTGTATTTTCTGTTATGATTATCCCAACTCATCAACTGAGATATTATCCTAAATAAGAATGAAGGGGTATGATTTCGTTATTCGGTCAATAACTACCCAAATATCAACACTACCCCTCAACGACCTGGGTAAACCAACTACGAAATCCATAGAAACATCATATCATTACCATTCTGGGATTGGAAGCGGCTATAAAAATCATGGAGGTCTCAAGTGCTCCACCTTGAACTACATACATGCGGAACACTTAGTGATAAAACCTTCTATCTAACAGTTAATCCCAAACCAAAAATTATGGTGTCTCATATCTTGATACGTCATGATGATTGTTGGATGAACTAACCACTAAGAACTCTTGTACTCTTTCATTAACTCCTCTATTATATCTATAGGATCCAAGATATGTCCATTAATACACAGGATTTTGTCTTTATCTACAGACCAATCCGGAGGAGGGTTATCTCTTAATATACTCTCATGGAGAACCAAAACATCAATATCTAAAAACTATCCACCCATCACCTTACTAAGCAGTGAATAAATAACTGTCAAGGATGAGAGATAACATTACTCAGGTCTATCTGGAAACTACATATGTGTGTCAACCAAGAGGTCCATTAATTTCCATTCATCATTTTCTTCTCATTCTTATTTTGCTTTATTTTTCTGGCTTAGTGCATTTGCAACATCCCTATATACCAAAAAACACGTATAGAAGGTGTGTGATAAATCTCATTGGGCTACCACCAACCTTGTCTATAACATCAACCCCATGTAATAGAAATGTAATAGTGTGATATAATGCACATATAATGTAAATCAGTACAATGTATCTAAATACCCATGCTCTTAATTCTTCCCTCATCTAGTTTCTAGAAAAATAAAAAATCATTATTTGGTTATTAACAGTTTAAAAATAATTCAAGTGTTAGAAATTCCAATGGTTTTAATATGTAACAAGGAAGCCTAAAATGATATATAAATGTTAACTCAAAAAGTATTAACCAAGGAAACTTTGTCCTCAAGAGTGACTAACATAGTACTAACTATAGCATGTAATGGGTAACATTGTAATCCAAGGAGCATATTACATGGAATTCCACAATAAGGATCCTACCGAATCCAAGGTGATATTGCATGGTAAAATATGGCTAAGCTGAGATAGGGACCTATGGGAAGTGACCAAGGAAATATAATCTTGATGGTCGATCAAAGGAGTGTATCTGAGGTATCCAATGGTTATATGTAAAGGTACAAGCAAAACATCTCAGATTTACTGAAAATGAGTCGTACAATAACAATGTGTGCTAAAATATATTTATAGGAAATCACTATAGAATCTACGTATTTTCATTTCCAAAAAACAACACATTAATATTAGTTTGAAATACAGTAATTAAAATATAATTTTCACCTTTTAGTAAACAGACATAACTTTCCCATTTTATAGGCCAACACGCACAACCATCCATTTTACAATAAAATTTCCAACTTATTAAAAAAAACAAACCAAATAATAAAGTATCAATTTTAGGAAAAATATATTTAAATGAACTAAAATTTCAATGAAAAAAATTTAAATGGAATTCACTTTCATTAGAAAATTTATAACCAAACACTAGTGTATGTCAATGGTAGGTACTAAAAAATTGATGAGCACTAGTCACGAGAACACCCCTAGGCACTAGCTAGCTATGAGGCCATAGGAATATCATATATCAGTGTAAAAAACCATAACCAATACTCTTATCACACCCGATCAACAATGAGGGGAAACCCCAATGGCCTAGTTTTCCACAAACATCATCATATTTTAGTTAGGGTTGTCATCATCAGTATTGCTAAGTGAAATAAGGATAGGGACATCGCTGGTTCAATAGAATACTGGTTCTTGTCATCCCACATAGATAACTGGATTTCCATTTTGTGCTCAATCTAGTTTTAAAAATCACATTATATCACATACACGATTTATCAACCAAACCATAAATCATAGTCACAAACCAGCACTTCCACAGCCCAACCCAATGCTTGAACAAGTACCCACACCAAAAAAATTACATACCAATATTAAAACAATGAGTAACACCACATCCCGAAGCATTTTCTAAACAATACATTCAACATTTTTTTAAACATTCAACTCCAAAAATATTCTAATTGGGCCATTTGGTTTACATTCCTAAATAAATTTACCAAAAAAAATTCAAATCATTTATAAAACTGTCCTCAAGTGTGTAATGTCAAATGGGCCTTTAAACCATTTAGAGACCATCTTTATATCAAAATATTCAATGGTTTATGTGTTATATAACACATTAAAAATAACATTAATTCTACCTGAAACCCCAACACACAATTTTGAAATCAAAGAACCATTTTTGAAGGAAATCAATTGGAAATAGAAGATATATCTTTTGAGAGACCAAGGTTCATGATTAATATAATTATTAAGTGTCAAATTTACGTGAATTTCATTTCATGTGTGCACCTAGTTCCCCCATGGATGTCCCAACATCTTACGAAACACAATAAAGATCAATAAAAATAGGAGAAAACATTTTCCACAAATACCACTAACCATTTAACTAAATCTATTAAAACATTACTAATAATAATTTTAAAACCAAAGGAACCATTCCAAAACATTTCACTATAAATCATAAATCCATTAAATGGAATGTAAATCACAAATCAAGGCCTATTGATTATTTAATCCAAGATAATAAGTAAATCCAAGTCTAAATAATAAAACAAGGTCTTAATTTCATTTTTAGAAAACAATAAAAAAAATTATTCGAACACCCTATGTGAATACATTTATAGACATAATAAAAAAACCCAAAGAAATACAATTTTTGAAAATTCACTCAAGAAAAAATGGTTTTAACTAGAAAGGGAAAAAATTGAAAAACATACCCCCACCATGTTTAGATGGGATAAATCTCCAAGGAGAGGAAGAACCAAGATATACAGATGATACACGTGCCTTAGCCATAATAAATCACCCAAGAATTAACCAACCCTAACACTAGGGTTAGACCAAGATGAATACCACCAGAGAAAAATCATATAAATCAATAGGGTAAGAGAAAGAGGGATGAGTAAAATAGGAAATAGTGTTGTTTTCTCTGACATCTTAGTGTATCCTATTTTTTGTAGTCTTTTGTCATGTTCTGACTTCTTTGTGTATCCTATCAACCAAGAGATGATGAGATTAAACTCATGTAAAAGTCATTTAAAATTTAATTACTAGTTTCCAAGGTTCCATTTGAAGCATTTTCACTAGATATGTGAAATGTTTCATTGGGTTTAATGGGTTAAACAATCCATTTAATATAGAAAATCTTTCTATAATGAAGTCCAAACCAAGTCTCACCTGAATAGTAGGTCAAATGTGTCAAAACACTAAAATGAAAATCATGGCATAACATCTTATATGTGATGAATAGAGTTGAGGTTGTAACCACCAATGCATAATCAAATATATAGAAATATCATATCCATATATTTTTAATGATTATAAGAATGGAATATTAATTCAATAAACAACACACGATGAAATCAATGGCCCCCATAGGACAATTACCAAAATCAAAAAACATTATGGATGAGTTATAGACCACCTTACTTAGGGTTGTATGATTCTCCTCCTCTAGTTTTAGCCCTTGATTTGGCTTGGATCAGACATGATCTAAAAAAAGAGAAAAAAACTCATACTCTGATTAGGTGGTCAAGAGTAATAGTGAAAGAGAACAGATCATGAGTACTCTAGTGCTTACCATTTCACATACATCATGATGAACATGAGCATGGATGGATCCTGAATGAAGGAGGTATCTTCATTCCTAACTTGGATATTCAACAGGATCCGAATTAAGATCAATTTTGGTTAGTCGTGATAGGTAATCATACCCAGATAAACCTCTGGTGGGAATATTAATCTTGTTATGTTTTTTAATGCCTTGGAATATGTTCCATGGACTACACTGTTACCTATTTAAAGATATAATTATTAATTATTTGGAGACCCCTGCGGTCTACGTTTTCTTAGTAATTCTATTTGGACTTCATTATTATATATAATTAAATGATTCATTTTTACATATTTGAAACATTTCAATTTCTAACATGTGTATTATTTAAAAATTGATAATAATAAAATAATTAATTTTTTACATTTTCTCGCACCAGCTAAAGGTTGTAGCTAGAAAAGCGACATTTAGTTAAATTTTACTGCTTTACTTTATATATTAATTCTTGCACACTATTACATTATTATTACTTAGGATGGTGGTTATTGTGGACCACTATGAGATATCCCACACCCTCTCTTGGTGATATTTGGTAATTTGGGAAGATTACATGGTTAATGGTGTTTTAAGAGGGATGCATACAGATTAAAAAACTTAATTTCTAGATTTTTAATACGTCTCTTGATAGAGAAGGACTAACATAGATCGTGTAATGAATTGGATTGTCTGTGATTTAATTTATACATTTGTGGAACATGTTATTCATATTTTCTTGTGTCCTTGTTTTCTATTTTTCTAGAAAATAATATATCATCATATGTTGTTGAATTTATTCGAGTTGTTTTAGTTATATTTACTATTTTAATAACCCATCAATTTTCATTGGCTTGAGAGTATAACATGTCATTACCCAGACATAAGTGACATCCCCAAGATTCCAATGGTTGGAAATAAATGATGAAGGGTTTCATATACAATTGGTGGATGATTTGATTTTTAAGAAGTAAACGGATAAATTAACAAATCAGGACATAAAATTTCACTAAATAATGCATGAACAAAATAAAGACAACACATCAACTTTTTTCATATCAAAACCAATCCAAACTATGAAATTGAGGAAGAGAATGAAATTATCAAATTAAAAAGTGGAAGGAAAACTAAAAACTACCAAAATAACACAGGACTCCATTCCTGACAAGCTCCATGCTCTAGATTCCCCAAACCACCCAAGTATCAAGAGGTGATGCTTAAAACATGTGATACATTATATTTTCTCGTGTACAAGAAGTAAGAATCTGCAAAAGCACAAAAGTGAAAATTTTGGGGTGAGTATAACATTCATTGGATTTTCCCTCAAGGAAATATATACTCACACCACTAGGATATATGATTTAGAAAAATTTACATAAAATAGTTTAGAATAAGAAATTTATCTGATCAGTTTATAAATTCATATAAGCATGTTTCCAAAACCATTTATAACCAAAGGAATATAAATAAAATGGGATCCAATTTTTCTACAATTTATTTCTCTATAAACAAATGATTTAAAACCATTTTCAATATTCATTTGGAAAATCCAATCCATTCCAAACATCCACACAACCAAGAAGGCATGCTACAATATCCCATTTCCATACTCATGAGTGATTACACATCGAACTAGTAAGTCGTAATAAGGTAATTATATCTGTAATGACCCAAACTATTATTAATAAAAATTCTTCATTATCTGATTAAATATATTATTATGTAAAAATGTTATATAAAACATTTTAACTTCAATGGTTTTTTTGGATTTTAAAATAGCTTTATGAGTTGTTACCATTGATAATATAGTAGTTGAACAGTGATCACATGATTATTATATATATATAGTTTTAACGGATCCAATTTACACAGAAAAAGGAGGTGATGGCCTCATCTAGTAGAAATTACCTATATGAATCCCATTTATTGGAGCTCAGAAAAGAGGTAACATAAATGGGATATACTCTTGACCAATCCCAAGTCGATCTCCAACACATTATATTTGAATGTCATCACGTACATAATATGTGTAGGATAATATAAATTACCACCCAAGAAATGTTATCTGAGCCACCCCAAGATTCTGCCACCATCGCACACCTTACCATTAACAGTTATGTAGGTGTTATAATGGGTTATGTAACAAGACTTTAGAACTATGATTATGTTCATTATTTTTGTACAAAGAATATACATTCATTTAATTATTGTTAGTTTGTATATGGTTTTTAAAGCACAATTAATATTTATAGATAATATTTAAATTCAATTAAGAAATCAATTTTGATGAATTAATGGATTTTTAAAATAATTAATATTTTAAAAAAATATTTTTTCAAAATTTATTTATTTTTAAATAAAAATGATCATAAAATTTTTATTAATTCTGTTGTATTTTTTATTATTCTTTGAATACTAATTCTATCAAAATCCATGAATTTCCAATAAGTGTCATTTTTTATTTTAAAAATGGAAATTCACATATTTAGAAAATTATTTAGAAAAAATTGATATCATTTATGGATTCTGGATATCGAAAGTATCTAATGTTGAAATTTTCATAATTTTCATAGATAGTGGATATTTTTGGTAAAAATTAAATACTATTTAAATATATGATTTCTTTTATGACATCAAAATGACCACATAGTGATGTAATATAATACTATAAAAGGTATTTTCGGCCTAAATATGTTTTAACATTAAAATAATGTGATTTTATATTTGTTTTACTTGTTTTATGGTGCCTTAGATTACCCTCAAAAACTTATACAATATTTTATCTTTTTTAAATGATTTCCTTGAGAGTGTGTCTCAACTCCCATAAGAAACCATAATATTTTAATAAGTTTGGCCATTGGCATTTTAAAATATTTTTTCACTCCCCATTGGAAATAACTATGGGAAAAAATGGTTTGTTTGTGGTTTTGATTAGTTTAATGTGTGGTGTCCAAAACCTAAATAATAAAGAATTCACTCTCATTTCCTATATAAACCCACTGAATCTCCTATTCCACTTCACTAAAACCATTTGGATCTCGATCAAACACTGCCATTATCTCTCAAGAAACATTCCAGGTCTCCCCAATCTCCCATGAAGTCTATCTAAAGCCTCTCTTATTCCTTTGAGATCACACATCCAAGTAATGGATTTATTTCTTTCTCAATTTTGTCCAAATTTCATTATGTGGTTATAACATTTAATTTTCAATTAAAAATGTTAGGGCATGATTTATAACCTACACCATACGACCCTTGTTGTGTTTGATAGATGAGATACATATTTCTCTCTCATTAATGCCTCCCATGAACATCCATTACCATACTAAAATTCCTGAAGCAGTTTATCACTTCTCATTTACATTCAAGAAATTCTTTTATATTAGGCATCAAAATTCCATTACATATGTTGGGATATTATTTTAGATAAACCTCTCAATGTAAATATCAAGTATAAATTATTAGATATACCTTTATCTCTCATCAACCCTATTTACAATTTCTATTTGACATCATTATGCTACCAATGTTACTCCAAAATTTCCCATTCCAAAATCATCATATAAGTGAATGCCCTACCAATTTCACCATCCTGGGTACTCAGCTTTATGAACATGTACTTGTTTATTGGGGACATATATCAATTTATTCCACATATCATAATTTTGAAATAAATTATGATGATCAGTGCATCTAGGTTTTATGATCCATGTGGCACAAAAATTCCTGAAATGAAAAGATTATAAACGGTGAGCCCTGATAGCACTCCACTGCATTGGGAAAAGATTAGTATCATGATATGTCAAGTGTAATGAGGGATTACTCATGATAATTCAAGATCAATTAATTTTTACTCATTATAATTCATGTACAATGATGTCTCACCCATGCTCCATGGGAAATGAACTATGGATCATCTTAATATCATGTTAAATATTATTTCTACATTTCCTTGTTATGATAATCATGCTATATCATGACTTTGTGTTCTAGTTTCTATTGTTCTCCATTCATATTCATATTTTCTAATATGTAATATATTCTTCATGTTATTCCTTGTTTACTCCCTTATAGGTCTTTATAGCTTACCCTTTTTTATGCATGTCCTCAGGCTATCCCATATATTGCAATGTATGCTGGAAATATGTCGTTATGTAAAAGAAGAATTCAATAATGATGATTTGTTTTATGTCAATAGTTGTAATGTAATGTTCCTAATATTTCCAATAAACAAGACCTATTTATTGTTAGAGTTGTCTTAAGTACATGTTTATGAAATGAATCATGTATGTCTATGTAATAAAGAGAATGGTTGTTATAGTAGGAATCAAAGGGTAGGTTTAGTTATTATTGGGATTAGGATTAAGAAAACCGTAGAGAAATCCATAAGGATAACACTATGTATAATAATAAAAATCAATAAATTTTTGTGAGTATAGAGTAAGTGGTTTTTCAATAAAAATAATTCTTTGTCTGGATATGAACTAGTATAGGAAGCTCTAGCATAGATGTATATAAGGGTAAAACCCGAAAACACCACTTTGAGCTAGACTCGAATGGAAAATGGTGCACGAAAATGGGCATTTCCACACTCTTGGTTATGAAACTCCTAGGGGATATGATTTGGTAAATTTATAAGCATAGTATGAACCATTATTAAGGGAATAAGAAAAATTCCCCTTAATAATATATGTTGGGAAGTTGATTATGGATAGAATATATTGAATCCTATAAATTCATAATTTAATGAAATAATTTTAATTTATAAGTTATAACTTTTTTAATGGATTCCTATTTCTATGATACTCCTAACATTCCTTTTATTCCATCAAATGTCTATTAATAGGAGGACTCGGGCAAAAAACCGATGCAAAAATCAAGGTGAAGACTATTCTAAGGAGATTCCAAATCCGATGGGAGTGGGAATCAAAAACAATTTCACGATACTCTTTTAGTTAACTCATGTTTTGAATAGAAACATGGGTCAAGAGGAATATTCAACCCCCCCCCCCCCCAATAAAGAACAAGTCACAATTGAGTGCTTTATGAGAAAAAGGACCCTACATTTAATGGATCATTTGATCCCTAAATTTCTGAACAATGGTTCAACTCTATTGAAATGATCATCTCGATTATTCAATGATCTGTAAAAGAGAAGGTTCTTCTAGATGGTTATTGTATGAAGGGTGAATATTATCAATGGGGGACATTGAACAAAAATACTAAGCCTCAGGAGGTGACCTAGACATTGGAATGGATGACTATTAGGAAAATGATTTTCAATAAATACTTTTTGGGCACCCTCAAACTTAAGATGGAAAGATAATTCTTTTCTTCCAAGAAAAAAATATGATGAATCCATAGGAGCGTATGAGGAAAACATCAAAATTATTGCATGATATGCATCTGTCATTATCATTACCCTCGAATACAAGTTTGAAAAATTCTTTGGTGGGATATAACCTAGCCTATGGAATTCCCTGGAGATTTGTGACTTGCATAATTATTAGAAAATTGTCCAATGTGCCCTCATAGTTGAAAAAGAGATCGGTGAATCTCAAGGGTATCATGGGGATAAGAAGTGTAATTTTGACATTAATTTTGCTGGTCTTATGGATAAATACAATGGTGCAAAGAAATTATAGCACCTCACTTTCCTAATGTGTGGAAAGAAGAACCCAGAAAATTGCATGGGGGCGAGGAAATGTTTTAGGTGTGGAAGTGCAGTGCACCTAGCCATTAACTACTGACAAGATAAACTGACTACTATAACAAAGGAGATGAATTCCCAGTTTAACCCTCAACGTATTTTTCATTACATCATATGCAAATAACTAGGGTAATTTTTAAACAAGTGCCCTATGAAAATGGTTTTTAGAGGCAGCCAACAACCTCCAAGGAAGCAAAAGAATGACTTTTCCATCACTACCACTGATGTGAACCTTGAAAATGATGTGCTGACAGGTAAACAAATTATTCATTAAAAAATAGAAACTGTGCTTTTTAATTATGGTTCTAAAAATATTATTATATCCTGAATTTTTAGTATAACAATCCTAACACCAACCAAAAAACATGTATGTAAAGATGTCGGTGTGAATGGAAAATGGGGCAGTCATTGCATAAAATTAATATAACTTCTTTCATGTCCCAATACCTAAATTAAACTTCCCAGAAAACCTATTCATACTCCCTGTAGTGTAATTTTTTTCAATACATGGCATGGATTAACATTCCTTATATAGAGAAAACATAAATTTTCATGAGAGGGAAATCAGTCTTCATATGGGGAATCGACCCCCGATTTTGTACTACTGGAAGTAGGAGGATGAATCTTTATTAGAAAAATCATCTCAAGGGTGTATATTAGTATCTTATGAGCATACATTTCATTCTTTTATTATTGAGTCTATGGAAGAAACCATCCATGAATACATGCCTATATTTAGGGAATTTGATGAAATGTTTCCCATGAAATTTTCTTTGTTCTTCTCTGAGAAGAGATGTAGAATTATAACTTGATCTTTTTCTCGGGGTATTTCCAATATCAAATAATCCATATAGAATTGTTTTTTAACTTTGGTATCTAATGAAACAATAACAGAAGAATATGGATAAAGGATTTATACGCCCAAGAGCTTCACCACGGGGTGCAGAAGTCCTCTTCGTCAAAAACAATGATGTGTCAATGTGCCTTTGCATTGATTATTGTGAGCACAACATAATCACCATAAATAACAAGAATAATCTTCACAAAATTGATGAATTTTTCTATTAGATATGTAGAGAACAATAAATCTCCATGGTGTATTTTTAGTCAGGATATTACTAAGTAAGGTTAAAGAAGGAGGACATCCACAGGACTGTTTTTTGTCCAAGGTACAACCAATATGCATTCATAGTAACATCTTTTAGACTAACTAATGATACATATATATTCATGGAATTGATGAATATATTATTTAGAAAATACATTGAAATTTTTATGGTACTCTTTATATATGATATTATAATATAAACTAGAACCAAGGAGGAGCATTAGGAGAACCTAATCACTATACTAGAGACATTGCAAAAGGAGAAGCTCTATGAAAAGTACATCAAGTATGAGTTATGGTTAAAGGAAGTCTCATTAGTGGGTCATATCATCACAAGAAATGGGATATATATGGATCCCTCAAGGAAAAATGTAATTGGGGAATGGCCAAGGCCAACATAGTTGAAGGATACCCATAGCTTCCGGGGGATAGCTGGATGTTATCGTTGATTTGTGAGATGTTTCTCACAATTATCAAACCCTCTTACCAAGATAACGTGGATGGGAGTAAAGTTTTCTTAGTAAAAATAATTTAATGAGATATTCATATATTTGAAAAGGACGCTTGTCGTTGCCCTCATGCTCACAATACCCATAAGTGGAGAACATTTTGTGGTATTTAGTGACGCTTTGAAAAATGGCATGGGTTTTGTGTTAATATAACATGACAAATTCATTGCATATGCATCAAGGCAATTGAAATTTCATGAGAAAAACTATCCAACACATGATATAGATATGGTTGCAGTAATCTTCACAACTAAAATATGAATTAATTACCTCTTTGGGGAGAAGATTGAAATATACATGGATCCAAAATTCTTCAAGTATATATTCACACAGAAAGAGTTGAACCTGCCCTAATGAATATGGTTAGATCTGATAAAAGGCAACTATTTATCAATCTATTACCAACATAATAATGTGATCTAGGTGGTGGATGCTATGAGTTGAACTGAACCAGTGATACAATCATTAATGAGCATTCAAAAGGATCTAATCTTCTTCGATTTGATGATCATGGACATGGGAATCGTAAAGAAGGGAATATCATCAATCCTTTCACAAATAATTGATAAACCATATCTTTTGGAAATATTAATGAATTATTAACAGTGTGATTTGGGAATTCAGAAGAAAGTGGAAACTATCAAAAAATGTAATTCCTCTGATTTCAATGTTAATGAAGGATGAATTGTGAGATTTTGGTAAAGAATATTTTTTCCATCAAATCCATAGTTGAAGAAGGAAATTTTGGATGATGTGCATAGTTGGAATTTCTCTATTCACCATGGAAACAAAAAGAATAATTGAGATCTATGAGTGATTTATTAGTGGTAGAACATGAAGAGGGTGATCACTGAGTACACATAAATGTTCCTGGTATGTCAGAAAGTGAAGGTTGAGAGGAATAAGTATAATGGGATGATGAAACCATTACCCATACCAATATAGAAATAGGAGCACATCACCATGGAATTTGTCACCAGACATCCGAAGACATCCAAAGGGAAAAAAATTCTTTATGGGTTTTCATGGATTGTCTTATGAAGATGTCACACAACATTGCAATTTGGGATGATTTCTCATTGGATCATTAGGAACATATATATATATATATCAGAAAAGTGGTAAGACTGCACAGACTTCAACTATTTATTGTATCCAATCAAACTCCAAGATTCACCTCTATGTTCTAAAAGAAGTGACTTCCACATGATATGAATACTAAGCTAATCCTATGTATGACTTATCATCCTTAAACTGATGGCCAATCTGAGTGGACTATCCAAACACTTGGGGAAATTTTGATATAATTCTCAACATACTTCAATAGAGAATGGGATTAGCATCTTCCTCTATTTTAGTTTTCATTTAATAATAGTTTCCACTCATGAAAATAAATGGATTATTATGAAAAACTTTAGGAGAAGAGGTGTATAAGAAAGGCATGTTGGGATGATATTGTGGAGAGAAAACTCTTAGGTCCAGAAATGGTTGAGGAAATGGGGGAGAATGTTATGACCATCCAAGAACACATTAAATTTAATCAGAGTTGAAAAAATATATATATTGATAATTGATGATGAGACCTAGAGATTGATGTTGGAGATATGGTATTCCTATGAATATCACTTTGGAAGACAGTTAAGTGATTTGGGAAGAAAGGAATGCTTTTTCCAAGGTACATAGGCCTTTTTGAGATCCTTGTTCACATTGAAGAAGTGTCCTATCGACTAGAACTCCCACCAAACCAGTCTCATGTACATGATGTATTCCAAGTATCACTCTTGAGTATGTACATAACTAAATAATAACATGTACTCAATCCATAGGGGGTACCATTAGAGAATGACCTCTCCTTTGAAGAGAATTTTGTGATGATCTTAGATCGTGGATAAAAATCTCTACAATATATGAAAACACCACTCAGTAAGGTTTTTTGGTGAGACAACAAGTTTGAAGAAGCAACGTGGTAAGAAGAGGAATTGATGAATCAGAGATGCCCATATCTATTTTAGAGTGGGAAAAGAAAACTTCAAGGGATAATTTCATAAGGGTGGAAGATTCTAACGACCCAAACATTTATTAATTTAAATTAATCTTGATCTAATTAAATGCATTATTATGTAAAATGGTTATATAAAAACATACAGTTCGTTGGTTTTATTTCATATGATTTTAAATTACCATTAGGAATTGATACCTTTGCAAATATAGATGTTGAACAATGATAACATGATTAGTATAAATAGAGGGCTTTAATAAATAATATTTACTCAGAAAAAGGATGTGGTGGACTTATTTAGTATAATTTCTCTATATGAAACCAATTTGATGGATCTCAAAAAGTAGGTAGCATCAATGGGAATTTCTTTTGACCAAGCCCAAGCTGAACATTAACACAGTAATATTGAAGAAAATTGCTTATGTGAGAAATTGAAGTCAATAGAGATTACCAAATGATCGATGTTATCTGATCCACCCCAAGATTTTATCACCATCGCACACCATACCATTAGTACTTATGTGGGTTTTATAATCGATTACGTAACAAGAACCTTTCACTACGTTTATGTTCATTATTTTGGTATAAAGAATATACATTTATTTTATTATTATTACTTTTAAAAGTTTTATAAATCACAAATTGAAAATTTAATTATTATTAAAATTCAATTAAGATATTTATTTTTATGAATTACTAATTTTTTTGATAATATAATATTTTAATTATATATTATTTCAAAGTTATTTTTTTAATAAATATAAATGATTGATTAATATTTATCGATACAATTTTCAATGTTGTTATTGTTTGAGAATTTTTTTTCAAAACCCAGGAATTTTCAACAAATGTATGTTAGAATATTAAAAATGTAAATTCACATATTTAAAAATTTATTTAGATATATTGAATTTTGTTTTTGGATTCTGGTCACCGAAATTATCTATAGGCGACTCTTTCATAATTTTCTGAGAGAGTTGACTTTTTGGATTAAAATTAAATACCATTTAAATATAATATTTGTTTTATGACATCATAATGACCAAATAGTGATGAAATAATATACTATAAAATGTATTTTAGGCCAAAATATGTTTTAACAATAAAATAATGTGATTTTAGTTTTTTTATTAATTTTATAGTGCCTTACTGTACCCCCCAAGACTTATAAAATATTATATCTTTTTAAAATTATTTCATTAACTATATGAATCACCTACACATAAGAAAGCCTAATATTTCAATAATTTAGGCCATTTTTATTATAAAATAATTTTTTCTTCTCCCTTTGAAAAAAATGGGAAAATCAGTGGTTTGGTTTGTGGTTTTGATTAACTTAATGTGTGGTGTCCAAAACCTAAATAATAAAGATTTCTATCTCCTTTCCTATATAATCCCACTCAATATCTCATTACTCTTCTCTAAAACCATTTGGAGCTCGACTGACCTATTCCCTCTCCTCTATATAATCCTTATATGGCACCTGAACCTCCAAAGAAGCCTCTCTCAAGCCTCTCTCAGGCCTTTGGGATTACAATTCCACATAAAGGATTTATTCATTTATATTTAATTCCCCAAATTATTTAAGTTGTTATAACCTATTATTTTCCATTAAAAATGGTGAGTTTTAATTTTATACCTCTTCCATACTTCTTTTATTATGTTTTAATGATGTTAGACCTCTTTATCTCTCAATTATGCATCCCATTTTCGTCTGTTACCATGCCGAAATTCTGAAAAAAAATTCTCTCATCTCATTTACATTAAATCAATTATTTTATATTGTACATATAAATTCCATTAAATATTTTTGTATATTATGTCCCGTGAAACCCTCACTATAAATTTCATTTATAAAATATGATAGTCCACTTTCAATCTCATCAACTCATTTTATGATTTCTATTTGACTTCGTTAGGCTATCGAAATTACACCAAAAATTCTCATGCCAAAATCATTGTGTAAGTGAATACCATAGCCATTTATCTATTATGGTTATTCAACATTATGAACATGTACATATTTATTCAACACTTAAAATTATGTATTCCATATATCTTATTTGTGGAATAAATTATGATGTTTAATTATTCCATGTTTTATGATCCATGTGGCACACTTTTGCATGAAATGATTTGTTTAAAAAGGGTGTGCCGTGAGAGCGCACCAATGCATTATGACTTGTTTTCTATCTTATTGGGCTTTATAGCTTACCCATTTTTTATGAATTTCCCCAAGTTATCCAATGCAATTATAAGTATGATATAATGTCGTGTTCATGAAAAATATGTTTTCAATTAACATGATGTGTTTTATGTTCTATGTTGTCATCTAATGTTCCTAATTTTTTCCAGGACACTAGACTTATCGATCCTTATAGATTTCTTAAGTGCATGTTTATATAATGAATCATGTTTATGTGTGTATTAAAGAGAATGGGTGTAATAATATCCCATGAAAAAATATACTTTTTTCACTAAGAACATGGTAATATTTCAACCAAACCACATAAATAAAACATGAACACACACAACATTTTTTTCTAATGATCATGCAAAAACACATTTTCAATATACCCAACTTTTTATTAAAACCCATTTTTTAATTAAACCCATTTATATGAAAAACCATTTCAATAAAAAAATAATGAAATCCCCATTTCCAGAAAGAATTTAGATATTCCATAAAATTCATAATTTTAAATCCCCATTTTACATTCAAGAAACTGAATCGCATTTCAAAACAATTCGTCAAGATCACACAAGTTCACCCAAAACCATAACTCATCATTAGAGAAGATTTATTCCTTAATATTCAAAATAAATTCTATTAAAATCAACCAATTTGAATCTAATAAAATCAATTTTTTCTAGAGGAGAAAAAATATAGTCCACCTACCTCAACGATCTGGATGAAAACTGACAATAGGTGAAGAATGCACACACAACCTGGTTAAAAATCCCAAAATCAGTCTTAGATCTCTTCTCGTACCATCTACAAACCCAAATTTCATCATATTTGGCACCCGAAAAATTGATATACCCATAATAAAACTAGATTTAAAATATAAATATGATAGGAGAAGTTGATCTATGTTTATCTATGAAACGAGACCAGAACGGTGAAGAACATCACTTACTATTTGAATTTGCCTTGAAAATGACAGGGGAGGGCTCTAGATTGATTATGAAAAACTCATGATAGGTTCCACAACCATTAATGGATAAAAAAAGAATCAGAACTATTTATAAGAAATAACGAGCAACATGAATAAAAAATAGTCAGTTCTTGAAAAAATGGATCATACTTTTTCCCTATGCAAGGTTAGACCGTACAACTAGATAATCCATGAGGTAACCATGCATTAGCTACATCCTTAAGGAAATCCTTTTCTGGATTCCTCTCATGGTGTCCATAAATATTCTCTAAGCATTCCAAATATAATACATGAAAAATGATACTATGTACAGTTTCTCCAAGGATATCTGCATAGTTTATACAAATCGTGCATAGCCCGTGCACATGTACATTTTCCCAAAAACGTTGTGAATGTTTAGCAAACACTTCCAACCATCACCCTTACATAAAATTCATCACGTAAGGGTTACTTACCAGACACCATAGGTATATGATTCTCCACACCGTTGTTCTTACAGTCCTCTAAAATTAGAAAACCATAAATTCCCTAAAAGAGTTCCAACCATAGCTCATTCATTTCCATCTCGCCATCCTATGTTTCTTCTTGAATCTAACAATGGTTCCATAAAACCCGAATGAGGCCGATATTTTCTTCATGGAAGGATTTCTCTTTCTTATACACAATCATCCCTAGGATATGTACCAATGAAGCATCCAACTCTGGTTCGATGTGATCCCATCTGATCACATGATCTGGATCAGGCTGATACTTCTTCAACTGGGATATGTGGAACACATTATGAACCGAATTGAACCATGGTGTATATTACAACCCATATGATACCTCTTCAATATTTTCAAATATCTATAAATGGTCAATGTATTGTGGAGATCACTTACCATATTTCTAAAAATGACCATGCCCAAACACTGGTGCAATCCTCAAAATCACATGATCACTCACTATGAACGAAAATTGTCTTCTTCGATGATACAGATAAGATTTATATCAAATCCATGCCATATCCATCCTATTTCTGATCAACTGAATTGTCTATAATGTTTCCTAGACTATACTAGGCCCATCTCATGATGTATCCCCTGTTTCCACCCATCAAAGAGGATAATGATAAGGATTCCCATCAAATGCTTCATACAGAACAATATGTGTCAAGTCCTGATAGCATTAATTATACAAGAACTCCACTAATGGTATGTTCTCTTCCCATGAGCTACCAAAATCCTTAACACAGGTCCATATCATTTATTCTAATTTCTATATAATCATTTCAAATTGTCCATTCATTTGAGGATGATACACCATAATCACAGTCAATTGTTTCCCCTAGTCTTTCTATATGGATTTCCAGAAATGAGATGCAATCCTCATTTCACTATCTAACATGATTAACATCGGTATTCCATCTCTCTTTAAAACTTTTTAGATGTATACTCTGGGTAGATCCTCCACCATTTGACCTTACCAAGTTGGAATGGAATGAGTTGAGTTGATATGTTGATCCACTATCACCTATATGAAATCATTTTTGTAAACCATTATTGGGATACTTATAACCAAATCGATCGCTATCTGCTCCCATTTTCACAATAGTCTAGGTAATAACTACAACATATCCACTTTTCACTAATTCTCTTCTTTAACAAGCTGAAATGATATGCACCTTGAAACAAACTTGAATCATATTTCCATCCCTCAACGGTCTCCCTACATTTGAGTTTTGAACTCATAACCAGGAATTCTGCATCAGATTTTTTGTACCTCTTTGACCTTCTTTACCAAATAAAGAACAATTTAAACTGAAAAGAAAACTACATCATCACCTAGATCATCCCATTCCTAATGTATTTTGGAAAGGACCGACATCAATTGCCATTAATTTGAAAAATATTTTTTTAAACTACAAATATGAATTCCATCTAAATTCATCAGCCACTGAATTTACTTTCCCTGTTGTATAAATTAAGTAAAACTTAAAAATTTTGAGATAATGCATCCATCTCATTTGTCTCAAATTAAAATCTAGTTTTGAGAAAATATGTTTCATGGTATCAAAGTCCATGAACACAATAAATTTATCACCCAAGTGGTAATGAAACCAAGTCATCAGGGCATTGAAAAATGCAGCTATATCCAAATCATTTTTGGGTAATTATTCTCATACACAATGAAATTATTTGAACCATAAGAAACACCATGTTCTCCTTGCATGAGAACACATCCCAACCCAGATCCTGATGCATCAAAGTACACCACGTACCACTATTTTGATTCTAGAAAAATCAAGATAGGTTCCTATGTATGATGAACATTCATATATAGGATAGATATATAGAATTTTTTATTCTAATTGAATGGAGAATTATTATTTTTCAAATCATTAAATGGAGATTATAGTCATGTGAAATCAATAAAAAAGTATTAGTAGTATCAAGCTAGACCATGAAAGCATTATATCTCAATGACAATATCTGGTGGTTTTCACGAGATAACATCTGCTTTCTTCACTGGATCCCCAAGAAAACTCTTTTCAGCAATTACATTTCCATGAAAGCATACATCTTGTATCCAAAAATCACACTTTGACAATTTGGAATTCAAATTAAGGTCTCTTAGGATTTCCAACACTACCGTCAAGTGTTTCTCATGATCACACCTTGTCCTACAGTACATAAATATGTCTTCTATAAAAATAATAAGAAAATAATCCAGATATCCCTGAAATATCTGATTTATTAATGATATAATGACCACAATGGAATTTGTATGACCAAGAGCCATGACATCGTATTCTTAGTGGCCATATCTGCTACTAAAATTTGTCTTCATAATATCTTCCTTAAAAACTCACAATTGATGTTATCTTATACATGAAGTTAATTTTAGAGAACTATTGAGCTCCCCATAGTGGATAAAACTGATCATTAATGCATGGAAGTGGATACTGATTCCTTATCATAATTTGGTTAAGCATATGATAGTCCAAAAACATTCTTAGAGTTCCATATGCTTTCTTCATGAACATGACTGGTGATACCCAAAGATATATAGTTGTCTGAATGAAAACAGTGCATTCATGTTTCTCCAAATGCAAATTCAGTTCTCTTAATTCAATTATTGTCATCCTATAAGACTGAATGGAAATAGGATTGGTCCCTGGAAGGATATCAATTGTAAACTTCATATACCTTATAGGTGGTAACCATGAGAAGTTACAGATAATGCATCTGGAAGTTGATCCACAACTGGTGGAAAACAATCTTCTTCAATATCATCCTTTGATGCCATGTTTTGTACTGCCAACTCATAGAAGATCATTCCCACCATTGGTGGAAACAAACTCATTTCGCCTTTATTTACAACCATCACTCATCTGTAGTGATCCTCGATGATATCTTTAGTCATGAAACTAACATACCTCCTATAACTATAGATGTGAAATGTGACCATGGTCAGATAATACATACCCAGGACTACATCATATACATCCATCTCCAAAAGTGATAAGTCCCACTTCAGCTCAAATACCTCAAAAATTAATGTACAAGCTCTACACATGAAGGCTCGATCTTCCCTTTCACCTATAAGAGTTTGGAGTCTTATCAAAGAAGGAATAATCTCATGGAAAGCGTAGAATGTCAATAGCATGAGAACAAAAGATGTAATGAGACGAACCAGTATCAAATATGACATACATATGGGTATGATTAAAAAGAATCATACCTCTCAATATAGGCAGTCCATCTTGATCATCCAAAATCATCTTCTCAGTTCCATAAAATTGCTTTGTAAATTTACTCTGATCCATGTCTCTTTGATAAGACATCCATTGATGAGGATTCATTGTATTCCTAGAATCCCCATGACTAGCTCTACTCTTCTGATGAGACACACTCTACTGGCATCATCCTTTCAAATCTTTTGATGCTTGTGACATCTGAGAAGTCTCTTTAGAATCTGACCTCGATGAACTATGACAAAATAAATTAAAATTTCGTATATTGTTGTAGATAAGGAATTATTTTTAAGGTGTTGTACATTCTTGCTTTATGTGGTCAGTGTTATTACATTGGTATCCTCTCACTTGATTTTTTGGGGGAGGAAAATGATTTATTGATCCATATGTAAGATTTTGAGTCTCACTCCCACCATAGAAATTGGTTTCCCTCTTCCACTTTCTCCCAACATTAGAGTTCCCACCATTTTAAAAAAAGGTATCAACAAACAACCTCCTTCCATAGCTTTTAAGATGTTATGTTCAACCACTGTTCCTCTTTTCACTATCTCTGTATAATCCATAATACAAATCACTGCAATAATCGATCACATTTCTTTCCTTATCCATGATTCAATGATGCATTCCTTCAAGGATTCATTCACTGTCACTTTGGGTGAAATCATAAAAAATTAATTTATTTATCCACATACTCAGTGTCATGGTGATTTTACTAAATTATATTAATGTTGTTTGTAGACCCTTGGATCCTAAATGTGTGAGGAACGTTTTTTTTATTAAAAATATCATAAAATTCTCCCACAATAGGACCTGATTCTCTTTAGCATGAATCACTTGTTCCCACCACTGGCATAAAAGATCCTCAAGAATATAATTCTATAGCATTAAATTCTTTTCTACTGGTGTGATAATGAAATTGAGAATACAGTTCATCCTATTTAGCCATACCACTTCCTTTTCTAGTTCAGAAGTACCAAGGGAGATAGGTGGATTCTATTTCATAAACTAGATGGAATGATGCACATGTATTTGATCATACATCTGGTTACCCATATCCACATCATGAAATTATTAGAAGATGATTTGAACCATTTCATTGTTCACATATGGTCCAAGTGCAACGATGTTCTCTTTAGCTCCATCAAATTGGTTCCAAAAACGCATATCAGTTTCCATTTTCTAAACAATAACCAGTCATTATGTATCACTACCTAGAAACTGATTGGCTTAACGATTCAGAATCTATCACATAAACTATCCCAATAATGAATTACAACAAAACAATTTCCATGTTCAACCTATTTTCAAAACCAATTCACCTTTTCAATTTTGAAAATCAAACCATATTAAAAATACATAATTCATACTCTTTTCAAAATCTATAATTTGATAACAAATTCATCATTTATCAAATAAATAAACATGAAATAAAAATACAAATCATATATCAAAATGAAGCATACAATCCATGTGGGTATTAATTCTTATGAAATTCATGTCATTATTGTCTCATTCGCTAATCCCATGACAGTGAGATTCAAAAATCCTATCAGTGTCTCTAAAATACATATGTACCCAAATCCTTTGTAATTTTATATTCAGCATAAAAAATGTTAGATACAACGTTTTATTCCCTAAATTTCATTTTCCAGTTTTCCTACTTCATTCAAATACCAAAAAATGAGGAATAGACAAGAACGAATTCATCCATAATACATTGAAACAAAAAACAACTTGTTAGGAAAGGACCCAATAAGATTATACTGTTTTACATTACCCGCTAATTATCCAAGGCATTAGAGTACAGTGAGTAATTACATGGCCTTAATAGACATCCCCAAGATGATAATGGCAAGAAATAAATCACAAATGGTTCCAAATACAAGTGGTGGAAGACATACCCTTTAATAAATTAACCACAAAACCATCGGACCATAACCAAACCATTCACTAAATTATGGATGAACAAATGAAAGGCAACAAAATTACGTTATTCATATCAAAACCACTCCAATGCGTATAATAAAGGAAGAACAAACAATTTTCACAGTCAACAGTCGAAGAAAAACTAAAGACTCCAAAAATACCACAATAATTCATGCTTCACAAGCTCCATCCTCAATAACAACCGATGAACCCAAGTATCATGGGGTGGTGCTAAAAACATGTGATACTTTGCATTTCCACGTGTCCCAAAAGATAACATTTACAAAAGAACCAAAGTTAAAATGTAGGGGTGATTATAAGAATCAGTAGTTTTTACCACAATTAAATCCCTACTTGTGCCACTATGATAGAATAATTAGAAACATTTACATAAAATGTATTATAATAAATAATTTCTCCAAATTGATTAAAACTACATAGAAAGATATTTCCAAAACCATTTATAACCAAAAGTATACACGTGAAATTGAAACCAATTATCCTAAAATTAAGTTTTTTTAAAAAAAATGGATATTTAGAACCATTTTCAGTATTCCATTATGATACCCAATCCATCCACATTTCCACACAATCAATCATGCATGCTACACGGTGACTGTTCCATACTGATGATCATTTTCTCATCGATTTTCCCAATCACTATAATTTAATTAAATCCCAAGTTACATTTGACTAAGTCACCGATCACATGGTCATGTTTCAAATAATACCCATAAATTCAATAGGAAAACACCAACTATATAGTCCCTAGTATCAATCCAAAAGACATTTTCAATAAAACCACCATTTATTCAAAAAAAACATTTTTCGGTGAAAATAATTTATAAGAAAATCCATTTCAATAAAACTCCCTTTTTATTGAAAAACACATTCATAAAAATCCATTTATATATTCTATAAAATTCGTATTTTAAAGTTAGCCTTTAAAATTCACAAAAAAAAAATTCACCTTGCAAAACAATTCACCAAGATCATAGAATTTCACCCAAAACCATAAATCATCACTAGAGAAGATTTATTCCCTTATTTTCAAAATCAACTAATTTCAAATAAAAAATTTGAAACTAAGAAAATCAATTCAAGAAATTTGTTATGAGAGAGAATACACCTACATCAATGGTTTTCATGAAAACCGACTGTGGACAAAGAATGTGCACACAACAGGGTTGAATCTCCCTAGAAACAACCTTAGATCACTTCTCCAACCATCATCAAACCCAAATATAATAATATTTTTCAACCCACAACATATATCTACACATAAATAGTTTAAATTTAAAATATAAATATGATTGTAAAGGTAGATCTGATTAGAACTATTGAATAAGAGAAGAAATAAGAATAATGTTACTTACCACAAGAATCGGGCAAGAAAACGCCATGGGAGGTCACTAGATCGGTTCCAAAGCTCTTGGGGGAGTTTACCTAACCATAAATGAAGTGGAATCTAGAATTTGGGATATTTATGAGAAAAAAAAGAAAGTAAGAGAAAAAACAAGAATGATCCTAAAAAATAATATCATACTTTTTCCATACACATGATTTGACCACACTGTTAAAAAACCAATAGCTAACCATGCAATAGATAATTTCATAAGGAAACACATGCATGAACTCCTCTCATGGTATCACTAACTATTCTCATTCCATTCCAAATATACTTCCTCAAAACTACAACTGTGATCATTTTCTCCAGTTATATAAGCACAATTTAGACAAACCGTGCACATCCTGTACACATATACATTATCCCCAAAAACGTATTGAAAGCATAAAAACTCTCATAACATTCATAGATACATAAAAAGCATCAATTATGGGTTATAAACCAGAATGTGGGGGTACTAAAATTTTTTTCTCTATTTTCAACAATTATTTTATTTTACTTAAATTGCTTCAATTATTTCCCTATATTTATATTTATCTGGTACACTACTCATTAGTAATGAGGGAATAGTCTCTCTATAGACCAACTATAAGTCATCACTGCTAGTCGGCAGCCTCTAAATTTATAGAGATGAGCTTCAGGCCATGTGTTCCACCGAGCATAGGGCACCCGTTAAGTGGCATCTGGGTCTGGGATGTCATAATCACATCCATTATAGATTTCAAAAATCATTGCAGAATAATAAAAAAGATAATATTATACCATGGTTAATTATTCAAATTGTTTAATTATTTTTTAAAAAACAAACCATTCAATCATTAATTTCTATATGATGTCATGTTTTTTGTTCAATACTAAATTCCTCTTTAATAATAACAATTAATAATTCTATATTCACAACTATTTATCAAAATTAGTGACCTATATTAATAGTAATTTACATGTATTGTAAAATTAACTCATGTATATACACATTGGAAGAAATTCCATTCATGTTTATTCCATGAATTTGATGATACATTTTTCATGCCATCATTGATTTTTTCTTAATTGTATTCTCATTCATATGATATATTTTTTAAAACAATAAAAAATTAATTATGATGACATTTAAACCAATTATCCTCTTTAAATGTTCACATGTTTTATTATTTTATATTAGATTCGACTTCTTATTGCTGAAACTAATATACAGTTCATATTTTTATACTTCATAAAACAATATCAACTCCACATGTTATTATAAAATAGTGTTTTAAACACAATTAATCTATGTTTAAGTTGGATCTATATTATATCTAATGTTATATAATAAATTAATTATAGATCACTTTATCCTTTATCAATTAAATATTTTATTATAATTTTTAAAAACATCATCATATAATTTATCTTTATTATTTTTATCATTTGTTCAGTTATTTGATCCACTAGAATTTTTACCAATACCATGTTATTCATCAGAAAATATATATTCTTAAGTATATAAATGAAATAAAATATTATTATTAAATCACATTGATATTATTATTTAATATTTTATAATGAATATTTTGTTACAAAATATATATGTTTTGATCGTGGATGAAAAACCAAGAAACATTCCTTCAGGAAAAATGCCTTGATGTTTTATTGGAATCACTTCCTTATTCTAGATGTAATATTTAAATATAAAAAACTGAGTTTTTAATTACTTCTTCATCCTATTCCAAATCTCATATGGCATTCTCTTTTAACCATTACTAAATGAAGTCTTCTCACTTTCTCTTGAATCACATGTTTCCAATAGCTCTATGAGATTCAACATTCAAATATTAGTGTATTAAAAATGGGTAATATTTTTAAAAAATAAAATTATTATGGTTTTCGTAATGACAAAACATCTATTCTGACCACATTTTTCCCAAATAATACTTCACATAAACCAGCATGTATTCAATGCCATTATGTAATATTAAAATCACGATAAGTCTCATAGTTCTATATTCATATCACCTACGTAAACATTTGGTATATTATATTAATATTTAGATATTTAAATAAATTTTAAAACTCATCTTACAATTTTTATCCTTTGGAAATATTAAATAAAATTCATCATGAGTTCTTGTAAGATATATTAGATCAGAAACACACATATGTACTAAAAACTATAAATTTAATGCCCTATTATATCATTTAATATATGGATTTAAAATCATTGTACCTTTAATATAAAAATTTCACATCTTCAACAAATATCATTTCATATTTGGAATATCAATTTCAAATTTAGGTTTTAATATATTTTTTAAATATTCTAAATAAATTAATACATTTCTCTAATTCTATAATCAATCATCTTAATCCACCTAAGAAAACATTAATTTTCATTTTTATCTACATAGTATATATATTTTAATGTCTTTAATAGATAAATTAATAATTTCCATGTTCCCATTATGATAAGTAACCCCTTCAAAATGAATGTCACAGCAACTCTCCTGACTAATATTAACAAATAATTTAGAGATTACATAATATCTAATCAACATAATTTTACTCAACATTTAGTGAATCATTCCAAAAATATCAATTTTATAACCTTATTTACTTTTAAGGATACTTTATTTACAAATTTAGGTCTTCAATCCATAATTTATTTTGTATTATTTAATAATTTTACATTCCATGTCATATATGATGAACGCTGACTATATAAATTCTACTTATTATTTTTCATTGTCATATTAAGAGATATTTTAGAAAATAAATACTTATAAATCATATTATATTCAATAAATAATAATCTATATTTAGATAATATTACTCTGGATCACCACTCATAATGTTAAATATATGTACCAAAGTAATCCTCCCAATTATTTTAATTGGGGGAATTTGTTTCCTAAAAGAACTAAATTCATTTCCTGTAACTCCATTCTCTATAGAACTATATATGATTAATTTTTTATTTACATAATTAGTAAATAAAAATAATATTTTAAACTTCTAGATTTTAGTGTACATTTTCAATTCCGAAATTTATATTTTCATCTTACTTTAGTGGGATTTTTCTTATTAGAGGAGAAATAAATTATAAAATTAATGAAATATTTATTATCATAATTATATATAATAATTAGTTTCAAAATAAAGATGAATATATTTAATAATGTAAATAAAACTACTATGGTATAATCAATATACAAAAATAAAAACACATCCATCTTGGAATAATCTTCATAATAGACTCCCATGTGAATAACATAACCAAATATAATTTTATTAAAAAATAAAATAATTAAATTTATGATAAAAACATTATGAGATGAACATGGTAATATAATAAATAATATAATAAATATATAAATAATATTACGTCTTTTAAATCCCTTGTTCTGAAACTGTATCCTTCTCAGTCATTGGTTCCTCATATGGGGAATTTTGATGCTTCTAAAATGGATCCTCAATCTTCTTTATCTGCTTTCTGGAATGATATTACTTCCTCCATGGTGAGAAAAAATTGACATGTGAATCCTATGAATAATTATCCCTATAAATGCTACAAAAATTTCATGTAGACCCATAGTTCGATCACTCCCCTACATGTATTCTTCATAATTATTTTCAATGGCCTCCATACAAGGTGGAATCTGTATGTTCTATAGGTGAGCATGTTGGTTTTTATTACTATTTTTATATCCTTTTTTATATTAGAGAATCCATAGAAAAGATTAATAAACCTAGAGATTTGTATAAGAATAAGAAATCATTGTTTCCCCCAAATATTACATTGACACTATCTTGATCCCTGAAGAAGATGCAATTTTTCATTCACAAAATCTATGTTTTTTGGGGAACTAATGCATAATTATACCTTTCTTCATTATTTCTTCCCTGATATGAATTGATAGGGGTATGGTATCCCTAGAAAACTTTTTCAATCATCTTAAATTCCATTAAAAATAGAATATTTCATTAATATAAATATTGGAACCAAAAATACATGATGATTCTAATATAATTCAGACATAAAATTATATACAAGCTAGCACAACCAAGACACATATTTAGTTTTTATATAATAATCATATGTATATGTATTTAATTGATACACATCTCTACAACATAGCCTAGTAGGTTAGTAAATATAATAACTAATTTTATAATACTTTTATTATTCGAAATGTGGGGAAACCAAAAAAAGGGACCTATGGTAGATTCATTTTACATTCAATATGAGATCCAATGATCATTTTCTTGGAATGGATTTAAACATTAGACAAGATAAAAGAATAAATGTAAAGGATGAATCTATTCAAATAGATTTATTCAAATGTTTAGGTACTTTATGTCCCAAAAAATCTTATTAATATGGGGTTTACTAGGGACAACTACATTTAGTGTAATAATAATCATGGAAGATGCATTATATGGTGAATATTTGGTTTAGTTTTTGGAAATATCATAAATATTAATATTTTACCAATATCATTTATAAGGATTCTTATGATGTACCCATATTCTGAAATTCACAAAATTATTTGGATTATGAGTTATAATGAAATAGATAGAAGCTCATTTTACTCGAAATATAAGAGAATTTTCCAGTAATATGGGGCGCTATTCAGATCATTCACGATCCCCCTACATGGGAATAAGATTGTGTGAAACTTTATAATAATTTAAAATGGTTAAATTGTAATTATATCATTGGTAGGGATAATCAAACAAGAAAAAATATCATCCTTTGTGTCCTTGATGATGATATCAGTTACATGCATAACATGATTCAGATATAGTTGGACGATGAATCATTCCTCCTAATATCTCATAGGAGAAATCAATTAGAGATGTGAATCCATGAAATCAAAAGGACTTCCAGATATATATCCATGGATAGATGGATATGGTAAAGTAATCCCAATTCAACATACAATCAATCATTCATTAAAGATCAAATGTGTTTTTGGAAAAATGGATATGGTTAGGTAATCCCAATGAAACATACATTCAACCATTCTACTACTAAATACATTCATTTTATGTTCTTTCACTGATAGGTGTTTTCATAAAGGAATATATGGATGTATAATATATGATAAATATTACATGTTTTTTAGATATTAGGATAGCATTAAAATAACAATAACTATTGGAGATTCAGATAATAATAATGATATTAGCGTCCCAAAAATATACAATAACTAAGATGTTGATAGATTTATATGGCCCATTTGGTCCTCATATTTTGAAATCATTAGAGAGATGTTATTAATGATGAATTATGTAATTTCAACACAGTTAATATTCATATAGTTACCAAAACAACCATCTATGATCCCTTTACTAACTTAATGGATTTGGTCATATTCAAAAAATTATAATGTGTAATATATTATATAATTCTCTCCCTACTATTTCAAACATAATATTTTTCAACAAATTATCCTTCAAATATAAAAATAATTAACTATTTTCACAAAGGAATGAAGATTAATGTTTTTATTGGTGTGGGAAATTATATTATTTTACATGTTTATAGAAGTGTGATTGGATATGATATTACATAAGAATTGATATGGAAAACAATATGATAGAGTCGAATATAATTTCATATTCAATGCCTTGAAAACTTTTGGATTCACTGAGTGTGTTTTTAACTTTTATTTTATTTCTTCTCATATAAATGGTTTATTATATCATTTATAGAATGATATTAGTTTTATTGAAATTTTTTAGATGGTTTCACCAATGAGATCCTCTATTCGTGAGACTTTTTGTGTTGGATCATGTTTACTTAATATAACAGCCCAATATTTTATGGTATGAATAATTTAAATTAATTAATTCTCTTATAATATATACCACATTGAGTATTTATTAAACAACACATGGTTATATTATATAGTTATAAACTACCAATTAAACATATTTTTTCCACCTCTATGATTTGAATTTCGAAAAACTTACATACACAGTTGCGTTTAGTAAGATATTTTGAGTATGATAGAATTGAATTATTGTTTGGAAAATTGTAACGTAATGTTAGAAATAGTAACCTACCTTTTTTAATAGTAACAAAAATTTATGAATAGTAATATGACTCTTATGAATGGTATACATACCCATGAAGGTATAAAAAAATTTAGGCACCTTAAAAATGAAGATGGATAGTTTAAGTGTTCATAATTTTTGATTAAATAATGATTTTAATTAAAATTAAAATTTACCATATTTAGAAAATTATTTTTGAAATATATAGTTCATTTTTCGATTCTACATGTCTAATAATGTTTACAGTGAATTCTAGAGTATTTTTGGAAATACTTGATTTTTTGTAAATAGTAAAATACATTATTTTACCGTGTAAAAACATTACAATTTAAATTAAATATTATTAGAATAAAGAGTAATTTAAGAACCCAAATAAAGAACTCACATGAATTTACTAATATTCTAGGCCATGGAATACTCACTATTTGTTTCCTTATTAAGAAATAATAAATTAATGATTATAATATTAAGAAAACATTCCTCCACTCCACTAT
Source organism: Viscum album (assembly GCA_963277665.1). Lineage (NCBI taxonomy): Eukaryota > Viridiplantae > Streptophyta > Magnoliopsida > Santalales > Viscaceae > Viscum > Viscum album. Next base: position 260,170,516 of record OY728164.1, on the reverse strand, counting down.
ATAAATAACCCCTCACCCCCTCTTCCTCTCACACCAATATAGCCTCAATACTTGCCTAAATTATTCAAAAATATCTCCATATGATCATTCCCCACGTCCAAGCCCTGTTGGTGTCACCAAAAGGCCAAGAACAATGGCCTTTAAGAGATTCTCAAGGATGGTTACTCTAGATGTTAGTATCACTTCGCTTTCCTTTCAAATTCTTTTAACAGTTTTATTCTTTTAATTCCCTCTCCTAAAATCCCTAAATCAATTTTCTATGATAATTAAAGTACCTTACAGGTACTAGAATTTTATTATGCTAATGGAATATTTCATGATCATATCTCTTTCCCCCTTCCACTTACACTAAAAATGAAATTACCGTCCGAGTTTTGTTAATTTGTCACATTCAAGAATGAAAGGTTTTTAATTTATATTAATATAATCAATATTAGTCATGAAATAATTTTTAACTTTGAATCAGATATTTTTATATGTATTTTACCTTATTCAATGTTCTGTAATCCTTACACACTCATAATACAAAAAAAGAAGGCAAAACAAGTTCATTATGTACAAAACAGCCCTGTAAATCCAAGCATTTATCAATAAATTTTAACTAATGTTTCATCCAAGAGGTATAAAACCAAAATAATTATAATATTATTTATAAGTTAAATAATAATTTATATTTACAATTTTGTATTTTTAACCACATTTAAAATGAAATTCCATTCATGAAAACAAGAAAATTGATCATGAAAACCATCCAAGAAAATGATTCCAAAACAATAAATATTGAACCTCTTAAACCCCTCAACAAGGGATTGAATGAACCTAATAAGATTATAATATATCAATTAAATGTTTATAAGGTTATGTATTTTTTAATTAATGAATCTAAATTTGATTTTTCCTATCATTAGGATCAATCAATAAAACCTTTGAGATTAAGGTAAGGGATCATTTCTCTTACATTTGTTAAAGAATTCCTCATATATTGTTCCCTTTTATTTTTAATTAATAATAATGGGGTATGTTTTCTCTACTCCCACATTAATGACATATGATATATAAATAATGTTTTACACCATTACCTTTCATTAAGTCCTCAAAAGAACACATGTTTAAATTTTGAACTGTTTGTAAGGGGTTTTATCATCTCACATTCATTTCCTTGAGATGCTTATTGTTCTCCACTTATTTCTTGTATGTGTGGTATGTGTACTTCAATTTATCATATAATATAATTATTCACTTTATATTCAGTGTATTCAATGATTTATTTGATGGTTATTATATTTTGGTCAAATTTTTCAACTAATTACATTGTGGTAAAGGACGTTGTCTCAACTTCTATTTCATTGTGACTTACATTATATTGTTCACATAATAATCCTTAGGTGGTGTACCTACTGCACATTTTAGATAACTATTCATTTGAAATTATATTTCTATTAAATATCCATATTATCATATCATTGATATGTTTATTGTCTAAACTGTATACCATTTTACACATGGTGTTCATTTGGAATGTTGTTTTAACTATGGAAATATTGATGGATATGTATGCACCAATCTATAAAGATATTGGAAAATCATATTACTCTTGTTTGAAATCAATATATAAATAAATAATTGGACATTAAATGATGGGTGGGGACCACTATAGCCCCTTGATGCGTCGACATGTTTCATGAGAAAATTATTTAGCGACAAACCATTCGAGTTTGTTTCCAAAAATCAGACAGGTTTCTACTTATAGACATTAACCGTTTAGATGGTATAGTGGTATCGTGTTCCAAATACATGACGTTCAATTAATAATCATTTGATTTATTCATTATAAGTTATTAATACCCATGTGGTTTTAACTATGAAAATAATATATGGATTTAGTTTCCCTCTTAGTCAATTAATGGAGTGAGTTTTTCATTTCTTCACCATGCCATGTTGACTTTTTCAATTTGCATGTGATTTAGTTATTCACTCATTATTCCTATATTTTTTACCCTTACATAGAATTTGAGCTCACCCATTTCGTTTTTTACATTCAAAAGGTTATGAAGAAGAGATCATGAATTGAGTTTCAGTGGATGTAGTTGTTTTTAGTTTTTTATATGTATTGTATTTTTTTAAATTTCCCATTTTATTTTGAGTTACATTAATGTATATAGTTTCTTGAAGACTAATAATCTGATCATTACTACTGTATTTCATTTCTCTTAATCATTACAATGTAATAGGTAATTCATTGGCTCTAGGATTCAGGGGTTGGGGTGTTATAGTTTGTATCAGAGGGATGTTTAGTAGCAACCCTGGAAATTAGATTTAGAAAACATAGTTTAGTGTACATAACCCTAAGATAGATTTGAAGGACAACAATAGAAGAACCACCTTCATATATTTTGAGGGAATTATCCATGAAACATTAGAGGATGAAATTTCCGAAGGTGGGAATAATATAACATGGTAATATTGTATGGTATGAAAAATTCAAATTCATTTGATATCTTATAATACATACCACACTTATTCTCTATTAAACAACACTTTCTTATAGGATATAGTTATAAACTAGTTAGTAGATATAATTTGTCCACCTCTATTATTTGAATTTCGAAAAACTAACCTACACAGTTGTGTTCAGTAAGATATTTAGAGTTTGATAGAATTGACATTTTTTTTGGTGAATATTAACCTACCCTTATGAATAGTAACATACCTTTAAGAATAGTAATATGACCTTTATGAATGGTATGCATACCCATAAAGGAATCAATAAATTTAGGCACCATAAAAATGAAGATGAATAGTTAAGTGTTTTTATTTTACCATTAAATAGTTAGTTTAATTGAAAATTTAATTTATCATATATAGAAAATTATTTTTGAAAAATACATTTCATTTTTGGATTCTAAAAATCAATAAATTGTTAGTATTCTGTTTTGGGATTTTTCTAAAAAATTTGAATTTTTGTGAATAGTAAAATACATTATTTTTTAATATAAATACATTATAATTTAAATTAACTATTACTTGCATCATTAGTTATGTATGCACAAAAATATATAACTAACATTAATTTATTACTATTCTAGGTCATGGAATACTCACTATTTCTTCTCTTTTGAAAAATAATAAATTAATGATTATAATATTATGAATACTCTTCTCTTCTCCACAATATAAACCACTCCTAACACCATCTTCCTCCCACACCACTAAATCATCATTACATGCCTAAAATATAGTAAAATATCTCCCTAACCTCCTCCCCCATGTAGAAGGCATGATGGTCTTACCAAAAGGGAAAAAATGGCCTTAAAGAGATTCTTAGGGAGGCGTACCAGAGAGGTGAGCCACTCTTCCGTTTCCATTCAAATTAGTTTACACATTTTATTCTTAAATTTATTTTTTCTAACCTACATATATACATATTACATGATAATTATAGTACCTTAAATTTATTATGATATTATTATGATAATGGAATATTTCATTGTCATATATATTTTCCCCCACCTACTACACTAAAAATGAAAATATCATCTAAGATGTGCTAATTTATCACATTCTAGGATGACAGGTTTTGAATTTTAATTTTTAACTTCAAGACTGGTCATGAAACCTTTTTATGGTTGAACTAGATCATAATATATTTATTTTACCTCATTCAATGTTCTTTCATCCCTGAACACTCATAATATAAAAGAATAATGCAAAACAAGTTCATTATGATCACAAACCGCTAAGTGAATACAAGCACTTATCTATAACATTTTACTAATGATTCATACTAAAGGTATATAACCCAAAAGATTTATAATATAATTTATAATATAATTAATAATATATATTTACAATTATTGATGATTAACTACATTTCAAATGAACTTCCATTCATGAATAGAAGTAGAACTAATCATGAAAAACAAGGAAGAAAATGTTTCCCAAAAAATATACATTGATCATCTAAAACCCATCAAAAATGGGATGAATGAACCTAATAAGGTTTTATTATATCAATTAAATGTTGATATAGTTTTATAATAATTAATTATTGACACGAAATTTCATTATTCTAGTCACTAAGATCAATCTAGAACACCTTCAAGCTTATGGTAAAGGATCCTCGCTCTCTCTTTTGTTCATGAAATCCCTCTATGTAGTGCCCTTTTATATTTAATTCCTAATGATGGGGTATGTTTTAGAACCTCCCATATAATTCCCTATTGATATATAAATAATGTGATACCCATTTACCTCTCATTAATTCCTCACAAGAACACTCTATTCTATGCTAAAATTGCTGAAAGGGGTTTTCTCATCCAACTTTCATTTTATTGAAATTTCCATTGTTCGCCAATTATTCCTTCTATGTGTTGTATGAGAACTTCCATTTTTCATATAATAACATGATTACATTTATATTAATGGTATTAAATGATTCATTTTATAGATATTATGTTTTTATCATATGTTTGGACTGATTACATTGTGGTAAGGGACTTTGTCTCAACTTCTATCTCATTGTGACTATATTTGTATTGTAAACCTAATAATCCATATCTGGTGTACCTAATACCCATTTGAGATAAAATATTATTTGAAATTATATTTCTATTAAATATACAAATTATCATATTATGGATATGTTTATTGTCTAAACCGTATACCATTTTACATAAGGTGTTCATTTGGAATGTTTTTTTAACTGTAAAGATATTGGTGGATCATTATCCTCCACTATTTAAGGATAATGGAAAGAATATTACTATTGTATTAAATAAATATATAAATAATTCTTTAGAAATTTAGTGATGGGTGGGGCCCGCTATATCCCCTCTAGGTATCAACAGTTCTCATGAGACAATCAGTTTGCGACAAACATTTCATGTTTTTTTCCAAAAATTATACGGGTTTCAACCCACATAATTAAACTCCTTCGACATGATATTAATATCATGTTCCAGATACATTAAGTCCAAATATTAAGCATTCACTTTTTTCATTATCCATTATTATTATCAATGAGGACTTCTCTGAAAAAAATATATGGATGTAGTTCCATTCTCATTTTATTAATGGCATGAGTTTTTCGTATTTTCACCATGCCATATTGACTATGCAAATTTGTATATGATTCAATTATTAACTCATGATTCTGTTTTTTTTATCCCTTACTGAGTGTGGTAGCTCACCCCTTTCATTTCATTACCTTTAATAGGCTATATACCAGAGCTCATGTATTTAGTTTCAATGGATGTAGTTTTTTTAGTTTTGGCTATGTATTGAATTTTGTTACCTTTATCATTGTATTTTATGTTACATATATGTATCTTGTTTTTTTATGAAAACTAAGCTGATCGTTCCTTCTGGATTTCGTTCCTCTTAAACATGTCAATGTAATAGATAATGCCCCTACTCCTGGCTTTTAGGGTCAGAGAGTTAGGGATTGTTTATATCAAAAAAAAGAAGTATATAATGGTTTTTTCCATCCATTAAATGACAAGTATGTATTCTATAATACCTCACACATATTTTTGTTGATTTGATTATTTTATTTACTATAGGTTGTAGATATTATATTAAAAATTTCACATAAATATTGAGTGATTAATGAATCAATAGTGGGAAATGAATAATTTTTACAAAAATCAATGTTTATAAATATAAAAATTTAACTTCAATTCATTCAAAACTCATAGGGATGGGTTTGAGAAACACTATAGGGAGATTTAAAATAGATTATCTATGCACCCCCTTATCAAATTGGGTGAATTTGTATCCACTAATTTTATGGTATTTTTAAAAGGATCAAAGGTAAAAAATTAATTTGGAAGAGCGTATTTTTATCATTCAGTTATAGGATCACCCTGGAGAAGTGTTTTTGTGTATCGATTCTCATACATATTGACTCAGTTTTTAGACTATTGAGGAGTGTAATTAGGAACACAAAACTCATTATCAGTATCCACATTTTGGATTGCCATCCATACGTTCATCATCACTTATATGAATGGGATATATTCAACATAACTATTGAAATTAGGGATACAGGATTAAGGATAGTGGATGGAAACATTTGGAGATTTTATAATACCCTAATTTGGAAAGATATTTGAAAAAATTCACATTGTTTAAGAAATATCAGAACAAAATACATGAATTATCCATAAAACATGATTGAATCTTCCAAAGGTTCCCCTTTTTAGATAAATAATTAAGGAAAATATCATAAAATTGTTGATAAATCCGGACGGATTGTAGTTAGCAGTGACCCATCCTTCTATAAGTAAAACATACATGGAACTCATATTTACTTATCAGGGTAATTATTTCCAAATTTCATATTTAATTATTTTTTGGGAACCACTCATTCATTGATTAAATACTTGGTGAATATTTGTTAGAATTATATCATAGAAATACCATCATGAAGGTTTTTTATCACTTAGTCTTCACTGACTCCCATTAAGTTATTTCCAATTTAATAATTTTTTTAAACATAATTAATACTGATCGTGGAGTATATTTTCTTGTTGAAATTAATTGTGAAAAATAAAATCCCATACAAAATGAAATTACTTTTATGGAGAATATGGAATCAGTCCATCTACACTAATGCTATCATTTAGTGAAAATATATTCTTCATACATCCATTTCTAAATGATGATAAAATAGAATATATGAATCATTTATAAACATATTTACTAAATATATGTGGGAACAACTAATTTAGAAATCCTAGGGTTCTTACCTGATTTGATATCATGTATTACTATTTACACTATAAAAATCCTTCTTGGTTTGAAGATCCAGAGGACACGAGTTGTGGATTTTTGGGGTGGATCAACCACCTTGTCGTAAGTTGTTGGGTGATTTGAGAAACACTCATAAATTCACTCCAACATAGATTAAACACATATTAATAATACTGGAAAATAGAGTTATAATATTCATTAATTCCCACGGTGCATTGTGTAAGAATACATCTCTTTATATAAACATTAATGGTCTTCATATACAGAAATCACCTTCAAACAATGGTGTATAGCTTTGAATAAGTAGTTTTGTTCTATTGAAAGAAATAATGAGTTGGTTAAAATTAAATAATGATGGTTAATATGATCAAGGATTTATATAGATTTTGGGCATTGGCCTGAGCTCTTATAGATCCATCATTTTGGCCTTTTATCTTTATTTTTTAAATATCAATTCTATGAAGGCTGAAGATCAAAAAAAATATCAATAGGATCACTCATTATAAGATGGAAAACATCACTCATTTATTTTTTGAATCCTAGAATATCATGATGACCAGTGATTTATTATATATATGAAATAACCCATAGAACATTGTTAATTCACTCATATCATATAAAAGGATTTTTTACATAGAGGTATATATTTTACGTACATGGCGGGACGAAAGAATTTTGGCCAAAATTCTTTCTTCCAAATGCTACCTTGTAGATATGTTTATGATATTTTCAAATCAGATATCCCATCAATTTTATTTTAAAAAATTTATATAATTGAATTCATTCACTCCCTACTATTTTAAAACTGCTTGAATTTTTTTCATTGAAAAAACATACATAATTTTCAGTCTAATTAGTTTTTTTATGATTATTTTTGTTTTCATTTTATAATTGTTAAAAAAACTATGTAAAATCAAAATTTTATTATCAAATAATAAAAATTAATTGATTAATTAGATAATTATTAAAATTTTAAAATATCATTGTTTGCATAATGAATTATAAATATTTTATTTCATGGATAAATAATGTTTCTCATTAATATTTCATATTAATGGTATATTTATATTATATATTTTTTAATTTGATAGGTAAATCATGATATTCATATTCATGGATTTATATTTATATTCGTTTCTTTTATTATCTTAGATAAAATTAATTCACTGTTTGAAATAATAATGTTATTATTAATTTAAAATGAAAATTTTTTATAAAGACTATATATTTTTTAATATATTTCTTTGTTTTATTAAAAATTATTATATTATTTAAATTTTAATTTAGTTTTTTAATAAAAAGAATTTAATATTATTTTAAATCATTTAAAAAATTATATGTAATTTATTTTGTTTAAAAATATGAACAACTACTTAATCTAGTAGGGAGATAACTTATTTCATAATCATTATTTCCATTCAAAATCAATGTTAAATATTATAAATGATAGTATTATTGAAAATTAATTACTTAAATTTTAAAATAATTTAGTTCAAATGAAAAAATTTTAAACTAGCATGGCTATAGTTTGATTTATATATTATAATTTTAATTACTCTATAAAAGAATTAGTTTATATTAAAATTATTTTTTAATATTAATCACATTATATATATTTTGAAGGTTTATTAAATAAATAAATAAATATAACCTATATTTTTGAATTATATTTAGAATTTTTAAAATATAAAAAATCATAGTTTAATTTAATTAGTTGTCATGTGATAGAGTTCAATTATATTAATAAAAAACTTATAGTTTTAATTGAATTTTAAAACTCACAATTAAATATGTGCATAAAATGTTATACATTAACTAATAAAGGTATGAAACATGTTACAATACCTTATATACATAATGAATTTTTATTTAATGTTAATGGATGACTTAAAATTCTTTAGGGATTGAGTAAAACATTTGAAATAATTTATAATATAAAATATTATGTTCTAAATAAATTTCACAAGATATTATTATATTCAGTACGTAAATGATATTAAATATTTAAAAAAATTAAATAACTTTTAATGAAAATTCGCTAAAATCATAAATTAAATGTTATCTAAAAAATAAAAAATTAATTCATATTTTATAGTAATTATTCATATTCTTTTGCCATTAAGGCATACTACTTGCACAACCTAAGTAAAATAAAATATTGTGAAAAATAGATAAAAATTAAAAATTAAAACCATATGATCACACTATGATTTAAATATAATGATTAATCAATAAATAAAATTATAAAACATAAAATCCAAGTATAATCTTGATATTTATTAACTCACGTTTTGAGATTATCATGGGAGAAAATCAATAAATTATGATTTAATCTATCTTCTAAAATTGTTTATTATTTGAATAATTTATTTAATTTCTTATGATGACACACTTTTAAAATTTCTCTTCATTTATAACATATTATCTTCTTAATTCCGTTATCAAACTAATGAATCAATCAAGTTAATTTTTTTATGGATTGGCAATGTTATTCTTTTCATTTATTTTTAATTAAATTTGTTTAATTTTATATTAATAATTTAAAAAGGATAAAATATCTTTAAAAATAATAAATTTAAATAAGATGGTTTTATCCATCTATTTTCATTATTAAAAGTATAATTACTAAAAAAACATATAATATACTATTTTTTTTCTTTTTATTTTTTCCTTTACATTTTTTTATATATTTTAGTCTATTTATTTTTATAATCCACAAATGTATTCTCTATCCTACTTATGAATAAGATATTAATATTTATTTACCTTTATTTTTCAATGTGTTTCTATAATTAATCCCAACTATAGTTATATACTTAAATAACCTTTTTTGGTAGGTGATTAACTAATCATCTATATAATAATTAAATTGTTATACTTAAAATACATTCTTTTCTAATAAAAAATAAATGGGTGGGGAAAGACTTCTTGTGGTGTATTATCCTTATCTATATAAGCATATGTTCATCCTGACATTGTATCATTTACACAAGAGTTTCTTTTACCTATAAACATATTTAATAATATAAATATAAATTTTATGAAATCTTATTACTGAAAATTATATTAGTAAAAACAATTTAAAAAAATAAATTAATTATAGGTATATAAATATTATAAACATAAAATAATTATCTGAAATGAAACATTGAACTATTCAAATTGAATGACTATAAATTTTAAGTGGATGAAATTATAAACCATCATGAATATCGAACTTCAAAAACCATAGAAAATGTATACATTGAATAATAGATCTATATTCAAACTTGGTATTTGATAAGATAATATAAACTATTAAATTTGATAATTATTATTATTAAAGATATGAATTTTAAAAAAAAATTATAATTTTTTATAAATGTAAAATCCAATGAAATTTTCTTGGATCGATATAAGGGGTTTTCATAATATTATCCTCAATTTTTTAAGTAATCCTATTTATATTACAGTTATTTATATAATTAATAATGTATATTAGTATTATTTTTCTTTTTCTTATTAACAAACAAATAATATTCATCTATATTGTGTGATTCTCTTTCCTTTTTTTCAACATTGAACTATTCGACTCCTTATATTTTATTCATTTTTTATAAGGTTAACATTTATTCATATGATATTCGATTGAAATGTTTGATCATATGTTATTTTTTTATGGTATATTTCATTGAAATTTTTAATGTTAATGTTTTTTCCTAAAGATATATATCCCACTAACACACTAGGTAAGGTTTAATTATAAAGAGATGTTATATAACATTCCCTAATACAAAAGTCTCTTATGTTTCTTTAAAGGTATTCTTAGAATACCTCAAGTACACCTCATCATAATCCAGAGGTTGTCGACTAGAAGTAGGGTGTGATAAGTACAATATGGATACTATACCCCTAGTTATAGTGTTTCAACATAGTGGAAATAAATAAATAAATAAATAAATGAATAATATCATAGTTTGGAGATAATGGAAACAAGACAATACATCAGAAAACCAATAATGGATGCCACATGAAAAATAAATTATATAATAAAGGAAAAATGTAATGATGTGATGGAATGTAACTAAATGTCCTACTAGACTTAATACAAAATAAATGATTAGCATACTCAACAAAAGGATCCATATCATTATATCCCAAACCCAATGTATTTTCGTCTCCAAACTATATCTCATCTAGCATGAAAATAGTCAACATCAAGGTCTCTATACTTTGTACAATCCTCTAACCATGTAATTTTATTATGTAAGAAATAATGGCTTGAATTGGATGCAAGTATAAAATAGTAGTCTGAAATAGGTGTGTTTATGCATGTCACACAACCATGACTAGAAAAACCTTATAACCAAGTTATAAATTAAATAAATCAGGTTCAAGACCGACTAAGAAAGTATTTCAACAAAAAAAAGGGTCGAGAAAGGAATATATTAATTTCAGTATTAATCCGGTACAATCTGGATATATAAGAATCTCAAAATGGTCAATTGGTAATAACTATAAATATAATAATTTCAAAATTTCTTATATTATATATATATATATAAGCATTTCATAATGCCTCAAGTCATACCTTGGTATATAATAATTTCAGAATCTTTCACTAGGAACAACCCAGTATATAATCATTTCTTTATTTATCACTTTGTCCAACACCCCGTATAAGCAATACATCATTAATGAAAACAAATTTCATAAAAATAAGGATATAAAAATATCAAATCATCATGATCAATGGTTAATTATGAGAATATTTATTTATAATTCAATTACTCATTTTATATATCAATTGGTAATTACTAATATAATTTCAATTATCAAATTAAAACCAACCGGGCATGATGAAACTATATATATATATATATATACCACCTAATCTTAAGTCCATGTTAAACACACATTAAGACATTTGACATTACATTCAAAAGGAACAGTTCACTCACCTGAATGTTATCAAAAATCTATTTCAACAAACAAAAGGATCTAATATGACTATAATGAATAATCCAATTCATATATAAATTTAGTTGGCACATGATATGATGGTAGAGGTGAAATATTTTACATAATTGAAAATTTCCGAACTATGAGGTTTGGATTTAGCCCCCCCCCCCCCCACCTATAACTGGTGATTAACCAACACCTTTAAATAATTTCCCAACAATAACAAAGGTTGATATGACAAAAAGAAGAATCCTAGATCATAACCAATCAAGATCAAAACAAATAATGCACATGGTCAAGATATTAGACCATAATAATTGAATAATTATGAAATTGAATAGGGGAACTAATGAAGAAAACATACAAAGGATTGATTTCACAAGAAAATATTATTATAACTAAGGGAAGGGGCCTAAAATAGAATTTATGATCATCATTAGTTTAGAGAAGGAAATTTCTTCACACGTGGTGAATGTAAAAAATCAACCACAATCGAACCTTTACAATTTGAGTTGGTAAATTACATAGAATATAATATAGTTACACATTGTGTATTTATTTTTGGAGTGATAAACCAAAAAACTCGTCACCTCATATTATTAGTTAATCTAAACAAATAGTAAATAACATATCATATAATTGGATGATATGTACTATATTTATTTCATGAATAAATTCGTGAACTATAACTATTCAAAAAATGTTTTTGAAAGATTTTACGTGAAATTTATTATAGTTACATAGAGCTTAACTGATATTTATGAAATTTTGATCCCATTCCCCTCATTAAAACCCACACCCCCATTAAAACCTCTCAAAGTACCAAGAACTTTTTGTAACACTTTACCCATTTATACACAGAAACCATTAAATAAAATAGAATGCCAGAGCAGCTTCCTGTATGGATTCCCTCTAATTTTTATCAACTTTATTTTTATCCCTTGTCTATGCATATTCCAAAGAACATACATCCACAAACATTATGATATTTTATCAAAAAATGTATCTCCTGATCCAAACAATACATGTCCATCAAGGCTCAAAAATCTAAGAGAGGGACATACATGGAAAAATACAAGATCAAAAAATGTCAACAATGAATAAAACCACATCCCAATCATTTCAAAGAGTCGTTGTGTGGTCTCCGAAAATAAGTCTAGCCAATTTGGTCATATATCATATTCCCTCATCCAGGTATCCACATGATCTTTCCAATTATTCTATTGTACTCGATTCAAATTAATCAACATACTTAATAGATACTTCCCACTACCTTCCATATTCCCCAAAGGAAGATCCCCAAAGTATTCATCAATACAAAGCTTGATGTCATATATGTTTATTATGTTAGTAGGGTCAAAATAATATCTCTAAATAAGTGACATGGGAAACATGCCTCTCATGGAACCAAAGTATTGTTGATGGGATAATGTATATACCACTAAATTTTCCCTATCCACTATCTCAAAAATATTTAATAACCTGGATGATAGGTTCCCATGATTCCTGATATGGTAAATCCTCTATGTAGGAGACACCCAAAAGAAAACATGATGACCAACATTGAACTCCAAAGGTCATAATTAATGGTCGACATAACATTATTTCCTACCCATTCCAGTCACCAAGAACTATCTAATCAACTAAAAAAGTTTATATGTCTCTTACCAAAGACTAATACCAACATGTGTCGTCTTGTCTTCCTCTAACCAATAAAGAGGCGATTGGAATGACCTACTATGAAAAACTTCAAAAGGATCCATATGTATGGATTCTTAGAAGATATTTTTATATAAATTATCCATGATTTCCATATGGTTATCCCATTAAAAATAAAATTATATAACATAGGTATGTAACATATCCTATAGAATCTGAATATCCCTATAATAATTATCACAATTATAAGGATGAAATTCCATACACAAAAGGATATGTTATCCCAGTACCTTATAAAGACCATGTCAGAACAACAATGTGATATTAGGATCTCTATCTGAAATGATACACTTTAAAACACAATAATTACAAACTATCTAAATCACATATTGTTTGAGCGTATAATCAAATTTGAAGCTCTCCCTGACATGTAATAAGTGACCTAACTCTGTGAGTTAATCCACATTCACACATTCATCATCATTTTTATAGGTTTTCCTAGGTAATCCCATTGCAAAATATATAAATAAATATTTCCACTCTCACATAGAAATGGGAAATGTATGTGAATTACTATCTGGACTATAATGCTCATGTTTCACTTGCTATCAAGTGATAAATATCACCACAAAGCCTGCATCATAATTCTTCATTCCTGACCACCATTAATATTTATGGAGTTCGTGATTCATATTCTAAAAACTATAATTAAACTCCCAAATAGAACAATTATATTTATTCCTCATCTCTGAATAAAAGCCCGTAGGAACCCATAATCATCCGAAAAAATTAATAGAATTTACACTACAAATATATATCATGATAGTGTCTTCAAACCATATAAGTCATCCCTTTGAGTTGAGACCACTTGATCAAGTATCATATTAGTCTTTATATTTCCTCAAAGCATATAGATAGTAGATGTCAATGTTAGAGCTACTCAATCCTGAGATTCTTGATTATTTATATGCATTTTTATAAATAGGGATATCACTATGTACTATTTGAAATACTACGTACTGACCATAACTACTTCATTCACCTCAATTCATTGGAAACAATGTTAGCCTTTCCAAGTGTATTATCCAACTTGTTGTCAAAAGACTTTAGATACTCGACCCACCTCCCCTTCCGAAGATTCATGTCTCGCTGAGAAATGATGTGCCTAAGAATCTTGTGGTCTATGTATATAATAAAAATCTCACCAATATGAACATGTAACTAGGATCTCAGGGAATGTAACACATCAACTACCTCTAAATCAAGAGTAGGATAATTACATTCATGCTGTTTCAGTTGTCTAGATCCGTAAGAAAACAATCGATCATCTTACATCAGAATTACTCTTAGTCATACACAAGATTAATCATAGAAAACAATTTATTATTTAACCAGAACAGGTCAATGGAGTATTCGGGATAATTTTAGGCTCTCATCTAGATATATAAAATAACACATTCAGGAATTTTTCCAAACAAAAATTACACCTTTCTTGGTCATCTAGGAAATCCAGGCTTCCAAATAGGGAATATTCCTACATAAAGTGTGGATAATAACATGATAACCCCAGAAAGCATCGAATATTAAATAAATTATTGGTTGGATCCCAACATATCATGGAATAAACCATATATATATTCACAAATACTCTTTAATGTGAGATTAAATTTACAGATAATATCACATTTTCAATACCAAAACTATATTTTTTTATTTTGGCATATGGATACTACTTACTTAATTTACTCAAGAAGATGTGATTTTGTTTGGAATGATAATTTGAGAAACTAGACTACACTGAAATATCTTCAAAAAACCACAAAAAAATTGTCCTTAAAATAATGAAATATATGAAACATTAAGCTCATTAATACTATCATATCTTTGGTGAGACAAAAACGACATCACTATGTACTCATACAAGCAATACCTGCTACTAATAGCTATATGTGGTATGTTCGACGGTCTCAATCTCAATTGATGGCTTCATGGTATCAGGTTAATATTAGATAATATATTAAACTCTATCAAATAATCAAAAGTATCCTCGATTCATGGTAAATAATATTGGTTCATGACACATCTGATATAATCACTTATAATCCATAGAGAAGCACAAGGTCTCATCAGCCTTACTTATGAAGAGAACTAGAGAACACAAAGTAAATTTACAAGGTCATATGAAACTTTTAGTATCCAAGTCATCCATCCTAACAATAAAATCCAAAATACCTATTGGTTCCATTTTATAATTTTGGATAGATAGTCGATTTTCTCCCAGAAATAAGTATATCGTAAACAAAATCTCTCACTCAAGAAGTAAGCTGTAGAACTCCTCTTCAATGGAATCCATAGAATTTTCTACCACTAGAGGAAAATAATCCAGGTAAATTACACCATCATATATTTCAAGACCATCTATTTGATCCCTAATATAATCAAATTTAACTAGAATTTTTCCTACATGGCTAGAACGAATATCCGACTCACCTTGTTGATAATTAATGCCTCAATGAGATTGAAAGATAACTTTCATATGGTAAAATTTTATAAAATCATGGGATATAACTAACCAAATCATACCAAGAAAAAACATACTATTTTCATTTCAAGTACTAACGGTTCCCAAATAGAATTAGAAACCACCAATCACTAGGGAACACAGCATGAAACATTTTACATTTTCTAACAAAACTCCCAAAATTGTGTCGATTTTCAAAACATCATCCATGATTTCCACATAAAATCCCAAACATTTTACAAAAAGAGATGATAAAAAATAATGTGATATAGCTGTACAAATCCCCATAAAAGAGTATATGATACAAGAATCATACATCTAACATTATATTGTCTTCCATTCCACTGAAGCTAGAGTATACTTCATATTAGGCAGGTGGCCAACCCCTCTATGACAGTTTCTAGCTCAACATTCTTAACCTATAGTTTCATTACTATACATTTATTCCTGCAACAGGGTATCAAATCCCCTACCTTGACCAAAATGCATCATGGAAATCTGGATAACATTTTATTGAGTAGTATATGAGTCATTCCCATAAAATGGTACTTGTCCTGATCCCAAGCCACTTCTCCGCTACGGTATCCCCCTAAAAATCCTCTATAGGTGGACCTATATTCCATATGATTGACACCCTAATGTGGTCCATGTACACTGATGTGGGTTTTCTCCATATTTCTAGACTGATAATATTCTAACAAAACATGTTACTAAGATTGTTTCCCACTTCCCCAATTATTATGACTACTGCTTCCTTGGTGAAAACATTCATAGCGATTATTCCTTCCGTTAGAAAATTTTTTCATTGTTTTCTCTACTAAAACAACCTATACATTATTTGGGGCCTCTATCATATTCTCTTTTGTGATGAGATACAAATTCATTAAATCTACAAAAACTTATCAGACTGAACATTTTCAAATGCAACCTAACGAAATTGCAATAACCATCCTAAAACATCTCTCTCTATAGATCTGAATAGATATAAATGATATTGAAACCATATTCATGTTGTTGAAATGTTCAACATTGTGTTGCACTGGTAGGACCTCATCTGTCTAGTGGATGAAATCGTGGGCCATATCATCCCTCATGTTATTAAGATATAAATATATCTATAAATGATTCTTGTTGTCCTTTCTGGATAATTCCTCATTATAACATGCCTACTCCAAAATGTCCCAGCAACGCTTTGATAGTTTGTAAAGAATATACACAACAAGATTCTCCCCATTTTATATAGGTGTATCAAGATTCATAAATATCATTTAGACAGACTCAATCCATAATTTTGATTCTTTGGGGCCTCCCTCTATAGTGAATATATATATGTTGCTTATTCCACTCTATTTACATAATATACATTCACTGTAAAGTGTGAGCTATTTCTATTCTGAAGGATCACATTACCCTAAATAATCTATAGTGAATATGAACATCCATAAAATTCACATGAACTAATGGAACCTCTGATTGAACTACGATAAGACAGTACTGATATCTACTCTCCTAACACTTATCTCAATGAAGATGGGGATGGATTTTTTGGTACAAAAAACACACTCCTTATAACACATGCTATAACAACAGGGTCAACCTCAATAGGTGACAATAATAGTTCAACACTGACTCCTGGTAACTCTAAAAATAGATAACAAGTGTTTTAACATGACATAACCATTTATTTATTTCATTTATCAATTATAATAGGGATCTCATTTCACAAATAAATTGAATGTATATATCACATGAAATAAAACATTTACTTATCATGAAAATTTAGTGTCATTATATATTCCTACGTTCGAGTTATGTTGTATTCATACTCATCATGTGTTATATCAGGCCATGAGTATAAATATAAAAAACCAATTACATTATTAAACCATAACCTCACATAACATGTGAGTCACTACAGGTGAAATAACAACATCTATAATAAGAACACAATATAAACACCAATCCTTCCTAGACACTAGGATTTCTACAATTTCTGTTTTAGAAACTCACCTACACAAGATCAATATGATTTTTCTAAACATCCTTGTATCCTTTATTCATTTTCCAATTAGAAAAAAATAGAATTCAAACTTTTTCCTTTCATACATCTTTGTATCATTCCCTTATCTACAACCCGCTCCAATGGACAGAAAGGGTTGGTTACGAGACCTCAAACCGACCTCCTTGTATTCCAGATTATATTGACAAGATGAAAGGATGTCATTAGTGTTGTGGGGATACTATATCCCCTAATTACAGATTTAAAACACAGAATACTTGAACATATAATAAGAATAATTAAATATGAGTGTGCATAAAAATGGAAACAATATAATACAATGGAAAACCAATAATGTAAGAAAATGGAATAATCAAAAATTATAATTGAATAACGTTCTATAGAGCTGGAATTTAACTAAATAACATTTTTGAGGTAATAAAAAATAAATTATTAGAAGACTCAATAAAAGGGTCAAAATTCTTCAGTCACAAACCCCATGTCAGTCTGTCTCAAAAATCCAACCTATCAAGAAAAAAACATCCAAAAACAAGGCAAGTTTCCCTTATCGAATCCTATATCCACGTAATCTTATTGAGTAACAAATGGAAAATCAAATAGGGTATCAGTATAAATCAATTGGTTGACACCAACATATCTAAATTTAACCAATATGATAACAAGTTCATGAAATAACGCAATAAACTAGTGTATTAATTAATTTAATGATAAAATTAACACCACATCAACAAGAAGTGGAACCTTGTCAGAATGTCTCTAAAAATACCTCATACCCTTGTTGAACATAACTATATAACGATGGTACAAGATATAATTCTTCATATCCATCCTGGAATGTCTTTAAGAATATATCACAACTATGACATCTGTAACATTATAAACAAGGTATAAATTATGCAAATCTTGGTCAAAACCGAATATATAATCATTTTAGAAATATATTAGGGATGAGCTTGGTATATATGAATTTTATCATTTATCAGGTCCAGGATCAGTATATAAGCATTTCAACTTCGTTCACTAGGATTACCTCTCTATATAATCATTTCAGCATGTCTAAAGGAACAACCATGTATACAAGCATTTCAAAATGTCTCACGGTATAACCTGGATTATAAGTATTTCAAAATGTGTCACTGGGCATATCCCACTATATAATTATATCATAATTTATTACATAAGACAACTACCCATATAATTATTAAGAAATTTATGAAAACATGTGTCATTTAAATAAGGATATCACAATTTGACATCACCATGATAACTGATGAATTATTAAAATTTCCATTTATCTTTAAATTACATTTCATATATAAATTGATCATAACCAATAACATGATAGTTATATAAATAAAAAATCCAAATCAATGTGAAACTATATAAAGAAATCAACCAGCATCCTTATCATTATAAAACACTTTAAACCACTAGTCAATTCATTTATAAACAGGGGTTCACCAACAAGAACGGTAGCCATAATCTGTGTAAAAATACCAATTGATCCAAATGTAATCCTTGGAATAATCAAAATATCCATTTAATTTATTCTATGAATTATATATTAATGAAATTTAAATATTGTAAATACAATAAAATTATCATACAATAAGGTCGAGATTTAGACCCCTTCCATTTAATGAGTATAAACTAACTCTTCCATTTATATTCTTCTTCAAGATCCATGGTGAATATTATCGCAAAAAGGATCCTAGATTATAACAGATCAAGATAGAAACCAACAATGCATATATTAAAGAGATTACCCTCCAATTATGAGAGAACAAAACAATATAATAGGGAATCATAGACAAAAACCTTGGATTGATCGAAAAATAAGACTTCAGATATAGACGGGAGGGGCCCAAAATTTCCTATAATATCTCCCTAGATTGAGAAGATGAAATATTGAAAAATAGATTAATTGAAAAAAATACACATGGTGGGATTTAAAATTATTCTTAGGAAATTACATGGTGTGTAATACAGTTTCATATAGTGTATTTTTATAGTAATACACCGAAAAACTAGTCTCATTAGATCATTATTTATTCTAAAAAAATATTACAAAACATGTAATATAATTTCCTGATGTTTACTATCATCACTTCATGAACTCATTCAACACCATTAGCTATTCAAAAAATGTTTCCAAAAGATATTACATGGAATGTATCATAGTTACGTAGTTTGTAACTATTCTGTAGATAGTTATTCCACCCATTTTCTTCATAAAAACCTGAACCCCTTTTAAGGCTTGACAACTTACTAAAAACCCATGGTAAAACATGATAAATTTATACATTGAATCCATTAATTCAAAAATATATCATGAACTTCTCCACACATGGATACTCTCTAGTATTGTCATGTTTCTTCATAACCCATTCAAGTATTTATTAAATAAAATACATCCTCAAATTTTAATTTGTTTTCCCAAATAAAGGATATCTATCTTCAAATAAGAAATAGCCAACAAGGCTCAATGGAATAACACATATAGGGATGTACATAAAAAATATATTATCTACCAAGTTTTTTACGAATTATTTGAAAAGGATATCTCATTTTATGGTGAATAAAAACCAATATTTTTCATCAATAATTTAGAGTTTTTGATTTTGAAGGTTCATTTTCTTGATGGTGTTTTATATTTTTTCTTATGATTTTGATTCATGAATTGTGTTGTTATAGGTTGTGTTATGAAATGTTGACAACCTTTGGATATATCTTTCATTTGTGGAATTAATCCACAGTAGTGGGAATTTTGTTATGATGAAAAAAAACATTCGTGTTAATAAGATGTAGAAGACATTATGTTTTGAAAAAATTTATCAAACCACAATTGGGATTGATTCATGTGAGGTTATGACTGTTCCAATTGTTTCCAAATTATTTAAAATGGGTAAATTTTATTCAATTATTTTTAGATCTCATCAAACTGAGGGTTTGTTAATACATGATATTATGGATTGAACCATGATTTTTGGATGGATTTGGGACATTGTTGAATGAAATGGTTATTATAAAAAAGGATGTTTTTTTATAATAAACAGCCATTGAACAATCACTCCCTCCGAATTTACATTCTAGACTATTTAAATTCTATCTTTGGTACTATATTTTGATGAAAATGTCACCTTGTAGAGTTCTTAACCTAATAAATATCATCTCATGATAACATGGTTGGACTATAGTATTTATTCATTATCCATCATTAAATAAGATTTAACATAATAATCCTTTCTCATATCTATTTCTATTAACATATTATATATTTATAGATCATCCTACTGGTGAAATATATTTTTCCATTTGATGTTACTGGTATATATCCCTATCAATATCAATGAGAATCATCCTTTTTAATACTTAATTCATTATGATTATTTTCACATATTTAATATCAGGTTTTTAAATAATTCATTCAAATCAAATATTCCTCTCATGGTTTGATTAAGTAGAATATACCACAATTCACAATATTAGGTAATGATGTTTGTTTGTTGTAGATGGTGATTGGAATAGATATGATATCATGGGAAAAATGATGATTAAAAAAACACTGTGACGTGTGGTTCCTAATTGTAGCATGAAAATTATTTTCACATCCTGATATAGGGTTATCATGAATTACACTAGAATTTAATTGTGATGATCATGCTATAACACTTAATATAGGTAAGTGAAATGGGGTATTAGGTTAATCTTATGTGGAGTTCATTAGTTTTTTTGTAAATCATATCTAAGGTGTTCATAAACCTAATGGTTCTCGATGTAGATGGTAATTTAAAATTTGTGATTTGAATGTTGTGATTATAGGATTAAAAGAATGACTGCAAACATTGTTGTAGTTTGAGGAACTTTTTTGGGAAATGAAACTCCTGTGTAAATAATTTTAAAGAGACTATATAGCCCATGATATGCCTATGCATAAATATTGAGTAAAAAACCTTGTATAAGTCTCTTACACTATCTTTAACTTAATTTTCATCCATTTATCAAATTATAGAAAAGAAAAAAAATGCATCCTATATATTTTTTCATATAGTGAGTGGTGATATTATCTTTTAGGCTGCCCAATGTTTTTTTGGATAATATTTTGGGTTGTTTTAGATTTTTTCACTATATGGTCAATGATGGGTTATAGGATTGAAAATCAGTTGTTAAGCTGGGGTTTTTTTACTTCATTGGGTTCTTTTTTGTTATTGATAACGAGTACATTGTAGTGTTTTAGATTTCAAAATTTCCTCACATTCAAGGGGTGTGTACTCTATATAGGCTAGGTGTGGAATCTATACTTAATTTTTAATATACTAATATGGTTTTTATCTATAGTAACTAGTCATGTCCATTAAATGACTACATGGTTGTATTCACATTGTAGAGACAACGGTTTTTCTGTATATGACTTTGGAATATTCCTAGAAATATTTTCAAAGAAAAGGACAGAATCATCATGTGAGTATGAGGCCTAGTGACATGGGAATTAATTTAACAAACATGTTTAAAATATTTTTATTATGTGCACGTAGTATTCCAAAAAATAATAATATAAAAAAACAATGTCTCAGATAAAAAACCTATGAAGATGGTTGAATCTGAAATGTAATGTTTAACCTAGGCATGACCTAATTATTTTCGGTGTGGGACATTTGAATGGGCACACCACTGGTGGGTTAATTGGATAAATTAAATAATTTAATTTTATTATTTAATAACCCTAAACATAATAAATCATAAAAGGAGAATATTATGGGAAATATGAGGCCACTGTTAAGTTTATAAATTATATTGTACACTATGTGTGACCTAATGTTGTTCAGCGTGGGATGATCGGATGAGGTAACCATTTTTCAGTATTTTTAATTAAAATAAATAAATAAATCATTTTTTGATATATTATGTGATACAATTAATCCATGTATAAATACAATCTTATGAAAATATTCCAATGGTTGGCTGCAGAACCCTTGCTAGATCTAAAAGGAAAAGCGCATACTTCATTGGCGGATTATGACCATACGATGACCGGGGATCCGATCGAGGTTCATTGATGAGAATACAAGGATGTGGATATCATATATCACTAAAATATTTTTTCATCACTAATGATCGATCCATATTTGAGGTGGGACTCATTACATTTGGTTTCTTCCCATATTTATTTGATTATTGAGCATGTTCAAATTTGTTTCCTTTGCCTCCATTTAAACGAACCTCTTCATGAACTGTGTATCAAAAAAAAATTCCTTCAATTTATTTCTTACCAATTCCATGTTTCTCACCCTTATTTCCCCGTTATTAAATCCTTGGCCAAGAACTCTTGAACAATAAGGCTTATCACCATTGTTATTGGTTCTTCCTCCCATTATTCTTTATTTTCATCATCGTTGGACCACGAGGTCATGATTCAATATTGTTGGGGTGGGAATGAGTGTGATGAAACCATTGAATTCATTGTGGTCGCCCTAAATACCCACAGATTGATGGTTTGTGTTCAAGTTGATAAACGGGTTGGATGGATGTTTTTCAATGGACCAGTTCAGTACTATGGTTATAGGATTGTGATCAGAGGTGGTTCTGAATCAGATCAGTGATCCCCATATTCTCGATTGACATGTAATGATTACATGAAATGTGATATAATTAGTTGTGGGTGGAGGTTTTTCATGAACTCTCATGGATGATGCTACTCGATGATGACTTGATTTCGACTTGAACGTCCAAGATCATTTACTAGGTGTAAAGTACAATCACATATAGAACAAAGCATAATTAATTGGAGTTGATTTATTAATATTAATTTTAGTAATAATAATGTCTTTTTATTTTTTTTATAATATTATGAGGAAATTAATTCTAATTTATGTGATTTAGGGGAGGAATGAGGTGTATACTTGTATAAAAGAAGTGATTACAATGGATCTTGTGTTTGGTGATATATTAATATGAATTATTTTAAAAATAAGGAATGTGAAATAAATTAAAATCCAAATGGGCTATGAGCACCCCCTGAGGAGGATATATTGTTTGGGGATTTGAATATGGTTTTGAATTTTATTAATAATAATATTTTTTATTATTATCATTATTATCATTATTATAAATACTATTATTTATTTATTTTTTCAAACATTACATAAGACCTTACTTCTTCATACAATGTTGGTTTGATGAACTGTCTACAGCAATGTGACCCTAACATCAATATAGTCATTTTAAGACTAGTTTTTGATATTTAATTAAGGATAATTTTTAGGTCCATGGAGAAAATATTATTATTGTTGAATCTAGAATCAGTCATATCTTTTTCATACATTTTCATATTATTGAAACTTCTATAGAATTAAAACCCTAAAATGGAGTCATATATATTAATACCAATGTAGGATATATAATTCAGACTTGTGGCTCTGTTACATGAAGCATTTTTCGAGCATTATGTGGTGAAATGTGACATTTTCACCAATTTTAAGATTTGGGAAATCAAATAGCATATCCCGAACATTTTTATGAGAGGATCTTAAGGATGTGATCTGTTTTTCCAACCATGACCATTTTTAGTTTCATATTAGTGTAATTATTTATTTAAACATTAGACCAATGATTATAATCACGAATTATTTAGTATTTTTGTCAAGATATGTCATTTCATACCCTTAAACATCAAATAGAACTACATCACCAATGGGACGTGTTTCGGTCAAGGACATGATCAGGTAGAAAGAGTAGGACCAAACGATATGTGGGTCCCTTACAAATAATGAGCATCATTTTTGAGAGACATAAACCTATCTTATATCCTTCATTCGAACTCTTATTTTGGTCATTGAGTATCCCATTCACAGTTTTTTCTAACTCTAACATGATGGTTCCCTCGGGTGTGACATTGTAGATATGATATGAAATTTTATAAGAACATTGATTAAAGAAGAAATTCTTGATGATGATAGTGAAAAAAATATATCACTTTATACCTTCATGTTGTAGCAATTCACCAAATTGTTTTATTAGGTAATGGGTCCTTCATTATATAGATAGGTACCCTCCAATAAAGAAGGGAAGAGGTCCTCAGGATACTAGAGTGGAACCCCTCATCGACATGGTCCGAGGTCCTCTACAGATACATATATAGTAGAAACCCCTAATGTTCTATGGTGAGGACTGTCTACATTGATTAGGACCCCTTCAACTATGTGGCAAAGCGAAAATATGTGGCTTGACTTAGACAGTTATTTATGCAAAAATTCTAGAGATGCTCAGCCTCATTGATGGAACTTTAGAGTTGTTGGATACTCTTATTCTTAGAATGAGATGTGATGCAGATATACCCTTACTCTCTCATTTTATATTACTTTATAGATAATATATATATACATCTTATATATCCTAAACATGGATTTGTTTACACTCTATCTAGAATAGATGATGACAGACAGGGCACTCCATATTCCATCCATGTTTAGATTCTCATGTTTAGGCGAGTCTTCTCTCCTATTATAGGTAATGATTCTGAATTTATTTCATCTACTAACCATGTTTAACCACTTTTTTTGGATGAGTTTCCATTCACTCATTATTTTGTTAGATATTTTCTCATGGACTATATATTTCATATACTATCTTTATTCCATGTTGTTTCTCTAATTGATCCCCCTTCAACATTCAGAGAGTCTTACTCAGAATTTATATACTCACCCCTACAGGGGATTTTAATTCATGTGTCAGGTCATATGTAGATGACATATAGTTTAATCATGAATTCCGGAGATATTATTGATATTGGATGCTTTGGACCACTTAAGGTGGGCATAGATTGGGATTTAGTATTTGTTCACTCTCAACTGTTTTACAATCCCATTCTTGTCATGTTTCGACCTATTTTTGGTTAGGAATGAATTTTACCCACTTAATTTTTAGTTTTTAATATTTTACAACATAGAGGTTATGTATTCTTTTATTACTATATACATGTGTTTCATCTTTCACTCTTTTCCTCCACATGTTTTCATCGAGATGACTATGTCTGTGCATATAGGTATATAGGCAAAGGCCTACCCTAGTATGTTATGTCATCAGTGCTTGTCGCCATCCCTATCCTGTGGAGGCAGGGTTAGGGTAGTTATGGATTGATCCTAGTATTGGTTAATATCATGAAATTTTGGTATTTGGGCAATTTTATTACATAGGACCCTATTTGTACTAGTCCCCTTACATTGATTTGGGTTGGATTTCAATAAATTTTGTCAATGTGCATCAAGTGATGTTCTCAGGCCCAAGAATCCCACGTTGGTGTGAATGGATGATGTATCCCATAAATGATAACATAAATACCTTATTGTAAACTCAAAATGCAGATATATTACTAAGATGGAACAATGATACATGCATCATATATGATTGAGTCTTTTACTGTCCTTATTGAGTCATCTCCCAGTTATTATATATATATATATATATATATATATATGCTCATATGACCGCTATACTAGTTGATAAATATCAGGATGCCTCTGTAATGCCATACATCATGGTTACTGGCTCGTGGTTGTGATGACGATTCGATGAACCATGAGGCCTCACTTTAGATTTTATTCCAAAAAATTATACATGTAAGAACGTTGGTAGTACAACCCCCATCTATCAATAAGCTAACAGTACCAACATAATAGGATGATGATTCATGTATGTTTATCACACTCTATGAGTTCGATCACTAGAGGCCATTGAGGCTCTGTGATGAGAAATATCACCAGATAGTAAATTATTGGCTTGAAAAGGTGGTCTGAGTTCCCAAATATGTATAGATCTCAACTGATCGTATGGTTTCAATCATAAATAGTACTCATCATAGAAAATAATTTTGTTCTTATGGTACTAGAAGATGAAGCACCTGTTATTATTGTGCATTTTGGGTTATAGAGATAATGATTGCCTTTGTATCATATAGATCTAGTATCCCTTTTTAGGTGGTATAGGTTTGGCAGGATCATGTGTTTTAGATATCTTGCATTAATGTAACACATTTTTTATGGTGGTATGCATGGGAAGACATATCTAGGGTGACTCGGTACATCAATAGAGCCCTATGTTGGTGATGTTTTATGTGGATTTGGACATGTATAAAATAGGGACACTTCCCCTACCAAGAGTTGTTCATGTAACATGATCTAAAACTATGTGGGTGAGTTAGTGTTGTGCCAAATTAGATAGTATTTAGTTTTGGTCGTTGAGTCAAATTTGACTTGTGTGTTCGAGGTACGAGGATTTGATGGGGTGTCGGAGAATTCCCTAGTTTTAGAGAGCAGGAACGTAGGGTAATTAATGATCTGTCATCATAGGGGGTTTCTAGCCAGTGTCTCAAGTGTGGTTTGAAGTATGACCTACATCACTATTTTTTCAACTACAGTTGTAAGAAAAGTGCTCTAGACCTTTCTGCATTCAATAAATAGTTATTTCATATGAGGACATTTCTCTCAACCATTATATTAGTGGACATGTAGAGAAGATTGGTTGTTGCATGTTCCTGTTGATGGGAAGACCATACTCTTTGAGGGGAGAGAGAATCACACCAAATCACATCGTAGTGGAAGTGAGACCCTATGATATTCTCTTGAGTATAGACTAGTTTTCTACCACCCAGGATAAGAATATTTCTACCAGTTATTATTGTAGTGCTAACAAGTTTTGGAATATATTTTCCCTCCTTAATGAGGAGTGATCCCTAGATAGAATAAATTGAGTAAATTTGTAGGAGGTTTTAGTCGATTCAATAGTTTGATAGTACTTCACTAGTAATGGATGATGTTATGAGATGTCAAAATCCTCCAATATTATTGGGGTACAAGGATTTGATGTGGTTACCTCCCCATCATGAGGTGGAACTCTATATATAGATTCACTAGGGATGAACTGATGATTGCGCTATCGCATCTGATGACCTCGTGGGATGGCGAGAGCTAGTAGTGTGTTTGGAGGCTTTATAAAAAAAGGGATTCGTAAGACCCAGTATTTTCATCTGGTAAAACCTTAGTTTTCTGAATAATATTATGAAAAGGATCATGAGGTTAGGTGTAGGTAGGAATCACATGAGATAGGTGACACGAGGAAGAGTATCAACCACTGAGAATCATTGAGTTCTTTTACTAATTATTTGGGGAGAAGTTGATCTCAAATGTTATCCCCCAGATGGGTTGTCACCAGCTCCATGTTCGAGAGTTTGATGTATCTATCACACATTATTAGAGTCACTGTAGTTAATTTGAGTTCTTGGTATTGACCATTATTATTTTGAATTCCACATTAGTTTTGAGAAGACATGTGATCCTGAAACTTAACAATTCATGGGATGGTTTATGGTAATTTTCCTCAATGGTACCCTTATGTCCTTGATGTCATAATTAGAGAACATGAGACATATGAGGATGGTGCTCAAAATTATTTGAGAGTTCTTGTCGATATGAAATTCTCATGGAGTTAGTTCTATACTAAATGGTATACTTCTTGTTATTTTCTTCTAAGTCGTAGTAGTGACCATTTAACCCAAAATAGTTGGGGTGATATGAAATTGATAGAATCCCAAGAAATGATCATGGTAGTATATTGTCACAACATTATTTTCTATATGCTATTGTCCTGAAATGTGTGGGAGTAGTTTACCTCTTTACAGTTGAGGCTTTTAGGTGATGATGGTGAAATAAAAATCTTGCTTATGGTTGTTACCCCGCCTATTCCACATTGGGTTAGGGAATAAAAACATCAGCATATCCACTATGAGATATTCCATGACCAGATATCTATAGTGGTTTCACCAGATGGATTTTTCTGAGAAAGATTATGGCATCATCCATTTTAATAGCAGGATGGTGATTCAAATCTCATTAGAATAGGTGATGATGAATGAGTTTCACATATTTATGTAGGTTGTACATCCAAAAGTACGAAAGAGTTAGATTAGGGATCAGTGTCCCCACAGTTTTCCTTAGTTTTTTTATTTTGGGGATGAAAATATTTGAATAATGGAAACATGTAGAGACTCTAGTATTTCAGGTAACAATTTGGAATAGTCTTATTAATATTTTTAGAGCCAGGCATTAAGATGATGCTCAATTTCGAGTCCCGGTGATTTTAAAACTTATTTTATAAAAATGAAAAATATATTTTTATTACACATGAAAAATTTTCATAAAATAGAAAATATATCCTAAATAGATTCTCAGATCATAAATCTAAGACCTTGGTTAAATAAGAAACATAATTTTTACCCAAGAAATTACCTAAATTTGGGTGGCATGGTATGTTTGTATGGGGAAGTCATTGGTAGGTACATTGGATAAATTAATTAATTTAATTTGTGTATACAATAACCATAACAAAAATAACACATAGATGGAGACTCGAATGGTAAATATAAGACCACAGTTGAGTTCAAAATGCTTTTTTACCCTAGGTTTGACCTAATGTTTGTTAGTGTGATATGTTCGGATGAGGCAATTTTATTAGGGTTTTTTTAATTAAAATAAATTATATGTTTTCATTATTTAACGACCAAATTAAAACCTCTATAAATACCAAAAAATGAAAATTGTCCAATGGTTGGCCACATCACCCATACTAGATCTATGTTCAAGAGAGTTTCTTTCTTTGTCCAATCGAGACATATTGACAAATGGTGATTATATCATGGTGGATTGACAAGTAGTGGATGTAGTAGATCACATTCATCATTAGCGGATGCATTATTCAAAAATGATTTACCAATAATTACGTTATTCCACATCAATTGTGATTTCTACCCCTTTTTATTAAAATATTTCTCATGATTAAATTTTTTTCTTTGATCTATAATTAAATAAACCTTTTTAGGAGCTATTGTATCAAAATAAATTATTCCTTGAATTTATTTCTTATCTATATAAGGTTTCTCACTCTAATTTCCCCATTATGAATCCATCGGCCAAGAACGATTAACCAATGATGTTTATAAACATTTTATTTGTTTTCCCCCTATAATTTGTTGTTTTCATTATCTTTGGACCACAAGGTCAATATTGGACCCTTTTGGGGTGTGTTCAAGTGTGATCCAACACCTTGATTCATTGTTGTTGCCTAAAATACAAGCATATCGATGGTTTGTGGGTGGGTTATTAAATGAGTGGGATGATCATTTGTCAATGTATCATTTTAGTACTGTGGGTGTGAGATTGTAATTAGAGGGTGTTCTAGATTAGTTCAGTGATTCCCATTTTTTGGATGGCATGTGAAAATAACTCGTGGTGTGGCAGTATTGGTTCCGGATATAGGCCATTTGTGAAGTCTCATGATAGAGGTTTCTCAATGTTGATGTGATGACGACTTGAATGTGCAATGGATTCTTCCAAGTGTGTATCATGGTCGAATATAGACATAAGCGTAATTAATGGATGTTTATTTATTATTATTTTTAATAATTATAATATTTTCATATATTTTTTTGAAAAATAATAACATGAAAAAAGTAATTCTTATTGATGGGAGTAAGTTGAGGCATGTACAATATTATTTTAGGGGAGATGTGAGGTTCACGAAAGTGACAACTGATGATATGTTCATATGTATTATGTTAATAATGTTGAATAGGAAATCAAAAAAGCATCTAAATGGGATAATATCTTGAATTGATGAGTATCCAGTGTGATTGGGATTTGAATAATTTTTTACATAATAATAATAATAATAACTGTAATAAAAATAATAATATATTAATGTTATTTATTTTGATTTCCAAACCATAATTCAGATGTAAATTCTTCAAACGACATTAGTTTGAAAAACCGTCAGTGGTAGCATACCCTGACATCGAGATATTAATTTTCAGACCAATTTTAGTTTTTTTATTTTGCCTTGTGTCGTAGGTATAGGGGGAACTCAATAATAGTAATAATAATAATAATAATAATAATAATAATAATAATATAGAATCTAGTATCTAATATATATTTTTCATACAATATAAAATTGATGAATCATCTATGAAATTTTGACCTTGAAATTAAGGTGGATGTTTTGAGACTAATGTTGTATATTTAATTTAGACTCAAGGATCAGACCTGTGAAGAACTGTTTAGGTATTATGTGGTGAAATACAACAATCTCATCGAGTGTCTGATTTGGGAAATGGAACAACCTATCCCAATTTCATTCATAGAGGATCACAATTTTATGATTTTTTTGTCCAATGGAGGACATATGTAGAGGTTTATCAGTGTAATTGGGTTTTTACCCTTTAGATTGATGAAAATACTCATGGTTTTGTTAGTGTTTTGGCTAATACATGCCTTTTGGTAACCTTACACATTGTGTAGTAATACATGTACAATGAGCCATGTGTGGGTTAGGGACATGATCAAGAAGAAAATCATGACCACACAATGTGTTGGTAACTTATATTTCATGTAACTCCTTTTTAGGAGACTTCATCAACTCATATCTCCTTCATTCGAACTTTCATTTTGTTTCATGAGTAGCCTATCATGATTTTTTTTGTGTGGAACTTGATGGTTCCCTTGGTTGAGGATTTGGGGATATGATATGAAATCTTCCAGGAAAGGGTTTTACTTAGGAACCACTCGATGATGGGAATTATCACAACGAATCACCGACTATCTTCTTTGTGTGACCCTCATATGATACATTTCATGGGTCCTTGATGACTTAGAGTGACACCCTCTAGCAGTTATAGAATGGGTCTTTGAAATTATGAGTGGAAAACTCTGGTGTAATTAGGGAGTGTGTGCTCAATGTGTAAGAGTGGAACCCTCCAAAAAGGTATTTAATGGGTCCCTGACCTTACAAGTTTCACCCTCCTACGACATTAGGGCATGGTTCCTAGATGATTTAGAGTGGATCCCTCAAGCCTGGCTGGGCATGGATCCATTACATTTCAAGTGGAACCCTCCTTCTCTATTTGTGCATGGGTCCTCTATGGATTAGAATTGAACCCTCTAGTTGAGCTATGCATGGGTCATCGACCTTCCATATAACACCCTCAGGTTATATTAAGGCATGGTTCTTCGATTATATAGAGGGGAAAACTCCTAACATGATTGTAATGGGTCTTTATGACAGAGTAGTGGAACCCCATGTTATAATGGGAACATGTCCACAAATGATATTTATGGAGTGGAACCACCCTGATATACTATCACTTGTGTCCCATTCTTCGAGTTGGTTCCCCCTCGACTATGAGGCATAGTGATGAGGCGTGGCTTGACATGGATGGTTACTTCGGGGAAGAGGTATGAGATATTGGGATTTGTTGATGGAATTTTGTAAATATTGGCTATGATTCGTCTTAGGATGAGAAATGAGATGGATATCACCTTACTCTCCCATTTGGGATTCATTAATTAGTAATATATATATACTTATTTTGTATCCATACTTTTTATTTTGTTACTCTCCTTCTAAAAGATGTGAAGATGTGTGGGGTATACCACATGATTTCTATGTTTAGATTCTCATGGTTGGATGAGTATATTATCCTTATATAGGTGTAAAATTGAAGGTTAGTTCATGTAATCCCTGTGTTGATAACCTTATATTTGAAAATTTTTAATTTCACTATTGGTATTGATGAAGTCGTTCTCTTTGACATCATTTTTCTTTTACTATGTTTCTTTCATATTATTTCTCTTACTGATCCTCCTTTATAAATTGAGGCATCTTACTAGGTATGTATATACTCACCCTTGCATGGGATTTTCCTACACATTTCATTTCTATTAGAGACGATGTATATGTCAACTGTGTATTCATATGAGAATAGATATATTGCATCCTATCAACTGCTTAAGGTGTTCAAACCTTGGGATTTGAGAGATGGGCTCACTCAACAGTTTTACCTTTATTGTTTTATTAGGTCGGAAAATATTTCTTATTGGTCATGTATATTCCCCTTTAATTTTTATTTTGTTATTTTATACTCTTTTGAAACCTAGTGGTCATAAATTCTTGGTTTACATTATTGCATTGTTTCATGTTTTACTCTGTTACTCGACACATTTTCATCGAGATGGTTGTGGGAGTTCATAAAGGTTCTTAGTTAAAGGCCTCTCTAATTTAGTTATACCTTCTGTACATTTCTCCACTCCTAGCCTATAGAGGTGGAATTTGGGTTGTTAAAGCTCAAGACCTAGCATGGGTCGGGTCATGACACACATATAGTAATGGCTTACAACTATCAGTGAGGGTTTTTGGTGTTACCATGGTTTGATTATACTCAAAACATTAATATTAATGAAATGTAATGTAAATAACAAATAATCAGTCATCATGATAATAAAATGAATAAAGAATATCAAATCCAAATAAATCGATATGATGAACACACCACATAATATAAAAAATGAGTTATCTATTTTTAATAAGAGTAAGGCTAACATCAATAAGATCTCCCAATGTGATATCCTATACAACTAAACCTAAAATATTGTAAAAAATATTTTCATGGAACTAAGTCTAAACCTGATCTTATATCCCAAATAAATTAAAGATAAACATATCAAATAATCAATATTGGGTATCTTTCAAACATTAACTTATAATTGTAAGGTTTTATCTGACAATCAACCTCTTTTTAATCATGATTATGGTATGAAAAACACACTAAAGGCCACCACCATTGATATCACAAATATAATGAATATAAGAAAGTTATGAAAAATATGACAGTATCAGAATAAAAATATGTAGAACAATACCATTATAATACAACAAATTTTTATTCTAGGGTTGTAAGTTTACACCCTTGAATATCCACACACACTTCAGCCATTATTGAAGTCACTCTGAGGATGTAACCTAACCATATATCATTAGGGAGAGTACGTGTCTTAAAAAACAATCATTCATCATATCTCAATTAAATACTCACCACCCTATGCATATCATATATAATATCAATGGAATTTCCCCTCACCAATAGTACCATTGTATATCATACCAGGGAGAATAGTAAAACACTCTAATATCTCATATATCATATCATGGAAAAAGTTTCCAACATATAATATGATAACATATCATATCTTTTGGAGTCAAACCATACTTGTAATCCCATTGTATATCTTATCAGGGAAAATGGTTCCCTAACCATTATTGAATAAAATATTATATTGTTGGAATGATATCCAACTCAAAATATTTTCACATATCATCTTATGGGGAATGGATCCCCACCATGTATATCAAATATATCCTATCAAATGGATATGTCTCCAACTGATAATACCACAATAATCATACTCATGGTAGGAATGAATCAAATTACATATATCTCCTACATATTACTAGGGGGATGACACCTATTTTGTATATCACATTTAAAACAGCACATGGTTGGCCACACAAATACTTATAACAATCCACCTAGTTTATCCTCTCATTTACAAAACCTATTTCCATTGTATACTTACACTATGATACAAGTCATATTGAAACACGAGATACACTCACTCTAGAACCCAAAACAGACTGTGGATAGTCTATAAATTCATTAATTATCACCATTGAATGGTATATAGTTTTTTAGAATCAAGAAATACATATTTCAAATGGTTTCAGCAAAATTAATCCACCAAATAGGTCTTAAATGAGAAAAATATATGACATCTCAATTTTATAGAAATTCAACCAATCATATGATAAAATCAATGATTGTAATGTTGTTAAAAGTAAACAACTTCAATAAATTAATATACAAATGTAGTCCAAATAAAACAATAACAATAACCAAAATATAACCAAAAATGAGAAACATATGACGTCATGTAGAAGATGGGATAGAAAATAAATGAGTCTATATCATAACTAAATGGTCCAAAGTAAACAAAATTAGATATACCCATCTCCATGTGATGTGATGAAAAATTACACACCATCTCAACACCCCCAAGCTACTATGGTTACATGAAAAACTACTAACTCAATGGGGTTCACTTACTTTACATATATTAGTGAAGAGAAGGTATACATACCCATATATTGTGATTGTAGACCATGAAAATGACGAGAATATAAGGATAACAAAAGAGTTTCATGAGTAAATTTTTTGGATAATCATTTATGATAGTTTCAAGAAAATAAATAAAAATATTTTCTTTTCAAATTTACATATCTTATAACACGTTTCTTGTTTTATAACCATTATAGTGAGAAAGAAATTTCCATGTGAACAAATACTTTAAATAAGAATCATTGTAGAATCCCTAAGGTCACTAAGGTTAAGAGGGGTCTAATTACTTAAACTATTTCATCTCTAAGACCAACTATTTATTCCAAAATAATGACACCATGGACTGAAAAACCCTACAAGTGGCCACTAATCAATTACATCTCATATGAGGGCACACTAAAAAATAGTACATTTCGAATGTTAGTGGGATATGAGGATATATTGAGTGTTTTGACTTCTATTGATACTTGATGTTGGATCCCACCTATGTAAAATGGGGTCCTAGGTGCCATACTCCTTTTTTAAAATTTCAAATCACACTATTATAAAAATAACTTTTCAACAGTCCATGTAATTAAACACAAAAAGGGGCCATTTAATTCATTTTATTAATCAGCCTTAATGATCACTAGAAAAAAAA
Source organism: Viscum album (assembly GCA_963277665.1). Lineage (NCBI taxonomy): Eukaryota > Viridiplantae > Streptophyta > Magnoliopsida > Santalales > Viscaceae > Viscum > Viscum album. Next base: position 260,134,986 of record OY728164.1, on the reverse strand, counting down.
CATATATAATATTTATAAGAAATTAAATAACATGAATACCATCCTTTTAAATATGTATAAAAATTTTAAATATAATAAATTAACTTCTTTATAGATAAAAGGTACCTATAGTTTTTCAATGAATAGTTCCTCATGAATCCATCGACCTTAAATAGGTGGATATTTTTTCTAATGGAGTGAATCCAAAAGGGTGGAGGAGGAATGACCATACCACATAAACAAATGCCCTTAAACACCAAAATCAGTTACATTAATTTCAATAAAAGTAAGCTCTAGGTTACATTGGTACTATATGTGGAAGGAAGCAATATATAATAAGAGAATATATTAATGGGAGATACAAAACACCAATTACCTATTGATTTATTTTTTAATTTGAAGGAAATATTTTAGAAATGTTCCAATAAGTAGATGAAGAGAATTTCATCATATAGGGGGAATGTATATTTGAATAGTTGAAAAAATTGATTGATATGAAGTGAAATCAATGAAGGGTAGGTATTATAACATTTAGGTTTTAACAATCATTAATACATGAATGTGGTGAAAAAACCCCTATCGTGTTGTGATGCTCTTTCCTTAAACTATGGTAGCATCGTCAAGGGTCACATCATAACGTGAACTTATCCAAACCGGTGTGCCACGATAATAAGAAGTCGCCCCATACAATAATTCCACGTTCTTGGTCATGTCATGTCATGACCTAATATAGTCATTGCATGATGTAGCATTCAAGAAAACAAACCCACTGACTAGGTGGAGTCAATGTGCAGCATTCCATGACTGTGGAGAGACCGAGAACTATCCATAACTAAACTAATTTAATAATAAAAAATCACATAGGTAAAAATGATTTAAAGGAAAATTTTACTGAAAATATAAAATATAAACTTTCATGCCAGTAATGACATTGTGGGAATCACCGTTCCATCACCATATCATTTCATTACATTAAAAAGGAAACACAAACCTAGTTCCTAAGATATATGAAGATATTTTTCAATTATATATGATTCTGACTCATATTATTATTGGTATTTAAATTTCTCATTCCATAATACCCAAACCATATAAATATATATTATATGTTGAACTTTATCATTGGAGTCAAAATTTTGAATTGGCTGCATAGTTACTAAAATGACTAAATGCAACTCCATATCTTCTTAGTGAAACTCATATAAGGGAACATGGTTGTATATTTTTAATTAAAATACATGGAATATATTATGGATATGTGTCAAAAGTGAAATAAATATCTATTAGTATGCCAATATCATAGTCCACTAAATTCACTCAAGGGGCCCCACATACTTCAGAGTATTCTTTCATTTATTGGTGAGATGTTAGTATCCCAGTCCAAGTGGTATGATAAATAACAACATATCACGAATAAAAAAACACTAAAAAAATAAATTAGGATAGATTTAATATTTACATATAATATATCTAGTGACCAATCATTGATGGATGATTTTAACATTCCATGTTTCTGCAAAAAAAATATTGATCCAAAAAATATGTGTCACCCACCTCAATCCAATAGATGGTAAATAGGTAAGTATGATAACCTAATTATATTAAATAAGTCATTTTGATATATTGTTTTTTGTTTTTATTATATTTCAAATTCACTAATCCCTTATAATAACCCCACAAGAAATGAAAACCCATTATGTAATATGACTTCATATCCTCTAAAATATTTATTAACCCCTCCCCCTATCCATCTATTTGTGGATAGTAAAATTTTCTATGAATTGCATCGGATCCCATTACCTATTAAAGCACCTAAAAATGGGTGTTGAACTATGAATCCCTATCTTAGATTATAGGTTATATCGCATTTTGTGATCTCTTGGTCTCATATACCAATAAATTCATAAGGTCCTTTAATTTATTGAAATACTTGATTAGAATATAGTGACATAATTTTCTTATCCAGTATATCAAGGAAAAATTTCATTCTTTAAGTGATAGTTATTATGTAGACCAATAAATAATTAATAGATGTATCATCCAATAAAAAAAATTGTTGGAAAGAAGTAAATAAAATCAGAGTTTATTTAATGGTTTTCTTTATCTTAAAGAAGAGTGTTGCACTGAGGTAAAAAAATCCCTATTTCACATCTCCTACTATGCTAATAATACCATCATTTTATGTCATATTACATCTTGGTTTCACAAATATGGGAAACCCATTGAGAGATATTTCATTTCATCATAATTTATTTACTTCTGAATGAAAAAATAATGTTTAAAAGACCATCTTGATATATTTATCACTCAATGGTATTATCCTCAATGTATATAATTTTCTTATATTATAAAACTTGTCATATTTGGGTACTCCTAATGAGTAATCTTATTAATAGAATAAATAAAATGAAAATTGTCAAATTATATACCTCATTGCCTTGATTTACTTCTTATTGCATCTGAGGGATATGATAAAGATCCATTAATTCCCAAATTTCATCCAATATTTAGATGATTTTTTTTGTAGTAAATTTATTATAATATTCCCCATTACTATTTTATTGATGAGGTTGAAATATAATTTCTATATATTTTCCACCCATCATATCTATCTAAGGTATATTTTAAAAAAAAATAAAGTTTCTTAGCCTTTTATGATTACAATACAACATGGATCACTCACCAATACACTAGTGACAATAAAAAATAAAGGAATGCACAACTAAATCTAGCTTAATGTCAAGGGTCTTTTAATTAAAATCATGTATCAAAAGTAAAATAGATCTATATTCTAAAACTAGATCATCCTATATGATCCCACATCCTAATACCAAAACCAAGGAATCACAATAATCCATATAGGCTTGATATAATTAAGGTACTCTTATTATATGTTTTTTCTTCATCCATCTCTTTAAATAATCAATAAAGGTTTGACAAAATATGATACATAGAAAAATCACTCCTTTTCAAGTGAGAGAAAATAACGGTGTGATACACCTATATAATACCTTAATAAATAATCTATAATTTCTCACTATATTCAAGATGAATTGAATAAAAAAGAAATTCATTTTTCATTCAAATGAAAAAATATCTCCCATTTTTTATGGTTAATTTAGATGCCTTTCTCCAATACAACATGTCTTGAAAACATAACATGATAAATCCAAATTTTACACATTAATGGTTTTTCAAAGATATAAAGGTCATAAGGTGTTCCCAAAATACTATATATGTAGTTATCAATATCATCCTTAATTTTTAAATACATGAATATACAATCTGAAAAAACTATTATAAAGGAGTAATTGTACAATTTAAATATTTAGTTCATAAGAACAATGAATAATGCAGGAGCATCTGTAAAATTGAATGTTGTCATTGTATATTCATAATGACTATATCTATTTCCATAAGTATTCTTGGAAATGTTAAACTCCATCACCTTATATTGTAGAAACCTTGATCAAAGGAAAATCATAGAAAAAAACCTTTACCCTATCAATTGATCATAAAGTACATCATACTGAGCAATGGGTTATTAATTCATTATAGTAACGTAGTTCAACATCATATAATTGATTCATAGTACATGGGTAACATCTGTATTTTTTTGAAAGAGAATAATTACATGTTTAGGAGATACACATAGATAAAAGAATTATTATTATCCCAAATTATCTATCATGATTTTGAAATATTGTAATGCGTAATGTGACATATGATATACTATTATTTAAATTTATTTCATCCCCAACCTCAAATAGATAGAAATATCAACTTCCATATCGTGTGGTATCCTATATAATTCATTTAGAAAAAATTCATGCAACTCACTATCCATTATAGGTTCATCACTTCTCAGGATACATTAATTAACCTATACCTGAATAGAAGGAATAACCAATATCAAGCAACAAACCAAAATAATTGGATATCCCACATGAATAGACTATAACAAACCATTCAACTTGAATTTTTTTATCTTCCATCGAGGGTAGTAATTTCTACCATCCAAAGATAACAATAAATATGTTCTTTAAAGGTAGTTATCCATACCATCAGTATAATATTATCAATGAGTTAAATAATAATGATTTTAAATTTATATTATATTTACATATTAGATATGTATATAATATAGAGACACTAGAATCTATATACTTTCTTATTCTTATTGGATTAGATAGTTCCTAATCACATGTCATGATCTCAGATAGAAGATTAAAGAATCCCAAAAATATGTATCTATAAAATAGTGATATTGGACTATATCAGTTAATATGATAAACATAGGGGAAGAACTAAGGATGGTACCTATCAAAGTCACTAATCCAACATCATGTTTTATAGGCTCCTACATCACCAAATTATACAATACCACTTATTAATATTGTTGGGTCTGGAAACTAGAATTTTTATATTCCCCTTGTCAATGTTTTTCAAGTTACGAGAGACTCTTTTCTCATAACCCATATCATTGAGGTATCACTAACTTAGAAAAATCATAAAAAACATTAGATCGCATTGAACTAATGAGGTAACACTATTACAAGGACAGTGTGTGACCACGGAAAATCTATTGAGATAACCAATTATACCACATGATTTAAAATACATGGGGGAAACTATACATAAATGATCCATGTGAAAATATTTCCCACATTTATAGATATTAATTGGTTGACCTCCTATTGATATTTATGATTAAAACATAGATGGATGTCTGGATCCACTACCAAATACCCTTCTAAACTCATTATGATGCCTTTTATCTCAATAATATCAACAACACATCGAATATAAATGTTATTAGTAATAATCATCTATAAAATCCATGTATGATCAACATCCACCAATAAGGCATGGTTCATTTCATCAACATAAATTAATACCATTAGCCAAAATACATGAGACCTAATATCGTTTTGATATCCAATCAAAAACCATTTCTCATTAATAATATAATTTTAAACCATATTAGGAGAAAAAACTCCAAAAACATTTCACGTATTCAATACCTATCCATTTTCTTTAATAGAGTCACACAGGCTCTACATATTTAGAAATGGCTCCACTTTGGGATATAAATATTTAGTTAAATTTAAATTGATGTCTTTCCACTCCATATTCTCATGATTCTTATCATGAACATCTAACTACCAATTTTCCTAGATATGGACTTCATGTATAAAAGTTGAACACATATATTTAATATCCATATGAGTCTCAATTGAAATTTTATTACAATTTATATCAACTCCAATCAATCCTTCCATTACCAAGGGTTATTGGTTCATAGAAAGGATAAATTCATTTTGAATAGAAACTATTATGATAAGTCCCTATTAGAAATTAAACATAGAATACCTTCATTAATATAATCATAGATGGATCTCACTCTGTGGTCAATATATATATGGTTTTGAACCAATAATTCTATAAAATTTTCTACCATATGATTATAAGATCATAAATACATTCCATAGCAACCTCATGAGGGTCCATTACGGGTCTTCAAAGAATAATAAAACACACAAAAATTAGAAAAAATATTAAAAACTCAAATATGACTGTCAATTAAATCAATAAAAAAAATTTAACAATCCTACAAAAAATAATAACCAGTATAAATTAATTAAAAATAATAAAAGATAGGGATAATAAAAATAAAGCCACATATTCTCTAAGATTTCCTACATTAGTGCATGGCTTACAACAGTTGAACATTATTCCATTAATTTTAATAGTTACCCATTTTTAAAGTCTAGAATCAAACCATCATATTCCAAATAACCCATAGAAAATCCATTTTCAATAATATAATTTTTTATCCTATACACTCCTTTTCACATACCCATTGAGCTATGATGATCATATTATATGTCTATAAGGACATCCCAAATGTCACATACCAAAAATAATGATTTAATACCATTTTTTCATGAACCAAATCATGATATTACATTCTTGGGAAATATAGCTACTAAAAAGCATGTTTGAATGAAAATTACTAATACTTGTGGGTTGGGAAATATTCTATATGAATCAAGAATGACATCATAGTAATTTGTTTCCAAAAAACCCTTCTATTGAATGAGTCTTATCCATAAACATGGAATAGCATCCCCATATCTTCAAAATTCATTCACTCGAATGATCAAGATAATGATAATAAAAAATGTATAAAATTAAACTTCCAAAAACATTAGTTATAAATACAATAAAAGTAAAACATTAATGAAAATCAAAATAAAAAAATGGGGAAGGCTATATATAAACTCTATATGGAGGCACATATTAATAAAATTATACATCATAACCAAGAGAGGAAAAAATAAAAAAATCATTACTACCCAAATCCATTTAATATGAGTTTTGAATCCATACCATGTATCCAATGATAACCCAACTAGATGTCATAAAAACATGCCACCTCCATGTGTAACCGATCCTTCAACTTTGTTAATGAAAAAATTTGATCATACACCGATTTTATTATAGACTCTTTGAATAAAAATCTTTCTAGAATCCAACCATGTGTATCCTAGGAAACATATTTTTAGATAATACCAGATTTATACATCAAGAATAAACTAAATGGAAGTATAAATTTGACATTTTAATGGTAGGTTACCCAAGTCAGGTTTTTTTAAATTGTAATTTAAATTGTTCAATTTTAATGGAATTATATATAAAAGAACCAATGTAATAGAGTACCTATGGTCACTATATTGCATAGGGATATTATTCTAGTAACTATATAATCTTAAATGGTAGCTAAACCAATATAATGATTCCCATTTAAGAATGATGTCCCCTAAATGGGGATACAAATGAATTAAATTCCCTTTGTGAGGTAAAAGAACTGAAATTTTCATTATAATAGGATAGAAGTATAGGGAGAGTGTGTTATTCCTAGCGGTACTTATTTTTGGAACTAATATAAGTATGTCATGATTCCCATGATCCATTCCCTGTTAAAAAATTTACACATCCACCATTAAAATAATATCCGATAAATGAATCATTAAATCAAAATCATGAAAATAAAATATTTTGTTCTATATAAAAATACAACTATCTAGTCACATAAATAACCCAAATAAAGATATAAATTCCATGTCTGTAAATAATATCAATACCAAAAATACAAAATTTATGGCATGATTTATATAATTTAGAACATCCATTTAATTTTGAGAAAGCTTATATGGTTCCTCCTTTAAAATTATCACATGAAACAACCTATCATAATCTAATGAATCATTATTCCAATACAGTGACCCCATAAGATATGGAAGGAAATTCCTTATGAAACTAATATAAATACATATTCACCATAACCCCTTATGGTAAAATTTATGACACAAAACTATAGGCCACAATGGATCTTAGTGTTAATGGAAACTTTGCCTAATATAATAAAGGAATCCTTGTAAAGATTATGTTCAACATAACAAGTGATTCCCTGATAAATATAGTTGATAACCCAATATAAGTCATTAAAATAGGGATATATATAAAATTTTATTTCATAGGGGGAATGGAGATATAAAATGGAGGGAAAATTAAGGATAATTCGGTTAAATCTAAGTATGGGTATTAATTTAATTTTTCTCTTAAAATATTGCTACATTGGTTTATGGGGAGACCATACCTATTATGGTGAGATGATCTAGCCTAAATATATATCAGTATTTCCTAGGTTCATATCTTGATCATACTCTATTGTATTTGGTGAAATATCATTAAATGATGGATTCCATTAAAAATACCCCACTTCCTTGGTCTTCTCACAATATTTCCTCACCTACTCATAATGGAACGTAATTTTTTAGAATTCAACACCACTGTTGAGGTGGTTTCAAAACATGACCTTGCATGATCAATACATGACATTCTGCAGTATAAAATGGTATCTCACCTACCACTATAGAAATACTCACAAATAAGGCATCAAATAAAAAGGACATAATCAACTAAATTAGAATATTTTAATATTCTAAAATTAAATAGTTGGGGTGACACTATAAAAATTATTACTCTTGTATACTAATATTCATCAAAATAACAACAAATCATAGCAACCAATTTTGGTCCATTTGATTATGTAAAGGACAATATTGCACACATGGATTTCATTTTTTCATTCCACACTCTTGGGTCAAGACCCATCACTCAGAGGGAATAATGTACACCAAAAAAATATGAAAACAACATTGAATATTTTGATATGGAAGAAATATAATAATGTTAAATGTATATATGGTGGAATAAAGCCTATATTAATACCACAAGCTAAGTTGTACTGAATTGTAACTATTTCTACACAAGACTCCTCCTACAATTTGACCAATCTTGGTTCCCGCATGCTATTGGAGGGATAAACACACCACACACACTCTGAAAAACTATTAAAGAGGCTATAAATTGCTTTATGATTTATAAATAACCTACAAATTGGTTAAAATTTCCCTATCCATCATCATTTCCTTATCAGAGGGTGGTCAATGTCACTAATCTCATACTATACCATTTAAATTAATTTCATCCACACCCCTTTATAATTATAATTTTTTATTACACCTTCTTATTTTTTAATCCTTATTTTAGGTTCTCAAATGAATCAATATAGTTTCTAATGTAATATCATTGTCCAAGAAATATATTCTACTCATGAAAATAAAAATAAATTAATACATTTTAATTTATGGTCTACTAAAACTGAATGGGAATACCACAGATCACATATTGTATATAAAAAATAATAAACAATAAAGAGGTGGTTAGGGACCGCCATCCTAATTCAGAGTTATACCCTTTTCAATAATGCATGATAACTCTTTCATAGTCCCATATAACCAAATAAATCTATATCCCATAAACACATTCTGTAACACTATCAAAAATAATTTAATAAATAAAAAACAATTTATGATCTTCCTAATAATTTATTTGAAACATAATATTTATGGAATCATCCATAAATCACTTTCTTATGATATCATGTAAATAAATCCTTGGGAAAATGTTTCTTCACCACAATGTTTATCCATTCATGTAATTAGAAAAAAATAATCACATCTTAATTATAATATATAATGTATTTATACTGACATAATTGGATATTAAAAAACAAATTGAGGAAAATCATACCCCAAGAAATATATACCTAACCATGGGTGATCATCCTTGTGGGATGCACTATAGTGAGGAAACATTCCCATAATATTGAGATGATTAAACCATTCTATATTATGTTCATAACAGCCACCCAATGATGGGTAAAAACAAGATATTAGTGTACAAATGGGGAAGAAAACTACGAAGATTCAAATATATGTGGCATATTTTTATTATGACATACACTAGATAAATTAATACTTACATCCCTGAATAATCAATAATGATATCACTATTTGATGAAAAAGTTTACGAGATACTATTATATGCATAATCCACCCATTCCAGACAAAAAATGCTCGCATCCCCCCACGATATTACATTTTAACTATTTAAAAATATTTTTTGAAAAAATGGAAAATTGTTTACTTTTTTAATTTGGGAATAAACTAGATCTCCCAGAAAAACCTTACATCTTTCCTAATAACCTTATGCATTTTTTAAGTTATGTTTTAGGAAATTTTGTAATATATTTTCTTTTTGTTTTCAGTATTTTTCATACCCAAATTTAAATACATAAAATATTTCTTAGTTACATAAAAGAAGTTTCCACAATTATGGTTTTTACCTAAGAAATTAATTACATATGTAATGTTTTTATCTATTTTTTAATGTTGATCCTATAAAAAATATATTACCAACAACCTATTACTAATGGGTAACATTTTTCCACTCCAAATAAAATAATTCCACAATGTATAATATATATATTTCATATGTAATATAAATTAAATAAATATATTTCCATGAATAATGTACATCACATCAAACATATAATACTTTATATAGGGAAAATATGATTCATAAAATAATTCAATAACACATAATATATTTATTATCATACATAATATATTTGAGTTATCCTTATATTTTATAAATATTATATTTATGTTATATAATATATTTTTTCCTTAGGAATGAATTTTTCCATTATGAATTATCAATATTCCATTTTATTTTTTAGTACAATTTTTTTAGTCAAGGATAACATATAAACATCAAACATATATGATGCATAAGAATATATTCATTTGAAACATTTCATGTCTATGTTCTTATAATTAACCATTTCATAAATTCTATTAATACACCAAAATACCAAAAATCACTCTGAAACACCTCCATTAAATTTTACCATGTAATGGACCCCTTTACGAACACCAATTTCAAAAACTAAGAGCTATTTCAATCTGTTGAGATAGATAATTTTTCATACTCCATTAATTCCCAATTTCAACACACATGTCCCCTCTATCTGCTACTATTACACTTGTTTAACCCATGGCCTAACTCAAAATACCATTTCCACATACACTATCCATTCCACTAATAATTATCCAACATTATAAAGAGAACATTTGGAACCATACATGAGTCTATGAATTTCTAAAAACAACTCTTAAATATTTTTAAAAACATGTATTCATCATCCTATGCTAAATTCATAAAATGTATCATTACCTTGTAAAAAATTCAAAATTACCCTAACATCACTTAGATCTTATGAAATGGTTCTTTAAAACATTCCCATGTTAATTATTATCATCCCTGAGAAATTATTTATTCATATTTTCTAAAATTTCATGGATTATAATTCATAATAAACTTTACACATCATATATCTCTAAATATTCATGAATATACCAACATCAAACAAAATCAGGACAAAATACTCAAAATCCCATTATCTTACACATTATATTGCAAATTGTTTCCATCAACACAATGATAATTCCCCACACCAATTGAAATTTCTAAATTCTCTGACCATATAATCTATATTCCCTCTTATTTCATGACTCGACAATAGTATATCATTACACACATAGTGTTATTATTGAGAGTCACTCACTATCCTTATAATAATTCACCATATAACAAATAAGACTATAACTAAATCAAATATATCTACCGAATTAAAGATTTTAGTTATATATCTATGCCCCCATCTTGTAATGAACTTTCCACTCTACTACTATAATAACCAAATCAAAAATGATTTTACTATCATATTGTTATCCCATATCTATAGGATATATGTCACCAAAATAACTAACTCATCCTAATTACTATAAACTAATATCCATATCTACATATTCCTTATCCACTATTAAAAATTCCTCTATATATATCAATGAAAATTATGATAACCTCAACCACTTGGGGGTAGTTTCATTAAAATTAGACTCTTAAGGTATACCAAAATATATTCAAATCCAGTATTACACACATAGATTAAAAATATTGTTTGTCTCAATAATGGATTTTCCTTGCCCCTGATCCTTTAGTGTGATTCACAACAATATCCAACATTACATGCATGTCTCCCCTCTCAATCCGCGCTCTCCCCATTCATGGAAACACCTATCAAGGGAAAAGATCATATCAGTCATACCATAGTACCCCAATAAATTTAAAATGGCTCCACTCATTATATTAGAAAACCTCCACCCTCCACAAATCCATGTTCCACCACTCTCATAGTTATATAATAAAATTCATCATCCATCATACCACATTTCACACTTTTTAGAAATGTTCAATCATTATAACCTATAATATATTATCTTCTTTACATGTTTAAAAAAATCCTAATCAATAAGTGATTTTCCTTCACAATAGTTAAATCCCAATACAATGGTTTCATTTCAAATGACTCAATAGAAATGGATACATGATCCATTTCAACTAATACTAAATTGTAAATCAATTTATTTGTGATCTTTGAAAAATAAAATTCATATATCATATATTTTGATCCATAATTGTGACATAAACTCTGGATCCTTGCAATTAACCCATGTAAACCATATTATTATGTGGATTTCAAATAATACACCCACAAACATATCTTAAATGTCTTCTTTTGACTATAATCCCTAATATATAACTAAGCTTCAAAAATATATAGTTTATTTAAGACATCACTCTTTTTACCAAATGAAAGTGAGTATACATAAAACAAATTCCCACTACAATTCAAAAAACTCATATTACCTACAAATATATACAAGAAGGAGTACACACCAGTGTTACCCTACTATAGCATTAGACTCTTTCAACCTCGAGTCCTATACCAAAAATCCTAGGCTACCAAGCCGAAAATATTCCATTTTCCATGAATAATGTTCATTTTTTACCTATCATAATACAATAAATACTTATTATTTATCATTTTCAATACCTATGGAACTAAAATTCCAAAAGAACATACTAAAAAACATATAATACATTAAAAATAGACAAAACCCTTTTAACCATGTTATATATATATATATATTGTCAAACATAGAACTAGGATAAGAACTCTCTTCTATTTACCTTTAATATCACCACTCGTCACATATAAATAAATAAAAATGTGTATTATTATTGAATTATGATATCTGACTCACTAATGTACAGAGCCACACCGAAATATCACTTGTCTCTCACTCCTAGACAATATGTCACATATCATGTAGGTCATATCCTATAGTGTATCATTCATTATCTCAACTCCAATATCAAAATAAAACTCACATTCAAACACACCCACAATTGGGTTGTCATATATATAGATATATATGAAATCTCATATATGAGAAAACTACTAACATTATGGAATTAGTCCCCTCTAAAATATATATACTCGACTACCCCACTGAGGATCAAGAATACAGACATGTTCATATGTAAATGTAAATTACCCATGATGATTCATATCATGGAGATCATTATTTTGGTTCAATTTATATTTTCTAGAGGAAAATAATTTGTAAGTTTCTACTGTTATTTTGTTTATTTTATACCATAAAATAAACTAATATCCAATAATTGGTTTGAATAACAAGTCATCTGGTATAGTAAAGTTGATATCACCCCTAATGTTGTATGAGAAAATAGTATATAATTTTTTTTGATAATTTACAAATCCAATCATATTATTACTCTCCATTCCATTATAAATACACATATATTTTATTCATTCATGGATCCAATGCCACTATTAAGGAATATTATTCACATGAAATGTGAACCTACAATCCTAATGTGATACAAAAACTCACTCCACATTCAACTATGGTCTAAATGTAAGAACCAACAATAAGAAAAAGAATTTCATTTTGAAAACAACTATATCAACTATAACAAAAAATAATAATGAAAATTAATCTTGACTCCCAATGAACATAAACATCATCTTATTACTGCGATGATCTTACATACTTCATATTAGTCATCCCATGTTTAGATTAGTTCCATCTTCTAACACCATATCCCAATTAGTAAAAAAATAATACAATTTATTGAAACCAATTTGTAACATCCCTGACCTGGTTCACTTAATAGATACGAAATGAGGTCATTACGAGTCCTCGGGTATTAAATCTAATATATCATAGGTTGGGGAATATTATGAAATTTCTATGGATTTATAGGGAGAGAAAATACCCTCTCCACATAGTAATGGAAAATATTATAAATTACATAAAATTAGTCATCACAATTTTAAAATGAAAAGATCACATCATATCCATAAAAAAAGAAATATATAACAAAAAACATAATATGAAAAAATCAGTTATCAAAATGTAACGTGATTTCGAAAAAACAATAAAGAACAACCCCAAAGGAAAATTAAAATACAACTCCATGTAAAACATAAAAAACTAAAATCCCAACATACTCTCAAGACATTTCAAATTCCGATATATAAACTTCCTACATTCTATCCAGATCAACCAATGAATTTTAAGAATGCACCAATCACATACGTATGAAAATAATATTTTTTTGTAATAATATTTTAGCCCTCTAGACTAGGGTTTGAGGAAAAATAATTAGACCACAACTAAATGTATCTCTAACCGAAAAATATTACTAGTCTATGGAAAATTTGATATATTCAAATCAAATAAAATATAGAATAATAATAAATTTATATCCATCAATCCATAGGATATAAAGTGTCATGAATGATAATTGTTTTTGGATAATATTGAAATGTTTCTGATAAATTCATCTAACCATATCTCATTAGAGAGATCAAATACCCACCTAAACATATCATCATACTACATATCAGTTGTAATGGATCCCACTATACATATTTGATCTATCATTTTTGGGAGAATAGTGTCCCAAATATATATCATAGATACCATATAATGGGGAATGTAACCCCGCCATTAATTTAATCATATATCATATTAAGGGTAATTGAACCCCACATAAAATTCCATCATAAATAATATGTGAGGGGGGATAGAACCCCACTCGTATATGTTATATATGAAATTAGGGAGAATGGAACCCCACCAATAATACCAACGCAAATCATGTCAATAGAATAAATCTCAACTGATTATAACATCAAACACGATATCAGGGGACATTACACCCCATCATATATATCTCACATATCATATCAAGTGGGAATGGTGGTCCACCCATAATACCTCATATAACAAACTCTGGTGGAATGGTGTATATATAATATATCTCATATATTATACACATAGTAAATGGTGATATCCCTGTTTATCTCATAGGTCATATCTCAGGGGTTGTCCAATCACTAAACCCTAAAACACACCATGCATGTCAACATTTCTAGATTATAATTTATTTGAATTAAAAATCCATACTAGGAAAAGACCACACTATGACTCAAAAAATAATAATACTCAGAACAAACACAAAACAAGGTCTCCCAATATAGTAATTTAGTTTATATAAATGTCTAAAAACCTTATATAGGTCACAATCCCTTATTCTATACTATAGGATCAAGTCCCGTCTATTGAAGCGTGTATTTCCCCTCATGATGACCATTAACATAGTATGGAGTAATAAAGAACAAAAAATTTAATATTAACAAACATAATAGGCCATATAAATCCCATATAACATCCAAGGCTATACTAGATTATTTCTCTCACAAATCCTACACATAAATCATCACCTAATTCAACCTTTCTTGGAACCCACATGTTAGTAGGTGATGACAACACACCCAAAACTACAATCATCTAGCAAGAAGTTTAAAATATGATTTAAAATTTCCATATGATCTTACCTAATATCATCCAACACTAAAGAGACATCATCACATACTTAAATCAGGTCAACAAAACCTTTCTCAAGGTCTACTATGTAAATTTATTTCATTAAAATTCATCAATAGTATTTATACTGTATAATTCATATTTATTGTTTTAACAACATTACTTAGTGTCTAATGAATCAAATTAGTGTCAATGTGTCTATCATATTACATAAATATTGATATATTTATGGAAATTTAATTGAAAATAGTCCATTTTAATTTATGGTCAATCAAACAAGAGTAGGGAGTCCATGTATCACAAGTTTTATAAAAACATAATAAATGTTTGTGAGGTGATTTTGTACTGTTTACCTCATTTAGATTTATTATCATTTTAAGGAAGACAATCCAACATCACATTATATCTAATAATTTCCATCCATCACCCATAAACATGAGCACTAATCCCATCAGTAATAATATAATAAATCTTAAAAAATTAATTAATTCTCATAATTTATTACATGATTAATATTTAAGGAAGAATTCATAAATAAATTACTTTTAATATTTCATATCTATATCCCAATCCAATGGGTTTTTTTCTGAAATGAATTATCCCTTCATAAATTTATCATGGAAAACGAACAATATATTAACCCGTATAATTTTTTTACATCAAATATTGTAAATTCTTAAAAAATTTGTCAAATGACATGCCATAATAAATATTTGTATCATCCTCCAAGAGTCTGATATAGATAAGCTGAACAAAGTCTCCATCATATCACTACGATTCCACTATACCCTAGTGGAATCATCACCCGAACCCCATATTGGGTTTATAAATATTATTAGTAAATAAAATATGAATAAATAAAGTAATATTTTAAGTTGTTTGATATAATTACTTTACGTCTAGATATAATTTTGATCAATATGAACATAAAATCATGAAGAATTGATAAAGATCGTACACTTGGATCAAGAGGAGAATGCGACACTATTTTGGGTATAATCATCTTATTATTTTGAATAAATATGTTATTTACATCTTAATATATAATATTAAAAGTGTTAATATTTTTGAAAAATTTAAGACATTTAATTCTTATAAAAAATATAACATCATCTAAAATACTCAAACACTAATGTGTATCATAAAAAACATACTAGTCCCAAACAAAATATTTTTGTTCTTTGAATAATATATTTTACCTTTATTTAATGTTTCTCCCTAATCCATCATTCTACATGTGAACCTTTTCCTTGATATGTAATATTTTCATCCCTAATTAAAATTTTTTCTATTTCAAAATTTCCACTCAAAATATTTTAATCTCATGCAAAAGGATTTTCACTTATGGAAAAATGAAAGTGTTACATAATTTTCACCATGTATAATATTTTTCCCCTTCTATGTAATATAATTCCATGAGTCATAGTATATATTTCTAATATCAAATATATATTAGTTTGATTTACTTTTATGTTCAATATATATTACATCATATGTAATTTATTTTTCATATGGATAAAATGATGCGTATTATATTTCTACGACATGTAATAAATTTATTTTGATACATAATATAATTTATTTGATGGATTTTCAATAGGTGATATAAATATCACATGAAATATTTTAATTACTTAACTATGGATTTTCTTCTAGGTAAGAATTGTATGTTATGTAATTTTTTCACTTGTAAGATAATTTCAATTAAAAGAAAACATTAATTTTTCTACCAGTTTGATGAATAAAATTTAGAATTTAGACAATTTCCCAACATAAGGTTTTATAAAAATATGATTTTTCAAATATCATTAAAAAACTAAAAAATACCCCAAATTTTAAAAAGAGATCCATTTGATTTAAAAACATATTAGGACTCTATCAAAACCAAAGGAACTGAAAAACCTTAATTAATTACCACTTAGAGAATATACACATCCTGAGAGTCAATAACCAATTATTTTTGAAACATATAAAACCTTGTCTAAGTCTCATTACACAACATTGAACTAATGTCAGACCCAAAATAACATTCCTAGATACTCATTAAAATCCACACACACTTCTCAAAAATTTATTTGAACATCCATAGAACCCCCTGTTCAAATTACCGTATCCAAAAAACATGTTATATTGATTTTCCATGTCTCGTATTCATTATAAAAAAATCATAAAAAATACACCCTAGGAAAAAAAATAAACAAACCTATATTAAGTTGATAATTAAAACCTCCCCACCATAAAACCTCTAATAACTGATAAGTCTCATTATGAATCCTTCATTAAAATCTAACATTACTAAATTTTGATGTCATTCCCGAATGACGGATCTCCCACTAGTCATGGTTATGTCGAAAGGTCCTAAAATCTAGATCTTCTGATAAAAATACCACTAGAGCATGCATTTCAAAGAAAATTACATTGAAAACAGTAAGGAAATTTGACCCATTCAATAGAATTAATAAATTCACTGACCAAAAAAATTATATACTCATGGTTGATGGACACAGTTAATCACAAAATATTACTCAACCAGTGCCACACCCATGGTTCACTATCTGTCTTTATCAAAATTCACCATCCCATAACGATGACTCCAAGTTTAAGACAAGTAATAAATTTTTCCCATGTTATTTTTTTATCTAAAAACACTAAATTTCCCTATTAATAACCACAGTACCATAAATTTACCTAAAACACACTTGTTCATATTAGATTTGTGTCATCCCATATCTAGTGGCCATCAGTCACCAAATTTATTGACTCAACATGATTCATATCAACCAATACCCATATCTATGTATTTATCATTTAACATACATTACCCGATCACTTATATCCAATCAATATCCTAAACCCTATTCCACCTGTAGTAGGGTTTACTAACACATCACTATAAATATTTAATAATGATAAATTTAAATATTTTATCATACTTATAGTTTTCACCCCAACATATAACTTTTCATATAATTGATCCTTGAGTGCAATACTAAATATCAATCAACATTACATGTGTTTCCACATCTCAATCCATAGGCATCTCAACATTAAGAAATCCAATAAAAGGAAAATCTCTAATCCACAAAAAATAGTGCCACATTCTATTTCTAATGTCTCCACTCAACATAGATGGATACCTTCATCTGCATAAATACCACAATTCCCTATAATAATAATAATCTCATCATATCTATCAAATATCATACCACATGTCATGGTTTTCAAAACTGAACACCATTCATCACATATAATAGTTGAACTTCAATACATATTTATAGAGATCATGATCACTCAGTTGTTTTCCATCAAATCAGTCACATACCATTACGTGGGTTTATTTTTAAAACATATCTAAAAACTCATCTCTGCTATATATTTCAGTTGAAAAAAACTTATAAAACCCTATATGAAATAAATAGGAAGGATTACCTTGAATGATTGTTTCTCAATGATCATGACCTCACCTCAGAAATCAATAATCTTAAACATAAAAATCAATTTATTCATAGGATTTACTAAAATTCGCTAATCAATATTTCCCTCATTTATTATTAAAAAAATAATTTAATGTAAAAAAATAATCCATCCTCCCATATTTTTTCAAGAAATATCTCAGTCTAGTTGAACTAGGAAAGAGAGAATATAGCATACCAATTCAACCGACATTTATTAACAACCCATATTAGTAAGAAAATAATTGATGCAACAATATATTCCAATTCTACTGTACCCCAACCTTCGACTCATTCTACACCATTTCATTTCCCTTCAATCCACATCTCCTAATATAGAACAATTCATTGACTATGATAGTAGTGAATACAATAAAATATCACAATAAAATAACAACATAGACATTCTCTCATGTAAATCCTATGAAATGTCTACAATTATATTGAATAATTGTCATCACCAATAATGAATCATGACCATTCTATAATAATATACATCTAATTTATATCTCTAAAGGTGTATTCAGTTATGGGTAAATCACATTTATATTTTACCCTCATACTTCAAAAATTCAAATATTTTAAGTATTATAGAATAATTGAAATATTAAACCACAGTAGTAGATAAACCAATCTGCTAACTGTCACCTAAATAACCATAGGTTCTACCAGTTATCCCATAGTTTACATCTCATATATATATATATTCTAAACTTTATCCATTATTCCTTATCAAATATCACAAGTAAACTCAAATTCAAAAAGAAGCAATTTGGGTTCTCATATATTTAAATATACCTTGCATCTCATTCTAAATCTAAGTACCCACTCCAGGGTGTTAATCCCCATGAGAATAAAAATTCACAAATAATCCTTTGAGGATAACGATCATTTACATGTGAATATATAAACTATAATAGCCTATAATAATTTATAAAAATTATATTTTAACATCAGTTTAGTTAAATGAAATGTTATTAAAAATATATTAAGCAAAATTCATTTTATATTCCTATTTTAATTTTATATAAATAATATAATGTAATAATTATATTAGGAAATCATTAACTATTTTAATGAGTAATCATGTCTGGTTAAATAGAATTTCAATGATAAGCTATATGGGAAGACACCATATTAGGTTTTTATTGAAACATTACATGACCAAACTTAATGTTATTTTATTTTTAAATTTACCTTATAAAATATATATTCTAAATCAATACTAGTTTAAAATTTAGACACGTCCATGAATATTTCATGTGAACATATGTGCCCACAATGGTGTGAGATCTCATACCTATTTCCACCAGATGCAAAGAGTAAGAACCAATAAATCAGAAAGACCAAAATATATTTTTGAACAAGGACATACACAACTATAACACTAATATGTAGAGAAATCATTCCAAAATACATGGTAATATAGACTTATTATCATGAATTTTCTATTAAGTTTCTCTATATATTTTTCATACAAGGGTTTAACTAGTAAAACCTCCTTCAATCCATATCCCAGATTTTAATAAAAATAAATTAATTATTTGAAATCAATCTAAAATACCTCTATATATTTTCAATCTATTGAAAATAGAATGGGTGATTATGGGACATTAGGAATGCATCCCCTCATTCTAGAGGAAAATGAAGATCATTGGGGTCTACGTTGCATCTTCTGGTAGAATATGACCCCTAATAGGTTTTATCAAATACAACGAAATAAAATCCAATACCAAATAAAAATAATAAATTGAATAATGAATTTACTAGACATAAAATGAATATAAATAACACACCAAATTCTTTAATAAAAGAAATATATACATGTCACATATGTCCAACTAATATCAATATGATATGCCATGGTAATAGCATAGACAACTCAACCAAAAAAAAGATGATCCAATATCCCACCTGTAAAGACCCGAATTTTCTCTTTATTTTTTTAATTATATAGAATTATTACAAGTTTTTGAAAATTGATGGCACATGATTCTGAGGCCCGGTGTGCCTGGAATAAGTTTATAAACTTTTTTATTGTACGTTCATTAAATGAGTGGCCGACGTTTTCTATCATTTGAACTTGTGCTGGGATTAAAAATATGAGGGCACCGTTGAAACCACAATGCCATGATTCGCTTATGGGAGGCTTCACTTCAACTGTAGTAGGTCGGGAGAAAATGATTGATTTTGGACTTTAAAAAGATTAAAAAATAACAATTTTATTTTATTTATTTCTTTATCTTTTCTTCTAACAGACAAGAGATGGTGGTGGGACCAACGACAGATCAATCCATTAAATTTCTTGACTCTCCATTATTTTTATAACTGCATGTTTGGAATTATGAAGGTTCCATAATTAATGGAACCCCATTAATTCCTTATTCATTACTCACCCTCCCCCTCTCTAATTTATATGCAGATAGGGGAGAGGTGGTGGAACGACTCCACCAAGAAACGAATCTCTGGAAAAGTACCAAGACGCCAACCACTTGGAGGACGAGACCGGTTCTAGCAAGTGGTGATGAGCACCACCAAATCAGAAACTGAATAATGATAATTGAGAGACATCTTTGGAGTCTTTTTATGGGAATGACGAACATCGAATCTTCCTCAAACGTGGACATTCATTAAAGAATATTGATGTAGGGTTCATTTATTGTCTAATTTCAAGAGTTGTTGAATCATTATACTACCATATTGCTATCAAGCTGGCATGGATGGTGAGGACCAAACAAACAAGGCCTAAACACTCTTAATTTTGTTGAAATTTTGTGTTTTCTTCATGAGCTATTTTTTTGGGTAGGGAGAAACCTAGAACGATGGTTTTAGCGATGGAGAGGGCCTCTTGGGGAGTCCGTTGGAACCTTCGGATGGAAAATCGGGCTACTGAAGATTACATGTTGACCCACGGAATATCACTGGTGTGTTACCAGCATAGTAGCACCAGTGACTGATGACTGTGGGTAATGGCGGTGGGTAACGACAGAAGCTGACAATTGTCATCCATGAATGAGGTGGTTGTGCACCATCACACGCTGCCAGAGAAGGTGGTCGTGACATATAGCCATGGAGGACAACAACAGTCATCATCGGTAGCTAGCAGATGCCTACGTTGGATTGCTACAAAGGCAGAGTGGCATGTCGTCGCATGCTGCGGGAGAGGGTTGAGGCATGAAGCAGCATTGGTGGATGAGGGACCAGCCCCTATGGGTCCCACGGTGACCAGGCAGCGCCACAGGGCATCGCCGCAACGTTACATGAATGTCATAGTCGTTCAGGAGAAAGGGAGAGCACTACACCCCCCCCCCCCAATTCCTGCTAGGGTGGGCCTCGCTTCATTGGGTCGTCCCCCTAATGGGTCACTCCACTCTGTGGGCTGGCCTGTACGAGATTAGTGGGCCTCGCCTCTCTGCGGGTCAGGCCACGCTGGCCCAGCAGTCTGATCCTCAGCGATTCGGGCTGAGCTTGCCACAACCCATCCAAACTGGGCCATCCAAGGCGAGTTCGGGAAGGACAGGGTCATTCGTAGACCGGGTCGGTCCGGCCGGGTCGGACCGGACCCCAACCCTTCTAGGCCCAATTTCGCTAAAAGAGCCATAACTTGGGAACTGGGCATCTGTTTGAAAAACCTTCTACGGTTCTAGGATCCTTCGCGGAAAATTGTCCATTTTATATAAAACACTTGAGTTTTTTAAAATGTTGGAGTACAGTAGGGATGGATCGAACTGGAATCCAACCAGTCCGTTGACATTAAAATGCCTATAACATACAGAACACACATCTGATTGACAAGTGGTCTGTCGTGTTAGAACCCTTTTGATATGGCGGTCCTTTGGAATAATTCATCATAGAACATAGTGGAGGTTGAGGTATGACCAACAACTTGAGGAGCGTATCTTCCTAGAATCAAGCACGCTTAGTGCAATAATCTCGTGGCTAGCTGTAATGAGAAGGATGAACATTTATCCTATGTGGGTTAGTAGCTATCGATCCTATGTGGGTCAGCGCTTAGTGATGTTGTGTGGGTTATTATTTATCGATCATGTGTGGGTTATCGCCTAGTGATCTTATGTGGGTCAACATATACAAATCCTGTGTGGGTTAGCCACAGAGCCTCTCGACAAAATAAGATGATCCAACGATATGTCTAATCATCTCTACTTCTTTATTTAAGTTATACCTGGTGTGATCTGAGTCTTTTACCTTTGTGGTACATTTAACTTCGTTTTGTTACCTTCATGATGTTACCTTTGTGGTAATTTTACCTTCGTGGTGTTACCTTAATGGTTTTACCTTTCTGTACTCTTAAATTTGTGGTGTTAGCTTCGTGGTGTTATCATTGTGGTATTCTTCCTTCATGGACCAGTTGTGAAAATGTCTTAAAAGATGGATCCTTAAGTTTCCTCATGAATGAGATGATTATCATTTTATAACTTATATATATATATATATGTGGGAATATACCTAAGTATATTAGATGACTACTTTGTGCTTTGTGTTCGATGTCTTACTTTGTGGTTTTTCCTTTTTCGAGCATTGGGAGACCTTCAGGGGTATCGAGGTCCCTACTGATTATTTTTATACTCATCTCTGCATGGGCTATGGCAGTACCTTGTTGTTTCTTGTGCAGACGACAGACATCATTGATCAAGGAGGAGGGATCCAGGACTGGATGTTGCTCAATTGTGGATCATTTGATGTGATGGGCATCAGTGACTACTGATCTTGAGTTGTACCTAACCTTCAGATAGAATCCTTGGTGGACATTCCAGGAGCTTTATTCTCTTTCAGTTGTACTTGAACTTTCATGTTGGTCTTGTATTCAATCCCCTTTAAATTTAATACACTTTTTACTACAGTAGTATACTTCATGATTTATTTTTGCCAGGTTCATGGAATATGTGTTTTTACAGGTTTAAAGACAATTCCTTTCCTTTATAGTGAAACACCATTTCAGTGCTAGTCTCCAACCCCTGGCCTATGGAAGTCGGGCTTGGGGTAGTCACGAAACTGGCCCTCTGGGGTAGGTCAGGACAAAGTGGTATCAGAGCAGTTAGTTCTACAGATGAAAAATGAGTATAATATTTTCTATGTTTCAATAGTGTTTAGTGTTATGAGTGTGGTATTTAGCATGGGGAATCCAGTGTTGGTTCGATGACTGAAATTTCCATACACCAGGACCCTGAATTCTGATTTCCAACTCAGTGCACGAAAACAAACTTTGTGTGTATTTTTTAAAAGTTTTTCTTATGATCTCTTTGAGTCATCTCACCAGGTATAACTTATTGACTATGTAACACCTATTTCCTTTTAAGATGATTCCACATAGACAGCCAGCTAGGATTCTTTAGAGAGAACACAATGAAGGCCCACAGAGCGACGAGGCTTTAGTGGAGGGCCCTCTTATGGTGTTAGAACCTTCAGGCGGTGTACCGGTATCACCACTACCTATTTTCTATCCACTTCCACTGGCCCCAACAGTAGAGGGTGCATGCTAAATGAGCGCAATGCATGATTTTTAATGGAATAGGACTTTGATGTTCCGAGGGGAGATGGATTTGCAGGCGGCTGAGGACGGGTTGGAGGCTGTGGTCAGAGTTTTTCGCTTAGTTGGGACACTAGCTGATGTGATGGTGATCCAAGCTTCCAGTCTCTTCCAGCGAGCTGTTGTTAGATGGTGTATTATGGAACTCCATATAAATGATGAGTTGAAACTCACTTGGGAGGACATAATTATCCTTTTCAGGGTTGTATTTTTCATTGTGACCCTATGCTCAGTGCGTATATAGAAGCTGCTGCACTTACAGCAGGGTAGCATGACCGTGGACCATTACATGGTGAGGTTTACTAATCTCTCCCGCTACTCCACCGACATGGTAAAGGACCATTTCTTTAGGGACCATACCTTTGATCAGGGTCTCTGATGGGAGATCTAATCATCGATGACATATCTCATAATTCCAACTCAGGATGGGGTGCTAGAGAGAGAGCTTTTGGTGGAGATATTCTAAGATGAGAAGAAACCCGCTACAAGAGCCACCACTGGACATCAGGTAGCTGAGTCATCTGTAGTAGGCAGTAGATAGATGACGAAGGAGCCCAAGTGGGCCCGAACATCTATTATATGACCCCCTGATATAGGGTCATTGGTGAGGGGCTCATGGGATAGAGGTGGACAGATGAGGATCATGCAGTGCTACTCGTGTTGTGGGAAGGGTCACATGGCTCACGACTACCCAGCCCGCCATAAGGATGAAAAACAAAATATTGAGGGACCGCCGAGGTAGAGGAAGAGGTTTGAGCAAGGAGGTCTATAGGGTAGTGGATGTGGTAGAGGATTTTTCCATGCAGCAGGTAGTGGGTGGAGATTCAAGGTTTAACCACCACCACCTCCAGGTGGTCCCCCACGACCATAGAGAGAATAACTATAGGGACAAGCTCAGCTCCAGGAAACTGAGGCCTAGGACCACGGCGCTCCGGAGATTGTTAGAGGTATGATTACTTCTACTCAAACCTTGTTGTAGTACATATAGACATAGGTTCTTGTCACTCTTTTATTTCTAGGACCCTTGTTCGGAGCTCAGTGATTCTAATGGAGTCATTGTCACGATCCTTTACATTAGAGACTCTTACAGGAAAATATTTGACAATTAGACACTGATTTTGACAGTTTGATATTACTCTATGGGGCCTGATCTTCGGCTAGTATATTATAGTAGTGGTGTTGAGGAATTACAACATCATCATGGGTATGGACTGGTTATCTATAGTCCATGCTCAGATTGATTGTATCAGATGCAAAGTGCAGTGTGTCTGTGAAGATGGGACCATGTTTTCCTTCACTATTGAGAAGGGAACCTTTGTAATATAGGATAGAATTAACTAGTCTAGGGTTCAGCCGATCACGTATTAGTTGGCATGCCTTACCCTTGGAGTAGTTTATGTTGAGAGTCTCAGATATCCTATAGTGGTGGACGAGTATGTCGATGTATTCCCTGATGATGTTTCAGGACTACCTCCTCACAGAGAGGTGGACTTCTACATCATCATGTACCCCGATATAGAACTTATATATACACTGGTATATCAGATGGCTCCTATGGTTTTTTTTCAGTTACAGGTATAGCTGGAAGACTTATAAAGGAATGGGTTCGTAAGGGCTAGTGTTTCTCCATGGGCAGCCCGATTTTGTTCACCAAGAAAGGGGATGGGTGTTTGAGTCTTTTTTTGGACTATAGACACTTGAACTAGATGACCGTGAAGAACAATTATCCACTTCCAAGGATTTATGATCTCTTTCATAAGATGAAGAGAGATCATTGGATTTCAAATATAGACCTCAGATCAAGCTATCACCAGCTCAAGGTACGAGATGAGGATGTGCAGAAGACGACCTTCAGATGTCAGTATAGCCACTATGAGTTCTTGGTTATGCCATTAGTTGTGACCAGCACCATAGCAGTTTTCATGGGACTCATGAATAGGATCTTCCAGCCACACCTCGATCGCTTCATGGTGGTCTTTATTGATGAAATCATCATGTACATGGCGTCGGTGGAGAAACATTACTCTCATCTTCAAATAGTTCAAAATACACTCTGGGAGAACCACATTTATAGTATGCTATCGAAGTTCCATTTCTTGATATGGGAGGTCCACTTTCAATGACACATTATCTCAGAAGTTGAAGTTGTAGTGGATTCGGTGTAGATAGAGTCATTGCTTGTTTAAGATCCACCCATGTGTGTAACCGATGTGAGGAGATTTCTTAAGTTGTTTTGGTAAAATAGGTTATTCATTCCTGGATTTTCCAGATTTGTAACACCCTTTTCATTGTTGACAAAGAAGGGAATAACCTTCGTATGGATGGATAGATGACAGTAAAGTTTTTAGGAGTTGGGGAAAAGACTGAAGAGTGCCCCCATCTTGAGGCAACCAGAAGAGGGTGTTGGTTATGTAGTCTAATACAACACATCATGGACTGGACGTGGATGTGTCCTGATGTAGGAGTGATTAGTGATCGGTTATGGTTCTCAATAGCAGCGACAACATGTGCAAACTATGCTACCTATGACCTAGATTTTAAACAGTGGTCTTCGCATTGAAGATGTGGTGACATTACATGATGGGAACATGTTTTATAGTCTACTGTGGTAATAAGGGTCTTTGGTATATCTTCTATCACAAGGACTTGAACCTGAGTCAGCAGTGATGGATGTACATCCTCTAGGAGTATGACTTTGAGATAGTCTACACACTTGGGATGGGAAATTTTTTGGCAGACGCACTCAATAGGAGGTCTGGTTTATAGAAGCTGAGTAAGGAGACAGAGTAGCTATCTATATTGTGGTTATCCCTTGTGGATAGAGATAGAGAAGCTTACCTCTAGTCTATGACTATAGCTCCCCCATTTATTCAGGAAGTTTGGGAGGAAGAGCTTAGCCACATTGATTGTGAGGTATCGCCTTCCCAAATATCCTAAGGACAGGCACTTGATGGATTTTCAGATTATGGGGAGCACATCATCCTCTTCAGATGATGCACCATGGTACCGGTGGTTCTACAAGAAGAGGTGTTGAGGGAGTTCCATACATCCCCTATGGAAGTGCATCTTGGTATGGAAAAGATGTACCAGGACAACCGGTGTCAGCACTATTGTATAGGGATAAATAAAGTAGTAGAAGAGTTTTTTTCATGATGCATAACTTGTCCACAAGTGAAGGTAGAGCATTAGTTTCTAGCAGGCTTAGCACATCCATTAAGGGTACCAGCGTAGAAGTGGGATGGTATCTCCAAAGTCTTTGTGACATGAATTCCACATACGTCCATGGAACATGATTCTATATGGGTGATTTTTGAACAACTCCCCAATTCTGCCCACTTCCTACCAATCTGACAGTAGAGATCAGTAAGGGACTTGGGACACCTCTATATACAT
Organism: Viscum album; assembly: GCA_963277665.1. Classification (NCBI taxonomy): domain Eukaryota; kingdom Viridiplantae; phylum Streptophyta; class Magnoliopsida; order Santalales; family Viscaceae; genus Viscum; species Viscum album. The sequence goes on along the minus strand of OY728164.1, from coordinate 260,107,375 downwards.
GAGATTTTATGGCTTGATGGGGTTCCATTGACGATCATCTCTGATCATGATGGATGTTTTACATCCCGATTATGGAAGGAATTACTGGAGGAGTTCAAGAATCGGTTATATTTAAGCACCACCTTTCATCCATAGATGGATGATCAGATAGAGCAGGCCATTCATACACTAGACGACATCATTCATTCTTGAGTCCCAGATTTTTCTCATAGATGGGAGGATCACATTCCCTTGGTGGAGTTCTCACAAAAAAGTAGACATCACTCCACCATCGGTAGGGAACCATTTCAAGCCATGTACGTTCGACCATGCAGATAACCTCTATGATAGATAGACCTGGGGGAGTTTTCACTTAGTCATCCAGAGTTGGTACGGGCTACCACTGAGAAGGTGAAGATCATCCAGAAGTGGATAAAGACTTCACATAGCAGGAAGAACTCTTATACTGAAAAGAGGCGTAGACCATTGGAGTTCGACGATACATACCATGTCTTCCTATGGGTCTCACCTTAATGATGTTTACAAAGATATGGTTGGGGAAACAAGTTATCTCTATCGTTCATCAGAAATTTTTAGGTTCTCAATAGAGTTGGAGAGGTGGCGTATCTCCTAGCTCTTCCCCCACAGTTGCACCGAGTGTGTAATTCTTTCCATGAGTCACAAATGAGGATGTGCGTGCATGATCCATAAAATGTTATCGACTGGGGAGAGTTGGACATCGATGATGGGGTGATGATTACAAAGGTTCTAGTGGAGATTTGGGATTGATAGGACCATGTATTTCTTGGTTGATTGATCCCTCTAGTGCAAGTTCACAGGTATCACATGAACCTCCAAGAGAGAACATTGGAGTGGGAGTCTCAGATTCATGCTCAGTACCCACATTCGATTCCTTAGTATATGTTGTGGATTTTGAGGATGAAAAGCCCTATAGAGGGAAGAATGTAAGGAACCGCATTTTCCATTAATTTTTTTTAATTATAGGGAATTACTATGATTTTTTGAAAATTGACGGTATGTAATTCCAAGGCTTGGTGTGCCCAAAATAAATTTTTGAACATTTTTTAAGGGGAATTCAGTAAATGCATGAGTAATGTTTTCTATCTATTGAATTGGCGCTCAGATTACGAATTTGAGGGAATAACTAAATCTGCAGTGTTGGGATTGATTAAGGGAGGCTTCAATCTAACTACAGTCATTCGGATGAAAAAGATAGATTTTGGATATTTAAACGAATAATAAAATAACAATGTTATTTTATTTCTATATATTTTTTTCCCTTAATGGAAAACCGGTGGTGGGGGGACCAACGACACATCAAGCCATTAAATGTCTTGACTACCCTATATTCTTGTAAACTCACCATTGGAATTTGGTCTTTTCATTAATTAAATAAACCCCATTAATTACACATGTGTTACTCACCCTCACTCACTTTTATTTATATGGTTATTGGGGAGGGGTGTTGGCACAACTTCACCATGTGATGAAGCTCTGGAAAAGCATTGTGATGCCAAAAACATGGAGGATGTGACTGGTTATGGAGAGTAGTGATGAGTTCCACCGAATCAAGAATAGAAGAACGATGATTGAGCAGTGTCATCGATGGATTGTATCGGGAATGACGAAAACTGAACCTTCCTCAAATTTAGACATTCTTCCAAAAATCTCGAGGTAGGGTTTATGTATTGTATAACTTCATCAGTTTTTGATCATTATAATACCCTCCGTATATCAAGCTAACTTTGATGGTCTGGTCCAAAAAAATAAATCCCAAACCTTCCACCTTTTACTGAAATTTGAAGTGTTCTTTGCGATAAATTTATATGGGTTGGGATAAACCGAGAACAGTGTATTTAATGATGAAGAGGGAGTCTCGGTGAGTCCATTGGAACCTTCAGATGGAAAATACGGCCACCAGAGCTCACCCGGTGACCCACAAAAGATCGTCAGTGCGGCACCGTCACGACAGCACCAGTAACTGACATCGATGGGTGATGGAGCACTTTTCACCCCCCACCTTCAAAGGAGGTGGTGTCGCATCATCACACGCCACTAGAGAAGGGGGTCCCAGCATATATCTGTAGCAGACAGCCGCGACCAACATCAGCCGGCCGCGTAGGCGGAGTCGGAGAGGCGTGCTATCGTGTGCCACTGGATATAGATATAGCATGAAGCCATGTCAGTAGAGGAGGGACTAGCCCCTACAGATCCCACAGAGACCAGGCGGCACCATGTGGCGCCACCGATATTTTACCTAAACTTTTTATCCATTCGGGTGAAAGGAGGAGTGCTACCCCACTGTGCATTCTGTGGCGGGCCGCGTGCCCAGCAAACCGTGCACATTTTTGGGCTAGGCGGCTCCTCTCTGTGCTCCAGGACCTGCGAACCCTGCGCGCTGGGCTGGATGGTGGCCCAGCGGGCCAAGCCCGCTTGGGCCCAGCCCAACTGGGTCGGGTCGATCCAAACCAGGTCAGGTTGGTGCAGACCCTTCTAGGCCCAGTTTCACAAAAAGTGCCATAACTTGTGAACTAGGAATCTATTTGGAGAACTGTCTACAGCGCTAGAAACTCTGAAGCAACACAGTCCTTTTGATATTCTCCACCTGAGTTTTGGGGAAAGTTGGAGTACGTCCAGTTTGGATCGAATCCACATCCAACCGGGCCCTAGGCTTTAAAATGCCTATAACTTATAGACTGTGTGTCCAATTGACGCGTCGTCTATCCCATTGGACCCCTTACGACCTGGCGGTCCATTAGGTAACTTCTTTGTAGAAATTCATCGTGGATGACTTATGTCCAATAGATTGAGGATCGGATCCTCTCGGGATCAAATGTGCTTAGTACTTTTACCTTAACGGTGTTACCTTTGTGGTGTTACATTTGTGGTACTTTCACCTCCATCGTGTTACCTTCATGGTGTTATCTTTGTGGTACTCTTACCTTCATGGTGCTACCTTCATAGCGTCACCTTTCTATTCTTCTTCATTTGAGGATCAGTTGTTCAAATGGATTAAAGGTTGGATCATTATGATTTCTCATAAATGAGATGAGTATCTCTGGTAAATTAGGTATATGTATGGTCATATAACTATGTAGAGTTGATGACAACTTCGTGATTTGTATTTAAGGTATTACATTTATGTTATTTCTTTTTGGAACTCTGGGTGACCTTAAGGGGTCTCGAGGTCCCTAATAAGTATTTCGATACACACCGCTGCATGGGCTATGCCCGCACCTTGCTATGTCTTGTGCAGATGATGGATAACATTGAGCGAGGAAGAGGGAGCCAGCACTGGACATTGCTTAGAGGTGGTCCACTTGACGTGACGTTCCACAGTGACTACTGATCGAGAGCTATACCTACCATTCTTGTAGGTTCCTCGGTGGACGTTCCAGGTGTTGTTTTCAATTTCAGTTGTACTTGTACTTTCTAGTTGGGCTTGTATTTCACCCCCTTTACATTCAGTACACTTTTTACAACTGCAATTGACTTTGTGTTTGCTTCCTTTTGTGTACTTGGATTGGGTGTTTGTGCAGGTTTAAAGGTAATTCCTTCATGTTATAATGATACATCTTTTCAGTTTGTGTCGCCAACCCCTAGCCTATTGAAGGTGGGCTTGGGGTAGTCATGGCACGGGCCCCAGGAGACGGGTCATGACACCACACGAGTCTCAATTTTCATCCAACCCCAATATCATGTCATAATTTTAGCTATCCATCCTAATATAATAAAAATAACCCATTTGAAAACCAATACCAATGATCATTTGGTCTACATGTGTACCAATGTCCTATGACCACCCAAGAAAGATGTGAGCAATACATAGTAGGCTTCCATAAATGTTTTACCAAAAAAACCTGTATATGTTATGTATTCCCACTAAGATATGCACAATGTAAATAAATAATGTATGAAGGATTAATAAAACAATCATAATTGATCATCCTGTTTGATAGTGAAACATGAGATGGACCATACCTTCTATATCAAAGGTTGGAGTATCACTAGAAATGTTAAATATTTGTATAACATTTATAGAATGGCACCATACCTATATATCAAAAATTACATATGGGTTGGATAATTTCCCCATCAATAATACTACCATATATCATAGAAGGGTGAATAGAACCCTACAAACATATCTGATATATCATATCCATGGGAATGGTTCCTCACTAATAATACCAGTAGATATTACATCTTAGGGAATGGTGAACTACGTATGATATAACAATATATCGTACTATGAAATTAGTTCTAAACCCATATATATCATATATATAGGGGAATGATTCTCCACTCAAAAAACTATTCTATATCTTATCATGGAAAATTAATCCCCACCCATGATACCATCATAAATTATTTCAAGTAGAATGATTCCCAACCCCTTATATCCCAAATATCATAATATGGGAAATGGTGACCCACCAAAAATACCCCATATATCATAAAAATTGAGAGTAGTACCCACCCTCTATATATCATATATAATTCTAAAGTGTAATAGTGGTCTCCACCTTTATCTCATATATTCTATCACATGTTTTGGCCACTCACTAGAAACTGCAAATAGATAACCTTGGTTGTTCTATTACACATAAATACATTTCCCATTCTTCATTCACACTATGTGAAAACAATGTTATAAATCAAATGTTAATACTTATAATATTTAATACTAAACTAGGGTAAGTATTATGGTCCCCTAGTTCATATCATTGTCACAACAGCCCATATAGGTTCATTTCCTTCATTCCATACTATTTGGTCAATACGCGTCACTCAATGGACATAGTTAATCCCAATGCTAAATTGATCACTATATTTCCTTATAGTGATATTGATAATATAATAAAAGTTCTCATATAAGAAGTTCAATAATGATTTTATCAAATGTAATGGCAAACTAGGTCCTTCCACTCTTTGAGCCTATATAAAAATCATTCCATATATCAACTCATCAAGGTACCTTTTTGCTAGTAACAATTTAACACTAACAAGACACTGTAATAAAATTTTGATGAAGTGATAAGGTGATTCCATTTTTTCTTATTAACTAAACCTAGGTTAAGCATTATAAATTGGTCCCCTTACATACTTATATTTATTAAAATTTACCTCTATCATCATCAATCAGGGTCAATCACTTAGTTTACACCCCTCCAGGTTATTTATATTCCAAAAAACATATTTATAATTTAACCATAATCATTTAGAGTGCATGGAAACAAATTATCATCCAATGGTCAATCATGTCTCAATAAATTACCTTATACTCCTATAATTTTAAATGACTATGTCCTTTTTAATTTAAGGTAATTCATACATGAAGGGAGATTTCATATATTGTATTTCTAAAAATATTATGAATAATAATTTAGGAAATTTTTAGGGACCACCTAGTTAATTAAGAGATGTTCTCTTTTTAAGAGGGCACATCCACCATAACATAGGCCCATTTATTATGCACTAACATTCTCCCATCCACATGATCCATATCTCTAAAAATAATGAATCAGTAAATTATAAAATAAAATGATAATAATTATAATAATGTATTAAATGATTAATAGTGAAGTAATAATAAATAATTCCCTACCAATGAACTCTAATGGAAAATTCTCAAGAAAATATTTGTTTAGAACTCCTAGTATCCACCAAGAAATTTCAATCAAAAAATATATAATTCCCCATTCCAAATAATCAATTAATTTTTCAAAAAAATTAAATGAAACAATAATTTAGAGTTGTAATGTACCATTATTAATCCACCAAAAACTGAGTGTGATTACCCTCAAATTATAACAAATAGATATTAATAACAAAATCCCTATCATATATCATGTTTATTTCACATTGCATTGGTAGAATCACCACGTCAACCCTACCATAGGTTACAAAAATTCATTAGTGAATAAAATTTGATGTAATAAAAGTAATATTCAAATTTTAATGTTATATTTACCACAATTTTTTTTCTAAAATAGATTATAAAATAAATGTTATAATAATTTATAATGATATAACTATTGGATGAAGAGAATATGGGTAACTATTATGGGAATATTCTCTCTCTTTTGTTCAAGAAATACACTCCTTCCCTCTTAAAATTTCAGTTTTACAATATATTAATATTTTTTAAGAAATTATAATAAATTCTTGATATCAAATAATTTGGAAAGGATTTGTATTCACAAAAAACATATGTATAAAATAAAATCAATATTTATCCGAAAAATAATTTTTTTCTATCAATTGTATAATTTACCTATATGTAAGAATTTTTCTTTATCTAAATTTCCATATGTAAACATTTTCCATGTTATGAAATATGTTCCTCCAAGTGTATGGTTTTTATTAAGGTTTAGTTTCCATATGTATAATTGTTTCCCCATATTTATGGGATATATCATGGTGAAAAATATGTATGTAATAATTTTTCCCCATCAATTACATTCTATGTGTCATATATTTCATTCATTTGTAATCTATATTTCTCATATATAACATATATTACATATATATATTTCAATACGTAATTTATATTACATCATAACTAGTAAAATTTAGATAGACTAATCTTGATGAATAATATATTTATCTAATATGTAATATTTTTATAGTCATGAATAATATATTTTATGTTGTTATATTTTTCAAGCATAATATAGTTATCAAAGAAAATATATTATTTCATTATGCATGTTTTTCCTTTCAGGAGAATTTTATGTGTACTATATTTTTCCATGCACATGTAAAATCATTTTTCTGCCCCTTATTGTGCAAATTTTTTTTTTACATTGGAAAAAATTATAGTGTATGGTTTTATTATTATGTGTTTTTTTAATAATGAAAAAACACCATAATAACCCAAATATCTTAAAAATGACTCTTTTTTATTTTAGGAACATTTGTTCCTCATTAAACATAAAGTATACTAAAAATAGAAATTAATTATATCATTGAGCGCATGTATCATCTAAGACTCAATTCCAACCAATTCTGACACATCCGACAACACTACCAACACACAAAACACACAGTCAACCTATGGTCCTAGAAAAAATAGCATTCCATAATAAATTGTCAATTCCACAATTCCATATATATTATATAACTAATAAACTAATGTACCAATTGGAGAACTAACATTTTATAAAAAAACCTCAAAATGTTTTTAGTACTCTTATATTTTTGATTTAAAAAGAAATTCTAAAAAAATACCAAACCCCAGACTGAAAAATAAAAAATCACTTTATTTTCACCAACCTATGTGACATTGGTAATTAATATTCACTTGAAAAAAATAAATAATCCATCCTATAAAAGTTTATTAGTTGATTACACACCATTTTTTTATCATTTGTGGGGAAGCATGGAACAATTCCTCTATTAATAGTATTGTGAACTCTATCGTTTGATCAACATGTTGAATGGGAAAAAAATTCAATATTAGGGGTTTGATACTTCCAAAACTAATAATTATCATAATGAGATGTAGTAACCCCACTTTATTGAGTGATATGGCATGTGTGTTGTTTATTATAGTAAAATGGATTCTTTTGTTTCTTTGAGTGATGTATTTCCAAGAGAAGATAGTCTATTGATAAATGGGATTCTGTGTCACCAGTTCCATAACATGAAATAATATCCATGTTTTTCCCTGTCTATTCTTCTACCAAATGTGGTTTATGAGTTACATTTGTGTATTTGAGATTACATGCACATTTATTTTTCCATAGTGATTTTTATGGCATCACATGAGGAATGTATATACTCATTATGACATGAGAATATCTCCTAGATATATCATGTCTTATATTGATAATAAAAAAAATTATAACTTTTGCAGACTCATTTTTTGTATAATTTAACAGTAATAATTAATAGTGTTTAAAATAGTTGATTATGTTAATTTATGGTGCTATTTATAGTTGATATCAGTTCACATCAGTTAATTGGGATTTGTGTTATAATAGTCTTATTCATTGTTTTTTTCCATTTATTATGTTATGAATTATAAAAAAGTTATCCTATATAGATCAAGGGATATGAGGGATTCATTATATATTCTATTTTTTTCTTGGATAAATTATTATATTTTATATGGAGAGATGAGTTTTTTTCATTGTATTAGGCTATGTCCTAAAATCATGTGTGATATACCTACTAAATTTCTAGTATATGTAACCTATATTATTAGATGTATGAATAAAATTCGACACTCGTATTACTTCCATCCCAGGTGGGTCCTTTGAAGTTTTTTTAATGTTAGAGTGGTATCAGATATGGTTAATCGTATGGATGGTTTTTTCAAATATGTGTTTGTTATATTGGTTTATAAATTTAGGGAAATAATGTCATGGGATTTTGATATTTTCTTATATATAGTTAACCCATTGTTGGGTAGGATATAAATGAATTAGTTAACCAATACTCCAAAAAACCTATTTATTAAATCAAATATCTAATGATGTAGTTATGATGAAAATGTAAAATATGTACATACATAATAAAAGGATCTAGTTTTTATTTCAATTTTCTCTATTAGTGATATCCCCATATATGTTTTTAATGAATATTGTTCATAAGATCAAATATTTTTATTTCTATATGGTATTATTGTTTGGATCTAAATTTGGAGTCATTATGTTCTCATTCTAGAAATTATGCCTCTTAATATAGATCCTCTATGTAATTTTTCTTCCATATAGAGATCAAATCATAATATTTTTCCACTAAGAACATATAGATAAGTTCATTTTTCTATAACATTTTAATTAGAATCACTTGTTATAGACCTAGAATATAAGCCTCCATTAATTTAGTAGTAGATGATATTAGTAGGGTATGATGAGGATTCATGTAGTATGGGTTGGATTCATGAGTATTAGTGGAAATTAAATCATAATTTATATAGTGATCTTAATCCTTAAGAAATAGATTGTTGGTTTTAGGTAGTTAATAAATTATTATAGATTTGCTATACACAGTTTGATTAGATAGTTTTCCATACATATAGTCTTCTCCGTGGTGTATAGTGTAACTTATGGAACATGGTCATATATAACCACAATAAAGAGACTCTCCTATGGGTGAATTTTGAGATATAATTTTCAATGTATAATATACAACTATAGTAAGGTGTATATGAATCCATAAGCTATTAAATCTATAATAGGGAGAATGATTATTTAAATGTTTTACTAAAAGTTCCATAACCTCATGAGGTACTCCCTTAACATGAATCCAGATGAATTCTTTCAGGTTTGAAAGTTTTAATGTGGGATTACTTTAGAGATATGAGCTTTTAGTGTTACCTTTTATGTTTTCAACTATGATAAGGTTCAGGTGAGGACCTTTTTATCAATATATTTTTAACATTGTTAAAGATTGTAGAAAAAATATAGAGATGGTTGTATATAATTATATGCATCCATGATGGCTGATAATTTATATGAAATATGGTTGACTCATTGAGTAAATAAAAATTCATGAACCAAGAAATGGGGTTCATCAATTCGGAAATTTCATAGAATCTATATTCAAATAGGATAACTAAAAAGGGATAGGATTTATTTTTAAAATATATAAAGAGGTCACATGGATCATCAGATTATAAATTGACATATAAATGTGGGACATTAGGTAGTATATATGCCTTTACATAAAAATAAATAGTGTTATTTGGGATCTCCCCAAGGTAGGAAGGGAATAAATTAGGGATGTTGACAAAGAAGATGAATTAGAAGTGAATCCTATGGAGAAGATATAGGTTCATTTTTTTATGTTAAATTGTAATAGAACCACGCATAAGTAGTTATTTCCTAGCACCACACGTTTTCACATATATTGATGTGATCTATTCTTATAATTAAATATCACATGATTTAGACTTATATATCTTGGTGACACCATATGTCAAATCTATTCAGCAAGATACTTATAAATTAAGTTATTATACACTCACCCACGACTACTAACTATGTGACATGGTGCATAATGATGAAAGGATATCATGGGTGTTCATAGTTACTATGATGATTCTTTATTATGTAACAAATGGCCTTGAAATTATACTCATATTATATTCATGGATAGAATACTACCATCAGAGAGTGATTTTTTTCAAGGGATAGACAAATTTATTCTTATGTGGGAATTTGTAACCATAAGACATGATGAAGAAGGTCAGTTTTTGGGGAGCTATAGACAATCACACATTAGTTCATTAGTTTGAATATATTTATGAAATATTTTCCATATTATCATATTAATTTAGTTTTTATGGAGTAAATTAATGTTTTTCTCAGGGATGTTCTAAGATTTACCCCTCATCAATGTTTCATAATATTTATTGATAATCCCCCCAAGATCATATTCATATATTTTGCAACTTGATGAATTTTCCAAACCAAGCATAGAAATATGATGGTGTAGATAGAGGAACTTATAAATAATATTTTAGTTAAACGTAATGTTTCCCTTAGGTAGGTCTAGTTTTATTTCCCATGAAGAAGGATAAAATATTAAGGCTTTATACATATCATTGCTTCTTGAATATTGTGACATTCATTGAAATTACAATTATTGATGATCTAAGACCTCATATAATATCAAAATAGATTACAATGATTCATGATTATTGATAGTAAATCTTACTATAATAAAAATCATTTTTATAAATAAGATATTGTAAATATATAATTACATACATGATCTAATTAGAATGCTTTTATTTGAGTCCCTTTGGTTTGATTAATGAATCAACTTAGTTTATGGGTCACATGAATTACATCATCTCTTCACTCCTATTTTCATTCATAATTGCCTTTATTTATTGAATACTTAACTATTTATAATTGGATGAAGGGAATGATAGACGTTTAAATATTACTTTCTACATACATTATAATCACCATTTGTAGTATGCTCTTAATGGGAGTATCTTTTATTTTAGGGTTATATTTATTTTTTTATGTCATTATAGTGAGAAAATATTTTGGGGAACTAGTGGTGATGATTTAGTAATTTCATGAAATCCTAATAATAGCGTTTTTTATGTTTATTAATTCCTTGGGTTTTTTTTGATATTAAAAATAATTCATTTTATTCTTCTCCTGGATTGAATCTTCACTAAATATCCTTACCCAAATGAGGAATCCCATTTTATGGTAGGTTCAATTTCGGATTGATTTTGAGGAGCTAAATTAGGGATTGTTGATTTCTCTTAATCTAATATTTGTATATGAAATAATGAAATAGGTAAGGATTTATAATGCATCTAGATCTTCTCTTTGTTGTGTGTTTATTTTATTGAAGGTGGTGACTACTTATAGGTCCATACTATTAAGAACTCATTATCATGACTATGAAATCCATTATTTGGATATATAATTGGTAGAATTAACCTTGAAGACATCGATTAACTACCTTATTATAAATTAGTTCAGTGCCTTAATATATTAAATTTTCATAGATTCCTTACTCTAATCCCAAAGGACCAATAATTTTAGCAATTTTGGATACTAGATTACATACATTATACATGAATTACAATTGAAACTATAAAATAAAACATAGAAAATACTTTAAGAACATCATTATTCTCCTAGTTTAACCTTTTATATCAATATTAATACATATCTTTTCATCCTGAAAAAAATAGAAGAATGAGGTGATCTTCAATTCTTAGTAAGGGTTACCATACTGTTGAATCTATAATGAATTAATAACCATAAACATTAAGGAAAAGTGTATTATTGTATCACAATCCCTATAAATATAATCTTTAGAATAATATAACAATAATAAATAATAACATATGAAATAATCACATATTCTAAAAACATAACAATGGATATTCTACTAGTTGAATAATCACAAAGAATATCAATAAAAAGAAGCCCATAATGGGGGAATTTAGAATTTCAGACATCATAAAAATACCATTGAGGGTTCTACAAAGAAACCATAAATAAATGGATGAAAAATGAAACTAGTTTGTCTCATAAAACCTTCTGATTCTTAATGGGGCTATAGAGGACCCTGCCTATCACATACTATGTCTAATGAATTCCACATATGAATTTTGGGAAACATAACCAACATTAATATAGATATTGAAAATATCATATGAAATGATAATTCATAAATCTAAACCATGAATTGTACCAAAATTTCACATCCATATTCAAACACCTTAGAAATTCTTCATTGCAGTATGGTATATTTTTTCATATGAAATCATCCTCAATTAACCATAAAATCCAATAACGTATGTTGACATAGATGAGAACAGTCTAGCAAAGTCATTAAATATTTAAAATATAAATAACCCATCTAATATAGAAATTATTTTTAATGGGGATCAAAATTTTAATATAAAAAATTCTCTAGGGAAACAATATAGAATTATTATAATGGAAGCTTCCCCCAAGTCGTATAAGATAAAAAGAAAAATTCCTTTCGTTTTTTTTGAAAAGGTCATTAAGTACCTCCTTTTGAAAAATGACATAAATATTTCTTTCCATGCATTCCATAAATAGTAAATCATTGGTAAAATTGAATTTAAACAATTATATAATAATATTAAGAATATTTTAGAAGTAATTTTTAAGAATCATGGTCATGAATGATAAATATTTTCTAGTAAATACTTACATATAACCAATCACAAATAATAATAAGATTGTGAATTTACCCCTTACCTCAGTTCTGATTCCCTCCATTCATTTCTGAAACTCCTGTATAGTGGTTTAAAACATATAAATAACATATAAAAAATGATAATAATATTTCTAATAACATATTTGATTAATTTATGACTTTATATTACTCATTTATTAACAAATCTTTGTCAATGTAATGTTTCAGGTAATAACTACATTGTTTATCGTTTTTGTTGTTATTTGTCATTATTGATCCAATTACGAAATTTAATTGTTTTCTTACATAAATATTGAAAAAAATTATATATATAATATATTTTTTTGTATATAAATATATATATTATATATATTAAATGGAATACACCATTAATGTAGATAGTAATTCGTACATACGCATGACCAATGTTTTTGTTTTGTTGTCATACTAAATAAAAAAAGATAAATGAAATATATGTATCTGTATTTATTATAAAATTAGTATTATTTTGTCATATATTTCATATTTATATAATATATATATTTTTATAATTATTCTTGAATGGTTAATGTGATGAATAAATCTCCATGTGTCATGGAGAAGGTAGGTCGTATGTACACATGATCGACTATATCATTAACATAATGGTAAAGTAGTAAGAAATTGGATGGTATATTAATTAAAAAGAATAAATTTCATGTAATAATTTTTATTTATATACATTGTATTTATCATTATACCCATTAAAATAATATGCTTCCGAGAAACAAATTACACCACAATGTGTAGACTAAAATTCATACATACACACGTTTGGTGTTATTTTATTTATAGGATGGATAAAAAGAAGAATATAGATGTACCATGAACATAATAACATCTCATCAAATATATGATAATGGATTAATTATTTTATTATGTAAAAAACATAGGAATAGAAATTATACGTAGAAATGAACTAAAATGAATTTGTAAACCAATTAACTCTTCTTAGGTGGATATCCTTTGAATCTAGTATTAGGGACACTAGGGATGGTATTTTTATAATTATATGACATAAATAAAGTAACTAATAATGTTGGGAGGAGAAATGGGAAGTGTTTGGTCCTGATGGAATGCAAAACTTTTTCTGAGAATGTACGGGAGGAGGTGTCCTGTTATAATAGATGGGTGGGCCACAATTGGAATCCTTTAAAATATTAAAACAACATAAATAGAATTTCAATTTAATATAGCCACAGTGTGAGTAATTTTTATTATAATAAGAGTATGGATCTAAATCTTATAAACCATTGATTTTTAGGCATGTTTAGCTCACAATATGAGCCTTATATTTTTTTAACCCTTTGTTAAACCCTTTAACTCTTACCATGTCAACTTAAGTGTTTTGCTTTTTAGGGTTATCCTAGTTTATATGAAATTCAAAAGAACCCTCAAATGGATCATTGATGAATTATTTAATATTATTCAATAAATATTGATGAATCATATATTTTTATGAATTTTATATTTTTTAAAAAATATTATTTATTATAAATTACTATTTATTTCAATTTTGATACTATTCAGTATGTGACTTTTTTAAAATATCCAAACAATATTATAAATTATAAAAAACAATTCTAATATATCACAAAAATGTTAACAAAATCTATGAAAATTTTTTATGTCATTAAGTATAAAAAACTAAATTTATATTATTATATTTAAATAGTATTTATTCTATATTACTATTGACTAAATAATTACTCCATCGTCATTATTAATGAATTTAATTAAATTATTCATTAATTAAAATTTAATGATATATCATTATGATTAATATAATGTTATTATACTAAAAAAAATAAAACTTATAGTTTAATTTATCTTCTTTATAACCCTGTATTAATTATGATTTAGTTATTAAAAGTATCATTATGAATGTTTTATCTTATATTCAATTAACATAAAATAAATGTCATATTATTAATCAAGTGGATTAAAAATGTTATAATATTTTAAGAGTTTTATTTTGGTCGATAACCACTCATCCAATGAAATTAGGACATGTGATAGTGTTATTTTATAAAATTAAAATATTATTTTTACATTTAATTATCAAATTTACCCATAACTCTCACGATCCAACTAAGGTACCCTAGTTACCCGCTAACTGATTTGGTTATAACAAGGCATAAAGGGAATTCCCAATCTCCATGGGTTGATGAATAACACCTGGAATCATATGAAATGTATGTGGGAATGATTTTTCCACTAATAATGCGGAATGAAAAGAAAACAAGACAATATGCACATCAAAAGAAAAAATATAATTGGGGTAACATACTATATATTAACCAAACACAACCGCAAAATTTATATGAAAAAGGTACAAAAAGGGGAAAACATCCCAATATCTATAAGGACACAAATCACCATAAAAAAAGTTCTATAGAATGATCCACCTCCAAGAGATCCTTTTAATTTTCTCAAACCATGAAGGATATAATCTATAGACAACTGAAGGCACAAGTAGGGTGTGAGCCAAAGCCAAGTGGGATTTCACCCAAATATTCCATAATATATTCCAATATCAATTTAACAAAAAGAGGATTTAATTTTTAAAACAAACAAGTTTTTCATTAATTATTCATATTTAAAAAAATAATGCTATATAGTTTAAAAGATTGAAATACCTTTATGTAATCATGATATACATTTCAATTGATGGAAGACTTTTAAAAATATGAAATTTTCCTTTAATACAATTATACTTTTCATATACATTAATTCGCATAAATGGATTTAATAAACATTTTATATATAAAGTTTATGTAAATTCTCTATGCGTGTAAAACAGTTTATGACAATGGAATATATACAAATTCAAAAAGAAAAACATGTGAGAAACATGGTCATGTAAGAAATATTTATCATAGTTCTAGGTTCTAGGGATCCATCTTTTTTAATATATAAAGTTTTGTACATACGCCCCTTTAGGCATATGTAATGGGATCTCAACACAATCCCCTAAAGGAAGGGATGTACTGATATGTTGTTTTGGAAAATTGTAGAATCATAAAGTTCCACCGAAAACTACTCACCAACTTCCAATGGATTGTATGTACTCTATAAAAAACATTGTTGGGTAAATTAATTTTATAAAAGAATGAGATATTCATCCAATTCTATATTTCAAACATTTTAATTTTCATATTTCCAAAAATACTAGGTTATTATCAAAAAAAATCCTTCTAACCAAGATGATACTCTATGGTTTCCATCAAATAATATTACTCCATTTTTCAAAAAACTGGGGTTTGAAACCAAATCAAAAAATTCCATAGCACATGAACTAATGGTATCATTCTCTGATGAAGCACCATGGTCTCCGAATCAACTATCTTGATTGTTCAATCAGTCACAGATAAATCTGGTTCCACTTCAGATCATTCCATCTAAAAAATGAGATGGATTAGATAAATACATGATATGATGAGACACATGAAACACATTATCTATCGACATAATTTGTGTTGGTAGTGATTACCTATATGAAACTTTCCCCACCTATCCAAAAACACCAAAAGGTCTAGAAAAATGTAAAGAAAGATCCCCTTAAATCTAATTCCTTCATTGACCCAACTACCTTGGTGCATTGCAGAAAACCTTGTCACAAAATTATAACTCTAATGTTCTATACTGATGATTATCATAAGACTTGTATTAGTTATAATCTCTTATCACTTTTTAATGAATCTACTGAATCGTTGATGTCGTCTCTTGGACTAAGCTCAGTCGAACCAAGGAACACTCACTAATTTCCAATGAACACATTGTATATTTTCATGATCGGCCATACAAGGACAAAAAATGAGATATCGAGCTCACAGACAGGTAACTATTGTTATAAGATTACTCAACCCACCCTAAATGATCATCACATGCTCCACCAATATTTATAATGATGGAAAAGTGAATATCCTCCATAGTCTGTATAGTTCTTTCTTTTTGGATAACTGACAGTGGATTTTATCTCATGATCAAATGGATGTGATATCACACCACCTCCTAAAGTCCTCACGAAAATTTAGATGTAATCAAAGGATCTTTATCAGAGAATAGTTTATGGAACACCATTCAACCTAACAATCTATTTCACATAAAACATCCCGACTCCTCAACTTTGGATATATTAAGAATGGGTATAATGTGAGCTAACAATGTTAGACTATCAAATCACCACCCAAATACCATTCTTCTTCCTCTGGGTACATGGAAGCCCAACCACATAGTCAATGGATATCTCATCCCACATCCAAGTGGGGACTAGAAGTGGCTGAAGAAACCTATAAGGTTTCCGGTACTCATCTTTCACCCGTTGGCTTATATAGCAATAAGAGAAAAACTCAAAAATGATTCACCTCATATCTGGCCACTAGAACTACTTATACATGTCATAGAACATATTTTTGGTTCCTGGGTGAACATCGCACTGAGAATTATGGTAATCCACCATCACAAAATTCCTTACTCAAGTTGGTACCACAAAACTATTTTGATAGCATAGAACTCCCTCTTTGGAGAACAACCACTAGGAAACTATATCCCCACTATTAAGAGAGTCTCTAATAATATTAAATTCTTAATCAAGATATTAATCCTCAAGAATCATTTCAAGAATAGAAGATGACAACTAAACACTTGCTATGGAAACCTCGACACCTTTTTCCTAAACTCTAATATGTAACTTTGCAAAGAGATCCCTCCAGTTCCACTTCTCTAAGGTGTATTTCAATGCCTGGGATAGAATCATTCTACTCAAATCATAAGCAATGACATTACCATTCCCCAGTGTCTTTTAAATGTCAAAATCCAAAGACTATAGGTATTCCCCCCAACGTCTCTAGATGATATTCAAATCGTTCGGAGAGAACATGTAACACAAGATTTTGTAGTCAGAAAACATGGTAATCTTTTCTCTATAAAAATAATGCCACCAACTCTTAAGAGAATGAATAGTAGATCCATGTTCATAGTCATGGATCATATAGTTCTTCTCAGGCAACCTAAGCTAACAATATCTTTAAGACAAAGTATTATCACCCTAAAAAACATCCCAAGCCCAAACCCAATACATCATAAAAGACCACGTAGACCTACTCAATCTATGGAAGAGTAAAAATAGGAGCAATGACAAAAATACATTTCAAATCAATAAAATAAATCTAGCATTTCTCATTACAAACAAACTCTACTCCCTTTCAAGTAAGTGTAGTGCTCAAATAAGCCAACATTGTGAAGTCTTTCAAGAAGTGGCAATAATATCCAGCTATACCTAAGAAGCTCTAACTCTTGAATACATTCAGTGGTTGTTTCCATGTCATGAAAATAGTCACATTTTTATAATCAACTGAAATACCATGTTCCGACACCACATGTCCCAAGAACATCATGTACCTAATCCAAAAATCATGATTTAGAATTATGGAATTGATTTGGTGATTTCTCAACAAAATATGCAATTTTTTTCATGATGAACATGGATGTCCTCAGATTTATAGTACCCAATAATATCTTCCACAAAAACAACAACAATGTTATTGAGATACTAATGGAAAATATATTTCATTAATTCTATGAAAACTAAAAGAGCCATTGTTAGACCAATGGGAATGACACAGTACTAATAATGGACATACCTTCTCTGCTGAACGTCAGTTTTATGAATGCTAGATTATTTTATCTTCAACCGATGGTAACTAAAGTGAGGTTCAATATTCAAGAACCAGTTTAACCATTTCAACTAGTCATACAAATCATCAACATATGGAAACGAATAATTTTCATTACCATTAGTCGATGGATATTTCAGAAATCAAAATAAAGGCAGAGTAAACCACCATCTTTCTTGTCAAAGAGAAGTGTCAGAGCCAAAGGTGACACGCTCAGACGTATAAATAGATATTCACGAATATCATGTAACTATGTCTTAAACTCATTCAATTTGGTTAGTACCATGCTGTAAGAGGGAATATAAATTGGCTGGGTACTAGGAATCAAGTCAATGGAATACTCATCGTCTTTTACAGGTAGCAGTCCATAGAATTCAGAAGGAAACTAGTCAAGAAACACAACGATGGTAGGAGTGGGATCAGTGCTCAATGATTCCTACTTTAGATCAAAATCAAAAACTGATATTATTTTCCCCAAAACCATTTAAGAAGGTCTGAACCTACTCAACCTTGGGTCTCATTCTCCTTCAAATATAATAGACCCACCACTGGGAATAGTGAAGGAGATCCAAATAAGATAACAATAAATCTGAGAATTATTATCAATGAGACAATACATTTTGAAGATAATGAAAAATGATTAAATGTATAGAACTATAATGGTATATTCTAACTCAGCATCAGTAGGAGAGATAACACTAGCAGAACTATAGGGAACCTTCTCTTTTTTCATACCGATTAGTGTAGTAATATCCACTGAACAAGATAAAATCTCCATATGAAGATTAATAAGATTAACAATAGGGGTTGAAATAAATGAATGAGATACACCAAGATCAAATAAAGTAGATAATTTTGAAGCTATTGTGATGGTACCTATGATGGGTTGTGGACCCATTTCTACATCCTCTGGAGACTCTTCCACTGTGTGAAGATTCATCATTCTGGATGCCTATGGGAGAAATCAATTTTCCTATGAAGTATCTAATTTTCCTACAGTTTTCGGAGGATCTTATGATCCTATAACACTCTGTAGAGCATAATAAATATCGAAGAACCTCGGAAATTTCTCTAAAAAATTGTAGGATCCACTATTCTTGGGTGCCTCGGTGCAAACCTTATATGAATTTCTTTTATTTCCACACTGTTAACAAACCGACGAGCCTTTTCTTATTACTACAGGAGGTCTTGAAAAACCTGGACTTCGAGATCTTCCATGAGATTCAACACACATCCACTTTACCATGAAATAACTCACACTACCACTAAGAGAAATGAAGACTCACAATAACCCTAACTTAGCGGTCTGGTCCATATCGACCATAAATTCTCTATATAGTACATGAGCATAAGAGGATGGCTTCATTATAAAAACCTAAGAACAAATATAAGGACGATGTCCCAAGACAATTATTTTGAGCATTCATCCTCAAATTTGATACTATCTTGGGTGTGATGTGAACAAGCGTAGTTAAACGGCTTGCATACTCTATCACAGACCTGTCAGCCAACCCTTGTTTAAAAACCTTTGTAGACATGGCCAATAGCATCTAATATAGATAGAAATAATCAGTAAAAATAACATTGATGTATTTCCACATTAAGACCTCATTTTTCTTCTCCACCAAGATTGTGTCCCACCATCATCTTCTTGGTCCTTCTTGCATGAATGTTTAAAACCTCACCTTGATCTAATGTTGTCTTTCCATATAACAAAATATGCATTCCAAAGTTTTCATCAACTCCTCAGCCTCTTGAGGTTCATTTAAACCCTTAAATGGTTTTCATTTGTTGAATAGGAACTCTTGAGAACTAGTCATGATAATATTCCTATGAGGTTCCACAATGGCAGCCTGATTGGGAATTGGAGGGGTGGCCCAGCACAAAGCATGGACAGTGCACACGATCACCTCAATTAGATACCGATCCCCAAGAAGTTTTTCTTGTTATGTGTCAATAGTATATACCTCCTATGTTCAAATCTCACATCTTCTCAGAGGCATGATTCCACAAAACATCAGAAAAAGACAAAGAATACGTAAGTCAAGGCTCAAACTGAGTAATTAGGGAAATTAATCACAATAGATAAGATCGTCAAGACATGGATATCATGCTATCAAAATCAACTAATGGGAGAGACTACAACTAAACAACAATAAATCTTTCCCTTACCACCCATATATCATATGGTTCACTATGGTGAGAGATGTCTAAAAAATAAATCACAACTACCTTCAAAGTACATACAATATTTCAAAATGCATATCGACTTCAAGAAAAAATATGATCCAAACTCTGATACAAGTTTGTCACAAACCATCCTAGGTACCCTAGTAACCTAATAACTGAGTCAATTCGTACTTGGAAGATAGTTTATTCCCAATCCCCATGTGTTAGTGACTAAAACATAGAATCATACAAAATGAAATTGGGAATGAATTTTCCACTAACAATTTGGAAAGAATAGAAAAAAAGAAAGTATGCACATTAAAGGAAAACTCTACTATAAGTAATGTACCAGAAGTTTAACATGAATAAACACCATAGTAATACATCCTATTTAGAAATATAGAAAAAACATCCCAACTTTCTTAATGACACAACTCACCATGGCCAATGTTCTGCATCACGATCCACCTCCAATAGATCCTTTTCCTTTGCTTGAACATTAAATAAGATAATCTAAAAACACCCAAAGATAAAATTAGGGTGTGATCCAAATCCGAAAAATATTTAACCTAAGGATTCCATAACAGATGACAATATCAATTTAACCAAAATGTGCATTCAATTTTAAAACAACCAGGTTTGGCATTAAAAAATATTATTTATACAAATAATGCTCTATCATTTAAAATATGGAAATACCATTATAAAATCATGCTATACATTTTAAATGATGGAAGACATTTCAAAAGATTAAATTTTCATTTACTTAAAGGATAAATTGTATAATGAATAATTATCCCAAGGAGGTTAAATAAACATTTTTTATAAATAGTTTATAAAAATTTTAAAGGTATGTCAAAAAGATTATAACAATAGAATATATATGTATTATGAATTGAAAACAATTGAGCAACATGTTCATGTGAAAAATATGTATGTTAGTTCCATGTTATAGGGATACAACACTGTAAATACAGAAATTTATGTACATATGCACTTATCGGCATAAGGTAAAGGGTTCTCATCACTATCACCTAAGTAATGGGATGTGCTGACATGATGTTTTGTAATGTTGTAGAATCATAAAGCACCACCCAAAATAAAATGAAAACTATCTATGGATTTCATGTGCTCATATACAAATCAATGATTGGCATATCATTTTATTAGAAAAATTAAATTCATCCCATTCTCCATTTCAAAAATGATAATCTTATTTTTAAAAAACATTACTAGGTTCCAATCCAAAATATTTACTTTCCCCAAGATGTTTCCCCTGTGGTTTCAATAATAACATTTTAATCCATTTTCAAAAAACCCAGGTTTGAAACCAAATCACACAATTCAATAATTTGCATCAAAAACCCCCAATACACTTGAAATGGTGGTTTTCACCAACATTCCATCAAATAAATATTCCTTAAATTAAAATCAAAATTTTAATTTATTTCATTCCGCTAAAAATTGATATTTAAATTAATCATTTTAAAATCTCACCAAATTCCAAATCCTATCCAAAAAACCCATTTTTCCTTCAAAAGAATAATTTATAAGAATTAGATTTTTACAATACAATGATTGATATATATTCGATTAAAATATAATTATTTGAATATAAATTTAAAAAATTAAATAAAGAAATTAAATTGAATAAAAATTGGGCATCGTAAGGGAACAACCCACCTTAAACAACGGATCCAAAAATTTAGAACCCTAGTAGAGATTTTTTCATGAAGAATGAAGATAACAAAAACATGAATAAAAAAATGTTTAATATCCAATTAACAATGGGTATTATATCCAAAAATGAATATAAAGATCAATAGAACCCTACATAGAATGAGAGAGAATGCGGAAGGAAGAGAACGATGGGATGAAACTAACTGGAAATAGATGGACCGATTTTCTCATATCATTGGATCGCTTCTAGAAGGGGTTCATTTGGAAATTAATTCTTCTTGGTAGCTCCAAGGAATGTAAAACTATGTTTGGGTTTAAGGAGGTCCAACCGGGACATAAAAATTGGTCTCAAGAAATTTTAATGACAATTTTGGACCTAAAAACCTATTTTCATGGTTTCCTGGGAAACTATGCACGTTTAGGTCAAACATTACACTGACCGTGTGGAGCCCACTATCTAAAGTACAGCATTGGTGCATGATTTTCCAAACCATGAACAGGTCATGCACAAACTACGTTCTAGCCTAGAAACATCCATATTTTCATAAAAACACCAAAACAACTCAAAATGAAACCCAACCAAAGCTCAACTAAAATAGGGGTTTATGAATACCTAAAAATGGTAATTAGATGTCACATTTACCATTGTAAATAAAAACTTACTAAAGATAAAATTCATAATATTATAAAAATAAGTGGATCTTATTAAACTCTAATTATAATAAAGACTAAAATTTTTTATGATTGATTATCCAAATTAAATTAACAAAAGTGCATAAATTTTGTTTAATGATAATCCCACAAATGTATTGAGAAAGTAGGTAAAAGAAAATGTTAAAAAGTTCAATATGTTTTTTGTAATCAAAATCATTATCAAAAATATTTTTGTGACCTAAATTGGATTAATATATGTATATTTTATTTTATGTGACCTTGAATATAAATTTAATATATGATAATCATTTATGAAAAAAGGTATTTTTAAATACATTGTATTTTATTTCATTATTACTAAAAATAAAAAACTTCTCAAAAAAATACCAAAAAATTACAAAAATATAATTTTCACATTCTTATTTAAATGAAGAAGATTATATTTTATATAAAAATTTACAAATTTTCAAAAAAATATATATAATGGGTTCACTGTTAGTGGGTGGTAAAATTTAATGTTTGAAAAAAAATCTAGTATGGGAAAAAATTGTATTTATTTTTATATCATGTCAACAAAAAAATAGAAGATTTTTTTAATATTATATAGAATATACATAAATTTCCTAATGTGGTTAATACTATTGATAACCTGTATGTTATTGGCTATTTTATTTCATATAATAATATTTTAATAATATATATTTTTTTGGTAAAAATCAGTCATGTGTATAATGTAAGCTATTGAAGAAAAATTCACTTGTGTGTAACACAAGCTAAATGGTTCATTCATTACAAGTTATAGAATATATAAAATTTATTTAAATAGAATAAATATAGTAGATTCATGGTGTGTTTAAGTTGTAATTATTCTATGGTGGATACGTAAACTTTCATGTTAATCTAATGTATAAGAAAATGAACTATGATACCATTTTTCATGACATAATAGAGTTTTATCTACCTAAATTTATAAAAATTTGATACATTCAATGGGATTTACTATGGTTTTTACTCTTATGTATTCTTTGGACAATGATTCACCAATTAGATAATATGGCAGGGTATTATGGATTTCATCATGATATTGGATTCACTTATGGTCATTCATTTGCGGAATTGTGAGACACACTATGGGAGGGGTGACCCGTGTTATTATTATAAATAGTTATAGAAAAATATCTCCTCCATATATTTCCTTTTATATCTAAAATTTTTGGGTATACCTTTGTATTTTTTTAATCCTTATTTTATTATATGATCATTCGACCAAAAATTAGTGTGGTGATTTCTTGGTACTCCTTGAGTATGGAATTGTTATACATAGAATAATGATATCTTATGTGGGAATTTTTTATTAATATAGTTTGTATTATCACAAGATATAATTACAATTAAACATGTGTTTTCATCATCATTTCCTTGGGATAAAACATTCACATATACATATTGTTCTCAATGAGTAACTATTTTTTTAAATGAACCTATTTTGATTAGTTTCCCATATTCAATATCATGTCTAAGAATATTTCTATCCAATACCATATTATATTCCTATCTCAATTGGTAAAATTATGGTATACCTTAGGATGATAGATTTTGGGGTTCGTTCTTAATTTTTGAGGCTAGACGTGGATATGGTAGTACAACGTCGAAACTATGAATGAAATGTGACTACATAGATCAATGTCCCAATGAAATAGGAAAAGTATTATCATGAAATGATTCATGTGTATCCCGTATCCCCGTTGTCCTTATATAGGGAGTATAATCCTAAAATACTCTATATTTCACTAGGATCCCATTATATTTTCTCTTAAATAACCCATCCTTGTTTTTTCTCATAAATAATTCTTTGGTTATCATAAGTATTTTTATATATAAAGAATAATAGAAAAATCCATTTCTCAGGTTTATGTAGTTTACATTATTTTTATAGTAGGTTAAGGTTTAACATATATAGGATTGATGATAGGGGTTGAGCATGATGAGTGGAGTAAACCATTCAGGTTTCACTCCCCCAAACACATATTTATGTTAATGAGTTCGTCCACCAAAGGGTTTTAGAGTGTTTTAATCCATTAATTCATTGGGTATCAATCATATATTGTTCAAGAAATACATATGTATTACCCTGAACCTGACAAGGTTTAGGTATCCATGGGGTCAATAGAGCTTGGTACTCCATCGATCAAAGTTCTTTGAATCATTAGTGTGGCAGAAATTTATTAATTTATTTATGTAATCCCTCATTTGATGAAGTTATTTGAAGATGAGTAGTTCCAACCTCTAGGGTTTGGTACACCCTTGGATGATTCATATCTAGAGGGTGTGGGTCCACCTCTTTATTTAGTGATATATCATGGTTAATTCTATGAAAGGGAGTTGTAATTCATAGGTGTTTAAGACTTATGGATTTCCTTGAGATGTTGGTTATTAATAATTACAACATAGTTTCCCTTATTCCCAAACATAAACGTATATCTAGATTTACCATTATGTGATCATCCACACTGAGAGGGTAATCCTTTAAATTTTTTGTTTTAATAAAACTTATTTATTTATTATTTCCTTTTTCATCGAATCCGAATTGAAATATATATATATAGTCACTTGTGTATGTGAATATCTCAAACACATGTTTTATCTTATGTATATGACCATAGATTTGGGTCTTTACTTTTTTGGACATTGTGTTGGTGGAACAATAGATTAGAGGTTCCTAGAGTTGAATGTTATAGACATTGTCCATGTATGGTGCTATTTAGATATGAAGATCCCTTCACCTCAATTCCTTGAATTAATTTTTTGGGTGGGTATTTTTATATTTTTTATTTATAGATTATGAAATCATTCTAATATGTTGAAATTAGTTTTTGGATCATGAATTATATATTATTGTTGATTTCATTTTATATCATGTGTTATTATTTTAACTTTTGAGGTATGGTGGGTGTATGTAGGCATTACAATAACCACTACCATCATGTTGGATATTCACACTCTATGATAGTAATCATCCCCTAACAAGTTGAAATCAAGCTTTAGGAGGTACACAAATATTATTACTCGCCTAGGTGGGGTCCTAGTTGGTTTTGTATGTTTTGGTGATCACAAGTTATTATGGGTCATATAATTATGATGTTCCAAAAATATTTTATTAATATTCAATTCAAATTATTTTTTGACATGAGGATTATTTATGATCCTTACAGGATTCAACTGATATTATAAAAGATGTTATAAATAGATTAATTTCATCATTGGATCTAAGAGTTTAATGTAAAATATAAGAAAGATATTCAAGAGTTATCATGTATTTTATATCCTAACACATTTCTTATATTTTATTACCCCTCAATGGTATTAATATTCTCTTCCACTATTTAATTGTATTTAAATTTTTCAAATGTTTTTAATAAGGATGATGAAGTTAAATTTATAGTTATTGTGATTTTGCCTTAATAGTGAAAGTGTATTATTTATTATTATATTGTATTGAAGTTATATATTATAATTTAATAGTATGTTGTCAAATATTGTTATATATGATTATATATTAGATTTCCTAATCCTAAGAAATTTCAAACCTAATGGTTTTTGGAATGTGATTACTGCAATATTTATAAAATAACATATAACCATGGATTGACTATGTTCAGGTGTTTATAGTTGGTATCAAAGAAGGATATAGATAAAATGATCGTTTGGGATGTTTTTACATAAACCTGGGAAATCTAATTTAATGATGCTAAGTAGGTTTACATAGGGATAAAACAATAATATCCAGCTTCATTATCATGATATTGTTTTTCATAATTATTTCACGAATGTTTCAAAAGTATTTCATCAAATTTATATCAGTTTTATAATGATTTTCCATTGAGGTAACTAGGTTAATATATTATAATGGTAGAAATATTATAATAATAATAAAATTTAATAATTTAAAATATTTATAGTTTGATCCTTGAATTTTTTGGTTGTGTGACCTTAATTAACCCAAGAAATAAAACTGGAGTCAATATAATGGATCAAAAAAATATCTAAAGATGAATTTTTTAATATTTGATAATTTTCAAAGAAGAAATCCTCCAATATTTTCAAGAACCAAAATCTAATTATACCTGGTAGATGAATAAATTCATTGGATATGATTAATGAATATGGTGTTTATTAGAGAATCAAAACCATAATCTTCCACTTTATCAAATTGAATAGCAATATTACCATTAGATGTACCTAATTAATAATAAAAATAATGAATATTATGTATGTTATAGAATGAATGTAATTGAAAAAATATTTTCTTGAAAAATATTTTCATAGTGTTATTTTATATATAATCAAATAAAAATTTCATGAGTTAATGAAAAATGATGATAATATAGTTGTTTCTAGGGAATATTATTCTACAATAATGCAATGGTATGAAATAATTTCATTTTATCAATATTAAAAATAATATTGAAATATTTTTCATTCATTTGAAAAAAAAATGTAATTGGTCACACTAAATATTTTATATTCAGAAGACATTGGACAATCTGTGAAGATGGCATATATATGTTTTATTCACCC
The DNA here is from genome assembly GCA_963277665.1 of Viscum album. NCBI lineage: Eukaryota > Viridiplantae > Streptophyta > Magnoliopsida > Santalales > Viscaceae > Viscum > Viscum album. The sequence continues at coordinate 260,079,920 of OY728164.1, read as the reverse complement.
TAATGATACATTTATTCTAAATGAATGGTAATGACTAATATTTAATAATATATAATCTTCTAGGATGAAAAATCTAAATGGTAAGAGCACATGGTTTTATTTATTCATTATATTTTTTCATAATTAGGATATTTTGGTTATCTTTTGGGATTAGGTAAGAATTGTATGTGTGATAAATTTGGAAAAGAAAAATGAGGTTAAAAATAATTAAATAATGTGTAGGTCAATTGTGGGAATCATGGTGATCCAAAAAATTGTAAATATTTCTAGTAGGTTGTAAATGTTTATCTAAAATGAAATGTGGCATTATATTACTCAATGTCAAAAGAGAATGATTGGAGAAAGATATAATAAAATATCTTATGTATAGTGTTTCAAAAAAATTCCATTTCTTTTAAATATTTTAAAACCAAAATGGGAAAATCAATGATATTATACGATTTTAATAAAATTTTAAAACATATTGTGAAATATATATAAATAGAAGAATTAAATTGATAAATATTTTAACATAATTCTTGTTTATTATTATTAGAATAAATTATTATGAAATATAAAACATGGTTTATTAAGAGTTTACATAGGGGTTACAGTATTGAAGAACCAATACAATGTATTCCATGATAAATAAAGAAGTGATTTTTTATGTTGGGAAACTATTTTTGATATATCTTTTTAAAAGGGTAGAATATAAGGCCAATTTTTTAAATTTAGTTTTAAAAATTTATATATTGATATTGATGAAATTGACTTATATTATATATAGTATGAAATAAGTAAAAAATAAAAGAAATAATCATTGTTTTATTTATTTATTATAAATAATTACAAATGAAGGATAAATACTTTGTTTAAGATCAGTCCAACTACTATGGTATAATTAGAGTATGTAAATAAAAAATAAAATATTCATGAAGTATTATCCTTTAATACATCCTATGAAAACCATACAACTATGTGCAATTTTAGTAAAAAATGAAAAACCTTTGAAATATGATATGAATTTTTAGGAAGAAATGATGGAATAGAATGAATTATTTTATTGATTTATGTAAGGATATATATATATAATTATTAATATCATCATTATGGTTTTCTTGAATACACTCATTAATGTAGGAGTTCTATTATTTTTAGCGATATAGTTATATGAACAATTAAATAATAGTTTAGATTCCCATTATATTATCAAGAAGTTAAATTAAATATGATCAATTATATATTAATTATACTCTAAAAATAAATATTTTTTACTTCATGATAAAATATATATTTTATATATTGAATAAATTGGTTTTATTATTCTAAATACTAATTTATTATTTATTAAATGTATTCATTTTAATATTCAACATATAAATATTTTATTGTTATTTTTTTAATACTGATATAATTTTTATTATTATTATAAATAACTATTTCATGTATAAAGTCAAATGGATCATTAATAGACACTTAAGATGTGGTAAAATTAGTTATTGACTAATTTTACAAAAAAAATAATTTTTTTATGTTTAAAACCTCTTTGGGATACAACAATTGTCATGTATATGCATAGAATTGGATATATTTTAATTTTATGTTTCTAGACACCTATATTCATTACATATAAATGTAAAAGGAACATAGGAATTTTTATAACGTTTAACCCTAGTTTGGGTAACTTATTCCATGTATTTCAACTCCCCTTGAGTCATGATTCTCTGATATAATTGAATTAAATATTACAATGTGTAGAAATTGATCATCCTAAATCCTCTTCACACAATATTAAACATGTTTCTAACCATATTAAAAAAGATACTTTTCTCCACTATGTTATGCATGTGAATGATTATTTATACAAATTTGATAGTACTTATAGAATAATGGAATCTTTCTTTTTTATATTACCTAAATTAAATTAATAGATCAATCCACAGAAGTCACTACACCCACATAATAACTGATACACTTCCTCAAATCATATTTTCTTTAAATACTATAATATCTTCATTATAATATCTTGAAACATAGACTCAAAAACCTTCTACGACATATAATTCTTCACTAAATGTTCCATTGGAAATTTATCTAAAATATTTATTCTTCTTCATGACCCAAAAGATTGAAAAGGCATACACTCTCTCTTATTCTTATTCTACATCTATATATGTTATAGTGTCTACTTCATATTTTACTTCTTCATCAACAAGATCATAAAATAACTTACCTTATTAGTATTCTGACACTCATGACACATTCCACGACACTAATGGTTTCTTAATTTTATTTTATAATTTTCTCAATACTTCTTACCTCACAAACATGAACAAATCAAATAATTGCACCATTTAATTTCTAGACCAATATATTTTATTCTAATAGAGTTTTGTTTTTCCTTGAAAATAATATGTATTACATAATAGAGAATATTCCCCACATGATTTTTCATTTCAAATTATGAGATATTTTAAGAAAATCCTCACTAAATGAAACTATCATATCCAACCCCACTAGATAAATAATATTTTATTCTAGATTAATCTGAACTTTTTATTATTAAAATTATGAAAAAATATCCATTAAATTTTAAAATGATATATATTCACACATATATACAATATTACATACAAAAAACATTTGCAGTAGAGAACTCATTCATTAGTGTGATACATTCAATAAAAAATATTTCCCTTAACATTATATCTAAACACAGTAACTATATTCAAGATTTATAATTATCACCTAATGATTCTCTTATTGATAAAATTCATAGATTTTTAACTTATTTCCTTTTATATTATATACCAACTACTAATCATGATCATTTAATCTCTTTAATATTCATCTTGCGCTATTATGTGTCTTCTATATTACATCATAAATAACTATTCATGAATAAGTTTAATTGAAAATTTTCAGTATTCCTACATCACCATTATTTTTGATGTCTTGGTAATTTAAATTTAATAATAAATAAATATAAGCATTTAAAAATTTCCTTCTAATATTCTTCAAGGAAAAAACATAGCATGGATTGAATAAGCTTCATGATGTTTTGATCTCAAAAGAAGAGCTTAAAGAGCATAATTTATTCATTTTGATAACAATATTAAATTCAGTAAATATTTTATTTTTCATTGATCTTCCCATTTCATTGATGAATATCAGATTTTTTTTAATTTAATTCTTAAATAATGCACTATTTTAGGTGTCTATAATGTTCATTACATGAAGGAATAACTCGTACATCAACCCAAATAATTTTTTTATGCCAGGATCAAAATATAGAAACATAATATTTCATCGCATAGAACATTATTATTTCCCATGTTTTTAAAGAATAATTCTAGGGAATTGAACTATCTTTCTCCATAAGACAACATTTGAGGACATATATTTATCTTTCACCTTTGTAGAAATTGGTCAAGGTGTTTATGTTTTGTTTTTTCGTACATAAAAAATTTACTCATCCAATGATTTAAATTTTAGTAATATTGTCTACATTGCAAATACTAACTCTGATAATGACTTATAATAAAGACTTATACCGGAGAATAATGTATTAGGATCAATTATTTGGTCATCTTTTAGTATACTGTAAGTCTATACAATATAAATTATTATATACAATAATGTATTATAGTTAAAAATTATATATGGTTGGAAAAGTTATAAGATGGCTTTCAATGGCTTACTATAACCTAAAAGTAATAAATTCATCACCAAAAGCCATACATTCGACAACAAAGGCTTCAAATCAGTTTGAATATCCTTTAGTTTATTACAAAGAATTTTTTTAAACTCCAATGTCTATCTTTTCATAGATATATTTGAATGAACTATATATTTCTCCATATATTTTCTAACATTCTATGAATTATTTGGGATCATTTTTAAATTGATTTAGAATAATTAAAATAATTAAAAACTCCATTTACCATATATCTAGGTTTTTTTAGTATATAATATACTCAGTATTTGATTATTTTAATGGAATCATTTTCCAAATCAATTACAAATCTACTTTAATCAATCCCAATCCATCACTATTTTAATTTACATTAAACTAGGTTTGTGTAAATACTAGTTTGAGATTCCAATATTTTTACTAATCCTTTTACGGTTTCTCCTTCATATTCTAATTATTTTTTATTTCTAAATATTCTATATTCTTGTATTATTATTGTTCATGTAAGAAACTCCCCTTCCAGTGTTGGATAAATGGATCTTCTCTAATGACATGATCATTCACTTTAACTCACATCATTGACTTGATATTTGTAACATATTCACAAATATTATATGGAAAAAACAATATCCACTTTTCTATTTGTTCTCAAAATTAATATCATATAAAATTAAATTATAGTGTCTCCCATTTAAGAAAATAAATGTAAAGGCTGGAATTTTGTATCCATTTCATGAAAAACATTTAGGGTTCTATGATTTATTAACATCTCCCATTTTAATATTTTATAAATTTTAATAAAATTATATATTTAAGGTAAGGATAATATTGAAAATCATATCCCTCCTATTATTTATATTTTAAGGGATTTTGAAAACAACATATCCTCCATAATCTAATAAAATTATACATGACAGAAGAATATCAGCATGAATTGGTACATACCATATATAAGTGGTCATAAGCATATAAAAAATGGAATAACATCATTTTAATTATAATTGGAATCATAATTTTATTATGAATTTGTTTTCAATATATCAACTCCATGTATATATGTGCTAAAGCATTGTATAAAACAATAGTGAAATGTTTAAAAATCATGATTGTCCACATATTCAAAATATAATTTACATGTTTCTATTTTCCTATCATTAGGGTATGATCATATAATTGTTTCATGAAAATATTGGATATTGTTCTTTATTGAAAAAATAAATCAAAACATTTAAAGTGATAGGTCCTACAAAAATGTATTGATAATCGCTACCCCTTTATAAACACAATTTATATACATTAATACAAATAAGGAACAAAAAAATAATACATTATCCTTCAAATTTTTAAGGGGTTCCATATTTCAGGATTCTATTGAATTTATGAAATATCTTGAAACATCAAAAACATTTAGAGCTCTCCCACTAAGGAGACTCCCTAATAATAATCCTAGTATTTCTAAATCATTTAACTACCACTAAATATATAATAAATGAGGATGGATCTTGTATAATCTCTTTATATTGAGTAAATGGGCTTTCACATATTTTCCAACACAGAATATACATTTCTTATAGTTCTAGAATTCTAATACCTCTTCATGGTTACATAATCCTTCACATTCTATCATTCTTCACCAATGGGAATCATTGAATTATTAAATTTATCACATTCATTCGTACATGGAGTCGAAATTTTGATTTGATAATTTTGTGAAGATTAATTCATTTCCACATGTTCTTATTTCCCATCCAACTCCATCTGATCATAAAAAATGGTATGATAAATGTTAGGATCATGGTTAGATATTTTCATTGGTTTGAATTACTTTTTAGAAATACTATTTTTAGAACCCGATATCATAGGTTTACCCCATATTCATCATTAAAAAAAGATGTTTAGGTAGCAATGGAATAAATTTAAAAACACTATGTCCTTCCTTCTTACCCCTTCAACAAAAATATTTGTCAACCATAACCTTTCTATTGATTGGTAGCATTGAAACATCATTATTAAAAGTCTCAACCTCTAGTGAAAAAATTCAATCTTTATCTTGGATGGACTACCTTATTTACTATAGAATAATAACTTATTTATATAATAATATTAGACTTTTTAAATAGTTTGTAGTGTATCTACTGTAACCGAAGTGTAGTAATTTATTTCATATTTTATCATACCCTTGGTATGATTTCTATACCATCATCTTGGGATATATTTTTTTCTAATGAAATTTTTTTCATATTCTTATCACATGTTATGAACTCCATCATTCATTAACTACATTTAATTCTATGTAGGTTCAATCTTTTCATCAATAAGTGGATGATACCTATAATTTTTTGTAATGAAATTTTTTATAAATATTAACATCGATGTTGGACATCTTATATAATTTCATTAAGCATTTAAATAAGATAATCATAGGAAGATTATTCACATTCTGTGTGAATTAGTTCTCTTTATAAGGATCCTTTCATTCAAAACCTTTTCTCCCAGTTTATTAAAGCCTTATAAAAATTAGGTATAGTTAATTTTTATTCAATAAATTTATGTTTATGTGTTCGTGACTCTATCAGCACTAGTACCATCAAATAATTTTTGTTATTTGACCATAAGTGCAAGCTGCCCAGCATGATATTCATGAATTTTTTAAAAATGAACACCAACACATTGGGACCTATTAAGTAATTGTTCCTCTTGGACATAATAATTGATATACTTAAAATATTAGTGGTTTCCCAATGTTTTTTCTCTTAAATTATTTCATATAATTTTTCTTTTATCTAGGAATTCTTGATTTTATAAATTTAGTTCATGTAATGTTATCTGCAACTAGAGTTACTTTTTTCCAGGGGAAGGATGTTGATGATTTATAAAATCGATTCAAGATATTTAAACCACCCTCATGACCATTCATTAATGTAGTTATCAATACAAAACTTTTTTACAGAAGCACACCACTTCTGAATATTTTGAAAAGACTCAAACAATTTGAACTCATTATTCCTCAGTTTAGTTTCCTACATATGTATATTGATATTGAGATAATTATTTTTTTCTTAGTGCATTAATTTATTGTTTTCCATTATTTTATCATTATCCCAACATGATCGTCTTGAATTTACCTATGATCTGTAGTTTAATATTTTATTTATTTCACTTATTTTTTATTTATTCCATGTTTGGTTGACACAACATCCATGGAAATTTTATGTAAGTTATCTATTGAATTTAATATTTCATTCCAATGTTTATCACACACATACTTTACACTTTCAACTCTATCCTCTTTCATTAAGTAAAAAATCTCAATTATATAGTCAGACATATTCTTCTTTTATATTCCTAATCTTCTTGAGAATTTTATATAGAGAAATATTCTTTTTTAATACCTCTTCCATTGGAACATATTATTTTATTGAAAGGAATTTTCTTTCTAAAGTCCTTTGATGTATTCAAATATATATATCACAGCATCAATTGGGTCGATATTTTGATGATACTTAACATAATGATAGAATTATTTAGAGTTTTCAATGAAATCATCAATGTATCTTAAACCAAATTAACTATGGGATCAATCTAAAACCTATTTCTACAGAATATATTCGCCATTATTATTTTTTTATGGAAATTGATTATTCGAATATTCATTGAGTGTTTTCATTTCATCTTGGTATATATATTTTTTTGTTTTCATGTGGTATTTTTTGAGACCTCTAAACATATTTGGATAGAAATAAAACTAAATTCGTCCAATTGAAGTTATATTTTAAACACCTACAATTTTTAATTCATGTATATTAGAAAAAAATAGGGATACAATTTTAGTCTAATTAGAGTTACCATTTGTCTCTGATATCAACTATGATAATAGATTATATGGAGTGGTTTAGTACCCCTGAGTAGTAGGGTCGTGTGCTAAATGGGTTGTAACCTTTTATGAATTATTTATTTTTTGAATATAACATCTATAATCGATTATTTTTTTTTATCAACTCAATATAATCTTTCACCCATACTAGTTTTCTCATCCACTTCTTCCTTGACTCGTTACACACCCATGTACATTATCATTTTCTATAATTGGTTGGAAATCACTTTTAATATCTCTTTTTCTTTTATGTGCTGATTTAATCTAAAATATTTATATTTCTTCATTAGTGTGATCTTCCTATATGATCTTATTGGATTTTTCTTTCTCACATACACCTAAATGATGATCAACAACTTCTTCATAAAAGTATTCTTATATTCATAGTCATTTAAATTATATTCAGAATGATCTGGTTATTATAAATATTTAAATAAATTGGTATATGTCCTTCAGGGGCTCCTAGATATAGCTGAAATTATCTCAAAAACACTCAATTGTATTAGGTTGTCCAATTTTGATATCAATGTATGAAAAAAAACATAAAACCCACTTTATGTAATTTATAAAAAATATTCCTTTTTTATTCATAATAATAATAAAATGAACATTATCCTGATTATTATCTTAGAAATTACTCCATCAACATGGACATACCAAGATAATTTCCAATAGTTAATTTATTCCCTTATTAATTTAGTCAATGAATCCCAAATTATTTTAATATTATTTCTAGATATTAATTCATTCTTAATATCTAAGAATTATTTCTCATAATGTATCAAATAAATCACATGTGTATCATAATATAAGTCATTAAATGAATGTATTATGTGCATAATAACATTTTATACATAACCTACCATATTAGAAATGGTATTATTTCATGTTTTATACAATATAATAATTTCTCATTTATTCGAACAATAATGTGTCATTTTCATCCACAAAATTCTTCGTTTTGCACATTTTAATATGCATGGTATCCTCTTTAATTAATGAAGTGATAAAATACACATCAACTAACATTATAAAGAATAACCATCATTAAAATGTGTTATAAAATAAATATTATTTTCAAAAATTAAATACCATAAGGGTTCAAGAATTATTCTTTGAAATGTCATGAACAACTATTGATTAAATTTAATGTATACATTGAAAATGTAGATTGAATTATGTTTTTTTTAAAATAGTTATAATAAAATTAAATCTTGTGAATTTCATGCAATATATAAGGTATATAGACCCTTCAAGCATTATGGTTGCATGGATGGTGCATAAATCATTTTTCATCGTGGAATAACCATTGGATATTGAATACATTATGTTTATGTGACATAATGATTTTATATTATCAATTAATTATACAAAATAATCATGTCATGAATTAATTTTATTTATTATTAAATATTAAATATATTATGGTGATTAATTGATGTCATGACCTTTGTTTATTTTTATTATTCATATTATTTAAATGAATGAAATAGAATGATTCATGTATATATCTCGGATATTCATTTATAATAATTTCTAAATCTCATTCATTGTCAATATCATGATATTATCATTGCTAAATACATATAAATCCATTAATAATTTTGAGACAGATCATTATCAGATATATTTAATAACCATAACCCACACAATTATCAACACATCTTCTTTATTTAATAGATTGTCATTCTTGATGTATGGAAGAACTATTCCCTTTATTTAACAAGTATGGTATATGATTTTCTTATAGATTATAGATATTTAAGAATAAATTTTTTCTCCACCATAAATAAATGATAAAAATCATCCAATCTCTATTATAATGGAGGATTAGTGCCACTCACTACTCATGGAATCAGTTTCATCACATATTGATGGTTGATCATTAGAATGAATGTAAAATTGAATGTTTCATGATAAATAAATATTTCCATATATATAAATATAATATATATATATATATATATAATTAATGATCTATTCATATAAACGTAACACCGAAGAGGCTGAAGTTTAATGATGATCTCATAGATTTTATTAGAAAAACTAGATAAATCATATTGAACGAATCACATTCTTTACGCATCATTACAAATTTAAGTAAACTATCATATATATCATGTATACTAAATCATATAACTCATTGTGTTATAGAATATTTATATATTTACTCATCCACTTACGCAGCTAATGTCAGTAATTAGGTACACATTGAAACATTTCAAACTCAAACACCTACAATGCATACCACCTCACATGCATTATGAACCTCTTGTTCACCAACAGTGCAAGCACATTCCTACTGATGTAGGTACTCTACTCCCGTTGTGGTCAAATTTCACCTTAGGATAACCATGAAAATAGGATCCCATATAGTGAGATATTCTCCAACATGTGGGGATAAGTCTTCCTCTTAGCATGGAAGGGTAAGGACTATTTTTTACATATATATTAAAAAAATTGATTAAATGAATTAACATATAATTCAATGCAATCTCCATTTATTAAATTACATCATGAAAAAATAATTTATATTATCATGTACATCCATTAATATGTCTAAATAATCATCCAATCTCAATAATAATTCATTCACACATATTATATGATAGTTTCCTTGAGATGTTAACATAGTGTAATTTCCACACACTTATTCGCACATATCATTAAGCATTGAGGACAATATTATAATAATCTTATGTCAAATATAACTATATCTTGAAATTATTTATTTTAATTAATAAACATAAATGTATTAGTATCCATTATCACTAATCATGTAATTACCCCACGCAAAATTATTACTTTTATGGATTTTCTGATAAGCATGAAATAAATTGATTTTACCATAACAAATATTTTCAGCCCTTCAAATTTACAACAAACGCAACTATCACATTGGATAATGAATGTAAAAATTTGTGATTATTTTCAATAGAAGTAAAAAAATACATTTTAATATGTGTTCCACCATCAATTAGTTAGTATTCACCTTATAGAAAATAAAATGAGAAGTTAAATGTTTGGTACTTATCATCACTTATTTAACCTCTCAAGGAACACATAACTTTATTGAACATTATTATAAGATAAGGTTGATACAACATGGTTTTATTAGAAAATATCCTTTAGTTTGTATTATCTATGTCAACATAGGATAAAATAATTTTTAAATACATAGGGATACAGTCAGGGATATTTGTGTCTCTTGTAAACTACTTTTACATGATATCATGCTTTTAAATTTATTATCCTATAAAAAGGGAAATTGTACACTTATTCAGATATATTTAATATTAAACACTTGAAAAAAAACATCAAAATGTTAATTTGAAAGATATATAAAATCCTGTTTTATCATATTTTGTTTTAGAAATAAACAATACCTTTCAAGTAATATATTTGAAATAATTAAGAGTATGGATTGTGAGTGTGATTGTCATAACAATGTCTCCCAGTTTTGAAATCTCTCAAAAATATAAATACACACTAGAATTTATTTTAAGGAAGGATTCATATCAATGTTTTCCCCATAATGAGATTGACACCTCTACTTCCATTTCATAATATTTAGTATAATTAGTTAAATACATTTTTTTGTATAGTGGTGATATCCTCAAACATCATCTTCATGTGGAATCCAGAAAAATAACTAGTTTTTCATTCATTCATAGACCAAATAGAATGAAATAAACCCAGTCTTATCATAATTATTGCATTATAAAATCCCGATTATTTCATGTAGATGTTATGAACATTTTTTAACTCTACATGTTTTATAGTCGCGTGCATGTCACGGGAATCATGTTTCTTCTTGAGTTAACATGTGTATAATAAGACCTTCATGTTTAAGGGCCTCAATGATTGTATTTTATTGATTTCTCATGGGGTAGAAAATAATAATTCCAGATAGTGTATGAATATCTGACATCAAATTGATCGGTAAGAACTATTGATATCATGACGTGTATTTATTTTTCTTCTTCATTAGATTTACATATATACAATATGATGAAACATCTAGGTATCGCATATTTTTTTCTATTGATTTTATCATTATAATTCAGGTTAATTATCATGATCATCTCATTGATCATGATATATAAATCCATAGAGAAATAAAAAATATAGAATCATCTCATATAGTCAGTGATAATAACTCACAGAACTGGGATATAAAATTATTCATCACATGAATAATAATTCTTAATTCATGGATGATCTTTTATTTTCATTACACATGGAAGGTATCATATTCACAAAAACTATATAGTATTCACATGGAAGATACAAAAACAACCTCACAGATTCCTTATTTTCTTGTAATATTTATTCCATAGATTACTCATAAAAACATTTTTTTCTCATACTCATGCTCAGTCCTCATATTGAAATTATTTTATTGTAATATTTTTTTCTCAGGGATTCACATCCACATGGATAAATGCATATAACATTTTTTAGGAAACCCTTGAGAAGTCAAATGTTGAAGATGATCTTGTTGGTTTGATCTTATTGTATAGATAAAACATATCATATACCTCCACTTATTTTAATATCATTTAAAAAACTATAAAAATATTCTACGTAGTGTGTGACCCACAGCATAGAATATATGTGATTATTAGTCATTTATATACTAAATCATTTTTATATTCTCTTTATGAGTAATAGGGTATTCTCCAAAACACATCACATACAAACCCCGCAGCATTGGATTCCATGTGTGCACCATATAAAACCTAAACAATACCTAAACATGATCATTCCTCAAATGGTATTGATATAAAACCACTATTATCACCTACGAAGGAGTGTTGTCCATGTAGGATATCTCTAGGATGGTGATATAATCCCCCACAATCATGGATGAGTTATCCCCTTAACATTCTAGGAACATAAATTTTTTTTACTAAACACTTATAAAAATATTTATTCAATTATTCAGTATATAATTATATTCCACCTTTATTTATAACATTCCATCATGAAAAAAGTTATATTTTTTCAATGTAATTAAAATCATATTTTTTAATATTTATAAAATCTCAAGGATGGATTATTCACACACATCATATGAAGATTTCTTCACAATGATGACATAGTTCAACCACCAAACACATTTTAGAACATGTAATTATGTGTTGTATAATAGTATTCAAATTTTTAGATATCATTTTATACTTTTTCATGAACATATATACTAGGAACATTCATTCAATAATCCTTAGTAACAATTTCCATTAATCAATGAATCACATCACACATCATGGTAGAATATATTGATTCTTTATAAATAATGAAATCTAATGAATTTTCATAATCAAAAATTGAAAGTATTTAAAATTTATAACAATTATACATCACACATATGAACCTTAGAGATTATTTATTATATATAAAAATTGGAAACCTATTATATTATAATTATTATAAGATATAGTAGAACATAAAAAAACTGAGAGGGGGTGAATCAGGGCTGGACTGATTTTAACAAAAACCAAGTATTCATTAAAATTTAAACCCCCATGGGGTTTTAACCACTGTCACATATTAGGATTATATGGATAACTATATAGTTTACCCTACCAAATACCTATATATTGTAATGATAAATAAATTATAATAAAACATTTATTATTACATGGTTTTTCCCTGATGTGGTTAACCTACTCCCTTCTCTATAAAATCATGTTGAGTTATGGATTATACTTCATAATTGTGTCACAAATTTTAATTTATAGCTTAGTTTTATTAATAAAAACACTTGAAACTATATTAAACACACGTAGTAATCATATTACATAGGTTAGATTCCACATATAAATTATCAATGGGAGGTGCTATTTTATACATCTTTTACAATCCTCAGATCTAACTCATATCCTAATTCCTTCAATATTATAATGTCGACAAAAAATCATATCCACTTATGTCACTTTACCCTCAAAATAAATAGTACACATCCTCAAATTAGAGATCCTTTAATTGAAAAAATTTATTCAAAAACATCTCATTAAACACAACCTTTGTAACTACCCACAACATCTAGTTCATTAAAGAGTCTATAACTAGAACATAAATCAAATCATTCTTATTTTTTAATATTCATCATATCATATAGTCTTACAAAACTCACTCGAACATATTCTTGATATCAATTGGTTATATAAGCTTCTTCATCATTAGCATCACCTTCTTCTTCAAGATATTTAGTTTTCTAATATTTTTAGTATCTTTACACTCATCAGATAGGCCACTACACTATCATATTCTCATTTTTCATTTCATATATTCCACCTATACTTAGTCTCAAATATATGGATAGGTTAACTAATTTCACTGTCTCAATACTAAAAATTGTATTCCTTCATACATTTTGGTTTTTATTCAACAAATTAGAATGTTAAAATAACATATTTTTCCCATTATTTTCTTCTATAACACCTAGGGTATTATAAGAATAACCTCATCAAATGATTCTGACTTTTGAAACATGCACAACTAAAAAAAATTGATTCTTGAATTGGATCATATTCTTCTTTTCCATGATCTCAATAATTTCCACTAAAGCATCACATTATTGATATATATAGATGTGTAAAAAGTTCAAATCAATCTTCTCTCTTCTTTAAAACTCTTTCTTCATCATGAGACTTTCCAAAAAATGTACAACCTTTAATATTTTATATGTGCATAGTAAATTCATCACATTATTATACTCATCTCTTATATATTTTAGTATTATAAAAATTCTTAAACTACCATATCATTTCTTACTGAATGATTAAATATCCACGAATCCAGATCATTAGATAACATTAATTTTTTTAACAAGTATCTATGTTTATTCAAGATTTCTTCATAAATGATAATTGAAATACTTTCTGAATTGGAAATATTTTGGGAATATTCATCTAATTTTTTATTTAAAGACAATGACATTCAATTTTAAAAAAAATAAATATATGAATTGATACCATCATTTTAATATCCTTCATGAAAAACTCTTGTTATCAAATGAATATTTTTCATAATGATCGGAACTCAAAAGTACAAATTCAATGTAATTATATTTTTAGTACTTTGTAATTAGTATATTTAAGAAAATTTGGATTATAAATTTTCATTACCATTTTAATTTCATTGATAATTGTGATCTTAACATTCATTTAATGAATCGATAAAACACCAGTTTATGTGTTTTTCATATTTATACAATGATTGAAAATGAATTTCATCATCCCAAATAAATTTCACTTTCACCATATTAAAATTATAAAAACTACCATTTTCATCCAGTGCCACTTTGGAGTTTCATTATGTGTTGATGAAGATCACAATAGATTTCAATTATATACACTCACCATGATAGCTTCATAAATATTATGTTGACCAAAATTTTTTATCAATATTTCATTATGACTTAAGGATTTATTCGAGGTACATCAATGAATTATGCACAACCAAATATTTATACTAGACTAATACACTAAATAATTCATAGACCACATTGGTATAATATCACAATAAAAATCATTGATATTCCTAAAAGTCTTATAATAAATTATTATGGAAATTTTCAACAAACACTATTGTCATACAATGGAAATGAATCCATAAAATAAAGCTTTATGGTCATTATAGACATATGATCATTGTAGTCAAATAATGGAAATAAAAGCCTTATGATCACATAAAAGTCTTATATTCAAGACTCAATGCCTAAAACTATTTATTAATGAAAAATAATTAAGAAATTCCTTTTGTTCATGAAATATCCTTTTTTTAATGAACTCTAAAGACCAGATTAATCATGATATCTTTGAACAATCATCCTCTTTCAAAATGTATTATATAAACATATAAATATTATATCAGAATCACCTATAATTATTATTAAAATAATTAAAATAATTTTACACTCCTTGCATCAATGTTTTAAGGTGTTGAATCATAAAAAATAATCAACATTAGATTATTTCAATGAAATCGTCAAACACCTATGGTGAAACTTTTCTTCAATCAATATGGATCAATACTTTTTCACATTAACCATGAACTGTTGTTTTTTTAAAATTCATTAAAAATTTGAAATTATAGTATCCTCCAACAAACACTATTGGATATGGTGCACATGTCATAAAAATTCCATTCCTTGCTTTGGTAGCGATGAAGTTGACCCAATTTTCTCCATGAAAACATAGAATATCAAATGGAAATATTAGATCAATTATGCATTCAAGGAACTTTTAAGTTTATAGTTTTATTAATTTATTATAAAACCATAACATCATGGATTCAAAATGAATTTGATCATAATGATGAAAATATTCACCCACTATACATAGATATTCATATTTTGCATTACATCATTATCATCTTCTATATGAAACCCTTATAAACATAATCCATTTAAAAAAATTCTTGATAACCTGGGGAAAAAGAAACATAAGACGTTTGAGAACAAATTCTTAGTAAGGGAAGAAATTTATTTTTATAATTTATTGTCAGCAATGAGAATAATATTAGAAAAAGGTTATGATCACATAATCAATGTACATGATAATAATATAAGCAACTCATTCCACACAATATCGGGATCATAAAATGTGAAAATATGGAATAATGATTTCAAAAAGGAATGACTCATCATAATCAATAACCATGAGCCATATGTTATCAGCCATGATCACATAAAACTTGTATAATCATTGAAAGAATAAATAAAATGTGTTGGTATCTTGAAATATTTATATTTATAATCCATTTTAAACATGTTTCAACAATATCAATATCACAGGTAAATACATTTGAAATACCCACTAGTAATTACCTTCTAATTATATATTAAGACATCGAACATACCCATTTAATTGAATATTTATCTCAGCACACCCATGATATAAGCTATATCAAGCCCACTTCGTTCTATTTGGATGAAACCATTATATAATTATTATCAGGCTCACGCTGCACTATCTGAGTGTACCCATCATATAGGCTATATCAAGCACACTCAGTTCTATATGGGAACAATAATTATATATGATATATTTATATCACCCATGATCATAAATAATTTACATTTACAATTCATGAATATTACAATAAAAATTAAATTTTTATATAAAAATAATCATTTTTCATTCATTACTTCATTCACATGTGGAAAAGAAACATGTTCCATAAAAATATCTTTTTAAAATGATTAACCAGTCAAAATGAAATGGGTTCCCTGAAAAACTATTTTAAACATGATTATCCTATAGATATTTAATTTGTTACTTCACAATATCAATCAAACATGACTAACTAATGGAAAAGAATATGTTACATGAAACTGTCGTTAAAAGAATCTTAATCAATCTAGAGAAAGAATGATGAATGTATCATTACAAAATACCCCCATTGGATAATATATAAAATCATTTTCTGTTGACATTGATGAATGGAATTACTATTAAATGATAAATAAATTCATTTTAAGGAAAATAACCTTTACCTTCAAAACTATCTTCAAAAAACATAAATTTCACAAAATAGTGTCAAAAATATGATTCTTTTAAAAAAACATGGAAAAATATAATGGAATATCAATTAAAATAGTGGAAAGGTTATAGAAAAATCCATTCATTTAACAATTTTTAAACGAAAACTATACTTTCAAAGAAAATAATGAAGTGGGGTAAAGTGTCCCATTTGGAAAAATTTTGGAAATTTCATTTGAAACCCTTTTAAAAGATGATAAAAGATCATCTAAAATTGTGTTATGAAATCATTAGTTTTTGGAAAAGTTTTTTTTTAAACATATTCAAAAACATGGATATGGAAGAGAAATACACCTTATATAATATATTATAAAATATATATATCACATACAAACAACATCATGATACTTCATAAATGCATAAGGGAGTAAATACAAATCCAACATTCTAACCACAATCATAACCAATTGAGAAGAATTATGTGTGGTTCAAGAAAATAATGTTATATGTTTTTTTCCAAGGAAACATTGAACATAAAAAATATAAAATGGACAGAGACTGTAACATTAAAACTTCACAAACTTAGTAAAACTTCAATTATAATTACCATGAAATATTAAAATCAAAATTACAATGAACTATCATGATATGACATGTCAAATGAATTATATAAACCTCACTTAATTAATATATGTGAAAATAATAAATGGAGTCTCATATAAAGTGTATTAGATATGAATAGCCCTTATAAAATAATACCAATGAGTTTGAAAATTAATCAATTAATTGATTATTTTTATGAAATTTAATCCAACACAAAAAAGTAAAAACAAGTTATAAGATAACAAAAATTAATTACACACATAATCATATAATATAAATTATAATAAAGTACTAATATAACCCAATGGATTGACATAACTTTTTTTATGATTTCAGATAATGTGTTAACAATTATTATTTCATTAACATTGAGTATATTCTTATATTAGAGGCCATAGTGGAGGGAATTATTAAATATAAGTTGTTCATAAGAACAAGATATCGGATATTCAAAATTGGATTGGGACCCAGAATAGTAAATATATATTATCAAACATATTCACTCTTTTATAGAGGTTTACCTACTTAAACATAATATTTTATTCGAGTTTGAAAGATGTAGGGATTTAATTTTTTGGATATTTTTATTTTATCATCATCATAGGAAGGATGGGAATCATAAGTTTATAAGCCCTCTCACAACATTGGTGCCTTGGAATGAAATTTTAATATCATTGAGGCTCATCTTCTACATGGAAACTCAATTATTGATCATCTCAAATAGTACATTATGATTTTAGTTTCATGTCAACCTAAAAATATATTAATTTTGTCCAACACATTACTCATTCATGACATCTAAAATGAAAGGAATAAAGAGATACATGAGTATCACACTTTCAGCAATCAATCATGCATTGTTTAAATCATTTTGGTAGATTCGAATGATAATTCTCATCAACATGACCACTTTAAGATAAATATATGACTAAAAAGTTATATGATTCTTTAATATTGCATTAAATTTCTACCATCTTTCAGGTACTTTTGAAGTCATTTGGTGATCTTTATGTCTTGGTTGGATTAAATGAAACTATGATGGAGTTTTCCGATGAAATCTAAGCTGAGTAGGTTTTATGACTTGTTATAGTGATAATAATTTTAACTTCATATATTTCATTTATATATATTATATAATATCCTCTTCAGAAGAAGAAAAGGTTCTCAGGTTAATTAATAAATTAATTCAATTTACAAGTCTTATTAATAGAGCTAGAAAAAATTATTGACTGAGTATGACTCTTGTAACAACCCGATATTTTATGATAAGTATTGTTTTTAATTTATTTTATGTCATTTGTTTTATGCTACACCAATATTATCTTATTCTTTACACAACACCGTATTATCTTGTAGTATACGCAACACTATTCTTGGATTGTGTTACACACAATTTCAAATTCGTTTGATAGTAGTCATTCTACGCAACATTGAGAGTATATATATATATATTCAATGTATAAATGAAATATGGTTGGATTCTGTTATACAAAACAATAAAGGATTCTTTCACAACACGCAACCCTGACTAGGCTTGCATTACACGCAATCGCGACCTTCCTCGATAGCGTGTGTTGTACGCAATACCGAGTTTCACTAAACAACGATATATAGTTATAATATTATCACGAACTAGACATTATGAATAGTATTTACTATATTTTTAATTTTATAACATTATTATTCATCTTACTCATTTTCTAGAACATGGTATGAGAACAGAATAAATTTTTCGTGTAAAATAAGCATTTTTCAAAAAATGCAGTTTTTTCGCCTTTTGATGGAGCACCCACTTTAAATCTAGTTTTTGACATGTTTATAAGTTCAATTTGAAAAAATAAAATTCTTCTTTGCAATCATGAAATAAAATTTTACTTTGGATAAAATTTTCATATTATTATGATAACTTTCAAATTTTAATGAATAGTAAAAACACGCTATATTTTAATTAAAAACAACATTTTTAATCGTAATAACTTATGTGGTTAAATTATAATATTTAATGGTTTCAAAGTATAAATAAAATATATTTTTACCATTTTTATAATTTATGTCATTAGCATTGATTTTACATTGAATTCGTAGGATAAATAAATTCAATCTTTTGCATTGCTTTAAACAAAAAAACCTGTTTTCTTTCGACAACGGGATTAATTTTAATTTAATTTCTGCAACTTCTATGTATTGAATTTGGATAAATGGATTCCATATTTGGAATCAGTGGGTCCAAATTATATTAATAGTCTACTTTTTATTTTTGGGCTTATGAATAGTAACAACGGTAAATTTTATTTACCTTAGTAAAAGGTAAATTGGTTAATTAAGGGTAAATATAATATTATAAAATTAACCTAATACTTGTATTAATACAATTGGATGATTATATTCCGTCTTAAATCATATTTGGGTCAAAATGAAATCCATTATAACCCACTTGGAGGTGATTAAGACCTTTAGTTTATTTTATTTAAAGGAAAGTGAAATATGTCTCACTCAACTTTAATAATTAAAGTATTTTTAATATAAGTATATACAGAATATAAATTCAGTTATAAATACTCATTTGTAAGATAAAATGTTTTTCTTTTTCATGGTAATTTATTTTTAATTTCTAAGAGTTATTTCATTACCTTATTATCTTATACATTAATGATGCAGAAATTATTTATTTAGTGAAAAATCAATAATATAGTTTTAATTGAAATTGTAATACATATCAAAAGGACAAAAAATCTGAAAAAAAACTTATTAGTAGTATATATATACAACCTAATCATCCACTGGCCGAATTTGTGAACATTTGGATCTTTATTATGGAAAGTATGACACTTATAATATTTTATTTTAAATGATTTCAAAGTTGTCACCTTCATAATTTAATAAAGAAAACAATTTACATGTTGTTATTTTAAGATGTTAAATTAGAGTAAAATTATTATTATAAAATATTTTATATTTATGTTCATCAAAGTATTTTATTTTTAAATTTTATGCTAAAATAATTATATCAAATAATTATACAATTATGTTGTACTAATTATTTTATTAAGAGATATACCAAATAAATGGTTTTAAAAATATTAAAATAAATATTATATGAACTATTTAATGCTATCCACGAATTTTCTATAAGAATTTGACATGTTATAAATCTATTAAAAATTTTATTTCGAATATATCCTCTGTGTAGATTTTATTTAAATTCAAATAAATGAATAGTGTCAAAATTGACACTATTGTTATTTTATAAAAATAACATATTAATAAATTGTTTAAAAATCAGAAAAATATTTAAAAATTATAAATTGAAATTTATATATTCAAAAATTTCATAATGTATCCAATTATTGAAAATTAACAACACATAAGTGATTATTTATAATAATTTAAAATTTAGAATTTTATTACCACAAGTAAACATAAATAGATTAAATAAGGATAAATCAAAATGATAAGGTTTAAAATAAGATCAAAACATGTATAAATTTTATTGGATGATGATATTACAACCCTATGGAATCTAATATTTTTATATGAGTCATTTTGGAAGTATTTAAGTGGGGATGGGATTTCATATAAACTAATATTACTTATATTTCCAATGGTGCCCCTCTCCTCCCTTATAAAAGGGCACCTCCTCCCTCTCTTCCTCACACCATTTTGAGCCTTTAATCTCTCAAAAAAATCTGCCCAATTAACTTCCCAACTTTCCTAGAAACCTTATAGGGGTACTAGTCTTCTCAAAAGACCAACTCTAGTTCCCTAAGAGAATGTTTAAAGGAGGCACTTCAAGAAAGAGGTAATACCTTCTACCGTTTTCTTCAAGTTCCATTATTCTTCTTCTCCCTCTTCAATAGTTGTTTCATTATGATTTAATAACATCAGTATCCCTAATATAATGATATGTTATTATAAATATGAAACAATTCCATTTCACCTTCTATCCATCCTACAGAAAACAAAATCACCGTGTGTGCGTACGTACGGAATACTGTCTCCACGCCGTGGTGTAATCTTTTTTTCCACCAACACCTTACATGGATGGGTATAATGGTGTAAATAATAACTATATATGGTTATTATAACATCATACTAATTCTGATATATTATATCATCTACTTCAATTCTATTCAATAATTATGGGAACGATATCATCGCTGGTGCGTATGTACGGACTACCGTCTCCACGACGTGATGATATTCATTATCCATGTTAACCATAAATGAATGATCATAAAGTTTATATAATGAATAATAATAAAAAAATATGAAACAATAATTCTAGTGTATTTATGAATATATATATATATATATGTCATCTATTTATTTTCATTCAATTCAATAAGGAAACGAAAACAACGTCCATGCGTACGTACGACCAACCGTCTCCATTAATGGTGTATTTCATTCCTTTTACCGATCTATAATATATATATGTATATGATGAATATATATTATATATAAATCATGTTTTACATTCTGGTATTATGTAAATCAGGATATAATTAATAATATCAAGAACGACAAGTTGAAATACATACGATAATTGAAATGATTTTTACCCAAAACGTTGCTTTGACATGGAATTTACAAAATAACGGGTAATATAAATTCATAAGTGAAACATATATGATATAATAACAATGAATATGATTATTTAATAAGTCAATGACATTATTTAAATCATTATACAAGAGGTTCAGATCCATACGAAGCATATCTGACCTAAGGTAAGGGACAATTTTTCAAATCTCATTTTTATTCGAGATTGCTTATTCGTAAGTATTTACTGGGGTTATTTATATCATCTGTGTCCATGTTTGAAAAAAGTGTTTTCATGTATTTTTTATGTCCTTTTTACCCATTTTTTACTTTTACTATATGGTATGTAAGTAATCTTTCTTTTGTTTACGTTACGAGGTACTTTTTGACTTTTCCAGCAAAAGTACGGGAAGAATGCTTTTTTAACTTATATGGAATGAAAGGATTTTTAAGGTTTTATAAAGCTTTATTTTCATGAAGCTTCCTCCAAATGATTTCATGACTATTTTAAAAAAATTCATTTTCTTTTAAAATTGCATGACATATTGTGAAAAGAAAATGATTTTGAAAAAGAAAGGATATATTCCTCAAGAATTCATTTTAAGTGTTTTATCAAAACCATTTTCCATCTATGATGACATTATATGTGTATGTTTCAAGTATAATGTCTCTATGATTTACATGGCTTAAATTTTCTTATTATGAAATGATATCCATTTCTTTTATATGGATTATGTGATGATGGGATTATGTTTATGGAACCCATTTTATTCTTTGGGTTATTAAGAATGATGTATGTTTATTTTGTGGCACAAGTAAGAATGATTTAATTATGAGATGGGTGGGACCTATATCTCCCTCCAATTAATTAGGTAAAGATTTATATCTCATGAGATAGACATGGCTGCAATGGTAAGTTAATGCAATTCAGTGTTACAGGACTGAAACGAGGAGTGAACTCGATTCAGAAAGGGACTTTGTCCACTAAGATGGTCGTGGAAGAAATGCCTTGGCTACTATGGAAATCATAACATGTGATTAATGGTTTCCACAATTTCATGTTTTAATACCATTCTATTTTATCAACCTTAATGTTTCTCTATGATCTATGCCTTATTTACTTCCATGTTTTATGGCATTGCTCAAGCTTTTGAAGTTTAAACATTGTGTTCATGTTTTTTAAGTTCAAATGTATATGATTTGTTTATTTTTAGCCATGCTTACCCTTACTGAGAATTTGAGCTCACCCTTTATATGTTTTATTTTCCCCAGGATATAAAGAAAGGTTTTAGGTAAGAAAACAAAAGGGGAAGATCTTTGTGGGAGATGTTGAAGATCTTTCAACATGATTAGATTTTTATATTCCAAGTTTCCAAAGATACTAAAATATTACGGTCCTTTGGTGTCTATTTTTGTTATGTATTATGTATTCCACAAAAGTAATATAATGTCCATGTACGTCAATCTTCGGGTCTCTACAACTCTACCATGATTATAAAAGATATTAGAATTTGAAAAATTAAATTCTAAAAAGATTATGACTGTATATTGAATCGTATTATTTTTCATTATCTCTAAAATAAACTATTTCATCACACATACATATCAAGAACATAGCACTATTGTCGAGGGTCATGCAAATAATGAGGTGATCTATGATGATTCAATCTCATATAACACAATTATTGACGAGATAATGGTTCTTTTCCAAAAATATAAAAAAAATGACATCCATTAGATAATAATTATATTTAATTATATGATATTATTCTTTTATAAAGGGTCTCGCATAATTTAAGAAATATATAACCAATTGAAATTCAATTGAGTTAAGAAATAATTTTACACTTTGTAACTTTCATGTTAAATCCCATTGTCATAAATATTTACAATTGAATCATACAATACTATGATGTTTGAGGGATTCATATTAATATATATATATAAGGGTAAATATATTCACCATACAATCTAATAAATTTTTTAATATAGCTTAGGTCTCACAGAAATTCAAAATGAGATGAGCAACCCATACCTCCCATCTAATTTCATTATATGTCATTTAACTCTAATTTAATAATCTGTAATCAATTTTTTAATTTCTTAAATACAGGTTTCAGGTTTCATATCTTATACTAAACTAATTTTATTTATTTATTTTTTATGAAATATTCAAAAACAAAATCAGTTATGTCCACATCAAGTGTTTAGAATAAGTTCAGGTCGTTGTATCAAAATTACATTGGTGTGTTGGACACGGTCATAGAATTCATATATTAAACAAATCAAAAATAATAGTAAATTAATATTTAACATCATTATAAATCAATTAAAATATGTAATCAAATCATGTAATATGATTATGAAAAATTAACTATGTTATAATCATATAGATGGTAGGTCGTACGTATGCATGTGTATCATTTACATTTTCCAATGATAATTGTGTAAATTTGTTATGTTTCATTTTAAGATTTAAAAATGATAATAATATCATAAATTGCATATTTTCCCATTAAATTTTATTATATATATCATCCATGTGCTTTTGTGAAGGAGAAAATAATCACATCATTTTGTGTATAAAAATATTTAATATATTCCATTCATTTTAACAAACAAAATGATATATTATATTTTCAGAGTGATAAATATGTCATAAATATCATAAATATTTCATTTTAATCATAAATATTCCATAAATGTTTCTTTATTAACATTCATTTAATGTGTTCATTAAAAAATCGCATTGCTTTGCATGGTTGTTGTTCTCTGTACACATAATCAATGTTATCGTATCCCATAAGGAATAGAAGTTAAGAAGTCATATATGATATAATAACTGAAAAAGTATAAAAATGTTATCAATATTGTATATAAACATTAAATAATTCATTATTAGAATACATGAGTGGAAATGATGGAAAATGAATGACTTTGACTTCCATGGTGGTCATTTACCTTACACAAGAATGATGATTTTATATCCCATTTTATGGAAGGGGAGAATTTAATTAATATAATAACATATCAATATATAGTAGATACATTTTTCATTTGTAATTAATAAATAATTATGATTTGAAGGTGGTGGAGGAATAATAAAAATCTTGGTTGAGCATGATACCTCTTAGTCAACCAACCACCATAGGTAAGCACAAAAATCCTTCATAGGTTCAATTGATCATAAAAAATTTATATAATATTTATAGTGGAAAATTATGAATTAATTTTTTAGGTATTGGTAGATTCAAATAGATTTCATGGTGTTATGAATATAGGAGAGAGGTTTCCTTTTAAATGTGAGGTGAGTGTCACAAATGTAATTTTGGAAATGAAAAATGTTTATCGATGTTATATTATAAAAATTGGATGTAAAGTGTAAAATTATAAAGAATTCTACATGGAATGGTCTAAATATGCCCATTAAATTCATTTTAGACATGTTTTAGGTTATTTTGTCCCATATAATTTTATTTAAACACCTCAATAAACCATTATTAACCTTCACACAAGTAATTTTTTTACTGTTTTCATTATTAATTATGGTAAAAAATTAATTTTACAATTTCTCATAATATTTAATATTCTTAATAAAACTAATTAATACTTATTACAATTATAAATTAACCATCATGGAATATTTTCATTTAAAACTAATCCTATAAATGCAATGAAAAATTAGGCTTTCAGAAGTGTATTTTTCAAGAGAAGTATAGTAGTATATTAAATATATGACTAATAATATAAATTTTATGAATATAAATTAATATTTAATGTTATATAATCATATTTTTTATATTCACTCCTCATTATTATATTTTTAAATTTAACTAAAATTGATTTTGATTGTGCACGTTAAAATAGTTTTCAGAAAAAACAGTTTTTAAACACAGAAATAAACATATTATAAAATAAATATATCAATACTAAAATCTAATTAATTGAAAAAAAATTAACTAAAAAATTCATATGTAAATTTAAAAAAATAATTTAATAATTATGTGACTTTTATAATACAAAATTTATTGAATGAAATGAACATCTTACAAAATTCTGTAATTTTCACTATTCCCTAAAAAAATAATCAAATAAATCCCAAAATTACACACAAAGTAAAAAAATTTATGAATATTAAAAAAATTATTATATTTTATCAAATAAATTTTCTAAATATTCTAAAAAACAATTATACTATTTTTAATAAAAAAATCAACATCATTTTTGAAGAAAACATATTTTTTTAAAAAAAATACTACAAATTGATTGATTATTTATTAACCATTTTTAAATATATTATATTTATTAATGGATTATATATTTATATTTAATAATGTATTTAATAATATTCATATCATTTAGTTATATGGTTAGATTATTATGCTTATATATTTTATAGGTTGTTAATCTCAGAGATTTGGGTCATATACACTATCAAACATAGTTTTCATTTGTAATATATATTGGGTGTTAAATCCTCACAACATTTAATAAATTTATTACTTTTAATTTTAAACATATCTCAGTAATTCATTTTTTGATATTTGAAAATTAGTTTTGAAACCGACATTTAAAAAGGGATATTAAATAATTCTATTGATAAGAGTGAAAATGATGTATTAAGTTCATCTAAAATAACATGTACTATGATTACATATTACAAAAAAATAGGTTAAAAGTTTGAATATAGACATGTATGAAGAAAATAATTCCAAAATATAGATATATGGTGACATAGTTCATCGATGATAAGATTGATAATGATTACGATAATGTTAATGACCACAACGCCATAAATCAATGAGGTGTGAAAAATTAAAATGATTTCATCAAAAATGAACATAATAAAATAACATTTCTTTAAAGATCAATTTCCAAATTTTTAAGGATTAAATACCATCTAAACTATGAAATTAGGAATATATAATGACTTTATATGTTGAATTTTGTCAATTGATCAATATCTACCACAATCACATATCTTATTACAAAACGATGAGTATTCGAGATGGGTTTTATTCATATTTGTTGCACTAAATTTTTTTTAAAAAATTATATAAAAATTAAATGGAAAATAAATAAATTCCACCTATAATTATAAATTAACTAAAACAAAATGGTTATATTATTGTTTTTTGTTTCCCATAATGAATAATCTGTCATATCATTAGTCTCCAAAATACAATAGTAATAACCATGTTAATAGAAAATCACTACATAAATACAAATTCTATATCCACATAAAAATAATTATCCTCAATATAAATTTTTTTTTAACATCAATGGGTATCTCATACATTTTAGAATACAATACCAATGAAATATAGTGATATTTTTTTCATGTAAAATTAATCACATAGTCACAAAATCACTTTTCAGTCACATGGTAATCCTATATGATAAAACATTTCTTCCAAAAATGAACGTAATAAGAAAAATCATAAAATCTCTTAAGGTTATTAATACCATAAAAATGTATGTCTATAATGTAATTTCATACTTGATGTTAAACTAAAATAGTACATATACTTTATCAAAATACAGTGTCTTTGAAAATTTCATTAATAACTTTAAGATATCATAACTTAAAAAATAAAAATGGGGTTGTAAGACATTTAACATATGAGAAACCTTAATCTTTTATACCATTGATGTTATTTAAAAACCTTAAAACAGATTTTTATGGAAAATTTATAATCTCTAGAGATAACTGTGCCATCCTCGGATACCAACTATAACAGCTCCAAACCAACACTCCTAGATGTGGTGATAAAATATTAAAAATTATATTAATGGATTTGATAATATTAATGATGTATTAATTTTCACCTTCCAAAAATAAGAACATAAATAAGAAAAAAATGATCCCTTATATTCTATAGGTTCTTTTAGCTTTATATTTTTAGATAATTTGGACACTCTCTTTATATTATGGATTTATATAAAATGGTTCATAACGATAAAAATTATATACGATTATACCCTACATATCATTTTCCACACTTGGTAATAATCTTCATCCATATTATATCTTTATATACCAAAATCATTTCACATCGTTATTTATAACCTAATGTAACAAAAAAAGTGTGAAATAAAATTATAAGTAAGGGTAAAGGTAAAAAATGATTAATATATGTTATTAGAATGAATAATATGAGAATAAGGGTATGATTACATAATCAAATTTCATTATATAAACATAAAAATTTTCATACCCATCATTAAATATGTATTCATATTTAAAAAATTCACTTAATTCTTTCCTAATGGCAAGAGTAATTAGAATCAGTAATCATGATCCATATGATATCAATCATGATCATAAGAAACATTTAGGAACACATCAATCCTAAATAATACATGTTGTTATCATGGAAAAATTCATTTTTAAATCAATCTAATCACATATATGAAACAACTAGATCCCAATTATGACCATAGGATATTACCACATATAACTCCCTCCTTCATATCAATTAATTCATGGAACACTATCTAGTACATTAGATTTTTATTTGGAAACACCCATTATATAATCTATATTGGACTCCCCTATCTCTGTCCAGGTGCCCCAATTTTATAACATATTTTAACCTAATATTGTGATATTTGAGCATGCCCATCATATATGATATATTTCGATCACCTGGTTTTATCTAGATGCTCCTGTCGTATAAGATATATCGATCTCCCTTAAGATCATCAATAACATTAATGTAATATTCAATAATAGGGAATTTAAAATATTTCAATTTTCAAAAGTAAAATAATCATTATTATTTGACTACTAGAATAACTATTGGAAATGAATAATGTTCCATAAAAATATCTTTGATAAAGGATTATCCCAAGGAATAAAAATGGGTTGAATGAAAATATATTTTAAAAATTATCAACCCATGGAAATTAAATGGGATCCATGACTATCTTTTTGATACATGATATACCCAGGGAAACCAAAATCGCACCATGAAAATATCATTGAAATAATATTTTAGATGATTTTTGATGTTATACTAACAATGTTTGGTACTTATTTATAGCTAAATTTTGCGAAAGACTATTTTTGTAAAATTAAAAAAGAAGAGTATATAAAAGTTTAGAAAAATATATAGGTGTATAATGTCATAATATTACACAAAATAATAATAATATAATGTTTAAAAGTTTTAAAATATGTAATGATGACAAATTTAGAAATTTTTTGAGATGAGAAAATCTAGATCGTTGTTGAGATGAATACTATTAGAAAGATGTTGAGATGAGGAATGTTTGAAAGTATGGACGTTATGAAAGTATTTGAGATAGTGAAATATAGAAAAGTTAGACAACCATAATGTTTTAGGATATTTAGAAATTAATAATGTTAGAAAGGCATAAAACTACTGAAGATGAAGAAATAAGAATGTTAGAATTTCATCATGTTAGACAATATCTTAATGAACATTATAAGTAATTCAGATAATGATTTATTTTCATTCATCTTCCTAAAACATCATGATGAATTCAAGATATGAGATGTATATTTTAGAAGAAATGGTACGTGAATATCTCAATTATATTAAATGATTAAGTTATTGGATGTACATTTTGTTAGAATATTTACACTTCATCATCAGATTAATAGTAAAAGAAGATGGACATTTTTTTATAATTTTTTTTGTTTCATCATTAGCTGAATATTGAAATCAGGAAAATTTTTTGTTATGAAGTTAGTACATCATCACTATAGCAATTATACATATTCATATATGACTATTACATCGTTTTAAATATAAACGAAAAGTGTATTTACATTCATTTATAGAAAATATTAGTTTCTTTTAAAAAAATAGGATAATAGATCACATAAAGATAATAAATCATAATAATCTATTTAAAACCTTATAATTTTTACTATAAAAATCTCATGTTCTCTTTAGTACATATAGTAACATGATGATATACATCAATGAAAGGGGTGTTCTAAAAGCCCCATAAGAGGATGAATATGGGATATAAATCAATATAACATGGGTAACCATAATACTCTAATAAAATTGTAAGAATATGATCATTATCAAAATCATGATGGAAAATTTTGATTATGTAATTGAATGTGGGAAATAATAAAAAAGAAACATCGTGTTATAGTTGTCATATAGAATACATAATTGTAAACAAATCGAGCATCCTGTCTAGGCATAACATAAGAGCTTATATTATGAAATCATAATTTTTAACTATGTTAGCATCATTTTAATGTGTAACATGAAATATATAATTAGATATTTAATGTTAACCAATATATTAGAGAGAATTTTGATTGCAGTCCCACTCGTCACATCATAATATTCACATAATCCTACTAGCCACATAAAACGTATAACAAACATAGTCATCAAATAACCAACAAAATAGAATGAGTTTCATAAGTATTTAATAAATCATACATCCATGAATAATTTTATTTGGTTCCCATATGAATTGGGAAAATCATATTTGGTATAACCATCATCCTTTTTGAGTGAATAGAAAATAACTTAATATGATTCAGAAATGTGTTTTGGAAATATAAATTTTTTTGAAAATCACTTTATTTGGAATTAAAATCAATGTAAAATATGAATATCAAAAAAAGAAAATATTATTAACAAGAATATGATAATTAAGTAACATTATAATAATATAAATACTTTAATAACATGAATTATGGGCAATGCAAAGAGAATGAGTTGTGTTCGAGAATCCCCATACCATAAATCTGGGTTATTTCATTGTTTTTCTACCTCCAAAATTATGAATATATGTATATTAAAACATTTTTCTAGAAGTGAATTATTTAAAACATTCCACTGATTATAAATTATAATCACATTTTTATGATTCTTAATTTTTTTTAATGGGGTGTCATTTTAATATCATGTTATCCTTAAACATTTACCATTTTTATTTAATTTTGTTATAATGTTCAAAGTCATTTATAAATATGTATAACTAATGATTTATTTTCAAATAAATGTATTTTTATATTCAAATGTCATAAATTATTTATTATAACCTACCATCAGTTTTGTGATATTAAAAGGATTGAAAATTCCAAATTTGGTGTCTAACCGACCGTTGACATGACATTATCGAAAGAGTATGGTATGGATGTTTCAAATTTATATATGACATAATTATGGTACATAGAGTAGGTTAAAATCATTAATATAATTTTAAAATACTTCCAAATTATGTTTATTATTTTATGTTTTAAATATAATTTGTAAAATGAAAGAGAGGAAGAAAAAAAGGAAGAATTGATAGAAACTAATTCTTTTCTTTGATATATCTTGTCTTATATGAAACTAAAAATTCCATAATGTTGGTAGTCGGATTACTCTTGAAAATACCTATGAATTATAAAGTGGTTCAAAATTATTATTTAGTTATACAATTGGTTTTTTAAAATGTTAAAGGATTGGGTTTTCAAACGGATGAATTTGTGTTATTTATACTAGATAAGAGTAGTATTTTTAGAATAAAATATATAACAAAAAATATATATAGAAACAATTGTAATATTGAATTCATGATAATATATTTCATATTTAAATATAATATATTTCATCTAATTCTTTAATTACATTTATAATTTTTTTTCACAACGATTATTATAAAGGAATTTAGAAAATATTGAAATTGTTATTTTATGGAATCACTATTGAATTCTACTTTTGGAAAATTATTTTTAGTATATGATATTTAGTTTACTATATTTTAATCATTAATTTATGAAATTAGAATTTTGTTTGAACCTAAAGTAAAATAAATTAATTGTTCATTTTTACATTATGAATGATTTAATTTAAGATACACTGATTATGAGAATAACTATACATTTATTATTCACCAAAAAATTAATGAATTTAAAAAATTTACTAAATATAACCCTTTGAGAATTTCATCTTGCTAATTTAGAAATTGATGGCCATTTTCATCCAATAAATTCATGGCATGGGTAATTTAAAATTTTAATATAAAAATTTATTATTTTTTTCAAATACCTTGAATATAGTATATTCGATAGTCTTCCTACATTTTCATTATATTTTATTAATCATGGAATTAAATTTCCTACATTATAATATTTATATATATTTATATTACCCATTATAAATATTATTTATATATAAGATTCTTTTTTAGAGGGTAAATTATTATTCTAATGGCCATTTAACTATTCCCAATGGCCATGTTACAATATCAATGGTCACATTCTTATTCCAGTAGTCACATTACCTACTATATATACCACTACATTCTTCCATTTAGTATTCAAATAATTTCCCTTAAGTGTTAAATATATACATTTATATAGTGCTGATTGGATAACTTATTTTTTTCCCTTCTATGGTATTATTGACGTGAGGGATGATTCTAGCAGATAAGGGTGATGCATATATTCCCTATGTATTTTTTCATGTTCAAAATTTTGTAATTTTCTTAATTTTCATTTTAATTAGTTTATTTGTTGAATAATTTAATGATTTAAATTAATGATAATATTTCTTATTGGGTTTCCATTTTTTAGGTGTATAATATTGTACAATATAATATAATACACATTCATTGTAATAAATAACTATTATTTATAAATACAGGGTTATTAAATTCCTTCCCCTTTTAGAAGTTTTATCCCTAAAATTTGAAAAAAAAATCTTGGTGGATAATAGATGAGGATACTTTGGTTTTATTTTGATATGCTTCCTAAGCTGGCTCTCCATACTTATGGTTCCTCCAATGAACATTGACAAGGTGAGTTTTCTTATTTTGTAGATGTTTGCCTCCATGGTCCAAGATCTTCACCAGAATCTCATTATACAAGAGGTAATTTTATAGTTGTACTACCTATGGATTCAATACATTTAAGGGCTTATAAATTTACTTTCATAGTATATATACATGTAACACATTATGAACATGGGCCATATTTTGTTGAAATTCAAGTAGATAGGTCAATGGACCAATATAATCAATGATATCATAGTACCCACTGTAATAAAGGCTAAAAAATTTCTTCCTTATTGATATAATGAGTCTAGTAAATGGTGAAATTCAATGGAGAAAATTATCTCCCACATCAATCTCAATGTGCCTTCAATAGTTTCCAACATAACTATATTTATGAATTTCTGCAATTTTTATATTCTATTGTATATATTTATTACAATATATAATATATTCAATTAGATCAAGTCGATAGAGATTTTCTCCAAAATCATTCCAAAAGAGGGAGTTATACAGTTAGTCTCATATAGAGCTCATATGGATCCCTTTTAATACGTTGGTGGAAGATATTATTGTATGAGAACTCGGAAAATGTGATCTGTCCATCCCATAATTCTTTAAATTCCATTGAATAGGATCTTAGTATATATTCATGTATCTAAATCATCCTTTATTATTTTCTATATGTTGGGGGGTGTTAGACTATAACGAAATTCAAGTCCTTATTTATTTAATTTTGAAACATCTAAAGAATATTGAGCTAAAACATACATCATGATTATAGACTCTTGATAGTGGTACCCCATTTAGCATCACCACATCCCAAACATATATCATTCCAAGTTCTACAACAAATAAATTGACCAAAAATAGTGATGACATTGTATGTCTAGCTGAATCGATCCACCACTACCCATATCACATTATTTCCATTAGATGTATTCTTGAGACTAATGGAAATGTCTATAGTGACATTATATCATCACAATGTGGGTATAGGAATGGTTGCATCATCACATTATAATTATTCCTCTCTATATTAACTAGTAGACATACCAAGAACATTGAATTGTACTTTATAATCTCTTTCATCATGTTGTCGCAATATAAGTATTCTCAACAATCAATGTGTATCTTGGTACTTCCCTGATGGGTAGATAATGGTGAGTTATATGAATTATCCAATTGATCATTATTTATCTCATGTGATGAGGGAACTTAAATCCTATATCCAAATGGAATCAAACTAATATCATATATGGGGAACTCATGTATCTTCCCTTCCATTACCCCTTTCACCTTCTTTTATAGCTCCATATCATCCCTTGGTTTCTCATTGCTATCCTTTTGGATAGTTTGTTGGGAAATCATTTGGGTAAGGTAGGTCATATTTCTTACCATTTCTATTATCATATCCATCTATTTTATAACCATAAATATAGGTTATTTATTAATCCAAATCATGGATATTGTAAAAGGTTTCTTCTTCAATGGACATTAGCTACATTTTTCATCTTTTCTGGATGGTAGTGAATAAATATATCATAGTATTTGATTATCTCTAACCATCTTATTTGAATATTTTTCAGTAGTTCTTATGTGAAAATATACACTAGACTCTTGTAATCTGTATAAATTTAAATTTTCATATATATAGGTAGTGTCACCAAATATTCATTAAGAAGATCATAACTACCAAAACCAATTTATTCATTTGTTAGTTTCTCTCCTTGGTCATCGTTTATTGAGAGGCATATGATATTAAATTATTAATTTGAATTTGTACACAACACATACCTTTCTTTAATGGATCATTTTATGTCATTAAACAATTTCAAATTCATGGTATTATAAATATATATGATGTTATTAGATGCTCCATGGGACCATTAAATAATTTATCACATTATTCTATCAAGATATACATTACCCCTTTCATGTTAACATATTTAGCCGAATATAGAAACAGGAAAATTTTCTAAAAAATAAACGTTAATACACTGTTGAAATAAGAAAACTATGGATTTCCATGACACTAGTGGGTTTGGCTCATTCTTTAATTTCATTTTCCTTTTAAGGTTACAAAAAAATTATCATGAACCGAACCAAGTTACCATATGACCCAGTGCCATACCATGTCTGCAAGAATGCCCAAAGGGAATTCCGGATGCCCATGAACTAGCACAAGTTCCTTGGTATCAAAATTCCAACATGGGAATGATTTACCCAATGTAATAATAATAAAAAACTAATAATATAAATAAACCAAAATAAAAAAATACAACCAAACATATCATGAACAACTATACATATTTAAAGCATACACTCTTCAACAAAAACCTCATAGGAAAACAATATTATCAAACTAAATATTATCCCAAACCACAATACAAAAACATGGCCACAACCTCATTCCGCCACCACTAATATCAACATGTAGATAACACTTGGTACTTTAAACATCCAACCCCACACTCCATTGATATCCTGAAACAAACATACATCAAGAACAACATATACCCAAGGGTGTATGAAGGGTTTGAGCCAATTCCCAGAAGGATGCCACCCTAATATAAGGCTTCCATGAAAAAATAATTAAAATTTAATATGACATTATCATTTATGTAAAATTCATTAAAATAATTTTATGAAAAACATTAATTTGATAAATAGTTTAAAAACTACTCTTTGAAGGAAAAACATGTCACAAGCATTAGATTAAAATAAAAAGGGAATCATTTAATAGAACACACAAAAGTGGTTCCCCATATGCCAATGAATGGAACCAAATCATATATGATGTAGAGAATCATGGGTATATCCCTAAGGCCAACTAGATCAACTGTGTTTCTAGGGATCATGCATATTGGGGAAATGTGGAATAGAAACCATGAATACCTGAGCTCTCGTGCTTGAGCCACTAGTAAGGGACATCCCCATAACCCTAGTGGTCTCTAATCATCATCCATATGTTTAGTTAGTGTTTTTTTCATCAATCCAACAAAGTGAAACTAGGCCTTAGCCACCTCATAACACTAGGATTATTTTCTTATTCCTTCAACCATGTCACCTGAAATTACCTTGTTCTCATATAACATTAAATAAATCACACATACTACCAATTTCACAAATAAAATTACTAGAATATTATGATGATAACCAATTTTCATAGAAAAAATATTTTCAACATTACTCTTACCAAAACCTCTTTTCAATGCATTTATCATTATTTTCATAATTCATAGATTTTACCTTTTTACAAAACATAAGAAAAAATAAAAATTGGTCAACTGAAGACATGGTCTAAGCCCCTTAGTAAAATAATACTCAAAAATAATAATTTTTAAAACACTCTTTTCATTATTTGTATTATTTAAAATTAAAATTCAATAGTGCATGACAAGTTTAGCATGCCAAAATAATAATTGTTCCTTCAAAATCTCATTTTTAACATACTCACACATTCAACACCTTAGAAAACATGATTATGATTTATTAATTAAAAATTCAAAAAAAATCCCCAAAACATCACACCAAATCACTTACACAAATATAGACAATTTATTTCAAGAAAAATAAAAATACAAAAAATAGGTTTTCCAAAACCCTTCAAAAACATATTTTTATTAGTAAAATAGTTATGTAAACCATTTAAACAATTTATAAGTTAATACCAAGAAACAAAAAATGTCTTTACATCTAAAATACACACTATTTCATGGTGAAAACCTATTTCAAAACCTATTCACAATCATATTCATTCAAAAACAATATTATCACCCCTAAATCATATTTCAAGGTTCTCAATAAAAAAATCATCATACCAAATTAATTTATCTTCTTCAAAAATCCCACATTAATCACACCTTTAATACACTAAACAAAAAATTTAATACTTATAGGAAATCCCAATGGAAGACACAATTAAAATACATGGTCATTTACTTTTTAAAATTAATTTCATCATACATGGATGGTGAAATATACCAAAAATATAATTCACATCACAAAATTATTCTATATAACATGATAAAATTTATTAAAGAAACAAATAAAATCATCTAAAAATTCTTAGGCATTTAACCACATACCTATGATGTATAAAACCCTAAAATTGGTTCAAATTCTTCAATATCATGAAAATTACAATAGAAGAAATCCAGATTAAAGAATTATTCACATGATATATCAAAAATATCTAAGATTAAAACCCTAATTTGAAAACCTTGCCACAGGAAATAAGGAAACCCCAAATAATAACGACCAAAACCCTATCAAATAGGAAAAATATTCTTCCTGAGTAGATCATGCTTGTAAAAAGATTGCTCTAGAATTTGGTTAACCAGGAGGGGGTAGCAGAAAGGAACATGTTCACCAAGGGTTGCAGGTGGGGAGATGCGCACTATGTGGGTCGCACAATGGAAGAAAGGTGGAGTGACTGTGGTACGAGGGGGAAGGGAATCCGGGTGAGGGTGGTAGGAAAGTCACAGTTTCCAAAGGATAGAGGATAAGGGACACTAGCCATGGTGGACGGTAGCACACATGCTAGGGGGGGGGAAGTGGGAGATAGGATGTAGAGGTAGGAGGAGAAGAAAATGTTGTAAGGGAAAAGAAAAAGAAAAGGAAAATAAATTAAAAGAAAAGAGAAAAAATAGAAACCCTAAAAAATTCAATATAATTATACTAATAACAATAATTATATTAATAATTATATTAATATAATTTACAATATTTATATTCTTAATTACAATAATATTATTACTGATATTAATATAAAATATTAATATTCCAACACTAATAATAATAATAATATATGTACTAATATTGTTGTTATTATTATTATAACAGTTCATTAAATTTTATTTTACTACTTCTATTGTATAATTGAATAGTCATTTTAAGGAATTACTATTCTTAACACTGGGAAAACATGCAGTAACCCCACACAGCTCAAGAGACTATCTACATACTATGTGGTGGCTTCATCCCATCCCAAAAGTGAACACACAAGTACCCGGGCTGACCAGACAACTTCTGCTAACCATATGGTGTCCACATGATGGATTTAAACCTCCTTCACTCACAACAAAGTTTACTATCATTTTAAAAATAAATTGGTACCCGAACCAGATCGAGACCAAGGATAAAATAAAAATTAGAGGGTAAAAATTCCCCCCATAATAAAACTATCTTCCGCTGGAAATCCATCCCAATATTTCTTAGAATACAGAATGGTTACACTCTATTAGCTCAAAAAGGTTATATGAAAACAACACTAGAC
Source organism: Viscum album (assembly GCA_963277665.1). Taxonomy (NCBI): domain Eukaryota; kingdom Viridiplantae; phylum Streptophyta; class Magnoliopsida; order Santalales; family Viscaceae; genus Viscum; species Viscum album. The sequence continues at coordinate 260,041,698 of OY728164.1, read as the reverse complement.
TTATTCAAGTACACCATCAAGAAAATAAAATAACATTAAAAAACTCAGGATACAAAAAAAATTCCAAATATGTGTCCCCTACCCCAAAAGTGAATGAACCCTAATTGAACGATCACAATAAAGGTTCCTCTAACATTACACAATATAACACCTAGTGAAAAGAATGTTAAATAATTCAGAGAAACTCAAATAGTACACCTAAAACAAACAAAGAATTATAATCACTCACATAGGGAGGCCCAAACAGACTCCCCATAAAAAGATACAAACTATGCCCGAGGTGAAACCAGAACACTAACATGCGGAGGCCTGAAAAAATCAAAAACCCCCACGATAAGGGGAGGGGAGGGTCCCATCCAATTGACCGGAAAAAAAACCACTGACACAACCTAATGGATTAATACCCCGGGAAGAACACAAATTCAACAACTCGTGATTTACAAGCATGGTCTATTCAGGGACCATTAAAAGAAGACCCAAATATGGTGGAATACAACCATATGGATTCAAAATAAATAAGACTACTATACCTTCTTATAAATATGGGGAAAATCTTATACCCAAATGGGTCATAACATGGAAACGATATCGCCCACCTCATTCCCTTGAATTGGAACAATTGAAGCAAAATAACCACATCAATGGATTAAAAAATATCCATATCCCACACCAATAATATAACATAGATCTAAACCTTTTATACCATTGGTGTTCTCATGACTCCATTCTAGCGTCACTCTGCGACCTTTTATTGGATGTCTGATGATTGAAGCATCTCGTACCTCGCAAAAAGGCTTTAGAAACCCCCTAAACAAATCTTCTCTTTCTAGTTCTAGAAAAAATCATACCACGTTCTAAATAGCACAACCAGCCATAACACTATTCAAAATCAATTAATTTCCACACAACCATTCACCGAAATAAATTCTGAGAACATTTTCTAGCATCACCCCTGTTTACAGTAAATAAGTTACATAAAGAGTATAATGACCTATAGTTTACATACCTGGTTATTAATTTAAAATTGAAGCATAATTATTACAACATATAATAAAACCATGAAAGGACCGTATAGGTAAAGTGTCTTTAGAAACTGGGAAACATAAACAACTGGTTCATAAATCATCTACGTTGTCTCACATTTATTTCATCATATCTAGAGTCCCTTTCTGGCATACCCTACTTAATATCCTTCTTTCTGACCTGGGGAAAGAAAACATACAAAAGGGGGAGCTCAAATGCTCAGTAAGGGTAAACAAAATAAATATCAAACATATCATATTTTTAAGAACATAACATTTTCAAAATCTTATCTTGCAAAAGAGATCATAACATGGGATAAATCATTGAAGTGAAAAGTAATTCCAATAATCATAACTTAAAACCTGATTCTTTATGGCGTACACACATAATCATAGAAAATCATTTCATTGTAGTCAAGACTCATTACCAAGACTATCATAGTGGACAAAGTCCTTTTCTGAATCGAGTTCACTCCTCGTTTCAGTCATGTTTCACTGTACCGGTTTAACCTGTCGTTCCAGCCATGTCTATCTCATGAGATATAAATCTTTACCCAATGCATTGGAGGGATATATAGTTCTCACCCATCTGATAATGATACCATTCTTATGTGTGCCACAAAATCATAAACCATGCATCATAACATAACCCATGTAATAAAAATGGGATTCTTAAACATCACATCATCATAACATAATCCATAAAAAGATATCATAAAAATAATTATATCATAACATAATCAAATCAATGTAAAAATAGGGATATAAATAGAACCCTATATTATCTTAGATGGAAAATAATTTTGATAAAACACGTGAACTCCATTCTTGAGAAAAATATCCTTTCTACTTCAAAAACATTTTCCCTTCATAACATGTCATATAATTTGGAACTAAAAGAAGTTGATTAAAAATATATTTTAAAACTTGTAAAGGAAGCTTCATGGAAATAATGTTCTAAAAATCCATTCATGTATAAGTTAAAAAAACATTCTTCCCGTACTTTGGCCAGAAAATTCAAAAAGTACCTCGTAAGAAAAACGACAAAAGATTCCTTTCATATCTTTTACTAAAAAATCAGCGAAGGGTAATATTGGATTTAAACATTTGTAGGTGTATGGAAATAATATTACATATTGAGGAAACATGGATGTGGATGATAAATATTCCCCATTAAATTCTGAAGTATAAATAATCTCGGATAAAAATGAGATTGTGAGATTTTCCCTTACCATAGGTCGGATTTGCTTCGTAAGTGTCCGAACCTCCTGTATAATGATTTAGATAATATCATTGACTTATTCTAGAGTCATACTTATTTTTATGATATCATTTATGGTCATATTGTTATCTTCTTATTAGTAATATTTCATTGCTACTTGTTATTCGGGTGTTTATTGCTTTATGTTCGTATGTGTGTTTTGTCGAATAAATTATTATTCCTCTTTTTAGGTTATAGAAACCTCATTTATAGAATGGTATTAGTGTAATATATATCATATTTATTCATTCAATTCATTTTTATAATCATTATGCAATGAAGATCATGTAGAACGAGTCGCATCACATCGTGGAGATGGTATTCTGTATATACGCACGAGCGATGATATCATTCCCATGATTGTCGAATTGTATTGGAGTGTATGTATTCTATTTAAGAATCAATATCACTTTAAAATAATCATATATAGTCATTATTTACACCATTATATCCATCTAAGAATGGTTGTGGTGGAAAATATATTACACCACAGTGTGGAGACGGTATTCCATAAGTACGCACGTGCGATGATTTCGTTTTTCGTAGGATGGATAGATGGTGAAATAGGGTTGTTTCATACTTATAATAACATATCAGTATTTGTGTGATACTGATGTTGTTACTTTATAATGAAATAACTAAAGAAGAATAAGTAGAAGAAGAAATAAAGTTGAAAGAATCGGTAATGGGCATTACCTCTTCTTTGAAGTGCCTCTTTGAGACCTCCTCTAAGGGCACTAGAAATGGTCTTTGAAGAGAACCAGGACCTATAGGATGTTTATAGGGAAGTGGGGAAGTGAAATGGGCAGGGTTTGGACGATATTGAAGGCTCAAATTGGTGGGAGGATGAGAGGGAGGAGGTTCCCTTTCATAAGGGAGGAGAGGGGCACCTTTGGAAATATAAGAAATATTAGATTATATTAAATCCCAACCCCACATAAAAACATCCAAAATGACTCATATATGAATATTAAATGAGATAAGGTTGTATTCTCATCAACCAATAAAATTTAGACATGTTATAAATTTATTTTAAACATTATCAACTTGATTTATCCTTATTTATCAATTTAATTTTATTTGTGGTAATAATATTCTAAATTTAAAATTATTATAAATAATTACATATGTGTTGTGAATTTTCCATAATTTAATACTCTATGACATTTTGGACCATATAAATTTTAATTTATAATTTTTAAATATTTTTGTGATTTTTAAAAAATTTTATAATATGTTATTTATAAAATAACAATAGTGTCAATTTTGACACTATTCATTTATTTGAATTTAAATAAAATATATACAGAATATATGTTCAAACTAAAAGCTTTAATAGATTCATAAAATGTCTTATGTATCTATAATATTAGTGGATCACATTAAATATTTCATATAATATTTATTTTAATATTTTTAAAACCATTTATTTGATATTTTAATTAATAAAATAATTTCAACATCACTACTGTGTCATACTTATTGATAATTATTTAATCCCTAAAAATTCTAAATAAATTCATATGATGTAGATAATTGTATTATATTTCTGGAGACTATTCATGTTCTAAGATTCATTAAATTTATAACTAAATCAAAATTATTATACTTATAAGATTTAAGAAAGTGACATGTTGTCACTTTCTTTGGTTTTAATAATAATTTAATTATTTTCAAGAAAAAAAAGTCCATTAAATGAATCTAATCCGACCCTTATGGGATATGGGTCGACTTTTAGTCATCCAATAGGATTTTGACAGGTGTTAGAGTAATTTTATAATCTTATATTTACCCTTAATTACCTGATTTACCTTTAACTATGGTAAATAAAATTTTCCGTAGTTACTATTCATAATGCCCAAAAATTAAAAGTAGCCTATTAACATAATGTCTACCCACTGATTCCAAATATGGAATCCATTTTTCAAAATTCAAAACACATAAGTTTCCGTAATTAATTTAAAATCAATTCTTTTGTAAAGAAAACGGGTTTTAGAAGTTAAAACATTTCAAAAGATTGATATGTTTTTACCTATGAATTCAATGTGAAATTAATGATAATGACATATAATATATTAAATGGTAAAAATATATTATATTTATACTTTAAAACTATTCAATATTATAATTTAACCATATAAATTATCTCAATGAATAAAGTTGTTTTTAATTAAAAATTAGCATATTTTTACTATTCATCAAAATATGAAAGTTATTAGAAAAATATCAAAAATTTATCCAAAGTAAATTTTATTTCCTGATTCAAAATAATAATTTTATTTTGTCAAGTTAAACTTATAAACATGTCAAAAACTAGATTTAATGTGGGTGTGCCATCAAAAGGCGGCAAAACTGCATTTTTTTGAAAAATACTTATTTTACCCGAAAAATTTATTTTGTTCTCTTACCATGTTCTAGAAAATGTGTAAGATGAATAATAATGTTATAAAATTCAAAATGTAGTTAATACTATTCAAAACGGCTAGTCCATAATAATATATCGTTGGTTAGTGAAACCCTGTATTGCGTACTACACACGCTATCGAGGAAGGTCGTGATTGCATGTAATGCAAGCCAAGTCAGTATTGTGTGTTGTGAAAGATTACATTGGTGTTGCGTATAAGAAATAAAAAAAAATATTTTTTATAAAATCTCAGGGTGTTGCATTCTACCACCCATAAAATGAGTTTCTCCCTCGAAATTCGTCACTTGTTACAAACAGATGAGGATACCTCTCCCTCATCATATCCTCAAGTTCCCATGTAGCTTTTTCTAATTGGTGGTTCCTCCATAAAACATTCACCATGTGAGTGGTCTTGTTCCGTAGTACTTTTTCGCTACAATCTAGAATCTCTATCGTTTGTTCTTCATAAGAAAGATCTTGCTCCAGCGGTACAACTTCTGAGCTGAGTACATGTGTGAAGGATCGGGTATGTACTTTATCATGAGAGATACATAGAACACATCATGAACTTGAGATAGATTCTGTGGAAGCGCCAATCGGTAAGCTACCTTTCCAACACGATCCATAATTTCAAAAGGACCGATATATCTAGGGCTCAACTTTCCCTTCTTTCCAAATCTCATGACCCTCTTCCAGTGAGATATTCGTTAGAACACTTTTTTACCCACTTCAAACTCTAGGTCTTATCTTCGGTTGTCGGCATAACTTTTTTGTCAACTCTAAGCTGCTCTTATGTGTTGTTGAATAAATCTGACCTTTTCTGCCATCTCATCAAAAAGATCAGGACCTAATAGATTTATTTCCCCAACTTCATCTCAGCAAGTTGGAGTTCTACATTTCTTTCCATAGAGGGCTTCATAAGGATCCATCTGAATACTAGAGTGAAAGCTATTATTATAAGAAAATTCCACCAAATATAGGTGTTGATCCTAAAATCCTTTTAAATCCATAGAGAAAGCTCTCAACATGTCTTCGATAGGTTGAATTATCATCTCAGACTGACCGTCTGTATGAGGATAGTAAGCAGTGCAGAAACTCAACTCTGTATCTAGAGAATTCTGAAGACTTCGCCAGAATTTTTAGGTATTCCTCGGATCCCGATCAGATATAATGGGAAGTGGTACTCCATGAAATCTTACCACTTCCTTTAAATATATCCTGGAAAGCTAATCAAGAGAAAAATCTTCTCTAATAGAAATGAAGTGTGCCGACTTCGTAAGACAATCAGGTATAACCTAGATAGCATTATTGCCTTTGGATGTTTTAGGAAGTACAGTGACAAAGTCCATAGTGATGTTTTCCCATTTCTATTCAGGTATGGGTAATGGTTGTAACATCCCCTTAGACATTTGTCTCTCAGATTTAACATGCTGACAAACCAAACACCTAGAGACATATTCAACAACATCTCTTTCCATTCCATCCCACCAGAAGTACTCTTTCAGGTCCCTATACATCTTTGTACTTCCAGGATGAATAGAAAATGAAGAACTATGAGCCTCATCCAATAGCTCCTTCTTTAAATCTTGTATGGGAGGAATACAAACATGGTTCCTGAACCTTATTATCCCATCACCATTAAGGTTGAATTATGGAACATTTATCACCTTCTTTTGTAACTCTACATATTCTTTCTGTGCCTCTTTAATCTTCACATGTATAGATGGTTGAACATTAATTTGAGAACGATAAGATTTCTCCCCTTCCATTATAATTCCAAGATCCGTCCTTTGTAAATCCATAAATATTGTATCTTTTGTGATCCTCATCATGGATAAGCTAGCATGGTCTTGTCGACATAATGCATCTGCTACCTTGTTTGCTTTCCCAGGGAGGTAATGAATTGAGGATTCGTAATCCTTAATCAGCTCCAACCATCTTCTTTGACATATATTCAGCTCCTTTTGTGTGAAAATATACTTTAAACCTTTATGATCAGTATAAATATCATACCTTTCACCATAAAGATAATGTCTCAAAATCTTTAATGCAATGATTACCGCAGTTAAATCCAAATCATGAGTTGGGTAATTTTGCTCATGGATTTTCAACTATCATGAGGCATAAGCTATCACCATATCATTTTTCATGAGAACACACTCCATTCCCTTCTTGGATGCATCACTGTAGATCACAAACCTTTCTCCACTTCAAGGTAGTGTGAGCACAGGTGCACTTGCTAACCTTCTTTTTAGATCTTTGAAATTCTCTTCACATTCCTCCGTCCAAACAAATTTAACTCCATTTCTAGTTAACTTGGTGAGTGGGTTAGATAACCTTGAAGAATCTTTCACAAAACGTCAGTAATATCCATCCAAAACAATAAAACTTCGGATCTCAGTTATTGTTGTTGGTCTCAACCATCTTTCGATAACCTTTGTTTTTTCTTGATCCACAGATATCCCTTCTTTTGAGATTTTGTGACCCAAAAATGCAAATTTTTTTGCCAAAATTCACACTTGGTAAATTTGGAATAAAGATTCTCCTTTCTTAGGGTCTTTAATACAATTCTCAAGTGATCTTCATGTTCTTCCTTTCTCTTTGAGTAGACATGAATATCATCTATAAAGACTATAAAAAACTGATCAAGATAGTCTCTAAAGACTCTATTCATCAGATCCATGAAGATAGCAGGGGTATCAGTAAGACCAAATGGCATCACTATAAATTCATAGTGTCCATACATTTTACGGAAAGTCATCTTTTGTATATCCTCCTTTTTGACCCTTAATTGATGATACCCTGAACGAAGATCAATCTTGGAAAAGTATTGAGCTCTGCGTAGTTGGTCAAATAGGTCATCAAAGCATGGGAGAGGATAATTGTTCTTGATAGCGATCTTGTTAAGTTCTCGATAATCAATGCAGAGTCTCATTGATCCATCTTTCTTCTTAAAAAAACAGAACAGGTGCTCCCCAAGGTGATGCACTAGGGTGTATTAATCCTTTATGAAGATTCTCTTGGAGTTTCATATTCAATTCATGCAACAAAATTGGGTCCATTCTATCAGGTGTCTTTGAAATAGGAAAAGCACCCGATACGAGTTCTATTGAAAACTCAACTTCAGGATTTGGTGGAAGACCTGAAAATTCCTCCGGAAAGACATCATCAAACTCTTGTACAATGGGTATATTATTAATCATGAGTTTATCTCCAACCATTTGAGATAAATAACTTTCATTTAGTGGAATTAAGACCCATAAGATGGAAGAAATTCCCACCGGAGGGTTATGTTCATCCTTGCATCGATAGACGATCATAGATTGATCTGGAATATGAAATGTGACTTCCCTTATTTGGAAATTGATATGAGATCCATATAAAGAAATCCAATCCATTCCAAGAATCACATAAAATTCCACTATAGGAAGGATCACAGGATTTACAGGAAGCACTTTCCCACAAACTTCAATCAGAGAAGAATTGTAAACTTTTGATGCAACGGTTGTGCCATTAGGAGTTATCACAACCAACTCAACCACTAATTGTTGAAGTAATATGGAGATACCCTTAGAAGATTCTTCAAAAATAAAAGAGTGGGTGGATCCATAATCAAATAAAACAATTTCTACTTTAGAGTGGATGGTACGTGTACCTCTCACCACTTCGTTTTCATAGTCCACATCGCCGATAGTAATTGCATGTGACTTTCCTTTGTCTTTGGCCTTAAGAGTTTGTTGACGTCGATCATCATCCTCAACCCTTGGATTTGGGCATTTATTTTCATAATGCCCCATATCCTTGAACTTGAATCATTGAAGTGTAGTAGGTTCATTTTGTGTATCCCTTCCTTTGTTTGCATCATTCGACATCTTCTTCTCATTATTTCGACATTTAATCGCCCAATGACCTTCTTTTCCACACTTAGAACATTTTCTTGTCCCCTTAAAACAACTTCCTCCATGTTTCTTTCCACACTTTGAGCATAAGGGAAAACTCATCTTCTTTTCAGTGTGGTCTTTAGATTTTTCTTTGAATTCCATTTTCCTCTTCTTATCAAACCCATCTGACGGATGGTTTACACCAATCTCCATCTCAACCTTGAGAGCACATCGAAAAATTTCCTCATAGCTATTGATGTCCTTTATGGATAACTCCCTTCTAAGACTTGGTTTTAAGCCACTAAAGAATCGATCGATCTTACTCTCAGGTTAGATAATAATTCTGGAATCGTACCATGCAAGTCTTGTAAAATTTGCTTCATAGGTACCAACAGATTCATCATCCTTTTTCTTCAGTTCAAGAAAATCTTTCTCCATATTTGTTCGAAGAATACGAAGGAAATAATTATTGAAAAATAAGTTCTTAAACTCATCACATTCCATGGAATCAATTTCATCCCTTTGCCTCTTATTATTAATAAGATACCACCATTGATCAGCATCACCTTCCAAGAAATACACTGCTAAGATGACTTTATCATGTTCAGATCATTGAAGAACTGAAAATATATTTTCAGTGGCACTGATCCATTGTTCAGCCACTAATGGATCAGAAGACCCACGAAATGAAGGTGGGTGCTTCCTCATGAAGGATTCAACAGAATGTTGATCTTTTCTTTGCTCATTTGGTAGTCCTCCATGATTCATAGCTTGAGAAAGTAGTGTGAGCATGGCTACAAGATTTTTCATTCCAACTCCCATAATGTTTGGTTGCTCAGAGGGACAATCATTGCATTGCCTGTCGCATTCCACAATAACACGGTTCCTTTGGGTTCCATCCATTGACTAAAACCAAGAAGAATAGTGTGAGCAACACTAATTATAATAGGAAAACCACATAATCAAGAATAAAATTTCACACATAAGGTCTTATCATAGGTTGTTCATGGACATTTCTAAAACACTAAGATTGTGTTATATGCTTAGACATATCCTTAGGTTTCTTACTAAGGATTTCACATCCTAGTTTCCAAAGGTTGACTATACCTTTCCTCTGATACCAACTATAATGACCCATACATTACATACAAGGTTATTACTTAAAAATTGAAGCATAATTATTACAACATATAACAAAACCATGAACGGAACATATAGGTATAGTGTCTTTAGAAACTGGGAAACATAAACAACTGGTTCATAAATCATCTATGTTGTCTCGTATTTATTTCATCATATCTAGAGTCCCTTTTTGGAATAAATTACTTAATATCATTCTTCCTAACCTAGGGAAAAGAAAACATACAAAAGGGTGAGCTCAAATTCTTAGTAAGGGTAAACAAAAGAAATATCAAACATATCATATTTATAAGAACATAACATTTTGAAAATCTTATCCTGCAAAAGAGATCATAACATGTGATAAATCATATAAGTGAAAAGTAATTCCAATAATCATAAATTAAAATATGAAGCTTTGTGGCATACACACATAATCATATAAAATAATTTCTTAGTAGTCAAGACTCATTGCCATGACTATCTTAGTGGACAATGTCTTTTTATGAACCGAGTTCACTCCTCGTTTCAGTCCTGTTTCACTAAACCGGTTTAACCTGCCATTCCAGACATGTCTATCTCATGAGATATAAATCATTACCCAATGAATTTGAGGGATATATAGGTCCCACCCATCTCATAATAATACCATTCTTATGTGTGCCACAAAATCATAAACCATACATCATACCATAACCCATGTAATAAAAATGGGATTCTTAAACATCATGTCATCATAACATAATCCGTAAAAGGATATCATAAAAATAATTCCATCATAACATAATCAAATCAATTTAAAAATAGGGATATAAAAAGAACCCAATTTTATCTTAGATGGAAAATAATTTTGATAAAACACTTGAACTCCATTCTCGAGGAAAATATCCTTTCTACGTCAAAAACATTTTCCTTTCTTAACATGTCATATAATATTGAACTAAAAGAATTTGACTAAAAATAAACCTGAAAAATTGTAAAGGAATCTTCCTGGAAATAATGTTCTAAAAATCTATTCATGTATAAGTTTAAAAAATTTCCTCCCATACTTTGGCCGGAAAAGTGAAAAAGTACCTCATACGAAAAATGACAAAAGATTCCATTCATATCTTTTACAAAAATCTCACCGAAGGGTAATATTTGATTTAAAAAAATTTAGGTGGATGGAAATAATATTACATATTGAGGAAACATGGATGTTGATGATAAATATTCCCCAGTAAATTCTGAAGTATAAACAATCTCGGATAAAAATGAGATTGTGAGATTTTCCCTTACCTTAGGTCTGATTTGCATCATAAGTGTCTGAACCTCCTGTATAATGATTTAAATAATTTCATTGACTAATTATAGAATCATACTTATTTTTATGATATCATATATGGTCATATTCGTATCTTCTTATTAGTAATATTTAATTGCTACTTGTTATTCGGGTGTTTATTGCTTTATGTTCGTATGTGTGTTTTGTCGAATGAATTATTATTCCTCTTTTTTAGGTTATAGACACATAATTTACATAATGGTATTAGTGTAATATATATCATATTTATTCATTAAATTCATTTTTATAATCATTATGAAATGAAGATCATTTATAACGAGTCACATCACATCGTGGAGACGATATTCCGTACGTACGCACGAGCAATGATATCATTCCCATGATTCTGGACTATTATTGGAGTGTATGTATACTATTTCAGAATCAATAAAACTTTACAATAATCATATATAGTCATTATCTACACCATTATACCCATTCAAGTAAGGTGGTGGTGGAAAATAGATTACACCACAGCGTGGAGAAGGTATTCCGTACGTACGCACACGGGGTGATTTCGTTTTTCATAGGATGGATAGATGGTGAAATATGGTTGTTTCATACTTATAATAACATATCATTATGTTAGTGATACTGATGTTATTACTTCATAATGAAACAACTAAAGAAGAAGAAGTAGAAGAAGAAATAATGTTGAAAGAATCGGTAACGGGCATTACCTCCTCTTTGAAGCGCCTCTTTGAGACCTCCTCTTAGGGCACTAGAATTGGTCTTTGAAGAGAACCAGGACCTCTAGGATTTTTATAGGGAAGTGGGGAAGTTAAATGGTCAGGGTTTGGACGATATTGAAGGCTCGAATTTGTGTGAGGAGGAGAGGGAGGAGGTTCACTTTTATAAGGGAGGAGAGGGGCACCTTTGGAAATATAAGAAATATTAGATTATATTAAATCCCAACCCCACATAAAAACATTACAAATGACTCATATTTGAATATTAAATGCGATAAGGTTTTAGTCTCATCAACCAATAAAATTTAGACATGTTAGGAATTTATTTGAAACGTTATCAACTTGATTTATCCTTATTTATCAATTTAATTTTATTTGTGGTAATAATATTCTAAATTTTAAATTATTATAAATAATTACACATGTGTTGTGAATTTTCCATAATTTAATACTTTATGACATTTTGGACCATATAAATTTTAATTTATAATTTTTAAATATTTTTGTGATTTTTAAACAATTTTATAATATTTTACTTATAAAATAACAATAGTGTCAATTTTGACACTATTCATTTATTTGAATTTAAATAAAATATATTCAGAATATATGTTCAAACTAAAAGCTTTAATAGATTCACAAAATGTCTTATGTATCTAGAATATTAGTGGATCACATTAAATATTTCATATAATATATATTTTAATATTTTTAAAACCATTTATTTGATATTTTAATTAATAAAATAATTTCAACATCACTATTGTGTCATACTTAATGATTATTATTTAATCCCTAAAAACTCTAAATAAATTCATATGATGTAGATAATTTATTTAGCTTTCTGTATACTATTCATGTTCTAAGATTAATTAAATTTATCACTATATTAAAATTATTATACTTATAAGATTTAAGAAAGTGACATGTTGTCACTTTCTTTGGTTGCAATAATAATTAAATTATATTCAAGGAACAAAGTCCATTAAAAGAATCTAATCCGACCCTTAGGTGATTTGGGTCGACTTTTAGTCATACAATAGGATTTTTACAGGTGTTAGAGTAATTTTATAATCTTATATTTACCCTTAATTACCTGATTTACCTTTAATTATGGTAAAAAAATTTTACAGTAGTTACTATTCATAATGCCCAAAAATTAAAAGTAGCCTATTAACATAATTTGGACCCACTGATTCCAAATATGGAATCCATTTTTGAAAATTAAAAACACATAAGTTGCAGTAATTAAGTTAAAATTAATCCTGTTGTAAAGAAAACGGGTTTTAGAAGTTAAAACATTGCCAAAGATTGAAATGTTTTTACCTATGAACTCAATGTGAAATTAATGCTAATGACATATATTATATTAAATGGTAAAAATATATTCTATTTATACCTTAAAATCATTCAATATTATAATTTAACCATATAAATTATCTCAATGAATAAAGTTGTTTTTAATTAAAAATTATGATATTTTTACTATTCATCAAAATATGAAAGTTATCAGAAAAATATCAAAAATTTATCTAAAGTAATTTATTATATCATTATTCCAAAGAAGAATTTTATTTTTTCAAATTTAACTTATAAACATGTAAAAACTAGATTTAATGTGGGTGTGCCATCAAAAGGCGGAAAAACTGCTTTTCTTAAAAATACTTATTTTACCAGAAAATTTTATTTTGTTCTCTTACCATGTTCTATAAAATGTGTAATATGAATAATAATGTTATAAAATTCAAAATATAGTTAATAATATTCATAACGGCTAGTCCATAATAATATATCGTTGGTTAGTGAAACCTGGTATTGCGTACTACACATGCTATCGAGGAAGGTCGTGATTGCGTGTAATGCAAGCCAAGTCAATATTGTGTGTTGTGAAAGATTACTTTGGTGTTGCGTATAAGACATAAAAAAATATTTTTCATAAAATCTCAGGGTGTTACAAAGAGGGAGAACACGATGAATATACCTTCCTGTAAAATAGAAAAATTCTGAATTCTACCAAAGGAAAAAACTTCTGTAAAAAATGGTGGCGCTTGAAAGGTTTCACAACCATCACCCTTGTAGTCAAGAGAGAAGTGGACACCAGAAAACATCACCCAATATGGCCATTGCGACCCATAGAATCACTATAAAAAAAGATTAACCTTAAACCAACTTTGAAACAACACACGACTATTGAAAATGACCATAATGGCCACATACAACTTGGTTCTCCATATAGTTGGCCTTGAACAATCTATTATAGAGAAGAAAACCAAAAAAGATCCAAATACGTTTTTAATATAGGAGTCAACAACAACACCCCATACCGCTTCCTACTTTTCCACATTGGAATTTCATTCCATTTCTTATTTGAAGGTAATTTACGCTAAAGGTTATCAAACTTCATCATTGTCAACCTAAATGACTCAAAGAAGATATTATTTATTTCAAATCCTTCTTTATATTCCCTTTCGATACAAGATTATTCACCTAACAAAAATTAAGAGAAAAGGATTAATCCCTAAAACTCGAGAAGGATGTTCTTACATTGATCAACTAGAGGTTTTTTCATTAATGGATCACCCTTGGTCGCACTTCAAATATACATCTATTCTTTATAGAGGTTCACACTAGCATTCAATAGAAAGACAAAGACCCAATCAAATTTTTCCATTGTGTAAGACATACCTCAAGAAATACTAAACATACAGAAAGGAAACCAACTCAAGTCATCCTAAATAAAATTCAAAAATAACCACCAACCATTTTTTTATAACACTTCATGATTCAAAACCAGCCACATTTAATAAATAAAAAATTAATTACAAATCATGTGTTCTCATTTAATGAAATTTTCCAAGACCATTTACAAAATGAATTCATTTTTTATAAAATGATCAATTTTTTCCAATAAACAGCAAACATTGATTATGAAAACAAAAACTCTTTGGAATCATTCAAATTTTAAAAAAAATTATTTTATAAAAGTCCTCCATTTTTCAATCCTCATTCAAAATTAGTCTAAAACCTATTTTTCATCCATGGATAATAATATCATTTCAACATTAAAATCTAGATTTCATAAATTTTAAAATTAATTTTCTTATATTATTCATCAAGACCCTAGGTGACACAATATAATTCAAGAGGAAATTAGCATCGGTGGTTGACTTGGATATATGGCTGGTGACCATTTTATAATCACTCCACCATCATAAAGAGTGTTCTAGGAAAACGTCCTCATCTCTACATGGATTTATACACACAATGAGCTCACTTAGACCATTTACCCAACTCCCATTTCATTTCTTAATCAACAAGCAACCACCAGGGCCAAATTCCTCAAATGAAACTTGGAATCTCCTATTAATAGAAGTCCTACCATGTGGTGTGCTAGACATGCACCCTACTCATAACCTAAACCTCATGTTATGAAAATCCTAGCTCCTCACTACCTAGACTCTCCCCCAGGTACAATACTAAAGAGACAAAACATCCTATGATTCCATTTTTCACATACTAAACTGGGTATTCATTCAACCCGGAACTCGATCTGGTCCACAAGAAGGTCCAATGAGAATTCTTGTTCCCCACAGGATGGTGTAAGTGTATGGGTGTCAAAATTACAAAATGGGAACAATTTATTTGATTTCATAATAATATATATCTAACAAGATAAATAAAAATACTAAAAATAGGGAATCAAACATGGGATGAACAACTATACATATTTAAATCATACAATTTTGAACCAAAATCTCCAAGGACTACAAGAAGTGAAAACTAAAACTTATCCTAATCCTTTGTGAAACATAAGTTTCACAATCTCAAGCTTATTCCACTAGGAACCACAAGGATATACCACTAGGGATCCCAAACTGCTAAAATAACACACCTTAACTTAATCTAAAACAAAAATACAAAAAGTAAAACATACACCCTAAGGTGTATTGAGGGTGACAGCCAAATCCAAGTAGTATACTTCCCATACATATGGATTACATGCCAAAATAATTGAATGATAATCTAGCATGTTCATTTGAGTAAAATATCGTATAACATTTTTGATAATCATTATAATTTGATAAATCATTCAAAAAGTAAAACATTAAAGGAAATCCATTTCACAAGAATTAGCATTAAAAGTGAATTTGGTAATGGAAGACAGACATAAGTGGTCATCCTTATGCCGATGGAAGGAAAAAAATTATATAATAAGTATAGCACCATGGGTATATCTCTAAGGTCAACTAGCTCAAGTGGGTTTCTAAGGACCTCTCATCTTAGTGAAATGTAGTACAAAAAACATGAAAACATATGTATCATGCACGAACCACTAGTAGGGGACATCGACATTACCCTCGTGGTCTCTAATCATCACCCATATTTTAAGTTAGTGTTTTTATCATTAATCCTGCTAGTTGAAATCCGGTCATAGCCAATGTGTAACACTAGCATGCTAGTCTAAGTTCATCTACCTAGTTACACTGGATTCCCATGTCCTCAAACAGTGTTATAAGAGTCACACAAACTAACACATTCACAAATAAAATTCCAATCATTTTATGGTGGAATACTATTTTTATAGAAAAATGCATTTTCAACTTTACTCATACAAAAAACACTTTTTAATGCATTTATCATTATGATCACAACTTATATATTTCCCCTTTTTACAAAACCCAAGACAAAGACAATATTGATCACCTGATGCAATGAGATAATCCCATTTGTAAAATCATTCTCAAACAAAATAATTTTTAAAACATGATTTTAAATATTTAAATTATTTAAATTTTATATTCAACTGTACCAAAAATGTTCAACATGCCAAATAATATATTTTCCACTCAAAATCCCATTTTCAACATAATTGTACCTTAATCACCATAGAAAAAATGGTTGAAAACATTCAAAAAAATCTTAAATCAATTCCCTAAATCATCACACCAAAAACACTAACCCAAATATATCTAGTTAATTTTAAAAAAACCCAACACATAGGAATGTCAAAACCCTTCAAAAACATATTCACATCAATAACACAATTTAATAAACCATTTACCCATTTTATAGAAGACTACAGATTAACACAACAAAAATTTACATCTAAAATACACATGATTGCAAGGAGAAAAATTGTTTCCATACCAATTTCTCATCAAATCCATTCAAAACCAACTTTCTCACCCCTACATTATATTTCAAGAGTCTCAATATCAAAACCAACATGCCTAATTAATTTACCATATTTGGAAAACCCAATTTAATCCCACAGTATATTCCTTAAACAACTAATTGAACACATCTAAGAGTTTCCATAGTAATAAACAATAAAAAGAAATGGAAGGTTCCTTTTAAATTTTCATTTCATCATAATCTCATAATAAAATATACTGGAAACATAATTTTCATCACACATGTTGTATATATAACATGATAATATAAATTAATCAAAGAAATTAAATTATATGAAAATGATCCAACATGAAACCACCAACCTTAGATGTCAAAAAACCCAAAGTTGGTGAGAATTATTCAATTGCACAATAATCACACCATTAAAAAGTTAAGCCCCAATTCACCAGATTGAAGAAAAATACCCACGATTAAAGCCCTAATTTGAAACCCTAGTTACTGGAAAAATAGAAACTCTAAATAATTATAACTAAATATTTAGAAAATAGGGAAATGTTTCTATCATAATTGAGAGAAATGGTAGGGAGGTTTGATCGGAGGTTTCTTCGCTACAGGGGGTTCTGAAATGGGAGCTGTGCAAAATGGTTTTCAAGAGTGGATTTATTCACTAAGGGTTGTTACAAGAAGGGAGAAAGGTGGCGTGAGGGTAGTGTGAGGGGTGCAGGGTGATAGAGAAAGGTAGGCCAACAAGTCATGGTTGTTGAAGGATATTGGAGAGGGGGAACATGCCATGGGTGAGGGTAGTGCCAATGCGAGGGAGAAAATGGGGTTGATCAGATGGATATGGATGAGGAGAAGAGGAGGGATGGGAAAAGGAAAAAAGAAAATGAAAGGTAAAATGAAATAGAATCCCTAAAAACAACTATATACATACAATAATAATAATATCAATTTTAATAATAATAATATGAATAATACTAATATACCTAACAATAATTATTTTCTTAATAAAAATTAAAAGGTTAATGATGTTAATAATAATATTAATATTCCACCACTAATAATAATAATAATAATAATAATAATAACAATCTCTACACAATTAATATTATCATTAATAAAACTATTATTTAAATTTTATTTTACCATTTTCCTTATTTTATTTAAATTTAAATTTATTTCAGTACTATTTTTAACACAGTAAAACCATGTGGTTACCCCACACGGATAAAGATACTATGCATAGGCAATATGGTAGCTTCTTCAAATCTAAGAAGCCACTGCATGGTTACCAAGGATGATGCCTGGCTTCCACCAACCATGAAATGTCCGGACACCAGCCTCCCCCACCCCACCTCCATGATTTCAAAAATTAAAAATTTAAACGGGGACCTTCCATAAACTAGGACTAACCCTAAAATAAAAACCCATTGGTGAAAAAACCTCTCACTTTTAATCACATGACCCGAGAATGTGACTTATTGAATTAAAAAGTCAGACATTCTAATCATAGAAATAAGTTTCTCTTTTCTTAATGTCTATAGTAAAATCCTTATATAGATATATTTTTTCCCATTTAAATTTGATTACATAATAATATCATCGGTGAACACTAAAAAATTGTTGAGGTAGTCTCTAAAGACACTATTCTTCAAACAAATGAACATTTCCACAGAATTTGTAAGTCTGATGTGAATCACTATGAAATCATAGTGTCCATACCGTATATGGAAGGATTTATAATGAATATATACCTTCTTCAAACCAATTTTAAGATATCTTGAACAAAGATACACCATTGAGAAGGAAGTAGATCTTCATAGTTTTTCAAACAATTCATCAATCTGTGTTATGGAATACATATTCATTATAGTATTTTTGTTGAGACGCTGATAATTTATACATTGATATATCCTTATTCTTGACTAAGAGCACTAGTTCACCCCATGGTGATTCAATATGGCATGTGAAACCATTTTCCATGTTCTATGGATATTGATTATATGAGTTCATATAGACATAGTAAATTCATTTAACTAATGTTTAATTATGAGTTTTTAATAATACATTAGATTTTGGTTTATTTTTCTAGGAATTATGAATTTTGGATTCAATGGAAAATTTTTAAAATGTGGTGGACTAGGATTAAAACATCATGTGGAACATACATGATGTGTAGTTCTCATTCACAACAATCATGCAGATCCACAGAGAAACAATTAATGAATTTAAATGATGTGAATCTCATAAATAATTTGTACAAACATGACCTGTCGTGAAGATTTAAAAATCATAATCCCACTGAATTTGAATAAAATACAATATATAATGAGTTTTCATAGTGTGAAAAGTTTGATATCCCACTCAATCAACAATACAAGAGATTTTTTTGGAAAATATTTTGAATCCCAAATACAATATGATCACCCTTCTCATAGAACATACAGATGCCGAGAAAAATATACTTAAATGAAATACACAACATGAAGGCCATGCACATCATATAATTTTTTAAGATATATATTCTTGAGTGCTCTTCCACACAAAGAATCTCTACATCTTATGTTTTTATCAAATTTTTGTTTCTCCTTTTTCAACTATTTGTTTTCCAAACCTTGACTTAAGTCCTTGCATGGGTTTTTGTCATCTCATTTTGTATTTGTTAACTATTATAGATTCATTATTTAAGTATTATGATTTTGTATCTACTTCAACACTCATTTTGAATACCGATCTCCATTCTCTGTCAATGATTTTTGTCCCTTAATTGTTTCTTCCTTATGAGTAATTGATTTATTGGATTTACATTGAATTATTTTTTCTGGATTCATTATTTTTTATATCACATATTTCTTCTTTCAAAACTGTTTTATGACTATGATATGAATGTGATTTATTCCATTTCTTTTTATCAACAAGGGAATGTGAAAGTAGTATTCATAGGGTTATGGGGAGAGAGAAGGTTTGGTCTTAAGAGAAATAAATCCATAAATTGATCCTTAGTAACCTGATGGTTGTGAAATATGTTGAAAATAAATGGTGATCATATTGTTTTTCACATCCTTAAGAATTGGAGGTTCAATTGAATTAGCCTAACCTAATTTGAGTTGATTTGGTTATTGATATTAGCATGTGATGATTTCTATAGTGAATCTAAATATAAATCACCTATTTTGATATCTATATCGTGACCAAGGGATAGTGACAACATACATAGATGTAATTGTTTTACCCAAACCCAATTGGGGAACATTTCATTGATTTATAGACTAAGAAATCTCAATATTCCAAGATTGATTTAAGATTATATTTTATTAAATTCCCTAAAACTAATGCTAATACCTTCATAATTATCTATTTGAAATCCAAACTACATATTTTTTGAAAAAACCTATTCTATAAGAGTGAACTTGAAGAATCTTATTAGAGGGTTTTGTTTGAATGGTTTGTTACTTACTAGAGAACCTTATGCATTAGACCTTGATCTATCAATTAATTATAATTTTGTAATATTCATAGTTTGTGGGAATAAAATTCTAATATTATCAACTTCCATGTGTATTAAATGAATCATGTAATCACAAAAAATTATTGAACCCTTTCCAAGGATTCAATATTCCTAGGAACGATAGCTTTCAAATAAAACCTGAGATTATATCTCCCCTATCACTTTATTCTTTCTCTATCCCCATTTCCTTTTATAGATGTCTAGTCAGAGAGTAGAAATTGCATCAAACGTCTTTGAGCTCATGCATGAATTAGTGGACTATGAATCATTCAAATAGACTTGACACTAAATAACTACTTCAATTCAATCCTAAAATTTGTTTGTCTATAACTAATCCTATCCTCTTTACAATGAATGATTGAAATAATAGTGAATATCACATCCAAAAAATATACAATATTTAGGACATGTTAACCAGGGATATCATCCATCACTACTGGAGTGAACCATTATGGATGATGGATTTATATCCATAAGTAATGCAGCTGTCGTCACTATGAACCCTCTTATTTAGGCATATACTATTAAAATAAATCATGGACTAATCCAGATAATCTAAAACATGGGTCAATTCAGTGGTCTTCAATGTGATGAAATCCATGAGCACATTTCTATCTTTTTAGAGGTTTTTTATAGATTTCTCGACTATGAATTTTTTTTGAAAAAAATATGAATCAATTCATTTTCACTCTTTTTACATGATTGAGACAAGTATCCTCTTAAAATATAATCTCTCAAGTTTTTTACAACATGGAATGATCTAGTCAAAACGTTTATAGACATGTAATTCCTTACGATAAAGATTTGGAAGCTCTGAATTGACATTCAATAAATCAACCATCTAGATGAAAAAGCATCATGGGAGTCATGTTATTGGTTTAATTATTTCTAGATAATGTGCCCACATCAATGACTTTATGTGGAACATTATCTACATTTGTTCTGTTAGGTAATCCAACATACTTCATGAACTATATTAGATGCCTCTTATGATGGATTAAAAATTCGTAAGGTGCATGAATTCAACTGATCTATTATAGATGATGTATCCCATGATTCATTTCAGTGGAAGATAGACAGAGGATTTTCTCAATGTAGAATCCATCAAGAAGAGCACAGTGCGCACCATGTATCCCACGTAGAAGATCTTACTAGGAAACTTGCGTCATTTCAATTACCAAATGCACCACCAACCCCTTCTACTCCTTTGATGGAAATCCAATTCTATGTGATTTGAGAAAGAACTCAACCATATCAGTACTATAGGTATTATATAGAGGATCTTAAAAACCAATATTGTAATTACATCAATTACAATCAACAAGAACAAAAATTTCTGAATCCATTACAATAGGAAAAATAGCTATACTACCAATAGTGACTTGGCTAACATCCATAACTGCAACAAAAAAATCTATTATTAGCAAAGGAGTGTTCAATTAATGAGAGGGAATTATGTCCAACATGGATACCAAAATTATGTCCCAAATCATTAAATAAGACAAAAAATAACTCAGTAATCATTTACCCCTATAGACTCACTAAAATTCTAACATTATTAATAGATACCACCAAAAAAGGTCCACTTGTCCTATCTAATATTGAAAATATTATATCTACATTTCTTAAAAAAGAATATCAAAGAATGAAAACACTGATATTTATATACAATACCAATGTTATGAGATTTTTAATAATTATCACCTAATTGGTAGAGTCTCAATGACCTTTTCATATTAACATCTATGTATATTTCTCAGTAACATAGAGATGCAACTGAGATAAGAGGGAAAGGATATTGTTCATAGGGGTGAGAATATACTAGAATTTCAGTATCCATGTAAAGAAGATGAAAAATATATAGAGGAAGATGATAAACATTGAACTGTCATTATAAATTATGAAAATGATATAATAAAGTAAGACGAACAAAAAAATTAATTAGAATATACTACCAAATCTTCGATAAAAGATCATCCTGAATAAAATAATTTATATATGAACACTAAAATAAAAAACCCCCCAACCAATCTAGGAAATAAGGAGAAAATTAAATATTGAAGTTAAATACCATATTATTCTAGTAGAGTTAAAATAATTTCACATAAACATCACCTTTTTTGATGTAATCGCTAAAACACAATCCTATGAAAAATTCTTAAAATAATTGATTTCTAATGAATGGAAGAATCAAGAACTATGTGTCATTTCATTAGAAAAAAGTATCTTTTAATCAATACATGATTCTTCACTAAATTTGATATCCTTGATATGTATCAATTCCTGGAACCATAGGGACAAGCAGTTTTAACAGTTCTTTATGGGATATATGAACGAGTATAAATATCGTGAATATGAGTGTATTTAAGTTGTTGGGGAGTGGATAACTAAAGAAATAAATGGTGTAACATCAACTTTTTGACCACTCAGTGAAGCATAATCAATGATTTCTCAATGATGTCTTAATTGAATTTCGAAAATTTATTTTCCCTGCTAATTTCCCAATTTGAGACCTTGAAGAAAATAGGGATATTCCCGAAATTTTGTAGGATCGAAATAATGATGTAGATACTCAATATTCAAGAGGGGGAGGGTGAATTGTAATCTTTAAAAATTTCCTTAAACAAGGAAATATCTACGTTTAACAAATTTAAACTAAGAAAATTCACAACACATCTAACACCAATTAAATGGATGAGACAAAGTATGAAGTTACAAACTTATAGTTCTATACATATTCTTAAAACTGGAAAGTGATTCCAAAAAACATGTTCGGGAAATATGGATCCATAAATTGAAATTTAACCAATGTTTACAATATGAGATCCTTTCTTAAAGCGTATAGAATATAACTAAATCAGAGTACAAGTGTAAGGAAATATAAGAAGGTTAAACATTCCTTACAATACAAAAATGCAGCGAAAAAAATTGTAACAAATACAAGTAACAAGATATAAATCTTTTAACCCAAAGAGAATGGTATCCAACAACCTTGGATAAAGGTCCCTTGATTTATACATTCAAGAAAGTATGTCTTACCCAAACCAGGTAATCCCTCGATACAATGATCAGAGTCTATATTTCTATCCCCTCAAGCCCTCAACTTCAAGGTAGTTGGAACCTCTATCTTCCTCATCAAGGAAGCCCTCAACTTCAAGGTGTTGGAACCTCTGTCTTCCTAACCCCGGAATGCCTCGATTGTAATCAACAACAATCAGAGTCACACGAAGCAAGTCTGCACAAGGAAAAGTTTGAACAAGCTGTTCAAACTTTCTACACAAAGCATTGAGAGTTGATAAGAGCCTCTCTCTCTCTAGAAAACACTTCAATAGCATGTAAGCACCAGTTGTGTCAAATTTTTCAAAGGTTATTGCTTATTTTCAAATGAGATTCTATTTATAGGCGAAGCTCCAACAGTTGGATCCCTCCTCCAACAGTCATATTTCTCCTTGAATTTCGGAGGGACCTGTACATGTGGCACTCAACCAATGGTTAGTTAGAAACATAATGGACGAAATCGTTTTATAATAAAACATATGTAACTAAAATCACGACATCATTTTATAACAAACTTAACAAATTGGAGTGTAAGTAAAAAGTATGGAGTCTAATCAAAATTTATATTCAGAGTTTATATTACATGGATATTCAGATTCTGTTTATCAGATGAATACGGAGTCAAACTTCATAAAAGTTTGTATCCCCAATTCCTAATTAGAATTCACAACCAGAATTCGTAATGAGAATTCTACACTGGAATTCATAATGAGAATTCATCACAGAATTCGTAATGAGAATTCGTCATCAGAATTCGTAATGATAATTCGTCATCATAACTAGTAAGGAGAATTCGTCATAGAATCCGTAATGAGAATTCGTCATCACAGAATTCGTAATGAGAATTCATCACAGAATTCGTAATGAGAATTCATCATTAGAATTAGTAATGAGAATTCTTCATCAGAATTCGTAATGAGAATTTTTCACAAAATTCGTAATGAGGATTCATCACACAATTCATAATGAGAATTCATCACAGAATTCTTAATGAGAATTCATTATCAGAATTCGTAATGAGAATTCATCATAGAATTTGTAATGAGAATTTGTCATCAGAATTCATAATGAGAATTCATTACAGAATTCGTAATGAGAATTCGTCATCAGAATTCATAATGATAATTCATCACAAATTTCATAATTAGTATTCTGCATCAGAATTCGTAATGAGAACTCATTACAGAATTTAGAATGAGAATTCATTACAGAATTCGGAATGAGAATTCGGATCCTGAAACAGAATTCCTCATATCTAAGTATTATACGATTCTGAGAATATATATATGAATCCGATTTTAATACATAAGAGAAATATTGATATAAACAATGAAAATATGATAGAGGTAAATTTCCTTAAGGAACTTTTCCTTATAAAAGTAAAACAGGGATAAGAACAAATTTTCTTAAAGATATGGTGTTTGTGATTTTCAAAAAAAGGAATGGAAAATACTAAGGAAAACCATATTGACTCAATAATCACCCCATTTTTGGAAATCACAACCATCCATACGAAAAATAATATAAGAACTTAGAATAAATTTATAGACTTTGAATTTAATGATTATCTCTCTTTGTTTATAGATGAGAGTGAATAAAACTAACTCCCCCTTCGGCTTTGGAACTCTAAGGATTGTATTCTGGATTTTTGGAATGGAATTTTCATTAAACAGAAGAAAGAAAAACTTCTTAATGAGAAACTCCCCCTTAAATAATCTCCCCCTTACTTAGGGAAAATTCTTCTTTACTAAGAAATTTTATTTCTCCCTTTTAAATTCATTCTTCTCTCTCTTTTGAGTAATTTTTTTCCTTCTCCCCAGAGTAATTTTTTTCCCTTCTCCCCCTTTGTAATTTTCAAAAAGATTTTAGGGAATGGAAAAGATAATAAATTACCTGAAATATTAGTACATGCAACCAACCAAAAGACAAGTAACTAAAATTTCATTACTATTTGAAAGAAGTAGTACAAGGAAAAGAGTTCAACAAAAGATCGTATTGGTCTATTTTGATTCTTTTTCATTGGACATAAGTATTTTAAAAATTGTCTTGACATTCTTCATTTCTTTGTGGTCCTCCTCCACTTGTTTCTCTAATGTAATTATTCTTGCATCTTGAGCCTCCATTGCCACTGCCTAAGCTTTAAGAGCTTCATCTTTCTTTTTAACCTTTTCTTCTAACTGATTCTGAAGATCCTTTTCTTCCCTATAGTACTGGACAAGAGAACTAAGCTTCCCATTCAGATCTCTGACCTCCTGCATTTGAACATCCTACTCAAGAGATAACTTATTCTCAAACGAACTTGTAAGATTGTTGATTCTAGAATCTTCGACATCAAAAGCATATTTAACATCCACTTGAAATTGATGAAGTTCTTCCATCTCTTGACCCGCTTTCTTAGACCACTTGGTTATCTTCATGCAATAAAATATATGAGCGTCATAATTGATAAGAATGTTTTTATGATCATCCTCAAGCTTGGCACACTTTTCCATCAAAATAGATAAAGGGTCCGATTTTTGATTCATGCTATGCTGAAGCATCTGGAATCTGGATTCTATTACTGGAAAAATCAGAATGATGTCCACCAGCTTCTTTAGAGATTTCTCAACAAAGTCTTGCCTAAAGACAAATGAATCTAAATGTGATAATTTAGTTGGAGGTGGTTCTTCTTCTGATTTTACCAGCTTCCTTTTGGATGATCCTCCGACTTCTTTCCTTCTTATAATAAATTTCGATAGAGTGTCAACAACTACTTACATGACCTTATCGACTTTCGGAACAGCCTCTTCATCATGAGATTCTTGTTCACTTTATGAAAGTTGAACAATCTCATATTCATCAACTTTCTTCTTCTCTGCTCCAGCTTCACCTTCCTTATAGATGATAAAATCATGATTGGGACTTTCATCTTTAGATTACTTGTTCACTTCCTCTTCTCCTTTCTCATCAAGTCTAGGTGTAGCAATTTTTTAAGATCCATCTTGGGAAGTCCGGAGTGAAAATTTCTCCGAAGTACTATCCTTCTCATGATAGTCTTCAACTTGTTTCATTACATCACCAGAGTGACCACTGCTCTTTGATTGATGAATTTCTTCTTCAACTTTCTGAACTCTTAACATCAAATCCTTCTGATATTTCTTCTTAGAAATTTCTGGAGACTTCTCACCCAGAGTTTCAGGAAAACCCTCAACCAAAAAGGATTTCAGAATGGGTAAATTTTTGGATTCTAATTCAGTGTCTTTCAGAAGGGATTGAACAATCTTTGCCTCTGACATATTCTTTTTCAACTTCTTCTCCTTGGTTTCCTTTTCTAATTCATCAGCCGCTTTCTCTTTTAAGGCCTTAGCCTCAGCAGGGTCTAATCCGAATTGTGGTTCACCTTCATTCCTTTTTGATTTATCTTTCCTCCACTTAGAAACCACCTCATCTAGAAAAGCCTTTTGTTTATTGGGTTTATAGGGTTGATTTTCCTTAGACATGGATGTTTTATCAGCAACTTCTACTTCCTTCAATTTCCTTTTGTTCCCATATTTCTTTGGCGGTTCCGGGTTTTGTTGATCTTTATGAGATGCCTCAGCCTTTGCCTCTGGTAAAGAGTATAATTCTCCATATTCTACAGAAAAAACCATGTTAATCCTCTTCAACGTATCATCAGTAACCAGCATTACCTTTAAATTTCTCGGCTTAGAAGTGAAAGCAATTTTGAATGAATCATGACATCTGACAATAAGCTTAGAAAGCAAGGCCAGATACATTATAATCTGAGCTTTTTAGATTCCCTTCTTTAATATTCTTAACTGTAATCAAAATATGCCTCATCAAATTTAACTTCCTTAGATTTACCAGAAAATCTACGATATATGTCACTCTTCTTAACATTATCCTTATCACCCCTTCTCGGTATGAAGAAACCTTGTACCCACAGCTGTAGAATACGATTATTCAAAGAAATATTAGAAATCTTAGCATGTCTTAACATCATTAAGTCCAAGACATTCCTTAGCCTTGACTTTATTTAAACATCATTGTTCATCTGACTGCTTATGTGAGAAAAATTCAACTTCAACTTCATATGAAAGACCTGCCAAGTTTGCAGCCTTGGTGTAAGATAATTTGTAAGTCTTTCCATAATATTTGAAGGACAAAAACCCTCTTCTATCATGCTCAAGGAAGGAAACAGACTCGTAAAACTCCACCAGAAAATCTGTATAAACCGGATCATGGTTCGGTGGATTTGATAAGAAAACACCCTCCCAACCATTCAATCTGATATTCTTATATATAAGAGAATCATTCTTGTAGAAGTTCAGATGCACCAGCCTCTCCCTGTAAAATAACCATTTAGAAATAGGCTTTATAGTTGACATATCCTGAGAAGTGGCTTCTACAGTCTTTCGGAACTGAACGCTTTTGAAGGATTCGGAACAGTCTTGAATAAAATCAGAGCAGCCTTAAGAAAGGATAACAGAACATCGAGACGCAAAATCTTGATATCTTATGTGGGACAACCCTCGGGGTCCACATTATATAGGTGTTGAGGTGGCGGTTCAAATTCCTCGGTAGATCGAACGACTGAGAATAATTGAGATTTGATCTGACGGTTGAGAATCAAGCCACAAGGAAAACTTGACTCCTCTCTTTTGAGGTTTTAAGAAAAAAATTCGGATTTAAGAAAACTACGATCCGAAAAAAAAACATAAGAAAATACCAGCAAGTAAAATATGATTACAAAAACATAAGTAAGGAAATTATACCTTTCATATTTTCTAGTGAGATTGTTCATAATAGGTGACATTCTTCTTGAAGAGAATTTGACTACAAAAATATTACTATGAAGAACTCAGTACGAAAAGAAACATGAATACGAAAAATTTTAAAAAAATATCGGTATGAAAATTCTCAGTACGGAAATTTCATTTCAAAATTTCTAGTACTAAAATTTCATTACAAAAGTTTCAATACGAAAAATTTCATTTCAAAAGTTCTATTATGAAAATTTCATTACGAAAGATCTAGTACAAAAATTTAATTACGAAAGTTCCAGTACGAAAGTTTCATTATGAAAGTTCTAGTAAGAAAGTTTCATTATTAATGTTCCAGTACGATCGTTTCATTACGAAAGTTCCAGTACAAAATTTTCATTATGAAATTTCTTGTACGAAAGTTTCATTACAAAATTTCCAGTATAAAACTTTCATTACGAAAGTTTCAGTACAAAAGTTTCATTACGAAAGTTTCAGTATGAAAGTTTCATAACGAAACTTCCAGTGTGAAAGTTTCATTATGAAAGTTTCAATACTAAAATTTCATTACGAAAGTTTTAGTATGAAAGTTTAATTACTAAAGTTTCAGTACTAAAGTTTCATTATGAAAGTTCCAGGATAAAAGTTTCATTACGAAATTTCGAGTACAAAAAATTTCATTACGAAAGTTTCAGTACAAAAGTTTCATTAAGAATGTTTCAGTATGAAAGTATCATTTCGAAAGTTCTAAAAAACTCATTACGAAAAGTTTTCAAATGCTCATTACAAAAAATTTTAAAAGGCTCATTACGAAAAATTTTAAAAGGCTTATTATGAAAAATTTTCGAAAGCTCATTATGAAAAATTTTCCAAAGCTCATTACGAAACATTTTCAAAAGTTCATTACGAAAATTTTTTGAAATAAAACAAACAAATGTACTCCGCATATGAAAAGTATTTTATTGTTGTAAAGATATTGTTTCAACATTTAGTTAATGAAGAAAGATCACCTTATGGTTATCATTCCTAAATTCTGTTTAATGTATTCAAATCTATTGGAAGGGAATGATTTTTCGAAAATATAATCATGTTGATCTTGTGTTTCGATAAACTGAAGAATGATATCTCCTTTTAAATAGATAAAACATTTGAAATAAAAGTTTTTATTTTCAAGATGAACAATGTCACCTATACCAATAATTTCTCCCTGAGCAATATCTCCAAAAGTTACTTTTCCTCCTTTTGTCTTGATAATATTTTTGAAGTTGTTTTCATTACCAGTCATATACCGGGAACATCCACTATCCATGTACCATGTATTGATATTGGTACTCCCTATTATCTTGAAAATAAGAAAAATTTAGGTTTTCATAATCCAAACTTGCTTGGATCCGGAATCCTTAGAAAAAAAAATTTGGGTATCCACATCTATTTAGAAAAATAATCTTTATGAAACCCAAGAGATTGAACATTATTCAAGGAACAGTTTTTCTTCCAATGCCCACCACTTTGAAACTTAGTGCAAAAAGGGGCTTTAGAAGGAACAAAATAATTGTTTGTGAAAACCGGTTTTTCGTGAGTATGACCTACTCCAGTATTGTTTTCTTTGAGGTTTAATTTCAGAATACATCTTTTCAAAATTTTCCTTCAGAGAGGTAAATTTTGCAAGGAGATTCTTAAGAGAAAAAAATTCGGATTTAAGTCTGATTACTAAATTCCTATCCTCAGGAATCATTTCCTTAGAGTTAGATTTTTCCTCAAAAGCTTTTACCTTTAAAATATTATTCTTAAGATCTTTAGACAGATCTTCGTTATCATAATTTCTTTTCTCAAGGTCATTAGAACGTTTTTAAAAAAAATTCTTTATCTCTAAGATCTCTAGAAAGATATGAAATCTCTTTTGTAAGAATTTCTTCCCTAGTATTTGTCTTGTCTAATTTCTTAGAAATTCTACAATTTCTTGATTCATGTAACTTGGAAAATCTAGATACTTATTCGTATGAATGTTCTTAATTTTCTAAGGATAATGTGTCTTCATTTGAAGTACTATGTTCAGAATAGTAATTCTTATCAAGAGATAAATTTTTTAAAGCCTCGGCAGAGTGTACCTTGGCCATAAGACATGTATTGGAGAACAATTAGTATCAATGAAACCCATATTCGTCAGTGCTAATGAATCGTATTCAAAATATTCACTTTCTGAAGAATCTCCACACATATCACTCCAAGTATCATTAGCTTTAAGACTTTTCTTGTGCTTTGATCGATAGAATTTCTCCCTGTTCTTTTCTGAATTTCTTTCCTTCCATTCCTTCTTTTTCAATAAGGGACAATCAGGCCTGATATGACCTATTCTTCTACACTCATAACATGTAACTTATCCATCTTTATTATCTCTATGGTCTTTCTTCCAGAACTTATTCTGATGATTCCTTTGAGCAATAATCTTGTTCATTCTTCAAGAAAGATTTGCTAATTCAATCTCATACTTTTCTGTGCCACTATATTCTGACTGAATAATAACTTTCTTAGATTTGGATCTGGTAACTGTCTAAGGAGTCTTAGCTTTCATGTGATTTGATGTTGTAGTAAAAGCTATAGTACCATTCCCATTCATCTTTTTGATGTTTTCATCATCTATCTTCATCTTTGTTTCGTGTTGGAGAAGAGTTACAAACATCTCATCTAAGAAAATTTGAGTAGCCTTCCTATTCTCATCAATAGCTGTTCTCTTTGATTCCCACTCATTGAGCATAATATCAATGATCTTTTCAACTATAGTTTCATCATCCAGACCATTCCCTCCTATAGATTATAAGAATTTCACGATAGTCATAAACCTTTGTTGCACATTACAAATGGGTTCTCCATGTGGAAAGTTAAAACCATGATACTCAGCTCTAAGCATGGCTCTTTTGGTCTCAATCACTTTGGATGTACCAAAATGTGTAACTTAGAGTTTCTTACATATATAGTTAGCTGCTTCACAGGATGAAATTTGGCTATATATTTTCCTAGTCATTGAACATAGTAAAGTATTGTGTACCTTATAGTTTAATTGATAATCATGCTTCTCATGATTGGTGAAGGTACTAACTTCCTTATAAGGAATTTGATAACCTCTAGTAAACATAACAAAGTATTCTAATCCAGTATTGATAACGAATGTCTTCATTATATCTATCCAATACTCATAATAATTACCATAAAAAATTGGTGGTCTTCTAAGATTTAGGTTGTCGATGGAACCAACATTGATTCCTGCCATCTTAAAAATCATTCTACACAAAAACTTTTTAATAACGAATGTTCGGATTCAAGGAGAATATTCCTAAGAAAGGAAAATATTAAACAATGAAAAACTGATCAATAAAAACATATA
Source organism: Viscum album (assembly GCA_963277665.1). Lineage (NCBI taxonomy): Eukaryota > Viridiplantae > Streptophyta > Magnoliopsida > Santalales > Viscaceae > Viscum > Viscum album. The sequence goes on along the minus strand of OY728164.1, from coordinate 260,010,173 downwards.
TGTGAGTATAAGTATTTCAGAGACCTTCTCTGATACCAATTGTCGAATTGGTACAGAGTATGAGGTTCCCAAACTCTGATACCAATTTTAGGATCGAAATAATGATATAGATTCTCAATATACAAGACGGGGGTGAATTTTACACTTTAAAATTTTCCTTAAAAAAGTTATGATCTAATTTTACCAAAATTTAACTAAGAAAATTCACAACACCTCTAACACCAATTAAAAGGTAGAGAAAAAGTATGATGTTACAAACTTCTAGTTCTATACACTTGCTTAAAACTGGAAAGTGATTCTGAAAAACTGGTTATGGAAATATGGATCTGAAAATTGAATCTTAACCAAAGTTTACAATATGATATTCTACCTTAAATCAAATAGAATCTAACTAAATCAAAGTACAAGTGTAAGGAAATATTAGAAGGTTATACTTTCTTTAAAATACAAAAATGCAGCGAGAAAACTTGTAACAAAAACAAGTAAAAGATATAAATCTTTTAACCCAAAGAGAAGGGTATCCAACAACCTTGGATAAAGGTCCCTTGATTTATACTTTCAAGAAAGTCTGTCTTACCCACACTAGGTAATCCCTTGATACAAAGATCGGAGTCTCTCTTGCTACCCCTACATGCCCTCAACTTCAAGGTAGTATGAACCTCTATCTTCCTCAGCAAGGAATCCCTCATCTTCAAGGTGTTGGAACCTATGTCTTCCTATCTTTAGAATCCCATGATTGTAATAAAAAACAATCAGAGTCACACGAAGTGAGTCTGTAAAAGGAAAAGGTTGAACAAGATGTTCAAACTTTTTACGCGAAGCTTTGAGATTTTATAAGAGAATATCTCTCTAGAAAACATTTCAACATCATGTAGCACAAGTTGTGTCAAAGTTTTCAAAGGTTGTCGCTTCTTCTCAAATGAGCTCCTATTTATAGGCGAAGCTCCAACGGTTGACTCCCTCCTCCAATAGTCATATTTCTCCTTGAATTTTGGAGGGACCTGTACATGTGGCACTCAACCAACGGTTAGTTAGAAATAGAATGGATGACATCATTTTATAACAAAACATATGTAACTGAAATCACGACATCGTTTTATAACAAACTTAACAAATCGGAGTGTAAGTAAAAAGTTCAGTGTCTAATCAAAATTTATATTCAGAGTCTATATTACAAGGATATTAAGATTCTATTTATCAGATGAATTCAGAGTCAAACATTATAAAAGTTCAAATCTATAATTCATAATCAGAATTCACAACTAGAATTCGTAACAAGAATTCTGCACAGGAATTTGAAATGAGAATTCATCACAAAATTTGTAATGATAATTCGTCATCAGAATTCTTAATGAGAATTCATCATCAGAATTCTTCATGAGAATTCGTCACAGAATTTTTAGTGAGAATTCTTCATCATAGATTTCCTAATGAAAAATCATCACATAATTCATAATGAAAATTCGTTATCAGAATTGATAATGAGAATTCGTCATCAGAATTTGTATTGAGAATTCCTCAGCGAATTCATAATGAGAATTATTCACAAAATTTGTAATGAGAATTCATCACAAAATTCGTAATGAGAATTCGTCATCAGAATTCGTAATGAGAATTCTTCACAGAATTCGTAATGAGACTTTTTCATCAGAATTCGTAATGATAATTCATTACAGAATTTGTAATGAGAATTCATCATCAGAAATCGTAATGATAATTCTTCACAGAATTCGTAATGAGTATTCTGCATCAGAATTTGTAATGAGAATTCATTACATAATTCGGAATGATAATTCATATCCTGAAACAGAATTCTTCATATCTAAGTATTATATGATTCTAAGAATATAGATTTGAACCCCATTTTTATACTTAAGAAAAATATTGATATAAACAATGAAAACAAGATAGAGGTAAATTTCCTTATTGAAGTTTTCCTTATAAAAGTAAAACAGGGTTAAGAACAAATTTTCTTAAAGATAAGGTGTTTGTGATTTTCAATACAATGAATGGAAAAGTCATAAGAAAAACCTTATTTACTCAACAAATTTTAGGGAGAAAATTTCTTTATAATGTGATGGTTTTGATTTACATTAACCAAAGAATATTGATATTTGTTTTTGGTAAAAAATACGTTTAGTTCGATTTACTAAAGGCCGCTAATAAAAATGATGAGTGGTTGAATTATTAATTCATCTCTTTTAATGATAAGAAAGATAATCATATTAAAAATAATAATGGAAATAAGAAACTACCTCCTATTGAAAAGGGATCTAGCACCTAAAAGAATGAAAATAAGATTTCACATATAATGATGAAGGTCATAAGATTTTTCTCCCCCTATACATTCATGAATCATTCTCTAAGGGGAGTCTCCTCATTGTTGATTTCATATAGATCAAATAATGTTTACATCAAAGCATTAAATAATTTTCTAATTGTGAGGCAACAAAGGGTAAAAATAATAGGATATATTTGTCTTTAGTATGTATTATAATATCTCATGTAATTTTAATAGGACTTGACCCAACATTTTGTTAAAATTTCCAAATACATGTCATGTACCATTTACACGGTGTGTGTATACATCCAGGGTATGAAAAAGAATAAATTCAATATATATATTTAATGTAGCTAATATATGATCTATAATGTTCAAGTGGATTTAGAATCACATGAATCCTAGGATCAAGGATTTTAGCCCCTATTTTTATGCCCCCACATAGGAGGCCCCTCCACTCTTGACCACCGATCCTCTTCCCTCACTAGACATCCATATTTTTATTTCCTCACTGCCAATATCTGGCCACACTAATTCCCATTCAATTCCTCTTAAACCATTGTTCTATTTACTACCTCCCTACTATTTTGGCATGGACCTCTTCAAAGCCAACCATATATAATCTTCCAAATATGATCCTATGCATAATGAGATGCCTCCTCTACACAAGTGGCATCATGTCGCTCCTGCTCCAGCCCATGTCAACTATTCCTCCTCATCTTCTACTTCCTACTCAACCTCTATATTGGAATATGATGATTATTAGTTAACATAAATGGTTCATAGGCAATTGATCACCCACACCTCTACCCCTACCTACATTTTTAAACACATGAGTGCTATGTTTGGTTGGATCCAACCCCTTGAAAAGAAAATGATGACAAAAAAATAGTAGACCTCTTCAATATTGGTAGAATCATGATCCTCATGAGGTTCTTGAAAACATCAATACGATACACCTATCTCACATCAACCATATGTTCAAAGAGACCTTCTAGGAGATCTTTTCCAATGTCAGGGACAACTTTGAGAGGACTATAATCTCTTTATAATTTATAATTGAAGGTAATTATAGTGATCACACCAATAAAACTTTTTATGTTGACCTCATAATCAACTTCAACGACATCATTGCCACCCTCATCACCCCAACATTACAGTACAAATCATAACAAGGATGGAATTTCATTGATTTTGGAGAGGATCAGAAATTATCCACATGGACCTTATAATCCTCACACAATGAAGAGAACACGACTCTATGTTACAACTATTTAGAACCTTCCATGTTCATTAAATCATGCATGGCTTGCTTGAGGTGATTCTCATAGGAGTGTTAGCCAGATTGAGGTGATTGTTCTTACCTTAGGATTGTGCATCCTAGCTGTCAATATGAAAAGGATGTTCAGTGTGGTATACAGGAATTTTTTAAGGAGGAGAAGAAGTTTGTTTATGGGTGGATCATTCATTAAAGTTATATCTAGGCATCTTAATTCCTTTGATAATGCTCAGCCTCACACCTCCCTCAATCTGACGAAGAGTGTTAGCCTTTCTTTTCATTAGAAGATGGGGTTACTGATGAAGATATGGAGAATCTACAATTGGGCACCAACATATGGTGAGGATACAGATGATTCACCAACATATCGTATAGTTAACCCAACCTCCCCATCCCATGTCCCTTGCACCCACAATTTCTACCATAACCATTATCATCACCACATCTGCCACCCTTAATACCACTTTTATCCAACAAGGCACCACTCCCCCTAACTATACTTTTACCACCTCAACCACTCCTCTAACAATTTATACACCCCATCAACTCATTCACACAATCCGTATTTCATTTGTCTTGGCCTTCAAAAAGACCCCATGAAATCTCTATCACCATCTACGTATTACATACATCAACCCATCTCACTCATCGACCCATCCACCAACAAAAGTTTTTACATTTCCCACCCTTTCCATCCTACTAACCCCACTTCTTCATATGCACCTGCACCACATACCACCTTGGTCGACCTCCCTCCCAATATTACTGACTCGGCTATCTAGTTGGAGTACATATTTGTGAATTTCAAATGGAGGATAGTCCCCTTCCATTCTATCTCCATCCAAGGTTTCGTTCATCGATATGACTTCTACATACATGATTTCAATATAATTTTTTTACCACATCCTCCTCCATCATTGACCAATCTTTCTTCCATCACCAAGACATCCATCGTATAAGTCAATCCCCCACTACCATCCTCCAAAGATGACATTGATTGGGATAACCAGATAAAGACAATCACTATTTAGTATATTCATCTAAATGTGGATATCAGTGTCATAGATTTTATTATATTGAAATATATAGGTACCATCCCCTTTTTTTATTTGTGTGTCCATTTTTGAAATACTTTTATTCCTTTTTCCCTAATGTGAAATTTATTATCTATGGATAAGACAACACTTTTTACTACACAATGTGATATATCATTTACATTTAACTAATTCAATACTTTATCCATGTCTAGGTATAATGATTCTTCTATGTCGCTATTGAGCTTGTTAGGCTATATTGTGGATTCCTGATAGGGATCAATCATTATTTCACTAACCTACAAAGATAGGTTGAGATGCTATAACTTTAGATCTCTAATTACTTCTGGTCACCTCCATGACATTCTTAGATTCTATTACAACCATGTAAGATTCATGGTATATACATTACTAAGGTGGTTAATCCCACCAAGAATCCTCGTGAGATTAGTGACACTACTACTAGAACCTATAGGATGAAATATAGCATTGAGATGATGAACGACACTAACTGATCCCTTTTTCAATCAACCGAGCTATCATTTTCATTGTTAGAACATTATGGGAGGAGGAACATATTTTTGTTTCTTATATTTAATTCTTGTTCTTAGGATCCTTATTTTCCATTTTCTATCATTTTTTTCATTGATCATCTCAATATTCACTACAATCCATCACCAAATGTATCTGAGATGATTTTATTTATTGTCCATTATGTGAACAAACTATTTTTTTTACTTCCATCTATTTTCATACATGTTCCCTAGTGTTTTTTCTACTGAAGGTATTTTGTTTCTAATAATTTCTATAGGTAGCAAAATTTCACATCATCATCAATCAAAAAAAAATTTATTGCATGACATTCACTATAGGGGCCTCTCAATATCCTACATTTTAAATTTTTAATACTATTTATGCTCTGTCTAGGCACCAATCGATATCTATCCAATTATTATTTTCATAATATAGTGTAAATTATATCATTTTAAGTGTCAGTAATTTTTAAATGATCATTTTTGTGGATATACAAGTATTATTTAATATTTACACATATCTAGGAGAATTGTTTTAGGGAAAACATGATTTAAACATGAAATATCATTAACCCGTTTTAACTAAAGGGAAATTTTTGGTCTATGACTATTAAAATCAATTTTTATTCATATTTATATTTTTATCATGGTTTTTCAGTTCAATAATTTAATTCTCTTTTTACAGTATTATAATTTCTTTAAATTGATTCATTACTATATTTTATGCATTTATTTATTTCAACTTATTTTTATATTCTCTAATTCAAAATTATATTATGTAATTACAATGTCATGCTATTTTCTATCCATGCTTCTTGAGAGATAAATAAGACATTGAACATATCAAAACATGTATTGAGATCTTATTGAGGCTATGAATGAACAAATACATTTTTAAAATTTTTGAGGAAGTATTTGATGTGCGATTTTTCTTGAGATCCACAAATACACCATTATTTATTTTTTGAATTATACCCATCAATACCATAGTTATTATGCCACCAGTCAAAGAAAATTATCCCTTTCTACCCTGGTCTAGGTACGATACATGAATATCCTTTGAACTAATGTATGGGAAATTGCAAAACTAATGGAAACATGATGTTAACCTTGATAAAATGTATGGAAAAAATTATACCATAATGATATTATGTGGCCCATGATTACATTTGAAATATTATATTATTAAACTATTCCTTTGAAAATATAAATTTAAAGTAAATAAAGAAATAAAATTATATTTGTATGTGTGTTAGTATGGTCAAAAATCAGCATTACCAGTCCACTGAATCATATAAAGGATTATATGTCTCTAGGTTATGGATGTGAGACCTGGCCTAGACCTGATTTTGAAAAAATAAATATAATTAAAATGAAGGAATAAGGGTACATTCTTGATACTTGAAATATATTCACAGACCTACTTTGAGTTGTTTTAGCTGAAAAAATGTGTTTTCTAGGATGAGTTAATTCATTAAACTACTAAATATTATTATGAATTATTCAATATATATTTCTTTAATCATGAGAATTATTTTTATAACATTTCCACCGACCATCATCCTTAGATATTGTTTAACCTTACTAAAAATTAATTCATGATTCATTTTTTGTTTATCATTATAAAGTAGAGATATTAAAACCAATGCAGGCCTATATATAAGAACATGTATTCCGGGTATGACAATAAATACATTTTTATTCTACGTTGAATGATGATATAAAATTAACTTTAATATAAATTAGAAAACATTTATGACATATAAAGAGAAGTTATAAAATTATAACCAATGAAGAAAAGAATTTGGATAAAGAACTAAACTATGAGGTATGACTAATTTTATCTACAAGATTAATTCAATAAGATAAAATTTTTATACATGATATTACATTTATTTAATTAGTGGTAATTCATTTTTCCTGTTTTAATTTTTTTTCTATTCGAATCCTTTTTGAGATGATTTTTTCTCCAGGATAGGAATTGTTCATGTATAGGTGAAATTGATAAGATGAATTTATATAGACATTTTTGATTTATATAATTATGTTTTATTCATGTTTTATTTTTTAATCCCTTAATATTTGGATTATTTTTGAATTAATTAGGTATTTTCAACTCAAAGAAGGAAATGATAAAATTTGGAAAACAAGAGCTCTACACATCATGTACAACATAAAAAAAATAATGTCCTCATCCACATTATTCCTTGAGAGCCGGAACCCAACCCATTAAAACATTATATGACATGAATATCTAACAAGATATTCACATAAATTACATGTAATATAGATTTTAATGTCATAATCCTATTGAAACTGAATCAAATACATAGTGTGTCGAGTTTAATAAACATTCAATATTAGAGATCCTACTCATTCATAGATATGGGATAACATTATAGAGGATATTACGAATCTAAAATACATGATGTGTATCATACCTAAAAATATTTTTATTTTGGGAAAAATGAACTAAATCCATCAAATTTTAAAATGGATTTACTAATTATGTATTTATTGTTCCAATTTATTTTTTAGTTCGTCATCATGAACTTATGCTTCATACCCAACATTTTTCTATCATTTTTATTTCTACTTTTCCATATTTTTATCATCCAAAATTTGACTTAATTTCATTCTTTAGTGGTTTGATAAAATAATATTTAGTTTTTAACCATTCTACATCTAGTAGTTGATCATTTCTATTCAATTTCTTTTCTAATGACCATTTTCAATAATTATCATCGTTCTACATCAATGTATGTTTTTCCTTTATTGATTAATCCTTCTAAGTATGTGTTTCATTTGATTTACATATATTTTACATTTTTATCCTGATTTTTTCTTTTTTTGATTTTGTATTTCTTATATAAAAAAATTTAATGATTGTGCTTAGCATGTTTTATAGTAATTTTCTTTTAATAAAAACCTTCACTCATGTATAATCCATGTAGAGTTAGTAGTATTGAGTAGGGGTGTTTCCAAACCTAATAAATCCTTAAATTGAATATTTGTTACAATGGGGATGGTATTAGGTTAAAAATAATTTTTCATCATATTCTATTGCACATCCATGAACATGGGATGTGAAATTGAATAAACCTATTCAAATTGGAGTTGATAAGGCTATGAATATAAGCCTAAGAAACATTATTTATATATTCTATGAATAATGAATCTAGTTTTTTTCTATAAATATATCAAGGGAGAGTTATAGCTTAGGTAAATCCAATTTTTTTTACCAAAAACTATTGGTGATCTTTTCACCTCTTTGAAACCCAAGTTGTAGGATTACTACATTCTTGATTTTAGATTTTCTTTTGGATAAAGGCCATAAATTGACCTTGATACCATTTTATTTATCTAATTTAAATCCAAAAAACATGGTGTTACAAAATCACAATCTCAAAGATTTATCGTGATATTTCTTGAAAAAGAATTTTTTTTATGATGGTTGCTTCCTTAATAGTGATCCATGTAGGGTCAACGCCGCATTTCCACATTAATACACACTAGTTGTAAGTGTAGTTTTGGAACATAGATTTATAATCTGATTAATAACTATGTGAATTGAATGATGTGTATAAGCACACCACGTACTTTTCATTTGCTACCCACATATGATCATGTCCATCATTTAGGGGAACATAGAGATAGTAGTGGTTCCATGTATGATCTCTATTTAGAATTATTCTCTATAGTTTAGGGGAATTATGGGAAACTATTTGAAAAATACATCATTGAATTCCCACAAAATGAAAATTTCCACAAGGATGAAACTTTGAAAATAAATTCTTCCTCATAGAGTATCAACACCCACACTATTGAGAAATTTCTCAATAAAAAATCATTATCTTGTTTACATTTTTATAGGAGCATGGTATGGTTCATAATATAAAAGGATATTTAGCATTACAGATAGTTGATGTGTGACCTGTATGTTGAGATCCAATCAATTACTTGTATTGTGTCAAAATCATCCAAGGGAAGGATTATGAGATTTTCAAGAATAATATTCCCTTATATTCTAACAGATTAAGAATCCAACACCAAGGTTTCAATGATTAAACCACCTTTTTTTTAAATATACGTCTTAATGAAGATATCAAGTCATTGATTTGATAAATCTAATAAATGTTCATGATATTAATGAATACGTAGAACTATAATCAAATATTTTTTCTATTTTCTTGAGTGGATATGAAGCATAAATTCTATGAAATAATATTCATGCTATACGTTAGCAGTAGTTATGGCATAAGATTTACCTTAATCCATTTCCATTGGTGGATACTAGAGAATATTACAATCAAGGACAGTGGATTAGAGCACTACCTTGAATATTTCTTTAGGTCCATACAGTTGAATATTTGAACCATTGGTGGTGAATTAGGAGGTTATGTCCTTTCTTGCATCTTTTTTTTTGGCTACACCGTGTATATTAAAAATTATGATATTGGTGACCTTGTATCCCACACATGTTGTATTTCCCAACCCCTTCTAGGGAATTCCCATAAGGTTTCTTCCGAAATTTCAAAAAAAATTATAGTTGGATCCACTTTAGTCCTTTTTTATTTAACACGTGATCTTGAAACTGAATTCTTCTACTTTTATACCAATGTATAATGTACCAAAATCTGAACTCCATCTTTACATTTAAAGAACATGGAACACATTCTTCAAAAGTATAAATTTATCCGATACCTAAATCATTTTGATGGTGTAGTTATAAACCACTTATGAATCTTATAATATTGTTACTATTGTTAATTAAAATACTGTTGGCATGTCTTTAATGCATTGTGATGTTTTCTTCAGAAGATTTGAAAGAGTCTCCTCCCTTTATCTTTAGCTATTTTAATTCTCTCTGTATCTTTGGTTGAAGAGATATAGGGAAAACATATTATGAAATATATTCTTATTGTCTTCCTACTCTCTATATTCCATTTTATCCATCATAACGGTGTCCATTATCAAGGATCACAATTGATTGTATTCTCCTTATAAATGATATATGACCATAGTCACATTCTCTTTCTCAAAATATTTGAGTATAGAAATTATCTTCTCCATTGAGTCAACCCACTACTCTACAATAAGAAGAATGGAATGTCCACTATATGTTTGTGGTATTTTCTATATAAATGACTCAATGGATAGATTCTTTTTATTCTATGAAGGTAGAGTCTCCACATGGTATTTTTTATTATTCATAGCATGATAAAACTAGGTTAGAGTCTCCATTATGTTTTGAAATCCAAATCCCATTACATTAGGGATGCCATTTGGGAAATCATTATAATTTCTCTAACATGGGATTTGGGCATGGTTTCTCCATATTCCCACCGCATTACAATATTTAAATCTCTTGAACAAAATGTATGTCAACAAATTTGGAATAATTAATTATTTTAATAAATTAAGACCAAAGGCATATATTATGGAATCCATATGTTTATCTATCTTCCAAATTAATGATTCAATGATATTTAAATATGCATAGACTTATCAAATGGCTTTTTACTCATGATATATAATCTGATTCCTCATATTAACTACACCATACCATTTATACCAACTATAGCAACCCAACTATTTCATACATGAATATTACATCATTTTAAATAAAGAAAACTTCATAATGATAAATTAAAACATCAAAGGGTTTTGAATCTTGTTAAAATTAAGAACATACATCAAATATAAATAGTAAATCATAAGTATTTACTTATATATTTTTTAATTTTCCTTCTAAAATCTCACATTCTCATTAGTATATATAGCCACATGTGGATATACATCAAACAAATGGGTAATTTAAAAGCATTGTAAAAGGATGAATGTGAGACATGAATCAATATTACTATGATGAGAATATTCATTTTCATCACAAAATAATAATAAGATCACTGTAATAATCATGATAAAAATCATTTAATAAATTCATTGAATTTTTAAATGCAAAAAAATGAAACATCATGTCATAGTGGTCAAATGCCACACATAATTGTGAACAAATATAGATTCATGTACACACATAACATATAATCATAAGTCATAAAATCATAATTGTGATCAAATATCCCATAATTTTCATCCATAATAAACTTTATATATTATGATGTATTATATTATAAAATGAATTGGAGGGACATATAGTTTTAGGTCCACCCATCATTTCAAAATATTAACCATGCATGCCACATGAAATTTAAAACAATCTTATTCATGGAATAACCCTTAGAAAGGAATCAGTTTCATAAGATCTTTTTAAATAATATATTCTTGAAAAATACGATTTAGATCCCATATTAATAATAGGAATAATATTTTGTGTAAACATTATAATTATTAAGTGAATAATAAATCACACAAGAAGACTAAAATATATGTTTTTGAAAGAAATGTTATTTTGGAAATAATTTTTGTTTTGATTAATAATTATGGTGGAAGAATGTGTATCCTAGAAAATAATATGGAATACTAATGAATTGATATTATTGGATTCTTATAATAATATCCATACAATAAATTATCTAAATGATGGATAACCCAATGAAAATGAGTTGGGTTCCAGAATCCCCTTACCTTACAACCCACTTTTTTCTTTTCATTTCCAAATAATCAATATTTAACAAAATTCAGTTGATACATTTATATAGAAGTAAAATTGTTTTCTTATTTACCAATATTTATCAATCATATAGTTTACATTATATTTCATACTTTCCATGGTTAGTGGGAATTCATTTTGATATCATATTAACTTTAATCATATCTCATTTTACATAAATTTTCCTATTCTGTAAAAATGAATTCTTATATAATTATAATTAATTATAGAATATTTAAATTCATATATTTATACATTTTTATATCATAAATAATTTATTTTAACCGACCATGGGGTTTGTGATGATAATTTTTTTAAATGTCATCATAGGCGATTAACTAACGGTTGATAATACATTATTAGAAGAAAGGGAAAGTGATGTTTTAAATTCATATATTACATAATTATGATGCTTCAAGTAAGTTAGAAATAATAATATAATTTTTAAATTATACCAAATTAATTTTACAAAATTTGTTATATAAATTGGTATAAATAAAGTGAATAATAAAAAGAGAGAATATTTGATAGAAACACAATCTTTCCTCAGTGTAGCTTCAATTGTATGATATTAAAACACCACTGATATTGGAGTTGGATTACTCTAAAAAATATCTAGATATTATAAGGGGATTTATTTTTAGTATTTGGATACAATATTTATTTGGATAATGATGGATGAGTGGTTTTCCATGGGGATGGAGTAGGGTTATTAATAATTGGGTAGAAGGGTATTTTTTTTGAATAAATTAACTAATAAAATAATACATATGTGATCCAAATTATATTAGAAAAATTTTTAAACTATAAAAAAATATTAATATATTATAATTATTTTAAGACATTAAATTTAATTATAATTATAATTTTGTTATTTTATTTAAAAAGAAGGTGGAAATAAAGAAAATTTGTTATTATAAAAAATAACTTTTGACTTAAGATTTTGGAAATGTTTTTTTTGGGTGTGGAAATTATGTTTATTTTATTTTAGTGAATAATTTATGAAATTAAATATATTTTTTTATAAAATAATGTTCTAAAAGTTATTATTCATTATTATATCCTGAAATATTTAATTTAAGATACACTAGTTATGAGAAAAAACTGTATTTTCACTATTCAATTGAATATTAAAGTATTTCAAAAATTAATAAAAATTCCCCCTTAGAAAAAATTAACATAATGATTTTATAAATTTTATTCATTCTCTTTAAATTAATTTATAACCATGGAAATTTTAATATTTAATTTTTCAAATTATTATTTTTTCGAGATATTATAAAATACACATTATTGAAAAATGTTCTTATATTCTCATTGAGTTTTTTAATAATAATATTTATTTTTATGAATTATGTTATCTATATTTACATATATTAATCATCTTAAATTTTTTAATATCACGCTTTATTATTTTATGATTATATTTCCATTCTAATGGTCTAGTTACTATTTCAAATTTTCATATTACTGTCCCAACTATCATATTACTACTCCAAATATCACATTTCCTATTATATATACCAATACATTCCTTGATTCATTATTCAAATAATTTCTTCTTAAGGATCTATATATATATATATTTCTATATTGTTTATTGGTTTACTAATGTTATGTATCCTACGTATAGTGTTGTTCATGGGATGGATGAATATAACAGGTTAGGATGATCCCTGTTTTTTCATTATAGTTTTTCTATTTTTAATTTTTTTTCTCATTGTAATAATTAGAAATTTAATGGGATTATTAATTGAAAAATGTTACAATTATTATTAATGATATAATTTTTTTATTTATATTTTTATTTTATGGATATAATTTTATAAAATATAATATAATACACATTCATTTCATGAAAAAAATTATCATTTATACACTATAGGTTGTTATAGTCCACAGATGAATAGTGAAATACGACTTTTTGGTTATAATGATTCTACATATTCATAGTATTAACTGTATAATCGAAAAACATTTTCATTATAAATTTTATACTTTTTCACCAGATTAACAATGAAATAAAATGAAGTGTTATTTTATAATTTTTTTACATCATCATAAAATGAGAATTTTGAATACACAAATTTTTTTATTAAAATACTATACATTATTAGGGGATGAAAAGTAAAATTGAATGATCATTTTTATTGAAATTCAATAATAATTCAACTGATGAAAAATAAAATTGGTGAATATTTTTCTTAAAAGGTTTATACCTGATCATCATATAATCATTTTTTTTAAATAATCTATTCCTCATAATAATTTTAATAGTGCTATCGAAAAACATTTATTTACAATGTTTTTACTTCTTCATCAGATGAAAACTATAATTATATAAAGAATCCGTACGAACAATATGATCATATTGAAAATATGTATGAATAGTATGATTATACTAATAAATTGTATAATCTTTTGGAAATAATGGACAATTTTTATAAACAGCACGATTGAATAGAGAATATGAATGAATAATATGATCAAATAGAGAAAGTTTATAAATAGTATGATTGGATGGACAATGAATATGACCAACAATATCAGATGATGAAAGTTTTTGAATTGTATGGCCAGGTGAAGAAGGTGTATAAATAGTAATATTAGATAGATAAATTTTATGAAAGTATGGTCAAATAGAGAAAGTTGATGACTAGTCAAAATAAATATAAAAATTCCATTTTTCAATATTGAATGAAATTGAAAGTGGATTATTTTACATTGTTAACATCACAACATTGATGTTACATTTTTTAAAATGTTGATGTTTCGACGTCTAATTTGGAATCATTTTCCAGATATTTAATTCCCAATGATTGAGGATGTTTATTAATATAGGATGATAATTTGGAAATCATCCATAGAGATTAGGATGAGTGGGAGTATTGAAATTTGAGTTTTTGTGATTGATAAAGTGAAATAAATCCCCCCCCCCCAAATCCTGAGAGGTGCACCTATAGAAAAATGAAGCAATGTATATTATACATTATTTAAACTATATATGTGTATAAAAAATCAGTGGAAATTAATGTTTTTTTTTCACTGAGATCCCATAAAAGTTGAGTTTCATGTTGAATAAAAGTTCAAGACAGATTTTTTTATCTGAGCAATCAAGAAGAGGTTATTTCATTTACCTAATAGAGTACAACTAACAAAGATTCGTTATATAAATTTTTTTATGCATTAAGTTTCACGAAATTATACTGAACCTATGTTTCTATTGGGAAAAGTATTAGAAAAGGGGTTTTAGATATAGATTATTGGAGTTAGGAACAATAGAAAAATTAATAGAATATAGGAATCCAATAGATATTATGATATAAAATTTATATAGAATAGTTCACAAATTTCCATCATTTTTGTGGCTCAAATTTTTATATAATTTTCATAAACTGATAAGAGTTAGTATAATCATACAACTCTGGAGATTTAATGAATATAATAAGAGTGGGATAAATTTTTTATTCATATCATTCTAATTGTTAATTTTCATAGACCCATGGTAGTTTCCATAGTAACAATATTGGGTCTCATAATAATGATGACCCAGTATATCGTGTGTCCATTTTTTTCCCATTTTATATTTTTATTCATGATATATTGTTGAAAAATTGGTAACGAATGTAACTTTAACAAGTTACAAGGGTTATTTTAAATTGTGTTGGAAATTCATAAAATGAATATGTGTGATTCAAAATCTCCTTTAGTGGTAAAATGATCATACCAAACATCAATTATTATCAGAGTTAAAGCACCCCTCTTGATTCTTTATCATGGAAAACATCAATTTATTTAAAAGAAGAGGTATTCCTACCTTTAATGAAAATAATTATAATGTATTTTAAAAAATATTGATTCAATATATTCTTTCACTTGTGATAGATCTAATTGAAGCAGAAACTATTTGTTGTCTATACATATAGAATGATCATCCTATAACATTTGAATATAATAGAAACATTGGTGTTTATGAAAAATCTATAAATTATATTTTTATATCATTACCAAATTAACTCATGAATGTAATGGGTCTAAAAATTCTCATATTAACATGGGAAAATTTTGAATGTTTATTTTAAGGAAATACTATTGTGAGGGATGCGATGTTATATTTTTTGAGGAGTGTATTTGATGATATCAAGTTGAGTGATAAAGAAACTATTGATGAATCTTTCACTAGAGTAAATTAGTTTGTTTACAGCATCATAGGATTCATAGTACTATATAATATTATACAATTATTAAGAATCTAATGATAAAAAACCCTAAAAAATAACATTACGAAATATATACATTAAATGTTGAACATTACTTATCCATTGTAGAATCACATAACATTCTTATTTCATGCGAGATGAGAAAATCATCAGTGTTCAATAAGAAGACCATGGATTAATTTGATTTTGAAGTTATGAGAAATAAGAAAATCATTGATTATGATCATAACATTATTATAAACAGTGATCTAGAAGAGAAAGAATATAATGAGATGAATTAAAAGATAATGTCTATTATCTTAAAGATTCATAAAACATGTCATAGAACATACATATGAAAACTTCTGATGATATTTTTTGAGTTCATAGGAATTCAAAAAAAATCTTTAAATTTCCTACAATGAATATATTTGTGAATATCGAGATGATTATTAAAGAAAAATTTATGGAAGATGTGGAAAAAAGATCCATGTATGAAAAATCATCCATAATATATAAGAATAATTTCACTGGAAAAAATATATTTGAGGAGTAAAAAAACTAAATCTCACACAAATGAGAAAAATTATTTTAATTATGAAATTTTTATATAAGGTCATAGAATTCATTCAAAATGTTTATAATATAGAATATTTTTGAAACATTGATGAATAAGAAAGATGTGAAAAATCATATAGAGAATAACAGTTTATTTTAGTAATTTTTAAATATAATGAGCTTAATAGAAATTCTAAGAGAGAAATTAGAACAACAAGGAGTGTTCGTGAGATGATGTTTAATTAAAAGGAATATGATATAAAAATATAATATTTTTAAATTAAAAATATTAAAAACATAAAACAAAAAATTATAGAATATGTAAGGATGATATAATATATATTTATGAAAAATACTACTATGGATGATGAGGTGTGTCGAAATTAATCTAAAATTCTTGAGGTTGAAATTACATTAATAAATATGGATGAAAATTTCAACAAATCTCTAGATGTAAAATCGACGACTTTTAATGTAGCTTAGAAATATCATACAATGAATCATGGAAATTAATTACCCACTAAATGTGATAATTAATATAATTTTTCTAATAAGTTAGGTTTTTTGAAAAATTATTGTAAATCACGGGTTAAGAAAGGGTGTGATAAAACCATCACAATAATTTTTTTTGAAAATATCTCTTTTATGAATTTTTCGCAATGTATATACAGAATAAAAAATCAATGTTATTACAATCCTAAGACAAAATTTCTACATGGAAACATAATATTTATATAGATGAATAAAATAAATAGTTTTTTTGGAGTTATAAAATTTATGCAAAAAATATTATAATTTTTGGAATGACATGTCATTACCCAAAAATATACATGATGTAAGGGTGGAAATAAATTGAGAAAATTAAACCAGTTTCCAAATCTATTGCATGATAGAAAAGAATAATATAATGATATTAAATAAATTGTAATGAAACCCCAATTTTATTTCATGGAGTAAATATATGAATAAATTGACCAAATCTGTAAATTTTCTAAATAATCTATGAAAAACAATCTAGGAAATTTTTTAGATCAATAGAAATAAATTTAAGGTAAATAGAATAATATATTGGAAAGTGTATTTTTAGTTGAGCCAAATATGATGGAAACTGAATGGAAAAATACAGAGATTATCAATAGAGGATATTCCTCATATATTAAATGTTTTTTGAATATATTTATGTATTTTTTAAATAATGATAGAGGAACAATAACTTTTTTAATTGATTTTTCCTTACAAATTATAGGAATTGGAACTGATAAGATTTATGCTATGAATCTAAAATATAAGGACGTTTTATATGATCATGGGATCAAACTCAAATTTCATAGAGTGAAACATAATTGAGATGAAGGAAAAAAATTGATATTTTAGAAAAACTCATTTATCCTAAAATATGAGGATAATAGTAATTTTGTTACATAGGGAGGAAGAACTAGTAGAAATATCATTTAGATAGGATAACTTTGTAACACATATTAATTATGTTCTCAAGAAGAAATCAAAATTTATTTCATAGACAAGATGACCTTAGTGTTAAACGAATTGAAAAAACATTCCATTGATGTTGCTGTTTGACACTTACCAGAGTTGAAAATAAACAAAGATGATGTTTGTATTCAATTTCTTATAGAGATGATTATTCGTAAAAGCTAAAAAGTGATTCGATTAAATATACTAGACCACTTGAATGGGTTCACTGAAGTCATTTTGGACTAAAGAGACATAAATAATATATATATATATATATATATATATATTCAATTTTACACTTTTATAGATGATTTCACTAAGATTAATAACATTATATTTATAAATCACAAATCATAGGTTGTATAATTGTTCAGATTCATGAGAAAATATGTTGAGAGAGAAATAGGTGTGTGTATATAATGAATTTGAGAACTGACAATGGAAAATATTTTACAATAAATTCTATTTATTTTAATCTGATGAAGCATGGATTCAGACGTCAATATTTTTCTTCATTCAAAGTAAAACAGAATTGGGAAAAAGAACATAAAAAATAATAGTTTAGTGGAAATAGGAAAATCATGTTAGAAGAATATAAACATTCAATGTTAAATGTGGATAAGTTAATTTTAACATTGTACATATATAGATTAGATGTTTTCTACCTCTGAAATTAAAAATGTTTCCTTATGAAATATGGTATAAAAAACTTGTATAAATTATTTCATGGTTTTTGGAAGTCTATGTTTACTAATGATCAAAAATCTAGAACATGGAAAATTTGATGACAAATAGGAGGAAGTTATTCTCATAGGATAATCACCCAATATATGAATAAATAAATGTTGTAACAACCATATACAAAAGATAGTGGATTCCAATAATGATTTTTTTTTGAAAATCTGACCTCTTTAATAATGGTTGTTATAAATTATTTCAATGATAAATAAAATACTTCTAATAAGAATAAAAATAGTGAATATAAAAAGTGAGCCAAAAAATTTAACAGAGAAATTATAAGAATCATGTAATGAGGAAAGAGATGTATGAAGGAGAACTCTAAAATATAAAACCCTATCAAATAGGTAGAGTTACAAAATTTAATTTTAAATAAAACACATCTTGTTCAAACCAAAATATGGTTGATATTAGAAAAATAGACATCATATATATCAACGGTTGAACCAGAATCAATTTTAGTGGAATTTGGACAAAAAAATGGATACAAAAAAATTATCTAAATGTCATAAAAAATTAAGAAAAATAAAAAATGGGTACTTTTCCCATGATTAAATGGAAACAATATTATTTTAAAAAGTCGTTTTATAGAAACAAGCTCAACGAACATGGAGAAATTTTTATAAAGAAATGACTACTTTTTATTGGTGGTTCAGCGGTAGAAGGTGTGTATCTTAAAGAAACAATTTTCCACTATTGTAAGATTGGAAACTACCATAATTTTATTAGTAGTAGCTATACATAATTACTATAAAGTTTATTAGATGGATGTAATGTTAGTATAATTAAATTAATAGATTGAGGATGATGTCTATAATGAGAAACCATGTGGGTTATTACTTGGTGATGCTGAAACTAGGGTTTTTAATTTTAATATATTCTTATAAAGGTTGAAATAATCCCCATGAGGTTGGTACTCCAGTCTTAATTGTTACATAATAAAATGGTACTTTTCTAAACAGAAATTTGACAATAACATATTTGTGATGGATTTGAACTCATGTATGCATATTGTTTTTTGGTGAGAACTTATTTTTTTCATGGAATAACACAAATTCTTGTAAATAGTTTTCTAGAGAAAAGAAGAAGAATATTAAAATTTAAATACTCTAAGAATAAGTTACCTTTCTGGGCTTAAATGTGAAATATAGTGAATGTATCATTTTCATATTAGAATAAAAGTATGAGAGGGATTTGTTACAAAATTTTAGTATGGGAGATTCCTAAAATGTTTCCAATACTATTTCAGTTGGCATGAATATGAGAAAAGATGAAAAATGGAAAAGTTAGAATAAGAAATATTTTAATAACCTATTATGATTTTTTATCTATATAATAGCATTAAGTCCTTATATTCGATATGATATTACATTGTGTCCCTTATATTAAAGTAATCTGAAGTAATATATATTTTTGGTAACATAAATATTTATGTGATATGTTAATGGAATATATTCATATGGGATGTCAAATAAAATATGTTTTGATATGAACTTCATTTTTTTGTTTCTATGTTGGTTAAATATAGAAATGATGGAAAATAAACATTAATATGATCTTTTTCTTGGATAATGTATTATGATATGTCATAGTAATAAACAAAGTTCATAGAATATGAGAATTGAAGATATAGAATACGATACTTCAACTAAATATTAAAAAAATGCATCGATGAATATAAAGATATATTCTCTTATATTAAATTTATCAACATCAAAAAGGATTTTTTTTATAATCAAAATGATATTGATCTTTAAAAAAATGTTTTACAAAAATCATGATCAAAACACATTAATAAAAGGCATCACATTATAAAAGAAATAGTTTATTATGGTGATATTATGATTTAATATATTTTTACTAAATATCTAATTCCAAATTTCTCCATAAAACTTATACCAATATAGATAATTAAATAACTGATTCTACAACATCATGTTCATCCTCTACCAAATACTTCATATACATCATAATAAATTTTACCATTTTTCCTTAGATCATGTTTAAAAGGGGGGAGATAAAGAAACATCTTTATAAGTAATATATAAAATTAGTTCATTAATGAATATGAATACATCGTTATTATAAAACAGGGGAGTGAAAAAAGTGGGAGAGTGAAAAAAAATTGAGATTTAATAAATAGATATTGTCAAAGTGGGTGGGATTTCCATCTTAAGAGGGACACAAGTTTTATCTTCATTGAGTCATCATCTTCCTTAAAAACCTATATTATCTATTATTATAGTGTTATAAAACACTTCTTTGATATTTTATGTAATTTGGTAATTTTTAAAAAATGATGAGCATTGAATGTTATTAATGAATCATTTCAACAAATCAAAAGGCGGAGGTTGAATATCTTTTGAGAATTTGAACTAAAATTTTTTTTTTATTTTTTTTCAAATAACATTTTTTAAATTATGTTTTTAAAAAATAGGAAAGGTACAATATCTTAATGTTTATAAAGATATCAATATTTGTAATTTCAAAACATTATTTAGATTAATAAAGATAAAATGTAGGGATGTTTACAAATTGATTGAGATGAAAAAAATTAAAGAGTTTCTGAAATGAAAAAATTATAAATACATTTTAAGATGAAGAATCTTATAATAATTCTAAAATGAGGATTGTTTGAAAGTCTAGATGTTAAGAAATTTTTTGAATAATGAAATTTATAAAATTTATAAATTCATAACATTGTCAGACATGTATAATGTGAGAAGGCTATCAATTTTAGGAAATTATTAATGGTGAAGAAAAACCTTATATTTTTATAGTGTTAGACAGATTCCAAAAAGAGCATTCCTACCAATTCAAAAAATTATTTATTGTTATTTTATGTTCTAAAAACATCATGAAGAAGTCATGATACAATTTTAAAATTATAAAAGAAAAAATAAGTGTATATTTCTATGGTTTTCAAATATCATGTTTAAATATGAATTTTATATTATAAAGAGTATACATTATATACAGCTAAATATTATAATTGTAGAAACCATTTGTTATAAAGTTTATACATCATCACTTGGTGAATTGTGAAATCAGAATAACTTTATTCAATATGTTTGTACATCATAACCATATGAATAGTGAAACTGGGTGATATTTTTGTTTGAATGTTTTTACTTTTTGACTATATGAATAGTTTAATTAGATGAACTTTTTGTAAAGAAAATTGTATATTATCATTAGATGAATAGTGATATTCGATGAAATATGTATTTGAAAATCTGTATTTTATAACTCAATGGACAATGAAATCAAATGTACATTTTGTTAGAAAGTGTGTAATTCCTCACTGAATAACCATTGAAATCAAATTAACATTTTATTATAAAGAAAATTATCCCTCAATAGCTGAACAATTAAATCAGACAAACATTTTTGTATAAATTTTATACATAATATCTATATTATCCGTGAATTGTAATTATTATTTTTAATCTTTATTCTTCATCACATGATGTAGAGTAATATAGGGAGACCATTTTTTTAGAATGTTTAAACTTCATTAGTGGAGGAATAGATAAATTTGATAATCATTTGGTTAGAAATTTTTAACATGATACTAAGATGAACAATACAATCGGTTGGGGAATGTAAATGAATATTATGATTATAAATAAAATGTGTATAATCATTACAATCATATTGATAAAGAGGATAAACAATATGATTGGAGTGATAAATACTATGAAAAATTTGACTAGGTAGAGAATTTTCAATAACAATTTGATCATAATGAGAATGTTTATGTTCAATACAATTGAATGGAGGAAAAAGATAAATAGTATAATCAGAAAGATAACATTTATTAATTGTGTAATCAGATAGATAATGTGTATGAACACTATGATCATATAGAGAATGATTATGACCAATATGATGGGACATTGAATGTGTATAAACCCTAAAAAACATTTCATTTTCATTCTTTCAAGATTGTACAAAATGAATGTTGAACGACTGTATAGTTTTATTATTACAAATTTGAATTTGAAATATTGTAGAAAGTCTATGTTACATAGTTGGAAAATGAAATTTGGTACAAATATATATCAAACAATGTTTGAATAATCTTCAAAATTAATGAAGTTAATTAATTTTGATAAGAATCCAACAAAATTGAGTAGATCGGGACTATTGAAATTTAAATATTGTTGAGCAGTGAAGTGATAGAATGTTTCTTCTCCAAATCATCATAGGCACACAAATTAGTAAGATATTAAATGTAGATTTTATATGAATAATATAGTGACCCTGCCTTTTATTACATTATTATTACATCATTTTAAATATAAACATTATAATAGTATTACACATATAGGATCCAAAAGTTTAGTGTCTTGGGAAAAATAGGACCATACATAACAATTACAACATCAAGCATTAATATTTATTTAATTTGTTCTTCTCTTGCTTCTTATTGGCATTTGTACTCTCCTTAGTACATATAGCCACTTGAGGATATACATCAAAAGGGGTGAGCTAGAAGACCATTAATAGGATAGATAAGAACAATATAGAATGGGGTGAGCATAATCATAACATGGGAAAAATATCATGAACATGAGAGGAAGCATAAATATAAGACATAAAATGTGGCAATGCAGAAAAATGAAACATCATGTCTTAGTGGATAAATACCACACATACTTATGAACCAAGATAGCATCCTGTTCACCCATCATTTTCTATTTATTCATGATATTCATCACTTTACCGAGTTCATTGGAGCACTGTATAATTCTGGGTGCACCCGTCACTTTGAAACATTCATATTGCACCATATAATTCTGGGCGCAGCCGTCACATCATAACATTATCATTATCATGATTTCCACATAAAACACATATCAAAATAAAATAAATTAACCCATGGAATTCAATGGGGTTCATATCATATGAACAAATTCATAAACTTTGGGTTCCCAAAATAAATAAGGAATAACATACATGTTTCAAGAACCGTTCACTTTGAGGGAGAAGTAAAAGGTGTGTTCTTAAAATAACAGTTATTTTGGAAAACATTTTGTTTGACATATAAATCAGTGAAAAACATATATACACTATAAGAGTAAATACAATTATGAACAACTGATCTTTATGGAGTAACCATATCAAAAATAATAGAGTGAATGTGGGAGAACCCGAAGGATGAAAGTTGGGTTCATGAATTTCCCCTACCTTATATCAGAATGCTTCCTTCTCTTTAATGTCGTGTATAATGAAATTATATTCATTAATTAGAAATAAAGAACCATTTTTACATTAATATGGTTCATTATGGTTTTATTAAGTGATTTAATGTGCCTTTGTATGAGTTAAAGAGTTTAAAATCATTCATCGGGAATGTTTATATTTAGGGTTTTCTTGAGTGGTTCACTAGTATTCTTAAATTGAAGATCGGGTAGGACATGGGCAAAAATAAAGAATGGATATTACATGTTATTAATGATATTACAGCATTTTGGATCAACTTATAATAAACTATATTAGATCCATGTGGATGAATCATTAGAAAATAATTAAATGATGATTGTTTGGGTTAATTTGAACGATTATTTGATCATAATGAACTAGTTTTATTTTATCACTATCACTATGGTCATAAGTTAGTTCCAGAACATTAAATAGGAGATATTACATATAACATGTTCTGGTTCAACCATAATAATGGTTTCATGACTTGATCTGAAGGTAGAAGTGGAAGAAGAAAACTCGTCGTTCTTGAAGGTGATAAATTAACACCCCAAGAACAACGTTCTTCCTAATAAAATAAAAGGAAGAGTTAAAGGGATTTGGATGATATAATTTCCCATTAGAATCATAAAATTCTAGTAGATTTATAATACTAGAGTTACAATACCATTTGGATGAATATATTTGACAAGAGATCATGAAATGAACTCGAGCTTGAAAGGAAATTAAAGAAGAAGAGGGAGAGAAATTACAACTTTAATCTTCCTCTTGAGATCCTCCTTAAAGAATCTAGGCTTGGACTTTTGATGAGACCATCATATCTTGAACGTGGTGTAGGGGCTATGGAGGTTTTTTTGGCATATTTTAGAGAATTTTTTGAGCTTGAGAGGTGTGAGGATATGAGGTTGTGAAGGGTGGTTTCTAATGTGAAGGGGAGAGGGGTTTCCTTAATATAAAATTCATTATTTTATTAATTTCCCCTAAGACAAGGAATAGTGAGTCATCCATGACCAAGAATAGTAAATAATGAATTTGAGTTCGAGATTTGGTTTCTTACATCACTTGTGTTGTCTGGAATAGTGTGTTTTAATTATAATGTATTCATACGATAAATTAATGTATTTTACTATTAACCAAAAAATCAAGTATTTTAGAAAAATCCCAAAACTTTACCCCAACCAATTTTCAACTTGTAGAGTACAAAAATGAAGTCCATTTTTCAAAAATAATTTTCGAAATATGATCAATTTAATATTTAATTAAAATCCTAATTTACTTAAAAATAATAATTTTTGAAATTATAACTTATTTTATAGTGCTTTCAAAAATTACGTAGGGTATTATAAATTTAGCTAAAAACTATAAAACATTGATTTGATAATTTATGAACACGTTTTAGGAAAATAATTTTTCTTTAAAATTAATAAGTAATTATAATTAATTATTTTTGTCTTAAAAATACCAAAATATTTACTAAGGTCAAATTGTAACTTTCTATGATGTCTAAATTTTATTTAATTATTCATGGATAAGCTTACACTTATGTTGGATGATTTACTATTCATAAGGTTCATATTACTATTCCTAAGGGTATGTTACAATTCATAAGGGTAGGTTACTGTTCACCAAAAATTATTTTTGTTTTATTAGACTACAAAAATCATCTTGAACACAACCATGTATGTTGGATTCTAAAAATTACCAATAAAGAAGTGAAAAGGTTATGTTTAGAGGTCACTCAAGAACTTAGTAGTTCATTATATTGTGATTTCATGTGATTTTATGACATATTTATAAGAAGGGAATTTCCATTGAAAAACGTTGGGTCGGTACATTCTTCCCCCCTTATAAAATTCCACCCTCGAAATTTCAATTTACACAAATATGTGAGGGCACTTCTCCTTCATTGCCTCTTTCGGTTCCCAAGTTGCTTACTGAAACTTATGGTTTCTCCACAACACTTTGATAAGATGGGTTGTCTTGTTGTGTAGATCCTTATCTCTTTGATTAAGAATCTTTACCAGATTCTCCTCATAGGAGAGATCATCTTCTAACTGCACCACCTCTGAGTTTAGTACAAGTGAGGGGATTGTTATGTACATCCTTTTTAGTGATAAATGAAACACATCATGAACTTGATACATATTCGGTGGAAGTGCAAGACGATAGGTCGTGGCTCCAATGCAGTCTAGGATCTCAAAGGGGCCAATATACATTGGGCTAAACTTCCCTTTCTTCCCAAATCACGTGACTCTCTTCCATGGAGATATTCGAATGAAGACTTTATCTCCAATGTCGAACTCCAGGTCCCTTCGACTATTGTCATCATAGCTCTTTTTCTGACATTGAGCAGCTTTGATGTGTTTCTAGATGACTTGAACCTCTTCTGTCATCTCTTGAACAAGATCAGGTTCAAGTAGCTTTCGTTCTCCAACTTCATCCTAACAGGTTGGAGTTCTACATCTCTTTCCATACAGAGCATCATATAGAGCCATCTGAATACTCGAGTGGAAGCTATTATTGTATTAGAACTCAACCAATGGGAGATGCTGATCCCAACCACCTTTGAATTCAAGAGAGAAGGCTCTTAGCATATCCTAAAGAGTCTGAATAGTTCTTTTAGACTGGGGATCTGGTTGGGGGTGATAGACTGTGCGGAAATTTAATTTAGTACTCAAAGCATGTTGAAGGCTCCTCCAGAATTTAAGTGTGAACCTTGTATCACTGTCAGGGAAAATTGAAAGTGGTACATCGTGCAGTCTCACCACTTCCATCACATATATCTTTGCAAGTTGTTCAAGTGATAGGTCTTCCCGAATAGTGATAAAATGGGCAGTCTTGGTGGGTCAGTCATCTACAACCCATATCACATTATTTCCCTTCGATGTCTTTGGGAGACCCGTGATAATGTCCATAGTAACATTTTACCATTTCCACATGGTTATAGGCAATGGCTGCGTCATAAGTTTGGACTTCTGTTGATCATATTTAACTTGCTGACATACCAAGCACCTTGATATATATTCTGCATTCTCCTTCTTCATGTTATCCCACCAGAAATGTTATCAGAGATCACGGTACATCTTGGTAATCCCAAGATGGATATAGAATGTTGAGCTATGTTCATTTTCTAATAGATCCTTCTTTATCCCAGGTGATGAAGGCACACAAAGTCAAGTTCCAATCCGAATCACACCATCATCATTGATATGAAACTCTTTTAGCTTCACTTCCTTTACTGCATTCACCATCTTTTTTATCTACACATCATCCCTTTATGATTCCTTAATATTCTCTTGGATGGATTATTACGCAATCATTTGGGAAAGGAAGGATGTATCCCATGCCCTTATGATTTTCAAATCTATTCTTTTCATATCCAAGAAGATTGGGTCTTTCTCAATCTGTAGCATGGATAGAGTAGTAGGTTCTTTTCAACTTAGTGCATTAGCTACCTTGTTCGCCTTTCTAGGATGATAGTGAATATAGAAGTAATAATCCATGATGTGCTCTAACCACCACCTTTGACGCATGCTGAGCTCCTTTTGTGTGAATATATACATTAGGCTCTTCTGGTTGGTGTATATGTTGCATTTCTTTCCATAAGGGTAGTGCGGCCAGATTTTCCAGGGAAAAATCATGGCTTCATGCTCTGGATCATGCGTCGGGTAGTTCTTCTCTGGGATCTTCAACTGTCGTGATGCATAGGCTATCACATTATCATTTTGCATGATTACACAACTAAACCCTTTCTTTAATGAATCACTTTATATCAACAAACTTTATCCACTTTTCGGTAGTGTGAGGATAGGTGCAGTGATCAGCCTTCACTTTATCTCTGTGAAGCTTCCCTCACATCATTATGTCTAGACGTACTTTACTTATTTCCTTGATAACTTAGTTAGCAGTCTTGAAAATCGTGATAAGTTTCTCACAAAACGTTGGTAGTACCCAGCTAATGCATGAAAACTTCGGATTTATGTGACACTAGAGGGCTTGGTCCATTCCTCAATCGCCTTTGTTTTTTAAGTATCCATAGAAATTCCCTAACTTGTGATCACATGTCCCAAGAACATGACTAGATTCATCCAAAAGTCACACTTTCTGAACTTGGCATATAACTTCTCCTTTATCAATGTCGCCAACCAAAGTCTTTGATGTTCTTCATGTTTCTCTATGATCTTGGAGTAGATGAGAATATCATCAATAAACACTACCACAAATTTGTTGAGGAAATGTCTAAAGACACTATTTATCAAATCGAGGAAGATTGCAGGGGCATTAGTGAGTCCAAAGGGCATCACCAAAAACTCATAGTTCCCATACCTTGTTCGGAAGGCAGTCTGCTGAATATCTTCCTTCTTCACCTTTACCTGATGATATCTAGAATAAAGATCCACCTTTGAGAATTATTGAGCTCTTCCTAACTGATTGAACAAGTCTTCAATCCTTGGAAGAGGATACTTGTTCTTTATGGTGATCTTGTTGACTTCCCAATAATCCATACGCAGTCGCATAGTTTTATCCTTCTTCTTCACAAAGAGCACTAGTACACCCCAATATGATGCACTAGGTAATATAATCCCTTTGTCCAGATGCTCTTGCAGCTGCATTTTTATCTCCTTCAGTTCGATAAGATCCATCCTATAGAGACACATCAAGATAGGAGTAGCTTTGGGTATGAGTTCAATTGATAACTAATCCTCATGATCTAGGGGAATTCAGGGTAACTCTTCGAGAAATACATCTTTGTATTCTCTCATGATGGGCATTTCCTCAAGGATGGAACTATCCTTCGACTCAACCATTTGGTTGGGGTATGATTCTGCATAGATAATCAACACCCACACCATTGAAGTATTTTTCAATGGAGATTCATGATCTTCCTTTCATTTTTATAGGACCAGGGGATGGTTCGGAATATGAAAATATATTTCCATTTACCAAAAAAATGATATGTGCTCTATATAATGTGAGCCAATCCATTCCCATTATAGCGTCAAATTACACCAAGGTAAGTATTATGAGATTTTTCGGAAGAATCATCCCACATACGCCAACAGGAGAAGAGTCAAACATATGGGTTGCAATGAATGCACTACTTGGTGTTTCTACAGATATCTCTACTTCAAGGTTTTGGGGCTTCGATTCTATAGTTCTAACAAACTATGAAGATATAAAGGAATGCATAGAACCAGAATCAAATAAGACTTTTTCCATTCTTGATTTAATAAGAAGTGTACCTTGTATGACTTCATTATCTTGCTCCACTTTTATAGTAGCGATGGAATAAGCCTTCCCTCATTCTTTTGGCTCTATTAGTTGCAAATGCTGATTAACCTCGAGATCTCGAGGTTTAGTGCACTAGTTTTCATAGTTCCGTAACTCCCTATAGTTGTAGCATTTAACCATGAGTTGTTCTCTCCATTCATCGGCTATATTCTTCTTTATTTTCGTGTCTTTTCAACACTCTTGAGCATGGTGTCCTTCTTTCCCGCACTTGAATCATTTTCCCGTCCCTTTGAGGCTGTTCCCATGGTGAAACATCGCACATTTTTGGAATGTGGGTTGTTGAGTTTTCTTCCCACTTTTTTCATTAGATCCTCCAGCATGAAAATCCTTCTTTTGTTTCATATCCCCATAACCATGGGACAATTCTCCAAAATCCATCTCCACTTTGAGGGCACATTGAACAACTTCTTCATAACTCCTAGAGTCTCTAATTGCAAGAGCCTTTCGAAGGTGTGGATTTAATCCACTAATGAATCTATCAATTTTGATATCATTGTAGATAAAAAACCTGAAGTGTACCTTAAAAGCCTTGTGAAATTCACTTCGTAGGTTGTGACAGATTCTCTTTCTTTTTACTAAGGATCTATGAATTCTATCTCCATATTCATGTGAAGAGTTCTTGGGAAATACTTGTTAAGAAAGATAATCTTAAAGTCTTCCCATTCCATCTCTTCAATTTCTTCCCTTGGCTTGGGGTTCTTAATCAAAGCCCACAATTGATCAGCCTCTCCATCTAGATGATAAATTCCTAGAGTCACCTTCTCTGTCTTAGAACAGTGATGCAAAGAAAGGATCTTCTCCATGGAGTCGACCCATTGTTCCACTACTAGTGGATCAGAGGATCCACTAAACGTCAGTGGTCATTGCCACATAAAACATTTGATAACCAGTTTCTCCCTCTTTGGTGAAAGAGGATGTTCCCCGTTATTATTTTTATTGTTCATAAACTGAGATAATTGCATAATCATCACCATGAAGTTATGAACTCCACCTCCCAAATCATTGAGGATGTCATTCAGGCAATCGTTGCATTGGCCCTCCATGAGTTGTTGGCATGATTTCTCCCGGTTCCCACCATTTTATAAAATAGAGATGGTTAGAACAAAACATAAGAAAACAAGTCATGAATACATATGGTATCCCTATGTAAATATTTTTTTGTGAATATTTCTACTTAGTCTCATGTTATAGGTTTCTCTAGGGTTCACTAATCCAAATTCCCAAATTAACTAAACCTTTCCTCTGATACCAACAATAGAGACCCTTTTTTTTATTACATTACTATTACATCATTTCAAATATATACAACATATTAGTGTTACCCATAGAGGATTAAATGGATAATTGTCTTGGGAAAACTAGGACCATACATAAAAATTACAACATCAAGCATAAACATTTATTTAATTGCTTCTTCTCTAGATTCTTTTTGGCACTTTTCCTCTCCTTGGTACATGTAGCCACCTGAGGATATACATCAAAAGGGGTGAGCTAGAATCCCATTAAGAGGATAGATAAGAAAAATATACCATGGGGTGATCTTAATCATAACATGGTGAAAAGATCATGAACATGAGAAGAAGCATAAATATAAGACGTAAATTGTGGAAATGCAGAAAAATGAAATATCATGTCTTGGTGGTTAACTACCACACATACTTGTGAACCAAGATAGAATCTTGTTCACTAATTATTTCACATTTACTCATGAGAGTCATCACTTTACTCAATGAATTGGAGTTCTGTATAATTCTGGGCACACCTGTCACTTTGAAACATTCATATTGCGCTATATAATTTCAGGCGCACCCGTCACATCATAACATTATCATTATCATGCTTTCCACATAAAACACATATCAAAAATGAAAATAAATAACCCATGGAAGGGAGTTGGTATCATCTCATATGAAGAAATTAATAAACATTGGGTTCCCATAATAATTATGGAATGATATACATGTTTCAAGAACCGTTCACTTTGAGGGAGAAGTAAAAGTTCGGTACTTAAAAGAAGAGTTCTTTTGAAAAACATTTTTTTTGACATAAAACCCAGTGAAAAACATGTATATCCTATAAAAGTAAAAACAATGATGAAAAAAATGATCTTTAAGGAGTAAACATATAAAATATAATGGAGTGAATGAGGGAGTACACGAAGGATGAAATTTGGGTTCGAGAATTTCCCCTTACCTTTTATATGAATGATTCCTTCTCCTTAATGTTTTTATAATGAAATTATATTCATTATTTAGAAATACAGAACATTTTGTACATTAATATGGTTCATTATGGTTATATTAAGTGTTTTAATGTTCCTTTGGATGAGTTATATAGTTTAAAAACAATGTTCGGAAATGTTTGGTTTTATGGTTTTCTTGAGTGGTTCGCTAGTATTCTTAAATTGAAGTTCTGGTAGAACATGGGTAAAAATCCAGAACTGATATTACATGTTACGAATGATATTATAGGAGTTTTCATGATCTTATAATGAATTATATTAGATCCATGTGAATGAATCATTAGATAAGAATTAAATGATGATTGTTTGGGTTAATTTGAGCGATGTTTCGATCATAATGAACTTGTTTTATTTTATCACTAGCACTATGGTCATAAGTTAGTTCCAAAACATTAAATAGGAGATAAAACCAATAAAATGTTCTGGTCCAAACATAATAATGCTTTCATGAACAAATAATAAGGTAGAAATGGAAGAATAAAACTCGTCGTTCTTGAAGGTGATAAATTAACACCTCACGAACAACGTTCTCCTTAATAAAATAAAAGGAAGAGGGAAAGGGGTTTCGATGATATAATATCCCATTATCATCATAAAATTCTATTAAATGTATAATATAGTAGTTACAATACCATTTTTATGATGATATGTGGGGAGAGATCACGAAATGAACTTGAACTTGAAAGGAAATTAAAGAAGAAGAGGGAGAGAAATTACCTCGTAAATCTTCCTCTTGAGATCCTCCTTAAGGAAGCTATGCTTGGAATTTTTATGATACAAGTAGATCTTGAACGTGGTGGAGTGGCTAGGGAAGATTATTGGGCATATTTTAGAGAAGGCTTGGATCTTGAGAGGTGTGAGGAAATGAGGGTGTGAAGGGTGGTTTTTATAGTGAAGGGGGGAGGGGATTCCTTAATATAAAATTCATTAGTTTATTAATATCCCCTAAGACAAGGAATAGAGAGTCATCCATGACCATTAATAGTAAATAAGAAATGTGAGTTCGAGATTTGGGTGCTTACATCACATGGGATGTTAGGAAAGTGGGTCTTAATTATCATGTATTTTTAGGGTAAATTAATGTATTTTAATATTCACCAAAAATTCATATATTTTAGAAAAATTCCAACCAATTTTCGATGTGTAGAGTCCAAAAATGATGTCTAGTTTTCAAAAATAATTTTTTAAATATGTTTAATTTAATATTTAAATAAAATTATAATTTACTTAAAAAAACTCTTTTTAAAATTAAAACTGATTTTATAGTGCTTTCAAAAAATACGTAGGGTCTTATAAAATTATCTAAAAACTATAAGGCGTTGATTGGATAATTTATGAACACATTTTTAGGAAATACATTTTCTTTTATATTAATTAAATAATTATAATTAATTATTTATGACTTATAAAATACCAAAACATTTAGTAAGGTCAAATTGTAACTTTCTAAGATGTCTAAATTGTATATAGTTATTCATGGGTAAGGTTAATATTATGATGGATGGTTTAATATTAATAAGGGTCATATTACTATTCATAAGGGTATGTTACTATTCATAAGGGTAGGTTACTATTCACTAAAAAAATCATTTATTAGACTCCAAAAATCATCTTCAACACAATCGTGTATGTCATATTCTCAAAATTCCCAATACATAAGTGTCCAACATATGTTTAGAGGTCACTTAAAACAAATTAGTTCATTATGTTGTGTTTTCATGTGATTTTATGGCATATTTATAAAAAGGGAATTTCCATTGATATACTTTGAGTCATTAAAAATGACACTATTAATTTGTATAATAAATTCATGATTTGTAATGTTAATGTCATATTTAGGTTCCAAATGAAGTATAGTTTCAGGTCAATGAAGTGTTCTGGATCAAATGATTTAATCATTGAAATTATACAATGTTTAGTTCATTTCCCAATAAGATTAAAACTAACATATTTTCTAGATGTAATTTTTTAGAGGCACTGATTCTTATTATATTAGGTATAAAAAATTTTTCCATCAAGCATGATTTTAGAAAAGTTATATCAGATGATGATTATATGAAATAGTAAAACCTGACGAAGAAATCAGATAGAGTAATCAGATGTACTTTATAAAAGAATATTCATTGAGATGAATTTACAAAGTTTCATCTTTGCTGTGGATAATGTTTCATAATAATAGTTTTAGAAATGATGAGATTATATGTAATCTTACCTTTTAGGATATATATGATGTATAATAGGATTTGGATTATGTATTTAGTCACTTCTTTCTAATATAAAATTCGCATGGACCCATGGGAATATACATTGGAAGGACGCATGTTCTGACACTAAGTCAAAACATTGTAATTTTTTTCATTTTTTACTTTCCTAAATTATCACTCTTGTTAGATTATCATAAAAATTTCTATGTAAGATAAATCTAACACCTTTCAGGTGTAAAATTTTATAAAGGTAGATATTTAAAAAAATACAACAATTGATTCACACCCCTCCTCTTTTTAATTGTTTCAATAACCCAATAAAACATCAAATATTTATCCATGCATAGAAAGAATGATGATGTTATCTTTACAAAAATATCCCCATTGGAACAAAATTAACAAGAAGGGTTGTCAATGTTGATGAATATAAATACCATTATAATATTATTCAAATCATTTTTGAAGAAAACTAACATTTTATTTTGAGAATCAAATTTTAAATATAATAATTCAAAAAATATTTTGAATATCCATTTCATTGGAAAAAACATTGGAAACATTTAATGGAACATTAATTGATAATAATGCATAAAATGGTAGGAAAATCTATTCATTTCCTAAATTTTAATTATAATTATTCTTTTCCAAACATTTTTATAAAGGATTCAAAAGTGACGCATTTGAAAAATGTTAGAAAATTCCCATTAAAAACATTCTAATAGAAGGTAAATGATCATTATAAAATGGGTTTGTGAAATAATTTATATTTAGGGAAGAACATTTTTTAGTTTTTGTTACAAAATATGTATATGGATGACAAAGATACACAATATAAAATAAAATACAAGATTGATATCAATTACTAACATATTTTTAGTGTTTCATTAATCAATAATGGATGGAATGGAAATAAAACATTTCAAACCCAATAATATCCATTTTGATAATAAATAAATGTCTTTCATTAAAATATGGTCATATGATATCCTATAATAATATCTTGAATGTAAACAACCATGAATGAAAGGATATTATAACATAAATAATTTACAACCTTTGTATATCATCAATCGTTAGACACATGAAATAATCACATCAAATTGACATAAGGAGTATAATGATTTAAATTTTATAATGGAATTATATAAAACACATCGGTTTATATAGGTGAAAATCATAAAATTATATCTTAATGAAAGAGAAATTTGGATGGATAACAATAATAAAAATTGTACAAATACATTTCATAATTGATCTATGAATCAGTTATGTGTATAAAATGTCAATAAACAACAAAAATGGAAATAAAATATAAGATACTCAAAAATAATTAATCATATAATAATATGATAGAAAATTCAATGATTAATTAATATAACCAAATGAAAAGAAATTGAGTTATGAAATTATTGACCACATGATAACTTTCAAGTAAAATATCCTAGTTGGAAATTTTTAAAATTAAAAATGAAATCCTAGGATTTATAATGTATTCATGATGTTATATGTAAAGGGTCTAATATATAAACCACATAATATATATAAATAGTGAATATAGTATATGTCTGATAGAAATAAAAAGAGATCTAAGAAACCGCTTACCTCAAGCCTGTACATTTCATGTGTGTACATTAACTCGTGTGCAATATGATAATATAAATTATTGAATTTCTTTATAAACATTTTTAATTTAAAACATTATACCTAAATAAATTCTTTATTTATTTTTATTCACATATTAAAATACATAATATATTAAGTCAACATCAATTTTTTTGAGGACGTCTGGTTTATTGTATGAAAACAACTATTCTATCTTGACCGAGATCAACGAGGTCATTGTATAAAAATATCCCTTATAAAAATCATGAATTAATAATCATATTTAACGACTATTTATACATTTAAATCCAATAATTAATTTCTTTTTTAAAATTTAAATACATTACAATCATTGATATGATAGGTCATATGTACACATGAGTATCATTTTCATTTTTTGATGATCATTATTGAAATAAATTATGAAATATGTTATCATTAAAATATTATTATAATAACATTAATACCATATTATTTAATTAATTATATTTATATATATCTTACATTTTTTAATTTAAAAATAAAAATATCACCTCATGGAGGTGGTAGTCAACATGCGCACACGAACGATGTTATAATTTTTAAAGTTATGAGAAAAAATTATATATTTCATGTTCAAATGATAAATATATCATTAAAATTATAATTATGTCATTAATATCACATATATTCTATGACATTATCATTATTACCTTCCATGAAAAGCATTAGTTATTAACAAATCGCATCCTAGCACGAGGTGATAGTTTATAGTACACATGAGCAATGTTATCACATATATAGAATAATGAAATGTGAAATTGTATATGTGGTATATTATTTCAAGATGTAATGAACCAACCCCATTAAACTAAACAATACACCTAATACTGTATTTCACAGTGGTGAGGTAGAATAGTTTAATGGAAACATGTCTCTTATAAAACTAAACTATACATACAACCATAGTACAAAGTGGAAGAAAAAGATACAAACAAGTTTCAATCAATATAAGAAAAACTGGATAAACCAGAAAGACTAAATAGAAAACACAAATAATTCTCTATTTGACCCAACATTACCTTCAAGACATCCTCCTAAAAAATATATGATGAAATGAAAATAATGTATGCTACAGAATTCCATTTCCTTTACAATAATCCTGCAAACTAATACCTACAACAGCGAAAAGGAAGATATAGTGTGTGAGAACGAATACCATTAGGAATCAACCACAGAATATATAAAATGTCTAATGTAAAGACCCAAAATTTTATCAATTGAAATTATCTTATTAAAATTATTTCATTTAGTATAAATCACATTAAATTAAAGAATACAATAAAAAATTATAAATAAATAACGAAAGAAATAAGAAGTTCTTTTATAAGTAAAGGATTCCTTACAAATTAAATATTTAAAGGGCCTTTGGAATATTAATGTGACCCTAATGAGATGTAAATAATAATACTGATTACTAAAATTACCCATTAAAGAATTAATAAAATTTATGCATTTTATAAATGGTAATATAATATAATTATATCATAGTATATGTAAATAAATGTTTGAAAATTTATTATTTAAGTGGTGATATTTTTAAAAAAATTAAGAAATTATTTTCAATTATATAACTAATATATATTTTTAAAAGAATAATTGTATTCATAAAATTCAATCATAAATTGATATTTAGTTATCATATTATTATAGGTAAATTTTATGATATATTATGTAATTTTTCATTTTTTATAAAATTAGTTATAATTTTAAAATTGGTATTTTCCAACTAAATAATGATTTTTTTTAAATTAAATTTCTAATATTTATTAAATTATTTTTATAAAATCGAGTCCATCTTTCAATTATATAGATTTTTTAATGGTTAGGGTGAATTTTTGGTATTTTTTTGAAATACTTCATTATTTCGTGAATTATGATAAACGATAATTTAGTATATTACATTAAAATTTAGTACACTATTTATTTGATTTATCACTAATGTAAAAATTCATAATCTCTTTAATACATTAATTATTTTATTATATATAATTCTAATGATTAGACTATTCATAGTATTGAGACAAAATAATAAACTAATGAAAAGAATGATGAGAAAATACCCATCTCCACCCCAATAAATACTAACCCTCATCAACTCTTCTCCTCGTACCATAAAATCTTTGATATTTGGCCAAATTATTCCTAATAATCTTCCCAAGACCCTCCCCCAGGTTCTAGAGATTTTGTTCGCATCAAATGACTACATAATGTTTCCGAAAGGAGGCTCTAAAGAAGAAGAAATCCAAGAGGAAAATTCATCTTTCATTTTCATTTAATTTCATTTCAAGATTTTTCTTATTAAATAATAAATTTACATCATTAAAATTGTATAATAACTCAATTAACTCACATATAAGGGAATTTTATTATTCTAATGGATTAATTCATCAACAAAATTCATAGTCTCTATATTTCTTTCAAAAAATGAAATCATTGTTTGTGAGGTGTTAATTTATTTCCTTCAAAGATGAAAAATTGTAATTATCCATATTCTTGTCATAAAACCAATTTTATGGTTAGAAAAAATAATTATATATTTATTAAATCTTATTTAATGTTCTATAATTATGTTACACACCAAAATGTTAAATAATAAAATTAAACAAGTCTGATGTGAGTGGAACTGTCCAAAATAATTTGAAAAATTATCATTTAATATTTATATAATTATTCATCATAATAAAATATATGAAATTTATTTTTATGATAATTTAACCTTTTTTCATTTTTAAAGTATAATTTCAATTATGGTGGTTTTTGGATATCATATGATGTCTTTTTAGGTGGTGGTAGGGATAGTCCATGGGAAAGTGATGGGAATTTGAAATTCAAATCCTGATGGTTTCACACCTAATAATGTTCCTAAAACCACTAGGAAAGTGTTTGATGGAAACATTTTGTTTGGAGAACTTCATCCCCTACCTAAGTCCCTTTTTCTGGTGTTTTTCAATCTCGAATGATTTATTCCTTTGGTCAAAAGGCTGAGATGACACTGATGGAGCTGACCCCAATGAATTCTTCATGATAGTTTGATTTCATTACTTTATTTTAGTTGATCCTCTCAAGAGAGCATTTGAATCCTTCCCCTGTCTTTTCTATTTATATAATATTTCTTTTAAATCCTTAATGAAACCCGTTTTCCCAACACATGTTTTCCTAAGGGTACTTCGTAGATGCTTTAGAAGAAGTCATTACCCGAAGGGGTGGTGATAGATATATGGTGATCTCAGAGTTTACCTCCTATAATTTTTCTTGTTTTCATTTTGAAAGAGGGGGTGAATATATGTTTTAATTCATATCCTTCATCTAAAAGATTCTCCATGTTATAAGAATCATATGCCCTATTAATGAATAATATCATCACTCTAAAGAAGGTTTTTTCAAAATGGGGTTTTTCCGGATTAGTAACTCACTCTATGTCGAAGGTAGCCTATAACTATTTACCAATCTGAAAAGAAAATACATATATCTAGAGGGAAAAAACTCTATTTAAATGCTCTCTTGGATCATTTAAATTTTCTATCGCGTGAGGGAACATGCAAAGTATGCCTTTATTTCTATTTAAACATTTAAATACCAATATTTGATTATTTTCATCTAAGAACAAAAGAAGTAATCAAACATGATTAATTATTTTGAAAAGAGAATGTGTGATAAGTTCCACCTAAACAATCCACACAAGAATCAAAACATCTGGATTTTTTTTGAAAAGGAACATGAAAGTAGAATTAATCAATGAAATGTCCCAATGTATCACTGTGAAGATCATGCTCAAAATAACTAAAGATATGTTTCCCATTATTTAATCCAATGGTGTCCCACAAGGAATACTGGTTCGTTGGGAGTTTTTGGATTCATTTGATTCTCACATCATTCCTTGGTTCATCAGTGGAGATTTCCACACTATCGAGGATAATTTTGAAATGATAAGAGGATATCGCATTTATAAAAATGGTATGATTGATTTTAAAACCTTATTTACAAACCAAGGGATATTGGATTTGGGTTTTAATGTGGATAATATACATTGTACAAAAACTACAAGGGTAACAATCATATTTCGAGAAATATTGATAGATTCCCATCTAGTCTACAAATATTAGACACCTTGTCATAGATATCCATTTTCCAATTGAATCATTCTTTATCATATCATGCTCTACTGCTGCTGGTGTGGAGAAGAGCCAAAGTCGATACTCAACCTTTCTTGTACTCCACCAATTGGCATCAGCTATATGATTTTATCAAAAAGTTGAAGAATTCATATGTCAAAGTAGAATTAGATATATCATGGGATATTATTTCAAGGCATGCAAGGTGTATTGGGAAGGATATCAGTGGTTGGTTTCTAAATAATAGAAAATTTGCATAATAGAGTGGAGTAAATTCAAGAATATATTGACACGATGGAGTTGGAACGTTAGAACATATAAGATAAGGTAATGTTCAATATTCTCTATAAAAAATGCATTTTTTGGCTGAGAGATTTTTTGATATCAAAAGGTCTTATAAAAAATATAGAATTAGATGTCTTAAATAAGTAGACTGTAACAGATCTTATTTCTACGCATTCTTAAAGAATATTAAAAACATGAAAATCAATCTCAGTCTGGATAATGTGTCCTACACTTCAGAGGTGACTGTGGAAGGGAGTTTGGCTCTAGAACATTTGGAAAGGATGATGGGAGGAGCTAATACTAGTAGAGATAAGAAAAACGGTCTGACTGAAGGATAATATGATTTATGGGCTGTTTACAAAGGCTTATATATTTATAATATAATGAATCTTTAAGGGATATGCCTAATATAGAGGATACTCTACAAAAAATTCATAGCATATCTCTGGATAGCACTATATGCCCAGATATCTTTCCAGGGTCTTTCTATATGGATGTTTGAAACATTATGGGGGTTAAAGTTATTGAATAATTCATGATTTTCTTAGAGTGGTTCTCTCTATATAAGTATAAGTTCCTCTAGAGTGGTTGTTATCCCAAATTTCAAGGACCCATCGTGACATAACCATTATAGTCCTATTTTATTTTGTAATGTCTCTTATAAAATCCTTGCTAGTCTTCTTATTAGGCGATCAATTAATGTGCTTCCAATAATTTTTTCTCAAGGCCAACATTGTTTTGTGAAAGGAGAAAACATCCAAGTGGAAATTATCATTTCCAAATAAATGGTGGAATATTTCAAAAATAGATTAACCATTTTCAATGTCATTTTCCATGTGGATATTTAAAATTTTTATGAGAAATTAGAATGGATTTTCATTATCCATGCTATGTGGAAAATTGTATTCCATGAATTATTCTACAACCTATGCTTTTGGTGTTACTCATCTCCATGGATCATTATATATATTATGGGAAAGGGTTTTTACTTCTTCAAAATTTTGTGCTGAGTGTGACAAGAATGTCATTTTTCTTCCAACATCTTTATTTTGACCTAGTATGCAATTTATAGAAATCTCCATTGGTTCGTGAGTTATAGAGGGATCATTTCATATCATAATAAATATATGGATGGTATTATATCACACCTCTTGTTTGATATCAATATTTCTATTTTGATTAATATATGAAGAAGATATCTCCATGAACTCATGCATCATCTATCGATTTATGGCGACCGAACCAGACAAAATATTAACCCATAGAAGTAGTGCATCTTTATTTTCAAAAAATGATCAGGTAGAAGAAGGGGGAAATAAAAGAAATTATTGGAATTAGAAGGAATAATATCCTATTATTTTATCTTGTGGTGATGATATCTAATGAATTCATCATGAAAAATATCTTCGATCATACCATTAAAAGAATTATGGGGAGTATTTTTAACTATAAGAACAAATTTTTATCATTCGGCAGATTTGTCACCATCATCAATCAATTTTTAACCTCTATTATGAATCATATTCTCTCAACCATTAATCCTACCAAAGGGACCATTAATAATATGTATAAAATCATGAAATAAGTATTGTGGGATTCCAATCATATTACTCATTAGCTATATGATTCATGGAACCTATGGAAAAATTGGTTGAGGATGGAGGTATCAATTTACAGGATGTGGCAGAATCCATGCATGCAATGAAAGCCAGGTTTTCATGGGATTTAATCAAGGATGATTCGTTATAGTAAATTTCACATGGAAAATATATTGTGAATGTTTGGAGGATTGATATAACCAATGATCCAAACTTTTGAAACTAGAAAAATGTTTGCCTACGCACCTGGAATTTCTTCAAGATGAAACACTATGGATTGTATGGAGAGAATATATTAATTTATGAGAGAAAAACTAGGCTTTTGGGAAGAATCATTTTCCTACATATACAATGCTTAATATCTCATTCATAGAGGCATGTATCTATACCATTTTTTTGGAGTCGGTCCTGAGAAAATGAAAAGATTAACATATTAAAATTTATTTTTATGAATGAATTTTCATATAGATGTCGGTTCATGTGTTCAGGTTCGGGTAAATTAAATGAAAATGCTTCTAAATTGATGCACATTTCATTGTATGTTTATTATGGGTTGGATACTTAATTATGGTGTAATGAGATCCCCACTAGAATTAACATCCATGTATAAAGGTGCTGAATATTGAAATCTCAACAGAAGATAACATTCCAAAGAATTGAATTTCGTTGGCTTCGCATTGTTTTTTTTTGTGATAGAGCAGATATTGAGAAAATCCTTAATCACTTTTCCAAGAGAAGATTTTAGGTTAGTCTACAGTCATCTATGGTTCATTAGGGGTGCTCCAACATTGAAAATTTCTCCATGCATGACTCCACCGTCAACTATTTTCTGGGTTTGTTACATAAATACATTGAGATCAAGACTCAAATTATTATTTCCACCTCTATTTATTAGACAATATATGAAGAGAGGATTCATGTGAGGATGAGTAAACAACACTAGATTTATTACCTATAGGTAATAATGAATGTTTTGATCAATGACATGGGATCGATAATTAATGTAGGAAAAATGTCGCACATGATTTTTAAATTTCTAATCATATCAGTCATTATAGAGAATTCTCATAGTCTATGGGTTATATATTTCCCTCCCACAAATCGTACAAAACCCAACATGGATGGATCCATCATGAATGGAAAAATGAGAGGCCAAGGACTGCTCAAATATTTAAGATAGTCTTTTCACATTGTATTTAGTAAATTTTATGTTCTAGGGAACTCATTGAGTGTGGAAGTGAGAGCACTTCACATTGTAATAATGATATTCAAGAGATGTGGTCTATAGAATTTCGAGGTTGAGTCAGAATCTGAGGTGTTTATGTGTACTATTAAAGATAAAGTAGTCCCTCTTGTGATCAGATATATATATTTTTAAAATTTTAAATATTAACCAATCTTGTTGGAATTTCCCACCATATATGGAGAGAGTCAAATTTTGATGCAGACACACTATCTGGAAGTATAATGGTAAAAGAATCTCTGATTATTAAAATCATTCTAGCTTATATTATACTTCAATGAATGATATTTTTTCATGTGTATTCCCTTGGACATCACCACTTTATTCCCCATGATATTTTCTATTTTTTTATTAGTGGTCAATTTATCTCATCCAATAATAAAAAATCAATCTTCAATCAGTCTATACTCCAACATAAGTGAAACAATAATAAAAACTATGAAAATGAGCACTCCCGATTGATGCAATTGATCACCATAAGACATAAAATAGTAGATAAAATAACATAATTAAATTATATCCAATCAATTACATGTATAAAATTTATTTGATTTATCAATTAAGGAAAATAAATGTATTATTGACGATATAAAAATTAAGTGGAGAACCATTTCAGACATAATGTAAGGTATCAATTCCAAACTGTTGTATTTCTTTGGGTTATATTTTCCTTATATATACCCAATTACAATCTTATTTTTTATATATTATAAATTATATTTATATTTTCAAAAAACATATATCAAAATCATAAATTAATTCATTTATGGGGTAATATATATTTTAAGACGGTTTCCTTCTCATGTATTTCAAAAAAGAAAACCTGATTCATGGGAACTTTCAAGTTTCTTACTTCCTTTCATGTTCACTCCATAATCATTTTTAAAAAAAATGGTTTTTATAAAATCACTAATTTTATCATGAAAATATTAGGGTTCATTTCTTATTATGTGAAAGCAATCATGCCACTTCTTTTTAATTACTCATTAATATTTTCCCTTAAAACTGCACTAAGTTGGAAAATTTTATTGTTTCCTAAACACTCTTTTAAAATTATTTCACTTCATTTGGAAACCATTTATCAATTTTCATTAATATTTTCTGTTATGAATATCCATATATATTTAAAATCTATTCTTTTATAGACACATTTATGATATTCTCATTTGTTATTCCATGTGAACTGATTTTGATACCCATTTTTTTATATGGGTAACCCTTATATTTATTCTTCATATGTCACACATATTCCTGAACACGTTATGATGGGTGAAGCAAGTTTGGACTCCAATGAATTGGGTGATATTAAGTCTCATGACACGTTATGTTGGGATATGAATTAAACCAGATCATTTTATGGGACTTCATCCAGAATGTCATATGTTTTTCATTATTATCCTTAACACATGTTTATGTCATCATGTTTTGCATTTCCACATTCCTATGATTCCATGATTATGTGTTACCCGGTTATAAATTTTATTCTTACTTATATTTATTCATGTTCCATGTCTTTATGTCATCGTGTTATTTTATCAAACCAATGTGCTATGTTTCATTCCTATTCTTATTCCCATACTAGTCTATTTAGATGAACACTTTTTTTCATGTATTCCCCAGGTTATCCTATGAAAATATAGGGTCTAAAGAAAAGTTAATAACTCATTACATATATTAAATAAAATATATTCTCTTGATGTATAATTATGAACCTAATTTCCCAGATATAATAGACATTATGATCATTGGCAGGTAATTGATGTATATTTATGTCTAAAAACATGTAATACTATGTGAAAAATGCTATAGTTACTATAGTTTGTATCAAATAAAGGTCTTGTTATTTTTAGAGATTAAGAATATAGTAATTTAGTTGGAAACCTAGTAATATGAATATATTTGAGAAAACATGGGTAAATTTTGGTAATTATAGAGTAAATGTTTAGAAAGAAAATATATCTATGTATGGATACTAGCATTTTATTTTGTTCTGGAAAATATAAACCATGGAGTAACAACTCCAACATGGTGTTCCGAGCCTAACTCAAGGAAACCTAGTTCATGACACCTAGCCTTTCTACAAACCTGTTTTGACACAAATGCGGGGTATTTTTTGATAAATTCATAATTTTATTATAAAATATTATAAAGGTAACAAAAGACATCCCATTAGAGTATATATAAGGA
This sequence comes from Viscum album, assembly GCA_963277665.1. Lineage (NCBI taxonomy): Eukaryota > Viridiplantae > Streptophyta > Magnoliopsida > Santalales > Viscaceae > Viscum > Viscum album. The sequence continues at coordinate 259,965,450 of OY728164.1, read as the reverse complement.
AATTGATCATGGGTAACCTAGATTTTTTCCAAAGGAATCACATATTTATATATTCTTTCCATTTATGGGTTTATCCTTTTATTTTAATTGTTTTATTTTTATATGATTTTTAGATTTGTGTTCAAGCCCCCTAATTTTAAATTACTTTTCTTGGTAAATTGTATAAAGTAAAATAAAACATTACAACAATAAATGAGATTGGAAATGTGTTGATTTCCGTAATGATATGACAAATATAATTGGAAATGGATCTCAAAAACATAGGACACTACTTCCTTAGGTTTCTCAATTTATGAACATTAACTTTAATTTTTTATAATTTCCTACTTCTCCCAAGAAATATCATGTTATCGTCAAATCCATTATGTGGAAATGGACTCCCATAATTAGTGTATCATCCAAACCAATACCCAATGATTAATGGATTAACCCCATTAAGACGAGTTTATATATCCACCGGTGCATAGATAAAGAGAATGTTATGCTAGAGATCTGTCATTTTGATGAGGAATTAGATCGGTGGTGGACACTGATAAATAAAAAAATTAAAAATGAGGGAATTGAATCCATGGAATTAAATGATTTCATGAAAATATTTTTTAATAAATATTTTACCTAAATCCTTCATATCATGTTTTAAAGGGAATTCCTCAGACTAAAGAAGAAGGATGGAAATTATATTGTGATGTATAAAGAAAAATGAGAAGGCAAGAATGATTTCTTATTGTCTTTGACGTGAACACTAAAATAAAGTTCAATCACTTAATTAGTGGACTAAAGATGATTCTATGAAAAGTGTTATTGATTCAAAACTTTGACAACTACTAGGAGATTTCTCGTTGTTCCCATGAGGTTGAAATGGAGATTGGATACTCTCAATCATCTCATTGGCCGACATGAAAAATGTGGAAAACGTAGTTTATTTTTTGTGATAAATCCCATGATAGAAAGAAGACCATATATCCCACCTTCCAAAAATGTGGTAGGAAACATCATGGAAACTTCTTAGATGAATCCAAAAGATTCATGAAATGAATAATATAAGGGAATATTTCTAATAACTATCAAATGGATATTAATAACCCCACTAAAGAAAAATAATAAAGGGAATTTCACATCCACACTCAACCTGTATTGTGTTGTTTCAACTACAATTAATGTGTGAACTATGTAAACCATTTCCCAATGCCATGAGTTGTTAGAAGAAATCCAAAAAAACCTCCAAGGTATAAAGGAAGGGAATATGATATCAATACTACAGATGTGGAGCCTAAAAATTATTAGGTGACTCGTACACTAATTTTTAATTCATGAATAGAAATATTACCATTTGATTATAGTTCTAGGAATTCTTTCATATCATTAAATTTTAGTAAACTATTAAATCACCACTAAGAAAATTGGAGGTTGAGTTATTAATTATTATAGATAATTGGTAAATTATTGAATCCAATGTTTATGACTCTTCTCCAGTTAATGATTTTTGGACTGATCCTCCTTGAAAATATTGTCACATTCATTTGGGTAGAATTTTATTCTATATTGCGAATGTGATGGACATCTTTATCTAAATACAAAATAAAATATTTGGAATGGGAGATCACTCTTCACATCCTAATGCATCCTCAAATTCTGTAAAAAAAATAGTAGGAGGATGAATCTTCTTCAAAATCATTATCTCAATTTTGGATACTATTTACTTATGATCTATCATATCTATATCAAATGCTTGAGAAAAGTGAGAGAATATTTCTTTATTAAATGATAGTTGTGAGGTATTATGCTAATGTATACCCTGAAAATTTCATGGCCATCTTCTGGATCAAAAGGTTGAGTTTCTATTGAACTTATTCGAGGATCTCTAACTATTCAAATGACACCATTTAGAATGAACCATGTTGATTTGGAAAAATGAATGAAAAATTTATAGTAGAATCTTGATAGGTGTTGTTTAAGACTGAGTGGTTCTCCATGGGGTGCATAGGTCCTATTTTTAATGAAGAAGGATGAATAATAGTTCTTATGCATTAATTTTCATGAGTTCAAAAAAATCATGATACTGAACAACAGTCCCCATCCATGGATTGATGATATGTTTTTTCAGCTACATGGGGCTAGTTATTTCTCAATCGGGGAACATCTTTTGGGATATCACTAATTAATGGTGAGTAAATAATATATTCCCAAAAATTTCTTCTAAATAAGATATGGAAATAATGATTTCCTAGTGATTTACTTCATACTCTCTAATGATCCAACAATTTTTGGTATATAATGAATAGATCCTTTAGAGATTACATTGAAAAAGTTTTGGTATTATTTATTGATGATATTATGATATAATCGATGTGTAGGGAGGATCATGAAGAGTATTTGAACACTGCGAGAAAAGAATTTGTGAAGGGAGAAATGTTTTAAAAAGTACAGTAAATGTTTGTTATCGATAAAGTAAGTATCATTAATGGGTTACATTATCACTAGAAAATGAATATACATCGACCCTATGAAGACTATATAAATCTAATAATGGCCCAAGATGACATCTATAATGTATATCTTTAGTTTCCTTGGTCTACCTGGGTATTACCAATGATTTACTTCTTACGATTTTCGATCCCACTAACCAATCTAACATGAAATGTAGAAAAGTTTTTTTGGACAAGTGAATGTGAAGACTGTTTTAATGAGCAATAAAATAGTCTTATCACTACAATCATGCTCACACTACCAAAAAGTGGGGAAATATTTGTGATATAAAAGGACGCCACAAGGAACGGATTAATCTATGTTTTGATGAAAAATGATAATGGGATATCTTACACCTCAAGGAAGTTACAAATACATGCGAAAAACAATCCCATTTGTGATATGGAGTTAGTAGTTGTGATATTTATCATTAAAAATATAGAGGCATTATATATATGGGTAGAAGTGTAACGTATATACTGATCATAAGAGGCTAAAATATACATTCACACAAAAGGAGCTTAATATGTGGCATTGAAGATGGTTAGATATCATCATGTATTAAGACTTCTAAATCCATTTCCATCCTAGTAAGTCAAATTAAGTTGAGGATTATATAAGTATAAATGATCATGTGACTTTATAAATGATGTTAATTAATAAGGATCCACACTTTTTATACATTAAAATTATGGAAATGGGAATCATTATGGAATGAAAACTATCAGTATTTAATCAATTTATTTCTCAACCATCACTTAGGGAGAAAATAAAGGATGCTCAAAGATGTGATTTAGAAATTTTGAAGATGGTGGAATCAATGAGAAAATACAAAACCATATTTTTCAAAATGGATGAGAAAGGATTCATCATATTTTATTCTTGAAAATGTATTCCATCTAATCCAAATATAAAGAAGTATATTATGAAGGAAACACATAGATAAATCATATCTATTCACCTAGGGAGAACAAACATGTACTAAGATCTCTAAGAGAACTAATGGTCAGATGATATGAAAAAAAATAGACTGTTTAATACACATCAATGTTCCTAGTATGATAGTAAGTTAAGGTCGATAGGAGCATGTCTATTATAATGCAACATCCACTACCCATATGAACATGGATGTGGGACAACATTATCATGAAATTTTTCACTCATAATATATCCATAGGAAACAATGGTATAAGGGTTTTTGTGGATAATATTATAAAGAAAACTCACTTTATCACAATTAGGGAGGATTTTTCAATAGTGTAAAATTATTGAAAATTCATCAAAGAGGTGGTAGGGTTTAATGGAGGAAACTATCTATTTTATCTGATCGGGATCTGATAATTGCGGTAATTTTTTGGAAAAGTTTCCAGTATGCTCTGAGCACTATACCAAGCTTCATTATAGCCTATCATACTTAAACTGATGGAGAATATGGTTATACTGTTCAAAAACTGGAAGACATCTTGAGAGAGTGTTCTATAGACATCAAGGTGGGATGGGACCAACATCTACCTCTGGTCGAGTTATCTTATAACAATGGATTCCACCCAAGAATCCAAATACCTTTTTATGAATTTATTTATGGGAAATGATGTAGAACCCTGAAATCCTAGGATGAAGTTAGTGAATGTAATCTTCTTGGACCTGAAATGATTAAATAAATCATTGATAAAGTGAAAACCATTAAGTATCACATCAAGGAAGCTCAAGGTGAACAGAAGAGATATATAGACATTCATTAATGAGACCTTGACATTAAGGTCATAGGCATTGTATTCATCCACACATCTCCATGGAATAGAATCATGTCATTTAGAAAAAATGAGAGATAAGTCCTTGGGACATCATCCCCTTTGAGATTATTGATCATGTTGGGGTTTTGACCTATCCACTAGAACATCCACCTACCAAGTCTTATGTTCATGATGTATTCCATGTATCCTCTTTGAGGAAGTACATACCTGATCCTATATATGTACTAAATTCAAGGGGTGTATTGTGGGAGAATAATCTATCTTTTGAGGAGAATCTAGTGAAGATCTTGGATCGTAGAGATAATGTACTAAAAATTAGACAACTCACCTAGTCAATGTAATATGGAGGAACTAGAATTACGAAGAGGAAACATGGGAACCCAAGAGGCGATGAAGTCGAAGTACAATCAGTTCTTTTCACCATTGTATGTAAAATAAAAATTTGATGGAGATATTTATTAAGGGAGGAAGAATGTAACGACCGAAAAATTTTATCAATTCAAATTCCATTTTACTAATTACATAATATATTATAAGTCACATTAAATCACGTAAATAACAAAATAAAAATATTATAAATGAAATATTAATGAAATTATAAGTATTTCTAGAAGATAACGAACCTATAATAATTAAATAATAACATAAACATTAAAATAATATTGTAACATATAGGACAAATAATCCATACAATGGAATAGTTACCTCAATTATGAATGTATATATAAAATTTAGGTATCTTATATATTGTAATATGATATAATTATATCATAGTTGTGTAAGTAAATATTTTTGATTTTATTTATTATGTTTTGATATTTATAGAACACATAAGTTTTTATTTTCATGTTTATAATTAATATATTGTTTTAAAAGAAACATTATATGAATAAAATTTACTCGTAAATTAATATTTAGTTATCATATTATTATTTCATAATATTATGAGACCTCACGTAATTATTCAAAATGTTATAATATCATTTATAATTTTAAAATTATCATTTTCCTTGTAAGTCAAGATTGTAACTAAAAATTAATTTATCATATTGTGAATATTATTTTTATAAAATATATTTTATTTTTAAATTCTTCAAAATAATAAATGGTTCGGAAGAATTTTTGGGATTTTTTGAAATCCTTGAATTTTTTGTATGTGGTGAAATATGGTAATTTACATTATATATACATCATAAGATAAATATATTATTCCTTTAGTCATCAATATTTTGAGAAAAATAATCTCTAAATTTCCTTTGTTATTTTTTTGTATTTTGATATTATGATTAAACTATTCAATTTCTTGAACTGAAATAATTATCAAATATATAAAATAATGAGAAAACACCCCTCTCATCCACTATAAGTACCACCTCTCACCAATACGTCACCTCACACCATACAAGATCTGAGACTTTTTAAAATCCATCTCAATAATGTTACCAAGACCCTCCCCCATTTCTAGGATCTATTGGTCTCATCAAAAGACTAAAACCATTTTCTAATGGTGGCTCTCAAAGAGGATAAATCAAAGAGGTAAATTTCTATTTCCTTGACTTTTATTTTCTTTTCATGTTCTTTTTTAATTATATCATTACCTCCCCTCATAAAAATGTGATGATAACTTCAGTTACCCATATATACTATATTTTTTATTATTTTAATATAATAATCCTTCATTATTCCCCCAACATCACTTTTTTCCAAAAATGAAAATTTCATTCATGAGGTGTTGATTTATCACCTTCATGGGTGAAAATCATTCGTTTCACATTAACATTTTCCAGGCTGACCATTAAACCATTATTATGGTTAAAAAAATTATTATCTATTTATAAAACACTATTTAATGTTCTTGAATCATTTTATACACATTATGTAAAATAATAAAACAATACAAGTTTGTTGTGATCAAAAGTATTCCAAAATAATCCAAACAGTTATCATTAATTAGTTACCTAATGATTCTTCCACATAGCATATGAAAAAATGATTTACAATATCATTTGTACTTATTTTTTAGTAATAACATTTAATTTAAATTCTATATAATTATCTGCATTTCATATGAACTTCATACTCATACACAACCGAACCGATCATGAAACTATGAAAATGAGAAATCGTGAGTAATGAAATTGAACACTATAACTCATCCAAAAGTACACTAAAAGTAAAAAAAATTATAACAAATAAATAACATATATAAATTTTTATGGACCTTCTAGTTAGTGTGTCTAGTTAGATTATTGAGGTCATTAAAATCTAGTGCATAACAGTTTCAGAAAAAAGGTAAGGGATCCATTCCGAACCTGCCTATTTCCATCGGGTTACGTTTTATTTTTATTTACCCATTCTAACTCTTATTTATTGTAACTCCCTGGCCCCAGTTACCTAGATTCAGGGCATTATTACATAACATTGGCATGATATAAGGAATCATGTCCTGACATACTGATCAGTTTTATAGCCTTTGAAGTACTAGATACATTCATAAGTTTTACATTACATCATGAAATAAAAACAACAACAACATTTTCCCCATTTTTGAACACACTTGTATCCTTTTTATATCCCTCTAGGTCAACCATAAAATAATTCTTCACATCTTGGGAAAAATAAAACATAGAAAGAACTGAGATCATATGCTTAGCAAGGATTACAATATAGCAGAAACATTCATAAATAAGCAAAAAAAAAATTAAGGAAATGTATTAGACTAAATCAAAAGCCTTTTAAACATAAACATAAGCATAATATAGAAAATATTAAATCAAGTAATTCCATTTACCTATTGACATGGATATTCTACGAGTCGAATAATCACCTGAAATATCAATAGCCACTTTCATAATGATGAAATGCATAATGCTAGACTTCATAACCACATAGTCAAGTCCTTATGCCAATACTAAAAATAATATTATTTCAAGGCCCTATAACAAGATACTAGATTGTCTAATGATACCTACCGATGCATCGAGGATCTATAGTGGGCTCCACCCATCACTTACTATGTCCATTGCATCCATAAAATGAATGGTTTTAAACATAACATAAACATTCGTATTAAAACTAGAATACAAAATGTCACCACTTTATCCATAAACCATGAATGGTATAAAAATAACACATCCATAGTAAAAAATATCACAAAAACATCAATACAATATGGAAGTTTTGTATCATATTAAATAAACTTCAAACATGCTTAGAATTCATCAAAGGATGTTGACATAGATGAAATCAAAACTTTTTTTAGAGAAATATCTCTTTCTATTTTGAAATCATTTAAAATTTATAAAATTATAAAATAAAACAATTTTTTGAAAATATTCTTATAAGAGTTTATGGGAAACTTTGACGAAATTGTAACGGTGCACAATAGCAGCACCATCCATATAAGTTAAAAAAATAAATTCTTACATTAATATTATCGAAAAGTCCCTAAAGTACCTTGTTTGGAAAATGATGGAAAAATTACATTCAAAACATATAAAGTCAAATTATTGTATAAATTACGTAGAAACATTATCTAGTAAATAGTAAAAATGTTTTGAAATACATTTTTATAAAAACACGAATGTGGACGATAAAGTGGTCCCAGTAGATACTAATGTAAAAAGAACATCGGATAATAAAGAGATTGAGAAATTAAACCTTACCTTGTACTTTTCCCTTATATATGGAATATTAACCTATTGTATTATAGTTAAAACATTTTTATTAAATTATACATGAACTATATACATAAATATTATATCATATATGATCTTATAATATTTCTTTGTTAATAATATTTTAGTAGTATCATCGTTTCAGGTGTTAACTGATTCGTTTTTTTAAATGCTAGGTTAAGTAAGACATGTTTTTTAAGAATAGGATGTATTAAATTCATATAATAAATGATAATATGTTTTTTAATGTTATTTTTAATCATAAAATGAAAATTATTGTTGAATTATTACGATGGGGAAGGAATCTAATCGCATTCGTGGAGACAATAATCTTTACATACGCACGAGCTACAATGTCATTATATTGATGGAGAAATAGTATGTTATTTGATGTTATATCATATATAAAAATAATTAACCTATTATATTTATTGTTTACATTAGTTATACTCATTATTATACCCATCCAAATAATGAAGTGTTTGAATAACAAACAACACCATGACATGGATAAGGTAATCCGTACGTACGCATATATAGTGACTTTTTCAGTTATAGGATGGATAGAATAATGAATATGGTTATACCATTTTTATAATAACATCCCAGTATATAGAAGATATTGGAAATATTACTTTTGAATGAAAACAACAAAGAAAGAGGATGTAGACGAAGATAAGAACTTCAAAGAGGTGATGAAATATTTATCTCTTCTTCGGGTTCTTCCTTTTGATTTGATCAAAAGGGCTCCATAGGATGGCTTTAAGATCAATGTAAGGACTTTATAATTAAGGGAGGAAAGTTCAAAGGATATTTGTTCATGGATTGGCCGAGCCAAAAGGCTTTGGAGATGTGAAATTTTGTGAAGGGGAATTTCCCTTTTATAAGACATGTGAGAGTCAGTTTAAGAAAAAACATGAAATATTATTTTATAATAAAATAATTTTCAGTATATAATGGCCCCAAATTGAAATATTTAAAGGTGAATTTTGGGATTGGTCGAAGATTCCTCAACCAGTAGGTTTTAGACAGGTTTAGTTAATAATATTAACCTTATCTTTTATATTTAACTCTTTGTTAAATAGTTTTACATTACCATGTCTCTTTGTATTTTTATATTATATGGTTAATAAACATACTATAAAAAGAAAAGCTAACCCCGTGTAGTTTATTATTAATATATATAACTTTATCTATGTTCTTTGGCCTAACCATATATTTTTATGAATATTATATCAATTAATAATATAATATTTGTTTTAAAAACACAATTATGTCGATTTCCACACTATTTAGTATTTTATTTTTTTAGATGCCATAAAAACATTAACCCTTCGAGTAAAATTTATTTAACCAACCCTAATATGTCATGTTATCCTAGAAAATTAGTGTATTTCATCAAAAGTTTAAATTTACATTTATTTGGATATTTATAATATCAATTATTTTAATATTTCATTAATAAGGTAATTGATGCATCATTATGGTGTCATAATTAAATTATATTATATAATGGATAAAAATTATAAATAAAATACAATTATGTAGGAAATATTTTTATATTTCTGATTAGTATTTATAGTCGAATTTCTATTATTTTTAACCCTATATTAAGAATTTTTTAGTTATTAAATGTTGAATTAAACTCTTTTAACACTTCTTTAAATAAAATAATAATAAATGTCATAATCTTATTCAAGTGGTCCAAAAAGGATCGTATTTTATTCCTAAGGATTTTTTTGGCTGAATTATACTTATCCAATATTATTAAGAAAATATGTTAGGGTAATTCTGATATCATTTATTCCCTTAAATACCCTATTTATTTTTAACCATGGTAAATTAAAGTCAAAAGTTACTATTCACAAAAATTATTTTCATCTTATTGAACCACATTTCCCTTATTGATATTAACTGTTTCTTTTAGAGTTTTGAAAGACATCTCATAGAATTGGTAAATTATGTTTTATACAAATTTGCAAATGCTCCTAGAAGTTGTGTAAAAGACGGTAAAATGATTGATAAAATTTTATATATTTAAACTTATTATAAAATGACTTCAATGAATCATGTTGAACATATATAGGTATTATGTATCAATTTTTACCGAAAATAAAATAACTAATTATTTAAATAAAAAGTCTGTTTTAACCAATAACACAGTGTTTTTTCACTATTCATAAAAAATTGAATGTTTTCAGAAAAATACCAAAAATTCACCCTAAGCTAATTTCAATATTAAAAATACAAAAATGAATTCCATTTTGAATGATAAAATGGATAAAATTTAAAAAAGTGGGTATTACTATTCATAACTGCTAGTTTTATTGGTCACGGTGTGTTAGCATCTCGATGTTGCATACAATGAAAGGGATTGAATTATTCAAAGGGAAAAATACCGTGGAATATTGGGGTGTTACATTCTTCCCTAATTAAAATAATTTCATTCTCAAAATTTCTATAATACTACCACACAAAAAGATTCGGGTGGTTCTTCATTATAAGTTCCTCTAGTTCCCACGTTGCCTCTTCCATCTTATGATATCTTCATTGAACTTTTACCAGGCGAGTCGTCCGGTTTCGAAGCACTTGTTCATTTGTATCAACAATTTTGATAGGCTCTTCACAATAAGACAGATCAGGTTCCAGTTCAATTTCCTAATATGTTAGTATATGTGTTGGGTTAGGTGTGTATTTTCTCAATAGTGATATTTGAAACACATCATGAACTTTGGAGAGACATGGATGCTTTTCGAAATGATAAGCTACAAATCCAATTCATTAAGGTCCTATGTGCATGGTACTCAATTTACCCTTCTTACAAAAACGTATAACACCCTTCCATGGAGATAAATTCCTGAAAACATGATCTCCTACCTGAAATTCGAAATCCTTACTCTGGTTATCAGCAAAGCTCTTTTGGCTACTTTGAGCTACTTTGATGTGGGTTTGGATAAACTTCACCATCTCCATTATTTCCTCAACAAGTTTGTGGCCTATGAGTTTTCATTCACTAACATCATCCCAACAAGTTGGTGTGAGACATCTAATTTCATATAACGCTTCATATGGTGCCATCTGAACACTTGAATGGAATATATTGTTATTGGAAAGTTCAAACAAAGGTAAATATTGATCCCACATACCTAGAAAGTCATGTGAGAAAGATCTCAAAATGTATTCTAAGGTTTTAGTAGTCTGTTATGATTGTCCATCAGTTTGAGGGTGGAAGCCAGTGCTCAAATGAAGTTCAGTATCTAGGGCCTTCTGAATAATTTTCTAAAATCGTGATGTAAAATGGGGATCACGATCGGAAACAATCAATAGGGGTACTCCATGATGTCTTAAAACTTCATTAATATATAGTCTTGCTAAACGTTCAAGTTCTAAATCTTCTCTTATAGAATGAAAATGTGCTAACTTGGTAGGACGATCAACAATGTCCCATACTTCATCATGCCTTCTAAGAGTCTTTGGTAGTATCATGAAAAATTCCATCGTGACATCATTCTATTTCCACTCAGGTATGGTAAGAGGTTGCATGAGTCCTCTAGGATGTTGTCTTCTAGCTTTCACTTGTTTGTAAACCAAACATCTCGACACAAAATTTGGAATCTCTCTCTTCATGTTGTCCCACCAAAAATGTTCTTTCAAATCTCTATACATAAATGTGATACAAGGGTTTATAGAGAAATTATACCTATGAGCATCATCCAACAATTCCATTTTTGGAATAGGTATATTGGGAACACAAAGCCTCTTCCAAAATTTCAAAATTATATCTTTATATACAAAGTCGATCAATCTCCCATCATTCACAGCATTAATTTTCTTTTGAAATTCTTTATCATCAGTCTGAGAACTTTTTACCCTTTCTAGTAAAGATGGTTTGGAAAACATTTGAAAAGGAATTGATGTTTCACCTTCCATGGTTATTCCCATATCCATATTTTTTAAATCAATGAAAATATGATTCTTTTCAACTCTTATCTTCTTCAAAACTCCATGATCCTTTCTATTCATATCATCTCCCACCATATTTTCCTTCCCCATGTCATACTGTATAGTGCAATCATAATCCTTCAGTAGTTCAAGCCATCTCTTTTGCCTCATGTTGAGTTCTTTTTGTGAGAAAGTATACTTCACACTCTTGTGATCAGTATAAACCTCACATTGTTCCCATAGAGATAGTATCTCCATATCTTGAAAGAAATGATTACAGCTGCTAACTCAATATCATGAGTGGGATAGTTTTTCTCATTAATTTTTAGCTGTCATGATGTAGAGGAAATAACTCTATCATTCTTCATAAGGACACAACCAATTCCTTTCTCTGAATCATCACTATAAATAACAAACCCATCGATCCATGATGTAAGAGTCAAGATAGTAGCATTAACTAATCTTCTCTTCAGTTATTCAAAATATTCATCACAATCCTTTGTCCAAACAAATTTAAACCATTTATGTGTGATCTTCGTTAATGGGTTATCCAATTGAGAAACATTCTGTACAAAACATCGATAATAACCTACTAAAAAATGGTGTACCTCAGTTATACACATTGGTTCTGGCCATTCTTGGGTTGCCTTTGTCTTATAAGGATCAACCGAGATTCCATCCTTAGAGACAATATGGCCAAGAAAATAAATCTCCAAAAGCCAGAATTCACACTTACTAAACTTCCCATATAATTCATTTCTTATAAGAGTCTTTAGGATAATGGGAAAATTGGTTTTCATGATCTTTGTAGCTTTTGGGTATACTAAGATGTCATAAATAAATACCCCTACAAAGTCATTAAGATATTCCTTCAATACTTTGTTCATTAGATCCATGAAAACAGAGGGTTCATTAGTTAGCACAAAAGGCATTACTGTAAACTCATAATTCCCATACCTAGTTCGAAATGCAATTTTCAGAATGTCATCCTTCTTTACACACAACTTATTTTATCCATATCGAAGTTCAATATTTGAAAAATATTGAGCTCCATGAATTTCGTCGAATAAATCATCAATATGAGGTAGGGGATACTTGTTGTTTATTGTTATAGAAGTGATATCCCTGTATTCAACACACAAACTCATAGATTCATCATTGTTCGTAAAAAAAATTACAGGGTCTCCCCATGTATAAATACTAGGGAAAATAAATCCCTCACAATTCCTCTAGCTGTTTCTTTAGTTCCACTAATTTTGCAGTGGACATTCTATAAGGGTTCTTTGATATGAGCCATGAACCTTGAATTAAATCAATGTAAAACTCAATTTATCATTATGTAGGATGTCTAGGTAAATCCCTTGGAAACACATCAACATATTATTTCACAATAGGTACATCTTCTATTCGAACATTCTTTTCCTCCCCCATAATTATTTCATTCTCATTTTCTCCAATAATTGAATTTAGTAGACCTACTGGGGGTAGATCTAGATAAGAATCAGGTTTTCACGACCTGCCTTCACAAAGATAATGGAAGGGACAGTAGATTTTTTGACCCTTCCTTCTTCAAGTCGAAGGAGAGATAATGACCCCCCAAGACCCACCTTCAATGTGTCATGGAGTGGTGACTAAAACTAAGGGTATAGAATCACACACAAGACGGAATCCATTTCCCATTTTCATTAATAGTATCGGGAGATAAGATAGTAAATCAAAAAAACACCAATAATGGGGGGTAAAAAGTATGCCATAGAAAACCATTTCCATTTGCATGTTACAAAAGTAAATGCCACAAAGTACAAGGAGACTACAATGGTAAAGTACCAAACAAGAAAACAAAACAGTAAATGCAACTGTCCCAACATCCGAGATAGTATGGCCCATCAAAATCCCTAAAGTCCTCATGGAAACATGAAAGAAGTTTTATATACGTAGGGTGATCATACAAGTGTAATAAGTAGGGAAAAACAATGACTCTCGTGCACAAGTGGGGAGGTAGTCTAATGCCCTGTGAGAAAGGAGATAACCAAATCACCTAGTAAGGAAAACTATCCACCCAAGCCTCACCAAGGTACACTACCCAAATAATGCAATTCATATAATGTATAGTAATAGAACATTGATATTTGGGTACCCCACGCCACTTTCCCAGTGGTTATTGAAGACATCCTATGCATCAAACCTCTCCCGCCATTTTCACCACAGTCCCACTGCCACTCCCCTCCCGCACACACCTAGGAAATCAATACCACACATCCCACCCGTAATTACGTGGGGCACAAAAACCACCTGTAACCACACCTTCAAACACTAGGTCCACAACAACCACACCTAACCACACCCGCAAACACCTGGGCTAGAACAACTACCGCCACGCCTGCAGACACCTGGCCCTCATCCCGAAGACTCTTGGGAAACAGCCTTCCCGCACACACCATGGCCAACCACCACAACTACATTGTCCAATGAATCTTGGGCTATAAAGGACCTCATGTCATCACATCCTTCCTGAAGAGTCTTGTGCAATTCAGGAAATGGAGAAGAAAAAGAGCTAATAACCAGCCACTCATAAGAGTGTTTGGTAAAACACCCTCCCCCATGAAATGGGGGTGTTCGTCACTAAGTGCTCAACTTGGGTGGGGCGTGAATAAGAAACATAAGAACTAAAATTATATGTATAGGTAACAAGAACTCATCCCAACCTAGGGTTTAAAAAGACAACCTAGCACAAAAACCCTCATTTCTATTCATTCATAAAAGAAAGGCACAAAACTCATGGCCAAGTCACAACTCATTCCCAAAACCAATTCCCCGTTTAACTCATTCATTTTTCCATGTTCAAGTTATCCCATTTAGGTGAATTATGCACTGCTGTGCAACTAACAGGAATAACCACAATCCAGAGAAAGAAAAAACAGCCAAACATCAATTTAAGCATTCAAACATAGTTCTATTTTGAAGTCACAAAAACAAAGGGATCAGTGAGATCTCTCAATGTAGTGGAACCAAACCAAGCCTTGAGATACCGCACCACACAGCTTCAGATTTACAACCAACAACCATGTAACAATAGAGGATCTCATCCTCATCCACATCAACCCATAAGCATCAAACAAAACAACACACCTACTACCAAAACAGAGTAGGGAAACTTCCAGTTTCAAGCACATAAATCATTAGATTCTTATTTCTGTTGGATACCGGGGTGACCACACAAGGATTGATGTTCACTGGGTATCCATTTTACCAACTGAGTTTAGGTGATTAACCAATTTCCAATATACAATTATTTAATCATCACAGAAGACAAGGGTTCATTAGTGTGTAAGAAAAGACCACCAACGACCATGATTTTCACTAAGCATAGGCCCATATAGTTCACAAAATATAGTACTATAAAAGTGTATAGAAAAATTGTCAAACGCACCCCATCATTCTTTAACAGTCTTTTTATTATCTTTTTTAAGGGTTTGTTCCATCCAGTCCCACAAAAACAGTAGCATACCCACCCCACATGATACACAGTTAGGAGAGACGAAGGAAAAACCCCACTTGGTTGATCGAGGAACAAATTTCTTCTCCAAATTCCAAGAACTGGGTATGTTTGACATGTAGGGGAGAAATTTCAGGGACTCCAAAGGTGAGTAGAAAGGCTCCCGCATAGGTACACCACTTCCTGCGGGAAGGGAAACTCCAAACACACCCGGAAGAAAAGGAGACCAGCCAAGAGGAATAAGAAGAAGGAATTCCGTGTGATAAAAGTATGAGATCTCATTGTTATGGGATATGTAAATTTGAACGACTTTAAAGTCGGATCATGGTTCCCCACATGGTTGGGAAGTTACGCATGACGGAATTAATTTTCATTTAAAAATTATCCTCGGATGGGTGGTCATAACGGCTATGCATTAAACATTTTTCTTTAATCATAATGAAACATGTAACAGGGGAGGATCTGGAAGGTATGGGGAAGGCCGTGCCACCGAGGAAAAACAACATGTTTTGTTAAGTTAAGGGTTGCCCGACTCTTTGGGGATTTAAGATATTATTTATGGGAATTATATGGCTTGAAAGAGGTTATTAAATTATCTTTACGTCAAAAGATATGTTGTGGGAGCGGAAAGGTCGGAAACATGTAGGTGAGGACACGGTGCCACCGTCACGGTGTCAGCCTCCCAGTTCCACCTTCACGGTGTCACCCTTACGGTGCCACCTTGACCAGTTCCACTGTGACTAGTGTGCGACCATCACGTTGTCACCATGACCGGTGCCACCGTCATGGTGTCACCGTGACTAGTGTGCGACCGTGATTGATTCCATCATTTCGGTGGAACCGTGTTTTGGAAAAGTAATGGACTAGGTGGGTCTGGGCCATTACATCAGATACCTCTCAATCTATTCTCGCCCTAGATAATCAAAACTAGACACGAAGAAAATAGGGGTTCCGAACAACCACCTCGAAAGATACATCTCAGGAGTGAGCCTCATCGACATCTAGGAATGCCTATTCCTCAAGTAACAAGGCAACACTCGAGGGTCAAACTAACCAGTAATATGGGTTAGGGAGTTTCTTCCTCCATGTAAATATATTATCCGCTTTGGGTGGCACTGACTCGCCTGCACTGGTTTAATTTCATCCAACTTAATGCGTCTTGATTAGGGATCGGGTTCTCCCCTCCCTATAGTCATAACTCTTCACACACATCCACAGAAAAGGAAAACAACATGTTCCACAGTTAACTAGGTAAAGCGTTCCATCACAAACAAGTAAAAACAAAACAGAACAAAACTCAAAATAGCTCTGGGTACTAGGCACGCATCTGCGTCTCCTGTTCTCAGGTACATTCTTCGAGCCCGCCATGCCTCCACAACACACGAACCAAAATAATGGTCCATACATGAAGCACCTTCTCCTCATGATCCTCGATCCTCACTGGTTATTCCATAAAAGTCACATAATCCTCGATATCCAGTTTTCCCCAGTTGAGGACGTGTGAATCGTCATGTAGATATCATCGGAGCTAAGACACATGATAGCCATCGTGCAGTCTCAGTAGCGGCAGTGGTAGAGCTAGCTGATAAGCCACTTCACTGACCCGCCGCAACACTTAGAATGGTCCAACGAACCTGGGAGAAATCTGCATCCCCTTTCCAAACCTCTATTTCTCTTGCCGAGGGAAGACCTTTAAGAACACATGGTCCCCAACCTCGAACTCCAAGGGTCTCTTCCTATTATCGTCATATGAATTTGGCCGGTCCTAGGCCTCCTTCATCCTCTCCCATATAAGCTGAACCTTCTCCGTCATGCTCCGCACCACCACCAGTATAAGAGCACCTACCTCCCCGAAATCTATCCAACACACAAGTGAGCGACATGGCCTCCCATACAATGCTTAGAATGGATCCATTCCAACAGTAGAGTGATAGCTATTGTTTTAAGAAAACTCCATCAGAGGAAAGTGTCTTTCCCACAATCCCACGGAGTCCAAAATACATGCTCGTAGAATATCCTCCAATGTCTGGATGGTGCGCTCTGTCTGTCCATCTGTCTGGGGGTGGAAAGTAGTGCTAAGATGTAGATGGGTGCCAAAATCATGTTTCAATCATCTCCAGACCCGTGAGGTAAACCGTGCATCCCTATCTGAGACTATGGATCTTGGGACTCCGTGAAACCGCACCACCTCATCCACGTACCTTTGTGCTAAGTTATCCACTGTACCCAACTCCTTGATTGCCAGAAAGTGAGCTGATTTTTTCCACCGGTCCACCACTACCCAGATAGCATCGCAGACTCCTTGAACCTTGGGTTGCACTGTGATTAAATCCATCAAGATGTCATCACTCTTCCACTCAGGTACGTCTAAAGGATGCAACAAACCACTTGGAACACGGTGTTCAACCTTCACCTTCTGACACACCAGGCACCTAGACACGTACTCTGCTACCGCCCGCTTTACCCCAGGACAACAAAACTGACCTCTCAAGCCCTGGTTCATTTTGGAAGCTCCCAAGTGTAATGAAAGGGGTGAGTTGTTGAACTCACCAAGAACTCTCTCATGCATCTCCTCTGGAACAAACAACTTCCCACGGAAAAGCATCTTATTTTGACCGTCCTCCATCCACCTTTCTATAGAATCACCTTGGTTAACCCGGTCACGCATCACTTCACTTTATGAGTCTCCCCATTAAGGCTATTCTACCTGCCACAATAGAGAAGACTTCACTATCATATGATACAGGAAACCTCTACCACCATCCATCCTCGCATCCAGGTGCAGGGTATCCAACTCCTCCATCACCTTCCAAGAATCTTCCGACTCTCGAACCGCATCCTTCTACGACTTCTTGCTCAAGGAATCAGCCACCACATTCACTTTTCCGGAGGTGTAGGAAATCTCAAAGTCGTAGCCCTAAAGGAACTCCATCCACCTTCACTACCTTAAGTTCAGGTCCCCCTGAGAGAAGATATACTTCAATCTTTTTTGATCTATGAAGACCACGAATCGCTCCATGATGAGGTAATGTCACCTCAACATTACTGTCAACCCGACCGCAGAAAGATCCAAATTGTGGGTGGAATATTTATGCTCATTAGTACGTAACTCTCTAGGACCATAAGAGATCACCCCTTTTCATTGCATCAGTACACACCTAAGGCCTTTTCTGGAAGCATCACAGAACACCTCATATCTAACCCCTTGTTCTGGTAACCTCAGCATTGGGGAACTTACCAACTTCTTCTTCAGATAGCCAAAGGATACCTCGCACTACCCATTCCACACGAAAGAATGGTCCTTCTTGGTCAAGGCTGTCAAAGGTGCTGCGACTCGGGAGAAGTTGCACATGAGCCTCTGATAGTAGCCTTCTAGTCCAAGGAAACTATGAACTTCTGCCACGTTCTTGGGATATTCCCAAGAAACAACCGCCTCGACCTTCGATGGTTCTACTGTTATTCCTTGTTTGGACACCACGTTCCCAAGGAAGTGCACTTCTCGCATCCATAAATTGCAATTGGACAACTTCCCATAGATTTGGTGCTATAGGTGGACCTCAAAAACCGTTCTCAGGTGCTCAGTGTGATCCTCCTCTGATCTTGAGAAGATCAAGATGTCATCAATAAACACGACTACGAACCGATCCAAGTAATCTCGAAAGAAGAAGTTCATGAGTCCCATGAACACAGCTAGTGCATTTATAACACCTAAAGGCATGACTACAATCTCAAGGTGTGCATACCTACATCTGAAGGAGGTCTTTGGGATGTCTCCCTCCTTCACCCTCAACTAGTGATATCCAGACTAAAGATCGATCTTAGAGAACCAACCTTCCCCCCTCAGCTGGTCAAAGAGATCGTCTATCCTCAGGGAGGGTATTGGTTCATGACCATCACCTGGTTCAGTCTCCTGTTGTTAATGCATAGCCTCAGACCAACGTCCGCCTTCTTTGCAAAAAAGACTGGAGGACCCCATGGTGACGCACTTGGTCGAAAAAAACCCTTCTTCAACAGATTTTCAATCTGAATCCACAACTCCCACCACTCAAGAATGTTCCATCCGATAGGGAGCCATCGAAATCGGACGGGCACCAGGTTGCAAGTCTATCCCAAACTCAACATCACGTCGAGGGGGTAGAGTTTCCACCTCTTCAAGGAAGACATCCATAAACTAACCAACGATACATGGGACTTCCGCCATGTCTACATCCACTGACTCCACTGATAGTTCATCTAACAAGGAAAGGAGGGGATCCTCTTACCTGCTACTTTTTTGGCAACCCCGTTGGCCGATGAAAGTTACACATCGGCCGCCCAAATCTTAATACACGATCATTCCTCGGAAGTATTCAATGACAACACATATAGAGAAAAACCATTCAATTCCTAGGATGACATCGAATGGATGTATCTGCAATAGTAGAAGATACCTAATCGACTGATGTGGCCCTATCATTAGTCTACACCCTCAGCAAACATAAAACAAGTTGGTTTGACCTCTAACTGGTGTAAACAAAACCAGTGGCACTCGAAGTCTCTCAGTGTTTATACCCAGAGAACGGGCCTGACTAGGAGCCACAATGGATTGCAAAGCTCCTGTATCAAACAAGTCATAGGCAAGAGTACTATACAAGATGATCATACCTCGAACGACTTCTGGCCCTGCTGGAACCACTTCCTCCACAACGTGTAACTGTCCACGCCCAGCTCCCCTGCACCACGGAAATCAACCACCTCCTCGACCGCGCCCTGGTCGAGGTCCCTAAGGAGCGCCCTCAGGTCGGTCTCCTACTGCAACACCTTCCCTTGGAGGAGCGGGAACTTGCTGCCCCTGCTACTGCTGTGAAAAGGGCCCAGTTGGAAACTGCTGCAGCTGGGGCGGGTGCTACACTAGCCCACCCCCATTGTACAATACTCGGTCTGGGCACTGATTCTGATGGTTCCCATGGCTACCATAGATGAATCACCTCGGTCGTGGGCCCGAAAGGAAAGGGCAAGGACCGGGGGATTGAAACTGGAACTACTGGGGCCTACTCCCTACTAGTCGAAACCTAGATTGCCCTGATGCTGGAAGCCTTCTACTGATGGCCTTCCCCTTAGATGAGCCCAACTGGATTTACTCTCGCGATACACCTCCCAACATGTTCATCCTTACCACCACTTCAGCCTTCTTCTAGACCTACAAGTATGGCGTTAAGGTGAAGGGAGTAACGACATACTAAAGAGAAGGTTGGATTGCCTCCTCTAAATGTCTCACCCGAGACTCCTCATCTGGAAAGAGTT
Source organism: Viscum album (assembly GCA_963277665.1). Lineage (NCBI taxonomy): Eukaryota > Viridiplantae > Streptophyta > Magnoliopsida > Santalales > Viscaceae > Viscum > Viscum album. The sequence goes on along the minus strand of OY728164.1, from coordinate 259,944,832 downwards.
TAGGAGAAATGCATAGGAGATCCTTGAACTTGATCCCCAACACTCTTACTGACATGCTCCCCTGCTGGAGGGAGAGTAGCTCATGCCTCTTCTCAGCCTTCATTGTGGAAGAGAGGAATTCTTCCTGGAACTCAGTCCATGTCACTTTAGCCTCCCTTTTCTCCCCAAGATAAAGATTCCACCACTGACACGCTGCTCCACACATCTATCTTATAGCCAGAGGAACCCAGTACTTTGTCGGAGCCCGGATTAAGCTGAAATCTATCAGCAGCTCCTCTAGCCAGGTCTCTATCTCCACATCAAATATGTTGATGTTGAACTTTCTCAGGGTCTGCCACTGAATGGAACAAAGTGTCTCTTGCCATTGATCATCCTCCTCCTCTCGTTCAGCCCTCTATAGATCATCCATGTAAACCTCCTGGGACTCGATTGCCCGCACTACTCATGGTTGTCTCCTAGGTGCCATAGCTGCAAGGTAAACAAGGAATGCCTAAGCCTGGGTACTGTAGAATATTGTTCTTAATTTTACATAGACTTCTTACTCAATTTAAATCCCCAAAATACCCCTGAAAGATAAGAACATAAGTCATTATGATGCATTACCTTCCCTAGGGTCTCTACCCTGAAATGGGTGCCGCCTCACTTGTTCGTTCGGTAGGCACGAATTCCATGCATCGGATCATGGGGGGGCATAAAATTACTTGTCCTATCTGGTCTTTCCTGGACTATCTCATGCACCAATATTGTACAACACAGTTGCCCTATCATCCCATGCAATCCTCACTCGGCCTAACTCCATTCTCCATCCTATCTTTCAACCTCCCTCTGATACCATTCTGTCACGACCCGCCTTCACCAAGATGAGGGAAGAGACTGTAGATTTCCATACCCTTTCTTCATCAAGTCGAAGGAGAGACAATGAACCCCGATACCCACCTTCAATAGGTCCCGGAGTGGTGACTAGCACCATGGGTATACAATCACTCACCAGGAGGAAGGCATTACCCTTTTTCTTTAATAAGATCGGGAGATAAGATAGTAAATCCCAACAACACCGATACTAGGGGGTAAAAATAAATCCATAGAAAACCATTCCCATATGCATGTTACAAAAGTAAATTCCACAAAGTAAAAGGAGACTATAAAGGTAAAGTATCAATAAAGAAAAAACAACAACTGCAATTGTCCCAACATCCGAGCTAGTACGGCCCTGCACGATCCCTGAAGTCCTCTTGGAAACATGAAATCAGTTTTATATACGTAGGTTGATCATACAAGTATACTTAGTAGGAAAAACCAAGGACTCTTGTGCACAAGTGGGGAGGCATTCTAATGCACTGTGAGAAAAGAGATAACAAAATCACCTAGCAAGGAAAACTATCCACCCAATCCTCAATAAGGCACACTCCCCAAATAATGCAAGTCATGTAATGTATAGTAATAGAACATCGATATTTGGGTACCCTGCGCCACTTTTCCACTAGTTATTGAAGACATCCTATGCATCGAACCTCTCCCGCCATTCTTACCGTAGCCCCACTTCCACTCACTGCCCGCACACACCTGGGCCATCACTACCACACATCCCGCCCGAAAACACCTAGGCCACAACAACCACTTGTAACCACGCCTGAAAAAACCTTGGCCACAACAACAACCCGTAACCACGCCCGAAAACACATGGTCCATAACAACTACTGCCATGCCCGCAGACACATGGGCCTCATCCCGAAGACTCCTGGGAAACAACCTGCCCGCACACACCTGGGCCAACCAGAAAAACTACCCAGCCCGAAGAATCTTGGGCTATAATGGACCTCAAGACATCACAGCCTACCCAAAGAGTCTTGGGATATTTGGGAAAGGGAGCAGAAAAAGAGCTAATAAGCAGCCACTCATAGGAGTGTTGGAAAAAACACCATGCCATGTGAATTGGGGGTGTTCAGAACTAAGTGCTCAACTTGGGTGGGGTGAGAATAAGAAACATAATAACTACAATTATATGTATAGGTAACAATCACTCATCCCAACCTAGGTTTTCCAATGCCAACCTAAGAACAAACACCATCTTTACTATTAATTCATAAAAGAAAGTCACAACACTCACTGCAAAGTCACAACTCCTTCCCAAAACCAATTCCCCATTTAACTCATTATTACATTCATGTTCAACTGATCCCATTTAGTTGAATTATTCACTACTGGGAAACTAACAGGCATAACCAAAAGCCATAGAAATAAAAAATAGCCAAACAACAATTTAAGAAATCACACCCAATTCTGTTGTGAAGTCACAATAACAAAGGGATCAGTGAGATCCCTCAATGTATTGGAACCAAAACAAGCCTCGAGATACATCCCCACACAGCTTCAGATTTACAACCAACAATCATGTCACAACAAAGGATCCCATCCTCATCCACATCACCCCATAAGCATCAAATAGAACAACGCACCTACTACCAAAATAGAGTAAGGAAACTTCCAAGTTAAAGCACCTCATTTATTATGTTTTTCTTTCTGTTGGTTAATATGGGTGACCACAAAAAGAATTGTTGTTCACTAGGTATCCATTTAGCTAACCATGTTTGGGTGACTAACCAATTTCCATGTTACAGTTATTTATTCATCATAGAAGATAAGGTTTCATTAGTGCGCAAGAAAAGACCACTAAAGGCCATGATTTTAAGTGAGTATAAGCCCATAAAGTTCAAAAAATATATTAATATAAAAGAGTACAACAAAATTTTCAAATGCACCCCTTCATTCTTTAATAGTCTGTTTATTATATTTTTTAAGGGTTGGCTTCATCTAGTCCCACAGAAATAGTTGTGTACCCACCCCTCATGATACACAGTAAGGAAGGACTAAGGAAAAACCCTACTTCGTTGATCAAGGATCGAATTTATTCTCCATGCGCCAAGAACTAGGGATGCTTGAATTGTAGGGGAGAAACGTTGGAAACTCCAAGGGTGAGTAGAAAGGCTCCGAAACAAGCGCACCACTTGCCTCGGGAAGGGGAACTCCAAATTACCTAGGAAGAAAAGGAGACCAGCCAAGTGGAAGAAGAATAATGAATTCCATGCAATATAAGGATGAGATCTTGTTGTTAAGGGATATGGAAATTTCAACGACATTAAAGTTGGATCGTGGTTCCCCACGCGGATGGGCAGTTACGTATGATGGAATTAATTTTCATTTAACAATTCTCCCAAGAGGGGTGGTCATAACGGCTATGTGTTAAACATTTTTCTTTAATCATAAGGAAACGCGTAATAGGGGAGGATCTGGAAGGTATGGGGAAGGGTGTGACGCTGAGGAAAAACAAAAAATTTTGGTAAGTTAAGGGTTTCCCGACTCTTGGGGGATTTTAGATTTTATTTATGGGATTTAAATGGCTTGAAAGAGGGAATTAAATTATCTTTATGTCAAAAGATATGTTGCGGGAGTAGAAATGTCGGAAAATAGAAGGTGAGGAAATGGTTCCACCGTCACAGTGTCACCCTCACGGTGCCACCGTCACGGTTTCACCCTCACGGTGCCACCGTCACGGTGTCACCCTCACGGTGCCACCGTCAAGGTGTCACCTTCATGGTGCCACCTTCACCGGTGCCACTGTGACCGTTGTGTGGCCGTTGTGTGACCGTCACAGTGTCACCGTAACCGGTGCCACCGTCACGGTGCCACCCTGACCAGTGTGTGACCGTGACTGGTGCCATCATTTCGGTGGATCCATGTATTGGAAAAGTAATGGAACTGCTAGGTACGGGCCATTACATAGTTAGTGACATTTCTTCTCTAAATATAAGGTACTCTTTATCATCATCGAAAATTATAACCACCTTCTTCTTATAATAAATTTCCGCATCATGGTCTGAAAGCCAATCCATTCTGAGGATTATATCAAATTCAATCATGGGAATGATGATGAGATCTGCAGATAAAGAACATTTATATACCCTAATGGGAACTGATTCACAATACTCTGTTGTGATGATTCTTCCCTTAGTTTTTTCTACTAACAACTCCCTTATTAAGTCAAATTTAAAATATCTAATTTTCTTAGAAAAATGGGAAGAGATGAAATAATGCGATGATCCAGAGTCAAATAATTCATTGGTTAAACACGAGGAAACTATTAAATTACCTTCCACCATGCCTCTTAGAGATTCAACCTCAGCCGTAGTGATTGCATAATCTTGGCCTTTCTCCCTTTTCCTTTTCTGAGGTATGTTCCCTTGGAGCTTAGGACATTCATTTACATAATTCCCATTTTCTCTACAATTTTAGCATTCAACCGCCTCTTTCTTCCCCTAGGAATCACGAGCTTGGTTTCCTTTTTCACCACACATGTATCATACTCCCATTCCCTTAAGGAATGTACCAGAGTGTTTCTTACCACATTTACCATAGGATAGATATTCAATTTTCCCCACTTCCCATTATTTCTATTTCTAGAGTGTTCAACTGATCTCTCCTTTTCCTACTTTTCATTAAAGTCATAAGACATAGAGAATTCTTTTTCTGTCTTGAGGGATCATGAGATAATATCATCATATGATAAGAAGGATTGTGACAATAATGCTTTCTAAATAAATGGTTGTTACCCATTAATGAATCAATCAATCTTAATCCTTGGGTTACCTATATAATCTGCAGCATTCCTTAATATCCTTGTAATGTTAGACTCATATTTTGTGACATTCTCATCCTCCTTTTGTCTGAGACTCAAAAATTGTCTTTCCATATCTGATCGATGGTCATGAGGAAATTATTTTTCTAAGAAAAACTCTTTAAACTCTGTCCATTACATAGATGATACTTTATCATCATCTTTTGTGTTTTGAATCAATGACCACCATTGATCTTCATCTCATGTGAGGCGATAAAATTCCATGACAACTTTTTCCCTTCCACTACTCCCCAAAGCATGAAATATATTCTCTAAGGAATTTATCCCAAGCTCAGCTAAAAATGGATTATTTATCCCATTGAATTTTGGTGGTTGTTTCCTCTTGAAGCAGTCTAACATTGATCCCTTGCGTTGTAGATCAGGGTGCTCTATATGGGTAAGGTTATTATTCATAACCTGAGTGAGTTTTCTTGGTATGGTGACAAGATGATCAGCACCAGTTGCATCACCAGCTCCTGAATAATTATCTTGAGTAGGAGGGAAATTCCCAACATGGATTACGTGCATTGATACGGTTTCTATTCCTTCCACTAGGTTCCATTTCTAAACAATGTCATACACTAGATTAGTTTATGAATCACAATACATTATTCCAAACTTATAAAACAGTTAACATAAATTGAACAATTTATGGATATAATCAATAATCGTATAAATGTTTTCTTTAAGTGAGTATATACTCATAAACCCTTCATAATTGTTTTAATGAAAATGATAATTATCATCAATATATCTCCCAGGAGTGTCATAACCAAGAGTGCAACAAGGCAGATTGTCATGAAAAAGTTCTCATTTGAGTCTAGATCAAAGAGGTGTTTTCAGGTTTTGACCCCTAGGTACATCTTTTCCAAATCCGAATCTACCTTATCATATCTACACATGGATGTATTTCTTGGAAAACTCAAAAAAACACTACAGTACAAAATTTCTAGGAAGTTATTCTATACTAATCATCAAAGTCTATATTAGGGTGGTGTTCTTTACTCGAAGTTTTTCTAAATCTAGTTTCCAAGGTTTGTACTAAAAATCCTCTGATACCAACTGAAAAAAGTAGGTCATGTTGATGGCACAACCACCCCTTCATAACATGGTCATTGGGTCTTGGCCCGCCAGGTACCACCAGTTGCCTCGCATACACGTGGTACCCACCCTAGGGCCCACCCACATGCTCGAACGGGTCATCTAACTAATGAATGTATTTACAGGCCCACACATGTCCTTTTCAGTGTGCTATGTTCTCACTCATACAAACCCTAGAAAACTTCCCTAAAGGTCTCCCATCCTGATCACTAATCCAGGCCAAGCACACATATCTGTGGAGTTCTAATCAGATAGTCTCCCGAAAAGGAAGGTACACCTTGTTGACATGAGTCATATCATTTATCCATTTAACCCTATTATCATTTGGGGTGTTACGATCACCCCCTCCCCATTTAGATCAAAACTTCTTTGTTGTGGGCCCTACTTCTTACCCCAGGCAGTACGTTACACATAAGGCAGGGTACCACCACAAATGCCAAATGTAACAACCGGGTCCTAGTGAGTGTTGTAACCAAGAGTGAATCATGGCCCATTGTCGTTCACTTGTTCTCATTCAAGTCTTTTTCAAAGAGGTGTTTTTGGGTTTAACCCCTAGGTACATCTGTACTAGATCCGTCTCTACCTGCTCGTATCCAGACATGGATGTATTTCTTGGAAAACTCACAAAATCCCTACAGTACCAAAATTTTCAGAATTTCTTATATACTAATCATCAAAGTCTAACTTAGGACAGTGTTCTCTAATCAATGATTTTATAAATCTAGTTTTTAAGGTTTGTAATAAACTTCATTTGATACCAACTGTAACAGCTGGGTCCTGGTGATGGTACAGCCACCCTGCCTTAACATGGACATTTGTTCCTAGCCCGCCAGGTAGCAGCAGTTGCCTGGTAGACATGTGGTCCCCACCCTGGGGCCCAATCACGTGCCTGAACGGGTCATCTGACTAATGAATATCCCCATAGGCCCAAAAATTTCTTTTCTAATATTCTTTGTCCTCACTCACACACACCTTGGAAAACATCCCAGAAGGTCACCCATCCTGATCACTACTCCAGGCCAAGCATGCATAACTGTGCAGTTTTAATCAGATATGATTCTAAAAAGGAAGGTGCACCTTTTTGACATGAGTCCTATCATTATCTATTTAACCTTTTATCATTTGGGGTGTTACGATCACCCCCCTCCCCCACTTTATAGCACAACATCCTTGTTGTGGGTCCTACATCTCAGCCCAGGCAGTGTGCTTCACATAAGGCTGGATACCACCTCTTAGGATAGTGTTCTCTAATTACAGTTTTTCTAAATATAATTTCCAATGTTTTTACTCGTTATCTGACTAATGAATTTCCCCACAGGCCCACACATGTCATTTCCAGTGTGATTTATCATCACTCACCCACACATTGGAAAACATCCCAAAAATATACCCATCCTGATCACCACTCCAGGTCAAGCATGCTTAACTATGGAGTTCTAATCAGATAGGATCCTGAAAAGGAAGGTGTGCCTTTTTGACATGTGTCATATCATTTATCCATTTTACCCTTTATCGTTTGGGGTGTTACGATCACCCCACCCCCCCCCCCTCATTTAGAGCACAACATCCTTGTTGTGGGCCCTACATCTCTTCCAAGGTAGTGTGTTGCACTAAAGGCTTGATACCACCTCTTAGGATAGTGTTCTTTAATCAGTGTTTTTCTAAAAATCTAGGTTCCTATGTTTTTAATAAACATCCACTGATACCAACTGTAACAACTGGGTCCTGGTGACATCCTAGCCACCCCACCGTAACATGGTTATTGGAAACTAGCCCGTCATGTACCACCAGTTTCCCCGCAGACACGTGGTCCCCACCCTATGGCTCACCCATGTGCCCGAACGGGTCATCTGAATAATGATTGTCACCATAGGCCCACACATGTCCTTTCCAGTGTGATTTTTCCTCACTCACACACACCTCAAAAAACATCCATGAAGGTCACCCATAATGATCACTACTCCAGGCCAAGCACGGTTAACTATGGTGTTCTAATCAGATAGGATCTTGAAAAGGATGGTGCACCTTTTTGAAATGATTCATATCATTTAGCCATTTAACCCTTTATCATTTGGGTTGTTATGATCACCCATCCTAATCACTACTCCAGACCAAGCATGCTTAACTGTGGATTTCTAATCAGATAGGATCATGAAAAGGAAGGTGCACCTTTTTTACAAGAGTCATATCATTTAGCCATTTAACCCTTTATCATTTGGGGTGTTATGATCACCCCCCCCCCCCTAGATAACAACGTCCTTGTTGTGGGCCCTAAATCTCAACCCAGGTAGTGTGATGCACTTAAGGTTGGGTACCACCTCTGAAACCCAATGTAACAACTAGGTACCAGTGAAATCATAGACACCCTACCTTAACAAGGTCGTTGAGTTCTTGCCCGCCAGGTATGACCAATTTCCTGGAAAACATGTTGTCCCCACCACGGGGCCCACCCACATGCCCGAACAGGTCGTCTGACTAATGACTCTCCCACCCCTAGAAAACAATGTCCTTGTTGTGTGCTATATATCTCAACCCAGGTAGTGTGCTACACTTAAGGTTGGGTAGCACCTCTGATACCCAATGTAACAACTGGGTCCCAGTGAAAGCAAAGACAACCTGCCTTAACAAGTTTGTTGGGTCCTAGCCTGCCAGGTACGACTAGTTTCCCCGCTGACATATGGTCCCAACCATGGGGCCCACCCACGTGCCCGAACAGGTCATCTGACTAATGACTGTCCCCAAAGTCCAACACATGTCCTTTTCCATGGGCTTTGTCCTGAAATGCATGAACCTAGGGAAACTTCCCAAAAGGTCACCCATCCTGATCGATACTCCAGGCCAAGCATGCTTAACTGTGGAGTTCTAATCAGGTAGGCTCCCAAAAAGGAAGGTTCACCTTGTTAACATGAGTCATATCATTTAGCCATTTAACCCTTTATAATTTGGGTTGTTACAATTATTTTAATGTAATTTTTATAAAGTCTATGTATATGTTTCAAATTTATATATCCAAATCATAAAATCTGTCTTTTAGGGGATAATTCATGTTTTTATAATGTTCCCAACATATGTATTACCGAATGGAATACCTGATTCAAGGGAACTTCCCAATTTCATACCTATATTCAAGTGCACTACGTAATCTGTTTAAATCCACCATGATTTATATAAAATAACTAATAATATCTTGAAAACTATCAGGGTTTAATCCTCGTTTTTTTCAAACTATCATGCCTCCTTTTCTTTTTAAGACTCATTAAAATTTTACTTTAAAACAAAACTATGGTGGATAATTTCTAATAATTCATAAACACTCATTTAAAAAGAATTCACATTAGTTGGAAACTAATTATAATTATCCATTTCTGTTTTTCCTAATGAATATCCTTGTGTGTTTTGAATCCATTCATTCATGGAGACATTTATGATATTCTCATTTGTTATGCCTAGTGTCATGATTTTGATTTCCATTACTTTCCATGGGTAACCCTTATTTTTAATCTTCCTGTGCAACACATTTTCATGATCATGTAATGATGGATTCATGCAAATAGTGGTAATGTTTAGTCTCATGTGACGTCATGTTGGGACATGGAGGGAACCTGATTCCTTTGTGGTACATCGTTCACTTGGTTATATAGTCTTGGAGGTAAGCCTAGACACTAATTTATGTTATGTTATATGTTGTTTCCACAATCCTATGATTCCATTATTATATTTTCTTATGTTATACATGTTATTATTCCTTATGTTTATTCAAATTTGATCCCTTTATTTCAAAATTTTATGCCTTCTAACCAATGTTTTATGTTTCATTCTTCTACTTATTCCCTTACATGGATATTTAGCACATCCCTTTTGTTCATGAATACCACTGGTTATCCTTTGATGATATAGGATCTCAAGGGATGTTAAGAGATCATTGTAGATATTAAATAAAATATGTTTTCATGATGTTTTATTATCTACTTAATCTTCCAAATTTTGTATAATTTATGATCCTTGGATTGTAATAGATGGATTGTTATGTTTAAAATCATGTAATAATATGTGAAAAAGAATTTGGTAACATTATCTAATATCAATAATGTAGTTTTTCTATCCTTAAAACAAAAAAAATTCGAATAATTTTAATAACCCAAAACCATTTGTAATTCATGTCTTGGGTTTTCATAAAATTCATTCATATTCTCAAAAAATGGAATATAAAAATATTTAAAAAATGAAATATTAATCAATAAAATCCTTGGATACACCATAAGGTAAACATTTACGAAAATAACTATTACCACTCACTCATGTGAAATTATAGGATAAAATAACCATAACCAATCAATCATCTGAAATCATGTGTGAACAAAAAACACGACCAATCCATCTCGTGATAATCCAATCATAATTAACAATGAACACTATTCAAGGTCTTAGTTATGGTTAAGTGAACTATTAAAAAAATAAATTACCAATAATATCATGTCGTGGATCCAAATGATATCACCTATTGTGTATTTACACACACTAATGTGAATGAAATACTCAAGTTGAATTACTTATTCTTTGAGTGAGATGCCTATTCGTGATGAACCAATTGTTAGCTAACATCATATTTTTGTCCAAAAAAGATTCAAATTCAATTATCAAAATTTATAAAAAAAATTCAACAAAATAGAAATCTTCTTTGATTTTTTAAGTCCAATTTTTTAATAAAAACCACCATTCGATCATTTTATTAGACACATTGTGTGAAAAAATATTATGAATAAAGAATACCATTAGAAAAAATATATAATAAAATAATGTCTGGTAATAAAAATTAAAATTCTTTTTATTAATAATGAAAAGTAATTTACAATAATAATAATAATAAATTCAAGGTATTATCCATATGTTTAGAGACCCCAACCTCAATAATGATTGTAAAATAAATTTTTCTTTAAATAGAGATCAACGAAGAGTATATCTAGACCGCACAATCCTATATCCATATGAATATCCTAAATATACTATCAAAACCCTTATATCATGCATAAAAACCCTCTTTGGATCCCACAAAATTATATGAGAATATACCCAATGAGGATCTATCACGAAAAAGAAAAACTGGATGAAAAACATAACATACCAAAGGATGAGGTAATTCTTTATAGAATCCAATAGAAGATAAATATTGGGAGAAGGGGTTGTATTAGATCATTACAATATTTCATTAAGTGTTCATTAGTGGTAAAACTGGGTATCTCATGATTTTTAATAAAAAAGTCATATCATTAAAATTCTACATGCATGGTTTTTGGGAGAGGCTACAATGTTTGGAGTAATAGTGATCCTTAATTGCACACCATTTATAGAGCTCAAATTTATGGCACATGTTTATGTTTCCTGATTACAATAATAATTTGATAATCATGGGTAACCCCTCATCCAATGGGTTTATAGTTTTTTAGGGTCTTTAAATAGTTTGGACAAATTGTGCACACCCTTCTGGTAGACCATGAATGGTTTCATAGTTTCCTAAGACAAAGCATATAGATTTCACTTACATTTTACCTACCATTAATAGCCCCATGAGATCAAAAAATATTTGATAACTCTTGAAATGACCCAAATGGAAGTCTTGGAAAAAGAATAGTCAAATCAAGGGTCAATTAGTACCTATAATAAAGTATTGAAATATTACATTCTCCCCACCATTAAAGATTTATGTCTCAAAAAAGTGGTCAAGATTTTAGAATAAACAAAATAGAATGACTCTACATCCTCATCAAGGATTCCCACTCCCAGATCTCATGGAATCTAAGTCTTCACTTCTTTAGTACCTGGACCAAGGGAATCATTTTACCACACATTACCTTATCTTGTAGATCCCTAATTTCAACTAGTAGCTCAAAAATGGTGGTATCATGTTCAAAATCAACAACCTAGAAATTAATAATATTAAATAGATATATTTTATATCTCATAATCTATGAAACATGAATCATGTTTTGAATTTAAGTCAAACGATATGGTAAGTCTAACTGATATTTCACCTTTCTATGTAGAATCCCTGATCTCAAAGGGTGTAATAATCCTCAATTCCAACTTACCATTCATACCCAAATGATGATGTCTCATGAATGGTGAATCTATAATAAAAATATTATCACCAACCTCAAACTATATAAGATGAAAAATATGGTATGATTAATATTTATGATTTCTCTATGCACTACTCGAATATTACCCTTTACCAATGGTTCAAAAGCGTTGGTAAAGGCCTGGAAACTGTTGATATATGGTATACCAGCGGTTCCCTCAACTGTGGGTGAGTAAGGCATGACAATAGGCCTATACCAATGGTTCTGTGAAGACCTTTGGTATAGGTGTCAAAATAGGAGGTATTCCAATGGTTTGTAAAAATCGTTGGTATATGTGTGTAAAAATACAACATATTCCAACGGTTTGTAAAACCGTTGGAATATGTGTGTGACACCTCTACCAACGGTTTATAACCATTGGAATCGATCGCATATTCCAAGCCATAAGGCTATACCAACGGTTTGGTTATAACCGTTGGTATCAGCCTATACCAACGGTTATAGAAAACTGTTGGTATAACTTATATAATAGTATCTATACCAACGGTTATAGAACCATTGGTATAGCCTTATAAAATATTATCTATACCAACGGTTGTAGAACCGTTGGTATACAATTTCACATCTCCAAATCATCATGCCCCTCTCCCCTCTCCATACCTGCAACAACAAAACAACCCCTCTCCACACCTGTAAAAACACCAATACAGAATCCCCATCCAAAGTATTAAAAATTTAGAATTCATTCTAGAATTTAGAAATTCAAATGAAATAACACCCATATGAGAAAACTCCTACATGTTATAATAAATGAAATAACACCCGTAAGAGTATTCCAAATTTAGAATTTATTCCTCACTCAAACCACAACACCAACACACATAAGAGTATTCAGAATTTATAATTCATTCCTCACACAAACCACAACACCATTACACACAAGGGGAAAAACCAAGATGTAATAGGAAGCACATGGGATGTTTAGTCATGGTCTTGGGTTGAGTATCTTAAAAGCAACAAAAAAACATGGGTAGTGTGGCAAGGATCATGATAACCATAAGATAGACAATTGTAGTGCTCATGTACTTAGACCTAGGATGGTTTATAGGAACCATATGGGATGTTTATATTCCTCTGATGATTATTTATCCATGTATAAATGGTTCCAGATGTGTTATTGGGAAACATAGGCCAATCTCGACATATGTTATGAGTTACCGGAATAGCCTACATGTTTATCATAGATTTTTCAATTAGAATAAGGGGGTATATGGATAATTGTAATTTGCTTTCCTCAGTGTAATGTGAGATGAATCCCCATCTTGGGTAGTGGGTATGAATATTCAATTAATTATTTCATATTGGATTCCCAAAGGGACTTTGGTTTGGTCATAGAACCCACTGTTTGAGGATGGGAATGAGGTGATCCATGGGGCAATGGTGTCACCATTTGTATTCCTCACCATTGGGGTATTTTTATGAGACTTTGAAACTTATTTTTCAAGAATCTATGTGTATCCTTATTGACCAATTTGTTATATGATAAGCTTGAGTGTTCATAGGTTTTATATGAAATCACTATATGATATTTATTTGTTGTATGTTATTTTATAGAATGAACGACCATGATTGAGAATTAGAACATGAGTGTTGGTGCATGTTTATTATGGGATGTCGAGACTCATTCCTAATATAATTAATGTTTTTCTATATATACTATGACCCATTGTGTTTCAATATATGCCTTGTAAATATTTTCTTATAAAAACATATGACTAATAAACCATATATTATTTTTTATCCCTTAATTTCAAGAATCTATGTGTAGCATTTTGAAGATTTTCGATATGTCAGTTGTTGTTTTCACTTAAAATGTTGTCTGTTTCAAACAAAAGTGGGACACTTTGAGTGATACTAGTCACACCGTGCCTTGGATTGAGGTGGGGTTGACTCGTACTCATCACAAATGATCCATGGATCATTGGGTGGGGGGATGTCTGGGGTGTGGGGCTGTCCGGTGGGGGATTTTCGGTGGGTGGGGGCTGCCCGGGGTTGGGGGTCTCTCCGGGGGTGCGGGGGGATCTCCGGGGGTGTCAGGGCTCTCTAGGGTGGGGGTTGGGGGGGCTGTCTAGAGTGCATTTTTTGCCTTCATGGTCACATGACACCTAAGATTGATGTGCCGTCTGGCCAAAAATTTCACCATTCACCCACCTTTTGTTGTCGTCTGATTTCCTGGCATTCTGAGGTCGTTCGGCCGGTTTCAACCACCCCACGCACGCTTTTCAAGCGCACCAAACACCTAAAAAACACATATTCAGTCATTCTGCGCAAACCGTGCATCTGAATGACATTTTGTCTCCTCATACACCTCAAGAATAATAATTAGGGTGTTTTTCGTGTGATTTCAAGTCATTCTGATGTCGTTCGGCATGCATTTGACTGTAAAACCCATGTTTTGGCCATTTACGACATGCTGAGTGCGTTTTTGGCCAGCAGGGTCACACGACACCTCCGATTGATGTGTCGTCTAGCCGAAAATTTCAAAATTCACCCACCCTTTGTTGTCATCCGATTTCATGGGATTCCGAGGTCGTTCGACCGGTTTCGACCACCCCACGCACGCTTTTCAAGCGCGCCTAACATCTAAAAAACCCATATTCAGCCGTTCTGCACAAACCGCACATCCGAATGATGTTTCGTCTCCTTGTACACCTCATGAATAATAATTAGGGTGTTCTCATGTGATTTCAAGTCATTATGATGTCGTTTGGCATGAATTTGACTGTAAAACCCATGTTTTGGCCATTTACGACACGCCGAGGGCATTTTTGGCCAGCACGGTCACACAACACCTCCGATTGACATGTCATCTAGCCAACAATTTCAAAAATCACCTACATTTGTTGTTGTCCGATTTCAAGGCATTCTGAGGTCGTTCGGCCTGTTTCGACCACCCCACGCACGATTTTCAAGCGCGTCGAACACCTAAAAAACACATATTCAGCTGTACCGTGCAAACCACGCGTCTGAATGACGTGACGTATCCTCTTACACCACACAAATAATTACATGGGTGTTTTCTTGTGATTTCAAGTCTTTCTGATTTCGTTCATCATACATTTGACCATAAAACCCATGTTTTGTCCATTTTATGACACGCCGACTGTGTTTTCGCCCCCCACGGTCACACGACACCTTCGATTGTTGTGTCTTCTGGCCGACAATTTCACAATTCAACCACCCTTTGTTGTTGTCTGATTTCCTGTCATTCTGAGGTTGTTCAGACAGTTTCGACCACCCCAAGCATGCTTTTCAAGCACGACGAACACCTAAAAAACACATATTCAGTTGTGCCATGGAAATCGCATGTCTGAATGATGTTTCGTCTCCCCTTACACCCCAAGAATAATAATTAGGGTGTTTTCATATGATTTCAAGACATTATGATGTCATTAGGCATGAATTTGAACGTAAACCCCATGTTTTGTCCATTTACGACATACAGAATGCATTTTCGGCTAGCACGGTCACACGACACCTCCGATTGACATGCCTTCTACCTGAAAATCTCAAAATACACCCACCCTTTGTGGTCGTCCAATTTCATGGCATTCGGATGTCGTTCGGTTGGTTTCGGCCACCCCACGCATGCTTTTCAAGTGCGTCAAACACCTTAATAACACATATTCAGCCGTGTCGTGCAAACCACGCGTCCGAATAATGTGTCGTATCCTAGTACACCACACGAATAATAATTTAGGTGTTCTATTGTGATTTCAATTCATTTTTATGTCGTTCAGGATGCATATGATAGTAAAACCCATGGTTTGGCCATTTACGACATGCAGAGTGCGTTTTCGGCCAGCGCGGTCACACAACACCTCCGATTAATGTACCATCAGGCCAAAAATTTCAAAATTTACCCACCCTATGTTGTCTTCCGATTTTCTATCATTATGAGGTCGTTCGGTAGGTTTCGGCCACCCTACGCACGCCCTTCAAGCGCACCAAACACCTAAAAAAAGATATTCAGTCATGCCACACAAACCGCGTGTCCGAATGATGTGTTTTCTCCTCGTACACCTCATGAAAAATAATTAGGTTTTTATCATTTGATTTCAAGTCATTCCGATATCATGCGGCATGTATTTGATAGTAAAACCCATGTTTTGGCCGTTTACGACACGAGGAGTGCATTTTCGGCCTGCGTGGTCACACGACACCTCCAATTGACATGTCGTTTGGCCGACAATTTTATGATTTACCCACTATTTGTAATCGTCCGATTTAATGGCATTCTGAGGTCGTTCGTCCAGTTTCGACCACCCCACGCACGCTTTTCAAGCGCGCCGAACATCTAAAAAACACATATTCTGTCGTGTCATCCAAACCGCACATCTGAATGACATGTCGTCTCCTCGTACACCTCAAAAATAATAATTAGGGTTTTCTCGTGTGATTTCAAGTCATTCCGATGTCATTCGACATGCATTTGACCGTAAAACTCATGTTTTAGCCATTTATGACATGCCGAGTATGTTTTCAGCCAGTGCGGTCACACAACACCTCTGATTGATGTGCCGTCTGGCTGACAATCTCACAAATCACCCACCATTTATTTTTTTCTGATTTCAAGGCATTCCGAGGTCGTTCGGAAGGTTTAGACCACCCCACGCACACTTTTCAAGTGCACCGAATACCAGAAAAACACATATACATCAATGCCAAGCAAACCGCACGTCAGAATTACATGCCATTTCCTCGTACCCCTCACAAATAATAACTAGGCTGTTTTCGTGTGATTTCATGTCATTCCGATGTCGTTCGGCAAGCAGTTGACCGTAAAACCCATGTTTTGGCCATTTACAACACAGCGAGTGCGTTTTCAGCTAGCGCAATCACACGACACCTCCGATTGACGTGCCATCTATCTAAAAATTTTACAACTCACCACCCTTTGTTGTCGTCCAATTTCATGGCATTCCAAGGTCATTCGTCAGGTTTCGACCACCCCACGCTAGCTTTTCAAGCGTTCCAAACACCTAAAAACACATATTCAGTCGTGTCGTGCAAACCGCACGTCCTAATGACATGTCGTCTCCTCGCACACCTCATGAATAATAACTAGGGTGTTTTAGTGTGATTTCAAGTCATTCTGATGTCGTTTGACATGCATTTTACCGTAAAACCAATGTTTGGGTCATTTAGGACACGCCAAGTGCGTTTTTAGCCTTCTAGATCACATGATGCCTCTGGTTTACGTTCCGGTTTTCCGAAAATTTTAAAATTCACCCAACCTTTGTTTTCGTCCGATTTCATGGAATTCCGAGGTCGTTTGGCCAGTTTCAACCACCCCACACACGCTTTTCAATCACGCCGAACACCTAAAAAACACATATTCAGCTGTGTCATGCAAACTGCATGTCCGAATGACATTTCGTCTCCTCGTACACCTCACAAATAATAATTAGGGTGTTCTCGTGTGATTTAAAGTAATTATGAGGTTGTCCGACATGCATTTGACCGTAAAACCCATTTTTTGGCCATTTTCAATACACGGAGTGCATTTTTGGCCAGCGCGGT
Source organism: Viscum album (assembly GCA_963277665.1). Classification (NCBI taxonomy): domain Eukaryota; kingdom Viridiplantae; phylum Streptophyta; class Magnoliopsida; order Santalales; family Viscaceae; genus Viscum; species Viscum album. The sequence goes on along the minus strand of OY728164.1, from coordinate 259,927,399 downwards.
CACACAACACCTCTGATTGATGTTCCAACTGGCAAAAAATTTCACAATTCCCCCACCCTTTGTTGTTGTTCGATTTCATGGAATTCGGAGGTCGTTCGGCCGGTTTCAACCACCCCACGGATGCTTTTCAAGCGCGCCGAACACCTAAAAAACACATATTCACCTATGCCGCGTAAACCACACATCTGAATGATGTGTCGTCATCTCGTACACCTCGCGAATAATAATTAGGGTGTTTTCATGTTATTTCAAGTCATTCTGATGTCGTTCGACATGCATTTAACTGTAAAACCCATGTTTTGGCCATTTACGACACGCCAAGTGCATTTTCGTCCAGCGCGGTCAAAAAACACCTCTGATTGACGTGTCGTATGGCCGACAATTTTCAATTTACCAACCCTTTGTTGTCATCCAAATTTCATGGAATTCCGAGGTCGTTTGGCTGGTTTCAACCACCCCACACATGGTTTTCAAGCACATCGAACACCTAAAACACATATTCAGTCATTCCTCACAAACCGCGTGTCCGAATGACGTGTCGTCTCCTCGTACGCCTCGCGAATAATAAATATGGTGTTTTCGTGTGATTTCAAGTCATTCTGATATCGTTCGGCATTCCTTTGACCGTAAAACCCTTGTTTTGGCCATTTACGACATGCAGAGTGCATTTTCGACCAGCACAGTCACACGACACCTGCGATTGACGTGTTGTCTTGCTGATAATTTCACAAATCACCCACCCTTTCTTGTCGTCTGATTTTAATGGAATTCTGAGGTCGTTCAGCCTCTTTTGACCACCCCATGCATGCTTTTCAAGCGCGCCGAACACCTAAAAACACATATTCAGCCATACCGCGCAAACGGAACGTCCGAATGATGTGTCGTCTCCTCGTACACCTCAAGAATAATAACTAGGGTTTTTTCGTGTGATTTCAAGTCATTATGATGTTTTTATGGAATGCATTTCACCATAAAACCCATGTTTTGTCCATTTAAGACATGCCGAGTGCATTTTCGGATAACACAGTCACACGAAACCTATTATTGATGTGTCGTCTGGCAAAAAAAATTCACAATTTACCAAACCTTTGTTGTCATCCGATTTCATGGCATTCCGAGTTCGTTCGGCTGGTTTTGACCACCCCACGCACGCTTTTCAAGCACGCCGAACACTTAAAAAACACATATTCAGCCGTGCCGTGCAAACCACGTGTCCGAATGACATGTATTCTCCTCCAACACGTCAAAAATAATAATTAGGGTGTTATCGAGTGATTTCAAGTCATTCTGATGCCGTTCTGCATGCATTTGACAATAAAACCCATGTTTTGGCCATTTACGACACGCGTAGTGCATTTTCGTCCAGCGCGGTTACATGACCCCTCTAATTGATTTTCGTCTGGCCAAAAATTTCACAATTCACCCACCCTTTGTTGTCGTCCTATTTCATGGAATTCCGAGGTCGTTCGGCAGGTTTCGACCACCCCATGCATGCTTTTCAAGCGCACCGAACACCTAAAAACACAAATTCAGCTGTGCCGCAGAAACCGTGTGTCTGAATGATGTGTCGTCTCCTCATACACCATGCGAATAATAATTACGGTGTTTTCGTGTGATTTGAAGTCATTTCGATGTCGTGCGGCATGCATTTGACCGTAAAACCCATGTTTTGGCCATTTAGGACACGCTGAGTGCGTTTTTGGCCTGCGTGGTCACACGACACCTCCGATTGACATGTCGTCTTGCCAAAAGTATTATGATTTACCCATCATTTGTTTTTGTACGATTTCCTGGCATTCCAAGGTCGTTCATTCAGTTTCGACCACCCCACGCACGCTTTTCAAGCACACCGAACATCTAAAAATCACATATTCTGCAGTGTCATGAAAATCGCACATCGGAATGACATGTCGTCTCCTCGTACACCTCAAGAATAATAATTATGGTTTTCTCGTGTGATTTCAAGTCATTCTGATGTCGTTCGACATGCATTTGACCGTAAAACTTATGTTTTGGCCATTTATGACACGCCGAGTGCGTTTTTGGCTAGTGCGATCACACGAAACCTCTGATTGATGTGCCATCTGGCCGACAATCTCACAAATCACCCACCATTTATTTTCGTTTGATTTCATGGCATTCCGAGGTCGTTCGGCTGGTTTTGACCACCCACGCACACTTTTCAAGTGCACAGAATACCAAAAAAACACATATTCAGCCAGGCCGCGCAATCCATGCGTCAGAATTACATGCCATTTCCTCGTACTCCACATGGATAATAACTAGGCTATTTTCGTGTGATTTCAAGTCATTCTGATGTCATTCGGCAAGAATTTGACCGTAAAACTGATGTTTTGGCCATTTACAACACGCCGAGTGCGTTTTCAGCCAGCGCAGTCACACGACACCTCCGATTGACGTGCCATCTAGCTGAAAATTTCACAATTCACCACCATTTGTTTTTGTCTGATTTCATTGCATTCCAAGGTCATTCGGCAGGTTTTGACCACCCCACGCAGGCTTTTCAAGCATGTCGAACACCTAAAATACACATATTCAGTCGTGTCGTGCAAACCGCGTGTCCTAATGACATGTCGTCTCCTCTTACACCTCACGAATAATAATAAGGGTGTTTTTGTGTGATTTCAAGTCATTATGATGTTTTTCAGCATGCATTTGACCGTAAAACCCATGTTTGGGTCATTTACGACACGTTGAGTGCGTTTTTGGCATGCTAGATCACACGATGCCTCCGGTTGATGTGCCAGTTTGCCGAAAATTTTACAATTCACCCAACCTTTGTTTTAGTCCGATTTCATGGCATTCTGAGGTCGTTCGGCTGGTTTCGACTACCCCACACACGCTTTTCAAGAATGCCGAACACCTAAAAACACATATTATGTTGTGTCGTGCAAACTGCATGTCTGAATGACATGTTGTCTCCTCTTACACCTCAAAAATAATAATTAGGGTGTAGTCGTGTGATTTCAAGTAATTCTGAGGTCGTTCTGCATGCATTTGACCGTAAAACCCATGTTTTGGCCATTTACGACATGTGGAGTGCATTTTCGGCCAGCGTGGTCACACAACACCTCAGATTGATGTTCCAACTGTCCAAAAATTTCACAATTCCCCCAAATCTTTTTTTTGTTCGATTTCATGGCATTCGGAGGTCGTTCGGCCAGTTTCGACCAACCCACGCAAGCTTTTCAAGCGCGCCAAACACCTAAAAAACACATATTCAGATGTACCGCATAAACCGCATGTCCGAAAGACGTTTCATCTTCTCATACATATCACGAATAATAATTAGGGTGTTTTCGTGTGATTTCAAGTCATTCTGATGTCGTTTGTCATGCATTTGACTGTAATAACCATGTTTTTGCCATTTACGACACGCCGAGTGCGTTTTTGGCCAGCGCGGTCACACAACACCTCCGATTGACTTTCCGTCTGGCCGACAATTTCCAAATCACGCACTTATTGTTGTCGTCCGATTTCATGGAATTCTGAGGTCGTTCGGCTAGTTTCGACCACTCCATGCACGGTTTTCGAGCACGTCGAACACCTAAAACACATATTCGGTCGTGCCTCACAAACCATGTGTCTGAATGATGTGTCGTCTCCTTGTACACCTCAAGAATAATAAATAGGGTGTTTTCGTGTGATTTCAAGTCATTACGATGGCTTTCGACATTCATTTGACCCTAAAACCCATGTTTTGTCCATTTACGACACGCTGAGTGCGTTTTCGACTAGCAAGGTCACATGACACCTCCGATTGACATGTTGTCTAGCCGATAATTTCAAAAATCACCCACCCTTTCTTATCGTCCAATTTTAATGGCATTCTGAGGTTTTTCGGCCAGTTTCGACCACCCCAGGCACGCTTTTCAAGCACGCCGAACACCTAAAAACACATATTCAGACGTACCGTGCAAACGGCGCATCCGAATGATGTGTCGTCTCCTCGTACACCTCAAAAATAATAACTAGGGTTTTTTCATGTGATTTCAATTCATTCTGATGCATTTCATTATGCATTTCATCGTAAAACCCATGTTTGGGCCATTTACGACATGCCGAGGGTATTTTTGGACAACACAGTCACACAAAACCTCTGATTGACGTGTCATCTGGCCGAAAATTTTCAGAATTTATCCACCCTTTGTTGTTGTCCGATTTCATGGCATTCTGAGTTTTTTTGGCTGGTTTGGACCACCCCACGCATGCTTTTCAAGCGCGCTGAACACTTAAAAAACACATATTCAGCCGTGCTGAGGAAACCACGCGTCTGAATGACATGTAGTCTCTTCTTACACCTCAAGAATAATAATTAGGGTGTTCTCGTGTGATTTAAAGTCATTCTGATGTCGTTCGGCATGCATTTGACCATAAAACCCATGTTTTGTCCATTTAAGACACGCGTAGTGCATTTTCGGCTAGCGCGGTTGCACAACCCCTCTGATTGATGTTCCATCTGTCCAACAATTTCACAATTCACCCACCCTTTGTTTTCGTCCGATTTCATGGCATTCCGAGGTCGTTCGGCAGGTTTTGACCCCCCCCCCCACGCACGCTTTTCAAGCATGCCAAACACCTAAAAACACATATTCAGATGTGCCGTAGAAACCGCGTGTCGGAATGACGTGTCGCCTCCTTGTACAGCACGCGAATAATAATTAGGGTTTTTTTGTTTGATTTGAAGTCATGCTGATGTCATTCGGCATGCATTTGACCGTAAAACCCATGTTTTGGCCATTTAGGACATGCCGAGTGCATTTTCGGCCAACGTGGTCACACAACAGCTCCGATTGACATGTCTTCTATTTGAAAATTTCACAAATCACCTACCCTTTTTTTGTGATCTGATTTCATGGAATTCTGAGGTTGTTCGACCAGTTTCGAACACCCCACGCACGCTTTTCAAGCGTGTCGAACACCTAAAAAACACATATTCAGCTGTGTTGTGAAAACCGCATGTCCGAACTATGTGGAGTCTTCTTTTACACCTCACAAAAAAATATTAGGGTGTTATCATGTGATTTCAAGTCATTTCGATGCCGTTCGTCAAGAATTTGACCGTAAAACACATGTTTTGGCCATTTACGACACACGAAGTGCATTTTCGGCCAGTGCGGTCACACAACACCTACGATTGACATGCCATCTAGTTTAAATTTTCACAATTCACCCACCCTTTACTGTCGTCCAATTTCATGGCATTCCAAGGTCGTTCGTCTAGTTTAGACCACCCCACGCACGCTTTTCAAGTGTTCCAAACACCTAAAAAACACATATTCAGTCGTGCCGTGAGAACCACGCGTCCGAATGATGTGTCATATCCTCGTACACCTCACAAATAATAATTAGGGTGTTATCGTGTGATTTCATGTTATTCTGAGGTCGTTTGGCATGTATTTGACCGTAAGACCCATGTTTTGGCCATTTACGACACGCGAAATGCATTTTCGGCCAGCGCGGTCACACGACACCTCTGACTGATGTGACGTCTGCCCGATAATTTCAAAATTCACCCAATTTTTTTGTCGTCCAATTTCATGGGATTCAGAGGTCATTCGGCCGGTTTCGACCGCCCCACACACTCTTTTCAAGTGCACCTGAATCTAAAAAACACATATTCCACCATACGGCACAAACCATGTGTCCGAATGATGTTTCCTCTCCTCTTACACCTCACGAATAATAATTAGGGTGTTCTCGTGTGATTTAATTTCATTCCTATGTCATTGGGCATGCATTTGACCGTAAAATCCATGTTTTGTCCATTTACGACGTGCAGGGTGTGTTTTCTACCATCGCGGTAACATGACACCACTGATTGACATGACGTTTGGCCAAAAATTTCAAAAATCACCCACCCTTTGTTGTCGTACGATTTCATGGCATTCTGAGGTCGTTCGACCAGTTTCGACCACCCAAAGAGCGATTTTCAAGTGTGTGGAACACCTAAAAAACACATATTCAGTCGTACCGCGCAAACCGCGCAACTGAATGACGTGTCGTCCCCTCGTACACCTCACGAATAATAACTTGGGTGTTTTCATGTGATTTCAAGTCATTCCGAATTCGTTTAGCATGCATTTAACTATAAAACCCATGTTTTGGCCATTTTACGACAAGCCGAGTGCGTTTTTGGCTAGCGCGATCACACGACACCTTCGATTGATGTGTCGTCTGGGTGACATTTTCACAATTCACCTACCCTTTGTTGTTGTCTGATTTTTAATATCATTCTAAATTCGTTCGGCCAGTTTCGACCACCCCACGCACGCTTTTCAAGCACGCCAAACACCTAAGAAATACATATTCAGTCGTTCTATGAAAACCCTACATCTGAATGACATTTCGTCTCCTCGTACACCTCACGAATAATAACTAGGGTGTTATTGTGTGATTCAAAGTCATTTCGATGTCATTCGGGAAGCATTTCAACGTAAAACCCATGTTTTGGCCATTTACGACACGCGGAGTGCATTTTCGGCCAGCGTGGTCACATAACACCTCCGATTGACATTCCGACTGGCCAAAAATTTCACAATTCCCCCACCCTTTGTTGTTGTTCGATTTCATGGGATTTAGAGGTTGTTCGGCCGGTTTCGAACACCCCACGTATGCTTTTGAAGCACGCCAAACACCTAAAAAACACATATTCAGCTGTGCCGTGTAAACCGCATGTCTGAATGACATTTCGTCATCTCATACACCTCACGAATAATAAAGAGGGTGTTTTCGTGTGATTTCAAGTCACTCTGATGTCGTTCGGCATGCATTTGTCTGTAAAACACATGTTTTGGCCATTTACGACACGCTGAGTCTATTTTCGTCCAGCGCGGTCACACAACACCTCCAATTGATGTGTCGTCTGGTCGACAATTTCCGAATCACCCACCCTTGGTTGTCATCTGATTTCATGGAATTTCGAGGTCGTTCGGCTGGTTTCGACCACCCCACGCACGGTTTTCAAGTACATCGAACACCTAAAACACATATTCAGTCGTGCCTCGCAAACCGTATGTCTGAATGACATGTCGTCTCCTCGTACGCCTCACGAATAATAAATAGGGTGTTTTTGTGTGATTTCAAGTCATTACGATGTCTTTCGACATTCATTTGATCGTAAAACCCATGTTTTGGCCATTTTCGACACGCTAAGTGCGTTTTCAACCAGCGCGGTCACACGACACCTCCGATTGACATGTTGTCTAGCCGATAATTTCACAAATCACCCACCCTTTCTTGTCGTCCGATTTTAATGTCATTCTGAGGTTGTTCGGCCAGTTTCGATCACCCCATGCACGCTTTTCAAGCGCGCCGAACACCTAAAAAAACATATTCAGTCATACCTGGAAACGGAGCGTCCGAATGATGTGTTGTCTCCTCTTACACCTCAAAAATAATAACTAGGGGTTTTTTGTGTGATTTCAAGTCATTCTGATGTTTTTCGGCATGCATTTCACTGTAAAACCCATGTTTTGTCCATTTACGACATGCCGAGTGTATTTTTGGACAACACAAACACACGACACCTCTGATTGACGTGTTGTCTGGCCGAATATTTTCACAATTTACCCACCCTTTGTTGTCATCTGATTTCATGGCATTTAGAGTTTGTTCGGCCTGTTTTGACCACCCCCCGCACGCTTTTCAAGCGCGCCGAACACTTAAAAAACACATATTCAGTCGTTCCATGCAAACCACATGTTCGAATGACATGTAGTCTCCTCCTACACCTCACAAATAATAATTAGGGTGTTCTCGTGTCATTTAAAGTCATTCCGATGTCGTTTGGCATGCATTTGACTGTAAAACCCATGTTTTGGCCATTAATGACACGCGTAGTTCATTTTCGGCCACCGCGGTTACACGACCCCTCTAATTGATGTGTCGTCTGGCCAACAATTTCACAATTCACTCACCCTTTGTTGTCGTACGATTTAATGGCATTCTGAGGTCGTTCGGCAGGTTTTGACCACCCCACGCATGCTTTTCAATCGTGCCAAACACCTAAAAACACATATTCAGCTGTGCTGTAGAAACCGCGTGTCCGAATGATGTGTCGTCTCCTTGTACACCACGCGAATAATAATTAGGGTTTTTCGTGTGATTTGAAGTCATTCTGATGTATTTCGACATGCATTTGACCGTAAAACCCATGTTTTGTCCATTTAGGACACGCCGAGACCGTTTTGGGCCAACGTGGTCACACAACAGCTCCGATTGACATGTCTTCTGGCTGAAAATTTCACAAATCACCTACCCTTTTTTTGTCGTCTGATTTCATGGAATTCCATGGTTGTTCGACCAGTTTCGAACACCCCACGCACGCTTTTCAAGCGTGTCGAACACCTAAAAAAACACATATTCAGCTGTGTAGTGAAAACCGCACGTCCGAACTATGTGGAGTCTCCTTGTACACCTCAAAAATAATAATTTGGGTGTTATCATATGATTTAAAGTCATTTCGATGTCGTTCGGCATGCATTTGACCGTAAAACACATGATTTGGCCATTTATGACATGTGAAGTACGTTTTCGGCCAGCGCAGTCACACAACCCCTCCGATTGATGTGCGGTCTGCCGGAAATTTCACAATTCACCCACCCATTGTTGTCGTCCAATTTCATGGAAATCCAAGATCATTCGGCTAGTTTCGACCACCCCACACACTCTTTTCAAGCACACCTAAATCTAAAAAACACATATTCATCTGTGATGCACAAACCGCGCATCCGAATGATGTTCTGTCTCCTCGTACACCTCACGAATAATAATTAGGGTGTTCTTGTGTGATTTCAAGTCATTCATATGTCACTGGGCCTGCATTTGACTGTAAAATCCATGTTTTGTCCATTTACGACACGCAAGGTGCGTTTTCTGCCATCGCGGTAACACGACACCACCGATTGACATGTCGTTTGGCCAACAATTTCAAAAATCACCCACCCTTTGTTTTCGTACAAATTTATGGCATTCTGAGGTCGTTCGGCCAATTTAGACCACCCCACACACGATTTTCAAGTTCGCGGAACACCTAAAAAACACATATTCAGCCGTACCACGCAAACCGCGCATCTAAATGATGTGTCGTCTCCTCGTACACCTCACGAATAATAACATGGGTGTTTTCATGTGATTTCAAGTCATTTTGATTTCGTTCAGCATGCATTTGACTATAAAACCCATGTTTTGGCCATTTTACGACACACCGAGTGCGTTTTCAGCTAGCGCGGTCACACGACATCTTCGATTGATGTGCCGTCTGGGTGACATTTTCACAATTCACCTACCCTTTGTTGTTTTCCGATTTCATAGCATTAAGAGGTCGTTCGGCCAGTTTCGACCACCCCACGCATGCCTTTCAAGGGCGACAAACACCTAAGAAACACATATTCAACCGTTTTGTGAAAAACCTACATCTGAATGACATTTTGTCTCCTCGTACACCTCACAAATAATAACTAGGGTGTTATCAAGTGATTCCAAGTCATTCTGATGTTGTTCGGAAAGCATTTGAACTTAAAACCGATGTTTTTTCCATTTACGACACGCGGAGTGCATTTTCGGCCAGCGCGGTCACACGACACCTCCGATTGACATGCCTTAGAGCCGACAATTTCAAAATTCAACCACCCTTTGTTTTCCTCCGATTTAATGGAATTCTGAGGTCGTTTGGATGGTTTCGAGCACCCCACGCACGCTTTTCAAACGCGCAGAACACCTAAATAACACATATTCTGTTGTGCCGCGCAAACCGCATGTCCGAATAATGTGTCATCTCCTCATACACTTCACGAATAATAATTAGGGTGTTCTCGTGTGATTTCAAGTCATTTTGATGTTGTTTGTGAGGAATTTGATAGTAAAACCCATGTTTTGGCCATTTACAACTCGCGGAGTGCATTTTCGGCCAGCGTGGTCACACGACACCTCCGATTGATGTGTTGTTTAGTAAAAAATTTTACAATTCACCCACCCTTTGTTGTCTTCTGATTTCCTGGCATTCCGAGGTTGTTCAACCGCCCCATGCACACTTTTCTAGCACGCCAAACTCCTAAAAAACACATATTCAGTTGTGCCATGGAAACCACGTGTCTGAATGACGTGTTGTCTCCTCGTACACCTCACGAAAAATAATTATGTTTTTATCGTGTGATTTCAAGTCATTCTGATGTCATTCGGCATGCATTTGATTGTAAAACCCATGTTTTGGCCATTTACGACACGTGGTGTACATTTTTGGCATGTGTGGTCATATGACACCTCTTATTGATGTGTCGTCTAGCCGAAAATTTTACAATTCACCCACCCTTTGTTGTCATCTGATTTCATGGCATTCCGAGGATGTTTGGCCGGCTTCGACCACCCCACGCATGCTTTTCAAGCATGTCGAACATCTAAAAAACACATATTCAGCCGTGTCATGAAAACCGCGCATCTGAATGATGTTTTGTCTCTTCATACACCTCAAAAATAATAATTAGGGTTTTTTAGTGTTATTTCAAGCCATTATGATCTCTTTCGGCATGCATTTGACCGTAAAACCCATGTTTTGGCCATTTATGACACGCCGAGTGCTTTTTCGGGTAGCGCGGTCACATAACACCGCCGATTGATGTGACGTCCGACCGACAATTTCAAAAATCACACACCCTTTGTTGTCGTCCGATTTAATGCAATTCCGAGGTTGTTCGGTCAGTTTTGACCACCCCACACACTCTTTTCAAGAGCACCGAGTACCTAAAAAACACATATTCAGCCATGCCGCGCAAATCGAGCATCATAATGGCGTTCCGTCTCCTCGTACACTTCACAAATAATAACTAGACTGTTTTCATGTGATTTCAAGTCATTTTGATGTCGTTCAACATGCATTTGATGGTAAAACCCATGTTTTGTCCATTTACGACACAGCGAGTGCGTTTTCAGCCAGTGCAGTCACACGACACCTCCAATTGACATGTCGTCTCTCAGAAAATTTCACAATTCACCACCCTTGTTGTCGTCCGATTTCATGGAATTCTGAGGTCGTTCGGCTGGTTTCGACCACCCCACGCACGTTTTTCAATCACGTCGTACACCTAAAAAACACATATTCAGCCGATCTCTACAAAACACGCATCCGAATGACATGTCGTCTCCTCGTTCACCTCATGAATAATAAATATGGTGTTTTCATGTGATTTAAAGTCATTCTGATGTGGTTCGGCATGCATTTGACCGTAAAACCCATGTTTTGGTCATTTACGACACGCCGAGTGCGTTTTTCGCCAGCTCGATCACACGACACCTCCGATTGACATTCCATCTTGACGACAATTCTACAATTCACCCACCCTTTGTAGTCGTCCAATTTCATGGCATTCTGAGGTCGTTCAGGCGGTTTCGACCGCCCCACGCACGCTTTTCAAGCACACCAAACACCTAAAAAACACATATTCAGTCATGATGTTCAAACCACGCCACTAAATGACGTGTCGTCTCCACGTACACCTCAAAAATAATAATTAGGGTGTTCCCGTGTGATTTCAAGTCATTCTGAAATCGTTCGGCATGCATTTGACCGCAAAACCCATGTTTTGGCCATTTACGACATGCGGAGTGCATTTTCAGCCAGCGCGGTCACATGACACCTACGATTGACATGCCAATAGATTGAAAAGTTCACAATTCACCCACCCTTTGTTTTCATTCAATTTCATGGAATTCCGAGGTCTTTCGGCCAGTTTCGACCACCCCACACATGCTTTTCAAGCGGGTAGAACACTTAAAAAACACATATTCAGCTGTACCGCGCAAACCATAAGTCCAAATGATGTGTCGTCTCCTCGTAAACATCAGGAATAATAATTAGGGTGTTTTCGTGTGATTTCAAGTCATGACAATGTCTTTCGGGATGCATTTGACTGTAGAAACCATGTTTTGGCCATTTACGACACGTTGAGAGCGTTTTTGGCCAGCGCGGTCACACAACACCTCTAATTGACGTGTCGTCTGGCCAAAAATTTCACAAATCACCCACCCTTTGTTCTTATCCAATTTCCTGGAATTCCAAGGTCATTCGGCTAGTTTCGACCACCCCACCCATGCTTTTCAAGCGCATCGAACACCTAAAAACACATATTCAGCCATGTCGCACATTCCGTGCCTTCGAATGATGTTTCGTCTCCTCGTACACCTCACGAATAATAATTATGGTGTTATCGTGTGATTTCAAGTCATTCTGATGTCGTTGGGCATTCATTTGACCGTAAAACCAATGCTTTGGCCATTTACGACACACGGAGTGCGTTTTCAGACAACACGGTTAAACGACACCTCAGATTGATGTGTCGTCTGGCCGACAATTTCACATATCACCCACCATTTTTGTAGTCTAATTTTAATGGCATTCCGAGGTCGTTCGGCCAGTTTCGACAACCCCATGCACGATTTTCAAGCGTGTCGAACACCTAAAAAACACATATTCAGAAGTGTCATGCAAATTGCATGTCTGGATGACTTCTTATCTCCTCGTACACCTCAAGAATAATATATAGGGTGTTTTCGTGTAATTTCAAGTCATTCTGATGTCGTTCGGCATTCATTTCACCATAAAACCCATGTTTTGGCCATTTACGACACGCCGAGTGCATTTTCGGACAACGCTATCACACGACACCTATGATTGACGTGTCGTCTGGACAAATTTTTTAAAAATTCACCCACCCTTTGTTGTCGTCTGATTTCATGGTATTCCGAGTTCGTTCGGCCAGTTTTGACCACCCCACACATGCTTTTCAAGTGCACAAAACACCTAAAAAACACATATTCAGCCGTTCCGCGCAAACCACGCATCCGAATGACATTTCATCTCCTCGTTAACCACAAGAATAATAAATAGGGTGTTCTTGCGTGATTTCAAGTCATTCTGATGTCGTTCGGCATGCATTTGACCAAAAAACCCAGGTTTTGGCCATTTACGACATGCGAAGTGCATTTTTGGCCAGTGTGGTCACACGACACCTCTGATTGACATGTCGTCTGGCCAAAAATTTTACAATTCACCCACCCTTTGTTGTCGTCCGATTTCATGGAATTCTGAGGACGTTCATCCGGTTTTGACCACCCCACACACACTTTTCAAGGGCGCCAAACACCTAAAAACACATATTCAGATGTGTCGTGCAAAAATCGTGTCCGAATGACATGTTGTCTCCTCGTACACCTCACGAATAATAATTAGGGTGTTTTGATGTGATTTCACGTAATTCCGATGTCGTTCGGCATGCATTTGAACGTAAAACTGATGATTTGGCCATTTAGGACATGTCGAGTGTGTTTTCGGCGAGCGTGGTCACACGACACCTCCGATTGACATGTCTTCTAGACGAAAATTTCAAAAATCACCCACTCTGTGTTTTCTTCCGATTTCATGGAATTATGAGGTTGTTTGGCCGGTTTCGACCACCCCACGCACGCTTTTCAAGCGTGCAGAACACCTAAAAAACAAACATTCAGCCGTGTCGGGAAAACCACGCGTCCGAACTACATGGCGTCTCCTTGTACACCTTAATAATAAAAATTAGGGAATTCTCATGTGATTTCAAGTCATTTCGATGTCGTTCAGCATGCATTTGACCGTAAAACACATGTTTTGGCCGTTTACGGCATGCAGAGTGAATTTTCGGCCAGCACGGTCACACGACACCTCTGATTGACATTCCATTTGGCCGAAAATTTCACAAATCACCCACCCTTTGTTGTCGTCTGATTTTAATGGAATTCAGAGGTTTTTCGGCCAGTTTCAACCACCCCATTCATGCTTTTCAAGCATTCCGAACACCTAAAAAACACATATTCAGCCATACCGCGCAAACTGCACGTCTGAATGACTTGTCGTCTCCTCATACACCTCACGAATAACAACTATGGTGTTTTTTTGTGATTTAAAGTCATTATGATGTCTTTTGGCATGCATTTCAATGTAAAACCCATGTTTTGTCCATTTACGACACGTCGAGTGCATTTTCAGACAATGCAGTCACACGACACCTCCGATTGATGTTCCGTCTGGCGGAAAATTTTCAAAATTCACCCACACTTTGTTGTCATTCTATTTCATTGAATTCTGAGTTCATTCAGCTGGTTTTGAACACCTCACACACGCTTTTCAAGGGCGCTGAACACCTAAAAATAGATATTCAGCCGTGCCGCGCAAAACACGCATCCGAATGACATGTCGTCTCCTCGTAGACCTCACAAATAATAATTAGGGTGTTATCGTGTGATTTTAAGTCATTTCGATGTCGTTCGGCGTGAATTTGATAGTAAAACCCATGTTTTGGCCATTTACAACATATGGAGTGCATTTTCGGCCAGTGCGGTCACACGACACCTCTGATTGACGTTCCGTCTAGACAAAAATTTCAAAATTTACCCACCCTTTGTTGTCTTCCGATTTCATGGCATTCTGAGGTCGTTCAGCTGGTTTTGACCACCCCACACACACTTTTCAAGCGCGACAAACACCTAAAAAACAAATATTCAGCTGTTCCGCGTGAACCGCGTGTCCAAATGACGTGTCATCTCCTCGTACACCTCTTCAATAATATTTAGGGTGTGTTCATGTGATTTCAAGTCATTCTGATGTCGTTCGTCTTCCATTTGACTATAAAACCCATGTTTTGTCCATTTAGGACACACCGAGTGCATTTTCGGCCAGCGTGGTCACACGAAACCTCTGATTGATATGTATTCTGCTGAAAATTTCACAAATCACCCACCCTTTGTTGTCCTCTGATGTCATGGAATTCTGAGGTTGTTCGGCTGGTTTCGACTACCCCACGTACGCTTTTCAAGCTTGCCGAACACCTAAAAAACAAATATTTAGCTGTGTCATCCAAACAGCATGTCCGAACTACATGGCCTCTCCTTTTACATCTCAAGAATAATAATTAGGGTTTTTTCATGTGATTTCAAGTCATTTCGATGTCGTGCGGCATGCATTTGACCGTAAAACACATGTTTTGGCCATTTACGACACACAGAGTGTCTTTTCGGCCAGCGCGGTTACACGACACCACCGATTGACGTTCCATCTGGCCAAAAATTTCACAAATTAACCCCCCTTTGTTGTCGTCCGATTTTATGGCATTCCGAGGTCGTTTGGCTAGTTTCAACCACTCAAGCATGCTTTTTAAGCGTGCCAAACACCTTATAAACACATATTCATGTGTGCCACACAAATCGCCCATCTGAATAATGTTATGTATCCTCATAGACATCAAGAATAATAACTAGGGTGTTTTCGTGTAATTTAAAGTCATTCCAATGTCATTCTTCATGCATTTGACCGTAAAACAAATGTTTTTTCCTTTCACGACAGGCCGAGTGCGTTTTCGGCCAGCGCGGTCACAGGACACCTCTGATTGACATGTCGTTTGGCTGAAAATTTCACAATTCACCCACCCTTTGTTTGTCTTCCTATTTCATTGCATTCCGAGGTTGTTCGTCTGGTTTCGACCACCCCACGCACGCTTTTCAAGCACGCCGAACACCTAAAAACACATATTCAGCCATGCCGCACAAACCGCACGTCTGAATGACGTGATGTCTCTCCGTACACCTCACTAATAATAATTAGGGTGTTCTCGTGTGATTTCAAGTCATTCTGATGTCGTTCGGCATGCATTTGACCGTAAAACCCATGTTTTGGTCATTTACGACACTCGAAGTGTATTTTCGGCCATTGCGGTCACACGAAACCTCTGATTGACGTGTCGTATGGCTTACAGTATTACAATTCCTCCACCCTTTGTTGTCGTCCGATTTCATGGAATTTCGAGGTTGTTTGACCGGTTTCAACCACCCCACGCACGCTTTTTATACGTGCTGAACACCTAAAAAACACATATTCAACCGTGCTGTGCAAACCACACATCCGAATGATGTGTCCCATACTCGTACACATCACTAATAATAATGAGGATGTTTTAGTATGATTTAAAGTCATTCTGATGTCTTTTGGTATGCATTTGACCGTAAAACCCATGTTTTGGCCATTTACGACACGTCGAGTGCATTTTCGGCCAGCGCGGTCACACGATACCTCTAATTTACGTGCCATCTGGCCAAAAATTTCAGAAATCACCAACCCTTTGTTTTCATCCGATTTCATGGAATTCTAAGGTCGTTCTGCCGGTTTCAACCAACACACGCACGCTTTTCAAGCACGTCGAACACCTAAAAACCCATATTTAGCAATTCCGTGCAAACCTCACATCCGAACGATGTGTCGTCTCCTCATACACCTCAAAAATAATAATTTGGGTGTTCTTGTTTGATTTCAAGTCATTCTGATATCGTTCGGTATGCATTTGATTGTTAAACACATGTTTTGGCCATTTACGACACGCGAAGTGTGTTTTTGGCCACCGCGGTCACACGATGCCTCTGATTGATTTTCCGTCTGGCCAAAAATTTCAAAAATCACCCACCCTTTGTTGTCGTCAAATTTCATGGCATTCTGAGGTCGTTCAGCAGGTTTCGACCACCCCACACACGCTTTTCAAGCACACCGAACACCTAAAAAACATATATTTAGATGTGTCGCGCACAAAAGTGCGTCCAAATGACGTGTCGTCTCCTCGTACGCCTCACGAATAATAACTAGGGAGTTTTTGTGTGATTTCAAGTCATTTAGATGTCATTCGACATGCATTTGACCGTAAAACCCATGTTTTGGCCATTTATGACACACCTAGTACATTTTTGGCCAGTGCGGTCATACGACACCTCTGATTGACATTCCGTCTCGCCGACAATATCAAAATTCACCCACCCTTTTTTAGTCCTATTTCATTGAATTCTGAGGTCGTTCGGCTAGTTTCGACCACCCCACGAATGCTTTTCAAGCGCACTGAACACCTAAAAAACACATATTTAACCGTTTCGGGAAAACCACAAGTCTGAATGATGTTCCATCTCCTCGTGCACCTCACGAATAATAATTAGGGTTTTCCCGTGTGATTTCAGGTCATTCTGATGTCTTTCGGCATGCATTTGACCGTAAACCCCGTGTTTTGGCCATTTATGACACGCAGAGTGCATTTTTGGCCAGCACTGTCACATAACACCTCTGATTGATGTGTCTTCTGGCCGACAATTTCACAATTCACCCACCCTTTGTTGTTGTCCAATTTCATGGTATTCCGAGGTCGTTCGGCCAGTTTCGACCACCCCACACACGCTTTTCAAGCGCGCCGAACACCTAAAAAACACATATTTAGCAGTGTCGCACAGACCGCATGTCTGAATGATGTGTCGTCTCCTCGTACACCTCAAGAATAATAATTAGGATGTTTTTGAGTGATTTCAAGTCATTCCGATGTTGTTCGGCATGCATTTGACCGTAAAACCCATGTTTTGGTCATTTACGACATGCCGAGTGCGTTTTCTTCCACTTCGGTCACACGACAGTTCCGATTGATGTGTTGTCTAGCCAAAAATTCTACAAATCACTCACCCTATGTTGTCGTCCGATTTCATGGCATTCTGAGGTCATTCGGCTGATTTCGACCACCCCACACACGCTTTTCAAGCACGCTGAGCACCTAAAAAACCCATATTCAGCCGTTCCACACAAACCGTGAGTCCGAAAAATGTTTTTTCTCATCGTACATCTCTATAATAAAAATTAGGGTGTTCTCGTGTGATTTAAAGCATTCTGATGTCGTTTGTCATGCATTTGACCATTAAATGCATGTTTTGGCCATTTACGACATGCGGAGTGCGTTTTCGGCCACCGCGGTCACACGACACCTCTGATTTACATACCGTCTAGATGACCATTTCAAAATTGACCCACCTTTTGTTTTCGTCTGATTTCATGGAATTCCAAGGTCATTCGTCCGGTATTGACCACCCCACGCTTGCTTTTCCAGAGCGCTAAACACCTAAAAAACACATATACAGCTGTGTCACGCAAACCGCATGTCTGAATGATGTGACGTCTCCCCGTACACCCCACGAATAATAATTAGGCTGTTTTTGTATGATTTCAAGTCATTCCGATGTCGTTCGGCATGCATTTGATCATTAAATACATGTTTTTTCCATTTACGACACACAGAGTGTGTTTTCGGCCAGTGTGGTCACACAACACCAATGATTGATGTGTCTTCAGACCGAACATTTCCCAATTCACCAACACATTGTTGTCGTTCGATTTCAAGGCATTTAGAGGTCATTCGGTTGGTATCGACCACCCCACACACGTTTTTCAAGCGTGAAAACACCTAAAACACACATATTCAGATTTTCCGCACAAACTACATGTCCGAAAAATGTGTTGTCTCATCGTACACCTCATGAGTAAAAATTATAGTGTTTTCGTGTGATTTCAAGTCATGCCGATGTTGTTCGGCATGCATTTGACCGTTAAACGCATGTTTTGTCCATTTACGACACATGGAGTGCATTTTAGGCCACCACGATCACACGAAACCTCTGATTGACGTGCCGTCTGGCCAACCATTTCACAATTCAAGCACCCTTTGTTGTTGTCCAATTTCATGGCATTCTGAGGTTGTTTGGCCAGTATCGACCACCCCATGCACGTCTTTCAAGCGTGCCAAACTCTTAAAAGACACATATTCAGCTGTACCGCACAAACTGCGCGTTCGAATGACATGTCGTCTCCTCGTACACCTCACGAATAACAATTACGGTGTTTTATTTTGATTTCAAGTCATTCCAATGTCATTTGGAATGCATTTAACTTTTAAATTCATGTTTTGGCCATTTACGACACACAAAGTGCATTTTCAGCCACCATAATCACACGACACCTCCTATTGATGTTCTGTCTAGCTGACCATTTCAAATTTCACCCACCCTTTGTTTTCGTCCGATTTCATGGAATTTCGAGGTCGTTCGGCCGGTATCGACCACCCTAGGCACGTTTTTCAAGCACGCTGAACACCTAAAAGAAAAATATTCAGCCGTGCCGTGCAAACCGCACATCCTAATATTGTGTTGTCTCCTCGTACACCTAAAAAATAATAATTATGGTGTTTTAATTTGATTTCAAGTTATTCTGATGTTGTTTGACATGCATTTGACCATTAAACGCATGTTCTCACCATTTACGACACACGGAGTGCGTTTTCGGCCACCGAGGTCACACGACACCTCTGATTGACATGACGTCTGGCCAAAAATTTCACAATTCACACACCCTTTCTTTTCGTCCTATTTCATGGCATTCTGTGGTCGTTCGGTCAGTATCGACCACCCCACACATGCTTTTCAAGTGCGCCAAACACCTAGAAAACACATATTCAGTCGTGCCGCACAAACCGCGCATCTGAATGATGTGTCGTCTCCTTTTACACCTCAAGAATAATAATTAGATCGTTTTACTAAATTATCTACACAATCCAAATGCGTTTAGTTGGTTTTCTATTTTCCGGATGTTGTTTTCACTTAAAATGTTGTACATTTCAAAGAAAAGTGAGACACTTTGAGTGGTGTCGGCCACACCGCACCTCAGATTGAGGTGGGGTTGACTTTTATAGGTCCAACATGACTCATGAATCATTTTCCTAAAGTTTAAACAGAATATGAATGTGTTTGGTCGGTTTTTAGTATGCCAGTTGTTGTTTTTACTTAAAATCATGTCCATTTCAAATAAAAGTGAGACACTTAGAGTGGTGCTGGAAACACCGCACCTCAGATTGAGGCGGGGTTGACTCGTACATGTCAAAAATGACCCATGGATCATTCCCCTAATGTATCAACACATTCCAAATGTGTTTGGTCGGTTTACCGTATGCTAGTTGTTTTTACTTAAAAGAGTATCCATTTTAAACAAAATAAAGACACTTTGAGTGGTACTGGAAACACCGTTCCTTGGATTGAGGTGGGTGGGGGGGATATCCGGGGGGATATATAGGGTCCAGGGAGGAGGGTGGGGGGGCTGTCCGGGGTCCAGTAAGGTGGGTGGGTAATGTATCTAAAACTCTATCTAGGTATCATACATCGAATTCTGACAGGACTGCGAACCGCCACAGGTTGTCGTCCTGGAGCAGGGCCGAATCACGGCATTACCGCGGCGTGACCGCGGCATGACCACGACCTATTGGCCCGGTCCAGCGACATCCGCAAGGTAGCATCTTCTGACCAGGATTTCAAATAAATCCTATGTAGTTGTCCTTCACATTATAGAAACTGATCTTATGTTATAAAAAACAAACTCTAGATTCAGTATTGTTGTATGAAAAAGATATATATTTTATATTCGTTGTTTTTAAAAGTGTGACTAGGTAGTTGGAACTACTAATTGAGATTCAAATTATCACACCATAAACTATCACTGTGAGTTTTCAGAGACAGCGCACCTCCGTTGGAGGGGTTTTATTATAAAAACATGACTTTATTTATCAAATCAGACAATTATATTAAAGAATACTTATTCAAGATATGAAATTCAAAATAATTAAATAGAATTAATAAAGAAAATAAATTCAATTTAAAGAATTCTAAAAATAAAGAGGCTTCTATATTTGGTAAAAAATAAATAATTATATTGATTTCAAAAATATCCATACCATAGTGAAAAACTAGGTTAAAAAATAAAGAGTTATAAAGAATTAAAAAATGTAATGGATCATTCTTCCTATAATCACCATAACCATCACCACGTTCATCATCAGCCTCATCCTCACTGCCATCTCTGTCCTCATCATCATCTTCATCATTGTCCTCATCCTAGCCCTCGACCCCATTCTCGCCCTCAGCCCCATCCTTGCCCTCAACCCCATCCTCACCCTCGTCGTCATCCTCATCCTCGCCCTTTTCCTCTTTAGAATCCTCGTCATCACCAAGAACGTCATCATCTCGAACTCCACTAGAACTATCGCCTGGTGCATTGGATAATCCACCCATCGATGACATATATGTTTGACAAGCCGCGCTGGCCTCTGGTGGAAGTGATGAAGATAAAGCTTTGATCAGTTTCATAAATTCTTTCTCCCTCATTTGAACCTGTTCTTCCAACTCTGTGACCCTTTTATCAGACTTTATTTCTTACTCCTTGACCTTTTCCAACTCGGTGGTACTAGAATGGAATCCTAGAGAGGACCAATACCTCGTCAGGACTATATTCTTACCAGGTCGGCAGCGTACTTGACTAGAATTCTCATCTCCCAAAACATGATATAAATGACTGTGTGGCCCAAAATTTTCAAGCTCCTGGGCATCAAGGGCCTCTAAAGAATCCTGTTAAAAATAATAATAGATTATTAAATTTCAAAATAGATATTAAAATTTGAAATAAACAAATTAAAACTTACAATCTTTTCTTGTGTTGGTTCATTAACCACAGTTCAATATTTTTTCCTTCTACTCGAGAAAAACAATTTTTCTCAAGGGATACATCCTTTAATATTCAATTTGTGCTTCTGTAATGACATTGAAACAATATAAAGTGCAAGTATAATCATATATTCAATATTTAATAAATCAAAAAATTTAAGTAGGAAACAATAAAAAGAGAAACTCTTAATGGAAATTATAACCAACTATACCGTACTAGCTGCCTCTCATGATCTGACATAGTTGTGCACCCCAAAGTGTAGAGGTATTTCTTTGAATCAATGTTTTTCTTCAGAAGATTCCTAAATTATGTTTAATAAAAGAAAAGATAATATTAATAAAAAATATGAAAACTGTCATTTAAATACCTCAAATAGAATTAATACCTTAAATTTGGAAGTCTCTCAATGTGTAATCATTTGGAGATATTGCTCTATCAGGCAGTCATCCGTGATAGGTAATGTCTCCAACTCCATGCCCAATCTATCACACCAACCAATATATAGCTCATGCTTATAAGCTCTCCAATTATCTCCTAGCTCTTTTAAACATGTTGGTCGTGCACCTTCGCCATCAGGGAAAATAAACCAAAGCTGACACCCAATATATTAATTCATTTAAATACAAAAAAAATTACTACATTAAATCCAAAATATTTTTTACCCATATTTGTGCCCACGCATTATCCGTGACTTCGTGTGGCAGATTTCTCTAAGGGAGAGGGCTCACCAAAATGATGTTGGAGTATTTGGCTAGCATCACAAAAAAACCCTAACATTCCTACCCAGATTTATCAATCATATGTCCATCATCATTATATTCAACCATCAACTGTGTCTGAAGGTTCCATACCACATGAAAGGGAGTACTCCCCCTCCCCAGCCTCCTATTAGTAGATGAATCTGTTAATAATGAAAAAATATTAGTTCATGTTATAATAAAAATAAATTTTGGTATAAAAATTTATTAGAGTTATATATATACCTGTGGTAGTCGGATCAATGGGAATCCCTGGATGTGCAGAAGCTGAAGGAATATCCTGTACACGTGGAGTGTCCCTCAGTGTACACTCCTTATCCACATACTGTGTCAGATCAGGAGTCGAGGAAGGTGGAATATAATAGCTCGGAGATAATGAAATAGAATTAAAATATGACGGCATAGATGGCTGGCCAACTGGTAGCGTAAAATCAGAGGCATTAATATCTCATATGTCCCTAAAGACAAACTAGGATCAAAATGGGGCATAGAAGATACGTCCTTGGTAGGGGAATAGTCCAATCGAGTACGACCAGTGGATTTTCTTACTCTCGCACCACGAGCCCTCGTACCACCGGCCTCAGTACCGGTACCACCAGATGATCGTCTAACTCTGATACCATCCCCCCCCCCTCTGACCACCCGCCTCTGTACTGGGAGCAATATCAGGCTCCTCATCAGATATCTCTCATCTAGGTGGTGGATCCAAAAAAAAGGTTTAACACAAAAGCAAACACATGATATTATAAGCTATTGAAATATATATATTTGAAATAAAATACTCACAACAGCGATGAGTAGAAGAATGACCATCTCTATCATGTGACGATTATTTTCTGTCATATTTTTCCACCACCTCTCTTTAATGGATGTCATTTCCTACAATGAAAACAAATATGGAAGTAATTAGAAACAATTTCTTATGAGTTCATGATATACTATGGATAAAGGAGTGGTTTTCATGAAATACTATGAATAAATATTACAAACAACTTCTTATGAGTTCATATACATGAAGCTGTAATATTTGAAGCATTGAGATTAAATAAAACTATGAATCTTTAAAATTAAAACACAAGAAAGAGACATCATGCCCTAATAAATGTATATGGGTAATGAAAACATTAATTGGACAATGTGTACACTGATGTAGTGATTTGTCTAATTTGGGTGAAATTTTTTCAAAATCCATAGAAATAGGGAATAATGATATCCTTGAGAATAGAAGGATGTCCTTGAGAAGATGTGGAAGGATATCCTTGAGAAGAGGTGGAATGAGTATAACCTGTAAGATGATCGGATGGAAGAGGCACACCTGTGTTGCGGCTTCTCAAGGGATTCTGGGAGTTGGGCAGTTCTTCTAAAGTTCTGGGTTCTGGAATCGGGTCTGCTTCTAGAATCGGGGTGGGGGGTCGCCTGCTTTTCGAATTTGGGGAAATTGTTTCCCAACAATTGTTAAAAACTGTTTGGAAAACTCCATCTTTCCCAACAGTTTCATCAAACCGTTGGGAAAAATCAATTTTTACCCATATTTCCCAACGGTTTCACCAAACCATTGGGGAAACTCAATTCTTATCCATCATTCCCAACGGTTTCATCAAACTGCTGGAAAACTCAATTTTTACCATCTTTACCAATGATTTTCATAAACCATTGGTAAATAACACCTATACCTTTGGTTCAAAAGAACCGTTGGTATAAAAGTGTTGGTAAAATCATGATTTCCAATAGTGATGTTATTACCAATCTCTTTCATATGTACACCAACTTTTCTGTCATCTCCTAATTGAGACTCGATACAAACGAGGACCACTCTCCCATCTATTCCCATCATATGGAATATCTATAGGGATACCCATGAAATGATTATATGGGATCCATATTTATAGAATCCTACTAAATATATTCATAATGAAATTATACTTGAGTAAAATTTAATTCCCAAGACCCACCTAAAATATTTACGTAAGCCCGAAGCAAATATCGAAGAACCTAGATAGCTATTTATACCTTTATATCCATATTAAAATGATAATCCATTATCATTTTCATCACAGACACCATCTCATCATGAAAACCTCTATTGATCCGAGATTTAAACCTTAGGACCCTGTTATAAATAATCATAGTGGGAATCTTATGAAGTCTCACAATATTCAAAATGTAAAAGTCTCCAAAAAATACCAATTTAGCTATCTTCATCTTAGGTAAGAAATGACATGATTTCAAAAGTTGATCAATGATCACACAAATGGAATACTTCTAAATAGTAATTTATTCCAACAATTAATTCCAGGGAACTATCATCACACTTCTATAGAATATTGTCAAATGGTAGAATCAAACAAGTATGTCTTTTTTTATCTCATTATTTTTTGAAAAATGAGACATAGTGATACAAATTCTACAATTTACCACTTCATCCATGGACACAAATCATGAAATATCTAGTCATGATAATTCTTTATAGTGCCAATGTTTGTGGTCGAATAAGACATGTTATAACTATATATCAACTCCATCATTAGAGATATCATAACAAAAAACCTGCTACATAAGCACAATGCTCCACTGGGATAATGATATCACTCACTTGACATCTCCCCCTAATAAAAACTTTTAACCTAGAATGGAAACATTATTTCTATAAACTTCCTCAAAAAATCACACATGAAATAGTGGAACTTCATCAATCGATACCAAGAACAACTATACACCAAACTCCTCCACTACAAACCTCACATCAATAAGAAAACCCATCAAAGACCACTCCGTAGCAAATTACATCATGGATTTTAGAATTTATTTACTACTAAAAACATTAGAAAACACATTATCTTATCTAGTACTGAATAAAATTTAAAAAAATAATGACACTCCACCCACTTTCGATATCTCAAGTTCAGATCCCTTTGATAAAATATATATTTGAGGTTGTTATAATAATATTTCTCTATAAATTTCCCCCCAAATGGATAGTTCTTAAATGTTTTCAATGCATGAATAACTTCAGAAAACCCACAATTGTGTTTAGGTAAGTCCTTCTCATGAGTTCATAAATTGTTAGAGCCACATGACACCACTTTTTTTTTCAAATTGAAGACACATACCAAACCCATATAAAAAGCATAATAATAAACATCATAACCCAAACACGGTAACAGAAAAATAAAAATTTTCTATAAATAGAACCTCAATAAGATGTCTTTAATATATATCTTATATTTTTCATTCCATTAAAATTTTAAACACTTATTGTTTAGAGTTGTTATAAAATATGTGATATTGGAGAAATTATGACCAGAATGCATATAGTAACAAGCCAAACCACATCATATCTAGATATTAGACACATTTTTGGTATGCTCCATGGAATTAACACCTTGTAATTTATCAAGATCAATTGAGATTCCCATCTCATATATGAAATGCTTTATAAATTTCACTTTCTCATCAAAAAGACGTATTAGGAATTATTAAAATATAGATGATATTTCATAAATTAATGATATATGATGTCTAGAATGTCTATATGATTCTCCTATAACTTTTCCTACTCAAGTATATTATACAAGAAAACAAAAAAAAATATTCTATGATCCGATGAAATATTAGTTTCATCAAATCCATAAATTCCATAAGAGATATACTTATTTGGAAGAAATAACTAAAATCATGAATGCCAATTGGAAATTCTAAACACTGCCTTAGGTATATCCTATTCTCATAATATCACATTTTATACCCTGAATGAAGAAAAATCATCCTCTAATCTAGTAAAATCAATCATCAATCTTTGGACAATGTTATTTTTTCTTAATAGTGACAGGATTGAACTTTTGATAATCCATTCAATATCTTAGACTCCCATCAATTTTCATAACAATGAGGACAAGAAAATCCCATAGTGATATGATGTAATGATTAAATATATTATCCCATATTTCTTCAAGAAGGACTATATGTTCAAAAAACATAGATGTTTCCATTCGATAGGATTACATAGACATGGAGATAATATCAGGGATCATGTCAATAATAATATCAAACTCTTGCAATAGTTGTATTCTTCCAAATCATCCATAAAAACCATCCCATATTCACACAGAACTAAAAGAATCACACATCACTGACTAGGATTAACAATATCAAAAAACCCAACCACCTCAACATGATTATCCTAGTATAAGAAACAACATGCCTCACTCGTGTTGATATTTTGTCCCACTAACACTGAAAATATATGGACGACCCCATGAGATGATAAAAACTAAACTCTAGGACGATATAAGTCTATTAGGTCCTTAAAACTAAACTTACAATACCTTAAAATATTTAGTTCAATGATTTCAATATCAATAACAAAAAATTCGCACACTAGTTTGATGTTAGTTATTACCATCCGACATACGAGACACTTGAAACCCTTTAAAAATGTCATGGATAGATCCATTTTGAATGGAATAAAATATGAACATAATCTAAACATGTAAACTAAATTTTAAGATATAAATGAATGAGTAACACTTATACCAAACTATTTTGGAGCCATATGAGATTAAATAAAAATCATGAATCTAATTACAGTTGTCCCTACATAATATTTCTATTGGACAAAATTCACCACATAATTTTGTGTGGTAATTAGCACATAAATATAATCTATAGGATGAGGATTAAACTACAAGAACATTAAACGAATCAATGAAGACATAAAAACCATTGGGATGAGTGGATCCATCTTTTAATATCGTGGATATCCATCATTAAATACCTCATATAGTTCGATAATCATCAATGATGACACTTTATAAGAGTGTCCAATCAATTAGGGTCGGCATGACCATGCCTTACACATTAAAAGTATAAAACTATCATTATCCGAACGAATCTGCTAAATCTAGTCCAAAAAAATGCTAACCACCTTTGTGCTACATTTTCAAGAAAAAAGACACAACTTGGTTAACAACTACCCCATCGAAAGCTCTATATTAATGAGTTTTTCCAACCATGTCAGCCTCCACCATTGCTTCATTACTGAATACTTCCTTGAATGATAGAAGGAACAAGAGAATCAATATCATCCAATAAAAGGAACTTAGTCCAAACTCAACCCTCTGAACCCTTAGGTACTCATTGCTGACTAGATCTTGTACCAAATACACCAACTCAGAAAAATAGGTGGAATACTCTAGAAATGTATAGTCTCCATGATCTAGTGTATAAAACACTCATGTATTCAATTCACATAAAATAATAGGATAAAAATTATGATTAAATATTTTCTTCAATGAAATCCATGTAATATCCTCATGTACCATTTATTTCACAATTGAGTCCCAACATCACCTTCTTGGTCCACCAAGCATGTACATGGAAAACCCCAAAATAAATTCATTATGAGTATTAAATAAAATAAATATCATATAAATACACTCAAATTACACATTATATTTTTCGGGTCCTTTGTCATCAAATAATATAGGTCAATGTTACTTAGTGAATTCCAATCCATTATACACTTCATGTAGCAGTTTCCAAATACCCACATCACTCCGTTTTAGAATATTTTCGATTAAATATTCTACCAAATAAGATTCTATTGGATGATTTTACTATAGATATTGTTGTGTAAAATCCTCAACTAAATTTATAGGATCACACTATAAGGAATTTTTTAATAAGAAAAATACCATAAAAAATAATATTTTTGAGATTAATTCCAAAATCATCGAACCGACTTCATGAATTCATGAAAATGACATAAGAAATCCAATTTAATGAAATATAAATTATATAGATGGAAATAAAAACATTAAACATAAATACTTATCTTTTTATAATCTCCCCATATAGTTAAGTGAAATGAACTTTAACTCCATCTCTTGAACTTGGTTAAAAAAATTTGACCACCCATGGTAATTCATGTTCAAACACATAAGTGAGTTTTCCAAGAACTTTCTCATACTTTCTACCTAAATCCAAATGGTCCTAATTATTATATACCCAAGACAATGAACAAAAATAAATTAGTGTTAACACAATTCATTCTAAATCCAACTAATACAAATCAGTAACAAACCAACCCGAGTCAACTAGATTAGCCCCCCATGCTGGCCCTTCATGATGGTGAGACACAATAGGTTAACAAAAACATGACTCATATTAAAAAGAAATACATATAGGTATAGTAAAATGGAGACAAAAGAAATATAACCAAGGTCCATATAATACAATTCACACTTGATAAACTATAAATTATAATAATATATGACTATAAAGTCACCATGTGACTAAGAATTGCCTTCAAACCATCCCACAATGAAGGTTATTATGAAAAAGGAATCTTACATGCTATATAATTCCCTACCCATTACCAGAATCCTACATATCAACGTCTAAAAAAATAAAATAGAAAAAATATCATATGAAAACAAATCCTAGTTGGATTTCCCCAGCGAATCCATAAAATATATATTGTTAATAACAAAATCGTACTTTATTCAAATAAATAATAGTTTTCAAAATAATTAGCATCACTCAAATCCATATTTATTTAAACATTTTTTTTATTAAAAAAAATTCATATTCCAAAAATGTTGAATATGAAATGTGATAAATAATGGAAGATTAATAAATATAATCCATGTATACACCACAAGGTAAACATATGAAAAAATAACATTGACCAATATATAATTTGAAACCATGTGAATAAATAACCCAGACTAATCCATTATGTAAAATAATGTTAGATAATAACTATGCCCAATACATCATGTGATAATCCAATCATAAATGAAAAATCACACTATTTGGGAACTAAACAATGGGTATGCATACTTTGCAGAAAAATTAGTCCCCAGTCTATTCCTTTGGTAGATCTAACTGATATAACCCCCAGTGGAATTACATGAACTAAAGTGAAGAAAAAACTCAAGTGGAATTACAAAAACTATTGGTGACATGTATATTACCAGCACACCCAATGTATCACAATATGGTATGTTTTTCCAAAACAATTTGAAAATTCATTCTATCAAATTATAAACAAAATAAAATCCAATATAATATACGTCGATTATTGAGAAAACATTTTTAAACCACAATAACATTTAAGGATTTTATCAAAAACTTGGTGTCAATATACAATTTTAATGAAAAATATTTTTAAAGAAAAAATTTAACAACATATAATCCTTATTAATCACAAATAAAATCCAAATAAATAATAAAACAAATGAATTTATAAGAACAATAAGAAACTCATAGAATTATTCCTTTGTATATAGGCACATACCTCTAGAACAGAGTTTTAACTAATTTCCATCACTAATAGAGATTGGGCAAGATTAGATTAGGTATTCATAATCATAGATCCATAAGAAACACATCTATCCTAATTCAAAGCCATTAGATTAGGGATGCACATCCAATTATGTTTCCACATGATGAAAGGATAAAATATATAATGAGGATCTATGTGGAAGAAGATAAACCCGATACAAAATGAAACACACCTTGAGTTGATCTATCAAGAACAAAGGAAATTAACCTATAATTTAATGGAATAATCTTCATGATCACTTGTGAAATATTAAGTTTTTCTAATATGTGATTATGTGGTCATTAGTGTTTAAATTAGGGTTATAAAATTTTTTTAAAAAAATTCGGGACATTAAAATACTAGGAGCCTAATTTTATGGAGAGGCCACATGGTTATGAGTAACGGTGTGCCCTAACCATGAAACCTATATAGAGTAATTCCTTGGGGAGCATAGTTTGGACACATAATAACATTAAAAATGCGACAATTGTTAATAACTCATAATCCTTGAGATTTATGATTTAGAGGGGTGTCATCACTCTATGTAAAAAAAGTGTACCCTCTTCCAGTATATCATGCTTCAGTACATTGTTTTTAGGACAAACGACATGTTTTTCCTTAATTTTTCACCAACCATGCATAGTCCAAAGGGCTCCCAAAATATTATAAAAACACTTAAAAACCCAAGAGATATACCCAAATGAAGAATGATAGAAAAGGGTCAATAATTAACTATAATAAATTAACATAAAATAACATTATAATTGTAAATATGATAAAAATATAATATGTATACTTTTAATAAATCATTATATCATGTTTTGAGAGGTTAGTATGGAAAAAAAATGAAATCTCTTCATGAGGTGGATGTCCATCGTACCCAAAAATGATAATTCTGTATTAAATTTGATGGAAGAGAAGATGGATTTAAGATATTAATTATATTAGAGATAATAAGATTATTATTTTTTAAAAATTGAATAATATTTTTTGGCAATGGAAGAGGAAATAAAATAAAATAGGTTAGTTACGCATGACACCCCTTCGTTGGAGAACCACCATAGTTATGAACCTAATGCCTAGTTATGGTTGATTTTTTTTATGAAAATAGGGGATCTAGGATGTGAGTATGGAATTAAAGAAAGTATTTTGGTAGGTATTGAAAAATACAATGCTGTTTTATATTGTTAATAGTATACGATAGTGGGTGCCTTTTATATGTGAGGTGAGTGACACACATGTATTTATTGATTAGAAAAAGTTGTAACCATGTTCTTGACATGGAAAAGGGATAAAAACGAGCCAGTAGTGATACATATACTCTAAAAGTTTAAATTATTTATAGACTATTTTTGAAAATATTTTAAATAATTCTGACCCAATTTTTATCCTTAGGTAAATCAATTGTTACCATAATTGCAATAATATATTTTTACTTATTTCACCATTCATTATGGTTAAAAAATAAGTTCACCTTATTTGATAATATATATTTGGTTGATTGAGAATATTGAATCCTTTTTAAGAAAATATATTTTCATAATTTTAAAATATTAATTTAAAATTGAACCAAAAAATGTGATAAAAAAAGAGAGTTTATAAGAAGTGGTTTTTTCATGTGAAAGATGATTTTATATTAACTTTGAAGAATAATTTTAGTTGTATAAATCACTATTAATATTAAATGATATATAATATTTCAATTTTATTTAAATTTTTACACATTATTGTTTTTCTAATAAATTTAAATGGAGGCACATTATGCACAAAAATGACATTTTTTTAAAAATACCATATTTTAAACCAAAAATAAACTTATAATCAAAGCCCAGATATGTATGAATAAAATATAATTATTTTTAATAAATATAATTAAAGTATACTTATTTTACATTAAATCATATTCAAAACATAATATGAAATATTAATTACTTACTCTATTGAAAGGAAATAAAATTTTTACAAAAAATAAGTATTTTTTATAATTCAATAAAAATAAATATTTTCATAATAACCCTAGATTTTCATTAGGAGTAAATTTTTTTATTCCAATTTAATTTTTTTTATTTTATCAGTTCATTTATTAAATTTAAAAAAAAAATATAATAATATTGTTTCCCAAATATAAATAAAAAATAATTTTTAAGAATACATATTTTTTTAATAATAGTATTATTATAAAGAATATTGATTGATAAGTTAGTAATCAATTATAAATCATTCATATTGAGTAGGAAATTTATTTAAATATTTTTAATAGTGTATTTAATACTAATTATACTCTCTAATTTGATTCATATGTTATAACGATTATATATTTTCTAGGTTGTTTAATATTTTTTTTGTTTGTCGAATAACCAATCAAAAAAAATTTCTTTTTCTAAACTCATAGGGTGTTACCAACATGATTTATTCTCCTCAGATAGGTATCCTTTAGGAAACAAGTAAATTTTCCATGAAATTCATCAATATAACAATATTTTTCTTCTTTTCCAATATATTTATCATTTAATAAACTCCACATTCATGGGTGCATACATACTTCTTCTCTACTTTTTTTCACACATAAATAGGGTTAAATCATTTTCTAGCTTCCCATTTTTCAATGTTTGATACACCTATATTACTAATTATAATTAAATTGATGGTTCTTCACAAACTATATGTTTCCCTAATGTTTTATATGTAAGAGTATTTAAACGAATCCTCCCAACAAAAAATCAAATCAAATTACACATTATTAAATGATTTTAGAAAGACTAAATGATTACTAAATATAGGCAATTGTAACAACTTCATAAGAAAATTGCATCATTTTATTTTTATATTATATAGAAATTCTCTTACAAATATTTCATCATGAAATAAACATTATTCTTTTGTGAACGAATTATTTTTAGAAAAAAAAAGAGTGATATTTATTTGAAAAAATGATTTCCATATATTCAAAAAATTTGATACTAGTTTTGATATTTCTCAAAAGGTGCACCTCAAATAGATTTTTATAGAAACTATTTCCACATTCTGTAACATTAATATATGCATTAAATAATTTCTTGCCCTAGGTTGTCCCAAAATGGTTATATAATATCTAACCATATGTAAAAACAAATTATATACACTAAAAATATGGTAGAACGAATTAATACCTTGGAAATTAAATTTTTATGGGAATATCAATATTTAAAGATTCAGAAAATTTCTTATGTATCATGTTGTTTAAATCACTGATGAATCTCTCTTTAATAAATACACACCAACCTTCATCACCATATATCCCCATAATTTAAATAACACTAAATATATATGGGATGATGTAGTGTAAGGATCCAAACATTTATAAATTAAATATCATTTTGATTGAGTAAATGACTTATTAAGTAACATAGTTATAGAAACCCCATGAACTACTTTGATTATTTTGGACCATAATAAAATATAGATAGAAAGATTTAAAATACAAGTAATCATTTTGTACATATTTAATATTGTCATTTTATAGTGTCCAATATGATTAGTATATACTAAGCATTATGATTAAGTCTAATTGACATAATTGGAAGAATGAACAGCTACAACCAATATGATCATACCCTATCATGCCCATTTATCTAAGCATAAGAGGGAGGAGGAATCAAAAGTAATTTTCATTGATTTTTTCTAGGAATGTATTCAATGAATAAATAATGAAGGAACCCATTTATAGGATAAGTTAAAGGTTAACAATATCATGAACCAAACACTTTTCACCAAACCACCTAAATAAAGTGCCACCATTGCTCACCATACCTTTAGTGTGTATGTTGTTGAAATACAAGTTTATGTATCTAGACCCAAAATATTAAAAAAATTATTATTTATTTTTAATAAAATAATTATTATGCTTAACCCTTTTTATTATTATGTTATATAGTCAATTATATAATGATTTTGATAAAAATTAGATTTTGAATTCAACAAATAGTTTTTTTCATAATATACAGTTTCAATTGAGACACACATTTTTATAAATTATATAATTTTTTGAGTAATCATTACTTTTATAAGAAAAAATTATTAAATAATATTTATTAACATGTAAATTATAATATAAATTAAATTAGTCCAATATAATATTTAGTATAATAAAAGAATAATTTCTCAGAACCAAATGATAAATATTAAATGTTTAAATTCATATATTTATAGAATTATAATTTAAAATATAAAAATAATTTCTGATTTTTTTTAAAATTAGAATAAGATGAATTGTTTATTATTTTATGAGTTACATGATTTTTTTGGTAACAATTATATTCAGTATCAATAAATGGTATTTATTAAGACATTGTAATTTCCCAAAAGTGAATTTATATATAATATAAATGGAATCCCCGAATAAATATATATTTATAAATTAAAATAACTTTTGTTATGTTGTTTGACTACTTATATTAATACTTGATGAATCCTCCAAAACCAATGTTATATTTTATTATTTTAAAATCAATTCTTTATGAGCATGAAGAACTTCTACATCACCCACTGTATTATTTTTATACATTCCATTCATTTCATTACAAAAAATATAAAACCAATAATGTTTTAAATTAAAAATAGGATAAAACCATTTTATGGTATTCGATTTTCATTATTTTTTCATATAGTTCTCAAAAATTTTGTTTAGAAATTAAGGATGAATTCTCCAAACTTTTTCTATATATATCCACCCATTCTCCAACTCATCTTCAATAAGAACCCATTAAAAATAAGTTTACTCTCCATATCCCCTTTTTATAGACTCCTATGGTTCTATTATTATGTTAATAATCTCTTCCCAATATTTTAGGGGAACACTATCAAGGTAAGAATATTAACTCCTCCTCATATTTATTCATGAACTATCATCGCATTATACAATTTTATTTCTCATTTTTCATGTTGGGATGTATTTTTAAAATTATATTGTTTATTTCATTATTATTTCCATGAAATAATAAGACAAATTTATTCTCATTAAACAGAATAATGAATCATAAAGCCTAGGTATAATGTTGTTGAAATTATCCTATGTGTTTACATGACAAATTATTGTGTAGTGAATACCCATATCCATTTTCATTCATGGTTATTCACTAAGATATATAAATATTTGATTGATTTTGGAATTCAATGTATGTAACCAACACTCCTTGAAATTTTTATTAAATGTTATGAATAATGTTTTCAGGTTTCATGATCTATGGGGAACAATAATTCATGTTAATGATATGAATATGATAGATGGAGCTAAAATTATATAGCACTCAAATTCATTGGGTAATGTTTTCTTCTCATTAGATACCATGTATGGTGCATGATATGTTATCTTATGAACACTATGTTATGGTGCCTCCTCAATTATCCATGAATATTGATTAGGATGTAATGTTTTATGTTATTAACATATAGGGTTCTTATGTTGCGTGATCTGTGGGGCCTAGTAATGCCTGTTAATGATATGAATATGAATGGTGGCCCTAAAATTATATACCACTCTAATGAATTGGGTAATGGTTTTAATCCTTAGATACCATACATGGTGAATGATCGGTTATCCAACGACCACTATGTTATGATATCCCATCTTTTATCCAGGCCTTATGCTTGTGTAAAGACCTGTAAAATTCAAGGGAAAATTTTTTTTTCTTAATTTTTTTGGGATTTTACAAGAACGCAGTTTCTGATGGCACCTAATTCGGAGGCCCGGTGTTCCCAGAATCTTTTTCCGAAGTTTATCTCAGGTACATTCAGTGAAAGAACGAGCGGGTTTTTCTAACTTTTGAACTGGTGCTCGGAATCGAATTCTGAGGGCACCGATGGATTTGCGGTGCCGGTAATTTCTTAGAAACACCTTTTCCAGAGTTGGATTTTCTCGGGTGTGGTTTTTAAATTTTTTGGGTTAAGTAAAGGAATAAAATAAAAGTGGTGCAACCAATTTTATTATATTTTTGTTTAACCTAGATAAATGGATGAAGTGGGACCCAAAATATCCTACCCACTAGGTAGGATATTTGTGATGTGGGTCCCACACAAGACCCACCGTTTCTTTCAACTTCTGCAAACCCCTTTTAATTAAGGTAACACACCTGCACCCCTATTAAGTGGAAGTCAACCTTTGTGTTTTTCTGTTTATGAAACTCCTCAATTAATTGGGCGGTTTAAACATTGAAATTAATTCAATTAATTGTGTGTTTTGTTTCTGATTTTCAAAATGCATTGCTTGAGAAATAAAATAAGGCAAACTCTTTTTTTATTAATGGTTGTTGGGTTGTAATAGGCTTGGGAGAATTTTCTGAAGTTCTTGAAGTTCTTCTTCCTCAATGAAGAACGCAAAGAACACTGACCTCCGACAAAGTTCGTCAAGAACGCTGCATCCTCGGAGATCGACGACGTGACACCGACAAATCATTTCTCCACGACGTGATGATCCTCCTTCCATGACACCTCCTTCCGCGACATGTATCCCGTGACGAGCCTTCGTTCAACTATGCTCAAGGTAGGGGATTTTGTTTTTGTTCGTGAATACTTCCATTTTTGTTCTTCATGAAACTTTTTCTCTTGCTATCGATTAATGGGAGGGGGCCAGACCGCAAAAACACGGATGACACTCCTCCCTTGTAAGTTTTGTTGATGCGGTTTGAAGGAAACCGGCGCAGTGACACGGCATCGCGCGGGATCATACGACAAGGGTGTGTGGCGCTGTCGCACCGCGCCGGAGAACCTCGAAGGAACCTCGAAGACACCGTGGCCGAAGCGGGGCCGCGGCGGATGGGTGTGACGCCGTCAGGCCACGCCGGACGGACCAAGGCCACGGCGAAGCAGGGACCGGCGGCCGGTTCCGGGCCGCCGGCGGCGGAGCAGGGGGACAGGCCCATGTCGGTCCCGTGGCGGCAGCAGTCGGCCGGCCGGAGCGGGCCGGCCGGTCAGAGGAAGAGCCGGGGGTTACGACACCCGGCTAGCCGGGCAAGAGCGACCCCCCATATAGGGGTCGCGGTTATGAACAGGCGGGGGGCAGCGCGCCCCCCTGCACCCCAAACGCTCGGTGTTTCTTCCGAGCCACATGGTCAGCGCCAGCGCGCCGGGCCGAGCCGCTAGGCCGGACCGCCAGGCCGGGCCACGCCAGCCGAGCCGGGCCATGCCCAAGTGGGCTGGACCCGGACTTGGGTCGGGTCGACCCGGTTATGGCTAACCCAGGGGGTATCGGGCCAGGTCGGACTGGGCCCGAACCCCCTAATATCAGATCTCTCAGGGTCTTTGGCCCATAACTTGGGCTGTAGACCTCCGATCGATGCACCGTTAGCTGCGATGTGATCCTTGGATCGAGTCAGTCATTTTGGTATATTATGCACAGGGTTTCGGAGTACTTTGTGTTCGGACAGGTCGGTTCGACCACAAAACCAACCAGGCCCTCGGAGTGGAAACGCTTATAACTTGAGCTCCGGACGTCCGAATGACATGTCGTCAACTTTGTTGGATTCCTCTTAGTGAGACAGTCCTTTTGGATTACTCTGCTTGATGTTTGGACGTAGTTGGAGTACGGTCGGGTTGGTTTTGAATTAAAAACCAACCGGGCCCCTGGGACGAAAAAGCCAATAACTCTCAGACCGGGCGTCCGATCGACGTGCTATCTATCGTGGTGAGTTCCTGTTGACGATACAGAACTTTTGGATACATCAAATCCAGACTATGTGTCGGTTGATGTATCATCCCCTCGGCTCATGGAGCGGACCCTCCCGAACGAGCTTGCTGTGTGCGAGAACCCTAGAGCCGGCTGCGACTGTGACGACGATGACGACTATACAGAAATCCTCCGTGGATTCGACGGTGATGACTACAGCACTCAGCGATCCTACGTGGATCAATGCTACTGATCCTGTGTGGGTCAGATCCTGTGTGGATCAGCGCTTAGCAGTCCTGTGTGGGCCAACGCCTACAGATCCTGTGTGGGTCTGATCCTGTGTGGGTCATTGTGGGGGTTAGTTACATATCGATACTTTGTGTGTCATTGCGGGGGTTAGTTAACTATCGATCCATTCTGGGTCATTGCGGGGGTTAGTACCTATCAATCCTGTGTGGGTCTGACGGCTTAGATGAATCAGTGGCTACGTCTGATCATCTCTATCGTCTTATGAAGAAGTATACCTGTGTGAGCTGAATCTTGATTTTCTTTCCTATGTGGATTGTGTTGTGCTATCCTGTGTGGATGTAATCGAACTTGGGCTCGGATGTTGGAACCGAACTGGAATTGATGTCTTAGATATATGTATGGGAATATACCTAAGTAGTGTCGGATGTTACTTCGTGATTGTATCTTTACTTTGTGGATTATCCTTTTTGGATTCTGGGAGACCTTTGGGGGACTCGGGGACCCTACTGAGTAGCTTATACTCACCCCTACACGGGCTATGCCCACACTACATTGTGTTGGTTGCAGACGAAGGACAATGCTAATCATGGTTGAGGCTTACGGAGCAGGTCGGTACCTCGTGGTGGACCACTGGGCATGACGTACTCGGAGCGGACGGCTGGACCCGAGGAGCTATGGAGGCTATCTGTACCCACCCTTCAGGTGGGAGTACCAGTGGACGGCTCGTCGTAGTGGCTTTACATTTCAGTTGTTGTAATCCCTTTTTCAGTTGTATTTTACTTTAAATTTGGGTTTATATTCTAGCTCACTTACTTTTTCACACATACTATTGTACCCAGTTTTTACTCAGTGTTTACTTCTGCTTTCTTGCTCTGTGGTGTTTTTTTACTTTACAAAGGCAATGCCTTCCATTTTTACCGGGAATTACACCTTGGTTCTAGTCGCCAGCACCTGACCTATGGAAGGTGGGCTTGGGGTAGTCACGACATGGGCCCCGAGGACGGGTCATGACATCTTCTGTTGTTAAAAAATTATTATTTTTCATTAATGATATCAACTAATATCATGATTTTATTTTCATTTTTATTATTCTAAGAAAGTTTATGAAATCATTATATGCCCCTTATATAACATGAATTAGAAGCATCATGTTATTCTTTAATTATTAACTTATAAGGATTTATATCTCACCCCTTTATTATATATGTCCCTTGGTTATCCTCTATAATATTATAAGATGAAAGGAATATAAGGGCCTGATTTTATGTTTCTAAATAATTTCTTCATACCCATGGTTCATGTTATTTTTATTTTTATATATTTAACAAAATCAACCAGTCTTCATTATCTTTTGATATTGTATTAAGTGTATCTTTATGTAATAAATAATTAAATCATGTGTATCAAATATATGGGTATTCATAATTGGAATTAGATAACAATATAGTAATTTTAGGTGATTATTATTATAAATCCATTATGAAATCCTTAGGGATAATTCTAAATATAAGGAAACATCCCAAAATTTTGGTAAATAATAGAGTAAGTGATTTTCAAGCAACAAAATTGTTTTTGGTATACTACATGTGAATGTAGATCTCACAAAATATAACATTGGGTTAAAAAAACAAAAACATTTGTATTGGATATTATATATATGGTCACCTAATTTTTGAAAATAGGCCTTTCATCAAACCTGTTTTGACACACCCAATGGATTTGATTTGGTAATTTCATATGCTTTATATAAACAATAATGAAAGAAAAAATGACCATATTTTTTTTTGTTATGAAGTATACCATGGACTCCAAAGATTGAATAATATTAATTTACGTGTTAAGGAATCTATTTTAATTTTGATTTATCACATAAATGATCATATTTTCTATTTCATATGATTAATATCATCAAAATTTTCATCCCAATTTTCTATTTATTTTAGTCAATGGATGTAAATAGAAGGAATCAAGTCAATAACCACTGTGATGGGCAATATAACGACTACCCAAATTAGATTATTAACCTTATTGTAGTAGGATTTAGGATCTATATGTGAATAATATTTCAAATAACTCATATATTGAACATAAACTGGAATCAAGCTGAACCCATAATCCCCCTAATAAATAGCATGTTTAAATTGAGACTATAATGTGACAAAGTCCTATGACATTCAGTGGATCATATAATCCATTAATCATAGAGATAATGATATATTCCTTTTAAAATATCGTCTAATTCTATTAATTACTTGTGTAAGAAAAGTTAATTAATTTATATTATTGTATATAGGGAAAAGTGGTTCAATGGTAGTCAATTATCATAAATATGACGCATGATGAGTGGATCGATATGATATAGTAGAATTATTTCCATAAAATGTTTCATAATAAAAATATTCATCACACTCACTGTCTTGAAATTGAGGTAGATTTATTTGTGCTTAAGATAAATGATGATGAATCTATCAGGTCTTATGTGATGAACTACATAAGACATGCATGATATAACTATAAATTTTTCATCAACACTAAAATTAATGTTGAATAATTCTCTTTTGGGATAAATCTCAGTCTTCAAAAATTTATAAATTTTTGATATATTGTAATATAGGGGAAAATTATATGATGTTACTTCAATGATGAAATGGGGATCATTGAATCTCCAGGGTCATATAGTTTTGGAGACATAAAGCAGTGAATTGAGATTAATTCTAGGTGATATATAAGGAAATTCCAGGATTTCATCAATTTCCAACAATCCACATGTCAAAATTTCAATAGGAATAAACCATAATATTTCACCAATGGAGAAAAGTAAACGATTTAGGTAAGGGAGTGATGTTCACCTAGCTAGAGAATATTGGTGGGAGATACCCACTAATGTGATGGAATAATGGAATGATCCAGTCAAACCTCTACCCAATAATAAATGTTTCAACTAAAAGAAACAAGGACACAATGAAAATGAATTCACTAAGCCAAAAAAAATTGATAATAACCTACAAAAAAATACATACCCGAGAAAGAAAGGGATATGTTATGCCATCAGAACAGATGAGGTGTATTTTGACAAAGATCTTGTGATAAATATGCTAGTTATTCATTCATGGATAGTGAACATTCATTTTAAATAAATTTATATTCATTCCATCATATTAGACAAATTTAGTACAATTGTTTGAACACCACACAAAAATATAGAAGTGGTGCTACCATTGAAAATGGAAAATGGGGAAATTATTTCATCCAATGTATATAACTCATACCATGTCCATATTTATGGGATGTACTTCCCATAAAACCATTTGATACTCCCATTATTATATTTCAATGAAAATTTTGGAATATATTTTCTTTCCAAATATTTACCAAAATTAGTATTCCAATAAAAGGAAATCACCCTCTATATAGTGAATCACCCTCAAATTTTATAAATTTGAATGGAGGATCTTGAATCTCTACTGGAATTGTAATATAATGAGAGGATATAGTTACCATATGAGTATGAATATCTATGTCAAATTATTTATACTAAGGAAAAGATCAACATTGATGACATGGAAATTGATATGTAATATGTAAATGTGTTTCCATAAATAATTTCTTAGTCTTTCTATAAACCAAGATTTTATATTTTCAATCAATCTCAAATTTATAACATTTTAAAAATCCAAGACTCTATGTTAATCATAAACTATTGAAATTGGGTAACTAAATAAAAATCTTCAATGGAATCTGGATAAAGGGTTTATATGCTCAAGTGCTCCACCAAGGCGGCATGCCATTCATTTTATTTATATAAAGATATGGTTCAATGATCCATTGTAGAGATTATCGTTATTTTAATAAGAAAATAATAAATAAATATTATCCCCTTCCATGGATTAAGGTTTTATTATATCAACTATGTGGACACTTGTACTATTATATTGTTTATATTCAATATGAATATTATCATGCAAATATCAAAAATAAGGTTATCCCTATGGTTATTTTTTCAAAAATGTACGGGCACTATGAGTTTATAGTTATGTCATTTGGACTCACTAATTATTTATATATCTTCAAAAACATAATGTATATCATGTTTTGGGATTATGTAGGAAATTTGTGATCATATTTACAGACAGTATTCTTAGATACCCCAAAATGATGGAAAATTATGATGAAACTTAAAATGATGTAATGAAGACCATGTAAAAGAAAATATTATAGGTGAAGAACATTAAATGTGATTATTGTATGTCCCAAGTAACATTCCTATGGAATGATATTAATTTAAAGGGGGTAACATTTGATCCTTTAAAAAAGATACATTTGAGGGATTTCCTAACCCGACATATGTGATGATGATCTATAGACTCCCTGTATTTTTGAGTACTGTTGTATAATTAGGGGAAACTTTTGTTGATTTTAGATATCCCTAACAAATCTAACACAGAATGTATAGAATATTTTATAGAATGCTGAATTCAGTGAGACAATTAAAGAGTTAAATGCGTGGTTATTCTTTTCCCATATTTTTACATTACCTGATAGTGGGTAAGAATTATTGATCCACATAGATTTTTTCAAAAATTTAGTTGGTTATGTACTCAGGAAACATGAAAAAATTATAGTTTATACATTTTAGTAATTAATCTATGATGAGAAGAAGTACCCAATGCATGATCTATAATTTTATATTGTGATCTCAACATTAATTATTTGGAGGCATTATATCTATGAAGAGAAGTATAACATATATATAGATAATAAAATCCATATTTATATAATCACACAACATGAGATCAAAATTTTACAATTGAGATAATTAATGATAATCTATAATTATGATTTTTCAATACATTTCCATCATGGGGTGGTAATTTTTTTGAATATTATATGATTAGAAATGATCTTGTAACACTATCAATGATGTGGAATAAAATCAATCCAATTTCTTAGACATGAAAATGACGGACATGTGAATTATAGAAGGATATTCATCATAAATTTATTAAATAATATATCAAACATCTATTCCTAAGATGATCAAGGAGTCCTGGAAAGACAATGAGGATCTAAAACATGTGATAGAGAATATTACATAGTTCAATATTTATAATGATAGAGTTATATGGTTTTGAACCCGGATATGTGTCCCATAAAAACTTGAACTGAAAAGGGTCATATAATTGATGCACATATTTTATTCTTCTCTATTCATCCAGGAATCATGACGATAGATTGATATATGAAGAATTTTTCTATTGGATAACATGAATAGGGATATATTATATTTTTTATCTTTATTATTAATATGGAAGAAATTAGGTAAAATCAAAATAATTTAAGGATATGATCATACTATTTTCCATAAGAGAGTAAATATGGGAAAACATAACAATGTATTTCATCAAAGGACTCTCAAAGACATTTAATGGCATTAAGTCCATTTGGTAGGTTATAAATTGACATAAAAAGTAATTGAAATTCATTAATATAATGGAATATTTCTCTCTTTAACAACACTATAGGATATACATATGAGAAGTGGTAAGACTACACATAGTGTCAATAAACAATGTATTTATACAAGATATGAAGATTACATGAATGTTTTTTAAATTACTTCAACATGAATTGAACATAGATATGAGTTTTAGTTCTATGTAATAACAACTTAAATATAGGAAGTATTAAAGAACCAATAAAACTATAGAGTATATATTAAGTATTTTTCGATTAATTTCCATGAATTATTGGATTAATACCTTTACCAGATATTGTTTTCATATAACAAATATTTCCATTATAGAATTCACATTGCACCTTATGTGGTTATATAAAGTATAAGGTTTAACACATAAGAATATTAGTATTATGTTATACATAGGAATATACTAGTACCTGGTCAAATCAATGAGTTGATATAGAGGGATAAACTATTTCAGAAACATATATAATCAACACAATTGGATAGAAAACCTATGAAGATAATCATTGATGAGACTTCGAGTTTGAGTTTGGAGATAAGGTATTTTCATATATAAATAAAAAAGAAATTAATGGGTTCTAGGTAGTAGGGAAGGATAATCCCATGGTATATTATCCCCTTTTATATCATTGATTTCTTTAGAGCTATGGTTCATCTATGATAACTACCCCCCATTTTATTTGATGTGCCCTATGTGTTTCATGTATCTTGAGTGAGGAAGTACGTACATATTCCATCACATATAATTAATAAATATGTGTTATCCTTATAGAATTATGTTTTATATGATCTATAGCCTCTGAAAAAATTATAATGTATAGAAATATTTCTATGAAACAAGAAAACGAAATAGGCCAACGTAATTTTGTGGAACCACGTGATTGAGAAAAAACCATGGGATATAGAATAGGAGTTAAAATATAAGTAACCACATCTACTTTAGTGTACGAAATGAAATATCATGTCTGAAATTTCTGAAATGGGAAAAAATGTTATGACCCAAAACTTCATAAATGAATTTCCAATTCTAAATAGATAGACTCCTTATTATATTATTTAGTTACAAACTACACATGAACTACAATATACAAAAGGACCATTAAAAAATATATCATATAATATCTAAAGTATGTTTATAAGTATTATCCCTTTATAATATAGATTTTTTATAATGATACAAAATATTATTATATATTATCTATTATGATAAATTCTAATTGACATAGTCCAATGATGTGATGGCCTCAACCAGTAGGATCATACACTATGAGGCCCATTTATCTTTGATTATAGGGGATATATAATCACAAGTTTATTCCTTTGGAAAAAAACACGACAATATTTAATAAATAAAACATAAATAAAACATTTAAAAGAAAAGTTCAATATTTTTTAGACCATGAACAAAAACATGTTCTTATAACCATCACATGAATGTAAGACCGTTGTGCACCTTGCCATTTGGGAATACATATGTGTAATATGGGGGGTATGTATCTAGACCCTTGTAGTATGATTTTTTCTTTTTTTATTCAAATAATATAACAATTATGTTTACACATTTTTGTTATTACTTTCAATATACATTATATAATTAGTTTGATAAAAGGTACATTTTTCTATAAAGAAAACAAAATTTTGTATTTTAAAATATATTTTTTCAATTGAAACCGACATTTTAATAAATTCAAGACTATTATAAGTTAATATTTTTTTTTTCATAAAATCCATATTAAATAAAATTTATTAATATATATATTAATTTAATAAAGTCAAATGTAATTTAATAATGGTTATAATGATTCCAATATCATAAAAATATGTATTTTTTGGTAATTAGGGATATTGATTTAAATGTTTCGATGCTCATATTTAAAAAATTATTTTAAAAAACTAATTTTGCATAATAAATATTATTTATGGAGTCATCACATCATAATTTGTCAATGGTGATATTTTTATAATTTTTTGTGACTATCAAATTTTCAAGGGAAAATTAAATATGGTATAAATATACAATATGTGTTATGGTATCATCATATCACAAAAGTGATGTAATCAATACT
Organism: Viscum album; assembly: GCA_963277665.1. Lineage (NCBI taxonomy): Eukaryota > Viridiplantae > Streptophyta > Magnoliopsida > Santalales > Viscaceae > Viscum > Viscum album. Next base: position 259,882,499 of record OY728164.1, on the reverse strand, counting down.
ATAAAAAATATATAGGACCAAATATTTGTCTCCCATATAAAATAATTTTCATTTTTTGTTATTTTATTAATTTTTTAAACCCTTAGTGAATCCCCCAAAACCATTATTATATTGGATGTTTTTATAATCCATTCTTTATGAACATGACTATATTATACATCACCCACATTATTATTTTAATATTATTAGTTCATTTAATGATAAAATATTTTAATCCACTTCACATTGAAAGATAATATTTGGCAACAAATGTTTTTTTTTGGTTTTGATTGTTTTATCACATAAAGTCCAAAACCTAAGTATATAAGTTAATAATTAATTAACCTAATTCTTGCTATAAATCCCCAAAAATAATCCCACTCCACTTCACTAAAAACACATTTATAATTATTTACCTATCCCTACCCCTCTCTAAATCCTAAACATTTTTCCCAATATCTAAAAATATCCCGTTAACCTTTTATAAGAGACTTATCATTGAAAGGGAATTCTCCACTCCACCTTATTATTCATGAACATTATTTGTAATAATTCATTTTATATAAAAATTTTCATACTGTAATAGGTTTCTAAACTCAATTTTTTACATACATATAAATTTAAATTAATGATAAACCCCCATTAACTATCGTTATATTTTTTCATTAATATTTTTACTGAACAAATATGCTTCAATAATTATCCTGTGATTTTATATGCCAATGAAAAGTATAGTGAATAAAAAAATCCATTTAATCTAAATGTTATTAAATTAGATATTAATATCCTTTATTTTTAGGAGAAATAAATTTATTTAAACCACACTTTTTAGTAATGTTATTAAATGTGATGATATCACTTTTTTTGTTGTATGATCTATGTGACACATTATTGTATGTACATAATGTGAATGTGATGGGTGGATGAAGAATTATATTACCATACAATGCATTGGGTAATGTTTTTATCTCTTGATAAGTGATCTATTATTTTTGGGTGTTTAAAATAATAAAACTATTTTATGATGTATCAATCATTATATATGATTTGTTAATATTATTTTTTGTTTAATTTTTTGGTCACATTCCAATGTTTCCCAAAAATTATCATCTTATATCGTGAATCTATGTTCATGATTTTGATACTCATCCCATTTATGTCACATTGAAATTAAAATATACTAGAATTTATTATTTCATAATGTTATGAATTTATTATTCTATAATAGGGACTTATAGATAACCCCTTTCTTATTTACATCTACAGGTTATCTCATGCAATTTTAAAATTTTAAAAGAATATAAGGAAATGTTTTACAGTTTTTAAATAATGTTTTTATTCCCAAGTCTGATGTTATTGATAAATTTATCTAATTAAAAAAAGGAACTAGTACACATGATACTTTTGGATTCTATTATGTCTTTATTGATATAACAAATCATTAAATAAGGTGTCTAGAATATATAGTTTGTTATAGGGTGAATATTCTAGTAGTTTTTTATTTTATGTAATAGGTATATGATAGATTTTATATACTGAAATAATTTTTTGTTGTAGTTTTGAAATTTACATGCTTATATATGCATTCTTCACCCATTAAATTTCATTTAGTATTCTTCAGTAAGAATGAACATCATTCTTTATTCACGTTTCTCTATAAATGGAATGTACTTCATGTCTTGAGAAAATATATTAGAAGATCTATTTTTAGAATTTTTTTTCATTGAAAACATAGAATGATATGGGCTTATAGTACTACAACTTCTGGTCACATTTCCATTTTTATTAGGCTAGTATTTCATTCCAAAAAATTTAGTTTTAGAAGTAGTTATCGTATATTATATCACCTTATTCTTCAATTTAGATTCTTTTATATGTAGTCTTGTCATATATATATGAAATTACAATTTCTAACCTTCATGAAACATACAATTAAATATTTATCATCTCTAACCTCTCCCTTATAATATAACTTAATAACATCTCTACAAAGAGTATCAATAACTAGTCCAATATGGATATCTCTATCTTTGATGTGCTCCCATATTGATTACATAATTATCCCCTCATTCATAATATTTAAAGTAATTTTTCTTATTTTCCATGGTGTTCTCTCTCTTACAATAGAGTAGTAATATCATCACCACATTCCACAAGAATCAGATAATATTATTAATTGAATACATGGTAGCATTTTTTACATCTCCATTTTCAAGATTCTTCTCCTAAGGTATGAAAACATTCCTTATTTATCTTCTTTTAATTTTTTATTTCTTCTCTATCTCAATCATTGATTTGATGATATATTGAAGGGTTGTAATAGCATTCATCATAACTATTACAACATGAAATTTTACATCTCATATAACAGTTTCATATATTGAAATATGTTCTTCAATGTGGTATTATTCACTTTCTATGAGAACTGATTCATTCCCGCATTTTCCATTAATTTAACAACTTTTATCCCCCATCCATTAGGCTACCAAGAAAATTTTCAAATTTAATTTTTTTTCTATCAATTAGTGGAACCATTCTAAACGATTACCATTACCACCACCTTCAAATAAACATTTTTCTTTTAACATATGGAACATGGTATATAACATGACATGTGTGATATTTTAATACTAAAACCACATAATTTTAGGATCCTTTTGGGGAATAGGTTCTATTAGGAATGATAACCTATATATTTATCATATTATGTGTTTTATAAGAATTATTTCCCCTCCAAATTAATACAGAATTAGTCATTTTTTATCACTTCTAGAAATAATAGATTTTTGAATAAAACATTATCGAAATTATGGGTTCCATGTATAATTGATTTTTAGGAGGATGATTATTCTTCAATAATTGATATATTTGGTCTATTATTATAATCCATAATTTATATATTTCCCACTAATTATGTTAGTGTGGAAACACACATATTATCATATTTTTGTAAGAAATATCCTTTCTGGAATGTAGATTTATCAATTTAATTCTAGCTCATGGAACATATTATTGAAAACATGATTTCCATATGTAGTTGATCTCAATATAATCTCTCATTCTATCTTCATATTCCATACCTAATTGAATGGGCCAGAACCCAGTTGCTTGAAGCTAGTGCCTTGTTTAATTATATTTCCATATAAACAAAGAATATGCATCCCGAATGACCAAGTAGATTATTATCCTTGGAAACAATATACATATATATGTTCAAAATTAAATCATGAATGTAAATAAAACATTAATTTATTCCATTAGAAACATCCATGCCTCCTAGATTATTCCTGCAAATCACTCATAACTAACTTCTTCATATCCACGGAAAAATGAAACATAAGAAATGGGTGGGCTCAAATGCTCAGTAAGATTAAGAAATACAGTGGAAGATATCACAAACATAAACATTAATCATGCGAAATAATTGTGAAAACATGCCTTTAAAAAATAATAAACATGAACACTTTGTGGAAGGAATATGAGCTGAGTAAATAATGCCATAAAAAGCATAATCATGAGAATTACACTAGTCAAATAACCACATGAACTTTGAATTAATAGATTCATAATGAGGGAAGCGCATATGCTGGAAATTATGAAACATATTTTCATGTCCTTGACTATAAAATCTAAAAACGATTAAGGCCTCGGCCAAAACCATATCACAAATTTGCATAATGCCTCGGCCATGTCCACGTCTATTTTTCTCATGAGACATTCTGATGCATCGATAGGCTATATCAAGCCACAACCATCAAAGAATAAATCCAATTAATTATTAATAAGAATTGATATAAACATAAATAACATATACATTCATATTTAAACAATCATATGAAATGTAAATAACTTTTCCTGAACATTAAGCTTAAACAATAATAATTAGAAGTAAATTAGTGAATGGTTTTCAGATAGCATATCAAAAATAAAACATGTCATAATCCATCCAATTAAATATGGTATACGATATATTAAAATAATACTACAAATAATGCATAATAATAAAAAAGAGTTTTGAAATTGATGAAAATACACTTATAAAATCATTGAGTAATTCTTCAGATAAATACTCTTTTATTTTGAAAAGAATAGTTATTTTGAAAAAGTATTTGTATAAATAAAATATATAAGTAAGTAAGTTTTTTTTAAATAAAATGGGAGATATTATAATGATAATTATTTCCAAAAATATATTATAGAGTGACCCTAAAAATAGGTACGAATTTTAGAAATTCCCTTGAATTAGGATTGTTTTTTGGAAACAATTTTGAATGTTCCTTTTAAAATGTGTAAATATCCATAAAATGATTATGAATTACGGTTTTTTTGCATATATATAATACTCAAACCGAATTTATGAGGAGTACGTAATAATTAATAAAAGTTTTCTTGAGGTAATTAGAGAATAAAATTAACCCGAATGGAAATTGAGGTTCGGGTAAAAAAACACATACCTTAAGTTAGAATGTGTTCTACTCTTGCTATTAAGGTCCTAGAATATTAAATTAGACTTATTAATAACATATTTAATAACCTATTGCAATTTTACTTAGTTTATCATAATTATTTTTAGTTCATTTATTCTCTTATTGATATGTTATTATATTGAATTGTGTTGTTCGGGAGTGTTCGTTTTCTTCATTTTCATTATCGGTTCACTTGTTCTTAAGTAATAGAGTTAATGTGGAATGGATGTAAATCTCAAAAATTGTAATTAAATATTATATTGAATATTAAGAAGTGTTAATGGTAATTTCTATCAATGTGATACATGTAAAGGGGATGAATCATTTTATGAAATATTTATGACATTAACTTAGATTATTTTAGTGCTATTTTTATTGTTAGGAATTGGTTTGGTCATACGATATATTAATATGCATGTATACTAGTTCCTGATTATTAATTAGGATATAATACATATATTATAGTCTGGTTAAACCATAAAAATGGTTTCATGACCAGTAATAAAGCAGTAATTGAAGAACAAAACCTCATCATCCACGAAGGTTATAAATTGGAACCTCATTGATGTTGATTTGGTTTATAAAATAAATGAGAGATAGATAGAGAGAGTAATAATATTGATGAAGGTTATTCAATTAAAATGATATAATTATAATATATAGATGATAATAAATTTATCATGGTCTTTTGGATAGAGGAGGTGGGGATAGGATAACAGAAGAAGATAAATTTAAATGAAACTAAATGAAAAAGAATGGTTCTTTACCTCTTGAAATAACCTATTTGAGAACATCCTCAAGGGAAGGAATTTTGGTCTTTAGGAAATCCCAAGGAATTCATGGATGTAGGGATTGACTAAGGATGGGTATCTGGGAAGAGTATTGAGGAAATTCAAGGCTTAGAAGAGGGAAGAGAAGATGGAGTGATGGTGGTTTTTATAGTGGAAGAGAGGAGTGAATTTTTAATTTTTTGTAATCGTTATTTTATTAATTCCCTCAATACAACCAATTGTATTGTTTCATGTGACCCATAATAGTATTAAGTGTATGTGAGTTCAAACCAATGGGGCTTACATCACTCATGATGTCATAAATACTGTATTTAACTGATAATTTTATATACTGTATTTTATCGTACTTCACTATTCATCAAAAATTCATGATTTTCTGAAAAAATACAAATAATTCACTGCTACAATATTTTAACATGTAGAAATCAAAAATGAACTTCATTTTTCAAAAATATTTGTCTAAATATGATTAATTTATTTCTTATATAAAATCATTTTTAATTCTAAAAATAACAATTTTAAAGGTATAATTAGTTTTTTATCCAATTGAAAAAAGAAAAACGATCTTGTTATCTTATTACCTAAATAATATAAAATAATATCATTATTTACTATTCATATGGGTCATATTAATGTTCATAAGGGAATTTTACTATACATCAAGAAATCAAGTTTTTTCTATAATACTCGAAATGACAAACTGATCACACATCTTAATGACCATTTTTTAAAATTCAAAACATATAAGAGGGAAAGATTTTAATAAAAAATAGATTATAAAATGCATTCTTTTGTAGGGACATGGTGTTTAATGAATTAAATATTTATTTTCAAAACCTTGGGGTGTTACATTCTCCCCTCCTTGTAAAAATTTCATCCTGGAAATTCAAACAATGTTACCTAAAAAAATTCAGGTATGTCTTTAATATAATCTCCTTAGGCTCCTATGTTACATCTTAAATTTTATGATTTCCCCAAATTACCTTTACCAGATAAGTCATCCTATTCCTCAACACTTTTTCTTTTTTGTCCAGAATCTGGATAGGATCTTCATAGTATGATAGGTCAGGTTCCAACCCTATACATTCTGAAGTGAGGACATGTGTTGGGTACGACATGTACTTTCTCAGCAACGAGTCCTGGAAAATAGTGTGTGATTTGGACAGGCTAGACGTCATAGCCAAACAATCTGCAACATTTCCAACCCTCTCTAAATTTTCAAAATGAACAATGTAACTAGAGCTCAGTTTCCCTTTATTTCCAAATCTTATAACGCCCTTCCATGGAGATACTTTCAGAAAAACGTGATCTCCCACTTGAAATTCCAGATGCTTCCATCGATTATCAACATTGTACTTTTGTCAACATTGTTCTTTTTTAATATGGCCTTGAATAGTATTTACCTTCTTTATTGTTTCCTCCATATTCTTTGGGCCCACAAGATTATATTCAACAACTTCATCCCAACATGATGGCGTACAATATCTCTTCCCATGAAATGCTTCATATGGTTCCATGTGAATACTTGAATAGAAAATATTGTTGTAGTAAAACTACACTAATGTTAAATATTGACACCACATACCTTGAAATTCAAGTGAACATGATCTCAACATATCCTCTAAGGTTTGGATCGTTCTCTCTGCATTCCTTTCAGTTTGTGGGTGGTAAGAAGTACTCAATCGGAGTTTAGTATCCAATGATTTCTAAAGATGTATTCCATTATTTTGATTTAAAATGGGGATAAAAATAAAAAAATATTGATAAGGGTGCACCATGAAGCCTTAAATATTCATTAATATATAGTATTTCAAAACGTTCAAGTGGTAAATCTTCTCTAATAGTAAGAAAATGTGCTCATTTTTTAAGACGATCTAGAATGGACCATATCATATCATTCTTTATTAGAGGCTTTGGTATCAACATGAAAAATTCCATCTTAATATCATCCCATTTCTATATAGGAATATGAATGGGTTTCTTGACTCCTCTAGGATGTTGTCTTCCAGCCTTCACCGTTTGACAAACCAAACATCTCGACACATAATCAGAAATCCCCCTCTTCATTTTTTCACAAAAAAATGTTCCTTTAGATCTTTATACATATTATTGATAACATGATGTATGGAGAAATTTGAACTATGGGATTCATCCAATAACTCCCTTTTTAGCTCGAGTGAAGCAGGAACAAAATGCCTCTTCCAATGTTTCAGAACACCATCTTCACACATATAGTCATCGATCTTCACATATTTCATAACATTAAATTTCTTTAGCAAATTATTATCATGAGAATTAAGAAATTAAATCCATTCTAATAAATATTGTTGGGAATCATTTGAAAAGGTAATTTTTTTTCACATTCATTGATAATTCCCATGTGCATCCTTACAAGAGCTGTGTACAAAGGGTCCTTCTCGATCCTCATTTTCTTTGAGAACTCCATGATCCTTCCTTCTCAATGCATAAGATACCTTGTTTTCCTTCCCTGGGTAGTAGTTTATAGTAAAATCATAATATTTGAGTAGTTCGATCCATCACATTTTCCATATGTTGAGTTTTTTTTTGAGATGATATACTTCATGATCTTGTGAGCTATATTTATCACACATTCTTCATGATAGAGATAATATCTCTATATCTTCTGAGAAAATATTACCACTTCTAACTCAAAATCATGAGTGGGATAGTTTTGTTCATCCTCTTTTAACTGCCTTGAGGCATAGGCAATAACTCTATCATTTTGCATAAGGACACAACCAATCCCTTTATTTGATGTATCACTAAAGATCACAAACCCATCATTACATGATGGTAGGGTTAAGATAGGAGCATTCACTAACCTCCTCCCAAATTCTTCAAAATAGTACTTACATTATTTTTTCCATATAATCTTAACCTCTTTACATGTAATCTTGGTCATTATGTTAGCTAAATGGATGATGTTCCGAACGAAACACTGATATTTACCTGCTAAACTAATAACAATATATAACACAATTATGTTTTTTGAATTAGTCTGTTCTTGCATTTCCTTTTTCCTCATAGGATCAATTGATATTCCATCTTTAGAGACAATTTAGACCAGAAAGGAAACTGATTGAATCCAAAATACACACTTTTTTAACATACCATATAATTCATTTATTCTAAGAGTCCTAAGAATAGTGTTCAATTGATTAAAATTCTCTTAATATCTTTTAGATTATACCATGATATCATCAATAAATACCACCACAAAGTCATCATGATATTCCATGAAAATACTATTCATTATATCCATGTAAACTGAGGTTGCATTAGTTGGTCCAAAATGCATTACTGTAAACATCTACTACCCATACCAATTTCGAAATGCTGTTTTTGAATGTCTTCCTTCCTTACAAGAAAATGATGATATCCATATTAATGATCAATCATTGAAAAATATTAGGCTCCATGATGTTGATCAATTAAATCATCAATGCAAGGTTGGGGATACTTGTTCGTTATTTGTATAGAATTGTTCTCCCTATAGTCAATGCATAGACTCGTGGATCCATCACTATTCTAAACGAAAAGAATTGGGGATCCCCATATAGAAACATTGGGGAAAATAAATCTTTTATCACTCAATTGCTCTAGTTGATTCTTCATTTCCACTAATTAAATAGTGTTCATTCTATAAGGTGTTTTTTATATGGTCCTTGAACTATGAATTATGTAAATGGAAAACACAATTTATTGCTTTGGAGGATGTCTAGGTAAATCCATTGGAAAGATGTTAACATATTCCTATACAATAGGTACATCCTCTATGTATACTTTCTTCTCCTCACCTATAGTTATTGCATTCCCTTCCTCCCCAATAATTGAATTCATCAGATCTATTAGGAGTATCGATCTAGATTCGAATCAGATTGTGATGTTTATACACTAAAAATAATGGATTCCACATCGTCCTCAAAAATTTTAACCTTCTTCCTCTTTCAATAAATTTTTATTTCATGATTTAAAATCCAATCCATACAAAGGATTATATCAAAGTCAATATTATTGGAACCATGGTCGTTCTATGCATGAATTGGAGTATGTTTTTTGTTTGTTGACAATCCTCAGTGGATGTTTAGAATGTGTGCCAGAAAAGTGATCATAAATTTCATGAAGATAACAGTATTGAAGGTGGCGCTACTTTACAGTGTTTGCCAAATTTTTGGGCCTCAAAATCTGAAAATGAAGACATTTATTGTTTGTAAAGGATGTTCACTCAAAGATAAATTGGTTCATGAAAATGGAGGGTTGTGCGCAAAATATTTGAGTTGGCAACGAAAAACAGCATGGTGCGTGAAATAGTGGGTCATGTATTTTTCATGAAAATAGTGTTTCAAAATCAGAACGTTGAAAAATGGAAAAGGCATGGGTTGAATGAAAAATCTTGGGAAGGGAGAAAAAAGTGGTACCTGTATGAAATATTACGCACCAAATGAATGAGTTTTTACGCCATGGGGGGTCTTGCATGCGGGGGTCTGAGATGCCTATAAATAAGAGGTGACCCCCCTCATTTCGTACTGTTGAAGACTTAGAGAAGATGTGAGGTCTGATGTGCATAAACGTTTCTCGTAAAGGGCTAGCACAAAAAATTCCATTCTGTGCGAAAAATTCCACACTGTGCGAAATATTCTAGTTTCCACGAGAAATTTGTGGCGCGTGAAATATTCCGCGCCATGCGAAATTTTTCAATTTGCACGAAAAATATGAGATGAGTGAAAAATTCCAGGCAGCGCGAAAAAGGGTGTTGTTGCGGGAAATATTTTTTCGCACAAAAAGAAAATATTGGGTGAAATAGTAAATTCTTGCACGCAAAGGGTTGGTGTTGCGTGCAACTGCCATTTAAACTTATTTTCACGTTTTGGTTATCTAGATTAGTGGTTTAGTGCGTACAGGTGCATCATTTTTAGACTTCAATGCAAGCCGAGTCTCATGCTTAGTAGATGAAAATACTTCAATGTGAATCTATTGAAGATACCTTCAGGTTTATAAACTGATTGGGACTTCACCAAAGGTAGTGAGCCAGGGGGAGTCAACGGGAGTGACCCAAGGGATGCAGTGGGATTTCCCTAATCATTTGTAAAGGCAGTGAGCCTGGGATAGAGTGACTGTTCTCGATTCTTTGTAATCCACAAATAGTAAAGAATAGTGTAATTCGGTATGACTTACAACCTATCGGTGTATGCTCCTTGCATGTAGCCCTTAGTTGTGATCCATGTAAAAAGTGTTGTGTTTTATCTTTGCATGTGAATGTTTGATTTCTTCTTATATCCATCATACATGTTAAACTAGTTCCTACCAATATTTGAACAAGATCCATCAGTTTAATAGAAAAAGTTTACACCCTGATTCACCCCTCCCCTCTCAAGATGTCCTAGGGTCCTACAAGTTTTATCATAGGGTGGGTTTCTATTTTTTATATGTACTTTGTGGTCATGGAGAATGCTTTCAATGTTAGGGGAATCCCTCTATTATATGGAAGTAATTTTCAGATTTGGAAGAACAGAATGAGATCTCATTTAAGATCTCTAGGAATGGAATTCCTCTTTGATACTATTCAAGGAATACATTTTTCTGATCCAACAGGTCTTTCTATGATTGATATAGACAAGAAAGTTCTTGATGAAGATGCTAAAGCTCAGAATACTATCACTGCGACTCTTTCTAATCAGATCTATCTAAAGGTGACCAGTTGCACCTCAGCAAATTCTATGTTAGATAAACATGAAAATATCTGTAAATGAGACAACAAAGTGAAGGGGAAAAAACTTCAAGTCCTGCACAACAGGATTTTCAATCTAAATATGAATCCTGATGAGAATGTAGATTCATTCTTCAATCGTATCACTAATGTAGTGGGAGAAATTCGAGGGCTTGAAAATGAAATCAATGACATTGATATCATAATGAAAATCTTGCCAAGACTTCCTTCTATGTAAAAATCAAAGGTGTCAACCCTTGAAGAATAGGTCTATCTAAATTATCTATGGATGATCTACTAAGTAATCTAGTGGCATATGAGATGATTGTCAAACTAGAAGAAGCTATGACTCGTATTAGCAATGAAATGGCATTCAAAGCCATGGACAAACTAAAAATTTTAGAAGATAGTGGTGGTGAAGATGATGTGGAAAAAGAAATTCTTTCTCTTATTTCCAATAAGATGAATAAGGGAAAAGGTAAATTTAATGGTAAGTTCCCTCTGGCATGCTTCCGATGTGGAAGAGTTGGGAACATTGCCTCTCAGTTCCAAAGAATGTTCGATGATGAAGAAAGTGAAGTAGAAGACATTGAGAAGCCTCAGAAAACGTTTTTCAAAAAGAAAGACTTCAAATCTGGAAATAAGGTACAAATTATGAGTTTTGTCTGTGAAGAGGAAGTGGATGATATTGAATTATATGAAGAAGAAGAACCAGAATTTAAAACTAGAAACCACATTTCCATGATGGATACCATTGAAAAGTTAGAACCCTCAATCGATAAAGTCATAAGCAATCATATGACTCATAATGGTGATCCCAAGTTGAAAATTAAGGATGGATTTTCAAATATGGAGAACAAATGAAATAGATGTAGTAAGTGGAAAAAAATTGTGAAAGAATCATCAGAATATGTTGATGATCTTGAAGATGAAAAGAAACAACTAGAAGAACAAGTGAGAGTTCAATATTCAATCCTTGAAATCACAAACGACATTGCGGAATTGAATCTTAGAATTTAAGAACAAGAAAAGGTCATAAATGACTGTACATCAAGATTGGAAGAGAAGTATAAGACTGTTGAGGGTCTTCAGAAAGAATTTGATACTATTAAGAGTAAACTTCAGTGTCGATCAACCACAAATGAGGGTAAGAAGAAAATGAATTTTCAAAGATTCTCAGATGTGGAGCTACTGGAAATATCCATGTGTGGTTCAGATTGTTATGGAAAAATATTGAGTGATCAAAGACCTGATTGCATGGGAAAGAGTGGAATTGGCTATGAAGTTAGGCCGTCAACTACTGGAAGTGAATAGATCCAAAAGAAAGGTAAGTTGAAAGGTTGACATGTTGAAATGTTTCCTGATGTGCTGAAAAAGAAACCCTCAATCCAAAGTAAATGAAGAACTGATGATTTTCCTCAATTTTTCAGAAACGATAGGCAGTCCAACTATTCTTCCAAGGAAGAAGGCATGAGGAGAAATTTATGTGAGAACTCATTTCCCCTCATGAAGTGTCAGTTGTGTGGCTATTTGGGTCATACCATGTCATATTACGAAGAGGCAAGGATCTACTTAAATGGGGAATATTTGGGAAGTCAACAAAGGAGGCTGATTTCATATCCTCCATCTTATAGAAGAAATAGATTCTATGGTTACTGTTTTCATTATTCTAACTATGGCCATAAAGCTATGTATTGCAGGAAGATGTACGACAAGAAAAATTCATACAACTCTCAGAGACGAATCAGTTTTCACCCTCCTGATGGTGTTGTTCTCACAAATAGTTTTACTCCTATGGAAGAAGATTATGGGTTTGAAGAATATGATTATGCGGAGGAAAGTATTAGAATTCCATCAGTATCCTATACTCAATCCAAAATCTCCTGGAACGAAAAGAAGAATATCGAGAAATCCAATCATGCAGATGTGGCCCTCAATGCTACAAAGAGCAGCAGCACCTGGATTCTAGATAGTGGATGCTCTTCCCATATGACGAGAAATGCTGACCTTTTGAAGAAAATTAAATTGAATGTTGATGGAACAATGATGTTTGATAATGATGGTTGTTTTAATATTAAAGGAAGTGAGAATACTGCTCTCGACAATGGAGAGCTATAGAAGACTGAAGTTCTTTATGTGGATGGTCTAAATCACAATCTATTCAGTGTGAGTCAACTCTGTGACTCAAGGATCATAGTAACTTTAAATAAAAAACGATTCTATATAAAGGAAAAAATAGGGAATTCTCTAATGAAAGGTTGTAGAACAGATGGAAACTTATATCAGGTTGACAACAAAGTGAACTCCTGATATTTGTCTATTAAAGAAGAAAACAATCTATGGCATTGAAGGATGGGGAACATAAACCCAAAAGACATGGAAAAGATATCTAAGATAAAGATAGTCATGGATATCCATATTCTGAAACGTGAACTGGAAAATACTTGTGATGCTTTCATTCTTGGGAAGCTGGTCTGTAGTTCATATTAGCCTAAGAAGAAAAGGGCATCACATTTTTTTGATCTCATTCATACAGACGCATGTGGCCCAATAAATGTTGTTGGAACTAATTGAGAAATGTACTTCATCCTTTTCAAAGATGATTATAGTATAATGACATGTTTAATGGTTATACATATGAAATAACAAGTGCTTAACTGCATGAAAACATATCGTCTAATCACTGAGATTGATACTGGTTGAACAATCAAAGTGCTGCGATCTGACAATAGAGCAGAATAGACATCCATTGAATTTGAAAATTACATAGAAAAGCATGGGATACAACATGAGGTATATGCTATGAGAACTCCACAAAAAAATGGATTTATTGAACATAGGAATCGACAGGTGAACAACATGGCACAAACTATGCTGATTGAGAGTCATATTCCACAGCATTACTAGAAAGAGGCTGTTCAAGCTGTAGTGTATATTCAAAATCGAACAGGACTTTATATGGGGGAGACGAAGACACCATGTGAATTGTGGCATGAAAGGAATCCATCTTTCAAATACTTTCATGTATTTGGAAGTAAATGCTTTATTAGGAACAAATAAGGAAATTGGGAGAAGTATGGTGACAATGTAGATTAAGGAATTTTCCTTGGATACTCAATGAACAGAAGAGCCTACAAGTGTTTCAAAAAGTGATTAGGAAGGATCATGGAGAAAAGTGATGTTATGATCATTGAAGATAAAACCTCAAATGATTCATGTCTTTCATATGATGATGTGATATAAAGTGAAGAAGAAAATGAACTTGGAGAAAATATAAATACAGAAATTGAGGAAGATGGACAAAACACTCAGCATTCACATCATGATGTTGACTCAGATGAAGAATCAGAAGAGGAAACCTTGGATGGAGAGAATGCAACTGAACCCCACAGGAGAAATCGAAGAGATGAGAATGATCCATCTAACATAATTGGGGATAGGAGTGCACCCACAAAAACAAGGATGGCAAGGAATAACACGCAATATGCATTTCTATAAGTTGTGGAGCCATCCTCATTTGAAGAAGTTGTAAAGGATGAATCATTGGAGAAATCCATGAATGAAGAGTTAGATCAGATTTACAAGAATATGACATGGGATCTTGTCCAGAGACCCAAAGGTCACAATTTTATTGGTACAAAATGTATCATCATGAACAAGTTTGATGAGCATGGAAGTGTTTTTAGAAACAAGGCACGACTGGTATATAAAGGATACTCCTAGATTGAAGGTGTTGATGTTGAAGAAACCTTTACTCTAGTGGCTTGACTAGAGTCAATCGGGCTTTTCCTTTCCATGGCACTCCAAAGTGGATATAAATTATATCAAATGGATGTCGATATCCTTTTTGAATGGTGTAATTGAATAAGAAGTATACATTGAACAACAAGTGGGTTTTCTTCTTGGTACTGATGAAACAAATGTTTGAAAACTAAAGAAATATCTATATGGTTTGAAGCAAGAACCAATAGCATGGTATTCCCTACTGGACTCTTATCTCAAGAAGCTAGAATTCAAAAGTGGAGGAGTAGATCACAATATATATGTGAATAATTCTCCAAAAGATAAGTTCATGGTTCTAGTCTACGTTGATGAAATTATATTTGGTGGAAGAAGGCATAAATTAGTGGATGAATTTTCCAATCACATGAAATTATAATTTGAAATGTCTATGATTGTGGAGATCACATATTTCTTGGGGCTACAGGTGATTCAAAACAAGGATTACACTTTCATTTCTCATGAAAAGTAAGCAAGAGAGCTGTTGAAGAGTTTTATATGCATGACTCCAAAACAATGTCAACTCTGATTGTAGTTGGATCCAAACTTGGAAAGCATGAGGATGGGACCTCTGTAGATCCGATAATGTACAAGAGAATTATTGGAATCTTATGATACCTGATAGTGACACATCCAGATATTGTCTTTTCAACATGTCTAGAAACCCGCTTTCAGAGTAATGCAATGAAGGAACATATAGTTGCAGTAAAAATAATCATGAGGTACATTCAAGGTACTCATAACTTTGGGTTATACTTTGATGTAGGAAGGGATAGTGAATTATCAGCGTTTTCTGATGTTGACTGGGCTGGAGATATAGTTGACAGAAAGTACACCATTGGTAGAGCATACTATATTGGGAATAAATGTGTTGGCTGGTAGAGAAAGAAACATGAATGTACTTCTCTTAGTACTACTGAAGCTGAGTATATCTCTTCCATAATGGCATACACCCAACTTCTATGGATGAAGCATCAACTAACAGATATTGGTGATGAGGTGAAGAATCCTATGGTAATTTACTATTATAACAAGAGCGCAATTGATCTTACGAAGAATCCTTTTCATCATTTTAGTACAAAACATATTAAAATCAGGTATCACATTATCAACGAAAAAGTTGAGCAAGGCGTGATTAGAATGAATCGTGTGGAAAATGATGAAAAAGTGGATGATATCCTGACCAATCCACTGTCAGCAGCTTTGTTTGAGAAGCATCGGTTGAACCTTAATGTTCAACCACCTCCTGGTGCATAAGAAGGTTATGCAATACCCCTCTCCCCATTTATGTTAACTGTTTTTAATCAGTTAATAGATTTCATGCATGTTTATGGGGGAGATACATTACAGGGGGAGTGTGTTTTGAGCTGAACAATGAACAATTACTGGTCTTTGGGATTATTTTCAATGGGGGAGAAAGGAATAAATTCAGGCATGTAATGATTCTATGACACATTGAGAATTCAGTTTCAGTGATAGGATGTGAAGAATGAGAAGGAATACATTGGGAATGTAATGATTTTCTGACATTGTAAGAGAATTTCTTGGGCATCAATGAGAATTTCAATCATGGGAACCCAATTCAAGCTTCCTCTCTTGTTTTTTACACCGAGCATTACTCACGTATACTTAGAGTGTTGTCTGATTTGATTCTTATGCTTGTGGTTTTCATATGGCTGGTGCTCTATTGAATTTTTTTACTGATTTCCAACAAACCCAAAGGGGGAGAATGTTAGAACCATAGTATTTCTATGCATGACTTGGAGTATGTTTTTTTTGTTGTCAATCCTCAGTGGAAGTTCAAAATTTGTGCCAGAAAAGTGATCATACAGTTCATGCAGACAATAGTATTGAACGTTGCACTGCTTTCTAGTGTTTGCCAATTTTTTGGGCCTCAAAATCGGAAAATGAAGACATTGATTGTTGTTAAAATGAGGTGCGCGCAAAGAGGAAGTGGTGCGCAAAAATGGCGGGTTGTGCATGAAATATTTGAGTTGGGAGTAAAAAAAATCATGGGGCGCTAAATAGTGGATTGTGATTTTTTCATGAAAATAGTGTTTCAGAATCAGAACGTCGAAAAATGGCAAAGGCATGTGTTGCGCAAAAAATCTGGAGATGTGCGCAAAAAACAATAAGTGCACGATATATTACACGCCAAATGAGAGGTTTCTCGCGCCATGTGGGGTTTTGAGCGAGGGGTTCTAAGATGCCTATAAATAAGAGGGGACCCCCTCATTCTGTATCGTTTAAGACTTAGAGAAGATCTAAGGTCTGATGCACGTAAAAGGTTCACGTAAAGGGCTAGCCCAAAAAATTCCGGGCTACATGAAAAATTCCACGCTGCACAAAATATTCCAATTTGCGCGAAAATTTTTTGGTGCGTGAAATATTCCACACTGCGTGAAATATTCTAGTTTGTGTAAAAAATCTTGAGGTGCAAAAGAATTTCTGGGCTGCATGAAAAAGAGTGTTGTTGTGCGAAATATTTTTCCACGAGAAAAGGAAATATTGCATGAAATAATATTGTCTTGTGCGCAAAGGGTTTGTGTTGCACGCAATTGTCTGTGAAACTTATTTGCATGTTCTGGTTATCCGGTTCAATGGTTCAGTATGTAAAAGTGAATCATTTCTGGACTTCAATGCAATCAGAGCCTCGTGCTAAGCAGAGGAAAATACTTCAATGTGAATCTATTGAAGAGACATTCACATCTATAAATTGAATGGTACTTCACCAAAGGCAATGTGCTAGGGGGAATCAACGAGAGTAACCTGGGAGACGCAATAGGTTATCCCTGAATAGTTGTAAAGGAAGTGATCCTGGGATTGAGTGACTGTTCTCGAACATTTCTGATTCACAACTAGTAATAAATAGTGGAATTTGGTATGACCGACATCCTGTCGGCGTATGATTTTTGGATGAACCCCTTTGTGGTGAACCAAGTAAAAAGTGTTGTGCTTTCTATTTACATGCGAATGTTGGATTTCTTCTCATTTCCATCATACATGTTAAACTAGTTCCTACCAACGTGGGTACAAGATCCATCAGTTTAAAAGAAAAAGTTGACACCCTGATTCACCCCTCCCTTCTCAGGGTGTCCTAGGGTTCTACAAATCCTGGTTATGCTAATAAAATCAGTAGATAAAGCATATTTATAAGCCATAATGGGGACTTCCTGACACAACTTTATTACAATGAATCTTTCTTTATGAGTTTTTTACAATAACTCCTTTATTAAATCATATTAGAAATATCTAATTATCTTAGAAAACAATAAAGATATGAATGAATGAGATGATCCAAAATCAAATAAATCATTGGTTGTGTTTGAGGAAATGATTAAAGTATCTACCACCAAATCCTTAAGAACTTTAATATCTACAGTTGTGATATCATAAGATTTTCCCTACCCCCTTGGCCTTTTCTATAGAATGTTTCCTTGATGTTTTGGACAATCATTAGCATAGTTTCCCATCTCCAAAAAATTATAGCATTGAACATTAATGGATTCATTCTTACTGTTAAAATCACCAGATAGATGGACATTCTGTCCAAATTTATAGCATTGTCCTTTTCCCTTTAGGCAAGAACTAGGGTGTTTCCTTTTACAATCATCACGGGGTGTAAATTCAACTCTTTTCTTCTTCTATATTTCTTTATTTTTGTTTCCAGAGTTTTTAGCAGCTCTCTTCTTCTCTTTCTTTACTTAAAGCCATAAGACATAGATAATTAATTTTTCTTTCATTATCAAAAATGAAACTATATCTTCATATGAAAAGAAACATTGGGAGACTAGTGCCCATTTGGGGAACGACTTTATGTCATCAAATATTTGAACAATATTTCTCATAATATTTCGTATGTACTACACATCAAGCCTTTATAACTGTGAGAAGTTATTTTCATACATTACAACATTCTCATCTTCTTTTTCCTTCAAATTCCAAAATTTATATTCTATATATTCTAGTAGTTCATGAGGAAATTGTTTCTATATGAATATTTTCTCATAGTCCCACCATTCCATCACTTCTATCTCTTTTTCCTCCTTTTTGTTTTGGATTAGAGACCACCACTGATCCACATCTCCCGATAGATGATAAAATAAAATGAAGACCTTCTCTCTTTCTTTGCATCCCAATGTGAGAAATATCTTCTCTAGGGAACTTATCCACTATTCCTCAGCAAATGGGTTTGCAGCCCCATTGAATGATGGTAGTTGTTGTCGTATAAAATGGTCTAACAAAGCACATCCACATGGAGGATTTGGATGATCTATATGGGTATGGTTATTGTTCCTAAACTGAGTATGATTTCCCAGTATATTTATAAGCTGCTCTGCACTAGTTACAGCACCAGATCCAACATCATTATCTTGCGTCGGAGGGAAATCCCTACACATGATACATGTGTTAATGTTGTTTCCATTTATTCCACTAGGTTCCATTTCTAAATAATGTAATACACTAGACTATTGTATGAATCATAATTTATAATCATAACATAGAAAAATATGTATCATAAATTGAAATCCTATGCATGGATAACACCATAATCAAAAAATGATTTCATTGAGGAAAAAATTACATTTTAATCCTTTATAATGGCCAGTAAAGAAAATGTGAATTATCCTAAGAATATCTTCTGGGAGTGTCAATGCCAATAAAGTAGCATGGCCCATTGTCTTGTACCAGAATACCCCGAGTCAAGCCTGAAACCCCTTGTCAGAACTGTCACTCCTAGGTAAATCTGTTCCAGAGCCATCTCTACCTATTTGTATTCAGAAAGGGATATATTTTCTAAATAGATCCACAAAATCTATTCCATAACAAAATAACAGGATATTATTTTATTCTTATCCTCAAAGACTATATTAGGTGTTTTTTTCCTTAATCTAAATTTTCTAAATCTAGTTTTCTGGTTTTCAACTAAACCTCCTTTAATACCAACTATAAGGAAATGACCATAGTTGCCCGAAGCTAGTGCCTTATATGATTATATTGGAATATTAATAAGGAATATGCATCCTGAAGGAACAAGTAGATTAATATATATTAGATAAAAGATACATATATAATTTCAACATTGTATCATAAAACTAAATACAGCATTAATTTATTCCATTACAAACATCCATGCATCCTAGATTATGCCTCCAAATCACTCATAACTAACTTCTTCATATCCTGGGAAAAATGAAACACAAGAAAGGGGTGAGCTCAAATGGTCAGTAAGATTAATAAATAAAATATAAGATATCATAAATATAAACATTATTCATGGTGAATAATTTAGAACACATTACTTTAAAAAATAATAAACTTTAACATATTATGGAAAGAATATGAGATTTGTAAATAATACCATAATAAAACATAATAATGGTTATTCTACTAGTCAAATAACCACATGAAATTTAAATTACTAGATCCATAATGAGGGAATCCCATATGATATACAATCTGAAATTTATTTTCTAGGCCTCAGCCAATACATTTAAAAATGATTAAGTCCTCGGCCAAAACCATATAACAAATTGGGGAAAGGCCTCAGCCAAATCCACTTTTATTTTTCTGATTATTTCTACTGATGCATCGAGGGGATAAAGCGTGCCCCCATCACATAATAAGTCATATTCATTTCTCATCTAAATAGGGATAAACATATACAACATGTACATTCATATTAAAACTCCCATATGAAATGTAAATAACTTTTCTCAAAAATTAATCTTAAACACAAACCATTCAGAGTAAATTTGGTGAATGGTTTTAGAATATCACATCATCAATAAAAATATTCATAAAACATAAAATTAAATATTTTATATGAAATAATAAATTATTAAACCCAATAATAAATAATAATCAATAAGAGTTTTCAAACATACGAAAATACACTTATAAAATCATTAAGTAATTCTTGAGATAATTACACTTTTATTTTGAAAAGAAGGGTTATTTTGGAAAAATATTTTTATTAAAATAGAATAGAAGTAAGATAGAATTTTCATAATAAAATGAGTGATTTTATTAAAAAAATGGGTTCTGAAAACATATTATAGAGTTCTCTTGAAAATAGGCAAGAATTTGAGAAATTCCCTTGAATCGGGGTTCTATTTCAAAAATAATTTTGAATGTTCCTCTTGAGAAATGTAACTATCCATAAAATAGGGAAGAATTATGGTTGGTGTACATATACAGAATGCTTAAACATAATTTATGAGGTTTACATTATAATACATAATAATTTCATCAAGGTAAATTGATAATAAAAGTAACCCGAATGAAAACTGTGGTTTAGGTAGAAAACCCCTTTCTTTATGTCTGAATGTGTTTTGCTATTGATCTTAAGGTATTGGAATATGAAATTAGACATATTAATAAAAAATTCAAAATCTATTAGACCATTTTATATTTTATTATAATTCTTTTTAATTCATTTATTCCCTTATTGATAAGTTATTATATTGAATTTCGTCCTTTCGAAGTGTTCGTTTCCTTTATTTTCATAATCGGTTCACTTGTCTTTATGTAATGGAGTTCTTGTGTAATGGATGTAAATATCCAAAATTGAGATTAAATATTATTTCTGAAAATCCATAATTGTTAATTTTCATTTATATCATTTGTTAACTTGTAATGAGGATGAATCATTAGATGAAATATTTATGACATTCACATAAATTAATTTAGCAGTATTTTTATAATTACGAACTTGTTTGGTCATATGATTTAATAATATGTACGTATATTGATTCCTATACATTAATTACGTTATAATAAATATATTATAGTTTTTTTAAACCATAAAAATGGTTATATGATTTTCGGATGAAGTAGAAATTGAAGAATGAAACCTAGTCGTCCATGAAGGTTATAAATTGGAACCACATGAACGTTGATTTCATTTATAAAATAAAACAGAGACCTAGAGTAAGGGTTTTGATGATGTATATTTCATTAACAATATATAATTATAGTATATAGATGATATTGGATCTATCATGGTCATTTTGAAAGAAGTGGTGAGGAGAGGATAACAAAATAAGATAAATTTAAATGAAACTAAATGAAAAATAAATGTTTTTTACCTCTTGAAATAACCTCTTTGAGCACCTCCTTAATGGAAGGGATTTTGGAATTTTGGAAAGAAAAAGATCTTATTGGATGTGGGTAGTGACTAAAGAAGGGAATTTGGGTAGAACATTGTGGAGATTCAAGGCATATAGGAGTGAAGAGAAGAGGGAGTGATGGGGGGTTTTATAGTGGAGGAGAGGAGTGAATTATGAATATTTTAATCATTATTTTATTAATTCTCTAAAGACAACCAATAGTATTGGTTCATTTGACCCCTAATACTAATAAATTCAAACGATTTCTAAAAAAGTGTGCTTATGTCACTTATGATGTCGTAAATAGTTTATTTAACTGATAATTTGTATATTCGGTATTTTACTGTATTTCACTATTCATCAAAAATTCAAGAATTTCATAAAAATACCAAAAATTCAACACTACCAATTTTTGACGTGTAGAATTTAAAAATGAATTATATTTTTGAAAAATAATTTTCCAAATAATATTATATTAATTTGTAAATAGATGAATTGTTAATTAGAAAAATAACAATTTTAAAGGTATAATTAGTTTTAAATCACATTGAAAAATTAATTAAGATCTCATTATCTTAATATCATAATAAAATAAAATAACAACATTATTTACTATTCATAAGGGTCATATTAATATTCATATTACTATTCATAAGGGTGTGTTACTATTGACCAAAAAATCAAGTTTGTTCTATCAGTCTTCAAATGGCTTACTAATCACAACTCTAGATAACTTTTTTTCAAAATTCAAAACATAGAAGAGGATAAGATATGGTTAATAGATATATTATCAAAATAGAAATTTTAGGGACTTAGTCTTTCATTCATTCAATATTTATTTTTAAAACTTGGGGCTGCCAACTCCAAGGACCCGACCCCAGCTGCCTAGAGTCGGTGCCTTATTTAATTGCATTGGTATATTAACAAGGAATATACATCCCAATGGAACGAGTAGTTTAGTAGTTTTTGAAACAATATACATACATTATTTCAACATTAAAACATTAAAATAAACATAACATTATTTCATTCCATTAGAAACACCAACACCTCCTAGATTATGCTTGCAAATCACTCATAACTAACTTCTTCATATCTTGGGAAAAATGAAACAAATGAATGGGATGATCTCAAATGATCTGTATGAGTATGAAATAAATAAAAAGATATCATTCAAATAAACATTAGTCATGGTGAATTTTTGAGAACACATTTCTTTAAACAAATTATAAACATGAACACATTATGGAAGCAATATGAGCTGAGTAAATAATTCCATAATAAAACATAATCATGGGTATTATACTAGTCGAATAACTAAATTAACTTTCAATTACATGCTTCAGAATGAGGGAAGTGCATATTTTAGACATTAAGAAATATATTTTCAAGGAATCATCCAAGAAATCTAAAATGATTAAGGCCTTGGGAAAAACCATATCACAAATTTTGGTAAGGCCTCGACCAAGTCCACTTCTATTTCTCTCATGAGACCTACCGATGCATTGAGGGGCTATAGTGGGCCCCAATAATCACATAATAAGTCGAATTAATTCCTCATATAAAAATAGATTAACATAAATAACATATAAATTTATTTTTAACATATTATATTAATTGTAAATAACTTTCCCCGAACATTAAGCTTAAACAGTAACCATTCAGAATAAATTGGTGAATGGTTTTAGGATTGAACATCCAAAATAAAACTATTAATAAACCATAAAATTAAATATTTTAGATGATATCATAAAATATTACTCACAATAATACATATGAATCCACAAGAGTGTTGAAAGAGACGAAAGTACTCTTATAAAATCATTGAGTAATTCTTGAGATAAATACTCTTTTATTTTGAAAAGAAAAGTTTGTTTGGAAAGTTTGTTTTTATAAATTCATAATTTAATAAGATAGTATTTTTACTATAAAATAAGCGATTTTATAAGTATAATGGCTTCTAAATACATGTTATTGAGTTCTGTTAAAAATAGGTAACAATTTGAGAAATTCCCTTGAATCGGGCTTGTATTTCGGGAAGGATTTTTAAAACATCCTTTTAGAAAATATAACTCCCATTAAATGAAAGTAGGATTATGGTTGGTAAGAATATATAAAATACTAAAAAAAATTTATGATTATTTCTTAATAATACACAATAATTTTATTTAGGTAATTAATCAATTAAAATAACTCAAAGGAAAATGGAGGTTCGGGTGGAAAAGCCCTTACCTTAAGTCTAAATGTGTTCTATTCTTGTTCTTATGGTCCTAAAATATCAAATTACATATATTAATAACTAATTTCAGAACATATTTGACTTTTATATAGTTTATCATATTCTTGTTTAGTTCATTTATTCCATTATTGACATGTTATTATATTGAATTTCGTCGTTCTGAAGTGTTCGTTTTCTTTATTTTCATAATTGGTTCACTTGTTAATAAGTGAAGGAGTTCATGTGGAATTTATGTAAATATTCATGATTTAAATTAAATATTATTTTTGAACATGCATATGTTTTGATGGTCATTTAATTTTTTTTATGTGGAAATAAGATGAATCATTAGATGTAATATTAATGACATCCACTTAGATTATTTTAGCGGTATTTTGATTATTTGGAACTAGTTTGGTCATATGATTTAATAATATATACATATATTATTTCCTGAATATTAATTAAGTTATAATACAAATATTATAGTCTGGTTAAACCGTAAAAATGGTTTCATGACATTTAATTAAGTAGAAATTTTATAAAGAAACATCGTTGTCCATGAAGGTTATAAATTGGAACCTCGTGGATGTTGATTTATTTTATAAAATTGAAGAGAGATAGGGTAAGAATATTGATGATGGTTCTTCCATCCACATAATATAATTCCACTATATATATGAGACTGGATCTATCATGGTCATTTGGATAGAGGAGGTGAGTAGAGGATAACCAAACATTATAAATTTCAATTAAACTAAATGAAAAAGAAAGGTGCTTTACCTCTGGAAATAACCTCCTTGAGAACCTCCTTAAGGGAAGGGTTTTTGTATTTGTGAAAGACCAAGAGCCTTGGAGAGTGACTATTAAAGGTTATTTGGACAGATAATTTAGTAGCATCAAGTCTTAGAGG
Organism: Viscum album; assembly: GCA_963277665.1. Lineage (NCBI taxonomy): Eukaryota > Viridiplantae > Streptophyta > Magnoliopsida > Santalales > Viscaceae > Viscum > Viscum album. The sequence continues at coordinate 259,857,512 of OY728164.1, read as the reverse complement.
ATTTAATAGAAGAGGGAGTGATGGGGGGTTTTTATAGTGGAGGAGAGGAGTGAATTTTGAATATTTTACTCATTATTTATTTATTTCCATCATGACAACCAGTAGTGTTGTTTCATAGGACCCCTAATAGTAATAAGTGCATGTGAGTTCTAACCATGTGTCCCTACATCACTCATGATGTCATAAATTGTGTATTAAACTAAATATTTGTATATACATTATTTTACTGTATTTCACTAATCATCAAAATTCATGAATTTCAGAAAAATACAAAAAATTCACCCCTACAATTTCTCAACACGTACAATTAAATTATGAACTCCATTTTTTAAAAATAATTTTCTAAATATTATTACTTTAATTATTAAATAAAATCATAGTTAATTCGAAAAATAACAAATTTAAAGGTATAATTAGATTTATATCACATTGAAAAATTAAATCAGATCTCATTATCGTATTACCTTAAGAAATTAAAATAATAAAATTATTTACTATTCATAATGTTCATATTACCATTCACAAGGGTATGTTACTATTCACAAAAAAACTATATGGACCCAGACTTAATACGTTACTTATTATTGAATTCTACCCAAGATCATACATTACTACACAATGTTGATCTTTGCGAGTTTAGAATTTTAACGAATTTGGATATCTTACATACAAGACATTCTGCATTTATACAAGAGTATACTACTAAAACTGTATCCAATTTTTTTAAAATATAAAACATTAAATCATAAAACAAGATTTCTTTAACAATAATCCTTATCAAACATCATGACTCCCTTCTTTCTCTTACCCATCCATGTATCCTATGAAAAAAAATTAAACACGTGGGATTAGTATAAAACTCTGCAAGGGATATAAAGAAAGATAGTGTCAGTAAAATGATAACATAAAAAACAAATAAAACCCATAATCATAAAAACACATATGCATAAAAATATCATGTAGTTTCCTTGGGAAATATTTCCCATATTACTCTTACATTCACCCTTATGCATGAAATAGCCTTTTTTCAACTTCCATATTCGTAGTACCCAATGCAATGGAGTTCTATAATACGGATCACCCATAATATCTTGAGCTATAATGGGCTCAACCAAACATATCATGATCTATAGTGGGTTCAACATGACATAAAAAATGTCCAAGGAATATATTATGGTCATAAAGTATCATGAAATATGGAGAAACCACTGATTTCATACACATAAAAAACTATACTTTTGAGATTTATTTAAGAGAGTTTTAAAAATATTTTTAATGAAATCCCATTAAAATATATTTAGAGTGAGAATTAATATAAAGTAATGGATATTTTTATACAATGTAAAAACAAATATTTCAATATAATATTAAAAACATTCATCACACCAATAATCTTAATACCACATAATGTATAAAGAAGATGGTTAACCCATGGAATGGATATTGGGTTAAGAATTACCTTACCACGAGTTCTTCATATTTAAAATGTGTTTAATCCTTATTTATAATGGTTAAAAGAGTGATATTAATATATTAATGAAGCATATTAATATTTATAACACCTTATATGATCATTTTACATCATCATTCGATACATTTATTAGAAATATTCGGTTATTTACATTGTTTTGGGTGAATTCTTTACTTGGTTTCAATGATCGGTTCATGATCGATATTTATGTCTATTGAGAGTGAAACTCAATAATTGGAATTTAGTAGAATTTACATATTTCCAAAATAATAAATTAAACCATTTATCATTTTGAATTCGGAAATGAGGATTATTCAAAAGTTAAAACATTAATGGTGTTCCTTTGGATCATTTTAGTGCATCATTGTTAATAACAACCTCATTTTGTTTTATAAATTAAAACCATGTGTAAAAATGAATTCCAGAACCATGGATGAAACATAATACAAATATTATAACCCGATTAAACTAGAAAAATGGTTTTGTGACCAGACTTGAAATAATTAAAGCAAATTGAAATCACATCGTCCACGATATCAGTAATCCGACACATCACAAACAATGTTTTTATTCAATGAATAAGTGGGGGAGGAGAAGAAGAATGATAGAATATAAAATATTTCTAGAGCTTTCATGCCTCTTGGATAACTGGAGGGGAGAATATTATAATAGAAACGGTACGTAATGGAAAAAAAGTGAAAAGGAACTGGATTTCATATATCTTGATCTCTTCTCCTTGAGATCCTCATTAAGGCCTTTGATTTTGGTCTTTGGGGGAGACCGGAAGTTCATGGACATGGGGAAAGAGATTGGGGATAAAATTTGGCAGAAATTAGACAATTCTCAAGTATGGAGAGGTGTGGGATGAAGAGGGGAATGATGGTGGTATTTATAGTGGAAGAGAAGATTTATTTTACATTATTTAAATCATTATTAAAATATTTTTGCTCAAATATATGAATAATATCAATTCAGGTGATCCCAAATAGTAAAAATGGCATGTGAGTTCGAAAAAAGTGTCCTTATATCACCTATGATGTCAGGAATAGTGTATTTTACTGATAATTTGATTATACAGTATTTTACTGTATTTCACTATTAATCAAAAATTCCAAAAATTTCATAAAAATCCCAAAAAATCACTGTAACCATTTATCGACAAGTATAATTCAAAAAAGAACTCCATTTTTTGAAAATGATTTTCAAAATATTATTAATTTAATTTTTAAATAAAATCATACTTAATTCAATGATTAATAAATTTAATTCTACATCTACTTTTATATAACATTGAAAAATTTTCCAAGATGTCATGCCTCTTCTATGTTTTTCTTTTTGAAAAATGGTCATCTAGAATTCGGATTAGTAAGTCATTTTGAGTTTGATAGAACAAAATCGATCTCTTAGTGAATAGTAACATTCCCTTATGAATAGTAATATGTCCCTTATGAATAGTAAATAATGATATTATTTTATTTTTTTAATGTAATAAGATAATGAGATCTTAATTAATATTTCTATTGGATATAAAACTAAATATACCTTAGAATTGTTATTTTTTTAATTAACTTTGATTTTATTTAAAAATTAAATTAATGATATTTTTAAAATTATGTTTTAAAAATGGGGTTCATTTTTGAATTCTACATGTCAAAAAATGGTAGGGGATAATTTCAGATATTTTTTTCGGAAATTCATAATTTTTTTATGAATAGTGAAATACGGTTAAATATCGTATATACAAATTATCAGTTAAATATACAATTTATGACATTAGAAGTGATTTAAGCCCCCTTTTTTCAAACTCACTTGCACTTATTACCATAAGGTGTCACATGAACCAACACTATTGGTTTCTTTGAGATAATTAATAAAATAATGTATAAAATATTCAAAACTCACGCCTCTCCTCTACTATAAACCCCCCCAAATATCTCCTATCCTCACTCCTCTAATCCTCAATCCACTACCTCTTATCCTCACTCCTCTAATCCTTGAATATCCTCAAATATCTTCCCAAATAATGTTCCTTAGTCACTCCCCACATCCAAGAAGCTCTTCATCTTTTCACAAGATGAAAATCCCTTCCCTTAAGGAGGTTCTCAAGGAGGTTTTTCGAGAGGTAAATCACCCTTCTTTTTCATTTAGTTTCATTTCAATTTATGTTCTTTTATTATCCTCTCCACACCTCCAATTTTTAAATGACCATGATAACTCTACTATCATCTATATACTAGAATTTTATCATGTGAATGGGACATTCATCATCAATATATATACTCTATCCCTTTTATTTTATAAATGAACTCAGCGTCCATGAGGTTCAAATTTATATCTTTCATGGGTGATGAAGTTTCATTATTCAATTTCTCCATAATTAATGGTCATGAAACCATTTTATGGTTGAACCGGACTATAACATATGTATTATAACCTAATTGATATTCAGAAACCAGTATACATACATATTATTAAATCATATAACCAAACTAGTTCCTAATAATCAAAATACTGCTAAAATAATCTAAGTGAATGTCATTAATAATTCATCTAATGATTCGTCCAATTTAAATGTAACTAAGTTATATAAATGACCATTAAGACTTATTATTATTAATTAATAATATGTAATTTCAATTCCGTATATTTACAACCATTCCACATGAACTCCATTACTTAAAAAACAAGTGAATCGATTATGAAAATAAAGAAAAAAAACACTCTAGAATGATGAAATTCAATATAATAACTTATCAAACACTACATTTCCTCTTCTATGTTTCTGAATTTCAAAAAACAGTCATCTAGATTTATGATCAGTATGTCATTTGGGGCCTGATAAAAAACAAGGTATTTTGGTGAATAGTCGCATACCCTTATGAATAGTAATATGAATACTAATATGACCCTTATGAATATTAAATAATTATATTTTTTTATTTTCTTAAGGTAATAAGGAAATGAGATCTTAATTAATTTTTTAATGTGATGTAAAACTAATTATACCTGTAAAATTGAAACTTTTCTAATTAACTATGATTTTATTTAAAAATTAAATTAATAATATTATTAAAATTATTTTTTAAAATTTTTGATCATTTTTAATTCCAGACATTGATAAATGGAAGAGGATAATTTTTGGGATAATTTTAGAAATTCCTGAATTTTGGAAGAATAGTAAAATACAGTAAAATACAATATATAAAAATTATCAGTTAAATACACTATTTGTGACATCATAAGTGATGTAATCCCACTTGGTTCGAACTCACATGAACTTGTTACTATTAGGGGTATCATGAACCAACACTATTGGTTGTCTTGAGGGAATTAATAAAATAATAATTAAAATATTCAAAATTAACTCCTCTCCTCCACTAAAAAACCCACCATCACTCCCCCTTCCCATCACTACTATATGATTTGGAGATCCAAATAATTCTTCCAAAATAAACTTCCTTAGTCACTCCCCATGTCCAATAAGCTCTTGGTCTTTCCAAAATACCATAATCCATTCTCTTAAGGAGGTTCTCAAAGATGTTATTTCAGGAGGAAAAACACCTTTCTTTTTCATTTAGTTTCATTTGAATTTACATTATTTTGTTTTCCTCTCCTCACCTCATCTATTCAATTGGTAATTATAGATCAATTATAATCTATGTACTATAATTATATCATGTTAATTCAATAACCATCATCATTTTTCTTACTCTCTCTCTCCCTCTTTTATTTAATAAACGAAATCAACGTCCATGAGGTTCCAATTTATAACCTTCATGGATGATGTGGTGACGTTCTTCAATTTAACCATAATTACTGGTCATGAAACAATTTTTATGGTTTAACCAGACTATAATTTATGTATTTTAACATAATTAATAATCCAGAACCAGTATACATACATATTATTAAATTTTATGACCAAACTATTTCCAAATAATCAAAATATAGCTAAAATAATCTCTGTTAATGTCATAAATATTTCATCTAATGATTAATCCTATTTACATGTAACAAAATTATGGAAATGACCATTAAAACATCTTTATTTTCATAAATAACATGAAATTTCAATTCAGGAGATTTACCACCATTCAACATAAACTCCACTACTTTTGAAAAAGTGAACCGATTATGAAAATTATGAAAAGGAACACTCTGGAACAACAAAATTCAACATAATAACTTACCAATAAGAGCATAAATGAACCAACCAAAATTATTATAAACATGTAAATGCATAATAGGTTTTTAAATATGTTATTAAGAAGTATAATTTTATATTCCAGGACCTTAATATCGTTATTGGAACACATTCAGACTTAAGGTTAGTGTTTTCTTACCTGAACCTCTATTTTCATTCGAGTTATTTTTATTGTCGAATTACCTCAATGAAATTCCTATGTATAATTATATAATCCTCATAAATTATTTTTTAGTATTCTATATATGTACACCAACCATAAAATTTCTTATATTATGGATATTTTAACATTTTAAAAGGAACTTTCAAAATTGTTTCTAAAACGCAATCCCGATTCAAGGGAATTTCTGAAATTCTTACGTATATTAAATGGCACTGTATAATATGTTTTTGGAAACCTTTATCATTATAAAATCACTAATTTTATTGTGAAAATAATATCTTAATTAACTTCAAGTTTTATATAAATACTTTTCCAAAACAAATTCTCATTTAAAAAATGGTATTTATCTCAAGACTGACTGAATTATTTTATAAGAGTATTTTCTTCTGTTTCAATAATCTTGTTGATTATTTTGTATTATTGGGAGTAATATTTTTACACATCATATGAAATATTTAATTTAATAATTTGTTACTAGTTTTATTGGGGATGTGCTATCCTAAAACCATTCACAAATTTACTCTGGGTGGTTAGTGTTTAACCTTAATGTTCGGTGAAAGTTATTTATATTTCATATGATTGTTTAAATATGAATGTATATGCTATTTATGTTTATACCCATTCATATGAGGAATTAATTGGAGTTATTATTTGATAGGCATGGACCACTATAGCCCCTCGATGCATCGATAGGTCTCAGGAGACAAATAGATGTGGACCTGGATGGTGCCTTGCCCCAATTGGGGATATGGTTTTGGCTAAGGCCTTAATCATATTTATACATCTTTGTCAAGGCCTTGAAAATATATTTAAAATTTTCTATAATATGAACTTATATCATTATGAATCTAGTAATTGAATGTTCATGAGGTTATTCGACTAGTAGAATACCTGTGATTATGTTTTATTATGGCACTATTTACTCAGCTCATATTCATTCCATAATGTGTTCATGTTTATCTCATTTAATGGCATGTGTTCTAAATTATTCACCATTACTAATGATTATGGTTATGATATCTTCTACTATATATATTACACTTTCTGGGAATTTGAGCTCACCCCTTTTTTATGTTTCATTTTTTCCAAGGTATGAAGAAGTTACTTATGGGTGGCTTATAGTCTAATAGAATCATCTTTTTTGGTGAATAGTAACATACCCTTATGAATAGTAATATAATTACTAATATGATCCTAATGAATCCTAAATTATATTTTTATTTTATTTTATTAATTATTTAAGATAATGACATCTTGGTAAATATTTTAATGTGATATAAAAGAAACTATATAATTAAAATAATTAATTTTTGAATGAACCATGTTTTTATTTACAAATTAAATTAATAATATTTAGAAAATTATTTTCAATAAATGGAGGTAATTTATTAAATATAAATGTTGAAAAATGGTTGGTGTGAATTTTTGGTATTTTTCTATAATTCATGATTTTTTTTATGAACAGTGAAATACGGTAAAATACCGTCTATTCAAATTATTAGTAAGATACAATATTTATGACCAAATTAGTGATGTAAGGCCACATGGTTCGAACTTACATGTTTTTATTACTATTTGGGTCACATTAATTGATATTATTCATAGTATTGAGAAAAAATGTTATAATAATGATTTAAATAATGTAAAATACATCCTCTATTCCCCAATAAAAACCACCCACATTCCCCTCTTACTCCCACACCTCTCTAGCATTTAGAATTGACTAATTTATTCTAAATTTCTACTTAAATATCCTTCCCCACTTACAAGTCCTTCTGGTCTCACCCAAAGGCCAAAATCAAAGTCCTTAAGGAAGATTTCAAGGAGAAGATATCAAGAGGTAAGATATCCTCTTTCTTTTCCTGTGTTTTCCATTCCTTTCCTTTTCTTTTATTATAGTCTCTTCCCCTCCTCTTATCCAAGAGGAATGAAATCCAAATAATCATTTATATTCTGTATTTTCTCATTCTCATGTAAAATTCATAATCATTCTTCTTCTCACTCTCACTTATTCTAGGAATAAAAACATTGGTTGTGATGTGTTGAAGTACCGACATCGTGGATGATGTGATGTCAATTTTATTCAATTTCTTGAAGTGTTCTTAGGAAACAACTTTTATTGTTGAACCAGGATATAATATATTTATTCTGTCTCAACCATGGTTATAAAATTATTTTTTACATATGGTTTTAATTTATAAAATAAAATGAGGTTTTTATTATCAAAAACCCACTAAAATGATATAAACGACCATCATTAATGTTTTAACTTATGAATCATAATACATTCAGAATTAAAAATAAAAAATTGTATAATTTTTAGTTTTGGAAATATATAAATACCACTCCATTACAATTTTTTAGTTTCACTTCCAATCGACAAGAATATGCATCCTGAACCGATCATGGAAACCCTGTAAAGAATGCACCCAACACAATGTAAATTACAAAATATTACTAATAAATGTGTCATATGATGTTGTAAAATGATTATATAAGGTGTTATAAATGTAAATATGTTTCATTAAGATATTAATAACACTCTTTTAACCATTATACAGGTGGTTTAAACACAATTTAATTATGAAGAACCATAGGTAAGGGAATTCTTAAACCAATTTCCATTCTTTGGGATAACCTTCTTCTTTATTTATTATGTGGTATTATGATTTTTGGTGTATTTATTTTTTGTTTATATTATTATTTTTTATTTGTATTTACAGTGTTTAAACATTTCCATTCCATTATATTAATTATCACTTCAGTTATATTTTTATGGGAATTTCCTTTTAAAATCCTTTTAAAACTCGATTTAACAATTTTCAAAAGGATTGTTTTTTATATGTATAGGTATTGAGTGGATTATTATGATTTTCAAGATACATTTTTACCATGATATGTCTCTTGAACCTTATTTATAGGTGGTTGAGCCTATTATAGCTCACGATATTTTGGGTTGGTCCCATTATATCTCAAGATATGATAGGTGATCCCCATTATAGATCTCTATTGCATTGCGTACTCCGGAGATAGATGTTTACCAAATGGTTATTCCATGTGTAAGGGTGAATGTAAGAGTGATATAGTAAATATGACCCAAGGAAAAAAAAATTGTTTCTATGCATATGATTTTTTTATGATTATGGGATTTAAAAGTTTTTATGTTATCACTTGACTAACGTTTTCTTTCTTTATATCCCTTACTGAGATTTATACTCGTCCCATGTTTTTAGAATGTGTTTTTCACTGTATATAGAGATGGGTAAGAGAATGAAATGAGTTGTGATGTTTGATATGAAGTGTTGTTAAATGAACCATGTTTTAAGTTTTAATTTTTTATATTTTGAAAAATCGAAATTTTTTAGTTGTATCCTCTTGTATGAATGTGGAATGTCATGTAAGTAAGGTATCCTAATTCTCTGACACTCTAAACCATAAAATATCCACAATTTGTAATAATGTATATTCTAAAAATAAAATTCATGATTAAGTAATGTTTTAAGGAAAGTTCCTTATAGTTGTAACACCCCATGGTTTTGAAAATAAATATTGAATGCATGAAACACTATGTCCCAAAAAAACAACACATTTTATAATCTTATAGTTAAACACAAATTTTCCTCTTCTATGTTTTGAATTTCAAAAAACAGTCATCAAGAGTTGTGATCAATAAGTCATTTAGAATATTATAGAACAAACTTGATTTTTTTGGTGAATAGTAACATACCCTTATGAATAGTAATAAGAATAGTGATATGACCCTTATGAATAGTAAATAATGATAGTATTTAAATTTCTTAAGGTAATAAGATAACGTGATCATAATTAATTTTTCAATGTGATATAAAACTAATTATGCATTTTAATTGTTATTTTTTAATTAAATAATTTTTTATTTAAAAAATAATTTAATAATATTAAAAAAATTATTTTTGAAAAATGGAGTTCATTTTTAAATTATACGCATCGAAAAATGGTATGGGTGAATTTTTTGGATTTTTCTAAAAATCATGAATTTTTTATAAATAATGAAATACGGAAAAATATCGTATATAGAAATTATCAGTTAAATACACTATGTATGACCTCATAAGTGATGTAAGCCCACTTGGTTCGAACTCAAATTCACTTATAACTATTAGGGGTCACATGAACCAACACTATTGGTTGTCTAGATGGAATTAATAAAATAATGATTAAAATGTTCAAAATTAACTGCTCTCCTACACTATAAAACCCTCATCACTCCCTCTTCTCTTCACTCTTCTAATACTTGAATCTCCTCAATGTTCTGCACAAATACCCTTCCTTACTCACTCCCAACGTCTAAGAAGTTATTTTTTTTCAAAAGAACAAAATCTCATCCCATAAGGAGGTTCTCAAATAGATTTTTTCCAGAGGAAAAGGACCTTTCTTTTTCATTTAGTTTCATTTAAATTTATATTATTTTGTTATCCTCTCCGAACCTCTTCTATAAAAATGACCATGATAGATCCAGTATCATCTATATACTAGAATTAAATCATGTGAATGGAAGAACCATCATCAATATCCTTACTCTCTCTCTCTCTTTTATTTTATAAAAAAAATCAATGTCCATGGGCTTCTAATTTATAACCTTCGTGGACAACGAGGATTTCTTATTCAATTTATCCTTAATTACTAGTCATGAAACCATTTTTATGGTTGAAACTGACTATAATATATGTATTATAATCTAATTAATATTCAGTAACTTGTATAAATACATGTTATTAAATCGTATGACCACACTAATTCATAATAATCAAAATAATGCTAAAATAATCTAAGTGAATGTCATAAATATTTTGACTAATGATTCATCCTCTATACATGTAACAAAATGATATAAATGACCCTTAATAATTATATATGTTCCTAAATAATATTTAATTTAAATTATGGAGATTTAAATCCATTCGACAGGAACAACATTACTTACAAATCTGTGAACCAATTATTAAAATAAGGAAAACAAATACTCTGGAACGATGAAATTCAATATAATAACTTATCAATAAGGGAATAAATGAAGTGAAAATAATTATTATAATCATAATAAATTTATAATAGGTTATAGAATAAGTTATTAATAAGTATTATTTCATATTCCAGGACCTTAAGATCAAGAGAAAAACACATTCGAACATAAGGTAAGGGTTTTTCTACTTGAACCTCCATTTTCATTCGGGTTAGTTTTGTTGTACAATTACCTGAAAGAAATTATTATGTATTATTATTTACTCGTGACAAATTATGTTTGATTATTTTATATATATACACTAAACATAATCTTTCCTTATTTTATGGATAACTACACACTTTAAAAGGAACGTTCAAAATTGTTTCCAAAATACTAGCCCCAATTAAAGGGAATTTCTCAAATTATTACTAATTTTCGAGGGCACTCTATAATCTATCTTTGGAAAATTTCATATTTATAAAATCCCTCATTTTTTGTGAAAATACTATCTTACTTATCTATTGGTATTATACATACACATTTCCAAAATAACTTTTCCTTTCAAAATAAAAGAGTTTTTATCTCCAGAATTACTCAATGATTTTATAAGAGTATTTTCATCTATTACGACACTCTTGTTGATAATTACATATTATTGTGTGTAATATTTTATCATATCATCTAAAATATTCAATTTTAGGGTTTATAACTAGGTTTACTATGGATGTGCTATCCTAAAACCATTCGCCAATTTACATTGAATGATTAGTGTTTAAGCTTAATGTTCTGGGTAAGTTATTTACATTTCTTATGATAGTTTTAATATGAATGTATATGTTATTTAGGTTTATCCATGTACATATTAAGAATTTATTGGACTTATTATGTGATAGGTGGGACCCTCTATTGCCCCTTGATTCATCAATAGGTATCTTAATACAAATAGTCGTGGACTTTGCTGAGGTCATGCCCCATTTTTTTATATTGTTTTGGCCCAGACCTATTTTATTTTTAGACATCATGGATGAGGCCTTGAAAATATGATTCATAATTTCTATAATATTCACTTCCTTCTTTATTAATCTTTTAATTGAATGTTCATGTTGTTATTTTACTTGAAGAATACCCATGATTTTGTCTTATTATGGCATTATTTACTAAGCTCATATTCCTTCAATAATGTGTTCATGTTTATTTTTGTTAAAGGCATGTGTTCTTAATTATTCTCCATACATAATTTTTATGTTTATGATATCTTCTTATCTATTTCATACTCTTACTGAGCATTTGACCTCCACCATTCTTATGTTTCATTTTTTCCAAGATATAAAGAAGTTAGTTATGAGTGATTTGTAGGCATAATCAAGGAGGCGTGAATGTATATAATGGAATAAATTAATGTTTTATTTGATTTCATGATGTAATGTTGAACTTATATATGTATCTTATTTCCAAAGGAAACTAAACTACATGGTCCTTCGGGATGCATATTCCTTTTTTATATTCCAATATAACAAAATAAGGTACCATTTCTAGCCAACTAGCCTCAGGTCCTTATAGTTATTCTGTTTAGTTTATATTAAGTATTTATGTATATTGAGATTTATAAGTATTTAATTAAGCATTAATTTTATATCATTAAACATATTTCTAACTAACTCCTCTTTTATATTTTCATATGGTAATTTTTTAAAGTATAAAATGGATTTAAAATCACAACCCTTGTGTTTTAAAAAAATACCAAAATAAGTACACACCTGTTACTTCAAAGTTTTTGTTAAAAATAAGAATGTTTTTGAGTTTGAAATAAAATTTGGGAAAATTAGATTGATGATTATAGTTTTTTTTATTTTATATATACTTAGTGAATCAGTTATTTAAGTATTTTAAATTTTTTAAAAAGTTACCTTTAAATTTTTTCATCCTTGGGTGAATAAAAATAATGTTTTAATTAAAAATATGTTTGTTATTTTAAAGATATAGTACTAATATGGGATTTATTTTATGACATATTAATATTTTAATTTAGATTTTTTTGTTTGATGTTTTTAAAACTCAAATTTTTCAAAAACTTACGTGAATAATCGTTTTGAATTTTTTGTGTCAATGTGTTTTATAGAAGTAAATTCTTACATTAATTAAAAAAATACCTTTGAAGGCCAGACCATAGACTATCCCAGAGAGGAAGTGCACAACATACACCTATGGAGTTGTTGGATGATCTTGAAACCCTCAGCCATCACATTCCATCATTTAAGGGAGCACGCACCCATAGGTGTGTGTGAGGGACCCAAGGGCAGGGTCGGGTAGCAGGGCAGAGTGCGCTACAGTGCGAGAAGTTACGATGGATGGGGTGGGCACAAAAGTAAACCCATAGAGACCGGTACGATGTGCTACCAAAAGGGGAGGGGGATTTATGAGTGTAGGCTGAGAGCTCTAGGATTATAATGACAATTCTTAAGCTATTCTATTTCGATGTGGGATGAATTTTTTTAGCAGCAATCAAATTTTGACCATGAAATCTTGTTGTACAGGATCTGGACTGTCCAATCTATTTGAATGTTGATCCCCCACCACTGTGGATTTTTTTTTTCTGTTTTCCTATGTTGTCCGATTGGGATGCAGTTAAATCTCAACCATCTAAACCTTTTAAAAACCCATGTCGCATCTCATCCGTCTGATCGAGTCTAGATTTTATCTCAACAGTTAATGTTTTTTTAAAAGCAGACCATTCTTATCCACTGGATCAAATCGTAGATAAGTCTAGACATCCATTCATTTACATACCCTCCTCCATGCCATCTTCTTCCTTTCACTATTCTAGTTGTTATCATCCTCCTTCCAAATTTCATCATTTTTCCACACCAAGGACACCCATTTCTACATGATGGCCCCTTCTCTGTCTTGTTTAGCAGTTGACAGAACACACTCACTCATATTTTTAAACTGAACCACCTTGGATCCCTTGAATGATTCCCTTAAAATATATTTTACATATAATTTTTATATATAACCATCTTGTACAGTGAGCCCTACATGGTTTCCATATTCCTCCACCTCCCCCAACATCTTCTCGACTCAATCTCTTCCTTAAATCCATGTAAGGGTACTGTCTTTTCCTTGTGCATGCTATTAATATGATTATATATAAAGATTGTGTATAAAAATATATTTTTTTCTCATTATACCTAATGGTTTCTTCTATGAATTACTAATTTTGAAATTTAGTTCTAATTTTTTTTTCTTAATTTATTGTAAACCATGCAAGGCATTGTGATGTTTTTTGTTTCATAAATCTATATGTAAATTTGTATACATAAAAATATATATGTATTTGTTTATAGAACAAAAAGTTTCTATTTTATATCACAAAATTTGAATTAATGAACCTTTTTTTAAATAATATACTTAATATATATAAATCTTTCAAGTTTCATTATGTTTATTAGGAAAACCAGTTATATATATTATGTATATACAGATATATATATATTATTTGATCCTAAATCTAATTTAGGTTTACTAAAGGTTGATAAGAATGAATAAAAAAATGGTTTTTAAGTATGATAGTCTTAGAAGAATCAATTTAATTTTTTTAGTAATTTAATACATTATATACACTTTTTGTATAAATGGATTACACTACATTCCATAAAAAATAATTTTGGGTTTTCAAAATATTGATATACTAGTTTTTATTAATACGTTATGTATATATGTTGAATTTTTTAGTATTAAATTTGGGGTTTGTCTACACCTATATATATTTATTGTGATAAAAAAGAGTTTTTTTGAATAAACAGATTACTAAACCTATTTTAAAAGAGAATTATATTTATGTTAAGAAGGTGGGTGTCTTCATACCCACATAATTTATTTATATATTCTTTTCTTTATGAAAAATATGTGTTTCTGAATATACACATATGTATGACAGACTTATTATCATAAATTTTTAATGGTGTTAGCTATGTTTGTAAGTTGGTTGATTGTCATCATGCATAGGTATAAGTTGAATTATACTCTCTTTTTACATTTTTATCTATTTATAATTTTTGGTTAAATAGTTGTAATTAACATTGAGTAATTTTTATAAAAAAATATACATAGTAAAGTGTGTTTATAAAATTATGCATTCATTACTTCACATGAGATAATTTGTTTACATTTCAACTAATTATGTTTTCAATAAAAGATGAATTTGTCACCATGTATTATTTTGTTTATTTATGATTATGATTTATTCCATTTTTCATTTTCATTTATCGGTGCATGATATGAGCATGAATAATATCTATCTTAAATTCATAAACAATTATGCATTGAATGTTTACTACAACAGAACATGGGGTTTTAAAGTTATTATTTTAAGTGATAAATCAAAAAAACTTTTTTTTATTACTTATGATAATTTATGAAATAAGAATTTAATTATTCCAAGTGGTATGAGACACATTGAATAAAATACAAAATTTCATTATTCAACGTAGTAGGGGACACATGGAATAAAATACAGAATTTAGTAAATCAAAGTGGTATGAGACACTTTGATTTAACGACATATAGACATTTGGGGAATGCATTGGAATTAGTGTGTGATGGGTGGGACCCATTATAGCCCCTCAATTCATTAGTAGGTCTCTTGAGAAAAAATAGACGTTGAATTGGCCGAGGCCTTTCCCATTTTGATATATTGTTTTGGTCGAGGCCTTAATCATTTTTAGTTGTCTTGGCTGAGGCCATGAAGAAATGTTTCAGAATTCTAGAATATGTACTTCCATAATTATGATTATAATATTTATTTAACCAATTGAATATTCAACTGGTAAAATATACATGGTTAAGAGCCTATATTTATGAGAATCAGATGAAGTAAATGAACATGACATGATGTTTATTCAACACCCATTTTCTGAAAAATAATACGAAGGATTCTAGTTTACCAGATATTTTATGATGTGCATTTTATGTGATAAATTAAATGTTACCTTGTTCATTCACAACATTGATCATGTGCTATTTCCATCTGTAAAATTTTGAACCTTCATCCTTGCATGATTCGTTTATCAATTATTTAATTAACTCTTTAATAATACACTGCTCACCATGCATTTTTTATTAGCATGCTTACCTTTGGAATGTGTTTTATTGTATCCCTTTAAATGTTCCATAAAATGATCACTGGTAATTCTTGGGGAACAACTATGTTATGGTTCATGTATTTTATTTTTCCTTAAGAAACTATTTTTTTAATATTTTTAAAGGGATGTTTTCAAAAGGTTTTATTATAACCATTATCTATTATTAAAAACCCAAATTTCATGGCATTCTTATGCTCTCACTACTTTTAAATTTAAATTTCATAGGTTTTGTAGATTAGAGTTACATTGATTGGTGGAATCTTTGTGGAGTCTTTTCTATACAGTACTTAAAGGATTGTAAAATTTTTATCTGGTTTTCCAGAAACTAAACCTCAACGAACCTCGGTATGGAACATGATTTATAATTATTCAGAAATTTTTTAAAAAAAAATTATACACCATGTTTATTAACACAGACCAAGGGTTTTGAAAATAAATATTGAATGCATGAATCACTGAGTCCCTATAAAAAAACACGTTTTATAATAAATCTGTTAAACACAACATTTCCTCTTCTATGTTTTGAATTTTAAAAAACAGTCATCTAGAGTTTTGATTATTAAGTCATTTGGAGTCTGATAGGGAAAACATGATTTTTTGGTGAATAGTAACATACCCTTATTAATAGTAATATGAATAGTAATATGGCCCTTATGAATAGTAAATAATGATATTATTTTATTTTTTAAGGTAATATGATAATGTGATCTTAATTAATTTTTCAATGTGATATAAAAAAATTATACCTTTGAAATTTTTATATTTTGAAATTATTATGATTTTATTTAAAAACTAAATTAATAATATTTAATTTTTTAAAAAAAATGGAGATAATTTTTGAATTCTACACATCAAAAAATGTTAGGGGTGAATTTTTGGGATTTTTCTAAAATTTATGAATTTTGTATGAATAGTAAAATATGGTAAAATACCATATATTCAAATTATCAGTTAAATACACTATTTATGACATCATAAGTGATGTAAGCCCACTTGGGTTGAACTCAAATGAACGTATCTCTATTAGGGGTCACATGAACCCACACCATAGGTTGTCTTGATGTAATTAATAAAATAATGATTAAAATATTAAAAATTCACTCCTCTCCTCCCTTATAAAAACCCCTCATCACTCCCTCTTCTCTTATCTTCTCTATACCTTGGAGATCCTAAAAGTTCTTCCCAATTAACCCTATTTAGTCACTCCCGACATCCAGGAAGCTCTTGGTAATTCCATAAGACCAAAATATCTTCCCTTAAGGAGGTTCTCGAAGATATTATTTCAAGAGACAAAGCACCTTTATTTTCCATTTAGTTTCATTTCAATTTATCTTATTTTGTTATCCTCTAGTCACATCTTCTATAAAAATGACCATGATAGATCTTTTATCATCTATATACTGTAATTATATATTGTGAATTGATGAACCATTATCAATATCCTTACACACTCTCTCTCTAATTTTATAAATGAAATCAACATCCATGAGGTTGCAATTTATAACTTTTGTAGAAGACGAGGTTACGTTCTTCAGTTTCTATTTCATTACAAGTCATGAAAACATTTTCATGGTTTCACCAGACTATAATATATTTATTATAACGTAATTAATATTCATGAACCAGTATACATACATATTTTTAAATTTTATGACCAAACTAGTTCTTAATAATCAAAAGACCGCTAAAATAATCTAAGTGAATGTCATAAATATTTCATCTAATGATTCATCCTTTTTCTAGGTAAACAAATTATAGAAATTACCATTAACATATATGGATGTTAATAAATAATATGTAATTTCAATTTTGGTGATTTACATCCATTCCACTTGAACTCCATTACTTAAGAACAAGTGAACCGATTATGAAAATAAAGAAAACGAGAACTCCGGAACGAAAAAATTAAATATAATAACTTATCAATAAGGGAATAAATGAACTAAATAGAATTATGAAAAACTAAATAAATTTATAATAGGTTCTTAAATATGTTATTAATACATCTAATTTCATATTCTTGAATCTTAAAATCAAGAGTGGAACACATTCAGACTTAAGATAAGGGTTTTTCTACCCGAACCACCATTTTCATTTGGGTTACTTTTATTGTCTATCTAACATAATGAAATTATTATTTATGATCATTTTCTCTAAAAAAATTCTTTTTTAGTATTATATATATGTACACCAACCAAAATCCTTCTTTATTTTCTGTATAGTAACACGTTTTAAGAGGAACTTTCAAAATTATTTCAGAAATACTAGCTCGATTCAAGGGAATTTTTCAAATTCATACATAATTTAATAAGAACTATATAATATGTTTTTAACAACCATTATATTTATAAAATCACTAATTTTTATGAAAAACATTATTACTTCCATTTTGGTTTTAAACAATGACTTTTTCCAAAAAAAACTTTTCTTTTCAAAATAAATGTGTATTTATCTCAAGAACTACTTAATGATTTTATAAGAGAATTTTCATATGTTTCAACACACTTAGTGATTCTTATGTATTATTGGGTTTAATCATTTGTGGTTTCATCTACCATATTTAATTTCATATTTTATGACTATTTTGATTCTGTATATTCTATCCTGAAACCATTCACCAAATTTACTTTGAATGGTAAGTGTTCAAGCTTAATGTTCAAGGAATGTTATTTACATTTCATATGTGAGTTTCAATAAAAATGTATATGTTGTTAATATTTATCCTCACTCATATAAGGAATAAATTGGACTTATTATGTTACATTTTGGGCCTAATATATCCCCTCGATTCATCAGTAGATCTCATGAGACAAATAAACATGGACTTGGCTGAGGCCTTGACCTAATTTGTGATATGGTTTTGTCCAATGCCTTAATCATTTTTAGACGTATTGCCTGATTCCGTGACAATATGTTTCAGAATACCCATCATATTCTCTTTCATAATTAAAATGCTAGTAATTGAAACATCATGTGGTTATTTGACAATCATAATACATATGATTATGTTTTATTATGGAATTATTTACTCAACTCATATTCCTTCCATAATGTGTTCAAAATTATAATTTTTTGAATCAAATGTGTTCTATATAATTCACATTGGCAAATGTTTATGTTTATGGTATCATCTGCTGTATTTCTTACACTTACTGACCATTTGAGATCACCCCTTTATTATGTTTCATTTTTTTAGATATTAAGAAGTCAGTTATAAGTGTTTTTCAAGCATAATCTAGGAGGCGTGGATGTTTCTAATGGAATAAATAACGTTTTACCTCCATTAATGATGTAAGGTTGAATTTATATATGTATCTTCTTTCCAAAGGCTACTAAACTATTTGGTCCTTCGGGATTCATATTTCATGTTTATATGAAACTATAATCCAATAATGCACTGACTCTGGGAAACTCTGAGTCCATACAAACCAACACTTTTTTAATCTAGCCGATAAACATATATATTCCTCTACTGTGTTTTGAATCTCCAAAAATGGTCATCTAGAGTTGAGATCAGTAAGTCATTTATAGTCTAATTAAAAAACATGATTTTTGGTGAATAGTAACATACACTTATGAGTGTTACTAGTAATATTAATATGACCATTATGAATTGTAAATAATAATTTTACTTTATTTTATTATGGTAATAAGATAATAAGATCTTAATTAATTTTTCACTGTGATATATAACTTATTATACCTTCAAAATCATTATTTTTTGAATTAACAATGATTTTATCTAATAATTAAATAAATAATATTTATAAAATTATTTTTGAAAAAATGAATCCATTTTAAAATTCTACATGTAAAAAAATTGTTAGGGTGAATTTTTGGCATTTTTCTGAAATTATTGAATTTTTTATGAATAGTGAAATATGGTAAAATACCGTATATACAAATTATCAGTTAAATTCACTATTTATGAAATAATAAGTGATGTAAGGCCAATTTTTTCGAACTCACATGAAATTATTACTATTATGGGTCACATGAACCAACATTATTGGTTTTCATGAGGGAATTAATAAAATAATGATTAAAATATTCAAAACTCACTTCTCCTCCACTAAAAAACCCCTCATCTCTCTCCCTTATATTCACAGCTATAAAACTTGAAGATCCTAAAATTTCTGCCCAAATACCCTTAACTAGTCTCTACTCACTTCTATGGAGCTCTTTTTCATTCCAAAAGATCAAAACCCCTTCCCTTAAGATGGTTATCATGGAGGTTATGTCAAGAGGTAATGCACCCTTCTTGTTCTTTTAGTTTCAATTTTTTTATCTTCTTTTCTTATTCTCTCCCCACATACTCTGTCAAAATGTCCATGATAACTACATTATCACATATATATATACTGTAATTATATCGTTTGAATGGAAAATCCATCATCAATATTCTTACTCCCTCCCTTTGGTTTTATAAACAAAATCATTGACCGTGAGGTTCCAATTTACAACCTCTGTGGATGATGAAGTTACGTTATTCAATTTTTCCTTAATTACTTGTCATGAAATCATTTTTATGATTGAACCAAAGTATAATATTTTTATTATAACCTATTTAATTATTATGAATCACTATATGTACATAATATTGAATCATAAGACCAAACTAGTTCCTGTTAATCAAAATACCGCTAAAATAATCTATGTGGATGTCATTAATATTTCATCTAATGATTAATCAAAATTAAATGTTAAAAATGATATAAATTAACATTAAAATCTATTTATGTTCATAACTAATATTTAATTTCAATTATAGAGATTTACCTCCATTCGAATTGAACTCCATTACATAAAAATAAGTGAACTAATTATGAAAATCAAGAAAAGGAACACTCCAAAACGACAGAATTCAATTTAACAACTTATCAATAAAGACATAAATGAACTAAATAAAATTTTGATAAACTAAATTAACGTATAATAGGTTATTAAATAATATATTAATAAGTTTAATTTCTTTTTCTAGGACTTTATGCTCAAGAGATGAACACATTCACACTTATGGTAAGGGTTTCTTCATCTCACTTCCATTTTTGTGAGATATTTTTTAATCAAAATCATTACATGTGTAATGTGTATGTATAATTACAATTAATGTTTCATATAATTATTATATATATTTCCATGATATTAAATGTATCATTTTATGATCATTAAATTTTTGACATATGATTTAATTGATTACAAAGTTGTAAGGGTTTTTTCACCCAAACCTCTATTTTCATTCGGGTTAATTTTATTATCTAATTACCTCAATGAATTTATTATGTATTATTATGTACTCCATATAAATTCTGTGTGATCTTTCTATATATGTTTACCAACCAGAATCCTTCCTTATTTTGTGGATATTTATACATTTTAAATGATCTTCTAAAATTATATCTGAAATACAAGCCTAATTCAATGTAATTTTCAAATTCTTGAAAATTTTTAATAGAACTCTATAATATGTATTTCGATACCATTAACTTTCTAAAATATCTAAATTTATTGTGAAAACAATAACATACTTCATTTTGGGTTTTATACGATGTGTTTTTCGAAAAGAACTCTTCTTTTCAAAATTAAAGTATATTTATCTCATGAATTTCTTAATGATTTTAAAAGAGAATTTTCATCTCCTTAAGCATTATTATTTTTTATTAACAATTATTGGGTTTAATAATTTAAGGATTCATATAACATATTTAATTTTATTATTTTGTACTATATTTATTTTTGGTGCTTTATCATAAACCATTCAATAAATTTACTCAGAATGGTTAGTGATTAAGCTCCATGTTTGAGGAATGATATTTACATTTCATACATGAGTTTCAATATGAATGTATATCTTGTTTAAGGTTATCCATGATAATATTATTAATTAATTGGACTTATTATTTAATGTTTTGGGCCCTCTATAGTCCCTTGATTAATTGGTAGGTCTCATGAGACAAATAGACGTGGACTTGGACGAGGCCTTACCCAATTTGAGATATGGTTTTTGGATGAGGCCTTAAGAATTTTTAGATGTCTTGGATGAGGCCTTGAAAATATGTTTCATAATTTCCATCATATTAAATTTCCTCTTTATGAAGCTAATAATTTAATGTTCATGAGGATATTAGACTAGTAGAATACCCATGATTATGTTTTATTAAGGAATTATTTACTCAACGTTTATTCCATCCATAATGTGTTCATGTTTATTATTTATTAAGGAATGTGTTCTAAATTATTCTCCATGGATAATGTTTATTTTTACATTATTTTATGTTTTATTTCTTACTCTTAGTGAGCATTTTATCTCACCCCATTCTTATGTTTCATTTTCCCCCGGATATGAAGAAGTAAGTTATGAATGACTTGTAGGCATAATCTAAGAGGCATGAATATTTCTAATGGAATTAATAAGTGTAGTATTTCTTTTCAGGATGTAATTTTGATATTAAATATGTATACTTTTTTAAAAATCTACTGAACTACCTGGTCCATCTGTATGCATATTTCTTGTTTATATGCCAATGTTATAAACTAAAACACCGACTCCGGGAAACTTGGGTCAGGTCCTTACAGTTTTGGTATTCTAATAGTCGAATAACCACTTGAACATTCAATTACTAGATTCATAATGAGGTAAGTTAATATTATAAACATTCTGGAAAATATTTCCAAGGCCTCAGATAAGATGTTTAAAAATGATTAATGCCTCGGCCAAAAGCATATCACAAATTGGGGCAAGGCCTCACCCAGGTCCACATCCATTTGTCTCATGACACCTAATGATGCATCATGGGGATATAGAGGGCCCCACCTATCATATTATAAGTGAAATTAATTACTCATATAAACATGGATAATCATAAATAACATATACATTCATTTTGAAAATATCATAAGAAATGTAAATAACATTCCCCAAACTTTAATCTTAATCACTAACCATTCAGAGTTAATTGGTGAATGGTTTTAAGATATCACATCCACAATAAAACCAGTCATAACCCATAAAATTAAATAAGTTGTATGATATAATAAAACATTACTCTTATAAATACTTAATAATCATCAAGAGTGTTGAAAAAGACGAAAATACTCTTACAAAATCATTGAGTAATTCTTGAGATAAATACACTTTTATTTTGAAAAGAAATGTTCTTTTGGAAAATTATTTTTATAAAACTAGAAGTGAACTATGATATTATCATCAAAATAAAATGAATGTTTTTATAAAGTTAAATTATTATTAAAAAAAATTATAAAGTTCCCCTAAAAATAGGTAAGAATTTGAGAAATTCCCTTGAATCGAGCTTGTATTTTCGAAAGAATTTTCGATGTTCCTTTTAAAACATGTTACAATGCATAAAATAAGAAAGGATTATGGTTACTATAACTTTATAATATAATAAAATAGAATTTATTAGGATTAAATAATAATACATAATAATTTCATTGAGGTAATTTGAAAATAAAAGTAACCCGAATGAAAATGGAGGTTCGGGTAGAAAAACCCTTACCTTTAGTCTGAATGTTTTTCACTCTTGATCATAAGGTCCTGGAATATGAAATAAGACTTATTAATAAATTATTTCAGAACCTATTATATGTTTATTTATTTTATAATAATAATTTTTAGTTCATTTATTACCTTATTGATAAGTCATTATATTGAATTTCGTTATTCATGGGTGTTCATTTTCGTAATTTTCATAATCAGCTCAATTGTTCTTAAGTAATGGAGTTCATGTGTAATGGATGTAAATCTCAAGAATTTACATTACATATTATTTATAAACATACATAATTTTAAATGGTTATTTCTATCATTTGGATACATGGAAATGGGATTAATCTATTGAGGAAATATTTTTGACATTCACATAGATTATTTTAGCGGTATACTGATTATTAAGAACTAGTTTGGTCATAAAATTTAATAATATGTATGTATAATAGTTTTTTAATATTAATTAGGTTATAATAAATATATTATAGTCATGTTCAATTATCAAAATGGTTTCATGACCAGTAATGAAGGATAAATTGAATAAGGAAACCTCGTCGTCCATGAAGGTTATAAATTGGAACCACTTGGAAGTTGATTTCGTTTATAAAATAAGAGAGAGAGAGAGAGTAAATATATTGATGATGGTTCTTAAATTAGATTGATATAATTATAATATATATATGATACTGGATCTATCATTATCATTTGGATAGAGGAGATGAGGAGAGGATAATAAAAGAAGATAAATTGAAATGAAAATAAATGAAAAATAATGGTACTTTACCTCTAGAAATAACCTCTTTGAGAACCTCCTTTAGGGAAGTTATTTTGGTCTCATAGAAAGAACAAGAGAATATTGGACATCTGGAGTTACTAAGGAAGGTTGTTTGGGATAATCATTGAGTATCTTAACGTCATAGAGTAGTGAAGAGAAGAGGGAGTGATGGGAGGGTTTATAGGGGAGGAGAGGAGTGAATTTTGATTATTTTAATCTTTATTTTATTAATTCCATCAAGAAAACCAATAATGTTAGTTAATGATATCCCTAATAGTAATAATTTCATGTGATTTTCAACCATGTAGTATTACATCTTTATAATGTCAAAAATAGTGTTATTAACTAATAATTTTTATATACGGTATATTACCGTATTTCTCTATTCATAAAAAATTCAAGAATTTCACAATAATCCCAAAAATTCACCCCTTCAATTTTTTGACTTGTGAATTCCAAAATGAACTAAATTTTTCAATAATAATTTCTAATATATTATTAATTTAATTCTTAAATAAAATCATAGCAACTCTGAAAAATAACAATTTTAAAGGTATAAATAGTTTTATATCACAATAAGAAATTTATTAAGATATCATTATCATATTAGCTATAGAGAATAAAATAATATAATTATTTACTATTCATAATAGTTGTATTACTATTTATATTTATATTCATAAGTGTATGTTATTATTCACCAAAAAATCATGTTTGTTCCATCAGAATCCAAATGAGTTACTAATCACAACTCTAGATGACCATTTTTTGAAATTCTAAACATGGAAGGGGAAATGTATTGTTTAATGTATAGATTATAAAATGCGTTATTTTTTAGGGACTCAATGTTTCATCCATTTAGTAATTATTTTCAAACCTTGGGGTGTTACACTAATCCTCATGTATTTTCCTTTCCTCAATAAGATAATTTTCTAGTTCATTCACACTTTTTACCTTAAATTCTAACTGGTATTATTAGATACCCATGGATAAATTTAGTAATTTCTCCATTAATAGGAATTATACATCGACATGATTTTGAAACACTACATTTTTATATTTATATCTGAAAAAATTATCATTAAATAATTTAAATTTTACATTTTAATGTGGAAAATATTCTTATTTTTAATTAAAAAGAATTATGGGAGTTTCAACTTTTCATATACTTTGATAAATCACCTTTCACTACTATAAAATATTAATCTAGATGTAAATTTTTAATATAAAGTCAAATAAAGAATATTAATATATACATCAATACATTTATTAAGACATTCTACATAAGATACTAACATGAAGATAATGTTATTTGACCATTTCAATGCAATCAGAATGATGTCTTGATCTACATTCACTGGAGGAACAATCCACTATAGATTCAACTAAAAAATGCTAAACCATTTTTACTTTCTTCTAATAATGGTGTATTATCTTGATTCATTCACATTACTCTTTTATTTTTTATTCCACCAAATTCTATTTTTTTCTCCATCCATAATTGGTCCCCCAAATATATTTTTGATTAGATGGATGTTGATTCTTCTATATGATGTTCTTCGTCAAACAACTAAAATATAAAAAATAAGTGATTTATATAAAAAACTATCTAAAATATTTTATCCATCAAAAATTACCCATTTTCTTTAATATCAATTGATATAATTTAGTAGATCTAAACATCGGTAATCTTGGAAAAAAATACTACTTGTAGAGTCTGGTGGATCATAAAGACAAACCAATGTAGGGGTGAATGAGGTGTAGACTAAATTAAGAAAAAACAAAATATTCTATGATTGTTATATGACATTTGGTTTTAACCTCTACAACCTATTTGGATATAAATGGATCTACTTTTATTTACCATTTTAAA
Source organism: Viscum album (assembly GCA_963277665.1). Classification (NCBI taxonomy): domain Eukaryota; kingdom Viridiplantae; phylum Streptophyta; class Magnoliopsida; order Santalales; family Viscaceae; genus Viscum; species Viscum album. Next base: position 259,831,394 of record OY728164.1, on the reverse strand, counting down.
TTGATATATATTTTTTAAATATTTAATGTAAAAATAGATCATTTATTTGTAAAAGTATTTTCCCCAATGTGGGTGATCTACTGCTTTCCAAGTCAACTCCTATTGAGTTATAGATTTTCACTATAATTGAATCATAGATTACAATGGTTGTATATGGGTCATCCTGAATCCTATTTAGAAAATATTACACTTATGTGGATACTGCATAATACTAGTGACTATACTCCACTATATTAGGCAAGTGAAAGGGGAATTTATAATCCTTCAAAAATATTCAAAACTCACTATATAATTCATCCTTCTTCATTTTAAAATTCATGAACATCTATGTCCAAGGGTTTTACAACACCCACTCAATCACTAATCCACTTCCTAAAATCATAGTTTCTTTGACTAACAGAATATATTCAGTCTTCGATTATACAACATGGACTCTGAGAATAACCACATCTTCTATATATTCACAGATTCTATTATTGTAAACTCAAATCAAATAATTATAATTTTTTGATACCCAATATATTTCATAGGATTTTATCACTCTATTAATGTTCCTCTTCATATTATACATCGACTTATTCTATATCTTCTTCTTGAATATAGGTTGCATCCATAACTTCATCTTATTTACAATAGGTTTTATTAATATGTTTTTCTTCTTCGCATTGTTCTTATTATTTTAGAGATATTTCATTCCCTCATCCTATTAGTATTGTCAAAATAGTTTTAAATGCCACCAAACCAATGGATTCATCTTTTTATAAAGGTATCAGGAACACAGAAGAAGCCCCCCAAAAAATAATTTCTTTAAAAATCTCTGACGATCGACACAAACTTCTTTTATTTAAGTAAAAGTTTCCAAATTATTCCTGAGAATAATTTTTGAAATTAAAAAAAATGAAACCAATAATAACTGGTTAGATCTAAAGTTGTGATTGACATCTGGTTTTTTCTGAAGATCACTTCTTGATGAATCCAAATTCTAATCCATCTAGATTATCCACACATGCTTCAAAACCCTACTGGAACATTGATCATCTGAATCTACGTTCTATCATGGATTTATAAGAACTCTTTCGATGTTCCGATAATCACCACTACTCTGTTCCATATATATACAATGAACTGCAACAATATAGTTCTTAGACTAGAGTGACTTTCTATAGGAACTATGAGAGAGGTGTATAGAGATAAATCCTCACTATTTTTCACTGAATAGAGATTGGTGAGAGCTTCCCTTCATCTATTTATAGTAAATTGATAAAATATATTGTATAAGCATCTGACACCTGAGTATTTATTTCTCACTACATAAATGATATATTATGACAACTAGACTGAATAATAAATTTCATTTATATATTTATCAATTTTCGGTGATATCATAAATATATTATGTGATAGAACCTGATCCATTAACTCTTCTCTCCTGTCCCAAAAATATTAAATGAACTTTGAATATTTTAAACAAATAACCATTCAAATATTTTATTTCACAATAATTAAATTTAGTACTTATTATTTGTATCACAAATAAAATGAATTTAGTTTTTCCTTTGGTGATCATACATGGAAGAAACCCATACCGTAGTGGTGGGTCCCACCATTTGTGAAACTCTTATTTACCAGAATAGTGAAGTCTTTTGAATACACTATTGTGTGTGACCCTAAATGTCATTATCTCAATAACAGATAATATTATTCACAATCCATGATAAGGATCTAGAAACCCATCATGGACCGAAAAGAGACAAGGATAGTCACTACATCGAAAACTAACCTATGAACACACGTTGTGTAATAGAATATATTTTTATTTAATGTATCATAAACAAATAAATACACCCATATAATCATATTTATATTGATTTATTATTTATTGATCTAACTAGAATGTTTTACCATCAACTAGTATAGCCATTTTTTTAATGATGGTACTATCATCCTTATCAACATGGATTAAGATTTATTACTTCCTTAACCAGGAAGAGAAAAATACTTTCTTGACCATTCAACCAATGTTATACCACCAATGAAGCACCGAACACAATCTAGCTTTCCATGATTTCATTTTCATGGTTTTTACATTCATCAAATATGCGATCAAATGGAACACATTGGTAATGATATAAATTCAATAGACCATTATACAAATACATAGATATGAACTACCAATAATACCCAAAACATTTTATGTTCCTTTTGGAATGTCTTTCCACATGATATCACTAACAAAGATCATCATGTGTGAACTTCATGAGAAGATGTAACAGTGATTATGAGCCCCCAACACCTGATAGTCAAGAATCTACCATACCAAGTCAGTATGATATATCTAGACCATAATACATATATTTAAAATTAATTTCCTGGTATCTAAAGATTTTAATTACAGACTAGGATATACTATAAACATTTGATATAACAATTAATCTATGGACATTTCATTTCAATAGTGGATGCAAAAAAATATACACATTAATGGTAAGTATACATCATGTATATGTAACTATATATACAATATGGTAATAAAATATATTTCATATTTCGGGCTAGAGAACCCACCATTATAGAATCCCGCTACCACTAGATCCAACATGCTAACCAACCTTTTTATCTCTCACGTGATGAAAATGATGTTTCTACATAGTCACGACTTCAGTTGCTGGGTCTACCACATTCTAGCCACATTGTTGTTTTGAAATATGTGAACTTATCTCCTTTAGTAATTCTTTTGATGATATGGTATCCCCATATACATTCATTTTTATACTATCATAACATGACATCTGGTATAGTAATAATATCATAATTTACATTATGATTAAGATTTAATTACTAGGTTTGATTACAAGTACAAGAAAAAATTGTCGTGTTTAACTTTTTATTAGCTGCCTCAGAAGATACAATGTACTTGGTATTTGTTGGTATATCTAAAAATTGATTAAATAAAAATTTAAATCTCAGATCCTTATCTTAACTACAATACTAGATAACATGGATATAAGGAATACTAGACTGTGAGACTTCAAAACTAGTATCCTTTTACCTCCAATTGAAAGGTACATATCTTTTTTACAATCCAATGTACAAAAAGATATTTCTTTCTACTTCTATTCTAGTTATTCTAGATTCAAATAATTTTTTCTTAATATAATGTATATCCTAGTAATGATAATTTTTTACATATCATAGAATATGTGATTGATCAATCACTTAAGAGTATTCCAAATTTTAATCTCCTCCTATGTCCCCATACATTTCAACCAAGAGATGTAATGATATGTGATACTAGAAATAAATGTAACATGTATTTTTCTGAAATTTATTTTTTAATATGGTGTCCTCGTATGTACAATTTACTTGTTACATGAAATCATTAGATCTACCTTAATATATCATGTTCCCTATAACATAGGTTTCAACATTAAGTCAACCACTCTAGAGAAGATTTTAACATTCTAGTAATAACTATATATAAATCGAATATCTATTTTCCATATGTTATCAAACATATTTCACTTGGAAGAGAATGGTTCTCCCACTAACCTATGATAGACACATTGAAATGATGCATTCCGGATGAAAATTTTATCATAGTGTATCTTTCTTCAATCCTAAATTGTATTTCAACAACATAAAACCATTATAAGCATTATGTGATGTGTCCATCCCATTCTATATGCACTATATACACACCTTCCACAAATAGTTCTCATTAAATTAAATGTTCAACAATATTATCATAGAACATAATTATGTCAAGTAAAAATTTAATGGACGTAGGAATAAAAATTTAGGCATTATAGGTACAAATATTCTTGTATTCATGTATAATCACATTTGAATACCCACCACAACATTGAATTTAATAAACCCCTTTTCACATTGATACAACAAATCAATTATTGAAATTTAATTTTCCTATACAATCTTAGCTAATTCTCATATACTTCTTACTTGTAAGAATTATTATTCACAAAAAATAATGGACTTTAAGTTGATATAAACACAAAATCATCACCATGGTTTTAACCTTCCCACACAATATGTGTCTCTTGAACATTCATATTCCACATTCTCTTGGGGAAATAGATATATTATTCCCACTACATGTGAATATATATCATTGAATAAATCAAATCCAATGTTTCTCTCACTTCTATGAATTATTATTTACAAACAATAATTGATTACCTGCTACTGTTAATACAAGATCATCACAATTGTTTTAACCATACCACAAAATATATGTCTCTTGAACATTTCTATTGCCCATGTACTCGTGGAAATAGAGATATTATTCCCACTACATGTGCATCCCTGTCATTGAATAAATCTAATTCAATATTTCCCTCACTATTACTAAAAGTGATATCCACTATATTAAAAAAATTTATTCTATCACTTAACAAACTATTTTCTATATTAAGGATTTATGTAATATCATAAACAACCATTAGGATAACTACTTTAGATGAAAATTATGTGGGTTAATGATATGAGTTTGTTTATGTCCTAACAACATCTAGGCATCCAAACACCTGTCCTTATAACATAATGGATTTTCATCATACTATGAATCATATGATATCCATTTTTCATTATATTTGGTATAACATTATGGGATATTACAATAATTTTTGAAGAACAATATGAAACATGGTGGATGATTCTGTACATTGCAACATTGATACTACTTACATGATAACTATGATCTATAAAACATGTGTTTATCAATTTCTCCAAACATAAATTTTTTTATCAATGTTAACATGTAATACTTCATCATCGATACAACTCATTAACATCAATTACATTATTTAGATATGGTAATGGGCGTTTATGGATTACTCCACACTATATTATATTGATCAATGATTTATTGGTCATGATATTATTTGTTATGTTGGATCGAAGAAACTCATATACTCTGACCAAGCATGAACTTCAATGTAACATTACCTAATAACTTAAAGGAATCTAATAATGTATACATACCACTCTCTTATTCATAGAATAGTTCACGCTCTCTTGTGGAACTAATTACATATTATTTTTGGCACACCTTTATTTATAATGGTTTCTTTGTACAAACTAATGACATCAATAATACCAAAGGTGTTTATCTTTACTGAGCCTAAATACCAAAATGGTTATATATTTTATGTCCACTTTTAATCTTACATGACAAAGAATTATCTTTAAAAAACTATATATAAAAGTATTACATCTATTTTCATCATGTATTCCCTGTGATTCATGTATTACTAAATTATTACATGAGCATTCCTCACAAAAAACCACATTCATTCATAAACCTAGTATAACTCCTCATTATGTAAAATGAAAACATGAGATTAATGTATTGTTATTCTCAATGAATTTTCCAAAATCATCATTGACTTTTCCAAAAGAATATGTGTGTTACTCACTGATTTCTTATGAATCACCCTTTCTCATTTGTTTAGAGAATTCACCTTACTTGAAGTAATGTTTTTAGGCATACATAGTTATAGAAAATAAATAAAAATGTTTGAAAATTCATACTATATTTAATATCTAATAATTAATATTGAAACAGTACTTTTATAATGATAAATATACCTAAAGAAGAAGCATATATCCTGATTCATTGTATTTATTTTAAACATCTTTTGTTTTATTTCATGATGTGAAAAGATAATAACCACATTTTTATTACCTCTTTTATTGAATAGAATTTAGAAATTACCTTTGGAGTTACATTTAATTGTCCATTTTTCATTTTTATTTCAATTTAATTTCAATAAGAATTAAATATGAATCTATCATTTCAATTATTATTTACTTGGAAAAACATAAAATAATGGTAATGAATCATTTACTCAATTATATCCATTTTCTAACCCAATTTGATATTTTATTAAATTAGTGAAAATGATATTATAAAGGGATCCATTGATAGATCTTGGTATATCTTTCTATGTACACATGTCAATGAAATTATCTCCTTTTTCAGATATATTGTGACTTCCCCATTGAAATCATCTTAGAGATGAGAAATAATGTTATATCACATTTTTTCTGATGAAGTTACCACAACTAGAATCAGATGATATTGATAGAATAATCAAAAAATCATCACATGATTAACACATGAGTCTCCTGTTCGAATATGTCTCACCCTCTCTTCTTGAAGTAACATAATAGGTTTAGGGGACACTAGAAAATGGAATTTCATGTACTGTAGCATTGATCTCAAGCACCTATACTACACATGGAAACTCATAAAATGAGTATGCTTTCATTGTAAATTATTTATAGTAGTTTTTTTGTTATCATATCCATTTTATAAAAAAAATCTTGCAGTATTTTACTTTATCTCTTGATTATCATTTTGGAAATTTTTATTAATGGATTGAATCATTAAATGCCTCCAATGATATTATTGAAATCTAGGAACCCTATGGGGTAGAATCTGATCACTCTACCACTTGCGTATCTTATTGTAAAGGATCCATGAACCTCCCCTCATAGAGTATAAGATATGGCTATTTTTATACTCATAGTGTTCAATGTATTCATTTGACTGGACAACTGCATTAACTCGTGGCCCCATGATCTGTTCATGAAATTCCTAAGATTCCAAAATAATGGCTTGATTTAATCATTTATTACCACTAAAATGATAACAATTTTTCTATTGTTAATATTTAATACCACGTTAGTTATTAAAATCCACCACTCTCATTATAACTCCTCAGTAGTGAGAGGCACCCTCAGCTATGGAATGATGAGCACCCAAACACCCAGTTTTCTTGAAAATCAAATGATCTAAGGCAGTATAAGACTTAATACGTAATATAAGGTTGTTTTCTTTTTTCTTTTTTGATAATAGAAATTATTATTTTTGCTGTTATCTTTGTTTATCGGACTACACTCACAAATAACTATTCAAAAATAAAATAAATATATTCATTGTGTCAAATTTTCATTTTATCTATTCATGTTGTTTTATTATTCTATGTGATCACGTGTAAACAACACATTCAGAAAATAATAATCTATGATGAAATAAAATTATGATATGATCATGAAAAGATTATAATGGTTAATCCATTGAGTGAATAATGTATCAACCCATACCCTAGATGTAATACCTAGAGTCACACCGTTTTCAATTCTAATTGCAACACATACCCATAAAATGAATCTATTCATTGTATGGTGCTTCTCTATAACTGAGCATGAAGTGTGTGACTGGTCAACTCATAATTATACAAAAATACTCACCCACAGTCTAGGGGAACTTGTGAGTATAAAATAAAACACTGAATTGGACTCATAAAACCTTTTACATTTAATAACACAATTGATTTAGAACGACACCCTTTTTTTAATTTAATGAATTTTTACAGTTCTACTCAAAATCATCATGTGTATATTAAACATCAATTGATGGTACAAGGCATGTTGTTAAAGATAAAAAATATAGTTTTAGAAATGACCCCCAATGATCTATATGAAACTATCTTCATTAGTGAAACATTTACCGAAGAATTCCCTAGGATCATTTCTGGAAGAAAATTAGACCAAAAAATGAAACCAAACGGTCCTTGTAATATCTAAATATCCACTCAATGTTTATGAGCCACTGATGATCATTTATTGGATAATTTTATATAAAATCCCTCTAGATTATCCAAATTTTATATGAAACCATGCGAGAATTTTGATCATCAAAACCTGGGTACTATTGTAGAAATCCAATGACTCCTTTGACGTCTTGAAAATCAACGCTGCTCTATTTCATTGATCTAAAAAGAACCGCTGCGATCGTGCACCTAGACAAGAGTGTCTATCATTAGTAACCATGAGTGAAATATAGAGACAATAGCTCTCTCCATTGTTCAGTGAATAGTGATTGGTGAGGGTTTTATTCTATTTATAGTGTATCAAAATAATATCCAATATAAACTTCTGATACTAGAATATTTATTTCTCACTACCTAAATGATATATTATGACACTAAAAATGTATTATAAAAATCATTTACATATTTATCACATTTCATTTATTTTTTAAATATATTATGTGACAAAACCTGAGCCCTTAACATGAATCTTAGTTCATGAAAAAATTAAATGAACAATGAATACATCAACCTAATATTTGTTCAAATAATATATTACATAATAAATAAATTAAATACCACTTATTCATAACTTGAGTATTATTTATTTATTTATTATGCTGGTGACTATACTTGGAAAAAACCTAGACCCCAGTGGTGGGACCACTATATCCAAAACACCTATTAACTATAATTTGTTAGCTATTGGGTGTGACCCACTAAGCCCTTATCTTGATAGTACAAAATACAATTCAAAAACCAAGAGAGGGATCCAACATCCCATAATGGCCCCCAAAGAGAAAAGTATAGTCACAACAAGGATAAATAAAAAACAAATACACACTTAGTAATATAATCTCATTTTCCATAATAACTCATAATACAAGGTGCACACCCATTTCATCTTCCATTTAGTGATTTATTATTTTCTGATCTTATTGAGAAAATTTGCCATAATCTTCCATGTCAATGGGATAATGAGGGTATCAGCATCCTAATAAACATGTCTTAATATATATTACTTCCTTAGTAAGGAAGAAAAAATAATTTCTTGTCCACTAAACCAATGTCAGAACACCAATTATGTACCCAACGCAAGCTAAGTCACCATGATTTCATTATCAGGGTTTTTTCCATGCATCAAAGTACGTGATCAAATGGTGCACATTATTATTGATCTCATGTTAAGAGACCATTACACATGACTGTAGATAGGAACAACCAATGACAGTTGAACCATGTGGTGTTAATATTTATTGATCTTTCCTCAAGATGTCACTATCAGATATCACAAATTGAAAAATTCATAATAATACTTCCCAATGCTTATGATCCCCCAACACTATATAGAAAAACATCAACTATGTTCAGTCAGTAAGATGTATCTAGACTATATGAAATATATTTAACATTAATGTCATCGTATCTTGAGATTCTTAATATATAATGGGATCTGATATATCCTTTGATATGATAATTAATCTATGGGGATTACTATTCCAAATGTGGATACAAAAAAATATACACTATAATGGTAATTATAAATCATGTATATATAATTGTATACATGATGTGGTAATCACAAGTACATCATAGTTTGGTATAGGTCACCCACTATTACAGCATTTTATTCACTCCACTTCATGATATTGTCAATACCATAGGTGATGATGTATTAATTAATATCACCATACACATTATGTACTCCTAAATGGTATTGAAAGAATTCCGTTATTAAATTATTCCCAAATATGAAATAAAACTAAATAAAACTATTATTTTATTATTCAATAGTCTGAACTTATTATTCTCCATCTTCCGAAAAACAACTCTAATAAATCCCCACATTACATATCTTCATGGATATATAAAAATTACTAAGTACACATGTTTTCATCGTGGAATTAATTATTCAACATGATATTTTCCATAAAAATAGTAATTCCCCTAATCACATATTTATACATTAATTCATTAACTTAGATTATTACTCTTATAATGAATATTTTATCCATGATAAAAACTCTATACATCCATCTCAGTTACACTTGAATTCTAAAAAAACTATTGAACAAGATAATTTAATCTATTTTATTTTTAAAACCTATGGAAAGAAAAATTTAATAACTTTTATTTTTAGATCAGAAATATATATATTTTTTTCTTTCATTATAAATGACTAGTTAATCAATGTTCGAACTAGAAATATTTTTTGGGTCTCCATATTCATTATTCATGAAATATAGAAAAATAAATGGAAAATAAATAAATATATATAGTGTAAAAATATCGTCCTGATATTTTCATACATAAATATTAAATTTTTTATTAATATTCAGCACATAACATTATGATCCATGCTAGAACAATAATGGTTTATTTTTTTGACAGAATACTTAATAATCTTATTCACGTATATTCTTCATCATCTATAATAAGTTTATTCTCACATTGTTCCCTTTAATAAATACCCTACTTAAATCCTTTCAACATAACCTGAGGAAAGGAAATATAGTAAAGGGAGAACATTGATAAATGATAAGAGTAAAAATGGGAGATATCAAACGATAATCATATGAAATCATATGATAAAAATAAGGATATTATATCATTTCAATCACTTACATGGTTCATGCCCTATTTTTCCTCGATCAGAAACATGATTCCTGGAATAAAACATTATTTTTTCAAAATACATGAATCATAAGAGTTTTAAATGTTTATAAATGAATAATTCACCATAAATTTTCATAAGATGAATTAAAACATTTAATAACAGTGTTACTACATCATAAAAAAAAGAAAACATGTCACATGTCAATTCTAACAACCAGAAACATCAATTCATAGTGGATTATGAAATAGTAATCATGTAATTGTAAAATAACTCCTTAAAAAGAAAATAGTTTCATAAATATTTCATTATTTCATCCAATATTAACTCCGAGATAATAAATGGGTTTCATAAAAATATCATCATCATAATTATGTACCTCCAAAGAAAGAATATGGATTGTATCATTTTATTATATCCCCATTAAATCATAATTATTATCAAGAGGATGTTTTCATGGAAGAAAATTCCAATAAAATATTATTGGGATATTTCTTGACAAAACAGAGTTTTAAATTTTAAAACACATATTTAAAATATTAAAAAAGACAAAATTAATATAGAATATTTTTTTAAAAATTTATAAGGAAATTTGTAAGTAAATCCTCCAAATAAATTGATCATAAGGTCAGAAAATTTTTATTATTTTGTGTATGTTATAAAAGAATCATTTCACATTTTACATAAAATAATAAAATGTACATTATTAGAAAAATTAAAGGAAGATTACATTTATTTGTTCATAAAATGTAAAAAAATGGATAAAATTTAATTTTAGAAATATTTTATTAATATGTAAAATCATTAATGAAATTATTTAAAGATTACCTTCACATGGAAGAAATAGATTCCTAACTGAATAGTAAAAAAAATTCCATAAATTAATTCATTTGGTTTATTGAGTACCTAAGGTGAGTTCAATTAGTGAAAATAGTTAATTCCCAAATAACTAAAATTAAGAAAAATAGTTAATGTGATTTATTATCTATGTATCGTATAGTTTTCTCATATAAAATCCAAACATAGACATTCTTCAATAAAGTAGGATTGAGATATAAATCCCTTACCTCAAGTATTGCATTGCTTCTCATATGCTTGACCATCCTATAAAATAAATATAGATTTGTTATAAATGTGTTGAAAAAACAATATCAAAAAAAATATACCATATATGATTTAATTATAATATATCCTCAACTTTTTTAACAATTAGTTATTAAAATCATTGTTTTAGGTGATAATTTCTTTTTTCATCTTGTATATTTGTGTTGGGAAGTCCTAGTCCTTCTACTATGATAATAGAACTATTGTCTCTAGAATACAAACCATTAAATAAATAATATATATATATATATATATATATATTTATAGTCATACATAATAGTTCGAGATAAATATAAGATGTACGATGTTCATTGAGACGGTCGGTCGTATGTACGCATTAACACTATTTTAATTTTCATGATATGTGTAACAAAATAAAAGTAAATAAAAATTTAAATTTAAATGAAAATGATAATATCATATTTATCATATATATATATATATGATTTTTTATCCTTATTTCCTCCAATGATAACTCAAAGTGAAAAATGAAACACATCGCTTTGTGGAGGTGGTAGTCCACACCTAAACAAGATATAATTTATTGTTTTCTAATGGATTGTAAGATGGGGGATAAGGGTTCTTCCCTCACCATCAAAAAAAAATTTATTATAATGAATTCATTATTTACTACTGGATACCATATATTTATAGAAGTTATAATAAGAAATAAAAATGAAATTTCTCAGTCAAGAGTTATGCCTCTTAAATGAGGAACCTTCTTTTGAATAAACATTAATCTTTTAATGTATAATATTTTGGAAAAAATATATAGAATTCGTTAAAAGAATAAATGATGATATTAGGGGAGATATTTTCAAATTTATAAGGCTAAAAACTTATGAATAATTAAGGACATAAGTTACCCTTTCAAATGTTTGTGGAGGGAAACTCTTGGAATTAAATAAAGTACAAAATTAATATAAAATAATTTTCATTAAAATTAGTTCCAAATTTATATAATAATAATATAATATGAGTATGAGTAAAAAACTAATCCAATATAATATTTTTTCACATTTTCTATAACACACATAGAAATATAAAAGAGAAACTTTTATTTTATTGCATGTATGACACACAACACCAAGAACGTAATAAAATATAATATCTTGAGAATTTATAATATATTTACTACTATAAAAAATTCAATATATTTTATAGATTGAAATTCAGATGAAACTATTTTAGAGCACGTCTCAGGAAACAACATGTTTCGTTAATGGCTTGTGTTACAGAAAATATAGATTTTTACTGAAAAATAATATATTATAATAATAGTACTATTTAATATAATAGGATATAGCCCTGATGTATAATTGGTGGTATTGAATAGAATTTAAAAACATGTAATGTAATTTTTTTTATAAAAATTTAAGATTAATTCATTGGTTACTAATTAATTATAAATTAATATAATAACCAATTGAATATAAAGGGAATATTTATTTAGGTAACTATTCTTATACTGACAAATATGATTTATTCTAATAAATTAAAATAATTACAATTAGTGAATGATATTAATTTAATGTATATATATATACATATATTAATATTCAATAAAATATTTTTATATTCATCCAATATATTTTACAGGCACAAAATAAGAATAAAGGGAATTTTATGCATTAAACTCAATTTTTTAATAAAGGCAGTTTTACTAACTTTTAATGGGGAAACTAATTTAAATCCACTTTTTTTTGAAATTTTATAGATTTTATAAGTCATAATAATCTAAATAATTTAAATTATAATAAAAAAATATCTTAGGGATACTGTTTAGTATTTTTTCTGAGAAGTTTCATATTTTGATAAATATTGAAAAATACTAAATTTTAAATGAAGACTAATTTTATTATAATTTATTTATAGGGATAAATAATAATATATATTGGTTTTAAAGTTTAATAATATAAATTTATTATTAATTAATCCATTTTAGTTCATTGTATTTTATTTCACTTTGAAATTGGATTCAAAAACATAAAAAACTTTTGAACGTCTTTACTTTAAAAACCAGTATTATCATCTTGTATGTGGAATTAAATTTAAATTAATTTCCACCACTTCTGTGATTGTAATTTGAAAAAAAAGAGATTAAATATTTTTAATAAAAATAATATCATATATCTAAAAATCTAAAAGGTTTTTTTGACTAAAAAACTTAGTGAATGTAATTAGAATTAGTTAAAATAACTAAGGTCAAATTAAGCTTGCTAAGGGACTAAATATTAAAAATTACAGCCAAAATAACCTAGAGACATCTAAATAATTCATTGTATGGTCATTATTTGACAATATAATCCCTTGAATATAATTTTACCCATTATTTGAGCCACATTTAATGGCTAAAATATTGGAGGAATTCCTTTTTCCAGAATATACAAGAGTGTCACTCCTCCACTATAAAAATCAACTCACCCCTCCCACTTCCTCAAACATCTCAGTCCAATTTTTATCAACCAATATCTTCTAAAATATCTTTTAAAACATCATATACTCATCCATGAACCATCACCTTGGTCATATATATATCCATGGACTCCCTTTGGTTCATACCAAAAGTGATTACCAGATTAAGAGTTAACAAACTTCTCAATCTCTTTAATTTTATTTCCATTATAATCCCCCTAAAATCTTATTATTATATACATATATAATAACACCAGTACACTCAATCAACTTATATTTATTTATTCAATTTTTTTGACCTATTCTTATACATTCACCAATTTAATATATAACTAACTTTCTATATATGTGTACGGTGAACTACTACCTCACTAAAAATAGTTGTTTGTTTATCCTTTACCTCCTCTCATGGTTAGGAATTATGATGGGAACAATGTTTGTATGTGATATTTATGATATTTATAATGTCTTAGTTTTTCTTATATTTCCATATAACAAATACCATATTACATTCCCATCTATGTAAATACGATAACATCGTTTATGGAAGTGTGCTCTACCGCCTCCTCAATGTGATTTGATTCGTTCACCTATACAGGGAACATATTAAGGACTTAATTAATATTATTTTCTAACCTATTATATATTGAAATGATAATATTATATTAAAATAAATATGTATTATTTATGATTCATTCTATTAATACGTAAATGAAATGAATGCAGCATTCATGCGTGCGTATGACCGACTGACTCCATGAATAGTGGAATGCATTTATAATCTCTAAATATTATGGGTTATTTAAAATACATATATTCTAGAAATATATTATATTTTTATCACATTTTAAATTATGTAGATGGCGAATATATGATAGGATAAATATATTACAAGTCAAAACATACTCGAGCAACTGTGTAATTTACACTCAAAATAGTAAAAATAATGGAAGATAGTTATCATATGTGTAATAAGACATTATAAAAAGATAATATTGGATACTATTAACATTAATATGGTTCTATAATAGGTTATTACCACTCTAAAAACTATAATATTGGAGTTTACGGTCCGTTTACTTAGAATAAAATACTAGGTAGGTGATTTTTCTCAATTAACATTACACTGAGACTTGTTTGTTGTTATGCACCTATTTTATTTGATATGGTGTTTATACATCCCATTAAAATTATATATCATGAATATATTTATTCTAATAATAATAAAAGTTTCATTTAATGTTATTTTTCATGGATATTATGATTCAAATGTTTCAACGTGGTATGGGAGACATTAGAATGTTTAATTATTAATCTCATCGAGAACGTTTAAAATGATTAAATATACAAAGATCAGGAGACATTGAATTTCTCCTAATTATCCGTATCATTTATCATAGTTATTTGTTTCCCTAAACCATATACAATTATACATATAGTTTTTTCATTGAATGTTATTTGATTATCTAGGTAAATATTGATAAATATATTTTTTTTATTCCATTTGGTTATTTAATATAGAACATTTTTAGTCAATAAAATTGATTATTAGTTATGAAGAATGCTTTAGACATGTAATGAAGGTTGTGTCCCACACATTATATATCTCTTCAGTGCATCAATAGGTTATAATGATCCAAATATGTTTCAATAATTAATTAGGTTTATACCTTTAGTTCTAAACATCCTCGAGGATTGATCTTGATAGTATAGGATTTCATGTGCCTGATACATGATAGCTAAAAATTACAAAATACTTTCATTTAGAATCACTTATTATTTATCGAAGTTATTTTTCATCAAAGTATCTATGGATACAATTCATTCTTATATTATTGATTAAATTTCATATGTTTTAGTTTATTACAATTCCATATGTTTTATTAACTTCCTTCTCAGTCGGTTGATTATGTTGTAATTAGTGTATTAATTATTAAAACAAGATTCATCTATGTATCTATTTTAACAAGTCTATTATACTCTTTCTTATATTATCATTTGATTCCTTGTAATCATTTAAATGTAATATTAGTAGAAACTGGTTTCAAGATTCTAGGGTTAGGTTGCTAATTTTTTTTTGAAATGAAGTTTAGTAGAAACCTTGTGAAGTATATTTAGAAAACCATAAATTATGGAACATAACCATATTGTTTAATTTGAGGATAAGTATTTAAGAAAACCATAAAATTTTGGTAAGGTATTAATTTTTGGGTCTTGCTAAAAATACATCTGTATCTAGATTCAACAAGTGGATGCGGTTTCTAGAACATATGTACCTAAGAGTCTCAAATCTAACATGGTGTGTCAAGTCTGACTCGGTGTAACCAGGTACATGAATATGGGTCATATTACTCACCTTATTTGACACTCCCAAGGGATACACATATGATAATTAAATTTTTCATTAAAAAATTAGGAATATATGAAAATATAAAGACAATAAATGACTTATGTTATACATAAGGTGTCTCATATTCAAAATAATTTTTCAATATTTCGATGTCCAACAAATGATTATATGGTTTTTCTAATATGATAATTGATACTTGGACTATGGGTATTGGTTATAGGTAATTCCCTATTATATAAGATAAACTATAAAACGGGGAAAATCTATGTGGAAATAGATTAATGGGGTATTAATGTATTGGTATTGTATTAAAAAAACTAGTAAAAAGGATACTTTTTTGTTAAATTTATTTCATGGATGTCCATCATATTTATTTTTCAAATTATATCAATTTGTTTTTAGAAAAGTATAACCTATATACTCGTTGGATACACATCAAATTTGTAAAGGCCATGAGAAATGAACCCATGACCAAAGGATGATTAGTTTTTAACACCTACAAGAGACCTATGAAATATCATGGTTAATATTGCATTACTTTTAGTTAAAAAATTAAATATTAATGATGATACAATAATGTTACTTTTTGGGTTTATATAATATCATATATTAGCCTTGAAAATAGTATATACAATTGTAATGGATTTTCATTCTTTATAGGCCATATAATATGTTAAATGTCTATTTTAGTGATTCTAAGAATTAATGTTAATTTTTTGGATACCCATTTCATGAAGTAAGGGGTGAATTTTAATTTGATCAAAGTGCAACCAAAATATGAAATTGTTCGTATAAAATTCACATGTTTATTTTATGTAAATTTCATTACATTGTTAGTCTCTAAAAGAATTTCTTAACATTATGAAACGGATCATAAAAAAATTGGTCATAATACATATATTATTTTAAATTGATGGTCTTCTAAATCGTCATAGATTTAGAGATTTAAGGCACCCAACATTCCATTGACCATTCACTTGTTTTTATTGATGGCCTTAATCACTCCCTATAAATATTTATGATTTTACTCTATGTACATTTCTAGACCTTCCACTAATGACCACCGACATAGAGACCTAGTCATATATAACATTATTTGACCTTTCTACTTCCCATTCCCTCTTCTCTAGATGATTTAATATGAACCCTTCTCACGATGTGAGATTTCAAACCAAGGAAATATAAAAAAAATAATTGAGATCAAGAATAAATTGTGATGATTAAATTGTATTAAGATGGGGTGAATTTAACGTCCTAAAAATTCTAAGAGTAACATTTATTATGAATCTTGTATTACATACCAAAAAAAGTGTATAAGGGGGTTTAACATACCAAGAACATATAATTTATTTAATGTTTAAAAATAATTAAATATATTTTATAGCTTTAAATGAACACAACACTAATCTTTCTTAAATCACACATAATAAATATTATTCATCAATTTCTTGTTTTACACAAAATATTGAGTATTACGGAACCTTAATATATTATTAAAATACATTTATTTTAATATAATATGTCAAAAACTGGAGGTTTATTTATTTTTATTGAATAATGTAAACTAACTTTTGAGAATATATGGAAAATTAATAAATGAAATGAATTTATTGGCTAAAAATTAATTATAAATTAATATAATAACCAATTTAATATAAAGGGAACATTTTTATATAATGCCATTATTATGCTCAGTAGGTTTTTTTATCATAATAAATTAAATAAACTATAATTATTGAAATGTACTAATGTAATATATATATATATTAAATAAAATGTAATTGGATGGTCATATATGAACCATATCCTCCCCAAGATATAATGTGGTTTATTTTTTGATCCACATGAAATGTTAAAAATGTGGGTGTAATTCTCTTTTCCAAAATTTACTAGAGTGCCACTCCTACCCTGCTATAAAAAAGTACTCACCCCTTTCACTTCATCATACCTCTCAAGACACATTTAATTAACCAATATATTCCAAAATATATTCTCAAAATACCTCACCTCATCGTAGAATCCTCGCATTGGGAATAAATTATTCCAAGGAATCCCTTTGGTTAAAACCAAAAGGGGTTTCCTTTATAAGAGGTAACAAGCATCTTCATGCTATTTTGTTTTACTTCCATTATCCACTACCTAAACAATTATTATTCCATGCTTATATAATAACACTACTATACTGAATATGAGGATATTTTTATTCTATTTTTCCTTCCTAAACTTATACACACTTCTATATAATGGGAAATGAACTTACCATTTATGTGTTTGGTGAACTACCACCTCAGGAAACGAAGTTGTTCATTTTTAAATTACCACATATTATGGGTGGGAAATATGATGTACAATATGTTTATTTATGTTGTATATGAAATTTATAATGTATTTATTCTTTTGAAATTATTATCTAACACATATTTTTATTCTTTCCATTTTATGTAAATATGATAACACCTTCTATTGAAGTGTGGACTATCGCCTCCTCAAAGTGATGTAATTCATTCATGCTATATAGGGAACATATTGAGGATATTATTAATAATCATATGTAACCTATGTAACATATATATTATAATATATTATTATTATTATTATGTTTAATTTAAATTTTATTATTTTAATATGAAAATAAAATGAATTTAGTATTCATGCGTACATACGACCTACCGTCTCTACGAACGGTGTATTGAATTTATAATATCTAAATACTATGGGTTAATCTAAATAAATATATACTGAATATATATTATATTTTCATCACATTTTAAATTATGGTTATGATGAAACAATAATAGTAATAACATCTAATAAGTCAAAACATACTAGAGAACCTTTGAAATTGACACCCAAAATAGTAAAAATAATGGAAGATTGTTGTCATATCAAAAATAAGATTTTATAAGAATATAATATAAGATATTTTAAATATGAATATGGTTCAATAATAAGTTATTAACAATCTAAAAACCATTATATTGGACGTTAATTTCTATTCACAGAGAAGGAAATGTAAGGTATGATATTTTTCCCAATTTAAATTACATTGAGACTTGATAATTGTCATGCACATATGTTCATTTATATGGTCTATATACTTCCCATTGAAATGATATATCATGAATATATTTTTTCTAATGATATTAAAATTTTCTTTTAATGTTATTATTCATGGATATTATGATTCAAATGTTTCAAAGTGGTATGATAAACTTTAAATGTTAAACTATTATTCTAATTGAGAATGTTTTTAATGATTATCTTTGCAATTTCACTTCATTTAGGATAGTTAACATTCAATTAAAATAACCAATTCATTTTTTGACCACAATTTCTTATATATGGTGTATATGCTACCACTTTGTCATTTAATATCACGATTCCTAAATTATACATGATATTTTGAGTTTCAAACTGAATAATTTCATCTAATGGGATTTTAGTTAAAATTTTAAAAGAGGAAAATAATTTTGTAACCCAATGTCTTCCCAATGGGTTATACTTCTACCTCTTTTTCACTAATAATCATTTATAATATAAATAACGAATTTAACATTTAAAATGATTAATTTGAACTTCCTTAGGTTTCTTTACAGTTGATACATATAATCATATCATTTATTGATTCTCACATCAACATTATAATATTTTCAAGGGTGTACATTCTAATATCATTTTTCATATGACTATTTACACCTAAATATCCATTAAGGGTAATTATTTAATTTTTTTCTTATAAACCCATTTAATGTATTGTACTATTATTTTTACAGATCGTTTTCTAGTAATATTACATATTTTACACTCTTTGGTACTCAAAATATTTTCTATTTTTTATGAAATCCATAATTTATTCACCCTTTAGTCAGTTAACCTATTTTCAACAAAATAATTCTAAAAATGGTTTCAAAAAAATTATTTAATACTTTACAAAATGATTTATTAAATACATTTTATCCTTTTTTTATTTTACCCATGTTTTCAAACAAATATTTTTTCATTTTCAGATCATTTCGTTTTTCGATCATTTTATAATGAAAAAGAAATATTTTTGTTACCATTTATGTGATGTACAAATTAAATAACCATCATTATATCAAATAATCCATTTCATCTTTAAAAGGAATATATTTAAATAAATTAATTTCAAAATTTTTTCAATGAAATGGATTTTCCTAATGTTTTTCAAGGATAATTTCTTCTAGAATATTTTTATAAGATATTTTTATAATATTTCCATTCCTCTAGTACTATTACCCATTATTTTACTCTTATTGGGATATTTTGTTTTGATAAAACCCTTATTATTATTCTATATGGTTTATTATTGACTTGGACCAGGATAGTATTCAAAATTAAAATCAATGATTCATTTGTTATTCTCCATGAAATGATAAATTTCCAACGATCAGTAGACATTTAATTTATCCTAATTATCATTATCATTTATCATTGATATTTTTATTTCGTAAATCATATATCATTATACATTTAGTGGTTTTTATGAATTTTATTTTATTATATATAGTTAAACTTATAAACTTATACTCTTTATTCAAATGGCCATTTGATAAGGAATATTATTTATTAATAAATCTGATTATTGGTTATAAAAAATGATTTAGACATGTAATTAAGGATGGGTACCATACATTATATATCTCTGTCAATGCATTGATAGGTTATAATGATCCAAATTAGTTTCAAAAATTTAATAGGTTTATACATGTAGTTTTAAACTATCTCGAGGGAAGATCTTGATAGTATATGTTTTCATGTGCCTTATACATGATGTCTAATAGTCTAATAATTATAAAATACATTCATTTTGATTCAGTTATTATTTATCCCTGATATTTTTCATCAAAATATAAAAGGATTTATTTTATTCTCAATTTATTGATTGAATGGAAAGTGTTTTAGTTTATTACCTTTCTATATTCTTTATTCTCTTTCTGCGCAGTTTTTTTAATATGTTGTAATAAGTGTATTCGCTTTAAAGAAAAGACTCATGTATGTATTTGGTTTACTAAGCCTAATATACTATTTGTAATATTTGGATTTTATTCCTTTTAATTTTGTAAATCTAATGGTAGTAGACAACGATTCAGGGATTCTGGGGTCGGGTAACTACATTTTGTTTTTAAAGGAATGATAGTAGCAACATTGTGTACTAGATTTTAGAAACAATATATTAGAGAACATAACCGTAATATATAATTTGGGTGTAATTATAGAATATAACAAAAGAAATTTGGTAATATATATATATTATGTGCGTATTCCTAGAAATAAATCCCTATCTGGATACTAGAAGTGTACGTGGTTTTGAAACATATGTACCTAGGAGCATCAAATATAACAAGGTGTGTCAGGCCAGACTCAATGTAACTAGGTAAAAGAAAATGGGCCTTATTGCATACATGGTTTGACACTCCCAGGGGATAAACATTGGATAATTAACATTTTTAAAAAAACATTATTAATATTTTAATAGATGAAGACAATGAATGGCATGTGTTATACATAAGTTGTTTTGTATTGAAATTAATTTTTAAATATTTTAACATCTTAAAATTGATTATATAGTTTATCCAATATGATTATTGATAAGTTAACTATCAGTATTGGTTTTAGGTAATTCCATTCGATATAGGATAAACTCTACAACAAGGATGAACCTATGTGGAAATAGATGGATGATGTATTTATGTGATGGTGTCGTATTGATAACCTTAGTTAAGAGGAAATTTTTTATGAAAAATATTTCATGGATGTCCATAATATTTATTTATTAAAGTATATCAATTTGGTTTTAGAAACGAATAATCTATATACTGGGTGGAAACCCATAAAATTAGAAAATGTCGTGAGACATGAACCAATGACCGAACGACGATAAGTGTTTTATTACCAACCACTGACCTATGAAATGACCTGGTCAATATGTAATTATGTATATTTAAAAAATTGAATATTAATAATGAACCAATAATGTTACCTTTTGGGTTTATAGAATATCATATATTATCTTTAAAGATAGATGGTTACAAATGTAAATACATTCCAATCTTTTATAGGCCTTACAATATGTTAAATTTTTATTTTAGTGCTATACGAATTAATGTTAATTTTTGGACACCTATTTTTTGATGTAAGGGGTGAATTATAATTTGATCAAAGAACAACCAAAAGTTTGAATTGTTCTTATGAAATTCTAATGTATTTTTTCAGTAATCTAATAATATTATTTGGTCATAAAATAATTTCTCAACATAATAAAAATGATTATTAAAAAATTTGTCCTAATAGCTACATTTTTTATAACAGATAGGCATATTAATCATCATATATTTAAATATTTTAGGAAACTAAACATTCCATTGACCATTCACTTGTTTATTATTGATGGCCTTAATCACTCCCTGTAAATATTTATGATTTTTCTCCTTGTCTATTTATCTACCTTCCACTAATGATCACCTACTCAAAGACCTGGTTGTTTTTCACCTTATGTGACCTTTGTACTTCTCATTATATCTTATCTAGATGATTTCATATGAACCATTATCATGATATGAGATTTAAAACCTAGGAAGTATCTAAAAAATATCACTGATATTGAGAATAAATTGTGTGGATTAATTTTTATTAAGGTGGTGTGCTTTTAATGCCATAAAATTTATAGCAGAGAATTTTTTTCATTACTGTGTATTACATACCACACCAAGCGCATAAGGGAGTATAATATCCCAGGGAATTATAATATATTTACAGTTTTAAAAAAAATCAATATATTTTATAACATTCAAAAAATATAGAACATATTTACAATATATCACACGCAACAATGGTTTTCATCAATGGCTTGCGTTACACGCAAGACTGAGTTTTAAAAAACCCTAATATTTTATTAAAATGACATCATTTAATATAATAAGGAATATCTTAGAGGATAAATTATTGGTCATGAATAATATTAACTAAATTAAGAGAATATATGGTTAATTAATATATAAAATGAATTTATCGGTTACCAATTCATTATAAATTAATATAATAACAAATTTTATTTAAAGGGAACATTTTTATAGAAAACTATTCTTATGCTTGAAAAGATGTTTTATCATAATAAATTAAATAAATTACAATTATTTAATAATGTTAATGTAATATATATATATTATATATTAAATAAAATGTTATGGGATGGTCATAAATAAATTGTGTCCTCGTTTAGATCGAATTTGGTCCATTTTTTGATCCACATGAAATGGTAAAAATGTGGGTGGAATTTACATCTCCAAAATATACTAGAGTGCCAATCCTCCCCCACTCTAGAAAAGTATTCAACCCTATCAACTCATCTCATCTATCAAGACACATTGGATCTAGCAATATTGTCCCAAATAGATTCTCAAAATACCTGCCCTCAGCCCAAAATCCATGCCTTGTGCATAAATTCCTCCATGGAATACCTTTGGTGAAAACCAAAAGGAGTTACCTAAATAAGAGGTTACAAACATCCTCATTCTCTTTAGTTTTATTTCCATTCTCAATCCATTAAAATCATCATATTTCAATCAAATATACTGACACTAGTATACTAAATGTGATGATATTTGTTTATTCTATGTTCCCCACCTACACTTACACACACATATATATAATGGGTAATGAACTTACCATTTATGTGTATGGTAAACTACCACCTCATAAAAAGAAGATGTTCATTATTAATTTACAAAATATTATGGGTGGGAATTATTATGGAAACAATGTTTCTATATCTTATATATGAAATTTATAATTTAGGTATGATTCTAAAATTTTTATCAAACACATAATTTTATTTTTTCCATTTTTTGTAAATATGATAACATCGTTTGTGGATGTATGGACAACCAACTCCTCAAAATGATTTATTTCATTCACACAGTACATAGAATGTATTAATGATTAATTTAATAAAATTCTGTTAAATATATGACATAAATACAATAATTTAATTATAATATACATATGTATTAATTAATTTTCTTTATTTTAATATGAAAAAGAAATGAATGTAGTGTACATGTGTACGTACGACCAATCGACTCCATGAATAGTGAATTTTATTTATTATATCCAAATATTATGTATTACTATAAATACATATATTCTAAATATTCTTTTGACATCATGGATTACATTATAGTGTTGATAAATCCATGATTGGAACAATATATAACAATTCAAAACATTCTCGATAAAATAAGAAATTAACACCCAAAATAGTAAAAATATTTAATGATTTTTTATCCAACGGGTAATAATATATTATAAGAAGATAATATATGATATTATAAACATGAATATGATTATATAATAAGTTTCTAACACAATAAATAACATTATATGTGAGGTTAAAGGATTTTAACAAATAATGATTCATGTGGTTAGGGATTTCATCTCAATTAATATTCCATTGATACTTATTTGTTGTTATGGACATTTTTTTTAAATAGTGTATATACTCTCATTTTAAATTTTATATCATGAATCCCATTATTCCCATGATATTTTAAATTTCATTTAATTTTATTCATTCATGGATATTTTTATTCACATATTTCAATGTGGTATGAAAATCATTGGATTTTTTAACTATTATTCTACATGAGATTGTTTTTAATGATTATATTTACATTTCATATTCCTTTTGTGATTGTTAACATTATCAGAAAATAATAAAATTATTTTTGTGCACCAAATTTCATATATCTCTTGTACATAATAACAATTTTTCATATAATGTCACGATTCATTCATTCTTCATTATATTTCCAGTTCTAATTTTAATTATTCCATCGAGGTGGATTTTAGTTAAAATGTACCAAGTGGAAAACAATTTCATAACCCAATTTCATTTTAATAGGTTATACTATTACTTATTTTTCATTAATATTATTTGTTTATGTATATAATAAAAAAGACAATATATTGATTTTCTTAATTCCTTATGTGGATTTATAGTTGATACACATAATATATTCATTGATTGACTCTCGCTTTATTGTTATAATATTTTCAAGGGTTTAGTTTACAATCTCATTTTGTATGTGAATTTTTACTCCAAAGTATCCATCGAAAGTAAATTTTTATCCTTGTCTTCTGAACACTTTAATTTTCTTCTAATATGTTTATTCATAATTTTATCATGTAGTAGAAGCATATTCTCCACTCTATAGTACTCAAAATGTTTTAGAATTTTTTTTTACGAAAACCTGAGTTCATTATCTCATTGGTTGGAGAACCTATTTTCTTATAAAAATCATGTTTTATAAATTGGATTTTACAAATCAATTTTAAAATTTAATAAATGACTTATTAATGACAATCTACCCTTGTTGTCATTTACCAATGTTTTGAATGGAATCTTCTTATCACTTTTTGAATGCATAATTTTTCTAAACTTCAACCATAATAATGGAATGATATATTTAACATGTATTTCATTTTAATATTTAGAATCCATCATTTATTAGAAGCATAAATTATTGGTTTATAAGGATACATTTAAAAAAACGAAATTTATTTTTAAATGAGATGATTTTAAAAAACTTATTCAAGGTTATTTTCATCAAGAATGTTTTTCAAATATCTTTTTATAAAACTTCCATTCCTCAAGGATTAAAACCCTTTATTTTACTCCACATTTTTTTATTGATACTATAATTATTATTCCTCTAGATGGTTTATGATTGATTTGGTTATGGAAAATATTATTATTAAATTCCTTCTTTCCATTTATATTCACCTTGAAATATTCAATTTCCTAAGATCATTATAAACTGAATTTCTTCTAATTGTCTAAATAATTTATCATGGATATGTTTATTTTCTATTCTGTATATCATTATACATATTGTTTTTACTATAATATTTTTTTTGTTATTTGGGGAAATATTGATAAATTCATATTATTTATTCCATAAGGATGTTATATAAAGCATATTTTTATTAATTAAATAGATTATTCATTATTAAGAGTACATTGGAAATGAAATGATGAGTAGGGAACATATGTTATATAGAACCTCAATGAATCGATAAGTTCTCATGAGAAAAATTAGTTTCATAAATAAATCAAGTTTCAACCTATAATTTGAAACTATCTGGAGGTTATATGATGAATGAATATGTTTTCAATTGAATTACACATGACTTCCAATAAATATCCATTGCCTTCATTTTTATTCAATTCTTATTTAACCATGATATTTTGCATCAAAATATATATGGATGCATTTAATTCTCTTTTTTTATTAAATTAAATGTGTTTCGGTTTATTACCTTTTTATATTTTTTGTTCACATCCTTACCATTTTTTTGAATACATTGCTTGTGTGTTCATTTATATACCAGGTCATAATTATTATTTTCATTGATTAATTATGTCATCCTTTTTACATTACCCTTACTAATCAGTTATTATCAACCTTATTTTGATTACTTTCTTTAGAAATATAAAAATCATAAAATGAAAGATATTTAGGGATATACTAGATAGAATAAAGTCATCCTTGAGTGGAAAAAATATAATATAATAACGGTGTTAATTTATAAAACAAGTCTCATCTATGTATAAAGTTTACAAGACTGCTAACCTTTTAGGGCCATTTGGATTTGATTCCTTGTAATCATTCCAATTTTAATGTAGAATAGACCAGCACTGGGAATATAGGTTTGGGGAATTACATTTTTGTTTTTTCTTAAACTTTATACATCGTGTTAACCCCACATTAACACTTTCAATAATTACCAAAATATAATGAAATTATACTTTTTGTGGGAGTATACATTTCTATTAAAGGAAAATTAATCATCATTATATAGTGATTGATATTCCAAGTAATATTCCATAAACATGGTTAAGATAGTATTTTTATTAATTTTTAATCATTTAATAAAATATTTTTTATCAAAAAATGTCATTAATGTAGTTTTTTTAAATATACATTTAATTTACTTTAAAAATTATATTATATAATATGAATTAATATACAAGGATTAATATTATTAATATAATTTGATATTTATCTAAAATATTCATGGAACACAATAATTAATCTATGTTTTATTACTATTAATAAATTAAAAACATTATTTTTATACTACCTGAGTAATTATTTTCTTAGAATTACATAAAAATATATGTGAATATTTTTGTCACTAAAGACTAAAAATAAATAAACTTGTTTAATGAATAGTTTTCATCATTAAAATAATCAATATACATGAAATTATACTTTTTGTCCTTATGAAAAAATTAGAGATAAATAATTCAAGAGATTGAAATATTATATTTATTATTTTATTAAATTTATATAAAGGTCCCAATCGATGAAAAATTGAACCATATGGCCATATATACTAAAATAAGATATAAATGGAAAAAATGAACATATTAAACATGATAAATACCGATTTATGAATTAATTTCAAGCCATAAAAAATTAGTTTCAATCATACTCAATCAATATTATATTTACCATGGTTACAAAAACATAATGTGGTTAATATTAAAATTTTAAAAAATGAATATAATCACTAAAATTAGAACATTTAATTACAAATATGGAATATATTTATTAATATTCAATTTCTTTATTTTTTATTTATTTTTTTATGAAAAAAATTAAAAAACACAAGGAAAAAAAGTTTTCCAAAAAACTATTTTAAGTAGAAATCAATCATATACAAAATTCCACCATAAAAATTATTCGAATTAATATAATTAAATTATTAATATTATAATAATACTATTAATAATTTCTATAAAATTAAAAATAAAATATAAAATTATAAATGGTTGATACAACAATGTAGTTTCAAGTAAAAATCAGTATTTTTCACTTTTTACTAGATAATCCATCTTTTTATAAAAAATCCAAAAAATTCACTGAAAGATAATTAGATTATGTTGATTTAAAAAATTATTTTCATTTTATAAATAAAATATTATTATTTTTCCAGATATGTGTTATAACTGTCACTCAAAAAATAATTATATCCCATATTTGAATAAAAAGTATTTCAAAGGAATAAAATGACTTTACTAAAAATTAAGTGGTAATTTTATAATCCTTAATTATTAAATATTTAATTAGTAATACCATTATGTAAATTTATTAACTTTTATAAAGTGATGCGTACTTAAAAAATCAATGGCTATGTGATAATTGTCACATTAAATAATTATATTTAAAATGTATGACATGTTTTTTATGAAATCGTTGTTGTGTCTAAAAAAATAAAAAAAAAGATAAATATACTAATAGAGAACTATATAATAAAATTTTAGGGTGTTATAGTAAATATTATTTTAATTTTATTTATGTAAAATAGGTTTTATTTCACAAATAATATTCACGAAATTTGGATCTCAGAAGAACAACATTAGTGTCAACATATTTTCAATTCTTGATAATTAAGAAAATATGGAATCTTATTTTTAAAATTTTTCATTGATATTCCCATTCAATGGATTAATATTAACTAATATTTCTTTTATTTCTTTTATCACACAACATTTTGGTTTTTTGTGATATTTAAAAAATGATCGAACACCTCTTCCATCATCCCTAATAATTCCTTTCATCAAATTCAAAATATGGAAGAATGATTTTACATCTAGCAAAAAATAAAAATTTCTCTAATTTTTTATACCTTTTTATTATAGGCCACAAAGAACTGAACTCACCAACATAGCTTCTATCATCTTATTATGATCTATCCACTTTGGGAATATTTATCTATTTATTGGTTATTTATGTGTGGGGCATCAAAGTTTTACATTCATAAAATGATTTACAGGGGATTCATATACTCATTATGTTGATGACTCACTCTAGAAAATTCAAATGATAATAGATTATATTTTAGATCCATTTCTTTGGATCAAATAATTTATCATTTTTTATCATACTATATTTTCATATTAGGTTTAGGAATCCCTATTTTGAATCTTTACATTGGACAAGGACATACAAATAGTATAGTCACATGATAAAGATCAATACCTTATGATCCCCTCAACGTATTAACTTTTTCTCCTAAACCATTAAGATTATCACTATAGATTTTTAATTTTCCTATAAAGCCTTAGGTTCAGAACATTAGTTTTTTCATGAATTAAAAAATAATGGTTTGAATGGATATCATCTAAAGGACTTCCCATTGCTCCATGTATTCTATAAAATTCATCAGATAATCTTATAACAACATTAAATGATAATTATAGTTAGTATAATTTTTATAAATGTTTTTTAAAAAAATTAATGGTGTTTAGGATAATAAAATTCTCAATGTTATAGTATTTCAATCAACACAACTACCAGCATAGGGTCAAGACATCATTGAGAAATAATTAATTGTATCTATTTATGTCAACCATAAACTAAGATAGTGTAAACATGTATTTTAGATGATAACTTTTTTGTACTCCTTTGATGGGTTCTCCCTCAAGATATAAGGAATATATCTAGCCAATCATTAAATTTTATTTAAGTGTTATAATTTTCAATTTATTCCTCATGAAAGAAACGCATATTCCATGGGTGGATTCATACTTCTTCACCCAAGACAACATCACTCATTAGAACTCACATTATTTACCTAATATATTCTTAAAAAAACAACCCTAATAGATTTGTATGAATTATATATCATTAATTTGGTTAAAAAAGAAATATACGGTGTTATAAAATATATATTATTTATAACACAATATTTTTTATTAAAAAATAAATATTTAATACTAATATATTAACATTAATAAATGAATTTTATATTTTGAACAATAATTTAAAAATTAGGCGGAATGTACTTTGTTCAAAATTATTATAAAAAAACATTGTAAGGCAGTAAACAACTACTGTGATTTATAAATATAGTATCTATTTAAAATCATTATAAAATATAATAAATGAAATATCTATTTAATTATTAATTATAAAAATAGTTTCTATTTAAATTATAAAATAAAATTTAATTTTAATATAAGTTGAATGTTTTATTTGAATTTTAATTTCATGTAAAAAAATCTTATTTCAAAATAAATTTGAATTTTACTACTAATTACTTTATAATAATATAGAATATTTTTAAATAATTGAGATATAAAATAAATTCAATACACTATTAGATATATAATTTCTTTAAATTACATTATCTAAATAATATTTATATATATTTTTGGTGATAGATTCAAATTAAATTTAAAATTATCAGTTTAATTTTGAATAAAAGTTAATTAAACCTTAATAAATATGTGTATAAAATGTTTTGGGTCGCATGAGAACAATTTTAATCTTTTTTGAGAACCTAATATACTTAAAAATTCTATTTCTATAGTCAAATAATGATATAAAAATAGTTATAGGTTGAGTAAAACTTTTTATCTACTCTTTAAAACAAGTATTTGAGTTCATTTGGAATTATTATAATATTATAATTTTTTATCTAGACTAATATGGAATATTTTTTAAAAACATGTAATTTATTTTATATAAAAGACACAGATAATATCAATTAAAAATTATTTATTTAAAAAAAATCATTCTTATTTGATGATAATTATCAAAATCCACATGTAGTGTTGGTGTAGTTATTGTACAATATAAGTAAAGTAAAAACATGTGACATAGAGATAATATTTGAAAATAACATTGATATTATTATAATAAATATAAATTTTTTATGACTAATAAATGATTAAAATTTTATATTAATAATTGTATAAAAAATTATTTTTTATATTCAAATTAAAATATTTACCCAGACAATCACTATAAATAAGTGTTTTAATCACACATCACAAATCATTTCATTAATTCATGAATATCTCTCATTTTTCATCCAAAATTAATCAATAAATGTATTTTTGTCATACCATACACCCTTTATAATTAATTGTTCATCATTGCGACTTGATCAATGATGAAATTTTTAAAGTTCAATGATTATTTGTTATAATGTTATTTTTTAATGGTGTTCTTGTTTTTGTTTTTTTATTTTAGAAATGAGAAAATATTTTTGAAACATATATGATGTAAAATAATATTTATTAATCAATATATTTTAATTATTGAATGATTATATACATAAATAATAACTCTATTGTTCATAAATTTTAATTATGTTGTATTTTTCCTTCTATTTTTATTTATATTCTTTTAATTTTTTTATTAACATTATAAGCCACATTTTGGTTGGATAAGTGAATAATATATTGGGTAATAATATTAATTTACCTTTAGTTTTTTTACATGGTATTACAAGTAATCATGGTGGTAAATATACACTTATAAAAAATTAAATAATAGTGGCTTAATTATGTCTCCACAATGGAATTTTATAAATTTATTTAACTTATGTTCCTATTATTTTAAATTAAGTAAATTACTATGGGTGGGAAATCATTTATCATGGTGGATTATTATGTTTAGGTTATTATATGTTTATAATGAATTGGAATCTATTCCATAAGTTTGGTTTATACTTCTATACATGTTTTATAGTATAAATATAATATTAATAAACATTTAATCTATTATTATGTAAAATAATTGGGATTAAATTTAAATATTTAGGAAAATATTTCATGAATATGGATATTGAAATCCCATTAGTTACTTTTTTATATAATTTTAAACTCTTAATATAATGATCGAGACATATCATACATTGATATTACATCTTTTTAGATGAAAATTCACTAAATTATAAAAACGTGTTCCAAATAAACATATTTGTTTAGTGTTATTCAATACTAGATACACTCTATTATTATTTGATGATGTAAATTAAATTTATCCCTAAAATATCATCTAATTATGTACTCTTCATATACATATCCAACTTAAAACATTTCTTTATAAAATGTGGGAAGAAAAAATAAGAAATGTTGAGTTCGAATTATTAGTAAGTGTAAACAAAGTATATATGTAATAATAAAGTTATCAATATGGTATGGGAACATGATCGTAAAAATTGAATACCATACCCTACAAATAATAGGTCATAATTTCAATTCATGGAATAAAAATACTAGTTCATTAGACATAAATCATAAGGAAATCAAGGAACATGAACCATTGGGTAATAACAATAACATAAGAAATGGAATTTATGAATAAGTATAAGAATATAAATACATTTCCACTGTAGTAAATTATAACATCCAAATATATTATATAGGAATTTGTTCATATATCAAATCATCATAGTAATCATGGTTCACTCCTAACAATGTATTGGTGGACAAAGTCCCTTACAAAATAAGGTTCACTACCTATTCCAATCCTATATATCACATGATATATAAATATTTACCTAATTCATTATATAAAGATATAGTTCCCACCCTTAACCTAATTAAAATCATGTAAATGTGTTAAAAAATAGAATAAATCAAAAATCATATCGTATCCAATGAAATAAAATGGGTTACATAAACATTTCATTATATAATAACTGGTGTAAAAGATATATATTTCATCATAATTTTCTCATTTAATCATTTATTTATAGAATAAGCTTTGATAATAAGCTATTTTCCTATTAATTTCTTTAGGGTATAAAACAAGTATGAAAAATAGGGTTCATAAACTTCATTCTATCATAAACATAGGCCATTCCCAGAATGAATATGAATCATATCCTTGGATCATATACCCAGTAAGTAATAGCTAACATCAATAGATATCAACATAGATAAAATAAAATTAAATGAAAATTTAAAACCATTCTTGAGAAATGAATCCCTTCCTATTTAAAAGTAATTTTTAAAATATAATAAAATTTCAAATCCATTTTATGTTTAAATTAACATTGAAACATATAATGTAATCTTTAAAAATAATTTCAGTTTTTTTGAATACAATAACAATTGCTATTTGGAAACAATTTTAAAACATAAAATATTTGGAAAATATTATTATTTAAACATAATATTAAAAACATATAATGAAATCATAGAAATTATTTAAAACATTCTCTAAGGAATGTATTCTTTTTTTCTATTAAAAATACCTTCTAGAACATATAATATATTCAAAACAGTTTTTTTCTAAAATATTCTTGATAGATTATAATGGAAGATTTAAAAATA
This sequence comes from Viscum album, assembly GCA_963277665.1. Lineage (NCBI taxonomy): Eukaryota > Viridiplantae > Streptophyta > Magnoliopsida > Santalales > Viscaceae > Viscum > Viscum album. The sequence goes on along the minus strand of OY728164.1, from coordinate 259,798,137 downwards.
ATTTAAATTTTTTCTTGAGGACAATTTCTTTTATGATTTTAATAAAACTTTTTAAAATACAATACATTTTAAAAATCATTTTCTCTGAAATTTTATTTTCAATATAATAAAGGATTATTTAATAATAAATAAAAATATTTCATGAAAAAATATCATTTCCTCATTAAAATGAAATTTAAAAAAGATAAGACATATATAAATTTATATTCAATGATAATTTACATGAAAAAGTAAAAGAAAATATTAAAATAATATTTTTTATGATGGTGGAAAATTCAGTTCTTGTCATACATGCTAAAATAATGATTCATTTCTCATTTTCCGAAAAATATAAATGGGCATTTTATTGAAAAATAAAAAAATATTTATTTATTAGTTTTTTTAAAAAAATAAAAACAATGTAAAAATAAAATTAATAAATAATTTTATATAATGATAATAACTTTTTATTTTTTTTACAATAACATGGTTTAGGAAGAAAATTTTATTTTGACTAAAGAGGGAAATAAATATAGCATTATCTAAAAACATTTTTTTTATTATGTATTTAATAATGAGTTAAAAATGAAGGTAAAACATTAATTATCTATAAATAACCATAGGATAAGAAAATAGCTGATTTTCTTGAGACATATATCATAATATTTAATCATTAGAAGCATAATCATGTTAAATCTTGACAAACGATTAGAATTTGACATAAAACCATAACCGCTTTGGTAAATTTGAATCATAATCTCCATAAAAGGTTTAAGTTAAATGAAAATTTTCATATCAATATAATAATTATATTCATGATATTATATTTTAATTGGGTTGAATATACAACTCATAAATAGTATTGGTTTACAACATAATATATGTCTCAGTAAAAGAAAATTGAGACAAAATTGCTTACTACTTTACTATATTTTGAAACATAAACCCCATGGAAGTGAAATAATAAAATGGATATGAAAATACTAATAATTTTCAAAATAATAGTTATAATATACTTTCATTATAATATATAAACAATATAATGGAAAGGGATGGGTAATATGGAATGTGTCTCGTAAAAGTAAAAAATCTGAAAAAATCCCTTATATATTTGGAATATTTAGAACCATAAACCCTATAAAATAGAAGTAATAAAATTGATATGTAAATCAAAATATTTTATAGGTTAAAACTTTAAAATAATTTCTTGGGAAGTATATACACAACATATAAGAAACAATAGGTGAATGTGGCATGTGTCTCAAAGCTATAAAGGCCAGATGAAAAATCTATTTCCTTCAGTCGTTACTTAATTATTAAATTTTAAAATATCATTTTTAATAATTTTCATTTTTATTCATCTATTATAAAAATATAATTATATATATAATAACATATATAATTTTTATGACCTTTTTACTCCTTTTTATCAATTTCATGTTAATGTTCCATTTCCGAAAATACATTTTCTTATTGTATATTTTGATTTGATATTTTTGGTCATTTTACATTGATCATGTTAGAATAATAACCATAACTATAAAAATGATTCCAATCTCTTATAAATTAATTTAATATGTTTTTGTATTTATCAATAATATTAAGATATATAAAATTAAACACACCATTTGTGAATATAGTAATACGTACATACACATTAATATTGCATCCATTTTCTCAATGGATAGAAATAAAAAATGTTAAATAATATATTAAAATTAAAGAATAATTTCTATATCATTTATATCACATGTATTAATTAAACCCATAAATATTTCCTTTAATGTAAATCATGAGAGAATCACATCTCTTCGTAATGAGGTTGTATGTCGTACACACGAGCGATGTTATCAAATTCCAAAAGAATGAAGTATATAATGTTATATAAGATATCATATTTCTATAATTAAAAAAAATATAATAAATCTCGTATATAAACATTTACTACCTCCTTATATACATCTATTGGAGGTGGTTATGGAAAACAAATAACATCGGTTAGCGAGGCGGTAGTCTGTCAAACACAAAAATGATGATTTAGAATACCATTTTATATAAGTGGATATAGTTTTAGGTAATTAAAATAACAATAAAACATATAAAAAAATTAATATTTTGTGGTTATTGTGTCAACATTTTTTTATAATAAATGGCGGATTTGGTAGATAAAATAAAATAAAATGCTCAGTTAGGGACGTTACCAATTCTTCAAACTACTTCTTTTGGGTTTAACCAAAAGGTTTTCTAAATTGTATTTATAAACAAAATAAAGATTATAGGGAAATATTAAGGAATTAATTAAATCATTTATTCCAGTATTATTTAAACCAATGTGTTTTGGATGTTTGAATAAGAGAGTATATGGGGATTCCATTTATAAGTAAGGTTAATGGAACACTTGTAATTTTCGAATATAAAAAGGTGTACCCACATTTTTCACATGAATAAAGGATAGTAAATTTGGTATTTTAGAACAAATAATATATCTGGGTAATATATGGTAATATTAATGGTTTTTGATAAGTGTAAAATCAATTTTTACCCTTATATTTTTAGTTTAACCTTTGGGTAAACACATTTGACCTTAATCACAAAAATCATTTTTTTACTATTTTAACTATTAATTATGTTAAAATGTTAATTTTCATTCACTATATAATATATATTATGTTTCATATAAATATAGAATCTATTTTTCCATATTCCATTCACATAAGTGGAAAATTTTAGTTAAACATTAATCCATGATATGTTATGAGAAAATGTTTTTCAATGAAAAAGTATTCAAAAGTTTACAACATTATTATAATAAAATATGAAATTGATTAAAATGAAAAAAACTGGATTAATGGATATATACAAATGATCTAATTTTTCTTTTAAAATTATAATTAAAAAAATTTACATTTTTTTAAAATCATTATAAGAAAGAAAAATTCTTAATAAAAATTAGTATTTCTCAATATTCATTGAAATAATTATATTTATATAAAATTAACAAAATGTACTATAATACATTTTTGAAATGTATATTTAAAAACATAATTTAATTGTCGAAATATATATTTAGAAATAGGAAAAAATATTATTTTAATATAGGTGTGAAAAAAGGTTACAAAACATATTGTTTAGAAAAATATATTTTTTGAGCATAAAATTTCATTTATTATTATCTACAAATTATAAAAAACATAAGATAAATGTTAATAATTATTTTGAATATATAATGTTAAAATTAAATTTAAATAATTAAAAAAAAGTGATTCATTTAATTTTTTTAGATAAAACATGTTAGTGCACATGAAAATTGTTTTTCTAAAAAATAATCCCTCTAATTTAAAATGGTTCTTCTTTTCTTTTTTAAATAATTGGTCATAATTGAATTCATTATATATACATGTGTAACACATATATTTTCATAATTTAGTCAATCATATTAATAACATAAATTAAAATGTCTAGGTGATAACAATTATATTAAAAAATAATTTCTTTATAGTGAGTCACATTTCATTTAAACACTGTATTGAATTTAACGAAAGATAAAATAAATGTTCCATGTAACTCAATCTAAAATAGGTTCTACATAAACTGAATGATAAACCAAGAGTTTAATGTAATATAAAATATCCAAAATATTCAATTTATTTAAATATATAATTTCCCAAAATCTAGGGGTGTTAAATTCTTCCCACCATAAAATGAATATCTCTCTAAAAATTTATCACTTTTCACAAACATAAGGGGATAATTTTTCCTCATTATATCCAAAGTATCCCACACAGTTTACTCAAGCTATTTGTTTCATCACATAGCTTTGAATAAGTGAGTAGACTTATTTTATATAACATTCTCTGAATGATCCATAATCTCAACCAATTGTTCTTTATAAAAAAGATCATGCTCTAGCTATAAGACCCCTATGGTAAATTCTTGTAAAGGATTAAGTATGTACTTCCTCATGTGAGATACAAGAAAAACTTCATGAAAATGAGAGGATTTTAGTAGAACCTCAAAATGATAAGATACATTCCTTAATATTATCAATTATTTCAATGGGATAGATATAGAAAGGGCTTATTTTTCCCTTATTTCTTCCATGTAGAAGTATTGTGAAGGAAATTCTAAACATCATCAAATTATACAACATGTGGATGATTATAAACATAATATTTAAGTCAAAAAATTTACTTATTCATTTATAAATGTATGTAACATTCTCTTCCATCTCACCACCTTTCATAGGTTCCAAAAACATTCTTTCTTCAAATTCATCCTAGAATATTATAGTTTATTCATCTTTCTATGAGGGGATTTACAAATTCCAACAAGAATGATCAAGATAATGATATTGTTTAAAGAAAAATAAACATCAGAAAGTTGTCTTCCCAACACTCTTTTAAATCAATATAAAACGATTTTGCATATTCTCTTCTGTATGAATTGTTCTTTTAAATGAACCATCCTTCTGAGAATGAAACAAAGTGATGATACCCAAAAATATATCCAGATATTTATGAATAATTCACCAATTTTTTTTAAACATATGATCTTGATCAGATACAATTATTATGGTATCCCCTAAAACATTAATACTTCCATAATGTATTTTTAGATAAAATAATCCTCAGATAAATCTTATCTAGTACCAACGAAGTGTAATGAATTCATAAGGTGGTCACCTAGACCATGTAATTATGGTAGAATTAGATATAAGATAACAAATAATGGTTACTAGTACCATTAATATTTTTTCCACATATTGTATAGGAATTCCCCCTTAAATAACATTTCCACTAAAACAAATACAAATCTATAGGGAGTTATTTCTATAAATATCCCTTAAACAGGTAAAATCAATTTAAAATCCCCTCACATAATACCTCATAAGGGGTTTTAAGGAAGTTAAACATATGGTCAACCATAAAATCATAAAACCTTGATGATATCAATAACCATTAATTTAATCTTATAGAAAGACATATATACTTCCAAAACTAAAACAACACATAGATGTTTCAAGATTCTTATAACTGAAATACAGATAATAATATACTTCCACAAAATAATATATGAATCCAAATAAATATTCACATCAATATTTTTAGTTAATCAATTCAAATATAATATGTATCTCTATGATATAAGGGATAAACATTAGTGTATATTATTGAGTCAGATAATTCCCATGACCCCATATATAAAACATTGAACTCCTCAACCATTTATTACTATGTGTCCTAATTTTCTACATAGATAACACCTTACCCTCTAATTTAGATGTCACTATAGGTTCTTCCTCCCACCACCTTGTAATTCTATAAGATTAATCTCCATTCCTCTTTATTCATTACCACATGAACATCCACAAATGATAATATTCCTCTTATTTGATTCATCCAGAATCTCACTGATGTTCATGTTGCTAATCATTAATTAGGCTAAATGATTTGACTTACTCACAATATATTCTGTTCCAATAATCATCCAATTTAGATAATCAATTACACTGAAATTTCATTCAAATTCAATGTTAACATAATTCTTTTTAGTTTCATCCATTGAAACTAACAAAAAATTATTCTGTGATCAACAATAATCATTGTGGGAAACAATATAATAATTCAAAATCCCATATAAGATGAATATATTTTTACAATTTCTGTTAATTATATGAAATCATTGGCATAACCTAGGACATCCATAATCAATTTTTAAAGGATTCATGATTTTTTATAAAGAGTATGTGAATTAAAAAACCATATCCTTTATGAGTGTCCACCCATGTTTCTGTCAGGCCCTTTATCATACACCAAGAAATTATCTAGTCCTACTCAATGTTCCACATATAGAGTTATTACCCCTAAGAACCTCTTTAATAGAGCTTCATCAACTTGTAGTATATATAAAGGGGTGTAATTTTTTAGAAACCACTCTTTATTTCCTCTTCCAAAATTCAATGATATTTTTCTATAAATTGACTCTTCATTAAACATATCCTCTGGCATATCCCTAGATTTATCACTATAGTTTTGATATGCTTGTTTCAAAATGTAAAATAGAAATTTTCACTCATACCAAATAAAATGACCTAGGTTTCTCGTACATCTATATTACATCATTTTAGATGAATATTAATTATATTACATAGACTCTCACCACAGTACCCTATCTTTTTATATTATTTAATAACTATGTAAACTACATTTTAATTTCATTGAAGATTATCAATGTCTCTAAAAATGATCTTCAATTATGTACTATTCATAGTTAACCACTACATAAAACAATTCTTCATAACCATAGGAAGGGAAACAAAATAACGGATTAGATAATAATATTAGTGGGGGTAATAAAGTGATATACATGACCATAACTCGATCATAAGGATTTTAGAACAAAAGAAAAACATTTTAAAACCATATGTTGATCATCAATGATTGTAATAATGAGTTAGGGCATAAAAATTGGTTTTTTATATGTTATAAATCATAATGAAATAAAATAAAATTCACTAAGAGGGAATAAAATTGACAAAATACATTGAATTGTGGAATAAAAAAAATATAAAACTCTATAGTATTCAAGGCTCGCATTCAAGTCTATTATAATGGATTGAGTCCACTCCCCAAACCATCAGAGTAGTCAAGGTTAATTCCCAAAACCATTTTAGCAGACAATTTCCCTTATTGAAATGGGTTGTTAGCCCATTTCAATCTTACCTATCTCATGTGATATAAATATTTAACCAATGAATTGGACGGATAAATAGTTCCCACCCATAACATTATGAAAATAATTTTTATGTGTGTCATAAGATCATAAACCATTATTCATGTCATAACACATGAAAAGAAATGGGTTTGATAAAATATTCATCATACGATGACCTATGGAAAAAGATTTGTTTCATAATAATTTAATTATTTAATAATACCATAAACTATAAAAATAAGTATGCTTTACAATAATTTCTTAATGGTATAATCCATATAAGAGAAAATGATTTCATAAAAATCATGATATGATATAAATAAACCATTTAAATATAGAATAAGTATGGTATTTGTGGATTATATCCCTATTTAGAAGTAGTTAACATATTGTTTTATCATTTTAGATGATAAAATATTTTCAATGACCATTTCAAACATTTTTCTAGGAAAATATCATTTTATCTTTGAAAAACAATTTTTAAAAAACACATATGAAGAAATTTTCATTGAAAATAACCTTTAAAAAATATAACGTATTGTTTAAAAATATATTTAAGTCAATTCTTGTGAAAAATATCACTTCATAATAAAGAAATTTAACATAGAAAAACAAATTTAAATTGTTTTGGTTGAAATTTACCATGAAAACTGATAAATGAATCATTAAAAATCATTTTCAAAATTTCATGAGGAAAATATACATTGTTTTTTGGAAAATAGTTCATATGCCATAAAATATTTTCAAAATAATTCTCTTTGAAAATAACCATAAAACATATAAATGAACCGTTAAAGATAATTTATAACATTTCATTATTAGAATATCAAATAAATTTTTAAAGTTCATTTTTAAAACGTAAAATAATTTTGAAAAAACATTATTGGAAAATAACCTTGAAAACATATAAATTATTACATATAAAACATTTCAAACATTTCTTAAGGAAAATAACAATATAACATTGATATTATTTTTCAAAAAGTATATCCTTTTCAAAATAATTTCTTTTAAAAAATCCTTGAAACATATTAAGGAATATTAAATGAAAATAATTGTAATATTAAAAGGAAATTATATTCATGTTGTACACATTAAAAAAATATTCCATTCATATTTTTAATAATATCCTATGGGAAATTTTTATTAAAATGAAATGATGATTTATTCTTAAAAAATTAAAAAATAAAACATGGGTAAAAAATATTTTAATAAATCATTATTATATTTCTAAAAATATTTTTTTTAGAAAATAATGTTTTGGATGAAAAATGTTTTTCTACTTAGTAGAGAAATAAATCTAATTTTCCCGAGAAATAATATTTGGAAATGTTTAGTATATAAAGTATGTAAAATGGAGAGGAAAAATATATTACATATAAATATCCAATTTATGGTAAAATAAATTATTTTGTTGATAGATTGAATATATTATATCATCATGGAAAGAATAATTATATGCAATCCTAATAAATAATTTGATTGTAACATAAAATCTTAAAAACATTGGTAAATTTAAATCACATGCCCCATGAAAAAATATAATTAAATAATTATAATAATATCATTAGAATAAATATATTCCATATATTAATTATCAAATGGGATATATATACACCTTATTAATGAATATTTCCACAAAACATAATAGATGTCTAAAATAATTTACATTGAGTTAGACATCCCTTAACGCATTTGTTACATTTTACCATAAACCCAAGAAATAGAGATCCTAAAATCTATATATAAATCCAAATAATTAATATTATAATAATAATAAAATAAATTTATGGAATTTATATACACAACATAAAAAATACGTGGGGGATATGGGATTTCCCTTACTGAAGACCAAGTTAGATGGAAGTCCCATACCACTAAGGTATCTTTTGAATTAAATCCCTGTCAAACATATATCATAAAATGAATAAGTGATTGCCCATAATTTTTATGAGATGAAATATGATGAACATTAAATGGAATTATATACACCATATATAATAAAAAAATGGTTATTATGGCATGTATCTCACATATATAAAAGGTAGAGAAAAAATCTATTTCTATGGGTCTCAACTTCCTTCATGCATGTAAAAACCACTTCTAAAATATAAGTGGTTATTACAAATATATTAAAGAAACATACATATATATAATACAATAAATTAATTTCCTTCTGACCTCTTATTACATATTTATTAACAATTACATGTTAAAGGCACATTTCCGGAAATAAATGCTTATCTTTTCATTTCTATTTTTATTTTTTATTTTTGGTACACATATATAAATAATGTTAAAATAATATAAATAATATTTAATGTCACGACCCCCTCCCCACAAAGTGTACCCAACCTGGGCCGGCAATGTGAGAAGGGAGATAATGACCCCCGAGTCCCGCCTCCAGTAGGCCCCGGGTTGGCGACTAGCACCGAGGGTATAATACACACACAAATGGGAGGCATTACCCTCTAAGAGAACACATGCAGAAGAGAGAGATAGAATAGACTCCAAACAACTCCAACTCATAACTGAAATACAAAAGAAACCCATGTACATATATGAAATGTCATGCAAAAGTACTACAACTGAAAGGGAAAACTAAAAGTACCCAAAAGAAAGTAAAACGGCAACGACCACAAGCCCGAACAGCTCCTCCTCTAACCGCAAGCTAGTAGTAACCAGCTTGATCTCCAACCTGCTCCAAGTGACCTGAAAAACAGTTTATAAATATATAGGGTGAGTATAATAGTATACTCCGTAGGATCCTCCCCATGCCTCTCGTGCAAAAGTAAAGAAAGCATGCTAAAGCCCAGTAAACAACAAGTGAAACTAACTCGTTACCTAAACAGTTATACTAAGTTCCCAACCTCACCATGGATACTCTCACCAAGTAACGGATACAAGAATATAGGATATAGTAAAGAATATCAAGGGTACCCCTCTACTACTTCCCCATTGGTTTGCTGCATTGCCCCAACGACATATGTCCTATGCATCTCTCTCCAAGGCTTGCCCGCAGACACCTGGGCTAAGCTCAACAATCTGCACCTCGTGCACCACATAGGCTTGCCCGCAGACACCTGGGCGAAGCACCACACCGTCCTCACAACCAAAAGTAACCAGGTAGTTTCCGGGAGCCACCACAGCCCGCATAACGTGTATCATATGTCGGGTATAATACATCAAGCCATTACCGCCCATACTCCGAGTAAGGATCCTCAAGCCATCATAGCCTATAAACTTTACACCTATAGTAGTCCATAGGATACTATATCCAGAATATATGTGTGTGAACAACCACAAGCCATTATAGCCCTCTACACACATATATGGGGTAACTAACCGTTGTGCCTCATGGCACAAGTATCTACCAAGAGAAGAGAGCGGGGCCAAAGTGGGTAGTCAGCCATTCAACCTCCCATCAGAATGTTGGGGAAAACACCCCCCAGGGCTCAAAATCCTCGGGGTGTCAGTTTCCCTTACCAACAGGGTGGAGTAGCGTATAGAAACACACAAAAAACAGAATATATATAACTCACAACCACACTATGGGCATTACCTAGTCATAGGCACAACTGCAGCTAACGTCTCTCAGACTCCAGGTTGCTACTTCTAATACTAGGCATACTATAAGCACACAACTATTTGAAGAGCTTTATTAGATTACTCCATTCTCATTTTATCAGTTCCACTGTTCGTTAATTAATTCTTTAAACATTAATTAACCATGAACAATTTACCACATTAAACTAAATTGGCATCACATTCAAAAACTTCTCCTTTTTAGGATTCACATCACTATTAAATTCCAGTTTCTCCATCCCTGTGGATTATCACCATTTAAACAAACTTTCATTTCAGAATTACTTTTCCATAATCCCAGGCATTCTAGAAAAACATCCTATGCTACTAAACACAAAGGGGCTCAACACGGCGAGTAGATATACTACCCGTCGAGTCTTTGCCGCCTATAGCAAGAGCATAGACCCATCCTCCATCGAGAGGCTAAACACGGAAAGCACGTGGCATACCTCACGTGTCTTTGCCTCCTTCAGAAAGAGGGTTAGCAAGACCAGCTGCCTTGAGCAGTAGGGAAATGTAAAGAAGATAAATAACCAAACCAATCCACCAACATCAAACCATCACATTCATCTCATAACATCATCCTTGGTGTCCTCCCTGACACCCACATGCATAAACCGATGCATCTTGCCACACTAGGCGGCATCCGCTGCCACAACCACAAGTCCCCATGCCTCCACATATCACAACAACCATCCAGGCTCACATCAAATCACAAGAAGCAGGAAATCAAAGATCACAGAATGGGCTCTCATCCCTTTAACAAGGCATTCAGCCTTCATACAAGATGAGTACTCATAGCTCCAAACCACAAGGCATTCAGCCTTACAAGCAAGCGGGTAACTCAGAACCCTTTTGAAATTATCGAACTAATAGTTCTTTAATCCATCTTGAATTAACAGATTCATTAACATGCCTCTTTATCTTTAGCCAATTATTTAACAAATAATTCCGGCTTTGCATTCTTTATCAATTTACATCATGAACGAGCAACTAATTAAAGAAAAAAACATAGATATCACTCTATCTAGGAAAACATGAGGCAAACCGTTATCACGGTACAAAGAAACAACATGCGATCAACCAATTCGTTTAATCCGGTTCAAGTATTTAATTAGGTCAATTTCATTGTGATCCAAAGGGTTAAATCATGCTAATTCTACAGTTTCACATAAACAATTAGAGAATCCATGAATCCCCTACCTCGAAGAGTTCTTGACGTCCTTTATCCACCCAACGGGCCACAATCCTTCTCTCGCGACAACTGCATCCACCCGAGGAAGCCACTGTAAGTCCCAACCAACCAAAACCCATTAGAACCATGGAGATTACATGGTAATATGGAAGGGAGAACAAGAGATGGTGATCCCTTAAGGAATGATGATAAAACATACCTTATATGGAAGAATGATGGACACAGCTTGGTAGCATCAAACAGAGCGGAACTGATCCGAGTAGCGTTTGATTGTGAAACTCCTAGGGGAAGGATTGAAAGGTTCTAGCATCTTGCAGATGAGAACCAGGAGGAAGAATAATGAAGAATGATATCTCGTTCCTTTTAAAAAAATTTAGAGAGGCGATGGTTTAAGATCCGATTTATTCTCCATTAAAAACGGATCGCATTAACCCACGCGGTTTGACCAAGTAAAAACATTCAGGCCTTTGGAATAATTAATATAGAATTTATGGCCTTTTAATTGGCCTTAAAGTCCTTAAAATAAGGTTTTAAAAGTATTTTACGTCAAAGAAAACGTCAAAGTTGTGAAGCTGGAAACACTGTTCACATACTCAAAAATTTGGCAATGTATGGAATCGGTAGCTCTTATGAAGTCTGGAAACACTGTTCATTCGTGAAATTCGGCAAAGGATGGAATCGGTAGATCTTAGGATTCTGGAAACGATGTCCAAGTCTACCGATAGAAGTCCACCGATAGAACCTCACCGTTAGAAACACTGTTCAAGTCTACCGATAGAAGTCCACCGATAGAACCTCACCGATAGAAACATTGTTCAAGTCTACCGATAGAAGTCCACTGATAGAACCTCACCGATAGAAAAACTGTTTAAGTCTACCGATAGAAGTCCACCGATATAACCTCACCGATACAAACATTGTTCAAGTCTACCGATAGAAGTCCACCGATAGAACCTCACCGATAGAAACACTGTTCACTGAACCTCACCGATAGAAACACTGTTCACCTACAGATATTGTTCATAAAACTGAAAACATTGTTCACAGAACTAGAAATTGCCAGTGTTAGCCGAGCTACCGGTAGGCAGCAGCTACCAGTAGACCGAGCTACCGGTAGGCAGCAGCTACCGGTAGACTGAGCTACCGGTAGGCAGCAGCTACCGGTAGGCAGCAGCTATCGGTAGACCGAGCTACCGGTAGACTGAGCTACCGGTAGGCAGCGGCTGGGGGATAAGTCACCTTGACCTCCCAGAACACCTCCAAAACCAACATTTCACAAAGTAATGGACCGGAGAGGTCCGGGCCATTACATTAGATACCTCTCAAAACATTATCGTCCTCGAGAATTAAAAACCAACCCAAAAGAAAAGAGGGTTCTGAACAACCACCCCATAAGATACCTCTCAGGGGAAAACCACCATGATTTGTTCAAAATCTGGAACAAAACTACGACATCTGAGATTATGGAATCAAAAAATCCATAACCAAACAATTCAACATCACATCACATCAAAGGTACTTAAATAAAACATGAAAGGTCCAACCACAAAGAAAACATCATTACATTAAAGGAGTTAAACATTAAACAACTCTGGGTACTGAGCACGTATCTGTGAATCACGCTCCCAGGTACTCTCCTCCATGCCACCGTGTCTCCACAAGACACGAACTAAGGGGATAGAACACCCACGCAACACCTTCTCCTTGTGGTCATGGATCTCCACAGGTCGCTCCTCGAAGGTTGCATCATCGTCAATATCGATCTCTCCTCAATCAATAATATGAGATTCATCATGAAGATAATGACGGAGTTTTGATACATGGAAAACATCATGTATCCGACTAATCTGAGGGGGAAGTGCTACTCGATATGCCACATCTCCAACACGAGCCAACACCTAGAAAGTCCCAACAAACCGGTGAGAAAGCTTACTTCCACGACCAAACCTTCACTGCCCACGGCGGGGAGTCACCTTCAGAAACACATGATCCCCAATATTAAACTCTAAGGGTCTCCTTCTTTGATCAGCATATGATTTCTGACGATCCTTTGCTGTCTTCATCCTCTCACGAATCACCTGAACCATCTCTGTTGTATTCTGCACTAGTTCTGGTCCGAGAATTGCTGACTCTCCGACCCCAGTCCAGCACAACGGAGAACGGCATGGCCGGCCATACAAGGATTCAAACAGCGCCATACCGATGGTAGAGTGGAAACTATCATTGTAAGCGAACTCTACCAAGGGTAAGTGCTTCGTCCATGAACCTCCAAAATCAAGAACTCAAGAGCGCAACATGTCTTCAAGAGTCTGGATGGTTCGCTCTGTCTGACCATCCGTTTGAGGATGAAAAGCAGTTCTAAGGAACAGTTGAGAGCCAAAGGCATGCTGGAGACCTCTCCACACCCTGGAGGTAAAACGAGGATCTCGATCAAAAATGATCGTCCTAGGTACTCCATGGAGTCTCACCACCTCCTCTAGATACCGCCTCGACAAAACTTCCACTGAGCTTGACTCCTTGATCGCTATGAAGTGGTATGATTTTGTTAAACGATCCACTACCACCCATATAGCATTATGTCCTCCCGGAGCTCGAGGTAAACCTGTAACAAAGTGAATTGAGATGTCCTCCCACTTCCACTGTGGAATCTCTAAGTGCTGAGAAGACCACCAGGAACACGGTGTTCGACCTTCACCTTCTGGCAGACTAAACATCGAGACACACATTCTGCAACTGTACGCTTCAGCCCAGGCCACCAAAACTGACTCCTCAAGGATCGGTACATCTTTGTCACACCAGGATGTACCGCCAAGGGTGAACTATGGAACTCTCGGAGAACCGTCTCGCGCATCGCCAAGGGAACAAAAAGCCTGCCATGATACAACACTCGGTGTTGTTCATCCTCCGACCAACCATCAGGGGCCTCACCACATACAACTCTGTCTCTCCAAACTTCCACCTCTAGGTTACCCAACTGAGACTCTTCCACCTTCTGCATCAGGGATGACTGCACCGTCATCTGGAAAAGACAACCTCTACCCCCAACTTCTCCCATATCAATATTCAAAGCTGATAGCTCTTCCATCACTCTCCAAGAATCACCAGATTCACACACAACATCATTATGTATCTTTCGGCTTAGTGTGTCAGCTACAACATTCCCTTTTCCAGGTGTATACGATATTTCAAAGTCGTATTCCTGCAAGAACTCCATCCACCGATGCTGACTCAAGTTCAATTCACGTTGGGAGAAAACATACCTCAAACTCTTATGATCGATGAAAACCACAAAGTGCTCACCAATGAGGTAATGTCTCCACAACTTTAGAGAAAACACCACGGCTGCCAACTCAAGATCATGGGTGGAATAGTTGCATTCATGGGGACACAACTACCGAGACCCATAAGAAACAACTGACCTCTGCTTCATGAGAACACAGCCCAGCCCCAGATGTGAAGCATCACAGAAAACATCAAACTGGACTCCCTCCACTGGAAGACAAAGGACTGGAGCACTTACCAACTTCTCCTTTAGATACTCGAAAGATGTCTGACACTGATCAGTCCATATGAACGCTTGATCCTTCCTGGTCAAAGCTGTCAGAGGAGTCACAACTCGGGAGAAATTAGCTACAAACCTTTTATAATAGCCTGCGAGACCAAGGAAACTTCGCACCTCTGACACGGTCTTGGGGGCTGGCAAAGACACCATTTCTTTTATCTTCGAAGGATCCACAACTACTCCCTGTTGGGACACAACATGTCCCAAGAAACGAACTTCTCGAGCCCAGAACTCACACATGGACAACTTCCCAAACAACTGATGTTGGTGAAGAACTCCCAAAACGGCTCGTAGATGCTCTGCATGCTCCTCTTCAGATGTGGAGTACACAAGGATGTCGTAGATGAAAACCACAACAAACTTGTCCAGGAATTCACGGCACACAGCATTCATCAACCCCATGAAAACAGCTGGAGCATTCTTCACGCCGAATGGAATTACAAAAAACTCATAATGCCCATGACGACAGCGGAAAGCAGTCTTCGGGATATCCTCATCCTTTACACGCATCTGATGATATCCTGACCGAAAGTATATCTTTGAGAACCAACTTGCACCCTTCAGTTGATCGAATAGGTCATCAATCCGTGGGAGAGGATAGAGGTTCTTTATTGTCACTTTGTTTAACCAACGATAATCGACGCACAACTGCAAACTTCCATCAGCATTTTTCACAAAAAAAACCGGTGCACCCCACGGTGACACACTTGGCCGAACAAAACCACACTGAAACAGACCGTCGAGCTGAATACATAGCTCTTGTAACTCAGAAGGGGACATCCTATACGGAGACATAGAGATAGGAGATTCTCCTGGCTGTAGCTCGATCCCAAACTCGATCTCTCGTCGAGGGGGTAAGGATACAACCTTTTCTGGAAAGATGTCAGTGTACTCCTCTACGACCCAAGGAAACGCCAACTGTTGAACCTCTGAAGAACTCAGTGTCATCCCAGCCATCAAGGATGATAAGGATGGAACTCGTCTATGACTCATCCGAGGATCTCTCTCGCCAACAAACACCACTTTCTCTCCATCTTCATCAAAGAAAACGACCTTCTTCCTATAGCAATCCACAACAGCCTGCACCGAATACAACCAATCCATGCCAAGTATGACATCATATGGTTGTATTCGCAAAAATAGGAAATATCCCAAAGAGCGGTGTTTCCCCAACACTAGCTCACAGTCTCTACATACTTCAAACAAGTCAGCTCGACCTCCAACTGGCGTAGTCAACGCCAAGGGCACTGGAAGCCTCTCTACCTCAAGTCCCAAAGCATGGACAAGGGTAGGTGATATAAAGGAGTGTGTTGATCCTGAATCAAACAAGGCATACACCAAGGTAGAAAATAAGCAAAGGGTACCTCGAATGACATCTGGCTCACCTGGGGCTGGTAACGCTAGAGCATGAAGCTGACCACGACCTCCTCCATGGCCTCTCTGACCCTGATGACGACCACCACCACGGCCGCACTCTACTCTATGAGGACGAGGAGTGTCATGGGGTTGTCCTCTGTCTTCTCCATCTACCCTTTGGTGATCTAAAACTGGTGCAACCTGCTACTGTTGCCTCGGCTGGAACTGCCTCAACGGAGGAACCTGAAGTGGAGCGCCCGGTACACGATGACTACTCTGAATAGTCGGGCACTCCCGCTGCTGATGACCATGATCACCACAAGAAAAACAAGCTCCTGATCCCTTGGCATAGGTCTGAGAGTTTTTGCCTCCGGAGAAACGAGATGGGAAGGGTTGGGACCTACCCCTAGGTGAACGGAAACTCTTCTGTCCTGAAAACCGGGAACCCCGGACCACAGCTCTGCTTCATGAGGAATCATGACGATTCCCCTCTCGTGACGATACAGTCATGTCCAAAGTCCTCTCAACAACCTCTGCCCTCGCCAGCACCTCAAGATATGTCTGCAGCATAAATGGGGTGACCTGGCGCTGGATCTCTGGATGCAAAGCCTCCTCGAAATGCCTCTCCCTGGCCTCATCATCTGGTAATAGGTCTGAAGCATATCGTAGAAGGTTCCTGAAACGGATTCCAAACTCTTGGACACTGGCACTCCCCTGTCGAAGGGTGAGATGCTCCTGGCAACTGGACACCATCGCAGTCGACAAAAGAAACTCGACTCTAAACTTGTCTCGAAACTCCTCCCATGAGATTGCTGACTCCTCACGATCACCGAGGAATAAGAACCACCACTGCCTCACTGCTCCACGCAGCATCGTCACAACCAAGGACACCCAGTGTTCCTTCCGAGCACGAATCGAACTGAAGCCTATCTCGATCTCCTCCAACCAGTCTTCTGTGACTGCATCAGAAATGGATCCCTCATACTTCTGTAGACTCTGGCGCTAAAACTCTCGAAGTGTCTACCTCCAAGTGTCATCGTCGTCAACCTCTACTCGGCGGCGATCTGATGGAACAGCCTGATGGGCATCTTCTGCGCAACCTGACGAGGACGTCGACCTGGAGCCATACCTGCAAAATAACAACTGTTAGAGCTCCTAAGCCTGGAATATGGAAGACTCAACATTAATTAATTAATTTTTTTGTTTTATTTATTTTAGGTTACCTATCCCAAGGTCTACCCATTCAAACAAAAGCGCAAAGAATAATGATGCATGATCCTTTCCTAGGTCTCTACCCTGCAACCGGTATCACTTTGTTTAGTATCCATCGTAAGCTTAAAGGTCCGTGCAACAGATCATAGGGGGCCCTAAACGCCTATGTCTCTTCCGGTCTCCAGTGTTTACCCCACTTTCTAAACATGAATGACACTGTTGCCCTATCATCCCATGCATCCTCACCTGTGCCTAACTCCAAACTCCATCATATCCCTCAACCAGAGCCTCTGATACCACTCTGTCATGACCCCCTCCCCACAAAGTGTGCCCCTTCTGGGCCCGCAATGTGAGAAGGGAGATAATGACCCCCGAGTCCCGCCTCCAGTAGGCCCCGGGTTGGTGACTAGAACCGAGGGTATAATACACACACAAATGGGAGGCATTACCCTCTAAGAGAACACATGCAGAAGAGAGAGATAGAATAGACTCCAACCAACTCCAACTCATAACTGAAATATAAAAGAAACCCAAGTATATATATGAAATGTCATGCAAAATTACTACAACTGAAAGGGAAAACTAAAAGTACCCAAAAGAAAGTAAAACGGCAACGACCACAAGCCCGAACATCTCCTCCTCCAACCGCAAGCTAGTAGTAACCAGCTTGATCTCTAACCTGCTCCAAGTGACCTAAAAACAGTTTATAAATATATAGGGTGAGTACAATAGTATACTCTGTAGGATCCTCCCCATGCCTCTCATGAAAAAGTAAAGAAATCATGCTAAATCCCAGTGAACAACAAGTGAAACTAACTCGTTACCTAAACAGGTATACTAAGTTCTCAACCTCACCATGGCTACTCTCACCAAGTAACGCATACAAGAATATAGCATGTAGTAAAGAATATCAATGTTACCCCGCTACTACTTCCCCACTGGTTTTCCACTTTGCCCCAACGACATACGTCTTGTGCATCTCTCTCCAAGGATTGCCCACAGACACCTGGGCTAAGCTCCACAATCTGCACCTCGTGCACCACATAGGCTTGCCCGCAGACACCTGGGTGAAGCACCACACCGTCCTCACAACCAAAAGTAACCAGGTAGTTTCCGTTAGCCACCACAGCCCGCATAACATGTATCATACGTCGGGTATAATACCTCAAGCCATTACAGCCCATACTCCAAGTAAGGATCCTCAAGCCATCATAGCCTATACACATTACACCTATAGTAGTCCATAGGATACTATATCCAGAATATATGTGTGCGAATAACCACAAGCCATTACAGCCCTCTACACACATATATGGGGTAACTAACCGTTGTGCCTCATGGAACAAGTATCTACCAAGAGAAGAGAGCGGGGCCAAAGGGGGTAGTCAGCCATTCAACCTCCCATTAGAATGTTGGGGAAAACAACCCCCCAGGGCTCAAAATCCCCGGGGTGTCAGTTGACCTTACCGACAGGGTGGTGTAGCGTATAGAAACACAAAAAAAAATAGAATATACATAACTCACAACCACACTATTGGAATTACCTAGTCATAGGCACAACTGCAGCTAATGTCTCTCAGACTCCAGGCTGCTACTTCTAAGACTAGGCATCCTATAAGAACACAACTATTTGAAGAGCTTTATTACTCCATTCTCATTTTATCAGTTCCACTGTAAGTTAATTAATTCTTTAAACATTAATTAACCATGAACAATTTACCACATTAAACTAAATTGGCATCACATTCAAAAATTGCTCCTTTTTAGGATTCACATCACTATTAAATTCCAGTTTCTCCATCCCCGTGGATTATCACCATTTAAACAAACTTTCATTTCAGAATTACTTTTCCATAATCCCAGGCATTCTAGAAAAACATCATATGATACTAAAAACAAAGGGGCTCAACACGGAGAGTAGATATACTACCCATCGAGTCTTTGCCACCTATAGCAAGAGCATAGACCCATCCTCCATCGAGAGGCTAAACACGGAAAGCACATGGAATACCCCGCGTGTCTTCTCCTCCATCCGAAAGAGGGTAAGCAAGTCCCCATGCCTCCACATATCAAAACATCCATCCAGGCTCACATCAAATCACAAGCAGCAGGAAATCAAAGATCACAGAATGGGCTCACGGCCCTTTATCAAGGCATTCATACTTCATACAAGATGAGCACTCAGAGCTCCAAACCACAAGGCATTCAGCCTTACAAGAAAGCGGGTAACTCAGAACACTTTTGAAATTGTCGAACTAATAGTTCTTTAATCCATCTTGAATTAACAGATTCATTAACATGCCTCTTTATCTTGAGCCAATTATTTAACAAATAATTCCAGATTTACATTCTTTATCAATTTACATCATGAACGAGCAACTAATTAAAGAAAAAAACATAGATATCACTCTATCTAGGAAAACATAAGGCAAACCGTTATCACGGTACAAAGCAACAACATGCGATCAACCAATTCTTTTAATCCGGTTCAAGTATTTAATTAGGTCAATTTCATTGTGATCCAAAGGGTAAAATCATGCTAATTCTACTGTTGCACATAAAAAATTAGAGAAGCCTTGAATCCCCAACCTCGAAGAGTTCTTGACGTCCTTTATCCACACAACGGGCCACAATCCTTCTCTCACGACAACTGCATCCACCCGAGGATGCCACGGTAAGTCCCAACCAACCAAAACCCATTTGAACCATGGAGATTACATGGTAATATGTAAGGGAGAACAAGAGAAGGTGATCCCTGAAGGAAAGATGATAAAACATACCTTATATGGAAGAATGATGGACACATCTTGGTAGCATCAAACAGAGCAGAACTGATCTGAGTAACGTTTGATTGTGAAACTCCTACGGGAAGGGTTGAAAGGTTCTAGCGTCTTGCAGATGAGAACCAGGAGGAAGAACAACAAATAATGATATCTCGTTCCTTTTAAAAAAATTAGAGAGGCGACGGTTTAAGATCTGATTTATTCTCCATTAAAACAGATCGCATTAACCCACGCAGTTTGACCAAGTAAAAACATTCCGGCCTTAGGAATAATTAATATAGAATTTATGGCCTTTGAATCGGCCTTAAAGTCCTTAAAATAAGGTTTTAATAGTATTTTACGTCAAAGAAAACGTCAAATTTGCGAAGCTGGAAACACTGTTCACCTACTCAAAAATTTGGCAAAGTATGGAATCGGTAGCTCTTATGAAGTCTGGAAACACTGTTCATTCGTGAAATTTGGCAAATGATGGAATCGGTAGCTCTTAGGATTCTGGAAACACTGTACAAGTCTACCGATAGAAGTCCACCGATAGAACCTCACCGATAGAAACATTGTTCAAGTCTACCGATAGAAGTCCACCGATAGAACCTCACCGATAGAAACACTGTTCAAGTCTACCGATAGAAGTCCACTGATAGAACCTCACCGATAGAAACACTGTTTAAGTCTACCGATAGAAGTCCACCGATAGAACCTCACCGATAGAAACATTGTTCAAGTCTACCGATAGAAGTCCACCGATAGAACCTCACCGATAGAAACACTGTTCACTGAACCTCACCGATAGAAACACTGTTCACCTACCGATACTGTTCATAAAACTGGAAACACTGTTCACAGAACTAGAAATTGGCAGTGTTAGCCGAGCTACCGGTAGACAGCAGCTATCGGTAGACCGAGCTATCGGTAGACCGAGCTACCGGTAGGCAGCAGCTACCGGTAGACCGAGCTACCGGTAGGCAGCAGCTACCGGTAGACCGAGCTACCGGTAGGGAGCGGCTGGGGGATAAGTCACCTTGACCTCCCAGAACACCTCCAACACCAACATTTCACAAAGTAAGGGACCAGAGTGGTCCGGGCCATTACATTTAATATGATATAAATATCATATATATTCATTATATATTTTTTAAATTTTTCCATAAAATTAAGAGATATAAAATGAATTACATCGTTCATGTAGGTGGTAGGAGATACATACACAAGAAATATTTTTCCATTTTCTCGATAGATTGAAATAAATAAAGAATAATTATATATTAACTTTCAAGAATATTTTTTATGTCTCATATATAACATATGTTAATTAAAATTATTATTTTTACCTTCCATGTAATGTTTGAGTCAATCAAATCGCTTCTCCAAGAAGTACTCCGCAGAACATGAGGGCGACATTATCATATTCCCAATGAAGGGAAATTGTGATGGTATATGTGGTATAATAATTTTATAGGTATAATAATATCATAGATATCACATTTATAAATTTAATCAATCATTATATATGTCCTTGAGAGGTGGTGATAAGAAATGATTATCATCTCTTCGCATGGTGGTAGTTCGTCATTCACATGAATGATAATTTTGTATCCCATGTGATAGAAGATGAGATGGTTGTAGGTCATAAAAATAAAATAAAAATTATAATCATATTTGATATAGATATTTTATTAGTTAATTATGGGATAATAATAAATGAATGATGTTCAGGATTAAATAAATTAAAATGATTAGTTAGGGTTGTTTCCTCTTCTTGTGAAGAAATCATTTTGTTTTCCCAAAAAAGATTATTTTCTTGTATTTATTAAAAAAATAAGGCTTATATGGTTATATTAGTTAATTAAGAATTTTTTTTTGGTATTTCTTGGTTTTCCAATTGTTTTAGAGTTTCAAGAGTGGAGGATAAGGGTTGGGTTTTTATAAGTGAGGTGAGTGGCACACCAATTATTTTAAAAAATAAAAATGTTTTATCACATTTTTTACAAGACACAAGTATAGAAATTGGGAAATTATTGAACCTATATGAGATAAGTTGGAAATATGTATATCTAATGGGTGTAGGAAATGTTTTTTTGTCATTTTTACCACTGTTTATTTTTTAACAATCTTCTAAATTCCTGTTTTTCTTAACCACGGTAAATAACTTTTATATTTTACTATTCATTATAGTATAATAATTAAGTTAACCTAATAAAAAACACAAATTATTCTTATTCAAAATAATTAATCTCTTATTTCAAATTGAATTCCCGGAATTGGAAAAATTTAATATAAATTTATTCCCACGGACGCGATGAAGAAACATTTCTTAATATAGAAGATGTCCAAAAGTTTGAAATGGTTTTATATTAAAAATCAATAAGAAATTAATTCCATTGACTAAAATAGGAGTAACAGATAAATAATTGAAATAATTATAATTTTAAAATAATATTAAATAAATTTTTATGTTATTTATTATTTTAATAGAGTTATAAATTTTTAATACAAATAATTATTTTTCAATATTCATCTAAAAATTTATCTACATAGAAAATTATCAAATAATTATCAATATAAATAATTTTCATGATTATTTAGAAATGTTAATCACATTTAATAAAATAATTTTTTAACATGTGGAAAAATAATTTAAATATAACCAGGAAAAAGGTGATTATAATGATTTTTAAATTACAATTTTTAAGAATAAAATTTGTTTTATTATTATCTATTTTCTATAAAAACACGAGATAAATGATAATCATTTAATTTAATATATAATAAAAAAATTTAATTTTTATCATGTACTAACATTTATTTATTAAATTTTATTGGGATAAAACAAGTTTTGGTGCAAAAAATAGTATTTTAGAAACAGATTTTCTATATTTTGAAATGATTATTATTTTCAATTCTAATTAGTTGGTCACCAAGGATATAATTTTATATACACATGTAAATGAATAGATTGGAAATGGAGAACCTTCCTGTTATGTTCCATAATGCATATGGGATGATCCTCAAAGGACTCATCTTTCTAAATCTCAACTTCATTAGGTCGAAAGGTGTGACAATGATTTGAAAATTATATCACAACTGAGTAATGTGGAAGACATCATGCATGGGTCAGTACCTATAGGGCCAATGAAACTGATAAGAAACTGATCCAAACTTTTCTAGAATCTCAAATGTCCTGACATATCTCTATGAAAGATTACCATGTCTCGCGATCATCTTGTTCCCCAGCATTGGTGAAACATTTTGGAAAACTTGATCTTCAACCTAGAACTCCATAGGTCTTCTACATAAATCATCATCAGATTTCTTATCAGACATCATATTATCCATTCTATTCCTACTGAACTAGAACTTCTCAAAAGACTCATGCGCAAGATGTTGTCCCAATAAAGTTGCCTTACCCGCCTTTAGCCAGAACAGGGGTGATCGACACAACCTACCGTACAAATCCTCATAAGGTTCAATATCTATAGTCTCTTGGAACTGTTATCATAGAAAAATTCATCTAAGGGAATAATATTCTACCAAGAACCCCCAATTTACATGATGCATGCACGTAGCATTTATTTCCGTACTAGTATCATACGATCTGACTGGACATCAGTCCTAGGGTGGTATGGTATGCTCAGAAGAAACTATGTACCCAGTGCCATCTGTAAACACTGCATAAAATGAGACGTAAATCAGTAGTCCCTATCTGAAATGATTGAACAGTTTACCCCATGATATTATACCACCGCATTAATATAAATCTTCCCAATCTCATCAACACTAATGGTCACCCTGATCGTTAATAAGTGAGAAACCTTCGCAAGTCTGTCAAAAACCACCCACACAACATCGTTACCTCTGGGTGACCCTGGTAAACCAGCCACAAAATCCATCATGGAAACATCCCATTTACACTCCTTAATATGTAACTATGGTAAAATATCGTCTAGACACTAATGTTTCTCCTTCACCTGTTGACAGGTGGAAGACCTTATAACAAAACCAGCCACCTCTATCTTTAAACCTGACCACCACTACTAACGGTGCAATTCATGATACATATTAGTAACTCCAGGATGTACTACCCAAGAAGAAGCATGAAATTATCGCATCAACTCCTCATGTATATCCATTGCCACCTAGACATGTCCATGGATCAACAATATTTCATCATCACCTACCATCCAACCAGGAGGTGGATCCTCTCTTTCTAAACTGTCCCTTAGGACTAGGCCATTAGAATATGACAGTTGACTCATCCTCACTCAATCCATGAGAGTAAAATTCACCAATAAAGAAGAAATGAGTTTTTTCCCTTATATTTTTTGCACCTCCAAGTGAATTACATAGAAAAACTCCATAAGCCGCCACTCGCTACTAGCATCCTACGTTGCCTTCATCTGAATCCTCCTGATCAATGAATCAACCACTACATTTCCTTTTCTAGGCATATTGGAATGTTCGATGTCAAAAGACTGAAGGTATTACACACATCTTCACTACCTCATATTTAGATCCAACTGAGTCAAGATACACTTGAGACTTTTATGATCTATGTACACCACGAAAATCTCCCCCAATAAGAAATGTCTCCAACATCGTAAGGCATGGACAACTGTGGCTAACTTGAGATTTTGTTTGAGATAGTTCATCTCATGTGGCCTCAACTTCTAAGGCACATATGTAAAAAACCCGATTCCACAATATAATCACTACTCCCAACTCGATATCGGATGTGTCTCGTTACACAATATAACCTTTTCCTGAATCTAGAAAAATCATTCTTGGTGATGATATTAATCTCCATTTTAGCCCTTATCGATCTGGGTCGGCCCGAACTGAACTGACCAAATGGGCCTCTCCCATTGGAATACGGGCCACTAATCTAGGCGGTCAAGCCCATGAGGCCGCCAGATCTACCTGGTTTTCCTCGCTCATCCCGCTGAATGTTGGGAATCTCCTACAACACACAACTCGGTCGTGTGCTCCCAGTCAACATGACTACCACGTTCAATGTGGATGGAACCACCTCCCAACCCCTAGTCCTAGTTCCCAGTTTTTGTGGGGTTCTTCCCCAATGTGGATTCAGAGCCGCATCCCATATTAGCCACCACAGTGACCTCCTACCACTACTACTGCCCAATGCCCGGGGCTTACACCTCATCTGGCTCCTCCTCCGGTGCGGTCATGCTGGACTGCAACTGTGTGACCCTCTAAAATATGGGCTTCTGTTGCACCATGAAATTTCCTCACCACCTACCACGCTACTGGTTTCCCACCATTCATTGTGACCTCCACCGTGAGTCGTTTCCTGTATAATGAGTTCTCGTAGCACCTCTACTTTCCTATCACAAATCACAATTATCGGTCATGGATCATTGCACTGTAGATCATGGGTTGAACGATTGATCATTCATATAGGGTTTCAAAGGGACAATAATGCACGATGGACATGATAAATTTAGGGCTGATAGAGTGATTACATGAACTCCCAATGAATGTATCATGGACTTTTTCATTCTGACTTGATCAATTCATGTAAGAGAGATCAAGAAGAAACCTACAGAAGAATAATCACCAGGATCTATTCCCTATATCCCACATTAATTATCCCTTACAAAATAATGATTGAACTGTGGATCAACCTATTTGTGGGTTGATCCACAATCATCGTATGATTATATGAAGTGAAAAATAAAATCACAAAGTGATCAACAACCTACCTCGATGATTTTATCAGTCATTTAAGAAGAATAGAGGTTTGTGTGATCATCGATCCTCAATCTATAGACATTTTTCGTTGGGAGATATTTTATTTCCTCTTGACTTAGAATAATTGTAGGGTTATGGCGTTAACCCTAAATTCCTATAACATTACTTCTTAAAAAATATATTACCACTATTTCAACACGTATTGTTCAAATAATATATTTTTACTAAATATTTTATTGATGATCATGTCCAAAAACTAATATTCACCCTTAACCGCACTAGTCGAGGTTAGGCCCACCTATGAAAAACACCCCTATTGAGGTGAGACCCAAAGGAACACATGATATCCATCATCGAACTAAAAAGTCCTCCACCACCTGTGAGAATATGAATTATTATAGCTTTGTGTAGTTTTCATATTCTACTATTTTATCTATACCATATCGATGGTAGACTATACCAATTCTAGACCCATGACTATTGACTCTCCTAGTACAACTAAGTATTGTGGTTACTTGCACGGTCGTCTCTACATTTGATCGACTTGTGCAATAGTAGTGGTGGGGTGGTAGCTATTGTTATATTAAAACTCCACCATAGGAAGGTGGTCCCCCAACTACAACCAAAGTTGAGGATGCAAGTACATACCATGTTCTCTTGAACCTGGATGGTCCTCTCCGTATGTCCATCCATCTAGGGAGAAAACACCTTCCTCAAGGACAAATGAGTCTCAAACGCCTCTTGCAATCCCTTCCACACCCGACATGAAAAGAGAGAATCAACATATGAGATGATCATTGTTGGAACTCCATGAATCTGAACTATATCATATAGGTTGAGGAATCCCAAATTCTATATTGAGCTCTATTCAAGGATCAGTAGGATGTGGTACAACTTGGTGAGTCAGTCAATGTTCACTGAGATGGTATCATGTCCCCTAGATGTGTGTGGTAAACCTGCCATGAAGTACTTAGATATCCTATCCCACTTCCACTCTGGAAGAATAAATGGAACTACTGTGAACCCTCTGTGGAGAATGAAGTGCTCCTCACATTTCAAATATCCATCAGGGGCATACCCCATGGACATCTGAACATGTGTAGTATCATAGTTAGTATCTTTGTGATGTACCTCTTGGAATCACTGTAAGAGTGGAGGGGTAACCCTTATCGATATGAGAGAAGATGATTCATCTCTAATGAAATGGATATCTATAACGAACCTAATTTCTCTAATGCCACATTCAGTAGTTGTGATCTTGATCTCGGGATTAGAGAATCTAACACCACATTCCACTTCCCAGGAGTGTAGATTATATAGAATTCATAGTCTTAGAGGAACTCTAGGGTACTCCTCTACCTCATGTTCAAATCAATTTGATAGAAAATATAATTGAGACTCTTACAGTTAGAGTATATGGTAAACCGCTTACAAATCAGATAGTATCACCACATCTTCAATTTGAAGACTAAAACTGCCAACTCCAGATCATGGTTTGTGTAGTTATACTCATTTTTCCTCAACTAACATAAACCATAGGAAATTACTTATTGTACCTAAATCAGGAAAAAACTGTGATAGGTCTCTAATAAAACATAGAACCCCACTTACCTAACACCCTCCTCCTATAATCTCAAGATGAGAGTGATCTTCAACCTATGCCTCGTCTGATTAAAGCATTGTTGGCACTTCCTTATCCCCAAAAAATTATTCTTGTTACACGTAATGATCATCAAGGGTGCTGCCACCCTAAAATAGTTTGGTACAATCCTCTGATAGTACCCAGTCAAACCCATGATACACCGCACCACAGTAACACTCATGGGTGTCTCCCATTCAAGAACTACATCAATCTTCACCAGATCTAATGTAACTCCAGCAGAAAAATTGTTCTGTCTAAGAAATTTGACCTATCTTATCAGAAACTATCACTTTAAGTGATTCTCATAAAGATGGTTCTCTCAGAGTGTGTGTAGAAACATCCTCAAGTGTATTGTGTGCTCCTCCTCAGATGATAAGTACACCAAGATTTTATAATGAAGACCCTGAAGAACATGCCTATGTAATAATGAAAGATCTAGTTTATGATTTCCATGAAAATTTTTAAGGCGTTATTCACAAAAAAAAACATCACTATGTATTCATAGTGGTTGGAAAAATATTTTATGGCTTATTTTAGGATGTTTGTCTCTCTTAATTGATGTTTGTGGCAGCTATATCTGAGGTATATCTTTGAGAACCCCCTCGCACCCTTCAGCTGATTGAACAGGTCTTCAATCCTTCGTAGTGGACACTTGTTCGTCATGGTCACTTGGTTTAGAAGATGGAAGTACAAAAATAATATAAATAACTTGTTTTCCCCCATTGAAAACAAAACTATGGCTACCTATGGCAAAACACTAGGTCTCATGAATCCCTTTGTCGACATTTCCTCCAACTGTACCCTTAACTCATGAAGATTCGTTGGAGCCATCAGATTTAAAGGTAGGGAAATATGTGCTTTCCTAGTGTATAAATCAATGTATAAATCCACCTCCATATGAGGTTGTAATCCTAGAACAACTTAGGAAAAGACAACCTCATACTCTTCCACCACTGCAAGAAATTGGAGACTTGTCTCATCAACAACACCAAGTGTCATTCAAACCAACTGGTGTGGGATAGGTTGTACCCTCATACATGTGAGTCCATCATGAACATAATTTATTCTATTTTTTCTGGTAAAGAAAAACATGGTCCCATGTTTGTGGACACACCACACAATGCTCCTAAAATGGTCATCCTAGCCATAGACCATGGATAACTAGTCCAAACCAAGGATTATGTCGTAAGTCCTCGACGCTAACACCAAGAGATTCCAACTGAAACTCCCACCCCAAGAGTAAGGGAAAACTATCAGTACCAGTTTGTGATCATAGAATCATCCAACTTAAGAGTCTAATAGAGTAGGGATCGAGTCAATGGTTTAATAGAAATCTCCCTGGATCGAACAGGGTTTAAGGTGAGAAAAGAGTGATTGGAACCTATGTTCATCAAAACTACATATAGGGTGGAAAAGACACAGATCATAACTCTAATCATTTATGGGTCATTGGGGTTACAAGTCTCCATCTCCTAGATCTGGCCTCATCCATGTCCACTAGCTCCCTCAGCTCATGTTGGACCACCAAATAGGGGTGGAGGATATACCTCGAACCCCCGCCCACCTCATAGTACCCATCCAAATACTCTACCATGTTCACCACCTGGAGGACTACCCAGTTTTTATTTTCACCTCTACCTCATCGGTCCCTCAACAATATTATGATCGATAATACAACGTTTCAACCAATATCAAGATAGTTTTCCACAAACACTGCATTAGTAACCCAACATGTTATATAGATTAATCTGTCTGACCTGGGTGCTTCACACCATTGAACCCATGTCTAGAGGTCAACCCCTGAACTTTCTAATCTACATGGATCCCTGCATCATATGTCAGCTACCTGATGCTAAAGATTCATCTAGATGACACCATGTGGTATCTCTCACTTCTGGTACTTGTTCCACCAGAAATCTCTCTATGAGAAGATATCCCTATAGTACCCATGAATATGTCATAATGTTAAGGGATACCAGGTACAACCGGATCTATATTCATAAACGATGTTTGAAGGTACAGAATTTAAAGAACAATTCCTACACCATATCTATGGATTAGTAAGAAAGATCCATAAATTTCACTATGTACTATGCTATTGTATGGATTCCCTACTACATATGTATTAGCTCTAGTATATGAACTTGGAATAATTTCTCTAGGAAGAACTCCTCCCTGAATAGATTCTGAATATTTTTCAAAGTGGGGGTCATCTCCTCATGTTTCTAGATTACTATGCTTGCCCATCTCCCCACTGATCCCTGTAGATGAATCACTTCTAGGACTTCTACATGGTTGAGAGTCATCCTCATTATGAAGAAGAGATTTGTATCCGCCTCCAGCCAATCCACATCTTCTTGTGGGTTTTGATCACCCCTAAAACTAAGATGTTGTTAACTATGGAACACATTCAATGCACTAAGCTTGTGTGTATCCTCTACCAGTAAAACTGGTGGTAACTGCTTCTCTTCTATGGTTGTATCACTGGTACACTACCAGAGGAGATAACATTGGTACCGGTCCATGTATTGATGTGTTATCACTAGGCAGATCATCCCCATGATCATCCATTAGAATCCTAGTTGGCTGTCTATGTGGAGGCATCCTAAAATAAATCAAGATGTACCAGCATCAAAATAGTATACCTGGTGAGAAGACACTGAATGAATAAGGACATAAGATCACACTCTGTCATATTTTATGCTTGTACTATTATTTTCCTAGCATACATTTTTTTCTTGTACATAGTAGAAAAAAAATCATTGACCTATTGTATGGATACGTCAGCTGCCACCTCAACCCTAGATTCCCTATCCTAAAAGTTGTACTCAAAACACTTGAAAATATTACTCCAATCTAATAAAAGATACTTTGGGTTTGTTAGGTAGAATAGAAATCCGATATCATTCATTCATGACTGTTCCCCTATGACCTGTTCCATGACTTCCCCTAGCCCACATCCAATAGGCCAGGGGCTAGATACCAGCATCGAGTGGGAATATTCCGAAAATGGGTGTCATTTTCCAATGTACCACTACGCACATACCCATTTCCAATCCCAAAAGTGATGACCTGAAAACACTAAGTAAACAAGAATTCATACATCTAAGATACCATCAATAGAGTGAGAAAGTACAAAAACTGAAAAGTAAAGGGTCCCAGAATACAACCCCAATAAAAAGGGAGAGTACAATATCTTTAATATCATTCATAGATAACCTAACCTTAAGGTTGGGTAAAGAAAAAAATTGTTTGAAGTAATATAACACACCGCATTTGTAGGGCCTCTCTCTTAGCACCACCAAGCCCTGGTCCACCAAGGACTAAATTAATGTGTCAATTATCTGCACATGACATGACATAAGCTGGAATAGACCATGTAGGGGTGTGTAAAATAATAATTGGATAGGAACCCAAAACAAGAAAGGCACACCACGGATAATTAAAATATGTACAAGATAAACGAAACACACAATGTATACTAAAAAGAAAACACACAAAGTACACCACAAAGGAAACACATGAAGTACAATCAATATAGTCAGCTCACACAGGTACATGTCTAATGAATGGGGAGAAGGATTTCCTGTTGTAGTCCATAGATCACTCATTATCAGTGACACTAGATGTTCTTGTGGTGCACGGAGCGTTGATGTCGTATGGAGCATTGAGAGAGCATGAATCATCGATGGCTTATATAGTGTCGATGGCTCATGAAGCGTCAGTGGTGCATGGAGTGTTGGTAGCGCTCAAAGTAGTGATGGTGTCTGGGACGTTGATGGAGCAAGGAGTGTCTATGGTGCACTGAGCATTGATGGAACATGTAGTGTCAATGTAAAATGAAGTTTTTATGGGTCATTATACCCCCAACACTCATAGTCACCAATATCACATAGTCATATCTAGCTGTAGGATTATGCTCATAGTACACTTGTTCTGTTAGAACCAACAACTCAAGAAACTAGGTCATAAACCAACTTTTAAAAAAATGAATTATTTTATCTCAGAAGAACTACCACATTTCAAGGCTATCAACACCACAAATAGATCGTCAAACTAATAAATGTATTTAATGATTCAGTCAACATACTAAAAAGGGGTTGGTCCGGTCTATGGTTGACCCAACCTGGTCCACCTGACCCGACCCAACCTGGTCGGTCTGCTCCAGCCCAAACCTGACTGACCTATTGGACCACGAACCTTTGGGCTACCAACATGACTCTATTTTCCAGGCTCATACCTCCCATTTCAAGATAGATATATCGGTGCGTGGATCAAGCACGTGTTCTCAGTCAACATGGCCTCCGCATTCAACGCAGATGACTTCGCATCACAACCCCATGATCTTATGGCCATGCTACTATGATGACATCCTCAAACGCGGCCTCTGAACCTCATCCCGCCACTACCGATGCAGCAACCTCTAGTCGTGGCTCCAGTTTTCAGCCAATAGATTATTCCATGGTGGTCTCCTCATTATGAGTGGTCCTATTGGACCGCGACTATGAACTCCACATGAACCCTTCCTACCGCTTGGACACATGCTTCCATCACCTCTCGACCACCCTTTCAGAATCCCAATATTCATCACACCCTCCACAGTGAGCCACTTCCTACCTACTACGCTCTGGTCACACATCTGCAATACTATCTCAAATCATGACCTTCGGTCTTGAATCATTGTGAAATGGATCATGGGTGCAATTATTGATCGTTTGAGTAGGGTTTCAAATAGAAATAATGCATTAAGAACACGATAGATTTAGGTATGAGATATTGAGAACATGTACACACAATGAATGATATTGGACTTTTTCATTCTTCCTTGATATGATCATTTTAATAGGATCATGAATAATCCTAAAATAGAATATTCCCCAAGATCTATTCTCTCTAATTTTGTAATAATTATCCCTTCATCAGTAATGATAGAACCACAGATCATCATGTTCGTGGGTTGGTCTATTCATCATTGGATTTGAAAAAGGGTAAAATCAAAATGATATCAACACCTTAACATGATGATTGGATTAGTTATTGACAAAGAACGGTGGTCTGTGTCATCGTCGATGATGATCAACTGATGATCGTCATCAGGGGAGAACTTTCTTCTCCTTGCCTCAGGGGAAATGCAATATTATGGAGATAAACCTAAATTCCTCTAATATGGATTATAAAGAAAATAGAATGTCATTGTGTCAACACAAAACGTCCAAATAAAATATTTTTTAAAATATTTTAATGAATTTACCATCCAAAAACATACTTTAACCATCGACCCAAAATTGTTGAGGTTATGCCCCGCCTAAGGAAAACACCCCCTTACAAACTCAATGGTGGTCTCTGATTTCTAATCTATGTTACTGTTTCTGAGTTTTTAGGATTTCAAAACAAAATAATTTTTATTTAATTATTTTATTTACAGTTACTCTCATGGTGACTTTTTCTATAGATGACTCACACTCACCAATGTTTCGTCACACATAGGGTAAAGCCCTAGTAATGAGATCAATAGTGACATGTGTTTTCTTTTTTGGACACTTGTTTACATGTTATTTCTCTTTTTCCAAAAATTCATGTGTGCTTGCTATAAAAACATAACATTTTTCAAATAATCATTCCAGACACCCCAAGCATTTGAATCACACAACGTCTCAACCTCAAGTCTCAAAATTTTCACAAAAAGTATCTAAAATATTATAAGAAAATATGAGTCCTTAAAATAAATGGTACCATTTATACATCTACAAATATTATATTAAACATACATTGCTTCTTTTTATAATGTAGATATATGATAACATCATTTATGGAAATGTTGAATACCACCTCCTCGAAGTGATGTGATTCATTCACACATTAAATTGAATATATTAAAGATTATTTTAGTTAAAATATATGATATTCCTTAAATATTAATTCTTAATTTAATGATTTTATATATATAAACATATTTATATACATTTCAATTACTTTCTATCGTTCAATATGCCAGGAAAATGTTAATAGTGTCCATTCGAACGTACAACCTACTGTCTCCTTGAAATATTTTTTATTTTTATTTATTGATTGTTATTAAAAATTCTATATTGAATATATATGATATTTATATCATGTTTTATATTCTATAAATTATTATGTCCTGATAATCAATAATAACAGGTCAAAACATGTATGATTTAAACAGAAGATATCACCTGAAACATAACTTAAACAAAGAAATAAAAATAAACTGATGATATAACATCTGAAGTAAATTATATATGGTATTATAAATATGAATATTTTTATTTTATAGATCAATAATAACTTTATAGTTATTTAATTGTAGTTTTTTAGGAGTATTAATTGAGTCAAGACATAAGGGAAGTTAATTTTATCTCACGTTTTGTTTTCGTGAGATATATACCTTATTCACCACTCATTTATTCCGTGTTTTATACATAATTCTCATGGTTGTATTCTATGAATTTCAATCATTAATGTTTTGGTATTTACATATCCATTTGGTGATCTCTATTTCAAGGGGTTTTACAGTTTGAAAGTTACCAAATGATTTTGGTAGTTTTGTTACAATTTCCCTTCATAGAGACAAATGTTTTGTTATGAACCTATGTTCCATTATGAGCTGTATCTACTTCCATTTGACATGTTATATCAATAATATAATTAATCATTTGATATTTTAATCATTTTTAATGTTATTATTTCATTTTGATTCTGATACAAATGTTTTAAGATGGTATGGGGCACTTTGAAATGTTTGATGATTATTTTCACCAGGAAATATTTTTTAATGATATATTAAGTTAATTTTTACAAAAAATGATTCTAAAGAAATTTATTTTGATTTAATTTTTTTAAAATCTTAAATTAAATTCTTTAAATTCTATTTTCGTAGAAAAAAGAATTCTATAATATTTTATATTATATAATAATTTCAAATTAAAATGGTAATTTTTACAATCTCATTATTTTCCAAGATTGTATAGACATATGTATTTACTAGGGTATATTTGGATTCCATGTTTGTGTTTCATAAAATTTTTTCAATAAAATTTTTACTATTCTTATAAAATTGTTCCATGTCATTTTTACCAATGTATGCATTTTATTAAACATTTTTTAAATGAATCTTTCGTATTTTTCTTAATAAAGAACACTTTGAAATTTTCAGAAATTGTACGGGAAATTTTTTTTCTATTTTATAAGTCTTGAACATATATTTTCACTTTTAGGAAACATTAATTACTTGATTATTCCCTTACAGTATTACAAAGTTATTTTAAAAGAATTTATTTTCTTTTAAAATTTTGTGATATTCCTAGTAATGAAATTTTTTTCAAAGACAAAAAGATATTTTCCACAAGAAATTTTATCCATGTGATATCTCAGTATTATTTTCCATCTATGATCACATTATTTGATGTGACTTATTTTTTATCAGTTATATACTTCTATTTTTTGATTCTTAGTCTTTTAATGAATGGTTAATGTTCATGATGGAATGATATTTGTGAAACCCATTTCTTTTGTGTGGGTTATGTTATGATTACATGATTTTTAAGAAACCATTTTATTTTGATGGTTTATTTTATGACTATTGATTTATGTTCTTATGAGACACTTATATGTGATATCATTATGAGATAGATGGGACCTGTATCTCCCTCCAATTCATTGGGTAAAGATATATATCTCATGAGATACATATAAAGTACATCGTCCTACAAGATGGTAATGGGAATAGACCATGACTACCAAGATGGTCATTGGATTGATCCATGACTACCAAGATAATATGAGTGTGAACCCATTCTACTAATATGGAATCTCATGTGATCCCTTGACTAATATACAAATCATTCTTATATTATTGTTTTTCTACCCCAAATTTCATGTCACGTTACTATGTTTAGATTTCATTGATTAATTTTTTATTTCATTATGATTAATGTCTTATGAATTCCCAATAATTATGCAATGAATCATGTATATGGTATTTTGATATGAATTTTATGATATTCAACTATTATGCTCATGTTTTAATAGTTTTATGTTCTTATTATGCTAAAGATATTTTTTACCCTCACTAAGAATATGATATCACTATTTTTTATGCTTCCTTTCCCCAGGTTACAAGGAACAGTTTTATGTAGGAGTACTAAAAAGAATGATTTTTTGGGAAACATTAAAGTCTAATTGTTTTTTTCATGATTCCAATGAAACTAAACTAATATAGTCACTAGGAATGTGTTTCTATAATGTGTGATGTTTTCCACAAATTTTATGTAATTTCAATGTATGAAAAATTTTGGGTATAAATATTTTATATGAGATATGAGACCTAGTTCCAATACCTAATTTAGTAGTGGTTGATGTGTGTTTCTCTTTGGATCCTTAATGATATTCCATGTCATCTAAATGTAACATTAGTAGTATGAAGTTTTTGGGTATTGGCCATTTTATCAGAAATAATTTTTCCTATCCTTTCATTTGATTTGAAATCATATCTGTTATCAAAATTTGTATTGAGATGTGAATTACGAAATTTAGATATATTCCTATTTGATGACCTTGGTAAAAAATCAAGATGGGTGAAGATTACTATGTACTAGAGATGGTGGAACTTGGAAAACTGTTATTGCCTCCTGTAATGATACCTATGGAATATACTACAATTTTGGAACTATATTTTGATGCCTGGTTACAAGTGGATTTATTATAGTTAATTTAGTCAATATAGAGAGTTTCTTTACCTAGGTCTTCTATGGATACATTTTCGCAATAACTCTTATAGTGGTATCCACCTATTTTCTTAGTGTATAGTGGCCTACATTTTGATAAGACATGTTTATAAGGGATGTTATATTTTTTCCTTCTCGAAACACCTCTTAAAAAAGGATTAATATCTTAATGTATATTCATCATAGATATGCCAGGTGTTATTGGGATATTATTTCCCAGGAATACCATCATCAAGATATAGTTTGGTTGTACTTCCATACTACCTTATATAACTACATTTCTCCTCAAATGTTGATAGATGACCATTAAATATAGTACATGCATCTTGATAAGGGTTGTAGATTATGCATCTCACTTCACTGATCTGTAATGCTTATCACTAAATATTACTAGTGATGAGATATTTAGTGTGAGACAATTTTCATATATACTCATGTATGACATATGATCTCTGGTTCATGTTTTGTACATGTATAAAATATATCAAATATTAAAATAAACACGTATAACTAAGTGAATCTTAAGGGAAGTGGAAGGTGTGAGGGATGATTGTCCATTATTGAGCCTGGAATGTGGTTAATATTGTGGTTGGAAGCATCACATTGTGTATCCTCATTAAGGTAGTGGCAATTAGATAACTCACAATGATAGTTTTGTGATATTCCACCAATATTGGAATCTGGGTCATATAAATCCTCAATACAATATAGGCCTTGTTGAGTGTAGAGATTAAGGAAGAATAGCCCATATTTGTTGCTTTTGTAGATTCTTTCTTTCAGTGCATAGTTGAGGAGGATCTAAACATATTCTATCATCAAGAGTGGGATCTATAGATATAAATAATGAGGATGTTGTATTAATACCATTTTTTAGTCATTGGATGTGGACTTGGTCATGGATTCTTGATATAGGATACACAATACCTGTAAAAAAGGAATACTAAGTGTATTCAGGTTGTATCTTTGGGACGCAGATTGAGTATGTTACAAACTATGCATCGAACTATTGAGGAGAAAAGTGTTGAGATTTATACCCTACATAATA
Source organism: Viscum album (assembly GCA_963277665.1). Classification (NCBI taxonomy): domain Eukaryota; kingdom Viridiplantae; phylum Streptophyta; class Magnoliopsida; order Santalales; family Viscaceae; genus Viscum; species Viscum album. Next base: position 259,760,611 of record OY728164.1, on the reverse strand, counting down.
TGATTTTAGTTTCCTCCATATTAGTAACTCCCATATTTGATAAATTATATATGCATCAATTCATATCTAAAGTAGTTATTGGATGTATTAGTCTAGTGATTAATTATTTTTGGAAAAAATGACTCACGATACCCCTTTGGGAAGTTACATACAGTGTTTATTCAAATGTAAGGAATTATCTCTTTAGTTTTGATTTTATCATATCATGTGTATCCTTTACATCCTATAGATAATAGGATGTGAAATAATTTTTAGGATAGGATAATAGTTTTCTTTCATGCTCATATCCAATTTCATCAATTAATGGTTAATTTCATTAAAATTGAGGGTTCTAACTCTCTTACCAATGGAGAATGGTACATAAAAAATTATCAACCAATATATAAGAATCATGGGGTGGGAGATGTGATGAACTATATTTATAGTCACTTTTGAAATGATGAGGGAGATATTTATATAAAGTTTCATATAGTGGTGGATTGTTACAAGGATGTGTCTCTTAATGAATTTTCTAGGATACAAAAAGGTAGAGGGTAATATTATACAACTTATCTTGTTGCAGGATAAAAAAAATTATTTATTCAACCACAACTAATATATCTACTGATCATTATGAACTCAAGAGACCACTAGAGAACCAATAATCTATAGGGTTAATCTGAACTAGTACATCTTGTTTAGTTTCACCCTTAAATATTCATAATAAGGTGTATGGAACCCTCAAACTCTGGGTGGATTTTCGGTAATAGGATTAGCTTATAGTTAAGGAATGATAACCATTACCTTATATGAAAAGCAACTTTTACTAAATATGAGGATCTCTTGTTTTCTCAAAAATTAAATTTAATTTTAGATGTCATCATTTATAGTTAAATACATAGACATAACATGTAAAACATTCTATATAAGATGAGGATTATAAAAGTATGTGGTAATTTCATTCAGTCTCATGAACACATTGATATTTTTCACTACTCAGATGAATAAGTGTTTTCACTTAAACCTGAATTATTTTATTATGGTTCTTTTAAATTATATCATGTTTTATTCTCATAAACCAAGTGATCATTCCAAACATGATGACATAAAATTGAGTAAAATTATAGAGAATAATATTTATTCCAAGATCACAAAATTCCACATTTAATTTTATATTTTTTACTTCTTAGGTCACATTGTGATAAAACATAAGGTATCATCGGGTATATAGGTACTGAGAGATGTATTTTATTTGGATATTCCCAGAATATTTCTGATTCCCATAGTTTCATGTGGTTAGATGAATATTATATGCATTTTAGCATGGATTTTTCATTCATGGAATCACCTATTATGGGATTGTCCGTGAGGGGAAAACAATTTATAATATAATGGTTATAAAAAGGAACTTTGGGAATTGAAAGGAATAATTACCTCAGTGTTAATAGTAACGTTACATAATCCTAGAAAGGGAGAAATATTTTATTTTGATGCATCATCCATTATTCGGGTGGATGTTCTAATTAAAGATGATCAATTCATGGTATATGAGTCTCTCTAGTTGAGGCCTCATGAGATTAATTACCTAATTCATAACCTTGATCTTGTTTTATTTGTTCATTACTTTCATTTTTTGATGTGTTACCTATTAATAGAATGGTTATTTTTAAACCCAAACCGTAAAATCATTAGATACATATTCACATAGTGTCATTTGAATCACATAAAGCTATTATTGGTCGAATACATACTGTCTTTCAATTTTGATATTTCTTATATAGCTAGAATATTAAATAAATCGATAGAGGATTTGAACAAGAATACTCAGACAAAAATGGTTCTGAAAGCTAGTAGTTAGTGGAAGTGATTTTCATTGTTTTCTATGATGCATTCAGTGGAACAGAACTATTATGGGGATCCTATACATGCATTTTTACTAGATACCACTTCACTAAGAGATTGTTTAAAGATGAGGTAACTTTCAAAACCCATGGGCTTATTCCTGTGAGAGAGTGTTTCAGGTAATGACAGATTTCCTATTTTTAATATTGATGAGGGTGATATCATAAACATTAGTGGATGTGACTAGGTTCTGGAATACAATTGGGAGGAGTTTATTTGATAATCTCATGCACATACTTGTCCACTATATCCTGATATTAAGAATATGTATTAAGACTAAATCTCCCACTATTGGTGGCCTAATATGAAAAAGTGAATAGCGGGGTTTGTCGCTCAGTGTTCCACCTATATTTAAGTGAAGGTGGAGCAACATGTACATGCAATACTTATATAAAATGTATCCATTCTAGAATTGGGATGGGATGAAATTACCAAGGATTATTAATGTTCTTTCAAATGACCCAACCTAAATTGATGCAACATTACTCATAATTGAAACATTGATGATGGTTTTCCACTTATTTTATATTCAATATACATTTTGAGTGCATAATATAGGAAGGTAATATTATAGGTTTAACATAAGAAAAAAATAATTACATGTACCATTATATCATAAAGGGATTCTCATTTTACAACATTTTTCAAGAAGATATTGTTGAAGGCTCTTGGTTCATAGGTTCTTCTGAGACCATATTAACTCCCTTTGACTAATGTTAAATCTAATCATACAATATTGATGTTAGAGGAAATAATATTTCTGAGAATCTTTGATTATTGTGGTTCTTGTGAGAAATTTATATCTATTTCTTTATTTTTCAAAAGATAAAATCTTACAAGATACTATATATATGGATCCTTATGAGGCCCTATACAGAAATATATTTCTTTCACTCATATGTTGGTATGATGTGAGAGAGGTAGTACTGTGGGGACCTTATATGATTCATGTAACCTCAATTTAGGTAAAAAAAATATTAGGTAGTTGTTAGCTACAACTCAGTTTAGCAATATATATGAAGTCAATTTATGATACATACCATTGGAGTTTCAGGCTAGAGGTTGAGCTTCAATGAATGTTATTTCTAGTCCCGGTCATCAATGGTTTAGGAGGTAGGGTAAGCTATCACATCAATTAATTGTACATTTATATATTTTGGAGAGGGTTAGATTATTGAATTATCAAATAGCACTCCAACGAATATATAATGGTATGTGGGATATTTTTTATGTTTCCTGGTTATGTAAATATCATTCAAAACTATCTCATATCCTTCAATATGATAAGGATGAGTTGAATGTTGATACTTATTTTGTCAGTTATCCTTTAAGTGTAATTGATATGATAATGATGGATCATTTAGAAAGGATATATCCTCTATTATTGGTGTTATTTAATTATATTCATGTATACGATAAGTCATGAGAGTGAGAGACCGACATACATACTCATTTGATAGGATTATTTTCAGATGCTGATCAACCAACATGATAAGGGAAACATGGGGATGAAATTAATTATATAGGGGATCTTATTAGATAGTGGTTTTTATGATGAGGTATAAATCCTTTAAATTTAGGTTTAAATCATTCATTCCATTGTAACGAAATTTTATAAGGGATAATGGGAGTATTTGGGAGTATATGGGGCTTCCTTAGAGCACAGAGTTTGAGTTTTTTAATGAAATTGGTGTGTCACTAGTATAAACCTAGATGGTGATAAATTTTTACCTCAACCATGGAGGATATTTTTAGTTCTACATGGATATTTTAACTATTCATGTTAGGCATCACATCCAAGATAAAACATACAGACATGTTGCAGAGGGTAATCACATGGAGTGTGAATAATTAATCAAAATCTATGAAAATCATACTTGGGATGTTCAATATAGATAGTTTTGGTGTATGTTTGGTACATGACTTGGAAACATATGTAGACAAAGCTTGAAACCCATTAAAAGTGTGAAATTATAATATTTATGTCCCTGCATTTAGTCATTATTCTTCCCTTTTGTGATCTCTCCCTTTACCTCAAGCAAGAAGTTAAGCCTCCTTATTCAAAAAATTTCATTATCACTCACCAATCATCACATTGGATATCCATAGATAATCTCTTTAATACCATTATATCATCTCTTCTTTTCATTCACTGTATGGAATACTAAATACTTGTTGGATACTATTCCCTATTTTGGGGGAGTCTATTTATTTCACTAATTTCATCAATCCTATCCCAACTATAATGATCATTTTTAATGATGACTTGACTACTGATATAATAAACTATTTATAAAACTTAACGAAACAAATTTGGGTTTTGAAAATTCTCCATTCTTTCAGGCCCCATAATTTTTCATTTTTTATATCTAAAATATAATCATTCATATAATCAATTTTTATATCATATTATACAAACAACCATATACCCTTTCCATTTTATAATGTTGAATACCATGAATTTTAACACCCATTTTTGTATGGTTATCATATACCCTTGACACTTAATAAATTATAATAAGACCAAACTACCTCCTAAGTGGGTTAGGATTGTATATTATTATAAATATGAATGGACTTATTAAATATTGAAATGATAAATGTGAATTAATGGGACTAAATAGAGAATTAAATTAATTGGAAAATATATCTTGGATTATGATAAAAGATAACATGGAATTTTTAATTTTCATTTTGGTTATAGAGTAAAGGATTTCTTTTTCATAGTAACATGGTGAAGGAATGTGTTAAACATTATGATTTTTGCTCCACTGACATGAGAAGTCAGGGAGGTGGCTCCTTGTCATTTATCTAGATAGTGTAAATGATGTATCATTATCCCTTATAAAGTATATTTAATAATATATTTCACATCATTGATTGAGATATAATGATAATGATATTTTATATTCCTTTTTAAATGTTATGGTTTATACCATTCTATGAATATGAAACCTCTATGGAATTATATGTGGATTCCAAGGTTATATGACCTGAATAATCTATTTAATTTTGATATATATATATATATATATATATTCATCTACATATTACACATGTATCTTGAAACCTATTTAGAGATATTCTAATTTAGGTTGAAGCTGGTTGTGTTGTTCTGGTATCTTATGAGGAACCTAGGATGACATGGGTTATTTATTTATTATTATTAGTTATTATACATGAACACTACTCATTTATATTAATAGATATAATATTATAAAGAATCATTGGTGGTTTATGACCAATTTCTACTCACACACTACTCAAGTCATCGATTGTTACCCCGTCAGTCTTCATGATTATAGGTAGAGATGTGGTGAAGCTCACTGATATCGATACGTGATTATCTATTACGATAAGATATTTGTAAAAAATGGATTATTGACTGCTTAGGTATTCTCATGAGATAGTTCTTTTTATTTTGGTTTATTCTACTGTACATGTATTGTATTGTACGCAAGATTCCATTTTGATTTTGTATATCATCATTATATAATCATTTTGAATGTGGTACAGGTTATTTCTTATGCCAATTATATCAAATTTATGATTCAATTCCACTAGTTTGTTTTATTTCCATTGTACATTATATTCATTCTTCTATTCTTTTATTTGTACACCATTATTTTTCTCCACTTTTAAAAATAGTGTGTTTTCCCCTAGAATACCATCATATACCCATGCTTCATGTTGGAAACCTTTGGTATTTCTGGAGGAATGCTTAATGTCATGTATCAAACTAGGTTCAATTACATAGAATTTAATTGGATATAAGAAAACATAGTAAAATTTTGAATTAGTGGAAGACATTATGGAATTTTATAGTGTGTTATTAATGATGTTCATAAGTATCATTCATGTTGATTGGAAATATGATAGATTCTATAAATATACAGATCCCTCCTCCTTCAACATCACCTGTTTCCAAGAACCCAATGGGAAACATAGATGACACCAAGATATTGTCTCTATACTTTAACGTGTACAATTTGATTCCCTAACCTTGTTTCATGGCCTAACACCTCTTACTACTATATGGAGGGTGATTTCTATTTCACACCTATGACATAGCACTATCCCCTAAAATGTGGGGCTATATTCTAGTACACCATTATGATTTTCTATCTCCCAAACATTGTGGTGACATTATTCCCAAAGAACAATATACAATAGTGGCCTATCCTATATTGTGGTGTCCGTTCAAGCTCACCATCGAAGCTATACATCCTTCTTTTTCTCCATGAAACCAAACAACTAGATGTTCTTTGAGAAAAACATGTGATTTTTCATTTGGATGACCTATTTTATGAAGTGGTTATAACATCTATTATTGTTGTCTTATAATTGATTATAAACCCATAACATGTTTATTTTATCAATTCTAGTAATCCTTGGACTGTATTTTTTGATTTTCATTGTGAATTTGACTTAGATATTGATTCCTCCAAAAAACATTGTCATGGATGTAAAAAACATGTGGTTAGAATTTAATTACTTCTTTGACTCTCATTTATAATTTTTTTTTCATATAATGGAATATGTGTGTGATTATTGGTTATCATGATTCTAAGATATTACATGTGGGTGTGTGTATCCAATGAGACCCATTGTGATATAGATTACACATGTTAAATTTGTGTATATTTTTTCGGTGTTATGTTTTGATCATATGACATTGTATATTCTATGTTATACTCATGATGATATGTTATGAATGCATGTGTGGTCACCTTGTATGTGTGTTACCAAGCCATGGAGATAATTAGTGGTATTTGGGATAGGTAGACTTCCAGGAAATATTTATCACCTAGAGGGGTAGTGTAGTGACTTGTGTTGATGGTGACAAGGGAACCTAGTCTATGGTGAATGTATATGGTATCCATGGTGTTATGTTATAGATGCACTAGATGTATCCTTGATTTGATAGGTGTTTTTAACCACGAGTTATCCATGTCTACGTGAGTAATTTATATTTTCAAAAAAAATGACATCTCATATGGTTCTCTTTATGAATAGATGACCCTAAATTTCATATTCACATGATAACATGAGGATGTCGTACTGGGGCTAGTTTTTTTACTACCGATTTCTTCCATTATCTTCTAGCATGGAGAAAAACATGGTATGGTATGAGGGTTAGGGAGGATTTTTATTCATATGATCTCTTGGTTTTTGATTGTGTGTTTATTCCCAATACACATATATTATTATTATAGAATTTACTTTTTATACATTATAAAAATGTGTTAATGAAGCTTCAGATGTTTCCAACCAAGTCTTGTAATCACATATTACACATGAATTTTAGTGAACTTATAGATTTCAAGAGATATGGGGAAAATTCAGAGGGACCTATGGTTGATTTCTAAGTAAAGGATAATGGAGATGGAGGTAAATGGTAATGGGTTCTTGAGGACCCATGGTTTTTCATCATTTATTTATATTTTATATTAACTCTGGAATCGAATTACAGTTTTGGAGATATATTTTTAATTGCATGTATACCATATTTGGTTTTCCATATATTAATCTTATTATTTATTATTTCTTATTATATATAACATGGTATGGTATTGTGGTTATAGTCTCCCCAATGATGAACTCAGACCCTCCATACACGTCAGGATCCTCTTGCATAAAGTGAAGAGTGCAAGAGGTAATATAGCACCATGATTTAACTTAGTGGTTTGTGTTGGGATGATGCAAAGTGGTAATCGAGAAACAAGATTTACTAACATTTCATTATCTATTCAAATTATTTTTCATAGGATATAAATGAGTTTGGTTGTTCATTAATTAATCAAGGAAACTATGGCAGTGCTTTTCCAATATTGTATAGTGGACTAGTAATTTTTTATAATGTTTAAAAATTATGGATTTCTAATACCATTGATTTAATTAAACATTTATAGTGTAATTGATATTGATATTTTATTTATGTGATTTCACATATGTTCTTGGATCCTAACTTGGAACATAGGAATATATTCCACATATATATACATATCTTTGAGTAACATAATAGTTCATTAATTGAATTCATTGATTTCTTCTATATTTTTGGGATAGTTTCTCTTCTGTGATATATATTTTTATATATTGTGTGATATATTTTTACATTTAGTAATTTTTTAGTGCCTATGTTGTTTTTAGCATATATGTGATGATTATGAATGAGGGGTAGGGGTGGAAACTTGAGTTAGTGATATGAGTGTTATACCATGGGCTAAAGAAATAATCATAAGAGATTTTCATGCGATCCCATAGACTTGATTGTAAATTTTTATGTTCCTAATGTTATTTTTTCAAAATAATGCCCACTTATATATACTTGGTGGGACCTACATCTAAGATCGATATTCTAGAGAATTTTATTGTACCTTATCCAGTGGTGTTGGAAGTGGTTCCATTATAACCACCCTTGTAATCCATGGAATTATATGCTAATGATTATGAACTCTATCTTCCATAAAACATTCATGAAATAGGTGGATCATAGGATGATGATGATTGGATAGAGACCATAGAGTATCTTTGACTTCATTGAGACACCATAGTATATGAAGGTGAAGCTGGTAGATTTCATGATGTAGGGACCCATAAAATGATATTGGATAGTTATAGGCCAGTTTGGATGACATGATAATCCAACCAGGGAGTCCATAAAGGGATTGTTTTTTGGATATTTATTCATTGAAACCATAAAGAAAAATCGACCATAGGTGTTCATGGAGTTACATTACGTCTAATTGATTGTATCATCATACTCCAGTCAATTTAATAAGATTATTCATTTCACATACAATTTATTTTTAATTAGGCTCATAATTGTAGTATTTTTGAAAGAAGACATTAAGAAAACCTTATAAATAAGGTATGGAACATTGACCAAGATTTGTACCAATATGTTCTGTGTAAATACATGTCTATTGGGAATATTTGGAATGAAGAATGATAAGTTGGTATTTTCCTACCCTTCACTACACATATAGGTGAACCATCTACTATGGCTATGAGTACCTCATTTGATGGAAGGAATAATAAGTATAGTGACTTACAATATACCAGTGGAAGGAATCTTTTGAAAATATCACATTCTTTAGTTATGCCTTTTGGTGACACAAAATTCATTAATTATGGGTAGTTTAGACTCTATATTATATTACGATCAACACCCTAAAGGCAGTGAAAACAATGTGGCAGAAAAATATGTCTCCAATAGTTTAGTTTCATATTTTTTACAATGAGGCAATGTTAACCATGAGAAATGAAACAATGGTTGAGTTATCATTCTCATCTGCAAACATATTCTAGTTATATATCTCACGAATAAGGTTTCATGGTCTATGTATGTTACGTCTATGATATGAATCGTAATCTAAAAGATAGTGGACTGGGTCCATCTATTGTAAGTGTTATGGTCTTTATCACCTCCTCCTTTTATACTTATTTTTGTTATACAAATACTTCACATTCCATTATATTTTCATAGGTAGGAATTTTATTTTTCTTACCAGTCATGTTTTCCTTATATATATTCTCCCAATATGCATAATTGGGAAAAATAGTGGATTATCTATATCAATGAAAATAGTGTCCTATAAGTTTCACTCAATATGGAAATCTATGGGAGTTTATTATTTTATAAATGACAAGCTTGAACATGATACAAAGAATCAATTGGCTAGCCAGTTCTGCTACTCGCATAGTCTTTTATCAAAGATTTGTTTTTTTCACATCACGAAAGAGAGAGAAGTTCTTGATTATTAAAGAGTGGGAACTCAGAGTATGTAGAGTTGGACTTGACATGAGTCATATTATATTGATTAGGGTATAAATGGAGTGATTTTATTTTTTAACAGGATTAGTGACAACACCCAGATCTTATCCACCAGTCATTAATCGATATCAATCTATATTTCCAAATAAATTGTTTTGAAACTATTATTGTATATGAGTTATCTCTGTGGTAAATCTCATTCAAGGTTTAGAAACCATTTTTTATACACCATATCATAGGGTTCAAAAATATATAAAGGCTATTAAGGTAATACTGGGTGACATGGAGTGGGATGGATTTATCATGTCGAGTACCTCCCCTTGGTGTACGTCTTTGTTATTCTCCATGAATGTGGAAAAAAATAATCAAATGTATATTTTTTACCAAAATCTAAAACAGATGATGATGATGAACTGATATCCTTTTTCATGGAATAATTATCTTTTCAATTATTTATAGAGATCCTATTGGTTATCCAAGATTGATCATCAATAGGTCTATCACTGGTTTCCAATAAGAGAGGAATACATTCTAATGATAACATGCCAATGAAAGTATAGTTTGAAAGGGTACATGGTGATGATTTTTGGACTAATTATCTTTTCATTAGTGTTCATGTAAGTCATGAAAAAGGTCACCCACCAATATATGGATGCATTCATCATAGTGTTCATTGATGATATCCTCGTATATTCACATATACCTTGAAGTATTCTAGGCACCTACTCAAAGTCTTATGTATTCTTTAAGAACATTGGATTTATTCTAAGGAGTCATAAAATTACAAATATAATTGAAATTTAATGTTTACAACACTAAAATTGAAATGAATGAAATTCTAGTGGTTAGAATAGTGTGAATAGGTTTTCTGTAAACTTAATAGAAGAAAAAAACAACTCTAATAACAAAAATCCATAATCCTAGGGTTGGTTATTTAATTTACTGTGACTCATCTGGTGTTATTATTAGAGCAGTTATGATGTAGAGATAGCATTTTGTATCATATGGGTCATGTAATATATGACCCCATGAGTGGAACTACCCTATACATGACATGGATTAAAAAGTTCTGGTCAACAATATGAATTATTAGTGACATTATATCTTGGGTGAGTGATTTTTTGACAAAATGGATCACAATAGAATTTTCTACATCTTCACACAGAGGAACATGAATCAGATATATAGGCATTGGGTTGAGTATATATAGATGTTTGACATTGGCATGACATATAGACTAGGAAATGGTAACATCATTTCTTATTATCTTATTTATAATACATGGGATGAGTAGAGTCTTGGTGAGTGACACTTGGAGTAGAAGTGGAATTTTATTGTCCTATTAGATTATTTTAGGATGATTATTAAAAGGATTGGGGATCTATAATTTTCACACCCTTGTTTATCATATCCTCTTGTGTCGATTGGGTGACGACCGGTTAGGAGTCCCACCCAAAATGAACTCTAATGAGAGAACATCATTCTGGTGGTGAATCGATGCCTAGATAGTCGATGGATGATGATGGGGTGATATTGGTACATGTGAAATTGGTCGTCCCTACATTATATAGATATGATCGTATGAGATATCACCATTCCTCAAGATGGTCAGTACATCCTGGTGTGACCATGATGTGTCATAACATTATATTCCATTTCATGTGTCTCGGTATAAATAGTGACATTGCAGGTTTTGTCTCTGTATGGCTTACATATTAGATGGTCAAGGCCAAGAACCAGTGACATAATGGTTGACTTCCGCAAATTCCAATTACCATATATAAATAGCTCATGCTTGAAATTTTGAATGGGGTACCCAGTACACTGAGGAGCTTTTAAGCAATATGGGTGATTGTTAATTAGTAGAAGAATGATTCCCACTATTACTAATACAAGATACATACTTAGTGGAAGAGTTTTAAATTTATATCTCCAAATGATAATATTCAATCATTGAGTTCCCTAGAAAATTTTATGAGATAGACATGGATATTTAACATTATAGTTTTGGTGGGGATTTCATAAATCCCAAGAGACACAACTAATATTGAGCATCACATACCATCATTTTATAGATGGATATTCCAAGTGGACTAGAAAAATATTATGGGATATTATTTTTACTTAAATCCTTAGTTTCATTAAATTATGTAATGATAATCTATCATTGTTCATGTTTTCATGAAACAATATTTAATATTCATGATTTTAGATGGAATCTTATATGGATATGTACATGATCTTGTGTTGTTCATTTAATTATTTAAATGAGGTGGAAGAGGTAGTAGTTATTAACCCCCACATGGTTCAGGAGACCTACAAGTGTGTGACGGTGATTCAGGAGAGTTTGACCACTACATAGATAATATGGTGATCTTATACCTGCAGTTAGAGGAGGAACATGGTGTTCTATGTTGGTGATGAGATTTTATTGAGAGTGACACCTTGGTTGGGTACAATATGTATAATGAAGCAGGGAAATCTAGGACCTCATTTCATTGGAACCATTGAGATCATAAAAAAGATATAGATATTGTAATACAATCTGGAACTTCATTTTTAATATTTTGTTATGCATAATATGTTTCTTATATCATATCTTCAGTGACACAAATTTGATCCCACATAAATCATTGATTTTGAGGATATTCAGTTGGATCATGATGCATGTTACAAGTATTTATTGGTTCATATGATATACTAAATTTATAATGTGTTTTTGCTGGAAGGAAGTACCACATATCAATATTTGATGGAAGCATGGTCAAATCTTGGAGAAGACTTGGGAAAGAGAGTCTAATAATTTAGCTTAGTGGTATGATTTGTTTCAACATGAACCATAGTGATATATCTTACGGGTGATAAGTTTTTATTGGAGTATAATTTTAAAACAATTGAAAAAATTTCCTTTTATGGAAGCCTTATTTTACTTATTTATCTATAATTTTTTTATTATACCTTGTTTTGGGATAGGCATGGAGTCAAAAAATGGTGAATTATTAATTCTACTAATAATACAAGGGTAAAAAATTCCTACCATACTGGACCACACTATCGAGTCATCTCATATTTTATGGTATATAAGGATTATCTACACTTGTTCTTGTGATATAAGGCCACAACACATTAGGAGTGATTATTTTGTAATGATGTTCATACATGTAAGGTTTAATTGTAGGAGAGGATATGGAGGATTTCCTCATTTAATTTTATTCCATAACAACTCATACCTCACCACAGATCTGTACTCAAAATCAATTATAGATGGTTGGACGATTCTTATATGTTCATGGTTTAAATGCTCAAATAGTCAGTTGCAACTACAATCAGGGGAAAATGTTTGTGAATTAATGTGGTGTTAACTGAAGATTCTTTATAACAATACTTTGCATGAAATGGAACTTGGATAGATTACATAAATATAAATCAACCTCCTAAATCAAAATAATTCCATTCTAGGAACCTGAATGGTTTCACAGATGACAGTACAATTATTTTACTACCATTTAAACCATATACACTCATGGATCAACTTGCTTCAATAACAATTAAACACCCATTAGATCATGGAGGGTGACCTCCAGTGAATGTATATACCATAGTCGTGCTCCCATCATTGTGGTGGAAGTATTCTAGTTCCCAATTGCACTATGGTTTGTCCCTTATCCCATATTTTCATTCTTTTTAAACACGACAGCATTGTAGTGGGTTAACATACACCATGATATCTATTCCAGCTCACCCTACACACTGAAACTTCTTTATTATGACCTAGAAGATAAATTCAATAAGTTAATATATTATAAATTTGGGTTTTTATAGTGGATTACCACATGTAATAAGTTTTTCTGCACTCTTGTATTGTTTTCATCACCTTGTTATAGAACCCATGACTTGTTTATTGCACTTTTTATTGGAATCATTCACATAAATATTTTTTTTTGAATTTTAAATGGACATCGATACATCTAAAAATCATTTACATATACGTCAAAAACATGGGATATGAAGTTCCATCCAACTTGGTATATTTTATACACAATTTATCATACATGGATTTATGAGTTTTCTTATTTAATACCATGATTTTTTTTCTCATGTGGTGTATGTGTGTATCCCATGATACCTGTTGTGATATGATTCTCTCAGTGATGTTACTATAGTATTTTTCAATGGTTTATTATGATCACATGATGCTTTTTGTTTCAATACACTCATGATGATATTTTATGCCTCTTTTTTTTCCCACAATGCATGTTTATTACCATTACATGGTGTTTTTTAATGGTACTAGAGACGGGTTGATCATTGTGACATATTCATACCTTATAGGGGATGTAAAACTACATGTGATGATGGTGATGTGGGACCTAAGAATAGGGTGGAGGTACAGGGTTGACATAGTGTTGTGTTGTTGATAAACTTGAGGTTTCCTTTATTTCCCAATTTTCATGCACTATGAGGTATCCATGTCAATGTGGACACCTAATAATATCAACAATAGGTTACCAGGAGATATGGTTCTTTTGATGGATAGATGAAACCTTGATTAATATGACCATCACACCATGAAGATGTTGTATAGGATATAGATTGGTTACTACCGACTTATTCAAAAATCTTCTAGTATGGAGTTGGGGAAGGTATCGTCAAGTTTTTCTAGAATATTGGTTAGTGAAAATCCACATTGTTTTGGATTTTGTTTTTGTTCCCAATACACATTTATTATTATAATGTAATTGAACTAGTTATAATTTTAAATAATATGTTAATGACACATTGGTGGTCTTCTACAGACTCTGGTACTCAAACTATAGTAAGGTATTTCGTTGTTGTTGTAGATTTCATGAGAGACCCAAGGAAAGGAAATGGGCATGTGGTGGATGGATGACTAGAGGATCATATTGTAGATGGGTGAAATTAAGGGATCATTGTGTACCTAGAAAAAAAAATTATTTATCAATTATATATTCTATATATAGGATTTCTAGTTTGAGATTCATTTATTAGTATGGAATGTATTCAAAAATTGTATTTCAACATGTTACAAAAAATATTTATTTATTTTTATTTACCATACCATTAAAAGAATATGAGGTTATAGTATCCCCACTAATAGACTCAGACCCTCACTGCTTTTCGGAAGCCTCTTACATATGATGATACGCACATGAGGTTACATAGCATCTTGCTCCGCCCTAGTTCATCAAGTCAGTTTTGTACAATTGTTTTTCCAAAACATCCCCCACTACGAACCTCATATAGGAAAATAGTGAATTTTAGTGGGGCCCTCAAATCCCACCTATAATAGTCAATGAATTGGTGATAATAATTGAGGGAATAAGACACACATATGGGTGGTATTTCCACCATAATCACACAAAAATATATCAAATACACCAATAAACTATAAAATATAAAATAAAGCATAATTAATAATGTATTAAATAGAGAACATAATCATGTTCAACAAAATAAATTAACAAATAAAAATACTATGGATGAAATGAAAAAAAATTACCAATAACCTTCTTAAGCTAGTATATCATGAATCAATCACTACTTATAGACTCTAGAAAAAATAAACTTCTACATATAGGGTTTAGAATACATGAATGCATAATAACAACCTCTCAAAAAACACTCAGGAAAATTAAAATAAAACCTATTATTAATACTATGAATAATCAATTGATCCAAAATGGACCTAATCCATTTCAATTATCAGCCAACCACACTATGACCTCCTCATAAAATACAAAAATAAAGTTAAATAATATTATATCAATAGAATATATGTCACTAATGTACTATGTAACCAACTCCCCATAGGATTTTCTCTCATTTCATAATAAACAATTTCTTGATACTCCCACACCTTTGTAGTATTATCATTATACATTATATACTATATCATAGACAAATAAAAAATACCATATAAACAGCATCCTCCACCTAACTTATCTAACAACACAAATCAATACACATATATAACTATAATATCATCACAAACTACATCATAAGAACATAATAATGAATCACAAAATTGAAATAACTCACCCTTGTGACCTCCTATTATAATACATGATCCCCATGATATATCACAACCTCTACCCCATCAACATAATGTTATAATAAATCTAAAAATAATCCATCATATTATATACATCATATAAAAATGAAATCATAGTCTATTCTATGTCTATAAGACAGAGGGGGGAGTGGGAGTAGTTATCCATCAATTCCATCACCGACATGGATCCTATAAAAAACATCATGAACCCAAAAATATATGGGATTAAGTTAAAAAATATGTATAAGGTGGTGTTTCCTGAGAAATAAAAAAAATATATGAATATATAAGTCATATAAAAACCTGAACAAGGGAATACCTTTTAAATAAGACCACAAAATACTTCATTAACCAACCCACTATCTCTAACCCCAATTGACAACCACTGGAATACCTATAACTAAACTAGTCCCTTAAATCCAAGAAAAATAGTCATATAAACATTTTCCATTTCTCATGTATCCACAAAAAACTAAAAATTATAGAAATTACATTTTTCAACCACATTAAATTCATTATTTCATTAATTCATCCATATTTAGTTTTGACCAATTAATTAAACCACTTCCCAATTCAACCTATAATTATTCAATTTATAATGCATATCAAATTATAGATTTCATTAACTCAAACCATATTACATTCCATTGAAATAGAATAATATATCCAAAAAAATAATGAAATACATCATATCATAGACCACCCCACAACAAATTCAAATATGCACTACAGTAAGAACAAAACTACTTCCTTCCCAGATAACCACCTATACAACAACAACGATAATAAAAAAACCATCCACAAACATATTATGAAAATTATCTCATTTCTCTCCAAACTAACCATTAAACTATAAATTTCCAGTAAAATTTAAAAAGAAATACCTAATATAAAGTATAAAATTAGATAAAACATCATGGTCATTCTTATTTGTGGCATATTATTATTCATCATTTTTATAAATGTATAATTTATTATTCAAATAAATACACTATAAATAAATATTTCAATAAAAATGATTCATTAGAAACCATACATTATTAACCCATAATAAATGTATATTTCGGCATATCAATCGATGAAAAAAAAAATTTTATGAAAATATCCTAATCTCATTTAGTGGCAACATCAATAGAAAAAATATCAAAAATAACAAAAAATCATAAATAACATTTGAATCATCACCATAACATAAATTTCCCATTCTATATATCATTATTCTATTATTTCAATCTATATGATCCAATAAAAGAGTGGAAAATAATGAAAATCCATGATTTTCACAGACATTATGAATAATAAAATCAGAATTCCTCACATTAACTAAATCTCAACAATTGTTCCATGAGGTAAAAAATAATCATCAATAAAAAACAACTATAAACACAATGATCAACTATGAGGCGTATTCTAAACCATTTCCCAATAAAATATCATAAAAACACATAAACTATTTTCACACTACATCTGTAGCCCCCCTAAAAAATATGGTTTACATGAAAATCAAGTATACGATTGGTGGAACTCACCTAATATAACAAAGAGTAGATTTACATGATCCAAGGTCAAAATCTAATCAAGTACATCAAAGTGTATTCAGTTATAAACAACTAGTCTTCAGGGGGTTTTGAAAATTAAAATTATTTTATGTTAATTTTGGAAATATAATCAATTTATAATTACATTAAAATATTTATGAATCATGACATGATTGTGGGTCATCAAGACATAATGAGGCTATATAGAGTGCACCTCAAAATTACCTTGCAGATTTCCCCATACATCTCAATGAATCTCATGGTAAAAACCAAAAAAAACTCGATGAATTTGATGAAGGAAACAAAAATACATGAATGGTCATGCTATAATACTAGATCCTCTAAAAACATGACACAAAATTTATTAATTAACACCTAAAACAAGAATAAACCTATACCACACCATAGTGCATAAGAATGAACTATTTTGATATAATCCTTTGTTAGAATGAATAAAATTAACCACCAAGGACATTAGGCTATAATGGGAATAACAACACTTTAATTCTATTCACATGAGAATAACTATGTGGATCGTCTATGATATATACCAAAAACCCCAGGCAACATCAAACCTATATAATATTAATTCATAACTATCCAGAATATCTATTATCTAACCAGAAAAATCAAAAGAAAACAAACCTCATATCATGTAATCACAAATTTTCTCTAGTTATATTAACCAGAAGACACTCCCATGTAATAATTTCTCACGGAACATCTATGTTGAATACACACCTCTTTATGCCATAATCTCCTTATATATAAAAAAAGAAACTCTAATTCTATCACATTCTCTTAAAACTTTTCCATCCACATCCAAACCCTAAAATATATTATGTTACTAGAATATAATTTCTACTAATATTGTTTATATGCCACTCAAATAAATCTTACCATATATAATCAAAACCAACTTGTAAAGGAAATAAAAACCACAAAATATACAGATCCCTACGAGATACCTCTCAAAAAATACAAACACCATTACCTAGAATAATATATCACAATATAGAAAGTCTATCTCAATTAGACAAGGAATTTGGAATCTCAATACCAATATAAATAAAGGTTTAATATTTCATGGGGTTATAAGAATGAATATATGACTCATGTTCCAATGAGCATTACTCTAGGAAACCATTCCTTCATATGACACGAATGAAGGGAATTATATGACAATTTGCACCTTCTCTATAAAATTGTGAATTTAAAATATATAATCCATGAACATCATGTTTCCCTCCACATTTATTTCAGCCCAATAAATCACATTAAAACCATTGTTATGATATCAACATAATTACAAAATAATAAAATAATAATGGATATTATCTAGTTGCTGATGTATTATTGACAATCTCTACCATTCTATCATACTCCAACACCTTCAAATCCCTAATCAAATAGGATAGAAAACATGATCGCTTGACTAAAAAATAACTTTCTATGATAAGGGGAAATAAAAAAGAACACAATTTTTATATAATCAAACTCTAGAGGTATCCCTTTACAAAATTTATATTAATTTCTTATGGTGTTGAACCGTATATATTACTTATCAAATCATGTAAACATTTTCAATGTTTTTTTATAATACATGAAACCCAATGAACACTGACTCGCAAAAAACAACCCAGTAAAATGAAGTCATATAATGTCTCTTATAAGATACCTAAAATGAATCAATACCATTGGATGTTTTATAGTTATTTTTATATTGAAACAGAACCAATGGATTTGAAATCACCCACTTCCCACCCAAATAAAAAAATTCATGATTAACATATATCCTCTGATGTATGAATATTTTACCCCCTATAATGGTGAAAAGTAGTTATAAGATGTACCATAGATCTGAAATCATAATAAAGACCTCTATATACTCATGAATTAAAATGTGGATCCAGATCATATATGATAATCCTTGCAACCCCTTGAATATTCACAACCTCATTCATATACTAAATCCAAAAAACATCCATACCACTCACCTCCTTTATCAATAAAAAATGAATAGACTAAATCAATTAATACAAAATCACCCATATTTCATCTAATCATCACTAATATCATGGAAAAAATATCATGAAATAAATAGATATATCTTCCAATTTACATTTGAGGGTATCTAGTGGATTTAAAAGAACATCCCGGAATACGAAGATCTACTTTCAACTATTAAAAGACCAAAATACAAGACATGAACGCTATCATGGAACACTTCATCACTAGACAAAAAAACTAAGTATTGATTGAATGAAAAATCATTAATATACCATGATAAAATGCTAATGTTGATCTTTGAAAATAATAAAAAAAACATATTCATGTATCATCAATGGGTTAAAAAACATCCCTCGAGACAATAGTAATTGTTAATTGTCTCCTTCCCATTACTCAAGAGTAACATAATGAGAAAAAAAATTATCATAACACTTATATTTATAACTATCCCCAACAATTATCCTCCTCCTGTTGTAGAATGGATTATTTTATAGTCATATTTTTCTAGAAACCTATACCAATGTCTGATCCTTATAATGATGAATTACTACATGCTTCTTCATTAGTCTCCACATATCACCCAACTCCAAAACAATATATCCTTATAAATTAATAATCCAAGTGTGAACAACTATATTGCCTTTATATAGTGTGAGAGATCTCAATATTATAGTCCAATGTGATCTTCACCATACATTGCTGGTATAGATTTAGATTCCACTATGAGAAGATAATCCTTGATATATTATTATATATTGTGATCACAAATTATTCATTGATAATGTATTATTTCCATAGCATAAATGAAAACAATCGAACTAGAAATTCAAGATCATCAGTGGAAAATTTATGTTCTATATGACCTAACTAACTAACCACCTTTGAAATCACTACCCTATAGTCTATAAATTCATTGAAAAAAATATATTAAATGTGTCATAGAAGACCTAAAATATTAATCCTTTTTCTTGAAATTGATGTACATGAGAACTAATCAACATAACCTTATTATAGTCAAATGTTTTAGAAAATAATTATTCAACAAAATTGAATGATACTTTCTAATTAGGTGAATAAAATGATATTTAATGAAAGGGAAATCAATTTTTTCCTAAAATAATATACATTAATCCTAAGGAAACTATAATACTCTAAAAATTTATTGGGTACTTCCAAATAAAAATATATAACAATGTCAGAATGATCAAATTTTACTCTTTTCTAAGACACCACATTACCATGAAAATAAATGTATCACATCCCGAAGTTACAATTTGACAGTTTCCTATAGATATGATAATGTAAAAATAATTATATAACATCACATAGATTCCCAAAATGATATTCCTATGACTATTAGTTAATGAGAATATAAAATATAATATCTATCATGAACGAATGTTTGAACTTGCAAAAAATGGAATTCTAGGGAACCAGAAATATATTAAGGTGTTTTAGGCACTAAATGAAATTTTTATAAGCTCCATATTACTACAAAACCGAAAAATTATTCTTAAGGATATTCACCACCTTCATCATCATCTGATGATACCCAGAACATTGATCGATAGTTTAATACTAGATAATGGAATTCAACTATTTTAAAAAATTCATAAATAAATTGAAGTGAATAATGGTTCTTTAGTATCTTATACTTTCTCCATCAGTGGTATATGTAAATCCTTATAAAATAAATCTCCTTCTTGAATAATAACACTGAAGCTCCCCAATATGACACACTTGACCTAATGAAACCCTTCAACATAAATTATTTAATATAACTCCACAAATCCCATAAACTTGAAGATTATATCTGACAAGGATCTATAAAAATTGGGGGTACAATGAGATAGAACTCTATTCAAAACTTAATATCATGTTGAGGGGTTACCTCAAACCCTAATGAAGAAAAACGTCAAAAAATTCTTCACAAACCCTAAGAAAATATATTCCTTAATCTATATCAATAATAACATAGTATTATACAATATATATGACAGGGGTACCAAAAACCTATTACTAAACAAATTTTTATTCTCACTAGTGAAGGTCACATTGTGGACTTCTTCATTCTGGAACTCAACATTCCACTAAAATCAATTGAATACCACAGACATAGATTATTGATACTTAATTACATGAATGATAACATAATTTTTTATAATCAATAATATTATATCCCTAGATGGATATTATAAATATTTCATTAGCTAATATACCCATATAATATGAAACATACTAGACTAAAATCTATCTTAAAGAGTAAACACCAACAACCCTTGAATCCCATTCACCTTAAGTCTAAAGATTTATATCAAGGGGTGAAATAAAGTAATGAATATATATAGAATTAAATAAAGATAATATAAATGAAAAATATAAATACATGTAACCTAATATAATCTTTGAAAAACATGGATTTAGTATCTCTGTGTCATACAAGTGATGATGTCCTTCTCATCTGCCTTACTGTCCCTCCATACATCTACCTCAATGTCCATACAAATAACATAATCCTTTTAGAATAAGGAAATAAAAATGTTTTCCAAAGAAGGATATACATATAATCACCCCAATAAAATCCAATTCATCATGATCATGATATTGTAACATCCCAATAATTTATTTTTATTGATTAATACTCTTGGTAACTAACTTAATATACAACATCGAGTTTTATGGAAATTGATATATATTATAAAAATATTATTATTTAAATGTGTTTGTAATAACATAGTCTTGAATAGGAGGGAATTAACATGAGTAACCTCAAAATGAAATATATTTATAATGGTCCTACTCAATTCAAATTTATTGATTAATTATTTAGAAATAAGCACACAATTGTTCATAGTCATTTTTTGCACTAAGATGAATTTTATTAAAATAATGGTTTTTATTAGATTTTTTGGTTGTGAATTTTAATTAATTTATAATAATTTTTAGAATTAATTTTATATAAAGATCATAATTTTGGAATTCATCACATGAAGATACTGAGGAATTTCATGGAATAAATCCAACAACTGATTTTTCAAATACTATTATCAAACCAAGGAATTTAAAAGTTCCATTATATTTTTTATTAGGTATTAAATTAACATATGATCCATTATATATATAATAACATAACTTAATCCATTTTAATATAAATTATTTTTTCTTTTTATAAAAGTCATGTTTTATAAAAAATTTGTTTTCTGAAATCTATATTTTTTACATTAATTGAATTTACATTGAAATGAATTTTTTCAACCTCTAGCTATATAATATTTATAAATGGATACCATATTTGTAAATATAAGGTTTAAATTTGGTAAATAGGTCCCTTTTATTTTTTCCCTTATGAATAGTAATTGTGGAAAATATTGGTCACCTCGATATGGGTAAATGGGTAAAATGTGGTTAAAATAAGGATGTAAGGTCACAAAATGAACTAAAAAAATACATAATTTTATTGGATGAGATATATTCACCCATAATTAACCTAAGTAATAATATATATAATTTTTTTGTTATTTTAACTTGATTATGACATTTAAAATATTTTATGTAAATAATATTCCAAAAGGTCACTCTCTTACCATTAATTTTTCTAAAAAATATAAATAATGAAAAAATGACAAGTACAATTTTAAAAATTCATAAGAAAGTCTATTTAATTTCTTTATCCTTTAAATTTTTTTTTAAATTCTATGTAAAATGTAATAACCCTACATTCATATGATGCATGTGAACAATATTTATTTAATTTATAGAAGAATAATATAAATGATATTAAAAATATTAATGGAATTTAATTTTTTATAATTATTAAATACCAAGAATTATTTAGATAAATATAAAATATTATGGATGTTTTAAAGGATAATATTCCCATTCTATGTTTTTTATATTGTATTTAATCTGAAATTAAATTAATAGTGTCATAAATGAAATTAATGATATTTTATGAAAATAATATTTTATTATGTTACATAAAAGTAAAAAAATAAATGAGAATAAAGATAAAAATAAATGGAATAAATTGTAATATATTTTTCATTTATGAGCCAATGTCAACCTTATAATTAATATTATAACCCAATTATATTGTATTGGTTTTTACAATAGTTATTTTTAAAAATGGTTAACGAAGGGGTTTATAAAATATATAATGTTTAACAAGCCATAAAAAAATCTAAATTTCATTTTATTAGTATATTTAGAAATTATATGTTTTTAATTTTATTATATTTAATCTTGAAAGCATTTTTATTTAGAATGAAATCATTATATTTTATACTTTTTATTAATTCAATGTGTTTTATTTCCCTTCATTATAAATGGATACCCCTTATCTCATTTAGTTATTCCAACATAAACTGTATATATTTTGAAAAAGATATAAAATTGGAATCTATCAATACCTATACCAGAATTATAGGACTTTTACTCTTAATATAACATTCCTTGTATCCATAATCGGTGATCTAAAGGGGGATTTCCAAATAAGAGGTAATCGTTTACTCAAGCTATTTCAATTTATTTATTCTTGTACTACCTCCAAATTTTTGGTATTCACCATTAAATAATAAATTGAGCATCGTAAATATACACTAAAATTATTATTATTATAAAAAAAACACCATTATAAATCCTTTTTTCCATCAAATGGAGAATGATTGTAACACTTTAGTGTACATGTTGATTGTCACCTCCACATAGCGATACAAATAATTTTCAAACAAAATCATTCATTTATGTTTATTTTAATTCATTTAAAGTTTATATATGATATTTATAACATAATAATGATTATATAAATATAATATCACATCATCCTTCTTACCTTATCATCTGTTTTGAAACGATAACATCACCCATGCATAAATATTGACTACCATCCCCACAAAGAGATGTGATTTTTGGTCATTTACATTTTATATGGATGGTAATAAAAACATAATTGTTTAATATATATGATATATTTGAAGTAATAATTATTTTTTAAAGGTGAATTATGATTTACCTTACTTTTATTCTATCTGTCGAAGTGTAAAAATAATGTTCACTCGTATGTACGGTCTACAATCTCTAAAAGTAGTGTAATTAATTTTTCTATCTCTATGATGTGTATATGACCATGAATATATATATGTGTGTATATATATATTATTATATTAATATAATTTTTATTAATTTATATAATATGTAACCTAGATCAAAAAAATATAAGTACTACGGAACTGAAATTTTAATGAAAAACGAAATAGTTAACACCCAAAAATTAAAATTTTAAAAATGAATTATTAATAAATTTGTTTTTATATGATATAAGTAAATAATATATGATATTATATGTATATTTATGATCTTATTATAGAATTATAAATAATTAAAATTTATATATAGAAGATTATTGCACTTTCTATGTAAGTAAAACTCATCGAATGGGTTTATTTTCACAATTTTATTTTTGTGAGATATAGACTATAGTCAAAAAATGTTCCTTTGTGTGAGGTGTATTCTACTCTTGAATGTAATTTTTATTTCATAATGAAAATTTCTTGAATATAAAAAATCATCTAATATTCTCTCTTTCATGATGTTTTGATGTGGATATCTCCAAAATAGTAATGGATTTATGTTACTGTCTCATTGTTTATTGGGATTTTTTATTAGTGTGTTCATGTACAGGTAATTTTATGATTTAACTCACAATAAAATCGTGAATATTATTCTTCTATTTTTATTTCAATAGAATGCCTATTTTTCAATCTTTTTTAACTCTTTAATAAAACATGTGACAAAAATAATTTTTTATGGGAAAATTTTTTAATTCAATTCTGAGTCAAAAATATTTTTTATTCCAAGTCAATTAATTTTAAATATTTTAACATGAAAATTTTTAATATTATACTACAATAATATAATGTTATTTTTAGAAATTTTAAAATTTTAAAAAAGTATTTTAAATATCATCTTCGTTTCGTTTTCCAAATGAGGTACTTTCTCTTTTTCTCTAACATTTTAAAGGAAATCTTTTTAATATACATGGAATGAAAAAAAATCACACCTTCATGGCCACTCAATGTAATTTATATTTAGTTACATGTCTTTAAGGAAATTTTTAATTAGAATTTTTTCAATAATTTTTTTTTAAATTTTTTTTATTCTATGTAAGTGGTTTCAAAATGAAAGTGTATATTGTTCAAGAAAAATATCACATGGTATTTTAGTTTTTTTTCATCTAAAATTACATCCTTTGATGTTGTGAATTCTTTACTAATGATATGATATAATGAAACCATCCATACACTTTCTATGAATGTTTTATGATTATGAATATGTGATTATTATGAACCACATTTAATTTTTATGGGTTATATTATGATGAAATGTCAATATTATTATGAAACTTCTTTTCCAGAAATATATTGTGATGACATTTGAGAGAAAATTGTTTCTTTTCTACCAATTATGCATTAATGAATGTTTTTCTATATATTAGAGCACATTTAAAAGTTTATAATTATTATTATGGGTGGAACTATAATTATATATCAATCTAATACATTAGGAAAATATGGATTTCTCATGATATAATTTGGATATGAATGAGGAGTGAACATAGTTCACTAAGGTACTATGTCCAATATGATACACTTGGGAGTGAACCTTGAATAAATATAAAATTAAATGGAGAGTAAACCCAATAGAGTATCATAGTCTTTGAAATTATCATTGACTAGGGAAATGAATTACTACAGTTATGTGTATGCCAAAAACATTATGCCTTATGAAAATGTTATAATAATAGATCATATTATATGAATCATCTTTTATTTATGTCCTATGAAATATCATGATTTATGTCATGATTCATGATTATGATCTATGATATGATGGGTTTGGTTTTCAGGTATTAATGACATGATCACCTACCCTTATTATCATGTTATGTTTATTTGATCATTGTTATCTCAATTTATTACCCTTTCTAGGATTCCAATATCACACATTATTATGTTCCTCATTCCCTATGTTATAATGAAATCCTTTTTATGGATACAAAATATAAATGTGTGATTTTTATGAATAACTAAGTGGGTGATGATTTAGTTCTTTTATGAACAGTTTTGCTATGTATTAAAATTTCCAAATACAATGAATCTTTATGGATCTGGTATTGATCATAATATTATGTATTGAATATTCATCGAATAATATATAATTTTTATGAATGAAAATAATGGGTTACTATTGTCGGTGTCATGGTAGGGTTTATTCAATATCTATATATTATTATTAGAAAACTTAAGCGAAACCCCTAGGGTTAAACTTATGTATAGAATGCCATTATAATGTTTTGGTAAGATTGAGATTATGGTGTTTTTCATTGAAATACATCATTTTATCTATATTATAAATGGACATGGCTTTGGAAAATATACATCTACGGTATTAACCATAAAATATTTGGTTAGGTATTTCATGACCATAATTAAGGTTCATAGTGAATGTTACCTTATTTTTTACCTAGTTTGAATATCTTTTGGTATATTTTTGGTTTATTTCACAATTTAATTATGAACAGTTATGAATGATTTGGATATATGATAACTATATATGACATAGATTTATCTAAATGTGTCATAGATTTCAATGAGTGTGTCCTGATTTATTCATTCTAAATTGATTTTTCATGATCTATCACTATAACATTAGATTATCGTATGATGTTTTTTTGTTTTAGATAATGTTTTCAAGTAGGTGGATTTATGCTAATGGTGAATGTCATAGTTAATGGAATTATTTCCATCATGAGAAACTAAATGAAATTGGAACTGTAAGATGAAACCAAGTAATTTTTCCTAATCTAAAATCATGAAATATAATTAAGAAGTAAACATATATGTGTTTAATAATGCCTCAAATATAATGAAGATATATATTTATGAAGTTTTATTTTTTAATGACTATAGAAGAAATAAAGAAAAAAATTTGTCATAGTACGAATGTGGGAAAGAGCACCCATGAGAATATCTCAATGGAAGGGTTATATGTTTTATATATAGAAATGATTCTCATTTAATAATGTATTTATGAGTAAATAAATGTATTAATATCTGGGGAATATGGGAATTATGTTTCCCAATTCCAAAATCAAAGGGTTAACTCATAGAACAAGGAAGGGCCTATAGTATTCCAATCATTCAAATGAATCGATTGTGCATATATATTTCAGAATTCAATACATCTTTGTAGATGTGTTATATAATTGGTATTTTGGTAATAGGATTGTAGAAAAATATATGTATTATTATCTAGTAGTTTTTCATTAATGAATTTTAATAATAATATGCATGGTACCGAAGACCTATAAAAGTTATTTTGAGGTACCGATATATTATTGGAAAAAACATGACTAAAGAAAATATAACTCTTATTATGTTCCCGATATTGAGTTAATAATGTTATTTTGGAAAAATATATGATTAAAAATGATGAATTAAATGTTATGGTGTTGTAAACATTGAAATTGGTTAGTGATTAGATGACAATGTCGTTTTGGTCATTTATGATGAGATTCATTAAATTCTTGGATTTATCATATATGTTCAATACTTTGTGACTTTATTTGATGAATATGTATATTGATAATTTTTTGTAATTATATATGTTTTAATTTGTTTTTATAGTAGTTCAATTTATTAGTATTTTTCAATAGATTCAAGGTATTCACTTGTTTGGTATGTGACATCGTGTTATACATTATTTTTTCTTGGGATAAATATTAATTTTGATTGTGAAAAAATATTTGATCAACTATTTCAAATTACTAGGATTATAATTTTTTAGACATATTTTAGTGGATTCCTAATGACAAATAATTATGTAATGGATTTTTTTGAACATTGATTGATATTGTTCAGGTATTAGTGATTAATGTATTTTAGTTAACCATATTGGATAACTTGTATTAACAATTTCAGATTTGATGATGACCAATGTTAAAAAAGAATAAATTATTTTTATTTTTTTGATATTATAATCCATTAAATGAAAATATTGGGGCTTTATGGATGAAAAATTCGACATGAATATTCATTTTATTAAGTAATATATGATGTGGAAAATCATCAAATTAAAACCAAAGGATGGAATTTTTCTTATCAAAAGGAAATAAATCATGTAAGTACATTTTCTCTTATTCACTGTATTCATAGAAACATAATCCATCAAAATTAATAAAAGGGTATTAAAATAAAAAATTAATCATTTACTTTTATTTTTTATTAATCAATTGTCTATTCACTCCTCACATATTTATGGTTTTATGGGAATCAATTTTCTTATGTCCATGATCTTTATCACTCTTTGTTAATCATTCAAAGCTAGTTTTCTCTTCCATTAATATAATTTTACTACCCACTAACGTTCACCATATTTAGAAACATCGTCATGTGCTATTTTAGGTAAACAATATTTTTAAAACATTCCCATGTTAGAAGAATTATTACTATCCCTCTGTATGATTAATTTTTTAATAAAGTTAATTTCAAATATTAAACCTTTCATGAATGGGAAAATGTTGAGATTATGAAATTTATTTACGGTGGGGAAATATACCATCTTAAAAAGATCTAGTTTACATTCATAATATTCTTGATATATTATTTTTAGGAAACACTTTTTTTAATCAAATTTACATATAATATAAAAAATTATTATTTAAATGTGATTATTAAAACAACGTTGTTGAATTATTGGGTGTGAATATGATTAAATACATTATGAAATACATGTATAATTGTACTAAAAAATAAAAAATTATTTATGAAATCTAAATAAATAATAAAGATAATTTTACTAATGACATTCTATGGTTTAAAAAATTATTTAATTGAAAAATGATTTTTATTCAATTTTCTCCTATAAAATTTATATTTGATTCTACTAATTTTTGAAATTTTATTTCATGAAATTAAAACAATTATTGAAATAAAAATACAAATAATAACTAAATTTTTAACTCTAAAATATTTTTAAATAATTGATTTTTTATAGAATATAAGAAAATGATGAATTTTCAAGTTCTGTCATTAAATTAAGTAAATTTAACATCCTATTATAATATGTATTTTTTCATAAAGTATAATGTTATAAATTTATTTATAATAGTATAATATAATCATTTTGAGTTTGAAATACCCATGATTTTTATATTAATTATGTTTTATTCATAAAAACACATTTTTTTAAAACTCATTTTCATTAGGTTTTATGAATTTATATTAAAATTTATTTATTCCATTTATGAATATTAATCAATGAAAAATATAGAACATATTTTTAATAATTTTAAGAATATATGTATTTAAAAAATTATTTTTTCCATATTTATTATTATTCTCAAATTAAATTTTCATATTCATTATATTTACTAATTTTTTAAAATAAATAATTTATTATATATATATTTATTTAAAACATTAACATTAAAATTATATAATTTTTATATGAAAAAATAATTAAATTTTTTAATCCATTATTTTGAATTTATGTGGGTATAAATTTTTTAGAAGTTTCTGAAAAAGTTTATTTTTGGTGAATTGTAAAAATACATCCTTTTTATAAAATGCACTATTTTTGGGATGTAATGAATATATAATTATGATATAGAGTTTATAATAATATTAAATTACTAAATTATAATTTTTTAATATAATTATTTTTTAGAAATTATTTAGAATATGTAAGTGATAATTGTTTCATGATAAATATAAAAATCATTGTCAATGTCGATGCAGTGCATGTGAAATGCTAATGATGTTAAATTTGGATTCTATTTGACAATAATCGTGTGGTAAAATTTATTAATATATATATTTTAATTATTATTATATATAATTGATGTTTATTGGATGATAATTTAAAATTTTTTAGTTATAGTACATGATCTTTATCCAACTATTAGATGAATGCTAACACATGGAAAAAAAGGCAAAATAACAAATTTTAGATGTTTTCTCCTAATGTATATGATTAAATAAAATAATTTAATGAATATATATGATTAAATAGAATCTATATAATTTATTTTTGTGGTATTAATTTATATTTAATTTATATATATAATAATTAATGTTAATTCTTTTGTAATGATGATTCAATGATTTTGAAAGATGAAAAAAATAAATAATATTTTCTATAAAAATTATATGTTCTACTAGATGACCCAAAAAATAAATAAATACTTCTTCTATAATGAATTTTAAGTCAATATATTAATTTTCATTTAATTTGTAACATTTTTCCCCAATATGAATCACATAAATCCATTTATAATATTATGTATAAAAGTAAGTCATGTTGTTTACGCAATAGTTTTCAATTTGTAAAATAATTTAAAATATGCATTTTTATATGTTTTTTTAGAAATTAAATTCTAATATGAAATCTTATAAATTCATTTTATTCATGAAAAATTAATTATAATTTCTAAGCATCAAATAATTACCTTATTGGATTCCATAGAAAATGTGATACCCTATACTTTTTTGGTCTTTTAAAGTATATAAAAATATAGTATTCTAATTATGTTTTAATATTTTTTGAAGTTCATAGTATTCAAATCACCTCAATTTTAAAAGGAGACCCATTCTATCTTTAAA
Organism: Viscum album; assembly: GCA_963277665.1. Lineage (NCBI taxonomy): Eukaryota > Viridiplantae > Streptophyta > Magnoliopsida > Santalales > Viscaceae > Viscum > Viscum album. Next base: position 259,729,669 of record OY728164.1, on the reverse strand, counting down.
TCTCATCACGATGAGCCTTCTGGTTTAACCAATCTCAGAAAAATTACCTTCTCCTCATTCATTTCCATTTTATAGAACATTTGGTCTCATAAAAAAGATAACTTCTAGGAGTATAAGGATGTTCTCAAGGAGAAAATTTCCACAGGTAAATTACATTGGTTTCTCTTTTAAATTCATTCTTGATTCAGTATTATCCTCATCTACTATCCAATGTTTCATGATAACTAGAGTATCATATATATAATGTATTTTTTTATTAATGGTATATTTATTAGAAAATCTCTCATATTCTCATTTTACTCATAAATAATAAAACTGTCATCCATGTAGTGTCAATTTCTACATTTGTTGACGAAGATATTTGGTTTACCATTACCATTATCATGGAAGGTTTAATTCTATTGTAAAATTTTTAAATCACATAAATATATATATTTTAGCACTATTGTAATATTTGTTCTATTTTATAAGGATTTTTATAATAAAAATAAATTGGAAACCATAAAAAGAATGCACCTGAAACAATGGAAATAGAAAAATATTATTAATAAAGGTGTTAAAAATGATATAAATACATCATTTATGTAATGTCCCAGTCTAGCAAACAATCATTATATTGTTAACATTGGGCTAAGCCCAAATGGTTTTTCGTTCCATGGGATCTATCCCCCAGGCATCCTCCAGGAAAAGGCCTCATGATGGTAGTGGTATTCACACCACCTTATAAAGGGGTTCTTCATGCTCCTCCTCCTTCGATGTGGTATTTCCATAACTCAGTCCCTGGAAGGGTCCATCGTCCTTTCTGGCACATCGAATGGACTTTCTCTCTAATACTATTTGTAACAGCCCAATCTAGCCAACAATCATGATATTTTACTCTTTGGTCCATGACTGCATGATTTTTCATTCCATATGATCTAGACCCCAAGCATCCCCCAAGAAAAGACATCTTGATGGAAGAGGTATCCACACCACCTTATAAAGGGGTGATTCATGCTCCTCCTCCTTCGATGTGGGACTCAAATAACCACTTTGTGATGTCGTAATTCCGAGTGAGGGATAATGGTTCCCCGTACCCAGTTGGCCACATAACATCATGCTTATTTCCCAAAATACGAGAGGCTACTGACTAGCATCAAGGGATAAGGTATGAAATTGGGGAAACTATTCCGTCATTGGAAGAGTATAAACAAAGTAATAATAAATAGTAAACCATAGCAGAAGTAGTAATACCATACAATAATAGTAAACAGTTGAAGAATTAATGTAATATAGCCACTAGAGCACATACAAATGATGCATGTCATATTTTTCTAAGAAAGTTTCCAAACAAGTCACAATACTGGAAATACAATACTAAAACCAATTTATTAAAAATTACTAAACTCCAACTACATTGTAAGCCTCACCATGGTCCCATTATCTCCAGCTCCAACAACAATCATGTACTTGATGAATAAGGGAGATTTTGATTATCTATACCTGCAATCATATAATCTATTTGGGTCCAAAAGCATTACCCAAATAGGGTGTGAGAATAATCCTAGTAGGAAACCACCAAAAGATATGTTCCGAAATGTTAGTGAATATATATGGTTTGAAATATGTATAATGATTTCATAAACTAGGAAGTACTCAAAAGTAAACAATACTACAGTTTCTAATTACGTTCATTTACATTTATTAATTATTCAATCCATCAAATAATTTAACATCAGGATCTAGCCTAAGATCTATATCCCCTTATATAATAATAATAAAAAGATTCCTCAAAATATGTTCTAAATAATCAAGTAAGACTGACTCCAAGCTTGTGCTTTGGCATGACAGACTCATCAGAATCATTCAAATATTCATAAGAAACCCTATTGAAATTTTATCACAGTTTGACCCCTCTTGTTCATCATATCATCAATTCAATAAATAATTACCATCTAGGAAAGGTCACACCATCTAATCCCATTGATCGCACCTAGAAAAAATCATTTATAATAACCCACCTGGGATGCTATCACGGTCAATACCCTATGCATATTCATGGAAACAATAAACTAAAATGGCCACCATGGAGCTCACATAGTCAATGCCCTAGGTCCAACATTCATTTAATAATGACCATCTCGGTGGGTCTCATTGTCAAACCCCTATGTTCTATGAGCATCTAGTAGCTCTCAAAGTCAATACTTCTGAGTCAACATAACATATAATAATTCATAAATGCCCCTATATTGGGAATCCCTCACAGTCAATTAGCATGGTCATACTTTCACAATTCAAATCACATGCATCTCATAAACAATAACTACATCCTAACAACATGTGGTATAGAAATCAAATCATCATTAAGAAGAATTATTGAACAAATGACCATAAAAAACAATCAAGATAATGCACCCATGGGGTGTCCCACAATAAGTTACCTAACCTTACACATTAGAAATAACCCCTTTCTCAATCAAAAAATCATAGCATGTATTAAACATGATTGATTTCCAAAAAAACAGAATTCCCTAAACATGGGTATTTGACACCTTAAGAATATATAATCCAAATAAAATAAATTAAAGGCACAAACCACCTACCTTGATGTTGTATGATCAACACTCTTGAACCTCAGCCCTTGAATTGTCCTAGAACAACATATATCTAAAAAAGGGTAAAAACGATCATCATTGAAATACTCACAAGAGAAGATGAATCCTAAAGAAAGGATCTAGGGATAGAGATGACTCATTGATGGGAATACAAAGCACCTAATGACATTTTAATTAGAGATCCAATGGAGAACAGGGATGAGATCAAAGTTCTTCTATCATTCGTTTCTCTCCTATAAGAACCATGGAGAGAAGAAGTGTGTTCTGGAGATGAGATGAAACCCCTCTATGATATATCAATTAAAATTAATATTATATAGCATGATCATTTAATTTACATGTCATGTACTATCCTCAGCTCTCTCCTTCTTTAGGTGGTCTACCAAGTCACCTACATGGCCATTTACATGGCCGTTACATGTCCAGTACACGGCTACACACGGAAATCGAGTATGTGGTGTGTACTCCAAAGTACATGGCGTGTAGTTAAAAAATTTCCCAATTCTTTCTTTTTCCGAAAAGACAACCCGAAATAAAGACTCATACCTGAAATAAAGATCCAAGTTCTTACAAACATCCCACCATAATGAAATTCTTCCCCAAAATGTCCTTCCTAAGGTGGTGAAGAAGAAACGTCAAAAAAATCAAGCCATTGTGATCATATGTCAGCATCCCTCTCTCTAGTCTCATCATGTACTCACTCGTTCGGCCATAGCACTCATACCAGAAGAACAGACTGAACATGGATAACCTTCATGATCAGATCCACAATCTGAATAGGGGGCCTCTTGAAGGATGCATCCACCACAAACTCACCCTCATCTGGTTGAAAAACATGAGAGGGGTGTCAAAAGTAAAATCATAAGTGATAAACAGGAAAGACACTATGCATAGGCTAGTACCTCTAAGGTCACTGTAACTGATAGGCAAGTAGACTGACTCTCTCCAAAATATCAAATTGCCCGACGTATCTTGGTGAAAGCTTACCCTATCTTCTAATGCTTATGTGTCAAAACCGTATAGTGACATGTAAGAATACCTAATCTCTAGCCTTGAAAACCAAAGGTTGCCTCCTTCGATCATCATATGATTTATGGAATGATTGTGCAGAATAAATCATCTTCTAAATCAAATCCACATGCTTAGTGGTCTCCTAGACAAGATAAGGTCACAACATAGTTGCCTCTCCTACCTCTAGCCAATATAGGGGTGATCGGCAAGGCCTGCCATAAAAATCCTCATACGGTTCCATATAAATCATTTCTTGAAAACTGTTATTGTATGAAAACTCCACTAGTGTTATATGTATCTTCGAGAAGACCACAAAATCTAGGACTCATGCTGGAAGAATGTCCTCCAAAACCAAAATCATGCACTCAGACTGGCCATCTATCTGAGGATGGTATGTTGTACACAAAAGTACATGTGTACCCAAATATCTATATAGTCCCTACCAGACATGAGAAGTAAACCGAGTGTCCGTGTATAAAATGATAGAGTGTGGAACCCCATTAAAACTTATAATCTCTCAGATGTAAAACCTTCAAACTCATCAGCACTAAAGGATTCCTTAATCAGTAGGAAATGTGTAACCATCATGAGTCTATCAATAACAACCCCAACTGCATCACTCCCTTGAGGTGATCGGGGTAAACTTGTCAAATAATCCATCTTGACATCAATCTACTTCCACTCAGGAATGGGTAACTTCTTAAAATCCATACTAGTTATTGATGATCCGCCTTTACTTACTGAAAGGTGGAACATCTAATAACAAAAATTGCTACATCTCTCGTCATACCTAACCACCAATATTGACAGTGTTGATCATGATAAATCTTAGTGATATAAGGATGAACTACTCAAACTGAGGAATACAAATCACAAAAAAATCACCTTGTGTGTGTCTGCTACCACCCATATGCACCCATGAATATGCAATATCTCATCATCACCTATAGTCCACCGGAAAGTATGGTCCTTACCTGACACACCCTCCCATAAGACTAGGCCTTCAGAATCAAAGAGCTATCTCATTCGTACTCGATCTAGTAGTGTATAGGTCAAATCTACAATAGACATTAATGACTTCCCCTTTCTATCATGCACCTCTAAATGCATCTCAGATAATAGTTCCATAAGCTACCCCTCACTACCCCTCTTGAACTACATGTATATGATTCCTCTTACTCGGTGCATCATCCACTATGTTGCCTTTCCCAGACATGTAGGAAATATAAAACTGAAAAGATAGAAGGAACTAAACCAACATTTCTTTCTCAAATTAATATCACGCTATATAAAGATATGCATGAAACTTTTGTGGTCATTTTATACCAAACAATTATCTTTCAAAAGATAATGTCTCCAAAAGCACAAAGCATGAAAAACTGCATCCCACCCAAGACTGTGCATCGTATAATTCGACTCATGTGGCCTCAATTGATGAGATCTGTACGCAACGACTTCTTTCCCTTTCATAATCACTACTCCCATACCAATTCTTAATGAATAATAGTAAACAATGTTACTCCTTCCCAACTCTAGATAAATCATTATTACTGCTGATGTCAACCTCCCCTTTAGCTCTGGAATGGCTGAATCACTAGAATCTATCCACAAGTACATCACACCCATCTTAGTCTGTCCCACCAGTGGCACTTCTATGAATGAAATGTCCTTATAAAGTGCTTATAGTAACAATCTAGCCAAATAAAACTCCATACCACAAAGATGTTCTGTGGATGCTCCCAATAAACTACCGTTCTCGCATTCTATGGGTCTAATGGTACTCTTATCTCTGAGATAACATGGCCCATGAAGTGAATTTGGTCCACTCAAAAGTGTAATTTTAGGAGATTAGCTTATAAATGATGTGCTCTTAGTGTAATCAAATTTATCTCAAGATGGATGGCATAGTCATTTTGAGTGTGATAATATACAAATATATCTTTAATGAAGACTAACACAAAACAATCCATGTAAATATGGGACACTCGATACAATAGTTCCATGAAAACTGTCCGCTCGCTTGTGAGTCTGAATGGCATAACCAAATACTCTTATAGATCATACCTACTCAGAAAGGATATAAGTGGTATATTTGATGTTTTAGTGCACAAATGATGATAACGGGATTTGAAGTTAATCTTTATGAACACCCGGGCTCCTCTAAGATAGATAAAGAGATCATCAATCCTTGGAAAGGGATATCAGTTCTTGAAAAAAAAAACTAGTTCAACTTATGATAATTCACCCAATGTCTGAGGGTACCATCCACCTTCATTGAAAAAAGGATAGGTGGAACCCAAGGAGAATTGCTGATTTAGATTAATCCACTTTCCTACAACACATCTAACAGCTTCTTGAGCTCTTATAATTCTGGTGTAGCCATCCTATATGGGGGAATGGACACTGGTGTCACTCCTAGAATAGTATCTATAGAAAAATATACCTCTCGTTATAGGTAAAACTGATAATTAATCTAGAAAGGCATCCCTAAAATGATCCACCACTTGAAGAAAGTCCACCTGTGAATTCCCCTGGTCATCTAGATATAAACTTTAAATCCAGGTTGTAATTCATCCTAGACCATTATACTCGAGTCCAGCTCTTCTTTCCTAGACATCCCATTCTCCGTTGTATAGAAATTACCCATCCTCTTATGGTGTGAAACTCACCCTAGGGTGATAAAAGTAAAAAAATGGCTGGAAAAAGACCAAACTATCCATTTTGAGAATTTCATAGAATCATGTCATCACCTAGACATAGATGTCCCATAAGAAGTAAAACCCACCAACCTCAACAGGGAAGTATGTGCACTAACATACACTAGACATCCTAATCCCCAACTGAGTGTCTAGTGTCCTAACATCATCATATGTAACGATACGGAGACCAAGGATCTTCATAATGGAAAAAGATATAAAACTATTGGAATCTCATTTATCAAAAACTGCAGAAGATGAAACTGAGGCAACTATAATCGAACCTCTTACTGTTGTGGTTTTGGAATTCTAATCTTTCTGGGTCCACTCCAATACAAATTTATAACCTATACCAAGGCCTTGTGGCCCTACATGACTACCTTGAGATGATCCTTCCTATTGTCCTTGAGAAAATGATTTCTGGCTACCATATCCATGACCAACTCCTCATCCTAAACAGCCTGGTGAACTCTAGTTCCCTAACTGATGAGAAACGGGTGGTCCTGCTCTTGATCATGGAGTTATAACTGAATCCCTCTAACTATCTATTGGTGAGAAAAACTAGAAAAAATGTAGAATCTATCCCATATTTCTGCAATACCGACACTCAACTGGGTCCTTCGAGAAATGTGGTCTCATATTACCAATCTTCCTGCACTTATAGCATACCACCAAGATACTTGATGAAACATCACCTTAAATCTCCTTATGACACTTCCTACTATATATCGAAGGAGTACTAGACCTGGATGCTGAACCACCCTGGCTCGTAGCTCCCAACTCCCTTAGATTGGGCTTACTAATTAGTGTCTGATTCACTATATCCATCACCAATGTAAGCGTAAATAAATTCACATACAATCAGATGTCATACATAAGACCATCCTCAAATCTCCTAGACAAAGATAACTCATCAACTCCGAAAACATTTGGGAAGCGCTGAGGCTCTATGAAATGATATGAGTAATCCATCACTAAAAGAGAACCCCACTCCATACGAATGAACACTATGGATCGATTATCCCTCAACACCTCGGGGTAAAATTAATCATAGAAGGTTCTATGAAACACTTTCAAAGACATATCCCGATGACGTCCCTATTGTGAGATAACATCCCACCATATCATTCCAGAATCATGTATCATATATGGAGCTAGATTCACCATTCACTTTGGAGGAATCTCCAGATTCTCGAAGATAGTAAGTATGACATAAATTCATGCCTCTATAGCTTATTGTCCTCCAACCCCTAAAAATGTGGGAGGACGTTGCAGATGAAAAACCCACATTAACACTTCCATAGTTAGGGTAGGATGTTGTGCTCCCTATAAATTATTCATCTTCCCCATAATTCCTTCAAATAACTCTTCATCAGCACCTACATCCAGCAAAACAACTGTTGCCAAGACGGACATGATGGGAGGATCTTCTGAAAGTCCCCGAGAGACCACTTTTGGTGTCTGATCATCATTATGTAACTGGTGTACAATAAGAGGAATTCTTGGTGGAATGATTCTATAAGGTCAAGCACACACCTCAGTTCATGATTATCAAGGTCAATAACTTATAAGTGATTGAATGGAACTTTATAAAAAAAATAATTCATGTTTTAAAACATAGGGTAGTATGGTATGTATAATCACTACACTATTTGTTCCCTTAAGTTTTCAACTAGTTTGTTCCTCTTCCAAACCTTGTTAAGTAACACCCTTACTCATAGCATGTTCCTCCCGAGACACGACATGTACTTGAATTTTCCCTCCAGCCCAAATACTTCAACACGACTAGAACTACACAGTTCTCTATTTGGTAAAACTACATGGTCTGTTCACCCTAGACACAACATGTTCTAATTAATTTCGAACCTCTCATGTCGTTAGTCACACGGTTAGTTACATAGTTGACTCAATACAGAGTGCTTAATCTCAACAAGGTGTGTCCAATCTAAGTTTCATACACCTGTGTTGTGAGCCACACAACTAGGCACACGGTCTTTATAGCATGGAACATACTCCCAGTACACTATGTGTTCTACCAAAAATTTATCAAACCTATATCTCTACTCATAAAGTCACTCTCATTGTTAAAGACAACACAGTTTGTACATATGGTACACACTGTGTACTTAAGAAAATTTGTTTCTTCTAGAATAGAAGAACACATGGTGTGTGTTCATAACCTCACACATTGTGTTGTATAGGATTCCAAATAGTAATCCTCTAAAAATTCCCCATAAACCTTAAAAACAAAAAAAATTTGTCCAAGTCATGAAAAATTGAGACCTGTGAGAGCCCATACTCCCGTGAATCAATGTTTGGAATCATAATTCATATTATAACTTGAAAAAAAAATTTAAACATTATCCACAAAATTCTAATCCAAGAGGACCCATAACGCCTCAAAGACCAAAGCATGGAATCCATTTAAATTAAAATTTACATAATCTAATACCCTATCAATATTTAAATTATTGTATCATGAAATCAATCAAAAAAACATTCATATCTAGCACAACATCTATCACAACAACATACAATCTGTAATGCATCCTAAATGGAATGACAAGATTGTATGACATGTGATCTAAATAAAGTACCTATATGATTCAGGAGATGTAATACCCTCATCTCATCTGGTTGCAACAGAAATAGAACCACAATGTTATAAATCATAATAGCACAAAACTAGTGCACCACCCAATGGTGAAATCAAATCAACTATAACAATTTCAAAACCAGAAAAAATTGAAATATTCTAGGAAACATAGATTTTCCATATACAGAGGTCAGATACTCCCATGAACAACTTATTACCAAGTACCTATTCTTTACTATGCCTATTTATAGGCTCTAAATAATTAGAAAAATTTGAAATGAAACATCCTTTGACACAACTTTGTAACTTCCTAGTTCCTGGTGCCGCCGAAAGGTGCCCTGAACCTAATTGGTCACATAACCTCAAGCTCATTTCCCCAAATTCCAGAGGCTTCCAACTAGTAGCGATGGATATGTTAAGACATTTGGGAAACTATGCCTTCATTGGAAGAGTATACATAGTGGAATAAAAATGGTAAATAGTAGCGGAAGAAGTAACACCATACAACAAAAGTTAACAGTGGAAGACTAGGAGTAATATAACAATAGGAGAACATACAACTGATGAATGTCACATGTGTCTAGGAATGAATCCAAACAAGTCACAATGCTTGAAATACAATACTAAAACCAAAGAATAGAAAATCAGTAAACTCCAACAGCATCGCATGCCTAATCTTGGTCCCATGCTCTCTAGCTCCTATAGCAATCATGTATCTGATGAAGAAGGGTGCTTTCCTTTATCTATAATTGCAACCATTTAATCTTTTTGGGCCCAAATTCATATCCCAAATAAGGTGTGAGACGAATCCCAGTAGGAAACCACCAAAATATCTATGCCCAACTTTCATTGTATATATGTTGCAGGAAAAATACAAAATGAAGCCATAAACTAGGAAGTACTGAAAATTAAATAATCAAATAGTTTCCAACTACATTAATTTAAATTTATTAATTATTAAATCAGTTGAATAATATAAACTTAATATATAGACTAAGATTTATATCCCCTTGTATAATAATAAAAAATAGATGTATCACAAGACCATCTAAAAAATCAAGTAAGAACGTGTCCAAGTTTGTGCTTCGTCTTGGTAGACTCGTCACAATCATTCAATCATTCATAAGAAACCCTCTGAGGAAGTTCTCACATTATGAACCCTCTAGTTCAACATACCATCAATTCAATTAATAATTACCCTCCGGGAAAGCTCACATTGTGTAACCCCTTTGGTCCCACATATAATTAATCATTTAAAAATGACCACCTTGAAAGCTCTCATGGTCAACACCCCATGGGTCTGCATAGCAACAATAAACTAAATATTCCACCTTGATGTTCTCATAGTTAATTACCTATTTCCTAATTTCATTTAATAACAACTCTAGGGGTATCTGTAATGGTCTAACCCCTCCCGGCTATGACCACCTGGTAGCTCTCATAGCCAATACCTCTTGGTCAACATAACAACAAATCATACATAAATGACCCTACCTCAGAAATATCTCACATTCAATTCCCACTATTCAGCATTCACAATTTGAACCGCATGCATCTCATATAAACAATAACTCCAACCTAAAAACATGAGGAATGGAAAAAAAAAGAAATCCTAATAAGAATTACTGACCAAATGGAAATAAATAAATAAAAAGTCAAGGGAACTCACCCATGGGGTGTACCACAACAAGGTATCTAACCTTACACATAATAAATAACCCATTTCTCAATCAAAAGACTATATAAGTTATTCAAAAAGGTTAAAATTCCAAAACATGTAATACCCTAAACATCAGTATTCATCACATTAAGCATATATAATCCAATGAAAATCAAATAAAGGCACAAACCAACTACCTTAATGTTGTAAGATCATCACTCTTGAACATCGGCCCTTGAATCGGCCCTAAACAATGTAGATCTATGAAAATGGTAAAAAAGATCTTCTTTGAAATAGTCACAAGAGTGGAGGAATCAGTAAGAAAGGCTATATGGAAAGAGGGAACTCACCGTTCAGAATACAACGCACCATGCATCATCTCGATCAGAGCTCGGACATAGAACTGGGAGGACCTTGAAGTTCATTGGTCATTATTTTCTCTCCTATATGAAATGAGGGGAGAAGAAGTCTGTTCTAGAGATGAGACATGACCTCGTTCCAATTCATCATTTTGAAAGAAAAGTACGTGTTGTGTTCATGTAATGTGTAGGATGTTTACTAGCCTCAACTGTCCCTTGATTTAGGTAGTCTACTAGGTCACCTACATGGTCATGTACTCGGCCATTACATAGATATTACACAGCTACATTCAGCAACCGGGTACATGGATTGTACTTCTATGGACACGGAATGTACATAATTTTTTTTCTAATTCATCATTTTTCCTCAAAAAAAAACCCGAAATAAATACCCATACCTGAAATGAAGATATGGGTTATTACAATATAAGGTATTGTAAAGATGATTTTATTTCAATAATAAATTAAAAATTCACTACAAACCATTATATGTGATGTTTGACACTTTATAAATACATTGAACCAAATGTAAGTGACATTTCTATTAAAATCTTTTTAAATGTATCATTAACGAAATTGAAAAATATTGTTTTTGTATAATTCATTAGTGGTTTCTCCCACTTCCAGGACTCTTAATTACTATATTTTTTCCTCTATATTATTTCATGGTTATTTTTTATGAATACTATTTCATTTTTATGTGCACGATTTTTATATTTTTATAGTCAATTTTATGAAAAAAAATGTATTTTGATATCTAACTATGTTTTTATCATGGGTATAAATGTTTTATCAGGAGTTTTATTAAGCTATGACCCTTGGACATTATTTTATGGTTAGATCACATTATATCTCAAGATATGATAGGTGAACACCATTATAGCTCGATATAAGATGCGTTAAAGCCCATTATAGTGCAATATATGATGGGTGATCCTCATTATAACTCTACAATGCATAGGGTACTCCAGAGAGGTTATCTTCATTATAAATCTATAATTCATTGGGTACTCTGGAGAGGGTATTTTATTAAAATATCATCTGATTTATAAGGTTGAATGTAAGTTTGATATGGAAAACTTTTCTCAAGGAAACTTCTTGATTTTTCTATACACGCTAATGAGTTTCCAAGAAATGGTTTTTAATGGGTTTTCATGTTTTCACCAGACTAATAATTTTCATTCATTATGTTACTTACTAAGATTCTATTTCTCATACCTTGTTTTAAAATGTTCTTTCATAGTGTATAAGGATGGGTTAATGAAATAAATAAGTGAATTTGACTGCAATTATGTTTTTCAATGAAATCTAGTTTTATATTGAAATTCATTATATTATAGAAGAAATGTATACTTCTATAGTAGTACATGATTTCTATGTTTGGTGTTTGTTATGTATATTTTCGATCCCAATTCTCTAAAACACTAAACCTAAAAATATCCTCAATTTGAAATAAAGTAATTTCATGACTAAAACATATGATTATGTAATATTTTAAGGGTGGGTATTTATAGTTGGTATCAGAGGATGGTTTAAATAAACGTAGGGTTTATAATGATGTGAATATAACACCATAAATTATTTTTAACATTATTGTTAATTTAAATTGATATAGCATTTAAACATTACCATGTTTCTTCATCTATGATATGTATTTTTATAATGGATTTCTATAGAATAAATGGATATGATTATGTAGAAAGGAACTGATATAAATATATTATTCTGAATATGCAACCTTGAATGGTGGGAATTGGAACTGAGATTTTTGTGATAGCAATGGCACAATTGACTCAGATGATAAATGGGGATGGTATCCATCCTATAGAGGAACCTAATATAATAAGAATGAATATATTTATTGAATAATTTCTAGAGGAAAATTATCCTATAATTCCATTGATCAGCTAACTTGGTTGTCTTCAATGTATGGATAAATTCCTTGGAAATTATATTGGATGTAATTATGTAGCATCCCAGCCTGACTGACCACTATACCGGTTGCAAGACCAGTCACCACATTACCTCATGAGCATCTCCCTGAATTATAGAGGCTGAAAATGAGTAGCGATTTCCAATGGTGTGTACATCAAAAGAAAACTCCCTCATAGATTAGATTATGCAAACTAATGAAAAATAGACAATAGATAGTGATGCATAAATGATAAAAATAAAATATAAGAAGTAATGTAATTTATAGTTAGTACAAGTTAAAACCTATAGGAGGATTAATATCAACAATGATTACAATGAAAATAATGGCACGTGAAGCATCTATACAAAAATGGAAGTGCATGGGAACATGGTACCAATATATAACACATTCTTTTGAAACTGCAAAAAGAGAAATAAAAATTGTTACAACGACATCTCGAGTATAAGCTCGGTTTTCCACCTCCAAAATCTATACTAATGTAGAAAATAAAAACATGAATTTTAAGTCTCATGCTTCCATTTTTCATTAATTGTAGACATAAATTATGATCAGGTACCAATGATACCCTATGAGGGTGTGAGATAAAATTCTAATAAGGTTGGACCCATAGTGTTAGGCCTAGCTAATCTCATGAAATAATAATTGACAATGTTCTAAAAATAAATAAAATCACATTATTAAACAAATTAAATGAAAACAACTTTGGTTTGGGTTTCTAAATGGACGTGCATCTCATATAACCTTCTTAGCTCTAAGACAAAAGTATGAATATTGTTCTTGTGCAAGGAATAATATTTATACAATGCCAATATAGACAAAAATCAAGGTAGTATAAGAAGAATACCCAAAGATTATGATTTTTCTTAGAGGTCACATTACCAATTCATTGTACAGTAATTCTAATGAATAAAATAGAAACACCACATGCATAGTCCGGTCATATTAATAATAAAAGATGCATCTCACATATATACAAACAATCAATAATTCCATTAATTCTAGCAGTGTATTCACAAGCCTCTCCAATTATATCAATAAAGGATCCCATATATTGCACTGGAAAAATTTGATGTAATCCAATGCCGATGATCCTCTCCAATGTGACCCAAAAGCTGTCCCAAGTATCACTCATGACATGGTAACTCTTATCCCACCCAAGGTTTCTCAAATAAAGGACCATGTATCACCCAAATAATGGTGTAGCCATATTTCTAATGCTCTAATCGATGGTTTATATCCATGGGATCCAGTATTTCTCATGAGTATAATAAACCACATGGGAAGCCCTATCCTGGAAAGATAAAGAATCTCCCTTGATGTGTTGGGTCATAACCCATAGATCAGGTGAGTTGGTCTAGGTTTCCATAATATGGAACCCATGTTCTCTCGTAGCCCATGTCAAGTAATCAATATCAACATAACATATCAAAAGGAAATACAAAAATAAAATTAATCATAATATTTTAAAAAAACATACCAATTCACTTGAAAAACAAGAAATACATAAAATCCATTGGTGGAGTTACATGATAGTCCAACATGATCTATAAAGTATCCCAACTATTTAAAAGGTAATATATGATTTAATCCAATACCTCTAAAATCATCCAAATTGAACCATATGGTGTCCAATGTATGACTCTAGGTATGATAAATCTTAACCCAACCCAGATATATCACGTAGGGGATCGGGTATCATCCAATGCATGGTATTTTAATATTTCCAATGGTTCTATCCATGGTTTCTCACATAGGGAACTAGTATTATTCAGAATTATAAAAACCCACCCGGAAAACCATTCTTGGAAAGGAAAAGCATCTCCCCCGGTGCATCGGGTCATAACAAATTGGGCACATGATTCCATCCATGAATCTTTAATATAGAGCCCATGTTCTAACATGTACCATGTCTGGATAACCAAATCAATAAGGCACATATCACAAAATTTCATAACAATTATATATATTTGATCACATGAAATAAATGGATTTTAAATAAATCAATCTATCAAGAATAATCATTCAAAATTGAATAAGAAATAGGTGTGTCCTTATCACCCTTATCATCCATTTAATTAATTAAATTCCATTAAATTTATATAATAATGTCAATTCATGTATCAAAGATCAAAGACGTACTTAGGAGAGGTTCTATGATCAATAAGAAAATTTGATTATTTAACTAGTATTAGCCATTAATTTTATAAGACAAACAAACACATAAATGGTGCATTGGTTTATTAAATATCACCCCGAGTGAGAGACACTAAATTTATGAACATGTTTTCATGATATAGAGAAAACATTCCACATATTTAAACCATACATCAAAGCAAGACAACTGATCACCATCTGAATATCTATCACCCATTTTTTTAGAATACAATGCACCTCCATAAGAAGAGTTTTATTATAAAATCATGATATTCATAAGAAAATAATTAATTTATTCACATTTAAATAATTATTATAGAATCACAATTCAGCACTAATTAATAGCATGGAAAGTGTGTCTAGATGCAAATAATGTATTCTAAATTTTAAAGTAGTGAAGGAAATAGATCATACCTAAAAGGGATGACCAAGACAGGCCTCACATATTGCTACTTGATGTTATAACACAATTCTTATCTACACCTACACACAATACATTAATATTTATATCCCATAATATAATGAACATATTCCCCTCATCATGAAGGAATTTTTACAAGGAATATATTTTTATACATGTATCCATGTACCATTTTAAATGAGTTTAATCCATCAATTAGTCAAAAAACTCCCTACTAAAGTTAATGTGGAATCAATAACACTTATATTTAGAAAATTAAATATGGAAAGATATAGAATCAGGAGAAATCCTCACCTTAAAGAGGTGATGGTATGCCGAATAAAAACAACTCACTTCACCTTCGATGGCGGATGTCAGAACATGCATGAACAGGTCCTAAGAATTCATTCACACATTATAGATCCAAAAGAAACACAAAAATAGTATTATCCCAAATGAAAGTGTTCATCCGAACCACACTAGGTAATAGGGAGAGTTAAAACCAGAAAATCAAGGGGGAATAAAAGAAGGAAAGTGTTTACCTTGATGAATTGAAAGGAAACGTGAAGAAATCGGTGGATTTTAGGGAACGAAAGAAGAGAATTGAGGGAGTGTTTCATGATACTAAGGGTTAACTGAGGGGGATCATGCGACATAGTGAAAGATAAAGGGGCTCATGTTGGGTCACAAAAACCATAATTGTTATTAATAAAAATAATTTCAATATTATTATAATTGTTAAAAAATTTGTTTATTTTTTCCATTATTTTTATCATTTATACATATTTATTATTATTATTTTAGTTTTAGGTAATTTAAATCAATTTATTTAAAATATTTTTTTCATTGATAGCCAAACAATGGGCCAACCATGTAATGAATAGTGCTAGGGTACGACCCAAATGTAACACCCCGACCCCAAAAACCGAGAGCCGATATATTATTTTTTTACATTGGAATGATTCCATAGAATAAAATCATGTAGGACCAGTCATTTTAGAAGTCATGGAATTCCATATTACATAAATGATTCCCATAATAAATTTTGGAAATAATATACAACATGCTACATAATAAACTGAAATAAACTGCATCCTTGACAGCTTATTCAATGTTCCCGTCTTCACAACCTAGGGAATGAAGCATAATAAGAGTGAGAAAAATCATCAGAAAGGGAAAATATAGTATAAAAAATAAGGAATCAATCTATATTTAAAGGTAAATAAATTATAACACATTACATGTATACAACTAGATAATTCATAATTAATATTAAAAGGTAAGAAACTGAAATTATTTCCATAAATCAATAAACTGAGAATGAGTAAAATCCATAGATATGTTGACTCAAAATTGTTGGGCTAAATAATTACTAAATCTATATGAAGGAAATGTATAATTATTATATTTCACATTTTAGGCACATGAAATCCTATAGTTTCAAGACCATTCACCAGATAGTTAATACTGCAGATAGAAAACCATTTAATTTAGCCAACTTATTTGTCTCATGAGAACCTGTCGACGCATCAACGGGATATATAAACTACATCCCAAATTTCATTTCCCATACAATTCATTCTTAATATTGAATAATAAAAATAAAATAATATTCCATACCAAATATCAATATTGAATGAGAAATATGATTTGATCAATAAATCCCTAGTTAATTAAATAACTCTCAATGTAGACACCGTGTGTGAAAAGGTATATGGTTTTTGAAATAATAATATCTATTGAATGGGAATAAAAATATTCGATTAAATTTATATTGAAAATTATTAAAATAAATTATTGTTCCAAGATAATGTTAAAACCAAAAAAATGGGTGATATTGTTGACATAATCATTAAGAACATTCTTGAGGAGAATAATCATTGAAAATTCTAATGTGTCCCATACAACATTGAAACATTTAAATCATAATCCCCATGAAGGTATGACACTGAAAGATACATAAAATATCAATAGTATAAGGATATTAATTTAAATATTATGTTAAATGGTTTTATATAGACCAAATAAAAGCGAGTTCATTCATAACAACAGATAAGACTTAATGGAATGTAAATTGAGATGAAATCCCTTACCATATACTTAATTTATATTGTGTGTAATTTTTCCTCCTATAAATTGGTTTAAAATATGTTAACAACTTTTAACATAACCATAATAATGCTTATAATATCATTTATTAACTTCATATAATATTTTATTACCCTTTTGTTAACTCTCATTCCTCATTTTCACTACATTGGGTGTTAATTGCCAAGGTTTCTCAAGTTTGTTTTGACTTGAAATTTTTTGTTCCTATTAATTAGATAATTATTTAATTATATAATTATTGTAAATCATGACATAAATGTTATATATTTTTATTATATATGTATTTATAATAATCTATAAGATCTAGAGATAAGGAATAATATTCACTGTTCTGGAAGGCGGTAGACCGAATATACAAAAGAACACTACATTAATTTCTTTTTCATATTAAAAATTAAAATTAAATTATACCTGATTATATTATAATTTAAGTATACATTATATTTTATATGTGTTAGATATGTTTATTAAAATCATCTTTTATGTGTTCTGTGTGTTGTGTGAATGAGTCACATCCCTTTGAGTGGGTGGTAGTCCACACTTCCACAAACGATATTATTGTATTTATACAAAATACAATGCATAAGGTTATGTGTTATAAAGGATATAAATAAAAATAAATACATAATAAATATCATACAAAATATATAAACTGAGTTTCCATAATTATGTTCACAATGATAGGTGGTAATGTAATAATGAACAATCATAGTTTTGTCAGGTAATATTTCACTATAGAAAAAAAATATGTTAGTTACCCATTAGATGGATGTGCTTATATGTATAGGTTGAAATATTTTTATACAATAATACTATTACATTGAGGATATTATTTATATATACAATCGTAGAATAAGTATCGCTAAGGTCTATAGAATGGATAATAATCTAAAGATCTTGATAGAAGATGTTTCCTCTTAATCAGGTAACTCCATTTGGTTTGTACCAAAAGGATTCCTAGGATGGATTTATGAAAAACTACATGATTATTGTTTAACTATAGGGATATTGTGGAGTTTTTTGGTTAGATATTGGCTGAATAATAGTGCCTTTAGAGTTGTGAGAATTTACGAAAAGAGGAGGGCTTTTTATAATGGATGAGAAGTGACACTTTTGTAATATTATCACAACAGAATTCCATACATGTATTTCATATTTAATATGTCTCCAATAATGAACCCAAATATATAAAAGGAATTTTTGGGTCAAAATTAGGCTATCCAGTTTCATTTTTTCAAGTTTCTACATTATTTGGGCCTATAAGAATGATGTTTAGTCCATTAAAAAGATTAATTGTAACTATACTCACTCAAATAAATTTTAATTTCAATCAATAATATTTTTGTTCAAAACTAATTTGGTATTATTAAACATTATAAATTATTCTGATTCCAAATATAGAATCCATTTTTTCATATTCCAATCACAGAAGTGTCAGAAATTAATTTATATTTAATTATGCAGACAACACGACATTCTGAGTTTTTAAAATAAAAACATTGAAAAGAATAATAAATTTTTATTCCCAATTTACAAGAGAAATTGTTTCCAATGTACTAAATTGGATTAATTTATAAATATATGATCTAGTTAAACCATCAATCCAATTTAAAATATAATTTAATCTTATAAATATATGATATGAAATGTCAGTCTGATTAAAATTTTGGGTTGTTTCACTATTCATTAAGAAATGAATCATCACAGATAAACAAAAAATATCATTATATGATAGTTTTTATTTTTTACATAAAAATATTAATTTCACTTTGATGTATTTTATTTATTAAATGGTCAAAATTTTCATCAAAAATGGATTATCTACAAAAAGGTAGTAAAAAATAATAGAAAAAATATATATATTGTATGCATAAAATTGGATTATTTTTTATCCTAAGCCAATAAATTATATTGAATGAAAATAAAAAATAATAATTTATTGAATATATAATATTTATATAGCATTAATATCACACAAATATTTTAATTAAATTAATTTAAAATTGTAAAATAACATTGTGTTCATAAAAATAATAATATTTTCCTTTATATACAATAGGTTTTCAAATTCATTTATAATTAATTTGAAATGAACTAATTCATTTTATATTTTTTTAACCATATATTTAAATGATTTTGTTTACTATTTTTGATGAATAATAATTTATAGATAGGTTATATTAAAAAAAATACTTTAAGAATATATCATTATTTGGTAAAAATCTGTCGTCTGTGAAATGTACGCTTTTGAAGAATGTCTCTCTTGCGTGTAATGAAAGCTAACTCAGTATTGAGTGCATTGAAAAATATATCATTTATTTAATTTATTTATAATATAAAGCATATTTTAATTTCGTGTGATATTATATTCCATTACTCTCTTGGTGATGCTTGTGATACACAGTATCAAATATAAGGTTTCAAATTTAAAATTGTAGGGTGTTTCACCAAAACAAAGTGTTCATTCTAGTCACATGGTTTGGGAAAACCAGTTATAGATTTTCCTGGAACCCCATCTCCTATGAGTCATTCCCCATAGTTTTCTACAAAGAGACTCATGGTTTTTGACAATCTATTTACCCTCTGTAGGCATCCAAAACATAGAATTTTTATCCCCGTATCTCTCGAAACACAATGGAGCACCTGAGGAACATCATGGGACATTAACCAACACCAAAAGAAACACTTTGATGTTTTCCAACCCTATAAAATATGTTTTGATTCTCAGTTTAAAAAGAAACCATCTATTAAAAACCAATATTTTATATACATTAAATTTTTATGAGGTTAAAAAAATGGGACATTACAACCTCTCCACCCTAGATCATCAAGTCCCTGAGTAGCCCTTGAGAATGATTAAATCAAAACATGACCTACACGGGTCATGAATATTTGTTCATACAGTTATGTTATGTTTACAATCTCCCAAAAACCTCATATAACCTCTTAAGAACGCGGCATTATAGCCACCAAACAAGAGCCAAATCTCAATTTCCAACCGAAACATCAAGATAGTGATTAACAGGCCCCATTTAGCTAGATACATGATAATTTCATCATCTCTTTAGACATCTGGCCATTGTTTCACCCCACCATAGTCCTTATCTTTTAGAATGGGTCCTATTATTATCCATGACTCTTCTACCACTGGAATTGTATTTCAAAGAATACTCTAGGGGTTTTAATGACACTCCTATCATGATTTTGAACATACAAAACAATTGATACCCCAATGGCCTCTTGTAGACATGTCAAGATAGATTAATTTGAATGGATAGGGCAGACACATACCATAATCTTCTATATATATTTATGTGTTAGAAACAATATCAAACTGACCGTTTACATTACAAAATGAAAAAATAGGTCAGGCCACTCCGGTAGACCATACAAAGATGCTTGGCTTAGAAACCCAGGGAAATACTAACTAGTCTACATGGAATTCACCCAAAGAATCTCAAATTTGACATTATAATGTCCATTGAAGTCTATACCAATATTCCAATTACTTTCCTTGGTTAAAACATCCCATAAAAATTTAAAATTGTCTTTCATCTATGCGAATAAGGATGTAACCCAGATCCATCCCACTGAAATCAACAACCTTTTAAATGCAACCTATCATCCTGACAACGCATACATGATAACCCGAGATTCAACCACTAGCTTCCAAGTAGATAAACCGTGGTATTTAATAATTCATGTTTACAAGGGATTCGTTGTCTAAAGGCCACAACATACACTTTTGAATCATCCATGAATCCTAGAGAAACTTCCACAAGGGGAGAGAGTCAATGAAAACAATTTTTGTCCTAGAGACCATCCAAGGCGTTCCTACTTGGGAACCCTAGTTTCAACCAAAATTAACAAAGTCCTTACAGAAACCAGGAGTCGAGAATGGAACACCAAAAAAGAGCACTCAAACTAGACAACAACCTTTAATAATTTAGCATGGCGTAAGACCGGTCCCCTCTTAGTACATCAAGGATGATATCAAGATATGGGACATGCTCATTACATAGTAGAATACACTAAGATAATTTTAATGGTTTCTATTCAATCAGACCGAACTATTGGATTGAAATAATAGTATAACAACAACTAGTTGACTTCAAAGGTGAAACACATATTAACCTTCTGACACAATACTACAATAGATCAGAATTACATTTTACCGTGTGGTTTTACGTGATTTCTCAAGATAAACCCATTATGTAATACAAGAACATATTGTTTATTATAGGATTCATAAATGACTAACCCAAGTTACTTCGTGTTTTCGAGTAGGCAATAAAATTTATTTAGTACTTTTAAGACTCAAATCATTCAAGGAGAAACCGAAAAATTACAATAGGTCATTATGGGTTGTGTTCCTTCTACTCAGAAGTACATATTTAATAGAATTTACAAGTCACTCCTAAGATTTAGAGTCTCTTATTTGTTGAATGAAGAGATATATACTAGAAAGTCAACAGTGTTCTAGGTCAGAACTACCATAAATGAAAATTTAAAACTCTTAGAATAAAAAATTGAACCATACAAATAGGCATGTCAAAACACCTGATTCCTCTCAATAATTCCTTACGATCAATGTGAATACAGATTCATTTAACTAATTGGTCATTATTCTAGAGAGAGACCGAAGTACATTTTTAATAGGTCAAGGCTAAATGGTCTCACTAAACTAAACTAGTTTGTTACCATATTTAACATTCGACGGGAACCATGTATGCGAACACATACTGCCCTAAGGTTTTAGAATAAAACAACACAACATGGATACTACCCATAGGCTTATCATCCCTATGAATTGAAGTGATGGAAGGAATGTACAAGAGATTTGGCCCCATGTAATATTTCCTCAAATAACCATTAACCTTGATGGCGAAATTTTGATTCATCTATCACTAAGTGAAAAAATGGTCATACGATCTATGAAGTAGTTAAACATGGCCGATGAATGTATAATCAAATGAAACCAATCATGAATGGATGAATTCACCCATATAAAATTCAAATAAACTCATAACCACTCATCTGTACAAGGGTGTCATTGAAAAATATAAGAATCCTACTGGGGACAACGACACCATAATTATACCAAATGTTAGAAAACTCACAGAAATAGAAATTTATAAAATCTCTAAGGGTGCTACCTACCACATGGTAGCCACATACCAAGAAATATCATCAAACCTATCACCAGTCCATGATAAATGGAATTTACTAGGCCCAAAATCTGATCATTTATGCAATTTCTAAGAAGGAAAAATACAATGGGAAACACTCATGGCTCTTTTCTAAGAAAAATAAAATAGAAACTTAAACTACCCTTGTATGAGGGTTTTAAACAAAGGACACCACCTAGGGTTATATTTCCATTCCCTTTACTTTATTCACATCTAATCATTTAACATCAAAGGATTTAATCAACAATCAGGTACCATTCAATAAAATAAAAATAGAAGGTACTTGACTTAGCTTCTACATGAAGGGAAAACAGGTAAGTATCATAAAAATAACCTTTAAAAGAGTAAAAATTTATTATCATAACATATTTATTGGGAAATTTACCATTTAAACCCGATTTAATAGATAAGGAAACCTATAATGGTCCCACTGAGAAAACCATGGTTCTCAAGAAAGAAACCCAATAATAGTTGTGAAATTTTTAATGTTTCAAACGCCCAAATGGTCTATTTCACATAAAACATACCAAAACTAACCTACTTTGGCCCATATGTGCATTTATGTTTTTTATATATGAATTACGATTAAAATTAAATAACATTCATATTTATAATAATCTCAAGATACATTATGTATTTAATAAAATATTGAATGTATGGGTTACTACTTGCAAAATCTATTAAGATTTTTTATGCTTTATAGCATAGAATTTAGACCCCACTAATAAAAATAAATTTTATTTACAATTAAAATGATAGTAACCATTTATAATGGATTGAATATACAGGATACCTTTTCCTAGTTATAAGGAACCCATACAACTTAAAAAAAACTGGCTCCTGTTGATATCGCAAAAAATTAATTTATCCCATGAAACCCCTTACATATTAAGAATCACAAGGAATGTTAAAAAAATAGTAAACTCTTAAAATAATGCTAATAAGAGTAGATCATAATAAAAGTAAAAAATTATAAATAAGAGGGAATGATGGCATATACAAGTAGAAAATCTAATGGGTTACCAAAATAGTTAAAAATTGTGCATGTAACTATATTACATAACATGGTATCTAAAAAAATACATTTAAAAATGAAGGAGTGTAATTCAATCCTAGGAACACAGTACAATCAGTAGGAAAACTATAAATGTATCTATGTGGAATATAAAATGCATGGAATGTAAATATTTATGTGCCTAATATGATGGTAGTAATGCTTTGTCCTTTCCAAATGAGAATAAGGGAAAAAATTATATAATATAATAAATAATAATGATGGAAAATTACACCGACCACTAAATCTTAAATCATATCAGCTGTAATATCAAACAATATAAACAAAAATAACATCCCTTTCCATATGGAAATTTCCTATACGTGAGGTGATCATCCCCATGAATGACTATTTACAAAGAACTGACACATTCCAAGTCTCATATCTACCTGGTCAAAATTGAGAGGACTAGTTTGGGATATACTGAACACTAAGAGTGGGGGTAAATCAGTGTTGGGGAATTTTTAAACCAATTAAAACTTTTTATCCTTGTACCTCTTGACCTTTTAGGATCTTGAATCTCTTATTCTCTTTTCCCCGTCGCATGCAATAATAGGAATCAGTAAAAACATGCACATGATATTTTTACAAGGTTCAACACTCAATAAGAGTAGCTACATCCTTTCCGTTCCTGGATATGACCAGTGCATGGATTCCACACTATGATTTGATATGAAAATAAAATGGAGTGGCTAGGAAAACAATCCTCTAACCAGTGTGAGTCCCTACACTTTGGAGGGGGGTGGTAAACAATGCTCTTCCCTGGACTGGTGACAACCTAGTCCAACTTGAAGCCTCTAGACGGTTCTTTATACTGCCTATGGAGACATTATTTTTCCTTCATTAGTAAGGTAGGTTCTTCTCTTGATATTATTTAGTTCTCTTTACCTGATTACTATCAAAGCAGTAGGAAAGTAATTCTTCTTGTCGTCTTCTTTTCTTCTTCACTAGTGCAAAATCGGCTGCACTAGGACTTCTTCTTCTTCTTTTGTGCAACAACAGAATGCACTAACACTTCTTCTTCTTTCATAGGAAGATTCACATATAACAATGTGATTATTCACGAAATGATGATCGGTTCACTTGGCGTCATCTGAATCAAACTGCTGTGAACAATTGTCAGCATTCAATTGGGCATACCTTGTTCTTCTTCTTCTCTTCCTTATCTTCTCAATACCAACACCTGAGTGTATTGGTAAACTGACTTCTTCCCTTGTGCATATATGAGTTCAATTTCACGTCTAGTTCTTCTTTACTTCGCACAGTACAATGAGGGTGATAAACACCAGTCATGTGAGAGTCGTTCTACTTCTCTTCGTGATACTGAATGTTTCACGATACTTCCTTCTTCGCAAAGCTACATCGAGAGTGTTATGAACCTATCGAATGTATACGGTACCCTCAAATTTTTCGCGCAACCTACTAGTTGTATTGCACATAAAATTCGTTCCTTGCGCGTAAAAACACCTTTTGGCACGAAAAAACCCATTTCGCGCAACTCTTATTTTTCGCACAGAACTTCCTTTTTTCACGCAGCACTTCCTTTTTCGCGCATCACTTCTTCTTTTCGTGAAATACACTATACTTTAATTTTTTTCACGCGTCAGAGCTCGGGATTTGTCTAAGTGTCGAGACACTACAATTGAGAGGGGTTCACCTCATATTTATAGGCATTTTTGACCCCGCACAAAAAACACTAATCCGCGCGTAAAACCTCCTTCTTGCGCATAAAAACTCTTTCACAAAACATCATATTTCACGCAATGCTCCAATATTCCGCGGACCTCATGCCTTTTCCATTTTTCATCATTCTAATCATGAAGCACCAATTGCGCGAAAAATTCCACACCACGTTCCATATTGCGTGCAAACCCGGCCTTTAACGCGACAACGTATTTCGCGTAATGATCCAATTTTTCATGCACGTCATGCCTTTGCAAATTTTCGATCTTCTTTTCTCGAAACACGTTTTGCGCGAAAACTTCATTCCTCTATTTCGTGCACCACTCTACTTTTCGCACATCCCACTGATTTTTCAGACATCCCAAAAATATTTCGTGCAGCCTGCAAATATTTTGTGCAACCTGCATATATTGCACGCAACCTGCATAAATTGTGTGCAACAATTTATTTTTGTGTGCAACTTGCCTAAATTTCCATGCACTCTATTCCTTTGTCATTTTTCAATGTTATTACCTTGAATCATGACTTGCACGCAAAAATCTAAACCATCTTCAATCTTGAATGCTCTATCCATTGCCAAAAACACATCCTCGTCTCCTAATTTTCAGGCCCTAAAATTTGGCAAGCACTGGAAAATGACGCCACCTTAAACTGTGCTTTTCTACAGCCCCCAGATTGTCCATTTCTTTTTCATTTTCTCTCTTCACTACTTCCCATCACCATTCTTAAACTTTTATCACAAATTCCACTATCGTGATATTTATCTTTTGAAATACCAGATCTAGCATCGTCAGAGTTGCATTGGGAAGTACTGAAACACCCCATCTTCCCGCATCATCATTCCTTCCAATCAAAACTATATATGATTGGCATCATCATTTCTCCCCCTTTCCATTATAAGTCTTGAATCACAAGTTCTCCTAACTTATGATATTTGTGAAATACCAATCAGCAAAGCATCGTCTGATTTTTTTCATTCTTTTTGGAATATGAATTCCAAAGTACTTCTGCATCCTCACTTCAAATCCTCAATACATTTTGGAGTGTTAATTCCAATGGACTCCAATCATCTCTCTTCATCCAAAAGTGGAGGCTTGAGGATTCTTCAAACACCTTCAATGTTGTATACAATGTATCACCATTGATACATGTATTTGGAACTTTAATAATAGTGCAACAATCATCCAATTTCAAGGCAATGTGTAATTCATGACCTTCTTAGAATACCAAGACCTTCCAAACTCTCTCTTCTTCTTCAGCCATCATTCTCTGCTCCATACAAATCATATGATTATTTTCTTTAAGTAACCTCTTGTATGGTTCTTGTAAAGACCCGTAAAATTTAAAAGAAATTTTTTTCTTAATTTTATTTGGGATTTTACAAGATCGCAGTTTCTGACGGCACCTGATTCCGAGGCCCGGTGTGCCCTGAATCATTTTCTGAAGTTTAGCTCGGGTACGTTTAGTGAACGAACGAGCGGGTTTTCCTAACTTTTGAACCGTTGCTCGGAATCAAAATATGAGGACACTGATGGAATCGCAGCGCCAGTAATTTCTTATAAACACCTTTTTCGGAGTTGCGTTTGCTCAGGTGTGGTTATTAAATTTTTGGTTAAGTAAAGGAATAAAATAAAAATGGTGTGACCAATTTTTATTTTATTTAAAGTTGTTTAACCTAAGCTAAGTGGTTGGAGTGGGACCCACTATATACTACTCCACTAGGTAGGATATTTGTGGTGTGGGGCCCACACGATCCCCACCTTTTTTCAACCCCACCTCCTTTAATTAAGTAACTCACTCGCACCTCTTTTAAATGAAGTCAACTCTTGCATTTCTCTAGATACTAAACACCTCTTTTAATTGGGAGGTTAAAACGTTTCAATTAATTCAATTAATTGACTGATTCAATTTTTAATTTCAAAAAAGTTTGGCTTGTCTTTTAATAAAATAAGAGAATTCTTATTTTTATTAATGGGTTCGTTGTGCATAAGGGCTTGGGAGAATTTGCTCAAAGTCTTGAAGTTCTTCTTCCTCGACAAAGAACGCGAAGAACGCCGACCTCCGACGACGAACGACGGTGAGAGACGCCTTCCTCAGAGATCGACGACCCGCTGTGCATTCCTTCGTTCCTTTTTCCCGTGTCAAAGGAAGAGAGACACTGTTCCTCCTCGGACGATCTCATTCAACATGTGCGGAACCTTCTTCTACGACGCCTTCTTCCACGACGTTCAATTCCGCAACGAGCCTTAGTTCAAAAAATGATCGAGGTAGGGGGATTTATTTCTATTTGTTCCTGATTACTTTCACCGCTGATTATCGTCTTATTTAAGCCGCCTGATACTGAAATAATGAGAGGAGGTTGGACCACACGAACGCGGTCGAACCGCCTCCCCCCTTGATTGTTGATTTGTTTCGGCGTGTGTAAGGTGGCGTGGTGCCGTTGCACTGCGCTGAAACTATGGGAAGGGGCGAAGAAGTGCGGAGACGTCACGCCGTGCCATTGAATTCGAACAAACCATGGCGCCATTATGCCGCACCAAAGAACCTGGAAGACACTGCGGCTGGAGCGGGGCCGCGGTGGAGGGGTGTGGTGCAGTCGCGCCGCGCCGGACGGACCAAGGTCGCGGCCTTTGGCCGTGCGGAGCAGGGAGGGGCAGTCGGCTTCCGGCCGCCAGCGCCGGAGCAGGAGAGCGGGACTGCGGGGTCCCGTGGCAGAAGCACGGCCGGCCTGCCGGGCCCGCCGAAGGATCGGCCCCCCACATGGGGCCCATGGTTTGAAAAATAGGGGGGCAGCACCCCCCCCCCTCATCCGCTAGGCTGTTACGGCCGAGCCGCCTGGCCACGCTGGCCAGGCCGAGCGCGCTAGGTCGGGCCGCCCCGGCCGGACAGTGCCGCCCCGGACGGACCAGGCCGGGCTGCGCCCAAGCGGGCCAGACCCGGTTCGTGCCGACCCAGGGGGTATCGGGCCGGGTCGGACCGGGCCCGAACCCCTATTTCCAGAACTCTTTCAGTCTTTTTCCCATAACTTGGGCTGCAGACCTCCGATCGACGCACCGTCAGCTGTGATGCAATCCTCGGATCGAGATGGTCATTTCGGTATAATACAAATAAGGTTTTGGAGAACTTTGGGTTCATTCGGGTTGGTTCGTACACAAAAACAAACGGGCCCTCGGAGCGGAAACGCTTATAACATGAGCTCTGGACGTCCGATTGACGTGTCTTCGACTTTGTTGGATTACTCGTAGTGAGACGGACCTTTTGGATTACTCCGCTCGAGGTTTGGATGCAGTTGGAGTACGGTCTGGTTGGTTTTGACTTAAAACACGACCGGGCCCCTGGGACGAAAAAGCTAATAACTCATAGACCGGACGTCCGATTGACGCGCTGTCTGTGACGTTGAGTTCCTGTTGACGATACAGAACTTTTGGATACTTTAACTCTGGACATCGTGTCATTGGAAGTATCAGCCCCTCGGCTCGTGGAGTGGATTCTCTTGAATGAGCTTGCTGTGTGTGGGAACCCTAGAGCTGGCTGCGACTGCGATGACGATGAAGACAGTACGGGAATCCTCCGTGGGTTCGACAGCGACGACTACAGCACTCATCGATCCTCAGTGGATCAGTGCTACCGATCCTGTGTGGGTCTGATCCTATGTGGATCAGCGCTCAGTGGTCCTATGTGGGCCAGCACACTTCGATCCTGTGTGGGTCAGATCCTGTGTGGGTCATTGCGGGGGTTAGTTACCTATCGATCCTTTGTGGGTCATTACGGGGGTTAGTTACCTATCGATCCTTTGTGGGTAATTGCGGGGGTTAGTACCTATCGATCATGTGTGGGTCTGACAGCTTAGATGAATCAGTGGCTACATCTGATCATCTCTATCATCATTTGAAAAAGTATATCCTGTGTGAGATGAGTCTTGACATTCAATCATTATTTTCGATATGATTGTCTTTCTTTCCTATATGGATTGTGTTGTGCTATCCTATGTGGATGTGATCGAACATGGGCTCAGATTCTGGAGTCGAACTGGAATTGATGACTTCATTATATGTATGGGAATATACCTAAGTAGTGTCGGATGTTACTTCATGATTGTATCTTTACTTGGTGGTTTATCCTTTGTGGATTATTGGAGACATTCGGGGGTCTCAGGGTCCCTACTGAGTATCGTATACTCACCCCTACACGGGATATGCCCGCACTACATTGTGTTGGTTATAGATGACGGACAGCGCTGATCGTGGTTGAGTCTTGCGGAGCAGGTCGGTACCTGGAGGTGGACCACTGGGCGGGACGTACTCGGAGCGAACGGCTAGACCCGAGGAGCTATGGAGGCTATCTGTACCCACCCTTCAGGTGGGACTTCCAGGGGACGGCTCAACATTGCGGATTTACTTTTCAGTTGTTGTACTCCCTTTTTCAGTTGTACATTACTTTCAGTTTGGGTTTGTATTCTGGCCCACTTACTTTTCTGTACTAACTATTGTACCCAGTTTTACTTAGTGTTTACTTCTGCTTGCTTACTCTATGTGTTTTTTACTTTATAAAGGAAATGCCTTCCCTTTTTATCAAGAATTACGCCTTGGTGCTAGACGCCAGCCCCTAGCCTATGGGAGGCTGGCTTGGGGTAGTCACAACACCGGCCCCAAGGGCGGGTCGTGAAAAATTGTTATCAGAGGAGTTTGGTTCTACTGCAGAACTCAGGACTCTAATATTTTTCTATGTGAAGCAATAATGATAAGAGTATTGAGTGTGTTTATCAGTCCAGGGAGTCCAGTGTTGGTGCGACGGCCGACGTATCCGTACACCAAGACCCTGACTTCTGATTTCCGACATAGTGCACGAAAACATTGATTGCATGTGTGTTTCATGTTTTCTTTGTGATTACTTTGTGTTAGCTCACCAGGTATACTATTTAACTGTGGCACACCTGTTTCTTTTTAGGATGGCCCCACGATGGCAGCCAACTAGGGTTCCGAGTGTTGTGCGGAACGACATCCCACTGAGCGACAAGACCTCGGTACAGGGCCCTTTGACAGCAGAGGCACCGGTGGTACCTATACCCGCCGAGCCACCAATGCTACCAACCCCAGCCGCTGACAGTGCACGTCGCCTTGGTGCACTGCACGAGTTTCAGCGTCAATGACTGCCCAGGTTCCGCAGGGGGATGGACCCGCAGGCGGCCGAGGATTGGCTGGAGGCAGTTGTACGAGTTTTCCATTTGGTAGGGACACCAGCATACCTCATGGTGATCCTTGCAGCGAGTCTTCTGCACACGGCAGCAGACAGATGGTGGAGATTGATGCTCCAGGTGCACGACGAGGCATCACTCCTCTGGACGAACTTTGAGATCATCTTCCGCTCAGATTTCGTCCCAACCACCCTCCGTGCGGTGTGCATCCAAGAGATTTTACAGTTGCGGCAGGGCAGCATGATGGTCGCCCAGTACTCGGTGAGATTTACAGACCTCTCGCGCTATTCGATGGACATGGTACAGGACCCATTCTTCCAGGCCCGGACCTTTGAGTAGGGATTGAGGCATGAGATCAGGGTATCGCTGATCTCCCTCAGCATTCCGACACTGGAAGGAGTACTGGAGCAAGCCCTTCTCATCGAGAGCTTCCTTGCTGAGCCTTCATCAGCAGTGAGACCTACCGCAGGGTGGCACGTAGCAGAGTCTTCTACAGCTGGAAGTTGACGGATGACACATGGGTCCAGGAGGACCAGACCCTCAGGAGGATGACCTTAGGACACTGGCTCAGAGGTGCAGGGCACACAACATAGAGCCAGTCTTGCGAGAGGCAGACAGTGCTACGCATGTGGCGGGAAAAGACACATGGCTCATGACTGCCCGACCCGGCGTGCGGAGGAGCAGCAGACGGTTGAGGGACCACCCAGGCAGAGGCAGAGGGTCGATCGTGGTGGTCCACGAGGAGCAGTAGGATGAGGCAGAGGAGCTGGCCGATCACCAGGTGGTGGGAGACGCTTTGAGGCTCTACCACCACCACCACCAGAAGGCCCACCCCAACCACAGGGAGCTGGCGGGCAGAGATAGGCTCAGCTTTAGGCAGCGGAGACCTACGACCATGGCGCGCCCGAGATGATTCAAGATACTATCTGTGTCTACTCCACCCTTGCTACAGTTCTTCTAGACACAAGAGTGAGTCATTCATTCATTGCCGCTGCCCTTTTTCGGATCTCAGAGATTCCTACGGAGCCGTTGGCTCGATCCTTACGACTAGAGACTCCTACGGGAGCAGACTCGACGATTACACACGGGTGCCGGCAATGTGAGCTTACTATAGGAGGCGAGAGCTTCAGCTGGCATCTTCTTGTAGCGGCGTCAAGGCCTTACGACGTCATCTTGGGCATGGATTGGTTATCTATAGTCCATGCTCAGATTGAATGTATTAGGTGCAAGGTGCGATGTGTACGCACCGACGGGAGCAGGTTCACCTTCACCAGCGAGATGGGAGCCTTTGAAGCACAGGATGGACTCACGTAGAGGAGAGGACAGCCCATCACTCATCGGTTGGCTAGCCTCATCCTAGGAGCAGTTGACATGCGGAGTCCTGGTTTTCCTGCAGTGGTGGATTAGTATGCGGACGTTTTCCCCGATGACGTCCCAGGGCTACCTCCTCCCAGATATGTAGACTTCTATATTGACCTGTACCTCGGGACAGCCCCGATATCCACTCCAGTATATCGAGTGGCCCCCACTGAGCTTCGAGAGTTACGGGTACAGTTGGAGGAATTGCAGGGAAAGGGATTCATCTGACCCAGTGTTTCACCCTGGGGTTCCCTGATATTGTTCTCCAAGAAGGCGGACAGGATCTTGCGACTGTGTGTCGATTACCGTCGCCTAAACTAGGTGACCATGAGGAACAAGTATCTGATACCGAGGATTGACGACCTCTTTGATCAGATAAAGGGAGCACGGTGGTTCTCAATGATAGACCTTAGATCAGGTTATCATCATCTCAGAGTTCGAGACGAGGACGTGCAGAAGATAGCCTTCAGATGTCGGTATGGCCACTATGAGTTCTTGGTTATTCCTTTCGGCGTGACCAACTCTCCAGCAGTGTTCATGGGTCTCATGAACAGGATCTTTCAGCCATACCTCGATCGATTTTTCATGGTCTTCATCGACGACATATTGATATACTCGACGACTGAGGAAGAGCATGCCTACCACTTGCGGGTTGTACTGGACACACTCCGAGAGCACCGGATTTATGGTAAATTCTCTATGTGTCAGTTATGGATACGTGAGGCCCACTTCATTGGACACGTCATCTCTGAGGAGGGAGTTTCAGTGGATCCTGCGAAGATTGAGGTAGTGCTAGCATGGGAGCTACCCATGAGCGTGACGGAGATGCGGAGTTTCTTGGGGCTAGCTGGGTACTACCGGAGATTCGTACAAGACTTCTATAGAGTTGCGGCACCACTCTCAGCTTTGAAAAAGAAGGGGAAACCCTTTGTGTGGTCAAACAGATGTCAGCAGAGCTTCCAGAAGCTGAGACAGAGATTGACCAGCGCACCTATCTTGAGGCTACCGGAGGAGGGAGTAGGGTACGTAGTCTACTGTGATGCATCAGGGACCAGACTTGGATGTGTCCTAATGCAGGAACGGGTCGTGATCGCCTATGGATCACGTCAGTTGAGGAAGCATGAGCAGAACTATGCTACCCATGACCTGGAGCTAGCAACAGTGGTCTTCGCTCTGAAGATGTGGCGACACTATCTGATGGGTGAGTTCATTACAGTCTGCTCGGACCACCAGAGTCTCGATTACGTCTTCTCGCAGAAGGACCTGAACCTGAGACAGCGGCGATGTATCGAGTTCCTCCAGGACTATGACTTTGAGATAGTCTATACTCTTGGGAAGGGAAACATAGTAGCTGATTCTCTCAGCAGGAGGACTGGCATCCAGCTACTCAGGGAGGCGACAGATCATTTAGCTGCTTTGCAGATATCCTTCGTGTCTAGAGATGGAGCAGACTTTCTTCAGTCACTCGCAGTCACTACTCCACTACTGCAGCTGGTCAGAGAGGCACAGCGTGGGGACATATACTGTGAGATGCGACGTGCACAGATATCCTCAAGACAGGCACCTGATGGATTCTCTGTGGGAGGAGAGCATGTCATCCTTTTTAGAGGACGTACCATGGTACCAGATGCTTTACAGGAGAAGGTGTTGAGGGAGTTTCACACTTCCCCTTTAGTGGTACATCCAGGAGTGTCGAAGATATACTAGGACCTCAGACGACAGCACTGGTGGTCGAGTATGAAGAAGGTTGTGGCAGATTTTGTTTCTCGATGCCTCACCTGTCAGCAGGTGAAGGCAGAGCACCAGGTACCAGCTGGCTTGGTACAGCCTTTGGAGGTCCCAGAGTGGAAGTGGGACGGGATATCTATGGACTTCGGGACTAGACTACCACAAACATCCAGATGTTACGACTCCATTTGGGTGATTGTCGACCGAATCACCAAGTCAGATCACTTCTTACCCATCAGAGAGCAGGGCTCAGTGGAGAGCTTGGGACATCTCTACGTTCAAGAGATTGTACGGCTTCATGGTGTTCCATCATCTATCATCTCCGATAGAGATGCTCACTTTACTTCCTAGCTTTGGAAGGGGTTGCAGGTGGAATTAGGGACACAACTACGTCTGAGCACCAACTTTCACCCTCAGACGGATGGTCAGAAGGAGAGGACCATTGAGACTCTCATAAACATGCTCCGCACATGTGTCCTCGACTTTGGTCGCAGCTTGGAGGACCACCTGCCCTTGGTGGAGTTCGCGTACAGCAACAGCTACCACTCCACCATCGGGATAGAACCATACGAGGCGGTGTACGACCGACCTTGTAGATCACCTCTATGCTGGACAGACCCTGGGGAGTCAGCACTTTTGGGACCAGAGATGGTTCAAGCCACGACGGAGAAGGTCTAGGTCATCTAGGAGCAGATGAGGACAGCTTAGAGCCGGCAGAAGTCTTATGCTGACAAGAGGCGGAGGCCACTAGAGTTCGAGGATGGTGACCACGTTTTCTTATGGGTCTCACCTCGACGTGGTTTACGGAGATTTGGCCAAGGCGGAAAGTTATCTCTGTGCTTCATCAGACCATTCCAGGTCCTCATCAGGATTGGCGAGGTGGCTTACCACCTAGCTCTACCACCTCAGTTGCACCGGGTGCAGGACGTCTTCCATGTATCTCAGCTGAGGAGATACGTGCACAACCCGACACATATCATTGACCATGGGGAGCTGGACATTGAGGATGGGGAGAATTTTGCGGAGGTCCCAGTGGAGATTGAGGATCGATAGGAGCGGGTCCTATGTGGATGGTCGATTCCTCTAGTGCGCATTAGATGGAAGCACGGGAACCTCCAGGAGAGCACTTGGGAGCGGGAGGCTCAGATGCATGCACAGTACCCAAATTTGTTTCCCTAGTTTATGATGTATCTTTACGGGGACGTAAAGCCCTAAGGTGGGAGTAAGGTAAAGACCTGTAAAATTCAACGAAATTTTTTTTCATAATTTTATTTGATATTTTACAAGATCGCAGTTTCTGAAGACACCTGATTCCGAGGCCTGGTGTGCCTGGAATCATTTTCCAAAGTTTAGCTCGGGTACGTTCAGTGAACGAACGAGCGGGTTTTCCTAACTTTTGAACCGGTGCTCGGAATCAAAATCTGAGGACACCGATGGAATCGCAGCACCGGTAATTTCTTAGAAACACCTTTTCCGGAGTGGCGTTCTCTAGGGTGTGGTTATTAAATTTTTTGTTAAGTAAAGGAATAAAATAAAAATGGTGCGTCCAATTTTTATTTTATTTAAAGTTGTTTAACCTAAGATATGTGGTTGGAGTGGGACCCACTATATCCTACTCCACTAGGTAGGATATTTGTGGGGGTGGGGCCCACATGAGCCCCCCCTTTTTCAACTTCCCTCCTTTAATTAAGTAACCCACCCGCACCTCCTTTAAATGAAGTCAACCATTGCGTTTATGTAGATACTAAACGCCTCTTTACATTGGGCGGTTAAAACGTTTCAATTAATTCAATTAATCGATTGATTAAATTTTGAATTTCAAAAACATTTGTCTTGTGTATTAATAAAATAAGACATGTCTTATTTTTATTAAGGGGTTCGTTGTGCATAAGGGCTTGGGAGAATTTTCTCAAAGTCTTGAAGTTCTTCTTCCTCGACGAAGAATGCGAAGAACGCCGACCTCCGATGACGGACGATGGTGAGAGACGCCTTCCTCGGAGATCGACGACCTGACGTGCATTCCTTCATTCCTTATTCCCGCATCAAAGGAAGGGAGGCACTGTTCCTCCTCGAACGATCTCTGTCAACGTGTGCGGAAACTTCTTCCACGACGCCTTCTTCCGCGATGTTCAATTCC
This sequence comes from Viscum album, assembly GCA_963277665.1. Lineage (NCBI taxonomy): Eukaryota > Viridiplantae > Streptophyta > Magnoliopsida > Santalales > Viscaceae > Viscum > Viscum album. Next base: position 259,693,810 of record OY728164.1, on the reverse strand, counting down.
GCGACGAGCCTTCGTTCAACAAACGCTCGAGGTAGGGGGATTTATTTCTTTTTGTTCTTGATTACTTTCATCACTAATTATTGTCTTATTTGAGCCACCTGATATCACAATTACAAGAAGAGGTCGGACCGCATGAACATGGCCGACCCTCCTCCCCCCTTGATTGTTGATTTGTTGCGGCGTGTGTAAGGTGGCACAGTGTCGTTGCAGCGCGCTAAAACTATGGGAATGGGTGAAGAAGCGCGGTGCCGTCGTGCCGCGCCATTGAATCCGAACAAACCGCGGTGCCCTCACACTATGCTGGAGAACCTAGAAGAGTTTGTGGCCAAAGCGGGGTCACGGTGGAGGGGCGCGGCACCGGAGCAGGAGGGTGGGACAGCGGGGTCCCGCGGCAACAGCACGGCTGGCCGGCTTCCAAGAAGGGCTTGGGGTTATAACCCCCCGGCCGGCTGAAGGAGTGGCCCTCACATGGGGGCCGCGGTTTGACTAATAGGGGGGCAGCGCCCCCCCCCCCCCCCCCTCCCCCCTACCCCCTCATCTGATCGGCCATTACGGCCGAGCCTCCTGGCCACCCGGGCCAGGCCGAGCGCGCCAGGCTGGGCCGGGCCGCGCCCAGGCCGGGCCGGGCCATGCCCAAGTGGGCCGGACCCAGACCCGGGTCAGGTTGACCCGGTTCGGTCTGACCCAAGGGGTATCGGGCCAGGTGGGACCGGGCCCGAACCCCCTATTTTCGGACCTCTTTCGGTCTTTTTCCCATAACTTGGGCTGCGGACCTCCGATCGACGCACTGTCAGCTGCGATGTGATCCTTGCATTGAGACGGTCGTTTCGGTAAAATACAATCAAGGTTTTGAAGAACTTTGGGTTTGGCCGGGTTGGTTCGTACATGAAACCAACCGGGCCCTCAGAGCGGAAATGCTTATAACTTGAGCTCTGGACGTCCGATTGATGTGCCGTCGACTTTGTTGGATTCCTCTTAGTGAGACGAACCTTTTGTCTTACTTCACTCGAGGTTTGGACGCAGTTGGAGTATAGTTGGGTTGGTTTTCACTTAAAAACCATCTAGTCCCCTGGGACGAAAAAGCCAATATCTTACAGACCGGACGTTCGATTCATGCGTCGTCCATGACGTTGAGTTTCTGTTGACGATACAGAACTTTTGGATACTTCAACTCCGTACTTCGTGTCAGTTGAAGTATCAGCCCCTCGGCTTGTGGAGCGGATCCTCCTGAACGAGCTTGCTGTGTGTGGGAACCCTACAGCTGGCTGCAACTGCGACGACGATGAATATAGTACGGTAATCCTCCGTGGGTTCGACAGCGATGACTACAGCACACTGCGATCCTCAGTGGATCAGTGCTACCGATCCTATGTGGGTCCGATCTTGTGTGGGTCAGTGCCCAGCGGTCCTGTGTGGGCCAGTGCACTTCGATCCTGTGTGGGTCAGATCATGTGTGGGTCATTGCGGAGGGTTAGTTACATATCGATCATTTGTGGGTCATTATGGGGGTTAGTTACCTATCAATCCTTTGTGGGTCATCGTGGGGGTTTGTTACCTATCGACCCTCTGTGGTTCATTGCAGGGGGTAGTACCTATCGATCATGTGTGGGTCCGACGGCTTGGATGAATCAGTGGCTATATCTGATCATCTTTATCGTCATTCAAAGAAGTATATCCTGTGTGAGTTGTGTCTTGACTTTCAATCATTATCTTCGATATGATTGTCTTGCTTTAATATATGGATTGTGTTGTGCTATCTTGTGTGGATGTGATCGAACATGGGCTCGGATGCTGGAGCCGAACTGGAATTGATGACTTAGGTATATGTATGGGCATATACCTAAGTAGTGTTGGATTTTACTTCGTTATTTTATCTTTCCTTTGTGGTTTATCCTTTGTGGATTCTGGGAGACCTTCGGGGGTCTCGGGGTCCCTACTGAGTAGCGTATACTTACCCCTGCACGGGCTAAGCACGCACTACATTGAGTTGGTTGCAGACGAAAGACAGCACTGATCGTGGTTGAGGCTTGCGGAGTTAGTCTGTACCTGCAGGTGGACCACTGGGCGGGACGTACTCGGAGCAGACGGTTGGACCCGAGGATCTGTGGAGGCTATTTGTACCCACCCTTCAGGTGTGACTTCCAGTGGATGGCTCGACATTGCACCTTTACTTTTCAGTTGTTGTACTCCCTTTTTCAGTTGTACTTTACTTTCAGTTTGGGTTTGTATTCTGGCCCACTTACTTTTCTGCACTTACTATTGTACCCAGTTTTACTTAGTGTTTACTTGTTCTTTCTTACTCTGTGTGTTTGATTACTTTATAAAGGAAATGTCTTCCCTTTTTATCAGGAATTACACCTTGGTGCAAGACACCAGCCCCTGGCTTATGGGAGGCGGGCTTGGGGTAGTCGCGGCACGGGCCCCGAGGGTGGGTCATGACAGTTCTCATGAAACCGTGAAGCATTGCATTGTCTTCTTAAAATCCTCATTCTTATTCAACCATCCTTAAATAGATGACACTTCACCATTCTACTCCAATCATCCCCAAATGGATGATACTTCTCCATTCTTCATTGTTGTAAACAATGTGTCACCGTTGACACAAGTTCTTTGTTCTTAAGATCAGTTCAACAATCATCTGAATCGATCTTCTTAGAAAATTGTTCAAGTATGACATCCAATGATATGATTCCATAACAATTATCCAGGAAACCTCACTTCAGCAAATCTCCAATAAATTTTTAGTCCTTCTTCATCTCCATCTTCATTTTGAAGAGTATTGACAACTGTTGACAACAAATACATTATTCATACACAAAGTGGTCCCAACAAAAATAGTATGAAAAGGTAAAAAGATATTGTTAAATACCACATTGTAACTTCCTAACCTGACTGACCACTAAACTGGTACCCACACCGGTCGCCATGTACCCTCAAGTGCATCTCCCCAAATGTGAGAGGCTTCCGACTAGCATAGAGGGGCGAGGCTGTGTGCTTGGGGAGACTATTCCCTCATTTATCAGAGTATGCACATCGATGAAAAATATATAACAGATAACTTATTTTAATAAATAGTCAATATAAGAAAAAATATTGAATAAGATGAATATAAATGATGATTACAATGATAATATTATCATGTCACGCATCTATAAAAAATTAATGTGTGTGGGAATAAAGTAACATCATATAACACATTCTATCATAACTAAAAATAGTAAAAACCACTACAACAACAAGTTCATCATAGGCTCGGTCCTCTACCTCAAAACTCTATCGTGGAGTAGTAAATGAAACAAGCTTTTTAATTCACCTTCTTCTCTTTATCATTACATATATACATAAATTCTACTCAGGTACCAATGGTACCCGATCAGGATGTGACATAAAATTCTCAGTATAGTTTCACCCATGGTAATAATCACAATACATATTGTTCAATAATAATTTATAGGGTTCCAAACAAAAATAAAAATGAATCAATAAAGAAATTAAATAATAACAACTTTGGGGTACCCAAACTTACACTCCTCCCAAATAACCTCCATCAGCCAAAGTCAAAAGTCTAAATATAGTACCTATAAAAGTAATAATATGTATACAATTCCAATATAGAATAAAAAATCCTGGTATCAGAAGAATAATACCATAATCTTGTTCTTTTTCATGGAGGTATCATTGCCAAGACATTGTACAAGTATGTTAATGAAGAAATAAAAAACATCACATGGATAGGACACTCATTATAATAATAAAGGATGTAGCTCACATAAAAATAATCACTAAATATTTATATCAAATAAATTTGTGGAGTCCCATTCCCATCCAAGATGATCTATAAAGGAACCCATGTATCGCAATGGGAACATCTCATGTATGTCAATACCACATATCCCATCTATAGTGACACAGAATTTATCCCAATTATATCTTGAGGCATCGTAACTCTTATCTCACCCCAGGTATCTCATGTAGGGGACTATGTATCACCTAAAGCATGGTGTACCCATATTTCCTATTATTCAATCAACTATTTCTCCTTTTGGAAACTAGTATCACTCAATAATATAATAACCAACTTGGGAATCCCTCGCCTAGTAAGAAAAAGCATCACCACTGTTATGTTGGGTCATAGCCCATCGAGCATTTGATTTAGTCCATGAGTCCTTAACACTGAACACATGTTATCTCAAAGACCATGTTATGTAATACATATCAATAAGGCATATCCTAAAGAAATTTATCTGTAAAATTGATCATTATCCTTTAGAGGGACATTTCCATGCACAAGATAAACAAGAAATCCATAAACCCCACTGTTAGAGTCTTGTTCCCATTCAATGATATCTACAAAAAAAATCCCATTTATCGCAATATGAACATATTATGTAATCCAATACAACTAAGCACATCCAATTTGACTAATAAGGCATCCAACATATCACTGGAGTAACGATAACTCTGATCTCATCCTAAGTTTCTCGCGTTGGGGATTGAGTATCACCTAAGGCATTGATATTCATATTGCTGATGGATCCTAGACTGGTTTCTCCCATAGGGAACTAGTATCTATATATTATAACAAATATCTTGATAATACCTCCCTTAAAAATACAAATCATTATCCCCAGCACGTCGAGTGATAACCCATCAAGCACATGAGTCGATCTATGAGTCAGTAATATGAAACCCATGTTCTCTCCCAACCCATGTTATTTGAACCATATCAACAAGGAACATATCAAAAAATGGAATAATGTTTATATAAATTTAATCACATACCATAAAAGAAATTTAGATTAATCAAATAATAAAGCATAAGAATTCAAAAGTGAACAATAATTAGATGTAACTTTACCACCCTTTTCAACCACTTAATTAATGACATGCCATTAAATTTAACTAAACAAAGAAATTCATTTATCAATTCTCAATGAGGGACTTAGGTGGGTTGTAATGATCAAGAGGGAGATTCTTTTATTTATTTGGAAAGCTATTCATTTTATAAGGTGACCAAACCCATAGAAGTTGATTTCGTTAATTTAACAACTCCCTAAGGGTGGGTAATCTATTTATAAATTTCTATGAATGAACTGAACAAATAATTCCATATATTTAACCAAGATATATCATAAAGACACCCAATACTGATATAATTATTTATCACTACTTTTGGGTTTATAAGATACCACAAATCCATTAGATGGGTTTTATTATAAAATTCTGACATTTTTTAACCAATTCATTTATACACATTAAATTATTTATTATAGAATCATTATTATTCTCAAATTAATATCACAAAAATTTAGTAAATTAGTTAATAAAGAATTATTAATTTTAAATAAGTGATGTAAATGGGTCATACCTCAAAGGGAAGACCAATCCAATCAATAAAATTCAGAACTAGACATTCTAACTCGATGTTCTCCACACTTGAATGCACATACATAACTATATATATACCCCTTAATCCAATTTACATATTCCCCTCATTTTGAGGGATTATATACAAGGAATATATATTTATATATGTATACGCATGCCTATATACATGAATGCAAGCATTCAAGGAGTCACCAAACACACTAAAATTTCACTAGGGACTAAAAACAAGTAGAGAAGCTAAATTAAATAAGGAAAGACATGCAGTAGGAGAAAACCCCACCTCAAAGAGAAAACATCAACTTGAATCAAAATATTCCACTTCCCCTTTGGCAATATATGTCAAAACATGCATAAAGAGGTATTAAGAGACCTTCACCATCCGTAGAACTTGAAGAAACACAATAAACACAGTATCCCAAACCATAGGATTCGACTGAACCACACTGTGTGATGGGGAAAGGTAAAACCTCAAAATTTAGGATGATTAAAAGAAGAAAATAGTTTAACTAGTATAATATATTGGAAAACATGAACAAACCAGTGGATATCAGTGAATGAAATAGGGGTCGATATGGAGGAACATGGGCTATGGAGGATTTGCTGACGGGGCTCACGCGATGTAGGGTAGGAGAAATGGATACCCCTTTTGGGTAACTTAATTACAAAACAATTAATAAGAATAATATAATTATTGACATTAAATTTTTTTTTTATAAAACATTTAATTATTTTTTTCCTTTTATCCACACATAATTTATTTAAATTTAATTTTAATTAATTTAAATCAATCTCTATAAAACAACAAGTATCACAGTTATCTACACATTTTTCCAACCATGTGATGAATAGTGTGAGAGAACTACCAAAAAATAAAAATAGGGCATGCTAGGAGCATGGTTAGGGAAAACCATGTGCAACTAGTGCAGGGAATTGTTGCTCCTCTAAAATATTCCACATAATTTTCTGCTGAGGAACATATGGTTTTAGACGGAATTTTCACCATCTGTAGACTTCTTGAACATGTAATTTTCTGACCGACACTCTTGAAATAAATAGAGAACCATAGGGACCTCTCAAGACTTTACCCAATACTTGAAACAATGTATTCATGTGTTCAATCCCTTAGAAATAGGATCCAAAACTCAGTTTTAAAAATGGCCCATCTAGTAAATGACAATGTTAAAAATGCACTTGAATTATCTTCCATTTCAAAACATGGGATGTTACATGTGGGATTATTGAAACATCAAATTGATAACAATGACGTTTATCATTTTGAATTGGAAGTTTGATTATGGTGATAATTTTTCAAGAATATCAGAGAGGGAGAAGATTTTGATTTCTTGGAATGGGAATCATTCACAGATCGTTTCCTTATCAAAGTATTTCTTAATGTCTGTTAGACTCTGAAGGGAAATGGTTTCTAGAGTTGAGGAATATAGATGAATATTTTACAAATTTATATGAAGGAAAATTCACAATATTGACCTAGTATGTGCTAGATTTTTTTTCCAACACTCATAGAAAAATTGATAGGTTTTACTCAGGATTGAAACCTTGTTTTCAAATTGATTTGGACACATGAGAATTTAATTGTTATGGTAATGTTATTCATTTCACTAAAAAGGATGAAATTGAGTTTTTTTGAAAAATATGATCCTTATAATGACATGAATATGGAGCGGTCAGCATGGATGGATTTGGGGAATAATTCATTAAATAAATTTGTTAGTTAGAAAATCAAATTCCATTCTTATGAAAAGTGTAGAGAAAATTATATGTGAGAATTCCTTGTAAATTATAAAAAGTTCTGCTGATGGGGAATTTTTGGAAACATGGCTCGTGATTGAAAGAAAAATAATCAGAACAATAAGGAGAAGTTGATGGTAAGATATTTTATCTGTAAGGATTTATCGTATTCATTTTATTTTTGGTCCAAGGATAGTAAAATAGGTGGAAAATTAGAAATATTGGAAATAGAAGGGTGTAAAAAAGTCTTTTTCAATTACTAAAGTGGATGTCGAACCATCAAATTAAGTGATATGAATTATATTTTATAGTTTTTACAAAATAGTCCAATGTATTGTTTGATTTTTGTTCTATACATTAATTCCTTTTTGGATAAAATTTCTGGTAAAAATGAAATTCAAAATCAATAAATAAATCCAAAATATACGTTGAAGACACCTCGAGGATATATTAAAGAAAAAATAAATTATAAAAAGCATCCATCTATTGCCTATGGAATGAATTTAACTATGAACCTTATAATTTTTCTTTTAGTAGAGTGTGATGTTATCTTGGGTATCAATTGGATTTCTATTTACCATTCTAAGATAGATTATAGTGTTAAAAAATAATTTTTAATAAAAGTTTCATTTTGTGTACAAGAATGAACCCATACCATTGATTACATAACATGAAGATGATAAAATACTGAAATAATAAAAATAAATATATCATGCAATTTTTTTGAAAATAATGGAAATTTTCATATTATTGATGTTCCAGTGGTAAATGAGTATCAAGATGTTTTTTAATGATTTTCCTAGTTTCATTCCTAATTAAGAGGTTGATTTTGTTATTGACATCAATACTAATGTAAATAAAATATTTGAACCCCTTATTGAATGACTTAACTACAAAATAATGAAATGAAAAATCATTTACTTGAATTATTATAGAAAATTTTTATCCATCCTAACACTTAATGATAGAGTGATCCAATATTTTTTGTTAAAAAATGATTGATCAATGAAAATTTTCATTTATTATAGAGCTCGAAATAACATAATTGTTTATAATAATTATTTATTGCTTCATATTGATGACTTTATTGATTAAATTCATAGATCACAATTTATTTTCAATGGTTTACCTAAGGTTGGGGAACCATTAATTGAATTTAAAGTAAGAAAAACACTCTGATGGAAATGTTTTATATTAGATATGGTCATAATTGTTTAGTAGATATGTCTCTTCGATTAACTAATTGACCTAATTTATTCATGGGTCTTATGAATAGAATATTCCATGAGTTCTTGTATAAGTTTGTGGTTGTGTTTATTGAATAAATTTTGGTATATTATAAAATTATATAGGAATAATAAATATATATAAGGTTTTAATTGAATAATAAAAAAAAGAAACTGTATGTGAAATATAAAGAGGATTAATTTTGGTTGGAATAAATTTATTTCTATAATCACATTTTTTTATAAATATGTAATAACTATTAATATTTCGAAAAAGAATGTTGATGAATAATGGCCTAGACAAACAAATATATATGAAATTCCTAGTTTTTATGGAATTTTAGTCAATTTTCAATGGCTATTTTGAAAACATTTCCTTATTATCTGGCTCACTAACAAAGTAAACATGAAAATTTTTTATGTTCATATGGAAAAAAGAATGCAAGGATTTTTTTTAGTAATTGAAAATAGGATTATTAAATGCCCCAATTATTTATCTTCTATCTTGAATTGGGAAATTTGTAATCTATATTGATTCTTCCTTGAAAGTATCTGGTTTTGTACTACTACAGAATTATTAGATAATTGATTGTCATTCACGATAGTTGAAACCTCAAGAGTTATGTTATGGTACACTATATTTTAAATTAGATGTTAATTTTTATTTAAAATTCTGAGAAATTATTTTTATTTGGTAATGTGTGAAGTAAATAATGGTTGTAAAAAATTGAAGTATATATTCACCCAAAATAAATTGAACAGGAGATGGAGAAGAAGGATGGAACTAATCGAGGATTGTCATTTCTTGATTCTTACTATCCTGGAAAATAAAAAAAATTGTCGATACTTTGAGTCAGGTACATAATGCTACATTGACCTTGTTATGTTTCAAACATGACCCTTTGAGTGATGATTTTATGAACTTAGGAATTAAAGTTGTTGGTGTATGAAATTCTCCAATTTTGTTTTAGGTTTCAGCAATATCATCTTTATCATACAGAATTAAGAAAGAAAATAAGAAGGATGGTGAGCTATAGAAGAAGATAGAAATATCTAGGAAAGGTAATTTGAATAAATTTATTATTGATAAACATAATTTCTTGAGATTTAAAATGATATTATGTGTGCATTATGATTACCAAACAAAGAATGATTTGTTAATTAAATATCATAGTTCTCTATTTTCAATTTATCTTGGCATTAGTAACATGTAAAAATTCCATTTAGAGTATTTCTAGTGGGATGGAATTAAGATCGATATTATTGATTTTTCTATTGTATTTTTAACATTTAAATAGTTTAATGAAAAATTAAATTACATATGGGAATTATTTTCAATTTTCCAATGCAAGAGTAGAAGTTGTAAAATATGTCCATGGACTTTAGGGTGGGATAAACCAATACATCATGAGTTAACAAAGAAATATATGTTATTGTTGATTGTTTGAAAAATTATAATCATTTAATTCCTATTCCATACACCCAATATCTAGATCCAAATTATTGGTTGTGTATAAAGGATATAGTTTGGTTAATTCAGTTTCTCTCTATATTTTATCTAAGCATGATCACAGGTTAATATCTATTATTGGAAATGCCTTTATAATTCATTGGGAACTAAATTAAATTTTCATACAACATTTTAACCTCAATCTGATGGATCGTAAGAGAGAACAATTCAGACATAAGAGGATATGATTCATGTTTTTTCAATGGATTTTGATGGAATTTGGGACAAAAATCGTTCGTTATTTGGTTTTTCCTATAATAATTTCTTTCATTATATTATATAGATTGAAACTTTTTTGGAATTAAAATTAAAGAAATACTGATCTCAATTTTTTTGGAAAAAGTTATGGAAATGATTTTTATGGGACCATAATTAGTGGAGGACGTGTTAGAGAATGTTTAGTTGATTCAGTGACACATGAGGATATGTTATAGAAGGATGAAAAGTTATGCATATAAAAGGAGGAAAGACCTTTCCATTGAGGTTAGTGAACCTAGTTTTCTTAAAATCTATCCTTGGAAAAGTGTTATTATTTTTTGTAATAATTGAATGTTATTTCTACAATTCATTGGAATTTGAGAACTCTTAGATAAATATGGACCAGTTTTTTAACAAGAAGTCATGTCTCTGAGTTTATCTTAGGAAAACAATTTTTTTCATGATTTGATGTTAAGAAAGTATGTTCCAGATATATCTCATGATTTGAGAACAGAAGTATTTCATATGGAAGAGAAAATTTATTCTGAAGTAAAAAAATTCATATTCTTCATCAAAGAGATAATGTATTGAAGAATAAAGTAACTCAGCAAATTAAGGAATTCTAGATAAACCACATTGTTTAAAAGAAACATGGGAGTCTGAAAATGCTATAAGGGAAATTTATCCCAATCTATTTAATAAGTAAATAAAATTTAAAGGATTAAAATTAAAAATTGGGGTGGGGGGGAATGTAATAACCGATGTATTTATTGTATAATTTTGTATATCATATTCAATAGTATTCTAGAATTAAAAAGTTATATCCATTATGTTGAGTAATTCAAAGAACAAAATATATTATTACCATCTACTTTCATGGAAAAGAGCACTGGGGCAGCCCAAGGATAAATTCTAGGGAGAATGAATCATATTTTCAATAGGTCTTCCAACTAAATATGGAGCTCCTTTAGCTCTATTGGTTCCATATGATAAGAATGTATCGATATCAGCTGCATACCTAGAACTAGATTAATCGTAAACTCTACCTTTCTCTCTGGAGGAATAATGGATAAGTCATCTAGGAAAATGTTAGGAAATTCTCGAACAAAAGTAAGGAGATCAGCAATAAAAGAGACGTCATCATGCTCAAATGCAACCACAACCAATAAACTCCAAATCTTTTGGTGGGAAGGTTCTGGACGACCAGAACTCAGGTCCCACTCTCTCTGAAACACATGAGATCTCCCATCGATAATGAGAAAAGAAACATGCCAATGATAACAATCAACCATGGCATGATCAACAACAATCCAATCCAAACAAATGATGATGTCAAATAGATCTAAATCTAGAATGGGAAAGTCCCAAACCAAGTTCATATCAAATATTGTTAGAGAACCATAAGGACACTGAAACCATTAATCTTTCAAATTATTTAGATGTGTCTCTAAATCCATTACAAATAACATTAGTTCAGTTATAAGTTTACGAACATCCACTAAACGTGTATATATAAAGGAGTGGGAGGAACAAGTATTAATGAATAACATTGTTACTGAAGATTCAATAAGCATAGTACCTATCCCAGTTGTTAGAACTGAATCAACTTCCATTGGACACACATATACTTTGTGAAAATGCTCCACTCTTCAGGCATGTGGCTGAAGCCCTATAATATTTGAATCCTATAACTATTCCATGGTATCCTTTAATGTCGATGAACCCTCACTGTAATGAGGCGTATTCATAGCGTGATAGAAATGTTGTAGGTCACCCACACGCCCACAGTTGTTGCACATTTTCATGGGAATAATACAAGAACATATTTTATGTCTACCTTTTTCAAACTGATAGAAATTCAACGGCACATTACCCACTATAATAGACAGTGTAAAGGAGGCTCACTAATGAGACCCACCTCCAATACTCCTTTGATGATATTTACACTTCCCCTTCTTACCATATGTTTCGCTGAATCTTTTACCCAATGGAAGAGAATTGATGGAAAATTCAACATTTCATTCCATATTTGTAACACCCCTAAATTTTATGGGAAACATTCTTTTTAATTTATTTGATATCTTGTGTTGTATGCTTCACTAAGATTATCTTTCTCTATACGCAACACTGTATTAGCTTGTAGTATACGGAACACTATTCTTTGCTTGTGTTGCACACAATTTAATGTTTTTTCAAATAAAATTTATTTTACACAACATCGAGTATAGATTTTGATCAATTTATAAATGAACTATGTTTTTATTATGTTATACGCAACACCAAAGTAATCTTTCACTACGTTCAACCCTAACTTGGCTTCCATTACACGCAAGAGCGACCTTCCTCGATAGCGTGTGTTGTACGCAATACTGGGTTTCACTAAACAACAATATATTGTTATGAACTAGTTTTTATGAAGATTATTAACAAAATTTTTAATTTTATAACATTATAATTCATCTTACACATATCTTATAACATGGTATGAGAACAAAATAAATTTTTTGGATAAAATAAGTATTTTTCAAAAAATGCAGTTTTGCCGCCTTTTGATGACGCACCCACTGTATATCTAGTTTTTGACATGTTTATAAGTTCAATTTGAAAAATAAAACTTCTTCCTTGTAATTAGAATTTAAAATTTTACTTTGGATAAATTTTTGACAATATTCTAATAACCTTCATATTTTGATGAATAGTAAAAATACGCTAAATTTTAATTAATAACAACTTTTTTCATCAATATAATTTATATGGTTAAATAATAATATTTAATTGTTTTAGAGTATAAATAGAATATACTTTTACTATTTAATATAATTTAAGACAATAGCATTAATTTTTCACAGAATTCATAGGTAAAAACATTTCAATCTTTTGCAATGTTTTTTCTTTTAAAACTCATTTTCTCAACAGCATGATTAATTTTAAATTAAATAATGCCACTTATTTGTATTGAATTTGGAAAAATGGGTTCCATATTTGGAATCATTAGGTACAAATTTTGTTAATAGGTTACTTTTTATTTTTAGGCATTATGAATAGAAACTACGGTGAATTTTATTTACTACAGTTAAAGGAAAATTGGGTAATTAAGGGTAAAAATAATATTAAAAAATTACCCTATAAACTTAAAAAATTGAATTGTATGTATAACAGTAGACCCATATCACCTAATAATCTTAATATATTCATTTTATGGACTTTTGACCAATAAAATGATGTAATTATTATTAAAACCAAAGAAAGTGACAACATGTCACTCTCTTATATCTTATAAGTGTAATAATTTTAATTTAGTGATAAACTTCATAAAACTTAGAACATAAATAGTCTCCAGAAATATAATATAATTATCTGCATCAAGTGAATTTATTTATAATTTTTAGGTATTAAATAATTATCATTATTGATGACACAATAGTGATGTATAAATTATTTTATTAATTAAAATATCAAATAAATGGTTTTAAAAATACTAAAATAAACATCATGTGAACTAATTAATGTTCTCAACTAATTTTATTATATAAATATGACAATTTTTGAATCTATTAAATATTTTTTTTCGAACATATCTTCTATGTGGGGTTTATTTAAATTCCAATAAATGAATAGTGACAAAATTGAGACTATTGCTACTTTATAAAAATAACATGTTATTAAATTGTTTAAAAATAAAAAAAATTGAAAATTATAAATTGAAATTTATATGGTCTATAATTTCATAAAGTATCCAATTATGTAAAATTCACAACACATAAGTAATTATTTATAATAATTGAAAATTTAGAATATTATTACCACAAATAAAATTAAATAGATTAAATAAGGATAAATCAAGTTGATAAGGTTTAAAATAAATTCCAAACATGTATAAATTTTATTTTATGATGATATTACAACCCAATATCATTTCATATTTTAATTTGAGTTATTTTTTGAGGTATTTAGGTGGGATTTGAGTTTATTATAAATTAATATTTTAGAGGTTTCCTAAAGTACCCCTCTCCTCTATTATAAATGGGAACCTCCTCCCTCTCCTATTCACAACATTTTGAGCCATAAATATCAGTCAAACCCTGCCCATTTCTCTTCTACACTTCCCTATAAACATACTAGTGGTCCTGGTCTTCTTCAAACACCAACTTTAGTGCCCTAAGAGGAGGTTTTGAAGAGGCGCGTCGAATAAGAGGTAATATCCATTACCGATTCTTTCAAATACATTTCTTCTTCTACTTTCTCATATTTTGTTGTTTCACAATAAAGTAATAACATCAGTATCAATCATAAAATTATATGTTATTATAAATATGAAACAACATTATTTCACCTTCTATCCATCCTACGAAAAATGAAATCACCGCACGTGTGTACGTACGGCTTACTGTCTCCACGTCGTGGTGTAATCTGTTTTTCCACCACCACCTTACTTGGATGGGTATAATGGTGGAAATAATAACTATATATTATTATTATAACTTGATACTAATTCTAATATATTATATAATCCACTCCAATACCATTCAACAAGTATAGGAATGATATCGTCGCTCGTGCGTACGTACGGATTACCGTCTCCACGACGTGATGAGATTCATTCCATGTTAACCATTCAAGAATGATTATAAAGTATATATAATAAATAATCATGAATTATATTACATAATAATGATACTATATTTATGTACATACATGTTTCATTTACTTAATTCCATTCAATTTATTAAGGAAATGAAAACAATCTTCATGCGTACGTACAGCATGCCGTCTCCATGAAAGGTGTATTTCATTCCATTTATAGATCTATCATATAAATTTATATGCTGAATAGATATTATATATAAATAATTTTTTACATTTTTAAATTATTTAAATCAATATATAAGTAATAATATCAACAACAATAAGTCCAAACACGTATGATAAATGGAACGACTTTACCCAAAACGCTACTTTAACATGGAATTGACAAAAGAACGGATAATATAAAGTCACAAGTGAATCATATATGATATCATAAATATTATTATGGTTCTGTTACAAGTTAATAATATGTTTAAACCCACCATACAAGAGTTTCCAACACTTGTGGAATAATTTGGACCTAAGGTAAGGGATAATTATTCTAATCTCGTTCTTATCCGAGATTGTTTATAAGTAAGTATTTACTGGGGTTATATTTATCATTCATGTCCGTGTTTTATAAAAAAAATTCATAAAGTTTTTACTATTCTTCCATGTATTTTTAAATGCATTTTTACCCCTTTTTTACTTTTACTATGTAGTATGTAAACAATCTTTCTTTTTCTTACCATAAGAGCTACTTTTTGACTTTTCCAGCAAATGTATGAGGAGAATGTTTTTTTAACTTATACAGAATGAACATATTTTTACTGTTTCATAACTCTTTATTTAAGTGAATATTAATCTACAAAATTTCATGATTATTCTCAAAAAAATTATTTTCTTTTAAAATTGAATGACGTTTTGAGAAAAGAAAATGTTTTTGAAGAAGAAAGGATATTTTCCTCAAGAACTAAGTTCAACTGTTTTATCAAAACAAATTCCATCTAGGATGATATAGGGTTATGTTTATATACCTATTAGTACTTTTATTTGATTATTTTATGATTTAATTAATCTTATGAAGTCCTTTTACCTTATATGGATTATGTTATGATGGAATGATGTTTAAGAATCCCATTTTATTACATGGTTTATGCTATGATTTATGATTTATGATTTTGTGGGACACATAAGAATGGTTTAATTATGACATTGGTGGGACCTATATCTCCCAAAAATTAATTGGGTAAAGATTTATATCTCATGAGATAGACATGTCTGGAACAACAAGTAAATCTGGTTCAGTAGTACAAGGCTGGAACGACAAGTAAACCCGGTTTAGTAATGGACTTTGTCCACTATGATGGTCTTGGAAGAAATTCCTTTGATACTATGGATATCATATCATGTGTTTAATGGTTTTCCACCATTATATGTTTTATTCCCATGAAATTTTATCATGATTGATGTTCCTTTATGATCTATGCCTTATGTACTGCCAAGATTTATTTCACAGCTCAATATTTTGATGTTTAAACATTATGTTAATGTTTTTAAGATCAAATGTATATGGTTTGTTTTATTTTCTCATTGCTTACCCTTACTAAGAATTTTATCTCACCCTTTATATTTTTTATTTTCCCCAGGATATAAATCAAGGTTTTAGGTAAGAAAACAAAAGGGGGATATCTTTTCAGGAGATGTTGAAGATATTTCACCATGATTAGAAGATTATGTTCCAGGTTTCCAAAGACACTAAACTATTATGGTCCTTTGTTTTCTTTTTTGTTATGTATTATGTATTCCAAAAAAGTAATGTAATGTCCATGTATATCAAGCATTGGGTCTCTACAGTTGGTATCAGAAGAAAGGTTTAGTTAACCTTTGGAAAATAGGATGTGAAAACTTTAGTGAGATCCCTAGAGATATTTATAAGGTATGTCTAGGGATATTCTTAAGGTTAAGTATAAGTATAGGTTACAATTATATAATTATGATAACCATCATTAATAACCATGGATTAAAACTAAGATGTTAGATATTGAAATTACTCCCCTTGATTATGTTGTTTTCCTAGTATGAATTTTGCCTCTCACACTATTCTTTTTGGGTTTTAGAAAATGGATGGAAATAGGAAGATTCACAATAATAGAGGATATGATGGACAATGGAATGATATTATTCATGAGAAATCAAATGAAATGCGATTTTGAATTCCAAACATCGTTATTATGCCTAATTAGCGCTCTCATAATATGATCAATAATCTCAACTTTGGTAAGTTTCCTGACTCACCTAATAAGAGAAAGATGGAGTTTCATGATGATCATAGAAGAAAAAAGGTTCAATTTCCATCATGTAAATCATTGGTAAGAGGAATCAGGGAGAATGTTTCAAAGGAACTGGAAGATGGTTTGGGTGTGGAAAAGAAGGACACAAATCCAGTAATTGCAAAGGAAAAGGTTTAGTTAACACCATGGACAAGGATAATGGTATTGCTAAGACATCAACAACGGTTAAATGTTTTAAATGTGGAAAGTATGGGCATTATTCAAACCAATGCCCTAAGTGAAAATCTCATGAAGAGAATCAGCATGGTCGTATGAGTAATATTTATGCTGATTATGATGAAGAGACAAAAAATGATATATTAGATGAAATAAGTGTTGAGGAGTAAAATGGTAAAGCTCGTTCAATGGTTTAAGAAGGTAGTGGAATGATTGTATGTTTATCAATAGTTTGGTTGTCTAGGTAATTTAATGGTACTATGGAATAAAGAAACATCTAAGGATTGTTACACTATTGTTTTTTCTAAAATATTTGAAAGTATATGTGGAATGGTACTGGTAACCATGAAAAGTTATTTTGATATTTTTGGAATGTAGATGATATGCGCATAATGAAGGGATGAGGAAATAATGAGATGTTTTCTAGTATTAATGAGCTCATGACTGATATAAGGAAAAAAGCGACATCATGGTTTGAGTATATAGATATTTTTGGGATTTTGTTATGTGGACATAATTAAATTTTGACAGCATTCATGTTTTCACTAAGGTTCTATGGTAATTCATGTTCCAAAAATACATGATTAAGGTTTTCACATTTTTGGATGTGACCAACAAGATATATTTTATCATATATGGGGTATAAATGATGGTATTGACATGCTTGTTATATGAACTTTCTAGAAATTGTTTTCTTTATACTGTGAGTTTGGACAGAAGTATTTTGGATAAGCCTAATGTTTGGAATGGATTAAGATAGACATCAGATATTATTGTTTAAGGCTAGAAAATTTTTTGATATTATTTCTGAAATATTATAATGGTGTAGTTTTAGAAAAAGGACAACTTATAGGACAAGCAACAACTCGTCGCATCAGACAGGGCTGCGGGAATCAAACCCACAACCGAAGTTTGACATGCCTTTATCACATTCCACTGGCCTACAGGAAGTCTCCGGTTAGTAGAAATTAGTTTTATTTTATAAAGTGGTATGATAGTTGAAGTATAACTCCATTTTTGGAACCATATACAATTAATATCACCATATATAGACTTATGTATATCTGATAACTTTTCCGAACATTTTTTTTGAGACAGATGGAATGACCCATCATTCTATCACATGATCTGATAACATATCAAGAAGGACAAATTCAAGTACATTTCATTGAATAAGAGATGAAGTGGAAATTGTTCATGGAATGACCAATGATGATATTACACTGAAATCAAGTAAGTATTTCTCCTTATTCAAAAATTAATTAACTTTGGGGAAATGATCTTGAAAACCAAAAACTTTTTCCTGGTACCCGCATATATGATGAATCGGATGGTACCTTAGATCATCACCAATTTATGGCTTTGTGATTTTTGGCTTTTTCATAGACATGTTCTCTACCACTCTCCATCAAAACTTGATGGTTAGATATCTCTTCCATATCCATATTTTCACCATTGTTCTCATATGTGGAAACCCAATGATGAGTTAATTTGGGTAACTGTTACGTTTCATACATTAGTATTTTAAATTATGTTTTAGTATTTCTTTTTATTATGTGGGTATCTATGAAATAAACTTTCAAGTAGTAAACCATTTATAACCCTGACGAATTTTGAGGGTGAAATTCATTTTAAGGAGGGTAGAATGTTACACCCTGAGATTTTATGAGAAATATTCTTCTTAATTTCTATGATTTCTTGTCTTGTATGCTTCATTAGGATTGTATTTTTCTATACACAACACAATATTAGCTTTTAGTACACGCAACACTATTCTTAGCTTGTGTTGCACAAAATTTCAAGTTTTTTCAAATAAAATTCATTTTACACAACACCAAGTATAGATTTTGATCAATGAATAAATGAACTATGATTTGATTATGTTATATGAAACACCAATGTAATATTTCACTACACGCAACCCTGACTTGGCTTGCATTACATGCAAGAGCGGCCTTCCTTGATAGCATGTGTTTTACGCAATATCGGGTTTCACTAAACAGCGATATGTTGTTATGAACTAGCCGTTATGAATATTATTAACAACATTTTAAATTTTATAACATTATCATTCATCTTAAAAATACCATAGAACATGGTACGAGAACAAAATAAATATTTCGGGTAAAATATGTATTTTTCAAAAAATGCAGTTTTGTCATCTTTTGATGGCGCACCCGCTGTAAGTCTAATTTTTGACATGTTTATAATTTCAATTTGAAAAATAAAACTTCTACCTTTTAATAAGGATATAAAAATTTACTTTGGTAAAATTTTTTACATTATTCTAACAACCTTCATATTTCGATGAATAGTAAAAATAAGCTAAATTTTAATTAAAAACAACTTTTTTCATCAAGATAATTTATATGGTTAAATTATAATATTGAATGGTTTTAAAGTATAAATAGAATATATTTTTACCATTTAATATAACATAATCTATTATCACTAATTTTACAATGAATTCATATGTAAAAACATTTCAATCTTTTGCAATGTCTTAACTTCTAAAACTTGTTTTCTCAACAGTGAGACTAATTTTAAATTAAATACTACCACTTAAGTGTATTGAATTTGGAAATATGGATTCCAAATTTGGAATCAGTAGGTCCAAATTATGTTAATAGGCTAATTTTTATTTTTAGGCATTATGAATAGTGACTATGGTAAATTTAATTTACTACAGTTAAAGGTAAATTGGGTAATTAAGGGTAAAAATAATATTATAAAATTACCATATAACCTTCCAAAATTATATTGGATGAATAAACGTATACCCATATCACCTAAGGGTCATAATAGATTCATTTCATGGACTTTTGACCATGAAAATGATGTAATTATTATTAAAATCAAAGAAAGTGACAACATGTCACTCTCTTATATCTTATAAGTGTAATAATTTTAATTTTGTGATAAAATTCATAAAACTTAAAAAATAAATAGTCTCCAGAAATATAATAAAATTATCTACATCATTTGAATTTGTTTAGAATTTTTAAGGATTAAATAATTATCAATAATGATGACACAATAGTGATGTATAAATTATTTTATTGTTTGAAATATCAAATAAAAGGTTTTAAAAATATTAAAATAAATATTATATGAACTAATTTATGTGCTCCATTAATTTTATAGATAAATATGGCATGTTATTAATCTATTATATATTTTTGTTCGAGCATATCTTTTTTGTGGGGTTTATTTAAATTCAAATAAATGATTAGTGAAAAAATCGACACTATTGTTATTTTATAAAAAAACATATTATTAAATTGTTTAAAAATCACAAAATTATTTAAAAAATTATAAATTAAAATTTATATGGTCTAAAATGTCATAAAGTATCCAATTATGGAAAAGTCACAACACAGAAGTAATTATTTATTATAATTTAAAATTTAGAATATTATTACCACAAATAAAATTAAATAGATTAAATAAGGATAAATTAAGTTGATAAGGTTTAAAATAATTTCCCAACATGTATAGATTTTATTTTATGATACTATTACAATACTATCTCATCTCATCTTCGAATTTGAGTCATTTTGGAGGTTTTTAGGTGGGGTTTGAGTTTATTATAAATTAATATTTTAGAGGTTTCCTAAAGTGCCCCTCTCCTCTCTTATAAAAGGGTACCCCCTCCCTCTCCTCTTCACAGCATTTTGAGCCTTCAAGATCGGTCAAAACCTATCCATATCTATTCTCCACTTCCCTATAAACATACTAGAGGTCCTAGGATTCTTTAAATACCAACTTTAGTGCCCTAAGAGGAGGTTTAGAAGAGGCGCATCAAATAAGAGGTAATATCCTTTACCGATTCTTTCAAATTCATTTCTTCTTATACTTACTCTTATTTTGTTGTTTAATAATAAAATAATAACATCAGTATCACTAATATACTTATATTTTATTTTAAAAATCAAACAACCCTATTTCACCTTCTATCCATCCTAGGAAAAATGAAAGCACTGCGTGTGCGTACGTACGGCTTACCGTCTCCACGCCGTGGTGTAATCTGTTTTTCCACCACCACCTTACATGGATGGGTATAATGGTGGAAATAATAACTATATATGATTATTATAACATGATACTAATTCTGAGATATTATATAATCCACTCCAATACCATTCAACAATTATGGGAACGATATCGTCGTTCATGCATACATACGAATTACCGTCTCCACGACGCGATGAGATTCATTCTCCATGTTAACCATTTAAGAATGATTATAAAGTATATATAATACATAATCCTGAAATATATTACATAATAATTATTCTGTATTTATGTACATATATTTTTCATTTACTTAATTCCATTCAATTCAATAAGGAATCGAAAATAGCGTTCTTGCGTACGTACGACCTACCATCTCCCTGAACGGTATATTTCATTCCATTTATCGATCTATCATATATATTTATATGATGAATATATATTATATATAAATCATGTTTTACATTCTTTAATTAAGTAAATCAAGATATATGTAATAATATCAAGACCAATAAGTCCAAACACATACGATAAATGAAATGATTTTACCCAAAACATTGTTTTAACATGGAATTGACAAAAGAATTGGTAATATAAAGTCATAAGTGAATCATATATAATATCATAAATATTTTTATGGTTTTTTTAAAATTTAATAATATTTTTAAACCCACTATAAAGTAGTTTTAGACACATACGGAAGAAATTGGAACTAAGGTAAGGGATAATTATTCCAATCTCGTTCTTTTCCGAGATTGTTAATACGTAAGTATTTACTAGGGTTATATTTTTCATCCATGTCCGTGTTTTATAAGAATGTTTTAATAAAGTGTTTAATATTATTCCATGTTTTTTTAAAGTCATTTTTACCCCTTCTTGACTTTTATTATGTAGTATGGAAGGAATCTTTCTTTTGTTTACCATACGAGGCACTTTTTGACTTTTCAGGCAAAAGTACGAGGAGAATGTTTTTTTAACTTATACAGCGTGAACATATTTTTAAAGTTTCATAACTCCTTATTTCCATGAATATTAATCTACATGATTTAATGATTATTTTCAAAAAAATTATTTTCTTTTAAAATTGAATGACATTTTGAGAAAATAAAATGTTTTTGAAGAAGAAAGGATATTTTCCTCAAGAACTAAGTTCAAGTGTTTTATAAAAATTATTTTCCATATAAGATGATATAGGGTTATGTTTCTATCCCTATTAGTACATTTATTTGATTATATTATAATGTAATTATTCTTATGAAGTCCTTTTATTTTATATGGATTATGTTATGATGGCATGATGTTTAAAAATCCCATTTTATTACATGGGTTATACTATGATTTATGATTTATGATTTTGTGGCACACATAAGAATGGTTTCATTATGAGATGGGTGGTACCTATATCTCCCTCCAATTCATTGGGTAAAGATTTATATCTCATGAGATAGACATGGCTGGAATGAATAGTAAATCCAGTTCAGTAATACAGGGCAGTAACGGTAAGTAAACCCGGTTTTGTAATGGACTTTGTCCACTATGATGGTCTTGGCAGAAATTCCTTGGTTACTATGGAAATAATATCATCTACTTAATGGTTTTCCACAATTACATGTCTTATCCCCATGCTATTTTATCATGATTTATGTTCCTTTATGATCTATGTCTTACGTACTACCAAGATTTATTTCACAACTCAAGATTTTGATGTTTAAGCTTTATGTTCATGTTTTTAAGTTCAAATGTATATGGTTTGTTTTATTTTATCCATTCTTACCCTTAATGAGAATTTGAGCTCACCCTTTATATGTTTTCTTTTCCCCATGATATAAAGAAAGGTTTTAGGTAAGAAAAAAAGGAGAATATCTTTATGGGAGATGATGAAGATCTTTCACCATGATTAAGAGATTATGTTCCATGTTTCCAAAGACACTAAACTATTACGATCCTTGGGTGTCTTTTTTGTTATGTATTAAGTATTCTGAAAAATTAATGTGATGTCCATGTATGTCAAGCTTTGGGTCTCTGCAATATTCATTTCTATCATAACAGTTGTATCTACCATCCCAAAATAGGTAGAAAGTTTCAACATAAACACCTGCGATATGATATCTGGTCGCAAACCCTATAAGTACTTCTAAACCTCTAGCTGGTCATTCTTCACCACGTTTGGGAAAAAATGAACAATCTCAACCAAACAATTGATTTATGTTAACACCAAATGATCGCTCTATTATAAAGACAGGAACCCTAGATACTTTTTCAACATTAGTGACTTTGGGAAAATCAATTGGAAGAATAGGGTTTTGAATCCCTTCCAATCCAATTCCCCATGTCTATTTTCCTAGACCATAGAATCAAACCATTTCTTATTAAACACCTCAAGTCCGAACATATCACACTTCACCCAAATATTCTCAGGTGTCTCCAAAAATTCAATGATTTTGAAATGCCCCGACCCTAGATACCCAGAGTTGGAGCATTATTACATAACACTGGCATGATCACAAGAAATATCATGTCTCGAAAGACCGATTAGTTTAGTAGACTTGGAATAACTAAATACTTTAATAACGTTTACATTACATCATAAAATGAAAACTACAACAATATAGTCTCCATAGTTCATAGTATTATCTCCTCATACTATCCCTGCAGGTCATTCATAAATTACTTCTTCACATCCTGGGAAAAATAAAACATAGAAAAGGGGTGAGATCAAATGCCCAGTAAGGATAACAATATAGCGGAAAATTTCATAAATAATAATAAACATTTAAGGTAATGTATAACTAAAACAAAATCCTTTTAAACTTGAACTTAAACATAGTATGGAAAAAATAAAATGAAATAATGCCATTTACTTGTTCACATGGATATTCTACTAATCGAATAATCACATGAAATATCAATAACCACTTTCATAATGATGTAATGCATAATTCCATACAATCATAACCACATACCCAAGGCCTCGTGCCAAGAATAAAAATAGGATTTTGTCAAGGCCTTGTTCCAAGACACTAGTTTGTATCATGAGACCTACCGATGCATCGAGGAGCTATAGCGGGCTCCACCCGTCACATATTAAGTCCAATGCATTCCTCATATGAACAGGTTTAAACATAACATAAACATTCGTATTAAAACTAGCATACAAAATGTCAATACTTTATCCATAAACCATGAATGGTATAAAAATAACACAACCATAGTCAAAAAAATCACAAAACCTTCAACACAATATGGATGTTTTGTATCATAATAAAACAACTTCAAATTAGCTTAAAATCCATCAAAGGATGTTGACATAGATGAAATCACAACTATTTGAGAGAAATATCCCTTTTTTTAAATCATTTAAAAGTCACATAATTATAAAATAAAACATTTACCTTGAAAATTTTCTTATAAGCTTGTAAGGGAAGCTTATAAGATTTTATAATGGCGGAAAATATCCAAACCATCTGTATAAGTTAAAAAAACATTCTTACCTTAATTCTGTCGAAAAGGTTAAAAAGAACCTTGTTTGGAAAACGACAGAAAGATTCCTTTATAAACTTCTTATAATAAGTCAAATATGGGTATAAATGACTTTACCCCATATTCTATAAAATAGTAAGAATGTTTTCAAATACATTTTTAAGAAACATGGATATGGATGATAAAGAGGCCCCGGTAGATAATTACGTATAAACAAGCTCGGATAATAAAGAGATTGTGAAATAACCCTTACCTTGTAATTTTTCTTTGGTTGAGGTTAGGTTAACCTCCTGTATAATGGTTAAATATTTTTTATTAAATTATAAAATAATCATATACATTAATATGATATCATATATGATCCTTTAACATTGCTTTGATAATAATATCTTAGAATTATCGTCGTTTCAGGTGTTAACTTACTCGTTTTCTTTTATATGTTTTGTTGCATAAGTCGTGTTTGTTATGGATAGGTCTTATCTTATTAATATCCAAAATTATATCAAGTCCTTAAACATTATTTGTAATCATCAAATGAGAATTATACTTTAATGGATACGATGGAGAATGAATCTCATTGCGTTCGTGGAGACGGTAGTCCGTACGTACGCATGAGCGACAATATAATTCTTTTGATATTAAAATAATATATAATTGTATGGTATATCATATATACATAATCATTATCTTGTTATATTAATTATTTACATGAATTACACATCATTATTATACCTATCCAAATAATTATTTATTGAATAACAATTACACCACGACGTGGAGACGGTAAGTCGTACGTACGCACGTATGGTGACATGTCGTTCAAAGGATGGATAGAATACTGAATATGGTTGTACCATATTTATAATAACATCAATGTATATATAAGATACTGGATTCATTATTTTAGAATGGGAATAATATAGAAATAAGAAGTTGAAGAAGAAAGGAACATGAAATAGGGTGGTGAAAACATTACCTCTTCTTCGGGTTCTTCCTTTTGATTTGATCAAAAGAACTCCTTAGGTTGGATTTATGATCAACCTAAGGCCTCTATGTTGAATTTAGGGAAGTTGAGTGAGTATTTGGGCAGTGTATGGCCGAACCAAATGGCTTTTAATGTGTTAATTAGTGAGAAGGGGGAGTGTCCTTTTATAAGAGGGGTGAGGGGCACCTTTGGAAATGCTAGAAATATTATTTTATAATAAATTCATATTCGGTTTCTAATGGTTAAAAAGTGGATTATTTAAAGGATAAGATGGGTATGGGTCTAAAACCACTCAACCAATAGAATTTAGACAGGTTTGGGTCATTATATTAACCTTATCTTTTAGTTTTAACTCTTAGTTAATTAGTTTGGCACTTACCATGTCACTTTGTATTTTTATATTATATAGTTAATAAACATACTATATACCTCCAAGAGACCCCAAGTGGTCCATTAATGATACACATATCATGATATAAGTCTCATGTCCTAACCTTATATTTTTAGGAATTTAATATAAATTAATAATATAATATTTTTTTCAAAAACTCTTTTATGTCAATTTTGACCCTATTGGGTATTTTGTTTTTGATAAATTCATAACAACATTATTACTTTGAAAAAAATTTGAATAAACAATACTAATATGTAATATTAACCTATAAAATTATTTTAATTCATAAAAAGTCTCAAATTACATTTATTTTGATATTTATAATTTCAATTATTTTAATATTTCATTAATTAGGTAATTATTGCATCACCATTGTGTCATAAATAAATTAAAATATTTAATGTCTAAAAATTATAAATAAAATAACATTATGTAGGAAATCTTTTTATATTTCTAATTAATATTTACAATAGAATTTATCTTATGTATAACCCTATATTAAAAATGTTTTAGTAAATAAACTTTGATTTTAACTATTTTAACTCTTCTTTGAATTAAATAATAATAAATGTCCTAATCTAATCCAAGTGGACCTAAATGATAATATTTTATTCCTATGTTTGTTTTTGGTCGAGATAAACTTGTTCAATAGAATTAAGACATGTGTTAGGGTAATATTAATATCATTTTCACCCGTAATTACCCTATTTACTTTTAACCATGGTAAATAAAAGTAAAAAGTTACTATTCACCAAAAATTATTTTCATCTCATTAAACCACATTTTACTCATTGATATTAACCGTGTCTCTCGGATTTTCAAAATTTCACTCACAGAAGCAGTAAAATTAAGTTTTATGAAAAATTCAGTTTTTTAACTACGACTTAGTGGTTTCACTATTCATCAAAAAATGAAGTCTTTTAGAAAAATACCAAAAATTCACCCTAGGATAATTTCGATATTCCGAATCCAAAAATGAAGTCCATTTTGAAAAATAAAATATATAAATTTCAAAAAGTGGGTATTACTATTCATAACGACTAGTTTGATTGGTTGTGGTGTGTTAGAACTCGATGTTGCGTACAACACACACTATTGCATTATTCAAAGAGAAGCGTACCGTAAAAGATTGGGGTGTTACATTCTCCCCTCCATAAAATAATTTCATCCTTCAAATTTCTACCATACTACCACATAAAAATACTCAGGTGGTTTTTCATCATAAGTTCCTCGGGTTCCCACGTTGCTTCTTCCATCTTATGGTTTCTCCACAAGACTTTTACCAGACGAGTCGTCCGGTTTCTCAGTACTTGTTCTCTCGTATCAAGAATCCTGACAGTCTCTTTGCAGTAAGATAGATCAGGTTCCAGTTCTAATTCCTCATAGGTGAGTAAATGCATTGGGTTAGGCATGTATTTCCTCAACAGAGATACGTGGAACACATCGTGAACTTTGGAGAGACTTGGTGGCATTTCCAATCGGTAAGCTACAGCCCCAATTCGTTCTAGAATTTCGAAATGTTCAATGTACCTGAGACTCAATTTACCTTTCTTTCCAAAATGTATGACTCCCTTACATGGAGATACCTTCAGGAAAACCTGATCTCCCACCTGAAATTCCAAATCCTTTCTTCGGTTATCGGCATAGCTCTTCTGCCTACTTTGAGCTGCTTTGATATGGTTTTGGATTACCTTCACCTTTTCCATCGTTTCCTCCACCAGTTCTGGGCCTACAAGTTTTCTTTCACCATCGTCATCCCAACAGGTCGGTGTGCGACATCTCTTTTCGTATAACGCTTTATATGGTGACATCTGAATACTCAAATGGAAGATATTGTTATAGGAAAATTCTACCAGAGGTAAATATTTATCCCACAAACCCTGAAAGTCATGTGAGCAGGATCTCATCATGTCTTCTAAGTTTTGAATAGTCCATTCTCATTGTCCATCTGTTTAAGGGTGGTAGGCAGTGCTCAGATGAAGTTCAGTATCCAAGTCTTTCTGAAGACTTTTCCAGAATCTTGAAGTAAAATGGGGATCATGATCCGAAACAATTGATAGGGGTACTCCATGAAGTCTCACAACTTCATTAATATATAGTCTTGATAGACATTCCCATGGTAGATCTTCTCTTATAGCAAGAAGATGTGCTGAATTGGTAAGACGATCAACAATAACCCATATTGCATCGTTCCTTCTAGGAGTCTTTGGTAGTCCCATGACAAATTCCATCATGATATTATCCCATTTCCACTCAAGTATGAGAAGATGTTTCAATACTCTACCAGGTTGTTTCCTTCCATCTTTCACTTATTGAAAAACCATACATCTTGACACAAAATCAGCAATCTCCCTCTTCATGTTGTCCAACCAAAAATGTTCCTTCAAATTTCTATAAATTATGGTGCTCCTAGGGTGTATTGAGAAATTGGAACTATGAGCATCATCCATCAATTCCCTTTTTAGATCAGGTATATCGGGAACACAAATCCTCTTCCCGAATTTCAAAATTCTTTCTTCATACACAAAGTCTCTCAATCTCCCATCATTCACAGCTTTAATCTTCTTTTGAAATTCTTTATCATCGGTCTGAGAACTCTTTATCAACTCTAGTAAATATGGTTTTGCAACCATTTGAAAAAGCATTGATGTTTCACCTTCCATGGTGATTCTCATATACAACTTTATTAGATCCATAAAAGTAGGATCCCTTTCAATTATCATCATGTTCAAAACTCCATGATATTTTCTGCTCAAAGCATTTGCCACATTATTCTCCATCCCCGGGTGGTAGTGTATCGTACAATCATAATCTTTGTGTAATTCAAGCCATCTCCTTTACCTCATGTTGAGTTCTTTTTGTGAGAAAATATACTTCAAACTCTTGCGATCAGTATAAATCTCACATTTTTTACCATAGAGGTAGTGCCTCCATATTTTCAAAGGAAAGATCACAGCTGGTAACTCGAGATCATGAGTAGTATAGTTTTGGTCATGAATTTTCAACCGTCATGATGCATAGGCAATAACCCTATCATTCTGCATAAGGATACAACCGAGTCCTTTCTTCTATGCATCACTATAAATAACGAACCCATCATGCCCCGATGGTAGAGTCAATATAGGAGAATTGAATATTCTTCTCTTCAGCTCTTCAAAACATTCTTCACACTCTTTTTTCCAAACAAATTTAACCCCTTTACATGTGAGATTTGTTAATGGTTTAGCCAATCGGGAAAAATTCTGGATGAAACGTCGATAATAACCTTCTAAACCAATAAAACTACGTAGCTCAGTTATACTCGTCGGTGCAGGCCATTCTTGGATTGCCTTGGTCGTAGAAGGATCAATAGAGATTCCATCTTTAGAGAAAATATGCCCAAGAAAAGAAATCTCCGGAAGCCAGAATTCACATTTGCTAAACTTCCCATATAATTCATGTCTTCTCAGAGTCTTCAGGATAATGCACAAGTGATTTTCATGATCTTCGTAGCTTTTGGATTATACCAAGATTTCATCAATAAATACCACCACAAATTCATCGAGATATTCCTTCAAAACTCTATTCATCAGATCTATGAATAAAGAGGGTGCATTAGTCAATCCAAAAGGCATTACTGTAAACTTGTAATGCCCGTACCTGGTTCGAAATTCTCTCTTCGGAATGTATTCCTTCTTCACACACAACTGATGGTATCCGGATCGAAGGCCAATATTTGAAAAGTATTGAGCTCTATGCAGTTGGTCAAATAAATCATCAATGCGAGGTAGGGGATACTTGTTCTTTATTGTTATAGCATTGATCTCCCTGTATTTGATACATAACCTCATAGATCCATTTTTCTTTTTAACAAAAAGAACATGGGATCCCCATGGAGAAAAACTAGGTCGAATAAATCCCTTATTACTCAATTCCTCTAGTTGTTTCTTTAGTTCGACTAATTCCATAGTGCCCATTCTATAAGGGATCTTTGATATAGGCCTTGAAGAAAGAATTAAATCAATGGAAAACTCAATTTCTCGTTCTAGAGTATGTCCAGGTAAATCTTCTGGAAACACATCTACATATTCATTCACAATAGGTACATCCTCTATTTGAAAATTCCTTTCCTCACCCATAGTCATTTCATTCTCTTCCTCCCCAATAATTGAATTTATTTGAGCTATTGGGGGTGGATCTAGATAATAATTAGGTGGTGACGATTCTAGTCTAAAGATAAGGTGTTCCTTATCATCATCATCAAAAATTGTAACCTCCTTCTTCTTACAATAATTCTTTGCATCATGGTCTGAAATCCATTCCATACCAAGGATTATATCAAACTCAATCATAGGTATGACGATGAGATCAGCGGATAATGAACATTTATGTGCTCTAATGGGGACTGATTCACAAAACTTTGTTGCAATGATACTTTCCTTAAGAGTTTTAACTGACAACTCCCTTGTTAAATCAAATTGGAAATATCTAATTCTCTTACCAAACTGGGAAGATATGAAACAATGTGATGATCCAGAATCAAATAATGCATTTTCTAAACTTTAGGAAACCATTAAATTACCTTCCACCATGTCTTTCGGAGCTTCTACCTCAGTAGTAGTGATAGCATATGCTTGGCCTTGATCCCTTAGAATTTTCTGAGGTAAGTTCCCATGACGCTTAGGAAATTCATTTGCATAATGTCCCATCTCCCTACAATTCTAGCATTAGACATCAGAAGCTTCCTTTTTTCCCTTGCAATCACGAGCTTGGTGGCCTTTTTCACCACACTTGTAACAGACTCCCGTTCCTTTTAAGCAAGTACCGAGGTGTTTTTCCCACATTTTCTATGGGTTGGATATTCAACTTTTCTCTTCTACCCCTTATTTCCATTACAAGATTGATCAGCCGATCTCTTCTTCTCTTGCTTTTCTTTAAAGTCATAAGACTTAAAGAATTCATTTTCTGTCTTGATAGCACATGAGACAATGTATTCGTATGATGAGAAGGATTGTGAGACTAATTCTCAACGGAGAAATGGTTTTAACCCATACAAGAAATGACCAATCTTACTTCTTGGGTTACATATATAATCTCCATCATACCTTGCTAACCTTGTAAAGTTAGCCTCATACTTTGCAACATTCTCATCCTCCTTTTGTCTTAGACTCAGAAATTTCCTTTCCATATCTGCTTGATGGTCACGAGGAAATTATTTTTCTAAAAACAGATTTTTGAACTCCCTCCATTCCATATTTGATACTTCATCGTCTTCTTTCATGTTTTGAATCAATGACCACAATTGATCAGCATCTCCAGTGAGGCGATAAACTGCCATGGAAACTTTTTCCCTTTCACAACACCCCAAAGCCTGAAATATTTTCTCTAGGGAACTTATCCATTGCTCAGCTACTAATGGATTTGTACTCCCATTGAATGTTGGTGGTTGCTACCTCATGAAGCGATCTAACATTGATCCTCCACACTGTGGATTAGGGTGCTCCATACGGGTAAGGTTATTATTCATAACCTAAGTGATTTATTTTCCAGATTCTGCCATCTCTTCAAGATATGCTTTAGTAATTATGGGGATATGTTTTGAACTCCTTACCTTTAAAGCGGTATCCGTGATTTTTCCAGCTTTAGGGGGTCTCCCTACTTTCCATTTCAAGCTTTGAGGACCTTTGGAGCCTTGAAGCAGGTCATCAATGTTTACAGCTTCAGGTATCCCACGTGTACTGGACACAATAAATGTCTCCAGATTTTTGTGAACAGTGGAAGAAATACTTGCAGGAGTTGTAACATTACTTTTGGAAATAGAATCATATGAAGCAGTTTTACCAGAACTTGAAGTAATCAGAGTGTCCTGAATGTCTTGATCATCAGTAAAAATGCTGGAATTGACCCCTGGAACAGGAGCAGAAACATTGTAAATGCATGTCTGTCCAGATTTGATAGTAGTAGGAAGATCATGTTTAGAGACATTCTCATTCTGATAAATTTCAAGATTAAAACCTGCTACTTTAGAATATGAATCATTTCAGATAGTATTCAATAAAGGAGCATCCTCCTTATCATCCTGTAAGGATACCACAAGATCAAGGATATCATTGTAAAAATCCTGAAATAACTGATTCTTCTCATCTTCATTCTATGAGACTGTAACCAGATTAAAAACATCATTATAAATTTCAGTAAATAATTCATAATCCTCTTTACAAACTCATTCAGTAACTGGGTTACCAGATTGGATAACCTTGGGTGTTGGTTCCAGATTATGCTCTTCCTCCTCTGCTATATCAGCCCATGACACTTTTAGAGATGAGGAAGGAGCAAAGTGAATGGATATGGGAACTTTTGTAGTAGAAGGAGCACTATGAGTTTGGACCGGGAGGACCACTGAGTTTTTCAGAATTCTTTTTTTCTCAATAAAGATAGATTTGTTCTTTTTGATCCTGTTAACTTCAGTCCATTCTGAATCTCTAGGTGAAGCTTTAGCAATTATATGATTCATCCTACAGTTAGAAACAGTATGCCCCACGATTTTGTAGACATCACAAAAATATGGAACATTCTCATATTCCAATCTAATATATGACTCGAGTCCATTAGCTTTAAAGATAATGCAACTAGGTCTTTTGATTTCCAAATTGATGTCCACAAGGACTCTAGTAAAGAACCCAATTTATCCATCCAGGGTACGCTGGTCCAACCTAATTGGAGTGCCGAGACATGATGCAATATCATTTAGAATTCTTGGATTCCAATACACACAGTTTAATCCAAGAAACCTTACCCAAATTTGTGCATTCAATTTCATGAAAGTGAAAGGATTAAAATTGACATCCCATTTAGATAATCTCAATACTCTAGGTTTGAGTTTAAGATTTCCCAAATTCCAAACCGAATTCAAAGATTCAATGGAATTGAATATGATGTGAAAATAACCTTTACCAATTGAGATTAATTTCCAATCCCTTGTACCCCAACAGTGTGAAATTATATTTTTGAGATCAGCATAAGACCAATGTTTATCCACTTTTGAGTAAATCATACGACCATGTATGGAGAACTTACATAGATTAAGCCTTTGCTGCAACGCATCCAGATCAACAACCACTAAAAACCCACCATTCTCTAACCTAGTGATGTTTGAGGATTTAGATGAATCCTCCTTTGTAGGATTTAAAGAGCCAGAAAGAGCCTCTGCAAAAGAAAGACTCTTTCTTTGTAAATTCTAAGAATCATGAGAGCCCGAGGGCTTGAAATCTTCCTTCAAGGCATGCCGATTATCCTTGAAGGCCGCTTCGCACTCTAGGTTGAACGATTCCATAGAGAAACTTAAGTGAGAAGATAAAAAAGCTCCAAATATCCATTGTTGCGAAGGGGAGTCATGGATTTCATGCTCGTGCTCTGTTTCTCCATAAACCCTTCATAAACCCTTCATAATGATTTTTAAAGAAAATGAGAGTTATCCTAAGCATATCCCCGGGAGTGTTATAACCAAGAATGCAGCAAGGCCCGTTTTTGTGCACCAGTTCTCGTTCGAGTCTAGCTCAAATTGGTGTTTTCAGGTTTTACCCCTAGGTACATCTGTGCCAGAGCCGCCTCTACCTGCTCGTATCCAGACAGGGATTTATTGCTCGGAAAACTCACAAAATCTCTACAATACCAAAATTCTAGGAAGTTATTTTATACTAATCCTCAAAGTCCATCTTAAATCTATGTGCTTTAATCAGAGTTTATCTAAATCTAGCTTCCAAGGTTTGTACAAAACTGCCTCTGATACCAACTGTAACTCCCCGACCCTAGATACCCAGAGTCGGTGCATTATTAAATAACGTTGGCATGATCACAAGAAAGATAAAGTCTCGAAAGTCCGATTAGTTTAGTAGCCTTGGAATAACTAGATACATTAATAAAGTTTACATTACATCATAAAATAAAGACTACAATAATATAGTCTCCATATTCCACACTCTTATCCCCTCATACTATCCCTGCAGGTCATTCATAAATTACTTCTTCACATCCTAGTAAAAATAAAACATAGAAAAGGGGTGATCTCAAATTCCCAGTAAGGATAACAATATAGAGGAAACTTTCATAAATAAGAATAAACATTTAAGGCAATGTATAACTAAAACAAAAGCATTTGAAACTTGAACTTCTACATAGTATGGAAAAAATAAAATGAAATAATGATATTTACTTATTCACATGGATATTCTACTAATCGAATAATCATATGAAATATCAATAACCACTTTCATAATGATGGAATGCATAATTCCAGACTATCATAACCACATATCCAAGGCCTCGTACCAAGACTAAAAATAAGATTTTGTCAAGGCCTTGTGACAAGACACTAGTTTGTCTCATGAGACCTACCGATGCATCGAGGAGCTATAGTGGGCTCCACCCATCACATATTAAGTCCAATGCATTCCTCATATGAACAGGTTTAAACATAACATAAACATTCGAATTAAAACTCGCATACGAAATGTCAATACTTTCTCTATAAACCATGAATGGTCTAAAAATAACACGTCCACAGTCAAACAAATCACAAAACCTTCAATACAATATGGTAGTTTGGTATCATAATAAATCAACTTCGAATAATCTTAAAATCCATCAAAGGATGTTGACATAGATGGAATCAAAACTATTTGAGAGAAATATCCCTTTTTTAAATCATTTAAATGTCACATAATTATAAAATAAAACATTTACTTTGAAAATTTTCTTATAAGCTTGTAAGGGAAGCTCCAAAGATTTTATAATAGTGGAAAATAGCCGCACCCACCGTATAAGTTAAAAAAACATTCTTACATTAATTCTGTCGAAAAGGTTAAAAAGCACCTTATTTGGAAAACGACAGAAAGATTCCTTTATAAAATTTTTATAATAAGTCAAATAAGGTTATAAATGACTTTAACCGATATTCTGTAAAATATTAAGAATGTTTTGAAAAACATTTTTAAGAAACATTGATGTGGATGATAAAGAGGTCCCAATAGATAATTACGTATAAACAACCTCGGATAATGAAGAGATTGTCAAATAACACTTACCATGTACTTTTTCTTGGATGAGGGTAGGTTAACCTACTGTATAATGGTGAAATAATTGTTATTAAATTATACAAGAATCATCTACATTAATATGATATCATATATGATCTTTTAACATTGCTTTGTTAATAATATCTTAGAATTATCGTTGTTTCGGGTGTTAACTTACTCGTTTTCTTCTATATGTTTGGTTACATAAGTCGTGTTTGTTATGCATAGGTTATATCTTATTCATATCCAGAATTATATAAAGTCCTTAAAAATTATTTTTAATCATCAAATTAGAATTATACTTGAATGGATACGATGGAGAATGAA
The DNA here is from genome assembly GCA_963277665.1 of Viscum album. Lineage (NCBI taxonomy): Eukaryota > Viridiplantae > Streptophyta > Magnoliopsida > Santalales > Viscaceae > Viscum > Viscum album. Next base: position 259,658,410 of record OY728164.1, on the reverse strand, counting down.
TCTCATCGCGTTCGTGGAGATGGTAGTCCGTACGTACACACGAGCAACAATATCATTCTTTTGATATTAAAATAATATATAATTGGATGATATATCATATATACAGAATCAATATAATGTTATATTTATTATTTACATGAATTACACACCATTATTATACCTATCCAAATAATAATTTATTTAATAACAATTACACCACGGCGTGGAGACGGTAAGCCGTACGTACGCATGTATGGTGACATGTCATTCAAAGGATGGATATAATACTGAATATGGTTGTACCATATTTATAATAACATCATATTATATATAAGATACTGGAGTTATTATTTTAGAATGGGAATAATAAAGAAAGAATAAGTTGAAGAAGAAAGGAACTTGAAAGAGGGTGGTGAAAACATTACCTCTTCTTCGGGTTCTTCCTTTTGATTTGATGAAAAGTACTACATAGGTTGGATTTATGATCAAACTAAGGCCTCTAGATTGAAGTGAAGGAAGTTTAGAGAGTATTTGGGCAGGTTTTGGCCGAACCAAAAGGCTTCGAATGAGTGAATTAGTGATAAGGGGGAGTGCCCTTTTATAAGAGTGGTGAGGGGCACCTTTGGAAAATCTAGAAATATTATTTTATAATAAATTCATATTCGGTTTCTAATGGATCCAAAGTGGATTATTTAAAGTTTAAGTTGGGGACGGGTCAAAAACCACTCAACCAATAGAATTTAGATAGGTTTAGGTCATTATATTAACCTAATCTTTTAGTTTTAACTCTTAGTTAATCAGTTTGACACTTACCATGTCACTTTGTATTTTTATATTATATAGTTAATAAACTTACTATATACCTCTAAGATACCCCCAAGTGGTCCATTAATGATGCACGTATAATTATATATGTCTCTTGGAAGAACCGTAGATTTTTAGAAATTTAATATAAATTAATAATATAATATTTGTTTTAAAAACTCTTTTATGTCAATTTTGACACTATTGGGTATTTTGTTTTTGATAAATTCATAAAAACATTAATATATCGAACCAAATTTATATAATAAATCCTAATCTGTCATATTAACCTATAAAATTATTTTAATTCATAAAAAGTATCAAATTAAATTTATTTTGATATTTATAATATCAATTATTTAAATATTTCATTAATTAGGAAATTATTGCATCGCCATTGTGTCATAAATAAATTAAATTATTTAATGTTTAAAAATTATAAATAAAATACCATTATGTAGGAAATATTTTTATATTTCTAATGAATATTTAAAATCAAATTTATCTTATGTATAACCCTATATTAAAATTTTTTAGTAAATAAAATATGATTTTAACTCTTTTAACTCTTCTTTGAATTAAATAATAATAAATGTCCTAATCTAATCCAAGTGGACCTAAATGTTAATATTTTATTCCTAAGGTTGTTTTTGGTCGAGATACACTTGTCCAATAGAATTAGAACACGTGTTCGGCTAATATTAATATCATTTTTACCCTTAATTACCCTATTTACTTTTAACCGTGGTAAATAAAAGTAAAAAGTTATTATTCGCCAAAAATTATTTTCATCTCATTGAACCATATTTTACTCCTTGATATTAACCATGTCTCTCGGATTTTTGAAATTCCACTCATAGAAGCGGTAAAATTATGTTTTATGAAAAATTCAGTTTTTTAACTACCACTTAGTGGTTTCACTATTCATCAAAAAATAATGTTTTTCAGAAAAATACCAAAAATTCACCCTAGGCTAATTTTGATATTCCAAATCCAAAAAAGAATTCCATTTTGAAAAATGAAATTTATAAATTTCAAAATGTGGGTATTACTATTCATAACGGCTAGTTTGATTGGTTGTGGTGTGTTAGAACTCGATGTTGTGTACAACACACGCTATTGCATTATTTAAAGAGAAGCGTACCGTAGAAGCTTGGGGTGTTACAGATTTGATCGATCTTGTCCATCCATTCCTCCACCTATTGAGGTTTTGTCGTTTCTTTAAAGGACGGTTGTTTATCATGTAAGAACTCATGTGATCTCTATCTCTCTCCTCCATCTCTTGGATGTACCTCCACCACTGCATTATGAACTCATGGAACATCTTGATAAATAGTGAAGACTAATCATACGATAGTATCGATGATATTCTGAACTATATGTGGGTTCCCTTGAGAAGCATTAGTTGCACCTTCCGGAGGAGCTCGTGGAAGATGTCTTAAAGGCATATTGTTGCACACCGAAACATAAGAATGATCAAAAAACATAACAACTCTCAGTTCAAACTAGAAAACCCATAAGAAAAAACTAAGATTCAAAAAAATAAAAACTCAAGACTAGAGGGACACAACCCAACATTCCATGGAAACATGAGTCACTCAACGATAAGAGCTGGCTAGGCTTTTATCGCTACATACATCCCAAGTCCTGAAAAACCCATCTCCAGTCTAATAGATGTCCCAAGACAAGGAATATTGAGGAAAAACCTCCTTTGATACCAAATTATAACAAATATACCAGGGTTACCCTCAAAACTAGCACCCAACCCAATATATCACAGACCTTAAGGTCGTTCCTGATCCCCACTGGCTGGAGACAAGCACCCGGGCATCGAAAAACAAACCAGATGGAATTATTTTTGCCCAACCTAAGAAACCACATGTCATATATATACTCAAAAAAGACACAGTGGAAGACTAACAACATATATATTCCATAACTATAAAAAATCAGCAGAAATATACAACGGAAAATGTAGCTAAAACCCCAAAGGATAAGTCGAACTACATAGGACCAAAACCAAATAGCTATTCCAAATTATGGCATAGAAAAACTCCCACCATCTCCCCACCATCTACCCAACCAGCTGAAACAAACCTCACTGCCTCACTGTGGCACCTTGCCATTCCCTACAGTAGAAGAAAAACATAGGTCTATACACCCTCGAAGCGGTGTGCAAGGTGTGAGGTAACATGATCAGTGGGATCCCACCCAGGTGTTCCATAAAATTCCTCTGTATAAAAATTCATGTGTGCTCATTTTATGTAAAAATACATAATGATAATTAATAAATATGTTTTATAGAAAACATGGTAAAAAATTCACTTTTCCACATTTATAAACTAAATCATGTATATCAGTTTCAAAGAGCATTTTCTGTATCATTTTTTCTCACAAGAATAATACTATGGTTAACTCAGGAAGCCAAAAAATACAATACAGAGGTACATGTATCACAACACCAAGGAATACTATAGGTCTAGGCCACATACTACTCATACTACAATAATCATGTTCAAAAAATAGTTCATAGAACAACGGGCCTAGGAAGCATAGGAATACCCCATGAGTAAACCCCCCCAACAATTTCAATATCGGTTTCCTAGAACAACGTTTCTTGGAAACAAAGGAAATACCAAAGGCAAACCTCCTTGATAATCAAAAAACAATGGATAATGGACCCAATCAAAACCTTCCACCTAAGTATGAAAGGTAACCCATGTGATTTTTTTACAATTCATTTCAATGAATTTAAAACCATTTCAAAGTTCATTTCAATTCTTTAAAAATTTCCATTTTCCATTCCATTTTTCAATAACCAAGGAAAAACCATTTTTCATTGAAAACTCTTTTCAAAATGCACAAAACAATCATGCCAATCTTTTATTATGAATCATTTCATAATGAAAAACATCCAGATCTAATAACATAGGCTAGAGATAAAACTACCTACCTCTAAACTCAGGTCAAACACACCCGTAATGGGATCCACCACCAATGAAACCCAAAAGCATCAACAAAGGCCCTAGAATCAAATCCCCGCATCATATGATTGGTCCAGTTTAGAAAATATGGGGTCAAGATAAAAAGAAAACACCACATACCTCAAGAATGGATGTATGTCATGCCACAACACTAACCAAGAAACGTCCTATAGAACAAAGCCTCACAACAGATCTTGAAGAATAATATAAATAACATCCAACGTAGATCAAAAGATCTGATACTGTAATGCTATGGTGCTACCGTAATCACAATAAATGAAGAAGCAGAAACACAACTTACCCAGAGGGATACACCACAGGCACAATAGATGTCAGACGTTGAACGGATCGATCTAGAAGGGAAGGTGTATTTGAAAAATTCCTAGGAGATACCCTGGGTTTGGGTTGAATGAGTCTGGAAAGAAAAAACTAAGAAAAATTATCAAGAGCGTGTTTTAAAACTGGGTGCGGGCTGTTTCAGGGCGTGAAATGCCCATTCACGCCGTGAAGTCCACGCTGGATAAGTACACCGAAATGTTGTCACCTAATATTAAAAATTCATTATTTAAAAAATTCACGATGTGAAAACATCATTCATGACATGTAATCTTTCATAGCATGAATCCCCTTTCATGACTTGTACCTAGTAGAAGTTACACGATGTGTAACCCAGTTACACGACTTGAAATCTTCCTGCATCCTACAGAAAATGTTGGTTACAGTTTATATCCCAACAAATATCTTATATCACCATTATAAGTATCCTCCAAATTCCTTCTCAACCCTATTCAGACAACGAGGGAAAGAAAACTACAATGGGGATAATAGAGTACCTGATGGAATGGTAATGGAATGTTACATGCAGTATGTGGATGTGTTGGGCATTCAGGGTAGACAAGACTTACGCGACCTTAAAATAGTAAAAATGGGTATGTGTGTCATGGATTGGGATTGATGTCATATGGCTTTTGGGCCATCAATATATTAATAAATAAGGCTTGTCGGGTGGGCTATCCCTTAGGGGGGATATGACATGTCTTTCTAGCCTATGTGTGAGGTGTGTGTGTTTGATGCAATTGTACCCCCAAAGCACCCAATATATATTTTTAAATATTTTCATATAATTATATATATATATACATATATTAGATTCTTGGATTTATAATTATAATAAATGTATTTAATGTAATTTTATAATTATTCAACTATATATATATTCAGTTATTAAAATAATTATTAATAAATACAGTCAAAAGGTATTTATATATAATTAAAATTTTATAATTATAAATATAATAAATATTCTTTTTAGTTAAATATATTTATTATAATTTAATACGTATTTATGAGAGCATAATAAGTCCATAGGTATATCATGAACGAATCATACGAATGTCAATTTATGAATGAACACTCATAATGATGAATACAAAACATATGCATGCACGTCATCATAATATATGTAATCTTAATATTTGGAACATAACTCACAATCACCTCCACAAATAAACTTTATGATCATACAGTGCTAATTATACTCATGCATCAATATATAAGCATAAATAATGACAATAAAATCCATGAATATTATCATTATCTCATATATATATATATATAGACCAAATGCATTAGAGAAATATATTTATTTAAATATTAATTTATTTATTTATAATTATAATTATAATTAAATATATTTTAAAAGTATATATATATATATATTAGGTGCTTGGGGTACAATATATCAAAAGTATTGATACATAATTGTAAATATATTAAAAATATTTATCATTTTAAAAAATTATTATAAGTTTATAATTATTTAAATATATATCTATTTATTTATAAACATATAAATACTTTTATTAAAACATTATATATATATATTTAAAATATTAAAAAATATATATTATAATATATCATATTTATATTAATTATGAACATGTGTTTTTTAATTGATGTATATAAATTAACATTATTTGTTAATATAAAGACAATAATTTTATATAAATTAATAATATTTTTGATTAAAATATTTTATTAGCACTATCATTAGAACTGATAAATTTATCCTTTATGAGCACTAAAAAAGAGTTGATAAAGGATACACCTTTATCAGCATTTTTTATTTCGCTGATAAAAGTGACATTTATCAGCGCTTTTAGCTAACACTAATAAAGGTGAGACTTTTATCAGCGCTTTCTATTTTACATTGATAAAAGGAAACACTTCCCTTGCATAAATATGTGGTTGTAAAAAGGGTTGTTTAGTATTGGTTAAGACAAATTTACATGTAGAGGAATCCGATTTGTCGATGATTTAAAGCCTTATTTGATATTCTTTTTCAGTAGTTTTTCAGGCAATAAGGGTGCATTTTTTAACATATATATTTTTGTATTGTTTTTCCTTTTTAATATTATGTGGGAAGACATGTGGATTGGTCCACATGTGAACTGAACTTATTTTTTGAAGCTAGTATGTAATGTGAGTTTAAATGGATTTATAATTTTAGAATTGCAAAGTGTGAACTCTATTCTGGTCCGTTGTTGTCCAATCCTTTAAGCAACCATATTTAAAGGGCAATATTTTTATATTTTTTCTCATTAAACATGATTTTTCGTGCCAATACTCTCAATAATAAAAGTAATATTTTGTTTGAAATAATGCATTCATGGTGCTCAGTTGTTCTCCCACCAATCTGGTTATCCCATAAGATTTAAAAATGATATTAATTAGTACGTCAAAATCTTTTGTTGGGTGTACAATTTTTCATTTGTTATGTGAGAATCAATAAAACCAAATAAATTTGCCTCTCATGCCAAGTTAAAAAACACATTTTCATATTATATCAATGGTACGACTGTTATATATACATATGATGTGTAAGTTAAATTTAATAGTATCCATTTTATACAATATAATCCCTATTTATCATTTCAATATTAACATTAATTTGCACTTCGTTCTTCTAAATGATCTATTTAACTGACCCATAGACTGCTAATTTCTAGGAGTCGTCTTTGGAAAATGCCCATATTGATTGAATTATATTCATTTCACATCATTTAATCATTTTTAAGGCTTGTGCGATAACCAGGATTTGATTACCGAGGGCTACAGCTCACTTTTATTTTCAAAACTCAAACTTTTTTTCAGAATGATGAGTAATAAGTAACCTAAATTAATTATTATTGATCAACTCCCCTTTTACTATTTGGAACAAAAAAATATAATACAAATGGTTCATTCTCTAGTGATACATAGAATCATTAGGACATCTTGACAGTTGTAGGTGGATTGGGTGTAAGAAGTCAAAAGAAAATTCAGTGACATCCCATCATTATCGGTTTGAGGATGTGGACTAAAAATTAGGTGAAATAACACAATGCATGGTAGGCTCATGGAATAAGCACTAAAAAACTAGTTTTACAACCAAGAAAATGGTGGCAACCAATTATTGGTTGAGAGTATTCCTTATGTACAGCTAAAACAGAGAAAGTGGGATCTAGTTCGGTTGGCATGGAACCGAGACAACAAAAACCGTGAGAAACTAATCCATATGCTGTTCAACATTGATGCAAATGATCATGAATGGATGTAGAGGGAGGCATCTTTTCAGCTCAACTAGGGTTCCTAGAAGCAGCAACAGAACTTACAAAATCAATGAAGATGGGATGATGGTGGATTAGAGATGCATGTGCTGGGCACTATAAATAGAATGGGGTGGAAGGGAAAGCACAGTGATCTTCAAGTAAAACTTGGGAAAAACTAGGGTCAGTGCCCTAATCTGGAGGGAATCCCAGTCCCGACGTGCATGGCCATCTGTCCACGCATGAGTAGAAAGGTCGCTCTGCTGATTCCTCTTTCTTGTCTAGATCCAAGCGCTTCCACCTCTCATCACTGCGATTTTTTGGGAGTTGTCCATGGCTTGCCCCATTTCTGGATTCACTCATCGGCTTTATTATATTGAAAACAAGAGACAGGAAAAGAAGCTTGCTTGGTGTGCCAGGAAAATCTATTTGTCCCGGATGGAGCCAAAATAATATCAAATAATAACTCCATCGAACATCCAATTTAGGTTCACATACATTTCAGTCACCTTCATATATATTAATCATCTTTTCCAATAGGATTATATGGAGTAATTTTTTTTGAGTTTTTGAAAAAAAAATTACCTAAATGGGTTAGGGTTCAAAATATTTTAAAAAATGGGTCTAAGATGCGTAAACTTAGTTCACGCATCTTAGGTGCGGAGAGATGCATGAATGGGGTTCACGCATCCTTTGTAAAATTTATGAGGGATGTGTCAACGGGGATCACACATCCTCTTTAAACCATATGAAGGATGCGTCAACCCTGTTTACGCATCCTACAGAAAGATTTATTTATTTATTTATTTATTGTTTTTAAATTTTTTTTTTGTTTTGTTTATATATATATATATATAGAAAACAAAAAATTTCAGATGAATTTATCTGCTATTTAATATCCAGCAGTTCTTCTGTTACAGCAGTCTGGATTCTAACAGACACCATCACCCATTGCTCTCTTTTATAAGAGGGTTAGCCCTAGAAATCGCTCTTCATTTTCGATGTGGGACTCAGATTCGCTCTTCCCTGCGCAGAACATTCTGCATTTTCGATGTGGGATTTTGTTTCAAGTACGTCACTTTGAAAGACTATAAAATACAAACTATAAAACCAATATAAATGAAACATAAAACATGGATTAAAAATATAAGAAATTGTTGAAAATAAAAATAATTTTGTAAAAAATGTTGATGAATAATAAATTAAGAGCTTTCAAAGATACCTACTTGAAACTTAAAAATGTTTCAAATACGTGTCTTTGAAAGACTATAAAATAGATATTATAAGACAAATATGAATGAAACGTAAAACATGAATTAAAAATATAAAAAAATATTTGAAAATAAAAAGAATTTCATAAAAAATGTTGATGAAAAATAATTTATAATCTTTCAAAACCACCAACTTGAAACTTAAAAACATTTCAAGTAACTGGCTTTGAAACCCTATAAAATAAAAACTATAATACCAATATAAATGAAAATTAAAACATGTATTAAACATATAAGAAATAGTTAATGATTAATTAGTTAATTAGTAATATAATTAATAATTAGTTACTAATTAGTTAATTAGTAACATCATTATTAATTATATAATAATTAATTAGTTAATTTGTAATATAATAATTAATTACATAATAATTCATTAGTTAATTAGTGAATTAGTAATATAATAAATAATTATAATTATTCATTACAATTATTAGTTATTAATTATTAATAATTAATTAGTTAATAATTAATTAGTTAATTAGTAATATAATTATTAATTATATAATAATTAACTAATTAATTATTATATAATTAATATTTTATAATTAATAATTATATAGGTTATTATCTAATTAATTATTATATAATTAATAATTTCTATTTATAATTAAAAATTATTTTAGTAATTATAATTCATAATTATATTACTAATTATAATTAACAATTATATTAATAATTAACTAATTCTTTATTATACAATTAATAATTATATTACTAATTAAAAAATTAATTATTATATAATTAACAATTAAAAATTAAAAATTAAAATTTATAATGAATAATTATATTACTAATTAACTAATTAATTATTATATAATTAATAATTAAAAATTATAATTAGTAATTATATTACTAATTATAATTAAAAATTATATTACTAATAAACAAATTAATTATTATATAATTAATAATTAATAATTATAATTTGATAATTATAATTAATAATTATATTATTAATTAATTATTCTATAATTAATACTTATATTACTAATTAAAAAATTAATAATTATATAATTAATAATTAATAATTAATAATTAATAATTAATAATTAATAATTAATAATTAATAATTATAATGAATAATTATAATAAATAATTATAATTACTAATTATATTACAAATTATTTTTTTAAACTAATAATTATATTACAAAATAAATAATTTATTATCATATAATAAATAATTAATATTTATAATTACTAATTATTTTAAAAATTAAATAATTAATTATTATATAATTGATAATTAATAATTATAATGAATAATTATAATTAATAGTTATATTAATAATTAGCTAATTAATTATCAATTAATAATTATATTACTAATTAAATAATTAATTATTATATAATTATATTACTTATTAACTAATTAATTAGTCTATATTAGTAAATAATAATAAAAAATTAATAATTAATAATTAATAATTAATAATTAATAATTAATAATTATATTAATTATTATCTAATTAATAATTATATTACTAATTAGCTAATTAATAATTAACTATTTATTATATTTTTAATCCTTGTTTTTATTTTTATTTATATTGGGTTTATAGTTTTTATTTTATAGGTTTTTTAAGCCACGTTCTTGAAACGTTTTTATGTTTCAAGTTGGTGGTTTTGAAAGATTATAAATTATTTTTCAGCAACATTTTTTATGAAATTCTTTTTATTTTCAACTATTTATTATATGTTTAATTCATGTTTTAAGTCTCATTCATATTGGTCGTATAGTCTTTATTTTACAGTCTTTCAAAGACACGTATTTGAAACGTTTTAAAGTTTCAAGTTGGTATCTTTGAAAACTTATAAATTATTATTCATCAACAATTTATACAAAATTCATTTTATTTTCAACAATTTCTTATATGTTTAATCCATTTTATAAGTTTCATTTATATTGGTCTTATAGTTTGTATTTTATAGTCTTTCGACGTGACCTACTTGAAACAGAATCCCACATCAGAAATGCAGAATGTTCTGTGTAGGGAAGATAGAAGCTGAGTCCCTCATCGAAAATGCAGAATGATTTCCAGGGATATCTCTCTTATAAAAGAGAGTCATGGGTGAGGGTGTCTATTAGAATCCAGACTATTGTAACGGCAGAACTGCTGGATATTAAATAGCAAATAAATTCTGCTGAAAATTTTTGTTACATAGATATATATATATATATACCAACCACTACCATGAATTCCAAGAGAGAATAATCTGCCAAATTAAACCTTCCTCTTTGATGAAACTAGTTAGTGTCAAACAATAAAAACACACTAAGAGGGAGGGTGAATCATGGTATGTCGTTTTCAAATGGCCTTGCCCAATGATTTTGTCTCATGATTGGTTTAAACACTCTTCTATCTCTATCACAATGATATATGGAAGTGAAAACCCATAAATGAGATACACAATCAATTTTTACTTAGTTCACCCATATTATGATACATCCAAGAATTTAAAGATGATATGATGATGTGACAAAATTCTCTAAGTGTGCTTTTTTTTATAAACTCAAAGGCACCACATTTACCCTCTAGGTTTATAACCCTCACACCAAAAAAAGGCATTAGGGGTGGGTTTTTTTGTGGACTAGTGGTGGTTTAAACCGTTGCAGAATAGTATAGTGTCGGTTATTAAAACCGCGGCATATTGCATGGTTTCTAGCCATTTAGCAGTGGTTTCTTTAATTTCATGCCAGTTTTGTTATGTGTCCGTTTTTGGATCCTTCACTATAAGAAATGTCTTATACCCATAGAAATTTATTGACAGATAATATATATGTTGGTAAAAACGATCGATTCCAACATTTATTAAATTTTATTGGTATAGATTTTATGTTCCACCATTGTGCAAGCTATTTGGAATGGTGTGATTCATCTTGTGTGGTCGATCACCACTCGCAAGATGAGTTGTATACGCACTCTTCTTGAGATCAACTACATCATCACTCACATTTATCGTGAAGCTAACATGATTGCTAATAGCCTTGCGAATAAGGGGGTTAGTTGAGATATTACCTAGCTTGATGATCTTCCCAATGATCTAATCCCTTTTCATTGCAAATATTGTAATATGTTTCCATATTTTAGACTCATGTATCCCTTTTTTCTTTATAATAATTATGCCTTGGTCTTCTAACCAGACACCACCTTCTTAAAAAAATTTAATACCAACATTTTTTTACCAACAAATGATTCTATTACTACTAATTATTATCATCAACATATTTTTTACCGTTATAAAAATGTGTTGCAGTAAATGATCTAATAACATAAAATATTTCACCTAAGAAGAAAATATATATATATATATTATTTTCAATAAATGTTATAAATTATATATATTTTAATAAAATAATATAATCATTTTTTCATTGATGCATTATATGGGATAATATATACATATGTTGGTGTGGGTGTGTGTTTGTTATATAAAATTAATGATAAATGATTGTATTTTTTGTAAGATTAAATATAGTAAAAAAAGGGTAACTTATATATAATTTCATTATATTTATATAATATAATTTTTTATTCAAAATATAAATAAATTCTAAAAAAAATTCATTATATATAAATTTTTTATTCATCATGATATTTTTTAAAATTATACCAATAATGAATTCCGTTTAACTGGGTCCTGTTGTCCCCCGACTTCTGTTTTTTTTTCTCGCTTCTACTTGATGTCCAGATCAGGTCCCTCTATAGCCAGGATGTCTGTCTACGACCATTGTCATCGCCTGTAGTAGTCGCCTCACCTTCCGCAGCATAATCTCACCCACATGTCCTTCCTACCATTGATTCCAAGCAACGGCTCTCCAACAAGTTTTTTTTACGTTTTTTTTAAAAAATTCCAGAAAATGGTTAGGTTAAAAATATTTTTAAAAATGCACCCGAAATGTGGCATCACAGATGCTGCCTTTGCATTTCGAGTGCAAGGTGGCATCCGCGATGCTGCCTTCGCACTACGGGTGAAAGGCGGCATCTATGATGCCGCCTTTCCCCTAAATTTTTTTTTGAAAATATTTATTTTTATTTTTTTTGTTTATATATATATATATAAAAACAA